>OX439043.1:6848868-8292814 GCA_949317995.1 Acholoe squamosa | reverse complement strand
GCGGGAGAGATTAAATACAATGGTTCAGTCATCTTGTAGTGGTCATGTGAGTGATCTCCCTACAGATCTTTCTTTGGGAAGGTGGCAATGACTAGCTTGTCATAACACAGGCAGACTCAGTCAAATACCTTTATAGATCAAAGCAATAAACCCACGTCTGACAATTTGCGTGCTTGGCCACCTGGCATGGGAGAGCCATCCCATATGACGGTTATGCAACAATTAATTGCTGGAGGGACCGACTGATGTAATCATCTTAAACACTTAATCACTGAAACTCTTAATCAATGCAGCAGCTCTTCATTAGTGCATCATAAACATTATACTGTCCATCATGCACGAATGAAGTGCTGGTGGGAATGCTCGCTGAAAAAATAACTTGTCTATGAACCGCAGCCAAAGTTGCTATAGGTATTAGTTTATTAGTTAGTATGTTGTGTTTTTATGTTAAATCAACTCTGTAATCCCTATATCAATTGTCGTCTGGGGTAAAACCCACCCGGTGTGTGGACTACTCCTAAACCAAATCTGTCTGTATAACTATATCTTTAAGAGACACACTCAGCCTTGAGGGGTGTTGTGAACTCACCAATTATTAGACACTTTAATTTGAATGTTGAATGCCAAAACACATAGAAAAAACATTTATCTTCTCTGCATCGGCCATATGCGCTGGGAGGAGTTAACTTGTGGGCTGAAATCTTACCTTTCTCTTTGACCCGGGAAAAAATGTCCACTTACACATTTAGATGCCGTGCATGAAATGGTCCTGTAACAAACATAAAAAAAAAATATCTCTATGTATGCTATAATTTTCAGAAATGCATATTACCCGGTCTGCCGTTGACTTCCTCGGGTAGGCCTGCTTGGTCGAGATCCATGTTCGCCATCTCTGTATGCAGCTTGTGTTGGACCGACAGATGAATGAAATTCGAAGATGAAGTACAAGCTTGTGCTGCTGGGGGAAGTTCGATCTGTCTTGCACGGCGTCTGAGGGTGATATGATTCGCCGCTACCTGGCTGCCTCCTGTGGTCAGCCGAGTGCACCTTCTGGCCCGACCATCCCCCACCACCCAATCAGGGAGCAGTATAGCAAGGAGGGGCACAACCACAATCTCTGTCATACTAGCTGTAGAAAGTACCTACCACGGGGTATGTAATGTTCTTGTAAATTGCAAAACCCGACTTGTAATATTTCCATTCATGTCATTATTAGTAAGGGCATCTCAATTAATACGCCCATAGAGGTGATATGGCCTCAAAATTGGTTTACCCCACAATTGACTTTAAGAAATGTGTTTCGATCCTAAACAAAAAGAAAGTGTTGATATGTCAAATGTGTTTAGTAAGTGTATAGGTGTGTAGACAGTGTGTAGACAGTAATGTGTTCAGAAAAAATCACAGTTTAGATAGATGTGTTTAGATCTTTTAAGTGTTCATATCATCAATGTGTGCAGGAACAAAGGATGTCTCTCGGGAGGTTCCGAATTTTGGATCAATGTTGAAGGCTGGTTTATCCATGATCATCGTGCAGTCGTCAGCATTCTTTCAATGTTCGATGCCAACAAGTCTTGAGATTTAGTCAAAACGAGTCCAAACACTTTGATGGACAGAGTGATCAGTTTGTTAATCCCACTGAAAGTATACTGAGGGCACTATTCAAAATAGAGTAGGTTCTGAAGGTAGGGGTTGAACATACTGCAGAAGATACCAGTGGTAGGTGGGGAGCATGTGGGCGTCCGGTGTGACGTGATATAAGTGGGTTTCTTTATCAGTGGTATGTTTGTTTTAATTACCAGTGTGCAGGCGCCTAGGTGGTCGGCGCCTATCATCATGTCTCCTGTTATAAACAAACAATGACCACTCGATTCGGTTATGAGGAGAACTTTTTTTTTTTATGATTTTTCAAAATTTTAAAAGTTTTCATTAAAAACGAAAGTAGTACAAATGTACATGACCTCCTTTATACAAGAAACCATAGTTGACCTACAAACATCAGTATCAACAGGGCTGGGCATATATGAAAATCCTGGAGGTCTGATAGCGACTGTTTAGCCAGGTTGGCAGGGTTTTCAGAAAGGAGGGGTGATTCAATTTTTTGGAAAAAAAAAATAAATTTTTAAATGTTAAATATGCATTCTGGTGACTATTGGGAATATTTGATTGAAAGCCTAGAATCTGTATATAAATCTTGAATTAGTTGTCGCCAGTTTCAAGCCCATTGTCGCCACTTTTTGGCTACATGGTGACAGCTGCCCAGCCCTGATCAATTGTTGAGTACGTTACTTTTACCCAATGTTTACAAGGCCCAAACACCTGGGCCTTCATAACCTTTAATGGCCGCTGATGCAGGAGTGCATTATGCCCAATAATGAAGTGCTAGCGAGTCTATAACATAATAACTCTTGTACGTTACTTGTTCCTCTCAGTGAGACACACCCATAAATATGACATGTGACATGTGATTCAATCCATTGATGGTAAATGTCTTGGTAAATAATAAATTTCTTTCAGTGATCCTGCACATCGAGTTTGTATTTAAACACATGACACCTGTGTGATTTTAAGCACTGACAGAAACCAGCATGATGGTTTGCAGTTGTCACACTACAGTTGTTACATACAGGGAATTACCTGATGTGTTCATAATACACCCAGGATCAACCCTATGGGGGCATAGGTGGAGATTTTCGCTGAGCCTTGGTCAGCACATGGTTGTTTTGACCACAGTCTGGCCTGGCGTACACCAGAGGTGGGTGGACTGTTAGACAGGTTTCATCACTCGCCTCGGCGGGACGCTGTGTACACCGCCGCCCGGCGGCTCCGGTTGGCCGGACAGCTGTCCGGCCAACCGGGGGGCCACTCCTGGGATTATGGCAACCATGTGCGTACAAAAACTAGAGGGAAAGGGGGTGCTTTTTTACACTATGAAAGGATCCGGCAGGATCCTCTATAAGGGGCCTATTTTTGGACATCTTGGGCTAAAAGGGGTATCAATTTCAAGGTGGAATTCTCTTGGAAAATTTTAAAAAATTGCAGTAAAAGGGGTTGGTTTTGTGGAAAATGTTCCCGCTGAAAGGGTCCCAATTTTAGAGTGTGGTGTAAGTTGGGGGTTTGCTTTTTTGCAACTTTTTTAAAGGGTTTCCCATCAAAGGGGTGCAATTTTAAAAACTAGAAAAAATTAGGGAGATTTCACAGGTGTAATCCCGCCAAAAGGGGTATATATTTCTAGAAAATTGCCCCGCTATAAGGGGTACCAAGTGAACAGTGATGTACGCACATGGTTACTATAGAACATATATGGAGTGGCCCCCCCGAGTCACAGCTCCCTGTTGCCGCGGACGTCTCACACCAACCCGGCACTAGACATGGGATTGCGTCATCGGGGCATGTATAATATGCCCTGTCATCCAACTCATCATATCACCCTCAACTCTGCTCTCCAACAGACGCCCACTTCAACCAACACTATCCAGAGATGGCTGAACCTGACCAGGACCGTGCTGATGCGGAGGAAATCTCCCCCATCTGCAACTGCTTGCTGCCGATCACTGCTGAAGACGTTGCGGCAGCAACAGCCAAGTTTGAGCGTGCATACAGACAGGTGTGTGCATTGGACAGGAAGTTAAAAGCCCTCGAAGTCCGATTCTACCGTGCCAATAAAAACCAAAATGTTGAATTCGCCTACCACCTCCAGCTGCAGCATGACGTCTTTGTCAGGATCCGCAACATGTTCTTCGAGTATTGCTCTTACTATGCCACTAATATAGATGCTGTTACCGCAATACAAAATGACAATCTCCCCGACACAGAAGAGTAGGGACGGGATATCGGCTCTCTGGGTCTGACCCTACCCCAGTCTGCTCAGAAACTGGGCACCAACAAAAATGCCCTTCTCAGGGCACCAAATACTCACAAAAGTTATTCAGTCTCAGAGCTATAAAGGGGCCCCCTAGGGGTGCCCCCCGAATGTCACAATGTCGCCAAAATTAAAGGTTTCAGGTCACGTTGCACTTTTTTTAGGGATTTGACATGTCACATGTCATTTTGTCTTTTGCAGAAGTGCCCTCTATATTTGCATGGATATTGGTCATCATTTTGATGATGCTCTTCTGGCAGGGGGACCCCTCTCCTCTCTGATCTGGTCGGACATGCAGGTGCATGTTCTCTGTAGTGATCACCCAGTGTGTGATAAGGTAACTCTTTCTGAATAATAATGTTTGATAGTTGACTGGGAAATTAATCACACATGAGGCTAAACCAAGGACGATGTGGCCAATTTTCTGGACTATGGTGCCAAAATTGTCCACATAGTCTTTTGGCCACTTCACCCACAGACATTGGTCCACCAATTTAGATTAGATTTTGTTAGAATATGGATAAAAAAAAAGTGCATATATATGGGCCAGAGTTAAAAAACTGTCCAGGTAAGTTAATGGGTTCGTTATAGAACCCTTGGGGAGGGACCTACATCCTTATGATCGATAGCCGTACAAAACATTGGCCACATCATCCACCCTGTTTGGCCACATCATCAACGACTATGTCTACATTGTCTTGTCCACATCGTCTTGTGGCCACAGCGTCTACAATTCATGGTAAAGACCCATTTTATGGTGTTAACTTATTAAGTTCTGTAGAATGCAAAATTAGTTTTAATGTCCGAGGGCTGTGTGTTATGGTTATGAAAGCTCTCTTCATGGGGATTATATTCTCATCCTTATCAGGGTGAGAATATCATGTTTGTTTTTCCAAGCAGCGGCCCCGAGTCTACAGAGCACCTGTCTGTGCCGAAACAACATTCACAGGTGTGACAATATCACAACACAAGGGCAACGTCCAGGCGCGAGACCGGCAGCACCACAAACAGCCCCCGCCTCTGTCCACATAGACGCCCGGGTGGTCGTGGGGTGGAAACTGCTCCCATAACCATACCTTGTCGCCAGCCGTCTGCTACATGCTACCATAACTCTGCTCAGGCTCATGAGAAGCATCCTGGCAGGCTATATAAAGACACCACTAACCAACTGTCCTCATCTACCCCCGACTCGCCTACTCTGGAAGGATCGTCCTAACCACCCCAACTCATCTAAGATGGCTGAGCTTGCCGACGCCGCCGACATCATGGAGGCCCTTTCCCCACCCTGCCGGTGCCTGCCACCCATCAGCCCAGTAGACATCCTTGGTGCATCAGCCAAGTTCCAACGCGCCTACACCCAGCTTAACACCTTGAACCGGAAATGTCGGGATATAACTGTCCGATACAACCGTGCCATGAAGGGAGGGAAGCTTGTCTTCGCTAGGCAGCTGCGTCAGCAGCATGACATACTGGCCTTCGTCCGCGACCGCTTCTCTGAATATTGCTATTACTACGCCCTGAATGTAGACTTCATTATCGCCATGGAAGAGGAGAGCGACCAAGAAGACTGAAATCTCACACCATCTCTGACCCGACCCATCACCAATCGGTCACCAAACAATGCCCTCTTCAGGGCACCACATACTCCCAAAAGTTTTTGCCTTCTCTGTTGCTTGAAATACTCTTGTTGCCTACTGTGAATGTATTCTAAGCCTCCAATAATGGGTCCTATGGTGTTTCATGCCATAGGACATTCATGAGGAGGAAAATAGTTATGAGTTTCATACCAAACAAGAAATCTATTACTCTGCTCTACCACCTCTGTACTCTAATTGATGCAATACCTATTTTGATTCGTATAAAAATAGATGATGTAAAGAGGTTAGTATTTGCAGTGGGAGGAGGAGGGGGATACCCCATACCCGATATACACATGGCACCCCAGGGTTGTTCGATTTTTTAAACTACATGGCAGAGTATCAGCTAAAGAATCTATCAATGACATGAATGCATATCTACCATTATCTATTTTATGAGTGGGTGATCACATGTGAATATCTACAGGGGCATGGGAAGCAGTTCAAGATGTAGATGGAAATAGGGGGGGGGGGTTTGCAAATTTTGTACCTCCCTTTGCTTGACCCCTGTAGTCCCCAATAAAGGCAATGCACTCTAATACTGGTGCGCCTGGCTCAAAAAGAGGGAGTCACCGTAGTACAGTAAAACTTGGTTACAACGAACTAGTTGTTACAGGCTCAAAAAATTCGTTATAACCAAATTTCGTTGTAAGCAAGTTCAGCACTTTGGAAAGGTTTAATGACTGTTTAAGGACATCTACCCCCCCCCCATCACCTGAAGCAGTGGACGAGATCCAAGAGGTGTTAAGGCCTGTTTAAGGACATCTACCCCCCCCCTTCACCCTGTCACCTGTAGCAGTGGCCGAGATCTAAGAGGTGTTAAAGCCTTTTTAAGGACATCTCCCCCCCCCCATCACCTGTAGCAGTGGCCAAGATCTAAGAGGTGTTAGAGCCTGTTTAAGGACATCTACCCCCCCCCATCACCTGTAGCAGTGGCCGAGATCTAAAAGGTGTTAAGGCCTGTTTAAGGACATCTATACCTAATCTGGGGACATGAACACAAGTTATATTGATATAAATAAATCATTTAGTGCATATTTTCCCAATTTGGGGGTCAAAATTAATTCATTATAAACAGGTTTATGCCTTAAGTACTTTGTTATAACCAAGTTTTTCTACTATAGAAATGTATAAGAGAGGTTTGTGACTAAGCATTTTTGTTTGTTATATCCAAATTTTGTTATAAGGGAGTTTGTTATAACCAAGTTTCACTAGTTGTTACAGGCTCAAAAAATTCGTTATAACCAAATTTCGTTGTAAGCAAGTTCAGCACTTTGGAAAGGTTTAATGACTGTTTAAGGACATCTACCCCCCCCCCATCACCTGTAGCAGTGGACGAGATCCAAGAGGTGTTAAGGCCTGTTTAAGGACATCTACCCCCCCCCTTCACCCTGTCACCTGTAGCAGTGGCCGAGATCTAAGAGGTGTTAAAGCCTTTTTAAGGACATCTCCCCCCCCCCATCACCTGTAGCAGTGGCCAAGATCTAAGAGGTGTTAGAGCCTGTTTAAGGACATCTACCCCCCCCCATCACCTGTAGCAGTGGCCGAGATCTAAAAGGTGTTAAGGCCTGTTTAAGGACATCTATACCTAATCTGGGGACATGAACACAAGTTATATTGATATAAATAAATCATTTAGTGCATATTTTCCCAATTTGGGGGTCAAAATTAATTCATTATAAACAGGTTTATGCCTTAAGTACTTTGTTATAACCAAGTTTTTCTACTATAGAAATGTATAAGAGAGGTTTGTGACTAAGCATTTTTGTTTGTTATATCCAAATTTCGTTATAAGGGAGTTTGTTATAACCAAGTTTCACTGTACATTTTCAACAAGTTATCATGGAACCCCGACATGGAACCTTTAATCTGACAGGAGCAGGAGTTAAACCCAGTTACACACAAGCAGTTACCCTAGTAAAAAAGTACCAAATAATAAGTACTGTCTGATTTCTATGTAATACCAGTGCTTGAATGACTCCACACCGTAAAAAATGTGCTTAGATTTTAAACATAATGCTAAACACTTTCTTGACCCGTTATTGAACACACTTTATGGGTGTCTATGGTGGGCATTGTTCCTTAACCCAAATGATATAGGATCCAAGTGAGCAATCTAACATGTGGAATTACTTATGTAAATGTACTTGAAAATAGAATTACTCAATGTTAATTGACAAATTTTTTTGATCAGATTTTAGATGATAAGAGAGCATACCTGCTCTTAGAAAGTACATGTGAACATAGTGCTGCCACCTAGTGTGTCTTTAATATCTAAAACCTAAACATATATGTGTTTATATCCTAAACACCTGAACTGCTTAAAATCTAAACATCTAAACATGTTTAGCATTGGTGTTTAGACATTTAGAATAAAAGTGTTTAAATCCAAAACAGGTGGCCAAGAATGTATTTAACTAGTCTATATGTTTAGACTTTAAACATTTTTAGACCTGAACATGTTTAAAACCTAAGCCCCTTTTTTACAGTGCAGGCTTTGTCTACATCTGTTGGACTCAGCCTCTACCATGGCGAGTCGATAACTGCAGTTACAGTTGGAAGGGTCTGGCAGCCACGGCCTGATAAGAGTGTAGTCAACCCGGCGCTGGCAGTAGGCTCTCAGCGCTAAAACCTGGTAGGCACACCACCAGGCGGCCAGAAAGGCCACACACATCGGATATCGGCCGTGTTTGGCAGTCGGCCGGCCGCCGTGATCACGATCGTACCAGGAGGACTCAGAACAGAGAAGGAAGTGTGGACACTAAAGGGATAGACTGCACTGCATAAGATTCTGCATGACCTAGGAGGCATGTAACTTAGGATAAGGTACGTGCTCAACCTTTGTAAGGCGGATTGACGAGTGTACTCTGCTTCTCCCTGGAATAGCACCTCAGTTTCGAGGGGGGGGGGTGCATCGACTGCCTTCTCTTAGACTGATTAAACCGATTCCTCTCCTCCCCTTCCCTTGTGTTACGGTGTCGGCTTATATGCCCGATCCCTGCACAGAGAGAATTTATCAATGTAAATTACTAATATACTCTGCATATAGATGTATATTAATGCATCGAGCCCATTGGTCGTCATCTTGCCATGATGCTTAAGGTCTATAGGTTGGTATGATGAAGTAATTGGTCGGCATGACGGACAAGTGAGCTGCTGTTCAACTATTTTGTCGTACTGGATTGTGGCATCATCCCGGAGCATCAAGCCAACCTTAAGTACCAATCACATGGAAGAGCAACGAGTTGGGACCTTATCTTTCCTCTTGCAAACAATGTCTATTGTAAAGTATTGTGTAGAAAGAATGAGCAATTGGTTCGAGTATTGATTGTAAGCGCCACTTAGCGCCACTTAGCTGACCAAACCGTAGCGTCTATAGGTTACCACTTTCATCTCGTACAGCTTGTTAAACCCAGGCCAATGAGGGAGTGATCATTTTATAACAACATGGGGTGGGGGGAGCTGGTGGGTTTGAGGAGGGGGGGGGGGGTCCGAATAATCTCCCCCGTATAAGGAGCAGCCTGCGTATAAGGCACAACTGGAGTTTTGGAAAATTCTCTTTAAAAAAATTTCATAATTTAATGAATTTACAAAAATCAAAAACCCATGGGTAGCTTGGGCCACCCCTGACCCTCCTGGGCCCCATTACGACCTATTATGACCAAGGGGGCATGTAAGATAGCAAAAGAAAAGGTATTGGTGTCCCCCAATGAGAACTAAAAACCGTCGTATAGAGCGCGCCTTATACGCTGTAGTTTACAGTAGTTACATTCTTGGCCATTCGTTGGGATTTAAACACTTTTATTCTAAATCCCTAAATACCAATTCTAAACATGATTAGATGTTTATATAAGCAGTCTTCTGTTCAGGTGTTCAGGTAATGAGCATATACACAGAAAAAAAATCCATGTTAGTCAGTCTAACATAACTTAGTCGAGCACAAGTCCAAGCACAATCTTGAACAAGGTATCAGCTAAGTTATCATAGTTATCTAAGTTCACTGACTTATAGTGTTGCCTTTACACAGTGTGGTTTGAAACAGGATTTTTCTGGGGGCTTTGTACCATCAATTGTTTGATCGATGTAAAAATGATGGTGATTTTCAGGCACTGTATATATTTGAGACTAAGGGATTCTGATGGAAATGATGTGAGGCATTTCACATGCTTCCTAAATGATGTTAAAACTTTTTGTGGGATGTGGGTCCTATATAGAGCTTATACTCACCTTTTGATTAAAACCAAAAGTATTAGATTGCGTGCTTAGTCAAAACCACCAAGGAATCTTAGTCAGAATCAGGGAAGCCAAGGCAAGTAGGGCACTTTGACCCATGGTTAGAAAGTTTGCCTTTTTTACTAACATCTGACTAAGATTTTGAACATCATTTTTTTTCTGTGTATAATATGTTTAGATGTTTAGTTATAAAGACACACTAGGAGGAAGCACTCTGTTCAAACCCAACAGCCTCCGCAGTTGTTAAAAAACGGTGACTCCCTTAGATAGGTATAGGAATTACTCAATTTTCATGGGGAATAGGGGTCGCAGGACTGTATCCAGTTCCGTGTACTATATACTTTAATTCACAATTTCCTTTGCAGAAGGCGATGGCTGGACTGGTATATGAGAAGATCCTCTCTCAAAGAGGAGGAGATCACAAGTTAATTGCATGCGAGGGACATCTATACGTATGGAAGGAGTTCCGGGCAAGAGTGCATTCTTGTGGAGTTGATATCTATGAGTGTCGAAACAGGAAACACCGTGCTACGCGTGATGGCGCCATGAACACATGTGGTGGCAGGTTATATGTGCAGGACAAAGTTGCCAGGATACCTAGGGGCAATGTAAGTATTTCATGTTAATCATTACATTTTCTGTTTATTACATACATGATCCTTTGTTCAGATGGCAAGATATAAAATTAGCTATTTTAAGGAAATCAAGGTAACTTGATTCAATCAAAGGAGTTGGAAGTAACACTACTTTTTTTTTTTGCCTTTGAAATACATTGAATGTATTGAGGAGTAAGTCACATGTCAAAGCTACTATGAGTATATCAGTTAGACTATGAGTATATCAGTTAGACAAATTCTACCAAAAAAGTAATTGTCATAACCTGGCTGCAGAGATTAGCAAACTTAATTGAACTTCAGGAACACACATGCACACCAGATGACGTGGACATAGAGGTTGCCAAAGCCAAAGCCATCATGTGGGAACAGTCGCTAGGAGGTCAAGGATCAACATCCGATGTGTGGGGACAAGCGGTGGATGGTCTCTCGATCCCTGCACAGGCAAGAATGCCTACTACAGAGGTCGGTACCTTGGAACGTGTAGACCAGGGGCGGGGGAACCATTTGAAAGTTGGGGGGGGGGGCAAAGGTCAGGTATTGGCCCAGGCCCCCCCCCCAAGATAGCCGGGGGTGGGAGGATGTATTGGAACCATAGTTGTGATGATGGAAAGCAGGGTGGGGGGGGGGGTCGGGGGGTATCCCCCGAAAATCTTGAAAAGTGAGGTGGCACAAAGGTACATTTGTATTCTCTGGGCCCTGATGAATCCCCCAAATCTATAGACCTAAGATGAAAAAATCAGAAGATTGCCATAATATTTTATAGGTTATCTACAATATATAAAAAGGAAGCCCCCTCCCCACAAAAAGACTTTGAAAATTTAGATACCATATGATGCATTCTCAGGCAACCTGTAACACTATTTCCCTCTGTCTTACCACAGACCTACATATTTTACAGACTTTTCTTAATTATCTTTCTGTCAGTATTATATGGATCTTGGCCTCATATATCCCATATTTGTTATATCCCTGCCACCTTGAAAAGATTTGAAATTTTAGGGTTAAAATGGTGCACTATTGGGATTTCAACAAGCATAGTTATATTGATGTGTCTAGCCACAAAAAATTGGACTATTTGGGTTATGGGTGTGTACCACTCAAATTAAGATGGTGAAATGGGCTATTCTATGCAAGGTAACATGGGAAATACACAATTTCTTGAAATCGACATGGTGACCTTATCAATTTACATGGGGACCCCCCGCGACACCTGCTATGTTAACCTTTCAGAGATTTGGGCTATCTTTTGCAGGTCAGCAAAAGAACTATACGACGGAAGAGGGCAAAACACTTCAAACACCCTACACATCCGGGTACCATCGAATCCATACCCAACCCACTTCCAGCGCGGTACTCTACAACCAAACGGGGTGACCCGTTTCTACGGTGGGATTCTGGGGATGACAACCGTACTCTACTATTCGGCAAGTGAAAGCAAACTTAAAATCAAAGTCAAAATCAACCTATCCCTGTTTTTTTTTCAAGTTTTATTGGGATTCGAATACAGGGGATGGTTTTCATATTTACAAAAAATTCTCAAAAAATTGCAAAATTCATAACCTTGGTTCTACTGAGTGAATTTTTTTAAATTTAAAAACCTGTGTGTAGCTTGGTCCCCCCTGGACCCCCTTATGCCCTATTATGACCATTATGGCATGTAACATATCAAAAGAAAGGTCTTGGTGTCCCCAGTTGAGCATCTAAGGGGAAGTAAAACCCCTCGTATTAAACGCGTCTTATATGCTGGAGATTATGGTAGTCGCTTAAGACTGTAACTTTTAGTTTCAGATTTAGTTTTTATTTTAACTGTCTAATGAGGAGATTTGTTGTATTTTTTTTCAGATATAGAGTAAACAACCTATTGCTTTGATCTCACAGTAATACCTAACTCTGACAATATTCGAATTAGTTCTAAGTTAAACTGTTTCAATTACAGCAACTGATTTTGCACTGGAAGTTCTGTCGATGGCAGATCACTGGTTTGTCGATGGTACCTTCTCCACTGCCCCAAACATGTACAAACAGATGTACAGTATACATGCACTGTCCAACGGGGTCACAGTGCCCTGCGTGTATGTGCTGACAAAGCAGTTCACTAGAGCGGCATACCTCCAGGTATTCGAAGTTCTGAAGAGAATGGACATAGTACAAGAGCTGGATTTGATGGACCCTAAGACCATCCTCATGGACTTCGAAATTGGGGCGATAGTAAGTTGTTTTTTTTAGGTTTGTTTAAATGCACTTTTAAATGGGTGTTAGAGTTTTAAATACGCAGGTATTAAGTTCATTATGGACATCAAAGTTTGTAAGAACCCATAAAATAGATTTGGAAAGTAATATAGATTTGGAAAATTATTATATCCTTCTATAATCATAATCTATTATATAATTAATAAAAGAAAAAGTTCCTGTAAGATGACTCACAATAACTTTCTGTTGTAGAATGCTGCACGGGCAGCATTTCCCGGGGCCCAGGTGAAGGGATGCTTCTTTCACCTGTCGCAGACGATTTGGCGCCGACTACAAAGAACGCCGGGAACAAGGAAGCTTTATAGGAGCAACATCACCTTCGCCACACACGTACGAATGATAGCTGCCCTTGCCTTCCTGCCCCCTGGTAAGTATCAGGGTGGGGAAAAATGTGTTCCTTTGCCCTTAATCGGGGACGTTAAAGGTTGCCACTGATTGATTGTGCCCATTCAAAGTATTAAGCTACTATTTCACGCCTAAATAAAAAGTAAGTGAAAAATGGCAACAATGTAATCAATTACATTAGCGCCTACCTAATTGACAAGTGGAAAATGTCAGTGGCTAAAGGCAATTTGAAAGTTGGGATGTGGTACCAAGAGAGAGAATGTATAACTTAAATACTCTTTTTTGTCACAGAGAAGATAATACAGGGTTTCAAGATTCTGCGGTCCTATGTACGGAGAACACGAGAGTACCCTAAGCTGCAGGATACGGTTCAGTTCTTTGGAAAAGTGTACGTTGGTAAGTGAATATCCTTCATGGAATGGAACCGCATGTAAAGACAATCACTAAATATAAAAAGTATACCCAAATCCCTCTCCTATAAGCCTACATATAAGGCTAAATTTTTATATTAAAATAAGTGGTAAATACCAGAAACTAATTTGTACAAATGCAGTCTTCATTAAATAGAAAAACGGTTAACTTCTATTTTGTATGAAGATTTTAGAAGGGAAATGTGGAACTAACTCTCATTATCTACCGTACAGGAGCAGGACATTTACCACCTCGGTTCAAGCGGGAAATGTGGTCAGTCACTGACAGGGTTGTAGATGCCATTCCCAAAACAAACAACTCTATGGAGGGCTGGCACAATGCCTTTGTACGCCACGTAGGAGCCAAACACCCGCCCCTCTGGACCTTCATTGATAAACTCCGGACTATGAACTCCATCCAGCAGACCAACTTGTTGCATGCTTCCCGAGGTGTCACCCCAAACAGAACAGCTGGTAGGATGTGGCACCACGAGGTCATCAACACAACATGGTCCAACCATCGCGACCACCTTCGTGGAACAGGACGGCTGAACAGAGCAATCGTCCTGCGCTTCCTGAAGGAGATGGCCAATTGCTACAGGATGTAAATTGACTATTGCTTTGTGTATAATGACATCCCTACGTCAGTGGAGAATGGGATGACATATATGACCTAGTCAGTATAGATCAAGAAGTGGACTCTTTTGATTTTCGCTCCTAGTAGGAGTTGTTATCTACTGTTAAACTGAATGGGAGACTACAAGAGTTGAAGGATGTTCATATGTACCAGTTTTGTGTATTTTTTCCGGACAAGCCACGATGAAAACTGTGTATAGCTAGCAATTGACTGAAATTTTACTATGGTATTATGGACAAGAGGAATAGAAAGATAGAATAAAGATGAGCCACCTAATACACCTCATATGACAAGAGAACGACAATTTGAGTTTGAGTTTGTAATGGTTTATTTGACAAAAAATGATACATCATGAATGTCATTACGAGTGAAAGGTAATAGTGAAGCCTCATTTTTGAATTGTGCATGTAGAGGTAACAGAACTAAAATATTGCATATACACATGGACGGAAAAGAAATTGAAACAGGATGCTTTTGTACATGATATTTTACTTTACAAAAAAATGAATTTTTCAAGGCATCGACATAAATAGGGTTAGTTATACAACCATTTTTACTGAACCGTTACAATGAGCTGGGATTTAATAGTTAGTTTGGTGTTTCATCTTTAACCAAGTTTTAAATCAGTGAAATGTGTTTGAGGCTTTACAGTTTTATACCACGATTCTGGCACTTCCCATGCTGAAAAGTGCATATCAGCCGCGCATTATATAGGTATATACCTCCCATATGCATTTTTTAAATTTTTGGTTACACTGTTTCGAGGTAAATATTTGGGGAAATTTTGGGAGATATACAAATCCAATCTCACCATTGTTTCAATGTTAAAAATCGTATTACAGTTGAACCCCGGTCGCAGTGATCTATTGGGAAATGAACTGAATACACCACATAGATGAAAGCATACACTTCTTTCACTTCCTCCTACAAAAGCCATCGTCCCGCTCCTTTGGCCCTTGATTTTGATATCATTAATCATTCTCTATTACAGTTATGAACTTCTCCCAATAAACACAAAGATAATGATATTAAGAACAATCAACACATATTGTACTGTCATAAGGTATGCCTGACAAAATAAATCCTAAACCTAATTTAAAACCCAATATTTCCTCCGACTTCCAAGGTCAATGATAAATATTTCTCACTTCCATTTAAAGGTAGAGTATAAAGATCTCAATTCCATTTAAGGGTAGAGTATAAAGAATCAAAACAGAACACCAACCAAAAAAACAGCTACATGTTGTGTGCTGTTTATGCAGCCCTGCCTGCTTAGGTTATTTCTAAGTTTTTTAGAGCTAAAAAATACTTCCAATGAATAGAGCAAGAAAAATTATAACAAAAGAGAACACTACAGACCAATTACACATCTTGTACTGTCTTATGCAGCCCGGCCTTATTTTCCAGGCAGGGTAAAACCGAATATTATGACATGACACTTAACTTATCACAATAACCACATATGTTGTACAGCAAACAAAACATATACGAACCGTGCAAAATTAAAATACTTTTTGTTACACTGCTGTTCTTCATTATTGGTAGTTGGCTTCCGGTGAATTACTTACTAAAAAGATCAATATTAGAAACATCTCCAAACGGCAAGGAGAATCACAACGTTATGTTCTACAGCAAATGCTGCTGTCAGTCATTGTCCTTAGTTAAACTATAAATCATCTCCATGAAGTTACAAAATTCCTGTTAGACTGGTGTTAGACTGGTGTTCTGGTAAGATGATAAGGTGGCCTTGGCTCCTTTTCCACAATTCTGTACTAGGTAGTCTTCCACACCGTCTACCGCCACCTAACTTGGAATAAAGATGAGCCACATAGAAAAATCAATCACCTGTTGTAAGCCCTGGTAAGAATTGTAAGATTGCGATATACAGGCAAAATAGAAATACTTCGGCTTCATTAAAATATGTATTATGAGACATGAATACAAATTTAATTGATTCCGGAATCCCAGAAGCATTGCAAGCGGCCAACTACACTATTATTTTACTGACTTAACAGAGTCAGATACAATCGTCAGAAATAACAATAAACACACCTCTTATTTCACTGACATCCTCTTGCGAGGTCCTTGGTCCTTTTCGCAGCACCCACTTCTTAGTCTGATTCTCTGTAAGAAGGCGTTACAAACTACTGTCATATAAAAAATTGTACTAAGTATACTTTAGACAGGGTCTGACCAGTTAGTACACTTTAGACAGCAGCGTCTGAGCACTTCTGAAGAAGGTTGATTAATTAACCGAAAAGTCGATCAACTTGATATTGGAGATTGAACATAACATCATACTACCAACTGTATAATACATTTTTCTCCATAAATAAAAATTTAAACTATAAACCTTGTCTGGTTTTGTGTGATATAATAATGTCTAAGTACCGTAATCTCTCGCGTATGAGACGCATCCTCTATGCCAAACAAATGCCTACTGGGTCTTATAGTATTCCCTTAAGTTTGGGGTGCGTCTTATACGAGGGGTATTTTTACTATAGAAATGTACTAATCTTACACGTATAGACCCCATGGGGCCGTACATAGCGAATAAGTAATCAACCTCAAATATAGCACTTTTTCATTCAATTTCGGAAAGAAATACATTTCATATGGCAATTCTAACTCATTTACACAACTAGGCAAAGTGGTGAAAGAAATCACAACAAAGCAGATTTCATAGCAATGCGGTACTGTATTAGTAGAATAGGTTCATATTTTCCTACCATGTTCGTGGAAACTTTCCTCGGCGCATTTCTTTTCGCGGGGGATTTCCCTTTCGGGGGAACTGACCAGGTCCTGCCACACCCTTCACTCCCACTGCTGTCCCGGCGGCTAGCATCACTGTCAGTTGTTGACAATTCATCAAAATCAGATGATCGTCTGCTGTTGTCGCTGGATTCCGGGCCACTTGACTCGAGCGTTCTGTTGCTGCCACAGCTGCTATAGCTTTCAATGGAATCACGGCGAGGGCTTGACTCGCGTTCAGTAGTGGTCGTTTTCGCCCGTCCCCCTGGTGTCTTGAACTGACTTTTCTGTAAAATGAACTAAAAATTTTAATATACAATGCAATCATTATTTAGGACTATGCGCTTTATCTTGGTAGAATTCGGAGTTTGGCTGTCCGTAGTTGGACAAAGATAACAGAGAAGTTCAACGCATTAAATGTCATAAGAACCAAATGCATTCCTCTAGGACTTACCTCAGTTGTGGCCGGCCGAAGAGGAACTTTAGCAGCTTTGCATTTCAGAGGAGAGAAAGACAGTCTTCCCTTGACTGGCTGAAATTGTTACAAATTGAAAAATTAGAACTTCGAATGTCTTCTCATTTTGCTCCAAAAAATATAAGATATAATTGATGCTAAATGATTTAAAAAAATTGTCACAAATTTCTCAAAAAGGGAACAGAAAAATTCTATGTAAATTGTTAGGTTTTTCTACGAATATACCAGAGTTTAGTGAAGTAAACATATTCAGCCAGAAAGCACATTTCCATGGTTTTTAGTATATTTGTAATACAGGTGTATTTCCCGATGACAGTGAATTGGAGAAATTAATTGCACTCACCCTCCTCACTGATTTTTGAGCAGTAGTTATTCTGTTATTCCTGAGTGCCGTCTTACAAGGAGTTCTGTGTGAGGGCCTCCTCCCTACTCTAACTGGTGATCTTACCGGCGACTGGTTGTGATGTGGACAAACTGTGCATGATGGTGCGGTTGGCTTCCTTGGTGACTTTCGAGTGTGAGTTAAAGCCTGTCCTCTTTGCTGTAAGGGAGGAATGAGAATAGTCTTTAAGTCTTTATGCAGACACAGGAATGGTTTCTTGTATTTGTTCAATTATTCAGCGATTGACGTAATCAACATTTATGTTTTGTACTGTTGACCTTGTCCACCAGCACACAAAGTTAAAACTAGATAATATTAGACAGGTTAATCATTTTCTGTAGCCATGTAAGCATTATGAAACTCTGTGCAAACTATACTGCCAAACAAGAATTACCTGAAATACGGAAAATCTGATCTAAACTGACACAGCATTAATAATAGATATGAGGGTAGGGTGCAGGGTAAGCACTATAAGGGGATAATAGGCCTGCCAAAAAGTTCCACATCAAGCACAACCTTTCACTGGGATTTTTTTTTTTTTGCCCCAAACAGCCCTCCTTACCACTCACCTGCCTCCTTTTCTTTGGCGTCGGAGCTTTCTCAGTCTCGCTGTCGCTCTCTTCTATGCGTCCCTGTTGATTGAACCAAAGACACAATAGTTCACCCGCCAGCAACAACAAAACTACATTAACTATAAAAAAATACCATAATGTACAACCTATTATGACATAAATATTCTATGTTTAAAAATACCAGTTTTGTCTCTCATCAGGTATGAGGACTGTGAGCTGTTGGCCTCTTTCATACCATTCTGAGAGCAGAGTTGTTATAAATCTTACATAGAGTTAATCTACCTTATCTGATTTTTTTCCTTATTTGCGTGAACTTACCAATCGTTTCTTTCTGAGAGAGTTTTTTCTTATAGGCAGGTCTTCCGTCTCCGAACATTCTGATATTTCATGCACCATCCGGCGCTGGAAGATAATATTTAGGAGCATTATTTAGAGTTCATAAATAAAGCTCCAAATAAGAGCATTTTTGTGAAGTAAAGACCAACTAAAAAACAATTTGTGTTTCCATGATATTTTCTTATTTCGTGCATCTGCCTGTTATTCACTAAGGAGTATTATAATAGCAGTAGATTATATCACTGTTTCCCTTTAATCCTCAAGAGGTTCTCACCTGCCCTCTCGTTTGCATTCTGGTCCTGTGAACTTCCTTTACAGTAGGAGAAACTAGTGGTCGGACCTCTGACTCTGGGGATTTATGTTCCTCAACTACATTAACAGGAGTTTGATTCAATACATCATTTGTCTGCAGGTTGGCGCACTCAATGATGACAGCGTGAGTCTGTTGTGTGGAACTAGGGTTCTCACTGTCATCATCTGAGGAAGGATATTCCACTAAGTTCGACCTTGGGATTGGGACCCAGTTGGTTTGGACCTCAGTTAACCACGGCTTGGGTGGGGAGGGTTCTTCCACATTCACCGTACTCTTATGCGCCTTGTCAGAAAGGATAACCCGGAAGTCCTTCTGTGCAGAGTCCTTTTCAATAACTGAAACCACCCCTGGAGTCACTGGCATATATCCTCTGGTTTGAATGCACTCGTTGGAACTGTTCATTGTGACTACTCGCATATGTGTGAGTTGCCCACCAATAGCAGGTTGAACACATTCCTCCTGTGGATTCATGTTGGATTTTGGGGAGTGCTGAATTGATTGCCCCAGTGTTGGGTTGCTTGCCAAGGTATGGTTGCGGGCGTTGTCGCTTGGTGTGGAAATATTCTGATGGATGTCCATATTTGTGCTGTTGGACTGTGTGGTGCCATTGAGGACAGTCACAAAATTGCTGAACTCGATTACTTCTGTGATGAGACCGCCTGGAAGGAAAGGCGTAGTATGACTTGGAATAGGGCATTCTTTGGTGGTTGGTATTTCGGGGTATTTTGGACAGTTAGAATTGCCTTGCTGTGTACCCGGTTCTTCTTCTCCTGCATTGCAGTAGGTCTCCTTGCATAGTGTATTAGGTGAGTCATCTCCTAATACAGTCATGAAGTCGTTAGTTTCTCTTATGAAACCACCTGGGAGATGGAGGTTAAGCGATAGGGGTCGACTGTTGTGATTAACAATTTGACCATTACTGTTCTGCTTAACGATATGAGCGTGAGTGTTGTGGTTAAGAAAATAAGCGTCACTGAACTGGTCAACCGTATGGGCAAGACTGTTCTGGTTCCTTTGGAGTCCTGTTGTTTTCTCTCTGCTAGTTTGATTCTCCTGGTGCGTACCTGGTTCTTCTGCAGCTTTGCAGTAGGTCTGGTTGTCAACTCCTACGGGAGTGATGAACTCGGTGGTTTCTCTTATGAAACCTCCTGGGAGATCGAAGTTAGGCATATCAGCATCACTCTTCTGTTTAACCATAGGACCATCCATGAGGTTCACTTGGAATTCTGGGTTTTTTCCTGTGCAAGTGTTGCCACAGGCATTAAAAGGTCCTTCCATTAGATCGCTGAAGGTGCCAGCTTTTACTTGTGTTTCTTGCATGGAGACGCTGGCCCATGAACTTCCTTCATTTGAGTCGGCTCTGTTACCACCTCGGAGATTGGAGGTATATACTGGCTCCTCCCTGCAGTCTGTCGTGTCCATGGTAATTTCCTGGCCGCTGTTGTGGGGCTCGATAAGCAGTGCCTCCAATGAGTTATTGTTAGTGAGGGTGTGCGCAACAACATGCTTTGTTAGATTTGGTTGAGTTTCAGTACAGGAGGAACTAGGGCTCTGATCTTTTCCTCCCTGGCTGTCACTGTGGGATTTCCCATAGGTTTGGGTTTGTGGCACATTTGTCCTTTTTTGTACCGTATTTCTTTTCTTAGTGGCGTCAGATTTGGGAGTGGGATGATGCCCATATCCTTCACGGTTGCCTGATTCGGCAGCTTGCTCTCCACTCCCATCTAATTGCTTTTTTGCCTGCAAAATAAGAGTAATATTAAGAGACTTTTAACCCCCGTTTTCCATGGTTACAAAAAATAATCTTCATTGAATTAAGAAATAATTGGATGACCAAATCCTACTGACCCATGTTATTCGCACCACCATGCCACTATTTGCATAACTCCCACCAAGTCTGCGCTATTTGCACCGCATTGCCAAAACAGGCGGAAAAGTTGATACATGGATCAACATCATATATCATATTGAAGGCTAAAAGTATGTTATGGCTGCGAACCAACCGACTCTGTAGAATACAGACAATTATTCAAAATTTACAATAGTTGGTACTGAAACACCTTTTCCTGCAAGACCCCTACATCTCATCCTTTAAAGACTCTACAAATTCAATAGGTAAATCTGCCACCTATATATACATTTTTCCATCTGTCTTGAAACTTGTTTTATTCAAGTATAAATTTGGGTAAAACTTACTGCGGCTTCTCGCTGCCTTTGCTTTCTTCGGCGCTCCTGGCGTTTATCACGCTGGTCATCACGCCATTCATCTCCTTTTTCGGCTATCATTTTAGCTCTGTATGTTTGCGACCACAAAGCCGGTCCGGTCAGGTCCCGCTGTTGGAAAAACAATACAAAAAATCTATTATGGGCTCCACCCTAATGTGATAATTACATGTGACGGGTTTAGACACATATGGAATAATTGGGGAATTAATGTATAATATTCCCAAAATAGTCTACTAGAAATTCTTTACATTCTACCTAACGTGGTTGCAAACCAATGAAGGTATAGTAGGAGATGTTGTAGTCATAAGAAACAAGTAATTGTACTGATATATGAGCAGATACTCATGGCGAATTGATTGAAATTACTAGCCTTTTTCATGCTAGTGTGGTCCTGCCTGTATTCGGCATAGGCCACATTGAAATTTATTTTTTTGACTTATTTAATATTGGGTTTGAAAGAGCATTTATTCTGTGGTGAATAAAAAAAAAACAGGTTAAGGAACGGAGGATTAATGTTGTTTTAAATAAAAATTGAAAAACAAAGGCATTATTTGCTTATACAGGATTTCCATAAAGTAAAACTCACATCGTCGGTTGTGACTACAGCAGGCCTCGCCCTTCTCCTCATGGTAGACACCTGTACACCAATGCTCCGCAACATTACTGCTTCTGTGCAAGACGGCCTGCAATTCGGTGGCCTTTCGAACAGAACGGTCTTGGCTAGAGCCTCCATCTGCAACATTACATTCGAAAAAAAACCTAGTAAAAACCGAGCTGTACAGTAGATTAATGCTTTACCATGAATTTGAAGTTGGCAGAGAAGTCTTCCAATTACTGGTATTTTATCCAAAGATGTCTCTACCACAGTAGCTCTAGAGACCTCTGGATACAGTAAAAAGCTGGAAAGTACAGAAATTATAAATTTATTATGAGAGTTTAGACTTCAAAGCTACCCTCCATTCATTCACTGCAGATTTTTTTTAAGTGACGGTTTATGGTTTCGCGGCCTCCCCCTTCCTTCGGTGAACTATTTTTACTAAGCCATATCAAAGCTGATTAATTCTTTTTTGTCCGTGAATAGGGGTAATGTATAAATACTCTATTATCGCTCTATTATTGGCAGTTTATGGACATGCAGCAGCCGTACCAGCAGAGAGGAAAGAATTACGTTCCCAAAAGATAATCAGAATCATCTCCACTTTTCGCATATCTGTTAAGGTTCAGGAGATGGGCTAAGGCGACGGGCAGGGTGCAATTCCCAGATAAACAACTAGATACGCCATACCGCATACGGCCCAGGGAAGGGTGAGCCTTGGGTGAGCGAAAGCATACGTTAGGCGGAGGGGCACCTCGTGCAAAAAGTACATAACCAGGCATTTCTTTATGAATAGGAGATTACAGAGGAACCTAAATCACATACCTAGCTGATGTATGACGACGACAGTATATGTGTACGTTTGCACGTCTTTTTCCGACAATGCGTTGAACCTGTTGAAGCTCTTGAACGTGTTTGAGAAAAGCGGAAGTTCCCGCTCTGCTCTGCACTGAAGTTGAAACTGTCCCGCAGTTAATGGGGTTCGCTTGAGGGAATGGCGGGAAAAGCTAGGTTGTATTTGGCCAGCACTTTTTTAACGCTCACAATTTGAATGACTCAAATGTTCTAACGGAATGCCGACAATATTTATCCTGTGTCCGCACGTTTCTGAAATAGATATATTTTTGAGGACTTTTTATACACATTAGTGGTTACTGCGTTGGTGATTACGCGCTGTCGCAAAAGGGTCACTTCTTGAGACGAATATAGAGCGTGCCCACCGCGTGACCTATATAGCGCCGGCGGCCATGTTGGAAATACCAAACGTAAACAATGCCACTCCCCCTCACTGCACTGCAGTTAAGCAGCCTGAAATGGCTCAACATTTTTGCAAATAACTTCTGAACAAAACGTCTCCCATACTATCCAGGGGTATGCTTAGAAAGCCCAGACATTGGGGAATCTGCGGATATCCAAACATCTGATTTCTGATGAGTATGATGGATGTAGGAATAGTTTTTCTCAGGTTTTCCATTTTCGGAAATGCCTGTCACTGTCACTAGTGTCAGTGCATGGGTAAATGAGAAAGTTAGATTTCCCTTGGCCACATTCTTAGCCCCATAACTTAGAACAAAACTTCCACCAGGCTATTCCATGATATGACAGGAAAAATATTGGGGGGTCCATATAATGAATTTTTGAAGGTCCTGGATGATTAAGGAATCAATTCTTTTAGGATTGTCATTTTCGGAAATAGTTGTCAGTGCATGGGCAAATCAGAGAGTAAGAAAGGGGCTGTATTTTCCCTGATCACATTCTTCTTGACCCCACAATTTTAGAATAAAACTTCCCCACATTATTTGATGGTATCAGTAAGGGTGTGATCATTTTTTAACAATGGGGGGGGGGGCTGGTTGGTTTTGGGGGGTGGGGGTCAGAATTTTTTTGACCTCTTTACCAGGAGAAGTCTAAATTCTTTTTCAACCCCTCTGAGCTTATATCCTTATATCCAATCAGAAATAAATTATTTTGGTCTTTCTATTTTTCGGAAATCCTTGTTAATACATGTAGATTGTCCCTGGCATTGGGGGGGGGGGCTGCTTTTGAGGGTGCATAATTTTTCTATTCCTTTCCCAGTAATAACGACTCCCTTTAAACATAGATCTATGCCAACCCATTAATACTTGGTTTGTTAACGATTTATATTTCAAATTGCTATTTACAGCTCAGTCGGAAGCACAAGTACTACCGTAATCTCCCGCGTAGAAGGCGCAGCTCGCGTAGAAGGCGCCCCCCCCAACTCAGAGAAGGCCTTTTCACGTAGAAGGCGCACCTACCTCTTCTGGTTCAACTTCTGGAAAAAGCCGCGTATAAGGTGCCCCCCCCAACTCACAGGGGGCTATTTTCGCGTAGAAGGCGCCCCCTCCCCACCCCCCCCACCCACCTCTATAAGTTCAAGCTGTCATCTGCACATGGTGGGCCTTATCCCCTGCGAGCGCATCGACACCGACCCGTCTGCCACGCTGCTGGCTCTATGAGTTCAAGCTGTCATCGGTACACGGTCAGCGTAATGCCCGCCGAGCGCCTGAACACGGACCGGGCTGCCGCGCTGCTAGCTCTATGCGTTCAAGCTGTCATCGGCGCATGGTGGGCCTTATCCCCGGCGAGCGCATCGACACCGACCGGTCTGCCACGCTGCTGGCTCTATGAGTTCAAGCTGTCATCAGTACACGGTCAGCGTAATGCCTGCTGAGCTGCCTGAACACGGACTGGGCTGCCGCGCTGCTAGCTCTATGAGTTCAAGCTGTCATCGGTGCATGGTGGGCCTTATTTTGGGGTGTTTTCCCAATTGAGATGCTGGAAAAACCTGCGTATAAGGCGCACCCCCAACTAAAGGCAATTACCCTCCCGCGTATAAGACCCAGCAGCATTTTGTTTGGCGTAGAAGACGCGCCTTAAACGCGGGAGATTACGGTACTACCAGGTACACTTTAGTACCAATAAGTTCATGTTCACTTTTAATATGAATGCTTTTATGAAATAAAATGTAATTGAAAATGATGTCATTTCTCTCTATATTGTCTATATAGTTGTATATTATGTCAAATAGCTAAAGGGTCGTGGGGGGGGGTCTATTTCCACAAAGATTTGTGAAGTTATTAGAATCAGTGCGTTGCTACAGTAAACAGTGCTTTCATGTGGGTGGGGGGGGGGAGTCCCGGTATTTCCAATATGGCCGCCGTGACGCAGTGTGACGTCACGCGGGATTCCTTTATTGATGCCGCCGCGGTTCTCAGGGTGCCCGGCCTACAAGGGGGTTCAGGGGCAGGAAATATGCCAGAACTCATCTGAATTTGAATTACATTCAGAAGAGATCATCAGAAACCTAAATGGAAGATTTGTGAGAAGTGTGTGTGTGACAGGATGGTCCCACCACATCCCTGTGCCCCCCCCCCGAGCATAAGGGAGTGGTCATTATTTATCAACAGGGGGGGTGGTGGGTTTTCACGCGGACACGCTGAAATTTTTTACGCCCCCCTGTCATGTCCCTGACGGTCAAGTGACCAATCCTAACGAATAGGGGACAAATCCTGGCGGTCGACTGTCCGCCAGAACTAGCGGACATTATAATGATACTGACGGACAAGTAACAAATCCCGGCGGTCGACTGTCCGCCAGAACTAGCGGACATTATAATGATACTGACGGACAAGTACCAAATCCTGGCGGTCAACTGTCCGTTATTACTAGCGGGCATTATAATGATACTGACGGACAAGTAACAAATCCTGGCGGTCAACTGTCCGTTATTACTAGCGGGCATTATAATGATACTGACGGACAAGTAACAAATCCTGGCGGTCAACTGTCCGTTATTACTAGCGGGCATTATAATGATACTGACGGACAAGTAACAAATCCTGGCGGTCAACTGTCCGTTAGTACTAGCGGACTTTATAATGATACTGACAGACAGGGCACAAATCCGGGCGGTCAACTGTCCATTAGTACTAGCGGACACTGTACTAGTACTGACGGACAAGTAACTGATCCTACCGGTCAACTGTCCGTCAGTACTAGCGGACACTGTACTAATACTAACGGACAAGTACCTGATCCTGGCGGTCAACTGTCCGTCAATACTAGTGGACACTGTACCTGATCCTAGCGGACATTGTACTAATACTAGCGGACAATGTACTGATACTGACGGACCGGGTGGTCGTGGCGGTCGACAGATTGCGAACAAAATACAAGAACTAGCGGACAAAACTGAAACAACTAGCAGACAAGTAGTGGAAATAATGTTTATCTATTTACCTACCTATGTTCTAACCATCTGCGAGTTATCTATCGAATTGACATTACATTTTACCTTTTGAATGAACAGGTAATAGGTATAGTACATTTGGGAAATGGGGGGGGGGAGGCCTAATGACAGGGGGGCCCTTTGGTTGTGGGGCCTTTTGCCCGGGGGGCCTTGTGTCAGGGGGCCTTGTGACGGGGGGCCCTTTGACCGTGGGGCCTATAGACAGTGATTCGGCAGAGACAGTCAGAGACAGAGAAAGAGAGGTAGAGACAGAACCACAGAGACAGGCAGGCAGAAATGGACAGAAAGACCAACGAACAAACAGACAGACAAAGAAAATAGTTTGAATGTGAAGTTTCTGGGAGAGAAAGAGGGATGGGTGAGAAACAAGGGAGAGGGGAAAGGCTGGAGGGCTTAGGGACAATGGAGAATGATTCAGTGTAATACAGGACAGATTATACCTGTAATAGTTAAACACTGAATACAGGTGCTCCAAAAGAAGATGATAATCATGACAGAGCACTTAAGCTTGCTTCCTGTAGTTAATTGGAAAGAGGAGTAAGATGTAATTAGCTTTCAGTACCTTTAGGTTAAAGTGATAAAACAAGGCGCATGATGGTAATGTCATGTCTCAGATGTGCAGGAGTGACAGAGGGGAACCAATTATATATAAGATATTATTATTATTATTATTATATTTTAAACTGTTGACAATCTTAAGCCAATAAAATGAACCAGCACAATGTATAATTCCCAAAGGTTACATTGGAACACGGGAGCCCTGGCTAGTAACATACATGCATGGTTTGTTTTTATTTGTTGTTTTTCCTCTATTCATTTACTTCACTTTTAAAAATGGCTGTTGTACACTCAAATAGGGTTAAATGGCATGATGCTTCAGTGTAAACTTGCCAGCGCTGCATTTGAGCTTTATGTTCAATGGGGGGGGGGCAGCATGGGCTCCACCACAACCACCTTAAAAAGTCACAATGATGCCTATACCTATATAGAATGTGTATAGAAAAGTAATTTTTGTTGATTTTAGGTCTGATTTTTCCTATCCCCTTACAATATTAATCTAATTTGAGATGCAAAGTTTCAGCTTCTAGTCCAATCTATTATGAATTCTTGGCAATTTCTTTTTGGTGGGGCGGGGGACATACTCAGGCCCCACCTCCTTTGTCTAAGCCCCTGAATACGCAGATTGAGCGAGATCACCCCCTACAAGCAAAAAGTATAAACAGAGGTGCTACTCACTGGCCTACAATAAACAGCACATACCCATCATTTCAACCTCAGAGTACAGACAAGATACCGGGAACACTGAAAACTTTCATGGAGGGTATAATCAAATCAAAGAACACTGATTCCACAAGCACACAGAGGAAGCAGCTCGCAGTTACAGCAACCAGGCCAAGGTTATACATTTCCCTAATACTGCCTGGGCTTTCAGTGTACATGTACCGCCATTTTGTTTCTGTAGGCGCAAAATACCACCATCAATGTCAAGTCGATTTCCATTACATATCAGAGCAGCATGCCATCAGGTGCAAGCATGGCAGGTAAATGTACTTCTTCCTCAGGACTGGGAGTGGAAGACTGAAAATAGGAACTTGTTCCCACTGCCTACAGACCTTCCATCAGCACCTGATAAAATCCTGAACATGATAAACTGCAACTGTATGAAGCGATGTCAGCGTCAGTGTGGATGTCGCAAACTGGGAATACCTTGCTCTATAATGTGTGGTGAATGTGCAGGGGTATATTGCTTGAATGCTGCTCCATCAGAACAGGACTAACATGAAAACTATCAAACAACAATCAGAAATGAAAGTTTCTTGTCTTTGGTAAAAGTGAATGAAAGTGAAGCATAAATTCTGAAATAAAATTTTAGTGGATTTAATGAAGTATATGAATAAAATTCCCGTACTCAGACAGTTTGTTTATTGTAGCATCATATAAAATTTCTCTTTCTTGTATGGTATGAGGCACTTTCATGGGAGATATTATGTTTTTCAGGGTATTAAGTTATGATAAAGCATACATTTTGGGTAACAATCGGAGAGTAACAATGAACGTTGTCTAAAAAAAAGCCGGGACTTTTGGTATGTTCATACCAATACATTAACGAGCCAATCCTGAAATTTTCAGCTTTGAATTTATTGGATGTTAAAACCTAATTTTACTGGATTACTCTGATTATGCACACCTTTTATAGAAAATTTAATAAAATGTCTAATTCTACACAAAAACCAGGAAATCCTTTTTACAACAGTGGCATCACTGCATAAGGGCAGTTATCTAAGACAATATATAAGTCACCCAACAAAGTGACACTTGAAAGAATATGGGTACGTGTAAAAGACAATACAATATATGACACAAAGGGACCATTACCCCAGGTCACCTACTTCTAACTATTGTTGTTGTTGATAAACCTGTCCCTCTAGGACATCTCTAACCGGGTCTGAGTATTAACCGTTAAAAGGTTGCTAACAAAAGGTTGGTATAGTGCACTAAGTAAGTGCTGGCTTGTCAGCTTACCAAAACTTTATTGGTGCTCGATATTGGCCTTGTACGAGAGTATGAACTATGAACCCTCAAGGATTGGCATGAATTGAGCCTTGGCGAGTAGCTCAATGATTCATAAAGATAGAAAATGTCCCCATGTTGATGTAAATAAAACAAGACAGTTGGTCATTTCATCAAAATAAAGTGAATACTGGATGTCCTTGATTTAACCTTGTTATACAAAGTATTTTATGTAATTGGTATTGATTAGGTGATAGCTTGATGTTTGTGTACTTGTATTTTCGCATGTGGTATATTTTTCTAGAATGGTAATTTCTGTAAAAAAACAAACAAAAAAAACAAAAAAACAAAACATTGTAACCTAGAAAAATCACTATTTTTGTAGAGATTTCTTCACATCCATCCAAGGTTTACTTATGAGATATCGACTAATTTGTGAATCAAATTGTTCCTGTTCGTAATAGTTCTACTTATTATGCAATATGAACGCAGTATACCAATTCATTAGAGGCCTTTAAAGGGTTAACTCGTTTAAGACAAGGCTATATGAGGTACCCCCCCCCCCTCTATCCGGCTGTATACTTTCCGGCAGGTCCCTGCAGGTATATGGAGATAGATACCGTCTCCTGTAACCGCCTTTGTCTCTCTATGTCAGGGAGAGTGAAGTGTGTAACTTCTTCATTTGTCACAAAGATAATGGCCCTGTGTGGTGTGACAGATTATGTCTCTACATATTGACAGGATACAGTGTCTTAACCATCAGTTTTCAGTTCTAAACTAAGTCTGCTTTAACCAATGTGTTATGCCCTGGATAATTGCTCCTGTGTTACATGTATAAATTTGATGAATGTGCCATGCCCTGGAAATGGCTCCTGTGTTACATGTATAAATTTGATGAATGTGCCATGCCCTGGAAATGGCTCCTGTGTTACATGTATAAATTTGATGAATGTGCCATGCCCTGGAAATGGCTCCTGTGTTACATGTATAAATTTGATGAATGTGCCATGCCCTGGAAATGGCTCCTGTGTTACATGTATAAATTTGATGAATGTGCCATGCCCTGGAAATGGCTCCTGTGTTACATGTATAAATTTGATGAATGTGCCATGCCCTGGTAATGGCTCCTGTGTTACACACTGAAAACCTAGAAGTTCTGAAACTAGTCAGCAGTGACCACTTTAGGTCCTCAAGTTGACGATACCTAAAACTACAGCTTTAGGTAGTCAAAATGACGACTTTAGGTCGTCATCCTGATGACCTGAGTCATCAATATGACGACTCTGTACTGTCAGTATTGTCATCCTGATGACTCAGGTCGTCAGGATGATGACCTAAAGTCGTCATTTTGACTACCTAAAGCTGTAGTTTTAGGTATTGTCAACTTGAGGACCTAAAGTGGTCACCGCTGACTAGTTTCAGAACTTCTAGGTTTTCAGTGCATGTATAAATTTGATGAGTGTGCAATGCCCTGGTAATGGCTCCTACGTAGTGCCTAACGTCGACCAGGGAGGGATCAGCATTGGGGCCCTGGATGGGGGGGGGGTCCCCATCTCACATGTCGATTTTAAGAAAATCCCATGTCACGTGTCACCTGTCACCTCTAAGAACTCATCATGCCAAATGTTGAATTCATTTAAGAAAGCACCGATGTCATGTTCCCCTATCATGGCATCAATTTGCTTCATGTCACCAGACTCATGTCACATGTCAAATCTAGTTGTCCAGACCCAAAGCATTCAGTTGGTCCGAGTGACAAATATACAGAATGTCAGTGTTGGAGAGATTATTACTATTTCTCAATTCAATTCATGATTCAGAAACATATTTCTGCCATTTATACATGAAACCCTGCTAGCACAACTCATCCAAATGATGTCTTTTTTACGTAAAAACGATTAGTTTTCACGTAAGAATGACGTAAATTACACGAGTAGTGCTAGCAGGGAAAGCAAGGCTGCTAAATCCACCTTGGCCAATAAACTGTAGCTTGCCCTTTGGCTCTTTTGTAAGGATACATCATGACAACAAGTATAATGAACAAGAAGTCTAGAGATCTTAAGTCCTGTCCACACTGAAAACCTAGAAGTTCTGAAACTAGTCAGCGGTGACCACTTTAGGTCCTCAAGTTGACAATACCTAAAACTACAGCTTTAGGTAGTCAAAATGACGACTTTAGGTCATCATCCTGACGACCTGAGTCATCAGGATGACAATACTGACAGTACAGAGTCGTCATATTGATGACTCAGGTCATCAGGATGACGACCTAAAGTCGTCATTTTGACTACCTAAAGCTGTAGTTTTAGGTATCGTCAACTTGAGGACCTAAAGTGGTCACCGCTGACTAGTTTCAGAACTTCTAGGTTTTCAGTGCATAAAAGGTTATTAAAATCGTTATTGCTAGCCCTTTAGAGATGAAGTATTGTAGATTAATCTAGGATAACCTAATTAAATGTCTACCCTCCTACATTGCCATAATTTATAAAATGCTGGCTCTTCTCCATATGATGGGTGTCAGGTGTCAGGCAGAGTGAAGTTTGTGAGTTCTTCATTTGTCACAAAGATAACGACCCTGTGTGGTGTGACCCGGGGTGACTGATCGTGTTCCTTTATACATTATTACAGGATACAGTGTTTTAACCTGTTACTCGACTAACTTTGCCTTGGGGAAACAGTCATTTTGTACCTTTCAGTTCTGAACTAAGTCTGCTTTAGTCAATATATTAATCCCTAGGTAAAAGCTTCTGTGTTACATGCAGTTAATCAATGTGTTATGCCCTGGTAATGGCTTCTGTGTTACATGTAGTTAATCAATGTGTCATGCCCTGGTAATGGCTTCTGTGTTACGTGTAGTTAATCAATGTGTCATGCCCTGGTAATGGCTTCTGTGTTACATGCAGTTAATCAATGTGTCATGCCCTAGTAATGGCTTCTGTGATACATGTAGTTAATCAATGTGTCATGCCCTGGTAATGGCTTCTGTGTTACATGCAGTTAATCAATCTGTTATGCCCTGGTAATGGCTTCTGTGATACATGCAGTTAATCAATGTGTTATGCCCTGGTAATGGCCTTTGTGTTATATATGTTATGCCCTGGTAATGGCTTCTGTGATACATGTAGTTAATCAACGTGTCATGCCCTGGTAATGGCTTCTGTGTTACATGCAGTTAATCAATGTGTCATGCCCTGGTAATGGCTTCTGTGTTACATGCAGTTAATCAATGTGTCATGCCCTGGTAATGGCTTCTGTGTTACATGCAGTTTATCAATGTGTTATGCCCTGGTAATGTCTTCTGTGTTACATGTAGTTAATCAATGTGTTATGCCCTGGTAATGTCTTCTGTGTTACATGTAGTTAATCAATGTGTTCTGCCCTGATGGCTTCTGTGTTACATGTAGTTAATCAATGTTTATGCCCTGGTAATGGCTTCTGTGTTACATGCAGTTAATCAATGTGTCATGCCCTAGTAATGGCTTCTGTGATACATGTAGTTAATCAATGTGTCATGCCCTGGTAATGGCTTCTGTGTTACATGCAGTTAATCAATGTGTCATGCCCTGGTAAAGGCTTCTGTGTTACATGTAGTTAATCAATGTGTTATGCCCTGATAATGGCTTCTGTGTTACATGTAGTTAATCAATGTTTATGCCCTGGTAATGGCTTCTGTGTTACATGCAGTTAATCAATGTGTTATGCCCTGGTAATGTCTTCTGTGTTACATGTAGTTAATCAATGTGTTATGCCCTGGTAATGGCTTCTGTGTTACATGCAGTTAATCAATGTGTCATGCCCTAGTAATGGCTTCTGTGATACATGTAGTTAATCAATGTGTCATGCCCTGGTAATGGCTTCTGTGTTACATGCAGTTAATCAATGTGTCATGCCCTGGTAATGTCTTCTGTGTTACATGTAGTTAATCAATGTGTTATGCCCTGGTAATGGCTTCTGTGTTACATGCAGTTAATCAATGTGTCATGCCCTGGTAATGGCTTCTGTGTTACATGCAGTTAATCAATGTGTCATGCCCTAGTAATGGCTTCTGTGATACATGTAGTTAATCAATGTGTTATGCCCTGGTAATGGCTTCTGTGATACATGTAGTTAATCAATGTGTCATGCCCTGGTAATGGCTTCTGTGTTACATGCAGTTAATCAATGTGTCATGCCCTAGTAATGACTTCTGTGTTAAATGTTGTTAATCAATGTGTTATGCCCTGGTAATGGCTTCTGTGTTACATGTAGTTAATCAATGTGTTATGCCCTGGTAATGGCTTCTGTGTTACATGCAGTTAATCAATGTGTCATGCCCTGGTAATGGCTTCTGTGTTATATGTGTTATGCCCTGGTAATGGCTTCTGTGTTACATGCAGTTAATCAATGTGTCATGCCCTGGTAATGGCTTTTGTGTTATATATGTTATGCCCTGGTAATGGCTTCTGTAATACATGTAGTTAATCAACGTGTCATGCCCTGGTAAAGGCTTCTGTGTTACATGCAGTTAATCAATGTGTTATGCCCTGGTAATGGCTTCTGTGTTACATGCAGTTAATCAATGTGTTATGCCCTGGTAATGGCTTCTGTGTTACATGTAGTTAATCAATGTTTTATGCATGTAATGCTTGCTTCATGTCGACCACCCCTCCCCCCCCCCATTTCAATAGAGGAGGAGTCAGCATTGGGGCCCTCAATGCGTGTCCCTACGTTATATGTCTATTTTAAGTCAGGCCCATGTCCTGTGTCACTTAAATCCTGAATACCCACTGTCACCTCTAAGAAACTATAATGTCCCATGTTGATTTAAGAAAGCATGCCGCTATTCCCAATCCCCCTACCCCTTTCCTTTATGTTATAAAATGATGGTTTCCCTCTTTACCCCACAGGGGCCGTGCATAAATCATGTCACACCTATTTTCACCATTTTCAACACTTATAGTCACACATCAGCCAACACCCCCCTCAAAAATTATGTCACACTTAGCTAGACGCCCCCCCCCCTTCAGCCATACTATCGACTCAGCTCACCTTACAATCGGAAAATACCCCCCCCCCCGTCCTGTATGACGTAATTTATGGACGGCCCCACACCAAGATGGGGCCATGCCAAATGTGTCTACCCCCAGGGTGCTGCACGTTCACAGCGGGGTAAGTCAGCTGATGGTTTCTAGGTAGCATCTTCTTTTTCTTTCTTTTTTTCCCCACTACTTCAGTTTATGGTTTTAAACAAAGAATTGTGTCCAGGTTCAGTAAGTACTTCACAGAAACTTGTAACTGGGGGCGTTTGTTCGATTCTAGATCGACCTTGGATGATGAAAGGATGGCCTTCCACGTCCATGTTACATGCCGTCATATACCACAATCCATTTTTTCTAGATTTATTTTAACAAACGGCAAATATGTAGCTTTATTTATTTGTAAAATAGCATGATATACACTGAACGACATGATATCCTATTTCCTAAGCATTGCTTGTCTTAACGTTTATATAAAAAGTAGATTAAGCTAAAAAGAACAAGGAGAAGAAATTGGAAACTGCAGTATAAATGAGCATAAATATATATAATTGTCCAGATGACGCTAGACAGAGACAGTCTTCTGGTGTGTGCTGCCACCATAGTAAGGAGGTTAATAAGAGGTGCCATTAGGGAGTGGTCATTATTTATCAACAGGGGGGTGGTGGGTTTTCGCACGGATGTGTGAAAACTTTTTATGCCCCCCCCCCTTCGACAGCAGTCAAATTTTTTTGTGCCTCCCCACGCCAGAGAGTTTTCACGCCCCTCTTTGATCTATAGTAGCGCGCGGGCTTTTTTTGCTAAAAAGAGGGTGATTTTTTTTAGCCCCCCCTCACAAGAGGGGTCAAAATCTTTTTAGCCCCCCCTCAAACCCACCACCCCCCCCCACCTGTTGATAAATAATGACCACTCCCTTAGTGGTTAATGATGGCGCTGGGACTTACTCAATTAACCTCAATCTGGGAACTATGGACTTTGATCTATAGTAGCGCGCGGGCTTTTTTTGCTAAAAAGAGGGTGATTTTTTTTAGCCCCCCCTCCCAAGAGGGGTCAAAATCTTTTTAGCCCCCCCCTCAAACCCACCACCCCCCCCCCACCTGTTGATAAATAATGACCACTCCCTTAGTGGTTAATGATGGCGCTGGGACTTACTCAATTAACCTCAATCTGGGAACTATGGACTTTGATTAGAGATTTTGTCATAAACTGCGATTTATAATGGAGACAGTTGGAGATCCTAATTTGAAATTTTGCCAAGTACTAAAATGGGCCATCCTTTACTTCACACATAAGGCACAAGTATAAAAAGGGACACACCATGCAAGCTGTAGAATATAATATAATGAATATGTTATAACCACAGTCTCTCTCTCTTATTTTAGCTTCTTTTCTAACATTTGTTCATACTCTTATTCCTTTTCTATTTATTGATTCATCGTTTTAAATCTGTCCCTCTCTCTCTCTCTCTCTCTCTCTCTCTCTCTCTCTCTCTCTCTCTCTCTCCCTCCCTCTCTATCTCTCTCTCTCTCTTTCTGGTGTGCCATGTGGTATGCAGTGTGGGGAGCAGTGTAAAGAGAACACAGGAGTACCTCCCTCCTACCTACCTTTCCCTACACTAAGTGTTCATTGGGTGTAACCAGGGCTGGGCAACTGTCGCCATGAAGCCAAAAAATGGCGACAATGGCCTTAAAATTGGCGACACCTACTTCTCCAGATTCCGGGCTTTCCATCAGTGAAAGAATTTTTCCAATATTCCCTATAGAACCAAAGTTATGAAGCTATTCCTAGAAATCACCAGAATACATGATTTAACATTAAAAAATTCAGAATTTTCCCCTCCCCTTTCCTATAAATCCGTCAGGTCACAAAATCTTCCTGTGAAATGCCCCAGACCCCTGTACCTGTCTGTTGTCCATGGTTAACACCCATCAGAAATCTTGTCATTCCCTATGCCCATTTGATGCTTGTGATAAAAAAAAGATCACCCCTCCTTTCTGAAAACCCTCACTGAGAAAAAATTCTTACTCACTGGAGTCCAGATCCAGACTCTGGCAATGTCGCCAAAATGAATGTAATTTGAGACTCAACCTGATCCTTGGATGATACTAAGGCAGATCCTGAGATACTCTGGCTTTGTGGTTTATTTGTGATAAGCCTACCAGCCCATTCAGCCACGATGTGCTATCCCCTTTCTCAAAATCCTGGATCCACCCCTGTATCTTAAGTGGATTATAGATTCAGTCAAAAGATGGAATGTGATACGGTGACCTTGTGACTTGCAATTTACAAGTGTGCATACCTGCAAACTCCTCAGTTGTTCCAGTCCTCTCAGTTGTTTTTTTTTTTTTCTTTTTTCTAAGATTCACCTGGGACGACAATCTTGTGAATAATCCAGATTCAGTGAAATCTCATTTCAACATTTATATGGGGGTATCAGACACCCTCAAAAACCACCAGAATGCCCACATTTGGCCTCTAAAAATTTCTTGGGCCCCTGGAGGAATACCCCCACACCCCCTTATACTGTTCATCGTTCCCTCTACTGTTTTTAAGTAAAGAGGTTGGGGTTTATGGAGTCAATTTTTCTCAGTTGGTGCATATGAGTTTGACTTTTGTAGGTTGACTTATGTGCAAGGTTTTCTGATGGAACTACATTTTCCAAGCCCAAGCAGCCCCTTGTATGCTGATGCAGCTTATATGCTGTATTGAATCCACTCCGGTCCTGGGCTACAACCCCTCTAGCCTTGGCTCCACGATTTTCAGATATGCCCAGCCCTGGTAACGTGTATGTAAACAGTGTTGTTGACCAGGTGTCTGTGCCCAGCTAGCAAAACTCGTAGTAAATCACGTCATTTTTACATCTTGTGCTGATCCTCAGATACATAATATTATTGCGCGAATTTTGCGGGGAAAAAACCACCGTATGTGCAAGACGTTTTCACGTCACTATGAGATGTCTTTGCACATACATATCATACATCAATATGATGTACTTGAAACTCATCAAAATGATGTAAATCTTGACATGTAAGATGACTATGGTTTATGTCATAAAGAAGATGTTACTCATAGATGTAATTTCAACATCAGTGCAACTATGCAAATGTGACGTGAAATAAAGATGGCATCATCAGTTAAAAGATACTATTGAAATGGGAATACTGACCACAAATCATAGTCAGATAGGATACCTCAATGAGAGATATCTCAAGACATAAGAACATTATGTCTATTAGATGCAAATATCGCATCCTGCATGGACACTCTGCACAATACCTATTTAGTGAAAGGTATTCTCAGGTATTCTATATCCATAGAGAGGGCACTACACATTTACCCTAGCCCAGAGGCCGGGCTGTGATGTGTACTTGATTGATGATTGATTGAATTTTTATCTCACCTCATGCCTTCCTTACGGCCGACACTCAAGGGTGAGAGGTCCCGCGGGTTGTATCCATACCGACGTGAGATTACCCTTGTGGCGTTTTTGCCCGGACCCTAGTCTAGTAGGGAGGAGGGATGATGGTGACCGAATCTATGGGAAGATAGAAAGCACGCCCCTACACATTTACCGAGGCAATGGTTCTTTAACATCCATCACTACATAGGCATAGTGAGAGATGGACAGGCCTGTTTTAAGTCATTTGTCTGCCATGACCGCCGAGAGACTTTCCAGCATAGCCTAGCCAGAGCAGGTAGGAACTCAAATGACACCTTACGGCAACGTTTGGAACCACCACTGTGCCCTGGCCGGGCCGGGAACCGAACCCACGACCTTACGGCCCCTGAGCCGACGCGCTACCAACTGCGCCATGCCTCCCGGTGTACTTGAAGTCAATATTGGTTCTTATATATTTTCTTAAGGTCTAAAAGAGGTGTCTATCATGTGTTCTGTTTGTTTAGTCATTATTTACCCTTTGAATGTCACAGAAACAACAGAGTATTTATTGAAGAAGACCTTTCTTTCAGTTTATTCCAATAACTGCAGGCGGTTGGTTAACTTTGATCCAACTATTTATTGGGGAATGTGGCAATGAAGATCAGCTAGCTAGTAAAGTGTTCGATGAGACCCCTTGTGTCTGATACAAGAACTATCTAGGGGATATAATCGTGACATATCACTGACATCATTCACTTACAAGAATACAACAGCTTGAATTCACATCATAATGACATAAATATCTCATGTAATATTTACTATGCTTGATTTATTCAATAAACAAGTATTTGTAGTATTGCTGGTAACACATCATTTCTTTAAAGAGCAAAGAGAAAAAAAAAGATAGATGTAATTCTGTAATGTCCCAAGTTTAACCAGATCAAGATGTAATTTAGACATCACTCATGTGTCACTGTATTTCATCGCAAAATAACTACTATGAGATGTATCATTTATGTCAATTGGTTCACATCCTTTTGATACTTCAAATATCATAGCATATTTATGACAGCATATGATGTGTATGATTGCACCAGAAAAAGACATGATTATGATGTCAAATAGGACATGTCGTTTTTACATCCCACATATCTTTTACATCAGCATCTAGTAAATTGATCACGTAAAAATCTTAACCTCCTAATGACATAATTATCTGGTCGGTTTCACATAATAACGTGAATATGACTTTTTCACGTAAGGTGCTAGCTGGGTGATTGTTAACACTTTAAGGACAATGCCTACACAGTTTTGTGACTTTTAAAGTCTGCATGATGCCTCTGGATCCAGATTCACAGCACTTCATTGGTACATCATGCCGACCAATGGACATTATGCACTCCTACATTAGCTCTGCTTAAAAGGGTTTAAGATACATGTGTGCAGGCCTGGTGAGTAACTCGCTAACTAGTGCTGCATTCCTCGCACAATATATAAGGCGACTCTGTGCATGAAGTAAATACACATCCAAATGATTGACATGAAGCAAAAATGTAGTGGTGGTGAGCTACTATCACTACAATAGTGTATCATGAGTAAGACTACCATTGCAGGAGTGTATTGTGTTATCCACCCTACTGTCTGTTGTTTTTATGTTGCTATGTACTTGTGCTGCCACCAGTGGTGAGTCAGTGAACTGCATGACCTATAATGTTGAGTTGACCTTGATCTGTCTTTCAGGCATCCATCTTTGAAGCATACAGACATAGAATAAAGGCTCCACATAATCCAACAGCATCTGCCTGCCTTATTACTATACCACACTTGAAATACACTAAAATGGCGACGATGGTACCCAAGAATCCACTTGAGTAACTTTTTTGGAAAGTTTTGACAAGTTTAGTGTGTGGTTTTCAGATTGGCATTTTGGCAGTTTGGAATCATGCTTGTTTGGTATTGTGCTATACCGTGGGAGCTTAAGCCTTTCTACAGGGAGCATCTAAACACTTGAAATCTGTTCTGTAGGAAAAATCTGTAATTCCTAATACATTCTGGATACCCCTAATTACGACCCCTAATTACGACATTAGAGGGCACTGTTAGTGAGGTTTGGTGAACTTCTATTCAGTTTGTGTCTTTTTGGTGCATTGGACACCACAAGGTAGGCCAGTTACACATATTGAACTTTGTTGGCCCACTGGTAATATCTTGTATAGACAGTCAGCTGTACGAACATTTTGCTACCATGGATGGTACTTTTCCCAAATTTGCTTCATTTGACTATGAAACTGATAAGGCCAGTGCAGGCCCCAGGTGGAAAAAATGGCTGGCTAGACTTGAGAATCTGTTTGTGGCTATGGACATTTGTGAGGTGGAGGAAGACAACTGCCGCCATGCTCTCCTTCTGCACTATGCAGGAGAGAGAGTGTATGACATTTATGATGCTGAAAAGGGGGATGGAGAAAAGTCATGCAAAGAAACTAGTGAAGTCCTAACAAAATATTTTTAGCCCAAAACCAATGTCCAAATGGAGATATTCTCATTCAGAAGTTGTGTCCAAAAATCAGGTCAGTCCCTGGATGACTTTGTCACTGAACTGCGTACACTATGGAAAAATTGTGAAGGTTCGGTTATGTCCCTACGTTGGTGGAAATCCGCTGAAGGTACTCAGTACATGTAGTCTCACAATGGAGACTAGAAAACAAATCCAGGTTCACAACGTTCAGGTGGTATCAGGTAATTACGGTACTCTTGTTGGGTACAAATCTGCAACAGAACTTGGTTTGGTTAAAGTAAATCTGAACACTATACAGAGAACTACAGAGCCTGAAAACTTTCCAAACCTGTTCAACGGTATTGGATGTATGAAAGATACACAGTATGCCCCCCCCCCCCCCTAATCGCCACAATAGACGGTTCGTCTAACGCCATAATAGTTAGTCCCTAAGCCTACGGTATCTTTACACCATCCATTCTCTTTTCCAACCTTAGTTTTTGTTGTTATTCTTCAAAATATAGACCTTGCCTCTTGTATAAGCTTAGGGACTATGTGGCAGAAAGGAATTTGGGGCCATCTTTTCAACAGATTTTCAGTTTTTTTGAAAAAAAAATCAATTTTCAGCTAATATTATATTGTTGGGTGGTAATTGTTGGTGTTAGTATAATGGGGCACTATCATTCCTTCCATATATTCAGTTTTAGGTGTAATGGTATCCTTGTTTTACATAAAAGGTCCAAAAACAGGGTGTTAGACGAATCGCCACATTCAGCTAAATGTATAGTTATGGCTACATAGGAGGGTTAAGACCAACGAAACGACCAAACACAGGAGTTAGACGAATCTCTCCATATATACCACTATGAGAAGAAGACATTTGAGCAATAGTTGAAAAGAACAAGTTTATTATTAACTGGGAAACTGTTTTATGAATGATGTACAATGGGTGTGTGACACCAATACTCCTCTTAATAACTAATACATGCAATATGCCCCCCCCCTAACCCCAGCCAGCCCCTACTATGTACCATTAGTGTGTGACACCTTTACTCCTCTAAATAACTAATATTATCATTGTTGACTTCATCATTGTCATCATTTCATTATCATTATAAATCCCATTATAGATCTCATTGTTGTTATTCCATTATAACATCATTCGTATCATTCCATTTTTATCATTATCATTATAATTATGATTGAATTTTCAAGTAACATTCCAATATCATTGTAGTCGGGCTGTTGTACTACTACATCACATAGGTGTGAATAAGCCTACAGAAATGGCCAAGCCCGGGAGTTACACAAATCTCCTTCGCTGTTGTACTACTAGGAGGGTTAAGAACACAGAAACAGACAAGCCCAGGAGTTACACAAATCGCCTTCCGCTATATTATTAAGGTAATATGGACGGTTCTAACAACTTTTTTGGACCGTTCGGGCATTAGACGAATCTCCCAATATGGAACCTTTAGGCCTCTACAGCTAGTTAGTTTTTCATCCATCCTGAGCGTTCCTTCATAAGTCTCCACCAGTCCCCTAGCTGCACCACACAAATGGGGAAGCCAGACCTACCTGTCCACCAGGGAATACAAGTGGAGGCTCATGGAGAAATGCTCAGGGTGGATGAGAGGATTGATGACAGCCTTTACTTATTGTGGGATCACCTGTGGAGAGGGGCTTGCTTGGTAGCTTGCTTGGTAGCTTGCATGGAAGACTTCTTGAAGGTGGACTTGGCAGCCCTCGACCTCACCTTTAGGAGTTGAGGGAGGGGGACATCACCCAAATCAGCATTCACAGTCCGTGTCGAGAGTAGACTTGAGGGCTGAGAGGGGGACGTCGTCATCCAAGTCCTTCCTCAAGCTGGCCAGAGGGGTGTCATCATCGGAGTCGCTGGAGGCAAGATGCATCTCACCCTCTGAGTCGTAACCAGAGTCAAATTCCATGTCAAACTCTGCGTCTCAGTCGAGACATTCGTCCCCCTCCTCCACCCGAGTTATCTTTGTTTTGTACCATCTGGCACATCCTGGTACAAGCTGGCCTGTGCTCATGCAGCACTGCTTGTAGCATGAGGTGCGCCGAACGTAGATGGCACCACGGAAGCCGCTTCCCTTCTTCTGAGGTTTCGGTTTCTCGTGTTGATGTCCGAATGTACGGGGGGGGCTTCGTTCTCCTCTTCTAACGATTCCCCCCACTTGTGAAAAGGGCGTTTGCAGTAGGTGACACCTCAAGTGCTGTACCCTCTTCGACATTCTTCTTGGCCATTTTGGCCTCGTTCTCAAGACTTGGGCATCCTTCAGTTGTTTTACCGTCAATGTGATGACCTCGTGGCCTGTTGTCTCTTCAGGTCACTGTACTCGGCCTTGAAGTTTTCAAGTTTGCTCGCATAGAAAGGTTGGTCTTCGGGACCCAAGGTCCAGCGTTCGTGGATGCCCTTTGCCAGACATCCTGTCATGAATTCCTCACAGACCTTCAGCTTTTATGAGCAACGGAGTCCCATGGGGCCCCTTTTGGGATCCCCCAGTATGTTCGGTTGGTGCCGGATGTTTGGGTGTGCTGTTTAATGAAATAGACCCCCGATCTTCCAAGCAGTCACCTCTGTAGGTGGTCAAAATTTTTAGTTTGCAGGGTTTGATCGCATTGCGTTGGACAATGCGGAAAATCACCCCTCCAGTAAGTTGAGGGACGAGAAGTTTTCACCGAAAAATGCATAAAGTAGGCCCTGAGAATGTGTATACAGCCACATGAAATGAGTGTCTACCAGCACTAGTAGCAAAGATATGATGAAAACTGTCAATTTCGGTAATGGCTGTCTTGTCCAGGCCTATGATAGGTTGATTGATATGGATAGGAGAGGGAGAACAATGCTCCTATTATACTCCTAGGCCCTGATAATGTGAATACAGCCAAATAGAATGAATGATATTGAAAAATCAGTGAATTCTGGTAATGGCCACCTTAAATGGGCCTAAATTAGGCTTAGAATGCATCTGAGAAAAATCAGGATGTTCCCAATGAGTTCCTAGACCCTGAAAATGTGCTAGTAGACACTTCAAATGAATGTCTAGCATCATTGGCTGCAAAGTTATGGCAAAAACAAAGGAATTTCGGTAATGGCTACCTTTATTGGGCCCTATTTCAAAGAAAAACGATTTGTGCGCATGGCATCCACCCCAAAGTTGATCAGTATGGACCATACTTCAAGTCTGGCATGGATGCCATCCCCTAACATTCCGTCCCTCATAAAGTGATTTCTAAGCCTCTTTTGAGATTTTGCCTCCCTACTATAACAGTTATGAAATATAGGTACGGGCGATTCGTGTAAACCCCAACACTGACAGCCATCTGCATTGATTTAACATACTACCTTTACCAGACCGACCGTGCACAATGTTTACATGTTAAACAGTGAGTTACGGGCCTATGTTGCACTTTTCGGTTGATCCATACCTTCTATAACATGTATTTGACATATTTTCTCCAAATTTTTCAAAAATTAGGGGGTAAAAACATCATTTTTCATCTATTTCTTAACTTTGCTGTAGTCTCTTCATCCTGCGAAGTCGCTGTCCAGCGTCTGCCTCCATTGAGTTCATCAATATAGCACCAGGCGGCGTGCGGTATGTTTAGTACCCTTTCAAACTGCCAGGCGTCACACAAATCGCCTGGCATTACACAAGTCGCCCCGAGACTACCCCAGCATGCTTGCACCCATGTGTACTGCTCTATGTTTGACTGAGGCTGCCATTTTTTTAATGCAGATACAGGTATAAGTAATGTGTTAACTTGACATATTTCATTAGTTCATGTAGCATTATTATATTGGAGCTATACCCCCCTATCTTTGGGAGTTAGACGAATCGCCTCGGATATTAACCAAGCATGTTTTGGCTTGCAGCATAATAACAAATCAGTCTATACATGGCCAAATGATCTTAAAAGATTCTTTAAATAATTCTAAACATACCTAAAAATATATACCGTAAAACCCCGGCTATAAGTCGATTTTTTATTTTTATTTACTTTTCTTATAAGTCGATTTTTTTCCCCAAGGAGGGGGGTCGACTTATAGCAGGGTTTTTTATATAATAGATTATAGTGTTAATATTTTTCTAGCATTTTTTCTATAGGTCGATTTTTATTCTCAAAGAGGGGGGTCGACTTATAAGTGGGGTCGACTTATAGCCGGAGTTTTATGGTATCTGCCCTCCTGCCTTTTTTTAAAAAAAAATTCTTCTGTATATGTGGATGTTTTGATATTATCGATAAAAAATGAGTATTTCTGGGTAGTTTTAGGCCCCTCACTCCCAAAATATGCCTCAGATGTATGGAACACCAGGGTTCCCCATGTAGCTCTATCTCAGCGCTATCAGAATAAATAATGATAACACATATAGGTTCCATTTTGTATGATATATTAAGCACAGAAGGCAAAACGGCCAAATCCTAACGAGTCGTGCCCATTGACCGTATTCGTTTTTGGTAAAGGCGAAGACACCAACAAGATGCATGAAAAAGCTCTTAGAGAAACTCTAGCAGCTCTCGAGAAGGCTTGCTTAACTGTAAATAGTGCTAAGAGCGAGTATTACAAAGATGAAGTTAAGTTATATGGTTTGAAATTTGGTCCGAGCAGTATTACAAATATGAAGTTAAGTTCTATGGTTTGAAATTTGGTCTGAGCAGTATCATCGCTTACCCCGAAACGGTCAGCGACGAAAAGGTCAGTGCCGTTCAAAGCATACAAACATTTCTGAGGTTCGAAGCTTCATTGGTATGTTAACATATTGTGCATGGTTTATTCCCGATTATGTGATATTAAGTGAGCAATCCGTCGACTACTACACAGTGATGGTGAGTTCATTTGGACAAACGAGCAAGAAACAGCACTGAACGCTCTGAAGACAGTGTTGTCTGATGAGTCCTACAGTATTTTGACACAAGCAAAGACAGAGCTAATCGTAGACACTAGCCATGTTGGTCTAGGCGCCATGCTCTGTCAGGACAACAGCGACCAAGTATCACTACAGCCAGACCGAACGTAAAGCTCTGGCGATTGTATGGGCGTGCGAACATTTCGATATGTACCTCTATGATGCCCCCAGGTTCATAGTGTGGTCTGACCACAAGCCCCTTGAGACTATCTGGAAGAAAATGAATATGCTGTCATTGAGAATCGAGAGATGAGGACTCCGTTTACAGTCTTATTACCTAGACATTAAATAACTGCTGGGGGCCGAGAACCCCACAGACTGGATGTCCCGACATCCCGCACCCCATCGGAAAAGCTCTTGTGGAGAGCAAATAGCGGAACTTTACGTTAATTTTGTAGCTGAAACATGCACCCCTGCTTCGCTGACGCTCAGCGATGTTTGTGATGTAGCCTCTATGGATAAAACTTATTGTAAGGCTTTAGAGCTTGCCCTGTCAGGCAAGTGGCATTTGGTTAAAGATTTAAATGTATTAAAACGATATAGATGTTGCTGAACTCAAAGAGTTAGGCACGGTGAGAGATGAGCTTACTACACATCCATCAGGTGTACTTCTAAAAGGTCACAAGATAGTTCTAGCGAAAGGTTTGCATGAACAAGCAATCTCTATAGCCCATGAAGGTCATCAGGGCATGAACAGTTCCAAATCGTTTAGAAGATCCAAGGTTTGGTTCCCAGGCATTAATGAAAAGGTAGAGAAGGTAATTAAGAACTGTACTGCATGCCAGCTGATATATTCAAATCCTGTTCAAATAGAACCACTGTGCATGTCGGACCTACCTCATGGTCCATGGGAAAATCTGAGTGCCGATTTTTGTGGCCCATTACCATCCGGCAACTATCTGTTTGTGATGACAGATGAGTACTCTCGATACCCCTTTGTGGAAATAGTTAAATCTGTTTCCCCCCATACAATAATTCCGGTTTTGGACAAAGTCCTTTCAGATTGGGGGGGGGGGGAGTAAAGCAAATCAAAACAGATAATGGTAGCCTATTCAACTCAAATGCGTTTCCTGAGTTTGCAAAGCACTCCGGTTTTCACCACCGCAAGATAACACCCAGGTGGCCAAGAGCCAACGCTCAAGCAGAAGCGTTTAATAAGCCTCTAATGAAAGCTGTATGCGCGGCATCCATTGAACGCAAAAACTGGAAACAGGAACTTTATAGATTCCTCCGCCAATACTGCGCTACCCCACACCCGTCTACCGGTTTCACACCATACCCCCTCTTTTTAGGCCAAGAACCTGTCACAAAATTACCAGAGTGTAAACCGAAGTCGGATGACCTCATTCATCTGACTGCGGAACGAAACGACACACACGCAAAAAGGAAAATGAAAGCATATGCTGACTCTCGAAACCATGCAGAGAGGTCAAACGTACAGATTGGCGATAAAGTTCTAATAAGAACTGAGGTAAAACACAATAAGGTAACACCTTCATATGTCCAAAAGCAGTATGTGGTGACAGACAAAAAGGGTAGCATGATCACAGCCAAATCAGACGGCCATGCTGTAACCCGCAATAGCTCCAGGTTCAAACCCACCACGGTATCTCCCGAAGTGGTAGATGATATTGATGAAGAGCTGTACAAAGCACCAAAGATAACTGTTGAAATTATAACTCCTATAGTTGCACCAGTACCGCCTAGCCCCAATCACAATGTAACACCCTCATCCCAGAAGTGTGTATTACCAAGTCATGCTAGATGACCTCCGAGTCACTTGAAAGACTATGTGTCTAAATAGTTTGTATTCTATAAGTGTGTGTTCATATATCATGGTATAGTTTTCATTCAAGAAGGGAAGAGATGTAGTGTCTTGTGTTATCTTCCCTACTGTCTGTTGTTTATATGTTGCTATGTACTTGTGCTGCCACCAGTGGCGAGTTAGTGAACTGCATGACCTATATATTGAGTTGACCTAGATCTGTCTCTCAGACATCCATCTTTGAAGCATATAGACATGGAATAAAGGCTCCACATAATCCAACAGCATCTGCCTGCATTATTACTATACCACACTTGAAATACACTATATGTATCATGCTCAGCATGATGCACCAATGAAGTGCTGGCGAGTCTCCGGGAGTGCATCAACCCCGCAGGGACTTGCATCATGATGCACTAATGCATCAGCAGCCCTCAAAGGTTTCAGGGATGTATGACTTAACGTCAGGCTATAATGTGCTTAGCCCCCAGGGCATGGGAAAATAACCTCTTAGGTCATGTTAAGGGGTTCTGTCAAAATAAAAGATTTAACGCCTGCAATGCACGACTTGCCCAGGTCACCCACTACCTACCATAGGGGACTGTCAATATAGTAACAGTGTGTCGAAGATTCCATGCTTAAGGCTATGGAGGATGCACCCATTATCGCTTGCATGTTTCATTGGCGAATAACTCCTCTCCTTGCGAGTTAAGCATTGCACAATACCAGCAGGTGTTGAATAAGGATCCATATTAACCATACAAACGCATGATACAATGTACTTCTCCTCCATTTTGTTATAATCCAGCAGTTTCGATGGCACTGTGAGTCGATCGTCTTGCTGTCCGCCATTTTGGATTTTGATGTTCTGTGCGCATGCGCGACCCCTCCTTGCCGGAAGTCGCATTTTCAATGGAGAAATGATAGATTATATCGATTTAACTTGAAATTAATGGCTTTTTGAATATAATCCATGAATGTTTGGCAAAATCAAATTGAATCGAATACACCCCCTCAATTTACTGTTATAAAATAAAATCTGACGACCGGTCACTCTGCGCGCATGTGCGAACTTGCACGAGGATGTTCTGGGTGGAAGGGAGAGTGTTAAGACTAGTACATATGGTACATGTATATTATGTCAGAGGGTGCACGTAATGGCGGTGTAAAGGCTAACAGATAGAAATCATAAGAGCCTGCGTCCTCTGACTATATTACTACGTACATAGAGTCCTACACTCGCCTTGCCGGAAATGCGATAGCCATAACAAACTTATGGCGGTCTGGTATATAAATGGTCTTATACGAAAATTTACCAACTTTTGCCCAAGCTATCGCGTTATATGGATGGTCTTCCACCCTTACCTACTGAAAAACAGCGTCTTAATTGGACAATTCCCATAGAAGCCCATGTGTTATGTCTATCGTGAAAATCTATTGCACAATGCTATGCTATGGAGCTTAGTTTTTGTGAGAAAGAAGGTAAAATATGTCAGGTTTTTTCTTCAGCTATTTACATAGGTAAAGAAATTTTTTTCCAGGAATTGTTACCATCTACAGAAAGACAAAGATCTAAAGAAAATTTATCAACTTTCCATTAATTTATAGACCCCTTCTTTGTATAAGAAATTCCCACTTAAAGTTGGCCATTTTGATCGACCAAAAATGTTGAAAACCCGCCTCCAATGACCCAGCATGGGCTGGGCCAATAATGATGAAAAATGAATGATAAGAAAAAGTGACCTTTTAATCTTTCAAAGGTTGACGCATCAATTTATTCCCGAAGACCAACTTTCTTAACATTTTATAGCACTCTATCCGTCTTGATAGTCATGCCCATTAATATAGTCATGTTGCTGGAAGGCAGTCCAGGCGAGTAACCCGCCAGTGCTACACCCCTGCATCATGCCAACCCTACAGGGCTGATACACTAATGGCTGGTCGTCATGATGCCCCAATGAAGTGCATCATTGGTGCATCATGATGACCAGTGTGCATGATGCACTCCTGCATCAACGGCCCTTAAAGGACTAGATTCTTTGAGCAGCTTGCTTTAACATGGTATGGTATACGCCTTATATCATAAATTACCTTGACAGAAATGTTCTCTTCATAGAAGTCTCAAAGAGGTATATTCTGACGCAAGGGCCTTCTCTTTACTACCACTTCCCTTTGCATTCCTAAGGGTTTATATAATAGTAGTCAATCACATGATACGTTTGTCATGGAAAGATTATAGCAAAGGGAAGTTTTCCACGGGTCTAGTGGAGAGTCCCCAAGTCATTTCGCATTTTTAATACCTGAGAGTAGCCATACAGGCATGAAGGTGTAAACCATCCTGAATAAAGCAGTTTATTACATTGGGTGATATGTTCTAACACTCAACTGCAGTTGAGTTGGCTATCGTGCAATCTATTATAAATTCGTCGAGAGCCAGTACTGGGTCAGGGGAAACAACACTCCATGGGAGAACTACTTCCGGTTTGCAGCATTTCAGTCTGATTTGGTGATTATTTTGAGGAAAATTAAAGTTATTTCTCGTGTCAGAACGTAAACAATGTGCTATAAACAAAGGACTCCAGTTAGTCTCTGTTCCGGAGAACCAAGGCCCTCGGTGGTCTAATCGCCGAAGCCTTCAGACCTTGGGTCTCCGACAGAGACAAACCATTGCCCTTTGTTATTACAGTACATGTTACACCTATGCGATTCATATGAGGGGTCAGGGTATAAACCTTCAACTCTTTAAGGGGCGTTGATACATTCATCAGGGCTGCATTCATGCATCATGCCGACCAGTGAGCATGATGCATTTATACATTAGCGTCCTTTGAAGGGTTAAGAAGAGGTGGCATTATGTATGGAGATCATGTGAGGGGACCACACCCCCTTAAACCCTAATATAACTTTACATATAGATAACTGAGGACATGTCCTGTGAGGGGAGAGAGGGATAAGAGGGGCAGTAAATAAAGGAGGCAGAGCTTTGTCTTTGTTCCTAACTAAGTCAGGGGGTGCGCCACTTTATGTACATACCAGATTTCTCTAAGTACACCGTACATAAAGATTTATCTGTGCATGCATGTGCATCATATGCCTCCTCGTAGGGAGTACAACACACATAGGGTCACCTTAATCTTATATATGTATGCAAATACCAGAAATTCTCTCGTATAAGCAGCTGTTGATACCGGAACCCAAATGAAAATGCGGCTTATAGGATCGGCCCGAATTTGGGGTGCAGCTTATAGGAGGTATTTAACCCTATAGAACAGTACTAAAATATCAATTTTCAGCCCTTAGGTGCGGCCTATGGTTTCCTAACTCAGGGTGTGGCTTATATATGAGAGAATTAACAATACTTATTCCATAATCTCCCATGAATAAGGTATATTTAGTTTAGTACTGTTTTATAACAAAAGTACCCTGCCTGTATAAGACAGGTCCTGAGTTTGGGATGATTCTATAACGTGCAGCAGGCCTCAGATTTGCATACATATAAGACGTGACGGGAGATTACGGTAGGTGAAGGGGGATTATGGTACTGAACTACTGGCATATATGCTTAAACACAGGCTTCTTGTTAATAACTTATAACCAAAGCAGTGTAAGACTGGAAAAAAAATAGCTTGCTCTGAAACCGAGCATCGTTTATCTTTTCTCTACAACTACCCAAAGGATCTTCACCATTCGCGGACTGATCGCGTATGATGCATCACGCAGACCCTATGGAGTTGATACACTCCCAGAGGGTCGGCATGATGCAGTAATGGTGCATGTTTGTTCAGGGATGTGAACCAATTTTAACCAATGTGTAGGAAACCAGATCAGACAACATGGCAGCGGCTCATTTTGTACTTGATACAATGATAGCCTCAAAATATCAATAAACGCTATAAAATTTTCTCATTTGATCTGGGGTCATCTTTTTGGCCCAAAAGTGTATTACCGTAATCTCCCGCGTATAAGGCGTGTCTTATATGCCAAACAAAATGCTGCTGAGTCTTATATGTGGGAGGGACATTGCCTTGAGTTTGGGGTTCGCCTTATGGGGGGGGTATTTTTACTATAGAACAGTACTAAATTAGCAAAAATCTGCCCTTAGAGGTGCGCCTTATTCGTGGACTTGCATTCTCTGAGTTGTGGGTGCGCCTTATACGCGAGCTGCGCATTATACGTGGGAGATTACGGTAACTTCTATAGATGTAGGAGAAATCCGTCCCTGTTGTTGAAATCAGTCCCCTCTAATAAACACTTAATAATTTTAATGACTTATTTTCATCATCTGAAACGCTGATGGCGGTTCAAGAAAATTCTTTTCTGTCACTTGAATAATTGAGTACTGGTAGTTAATACTTCATATTCGAATAGATAAAATATCTTATAGCATAGATAAGTCAAAAATCTTGCATTGAACAAATCAGTTTAAAAGCCAAGATTAAATTATGGATCGGTCATGGATACACGATTTATAACTTCAACTCATGTTTCTTAAAGTTTCCTATAATTGTTAGATCAGATATATAAAGAATTCTAGGATTCATGCTCAATTTTAGTTCCATGCATCTGAAATACATATACATGTAAACAAGAACCTTGTGTACCGTTGTGGCCCGATTTAGTGCACCTGTGGTAATAAATTTCAACCTATGACCTGCCGTGCGTTTATATGAGAATGTGTGCTAAAACGAACCAGTGCAGTATAAGGTGATTTCAGCCTATGACCTGCGGTGCATTTATATGAGAATGTGTGCTAAAACGAACCAGTGCGGTATAAGGTGATTTCAGCCTATGACCTGCAGTGCATTTATATGAGAATGTGTGCTAAAACGGACCAGTGTGGTATAAGGTGATTTCAGCCTATGACCTGCAGTGCGTTTATATGAGAATGTGTGCTAAAACGGACAAGTGTGGTATAAGGTGATTTCAGCCTATGACCTGCAGTGCATTTATATGAGAATGTGTGCTAAAACGGACCAGTGCGGTATAAGGTGATTTCAGCCTATGACCTGCGGTGCGTTTATATGAGAATGTGTGCTAAAGCGGACCAGTGCGGTATAAGGTGATTTCAGCCTATGACCTGCAGTGCATTTATATGAGAATGTGTGCTAAAACGGACCAGTGCGGTATAAGGTGATTTCAGCCTATGACCTGCAGTGCGTTTATATGAGAATGTGTGCTAAAACGGACAAGTGTGGTATAAGGTGATTTCAGCCTATGACCTGCAGTGCATTTATATGAGAATGTGTGCTAAAACGGACCAGTGCGGTATAAGGTGATTTCAGCCTATGACCTGCGGTGCGTTTATATGAGAATGTGTGCTAAAGCGGACCAGTGCGGTATAAGGTGATTTCAGCCTATGACCTGCAGTGCATTTATATGAGAATGTGTGCTAAAACGGACCAGTGCGGTATAAGGTGATTTCAGCCTATGACCTGCAGTGCGTTTATATGAGAATGTGTGCTAAAGCGGACCAGTGCGGTATAAGGTGATTTCAGCCTATGACCTGCAGTGCGTTTATATGAGAATGTGTGCTAAAACGGACCAGTGCGGTACAAGGGGTCAATGGTTAGGAGATTATGTTAAGGATTCAATTGAAAATTTAGATCTAAGATCTATGATCAAGAGGCCTGTGTTAAGGATGCAATTGAGAGGATTGAATTTAGGATCTGTCATCTATGATCAAGATATTAGGATTTCATATTTAAATTTGACGATCAATTCTGAGTTTAATATCAATTCTAAAAGCAGTTAAATTGCAGTGCGTTTCCCGGATTAGAAATTTATCCCATATTTTCGGCAAAGTAAACACAGCAAAGCTGTAATGCCGTGCATATTCATATCATGTTCTAAGAAGTATAGAATTGATTTACAACATTTTTAATATAATCTTAGATCAAAATTTTCAGAACAAATATTATTTTAATACGGAATATAAAAGCCCTTCATATGTTGTGTGTTTTGCAATTTATTAATCTATAACATACTTTCAGGAAAGTAAACACAGCAATGCTGTAATGCCGTGCATATTCCTATTATGATCCAAGGAAAAAAGATCATTATATATGAACTCTATGGCCTTTGGAATGGACCTATACTTAAATATATGCTCTGATTGTGGTGCTTCCTCGCTCTCCATGTAAAATCCTGTCCCATTGCTATAGTATGGAGTAAACCTATGCCTGGATTAAAATATGCAAATAAGGAATGTGTGTGAGGGTTGGGAGTAGTGTGGTGGTGGTATTGGTGGTGGTGGTGTCACAATGGTCACTAACATCCATCTGATAACTTTTGAAGATCAAAATTGACCACATATGACCTGGATCCCTGTGATTCCTGAAACCAAGATGGCCGACACACAAGGGAAACAAAAGAATTAGGTAGTTGAGGTGTCCCAATGGTCACTAACATCCATCTGATAACTTTTGAAGATCAAAATTGACCACATATGACCTGGATCCCTGTGATTCCTGAAACCAAGATGGCCGACACACAAGGAAAACAAAAGAATTAGGTAGTTGAGGTGTCCCAATGGTCACTAACATCCATCTGATAACTTTTGAAGATCAAAATTGACCACATATGACCTGGATCCCTGTGTTTCCTAAAACCAAGATGGCCGACACACATGGAGAACAATAAAATTGGGTAGTTGAGGTGTCCAAATGGTCACTAACATCCATCTGATATCTTTTGAAGATCAAAATTGACCATATATGACCTGGACCCCTGTGTTTCCGAAAACCAAGATGGACGACACATATGGAAAACAATAGAATTAGGTAGTTGAGGTATCCCAATGACTACTAACATCCACCTCATAACTTTGAAAGATCAAAATTGACCATATTTGAGCTGGATCCCTGTGTTTTCTAAAACCAAGATGGCCGACACATATGAAAAACAATAGAATTAGGTAGTTGAGGTCTTTCAATGGTCACTAACATCCATCTGATAACTTTTGAAGATCAAAATTGACCACATATGACCTGGATCCCTGTGATCCTGAAACCAAGATGGCCGACACACAAGGAAAACAAAAGAATTAGGTAGTTGAGGTCTTCCAATGGTCACTAACATCCATCTCATAACTTTTGAAGATCAAAATTGACCACATATGACCTGGATCCCTGTGATCCTGAAACCAAGATGGCCGACACATATGGAGAACAATAGAATTAGGTAGTTGAGGTCTTCCAATGGTCACTAACATCCATCTGATAACTTTTGAAGATCGAAGTTGACCATATATGACCTGGACCCCTGTGTTTCCTAAAACAAAGATGGCCGACACATATGGAGAACAATAGAATTAGGTAGTTGAGGTCTTTCAATGGTCACTAACATCCATCTGATAACATTTGAAGATCGAAATTGACCACATATGACCTGGATCCCTGTGTTTCCTAAAACCAAGATGGCCGACACACAAGGAAAACAATAGAATTAGGTAGTTGAGGTGTCCCAATGGCCACTAACATCCATCTGATATCTTTTGAAGATCAAAATTGACCACATATGACCTAGATCCCTGTGTTTCCTAAAACCAAGATGGCCGACACACATGGAAAACAATAAAATTGGGTAGTTGAGGTCTCCCAATGGTCACTAACATCCATCTGATAATTTTTGAAGATCAAAGTTGACCATATATGGCCTGGATCCCTGTGTTTTCTAAAACAAAGATGGCTGACACATATTGAAAAAAAATAGAATTAGGTAGTTGAGGTCTTTCAATGGTCACTGACATCCATCTGATAACTTTTGAAGATCAAAATTGACCACATATGACCTGGATCCCTGTGTTTCCTAAAACAAAGATGGCCGACACACATGGAAAACAATAAAATTGGGTAGTTGAGGTGTCCCAATGGTCACTAACATCCATCTATAACTTTTTTTTTAAGATCAAAATTGACCATGTATGACCTGGATCCCTGTGTTTCCTAAAACAAAGATGGCCGACACACATGGAAAACAATAAAATTGGGTAGTTGAGGTCTCCCAATGGTCACTAACATCCATCTGATAACTTTTGAAGATCAAAATTGACCACATATGACCTGGATCCCTGTGTTTCCAAAAAACCAAGATGGCCGATACACATGGAAAACAATAAAATTAGGTACTTGAGGTGTCCCAATGGTCACTAACATCCATCTGATAACTTTTGAAGATCGAAGTTGACCATATATTGCCTGGATCCCTGTGTTTCCTAAAACAAAGATGACCGACATATATGGAGAACAATAAAATTAGCTAGTTGTGGTGTCCCAATGGTCACTAACATCCATCTGATAACTTTTGAAGATTAAAATTGACAATATATGAGCTGGATCCCTGTGTTTCCTAAAACAAAGATGGCCGACACACATGGAAAACAACTAGGAGGCGTGTATTTGATGGATTAAGGAAATCAGTTAAGCACGGCATAGCCGTGGTGATTTATTTTGTCATGGTTAATTATAATGCTTAAAGTGTGCATCAATGTAGCAGGTCACCCATAAAGGGTTAATTGTGCATCAATGCATCATGCCATCCATAAAGGGTTAAGTGTGCACCAATGCATCATGCCATCCCTAAAGGGTTAAGTGTAAATCAATGTATCATGCCATCTATAAAGGGTTAAGTGTGCATCAATGTATAATGCCATCCCGAAAGCGTTAAGTGTACATCAATGCATCATGCCACCCATGAAGGGTTAAATGTGCATCAATGCATCATGCAATCTATAAAGGGTTAAGTGTGTATCAATGCATCATGCCATCCCTCAAGGGTTAAGTGTGCATCAATACATCCCTAAAGGGTTAAGTGTGCATCAATGCATCATGCTATCCATGAAGGGTTAAGTATGCATCAATGCATCATGCCATTTATAAAGGGTGAAGTGTGCATCAATGCATCATGCTATCCCTAACGGGGTTAAGTGTGCATCAATACATCATGCTATCCATAAAGGTCTAAGTGTGCACCAATGCATCATGATATCCATAAAGGGTTAAGTGTGCATCAATGCATCATGCAATCTACAAAGGGTTAAGTGTGCATCAATACATCCATAAAGGGTTAAGAGTGCATCGATGCATCATGCAATCTACAAAGGGTTAAGTGTGCATCAATACATCTATAAAGGGTTAAGTGTGCATCAATGCATGATGCCATTCATAAAGGGTTAAGTGTGCATCAATGCATCATGCCATCTATAAAGGGTTAAGTGTGAATCAATGCATCATGCTATCCATAAAGGTCTAAGTGTGCACCAATGCATCATGCCATCCATAAAGGTTTAATTGTGCATCAATGCATCATGCTATCCCTAAAGGTTAAGTGTGCATCAATACATCATGATATCCATAAAGGGTTAAGTGTGCATCAATGCATCATGCAATCTACAAAGGGTTAAGTGTGCATCAATACATCCATAAAGGGTTAAGAGTGCATCGATGCATCATGCAATCTACAAAGGGTTAAGTGTGCATCAATACATCTATAAAGGGTTAAGTGTGCATCAATGCATCATGCCATTCATAAAGGGTTAAGTGTGCATCAATGCATCATGCCATCTATAAAGGGTTAAGTGTGAATCAATGCATCATGCTATCCATAAAGGTCTAAGTGTGCACCAATGCATCATGCCATCCATAAAGGTTTAATTGTGCATCAATGCATCATGCTATCCCTTAAGGTTAAGTGTGCATCAATGCATCATGCCATCTATAAAGGGTTAAGTGTGCATCAATACATCCCTAAGGGGTTAAGTGTGCATCAATGTATCATGCTATCCCTAAAGGGTTAAGTGTGCATCAATGCATCATGCCATCTATAAAGGGTTAAGTGTGCATCAATACATCCCTAAGGGGTTAAGTGTGCATCAATACATCATGCTATCCATAAAGGTCTAAGTGTGCATCAATGCATCATGCCATCCATAAAGGTTTAAATGTGCATCAATTCATCATGCCACTTAAAACTCCTAAAAAAGTGCATCATACTTATGTGTACATGTATACATAAATATACATGTAGGTGGCCTTTAGTGGGTTAATAGTCAGTGGTGCTGAGAAACGCACCACCAGCAGAAGAGAACCACATGGTGCTGGGGGAGGTGGTGCCAGGCAGGTATGGGGCCACCCCAGGAGCACAGCCACCACCACCATTCAGAGGTGGGTGGGGGGGCTCTATATACTATATACCATGGCTCTGCCTGGTGTCCAGGGCTACCACCACTGTTCCCAGGGTCTACAATAACAGGTCCACCAACACCACCACTGCCACCACTTCTATGCTTGACTGATTTGCAGATTTTAATCCAGGTATAGGCATACTCAATACTGTACCTATGAGAGGATTATACATGGAGAGCGAGGAAGCACCACTATGAGAGCTTGTATTTAAGAATGGGTCCCCTCCTATAGCCGTTCATTCTTAAGAATGAACGGCAATAAGGTGATTTCAGCCTATGACCTGCAGTGCGTTTATATGAGAATGTGTGCTAAAACGGACCAGTGCGGTATAAGGTGATTTCAGCCTATGACCTGCGGTGCGTTTATATGAGAATGTGTGCTAAAACGGACCAGTGTGGTATAAGGTGATTTCAGCCTATGACCTGCAGTGCATTTATATGAGAATGTGTGCTAAAACGGACCAGTGCGGTATAAGGTGATTTCAGCCTATGACCTGCGGTGCGTTTATATTAGAATGTGTGCTAAAACGGACCAGTGCGGTATAAGGTGATTTCAGCCTATGACCTGCAGTGCATTTATATGAGAATGTGTGCTAAAACGGACCAGTATGGTATAAGGTGATTTCAGCCTATGACCTGCGGTGCGTTTATATTAGAATGTGTGCTAAAACGGACCAGTGTGGTATAAGGTGATTTCAGCCTATGACCTGCAGTGCATTTATATGAGAATGTGTGCTAAAACGGACCAGTGTGGTATTAGGTGATTTCAGCCTATGACCTGCGGTGCGTTTATATTAGAATGTGTGCTAAAACGGACCAGTGCGGTATAAGGTGATTTCAGCCTATGACCTGCGGTGCATTTATATGAGAATGTGTGCTAAAACGGACCAGTGCGGTATAAGGTGATTTCAGCCTATGACCTGCGGTGCGTTTATATTAGAATGTGTGCTAAAACGGACCAGTGCGGTATGAGGTGCATCTCCACATACGCCTCAGCATAAATATTCAAGCTATCAGGCACAGGGTTCCCACCAAATCCTAAGACTCAAATTCCATGACAATTTAATGACTTTCCATGACAAAAATCAAAATTTTCCATAACATTTTTAACTATTCTTGAATAATCGGGCTTGAACCCCCAGCGAAATCTCTGTAATTAAGGTGGGGAAAAGCAATGAATATTCAGTTTCCCCCATTTCCATGACTCGTGATGAAATTATTAAGAATTCCATGTCATTCCATGACTTTCCCTGACATCTTATTCCATATCATTCCATGGCGCATGGGAACCCTGTGGTAGTTAAAACTCAAATCTTAACATTATCAGGGTGTATTTGCTATATTCTCTGCATGGAAAAGAAAACGTTTTATACATTATCTGTAATACATATAGCTTTTTGGAACACATAAAAAAATGGCAGCTCAAGTTGTCTACCCCAACCCACTCTCCCCAAAACATCATCATGTAGACCTTTCGTGTGTCTTGTCTAAAACAACATCATCATGTAGACCTTTTGTGTGTCTTGTGAACATGTTGTTTGTCTTTATGGTGTCCCTGTGCTTTGGGTTTAGGGTGTCTCTGTAATTTGCTTGTTTCTTTAAATTCTTCCTGAGAATCGCCCTCAGGATGTCCCTGTGGTTTGGCTTGTAGTTTTAGTCTGTCATTATGTTTTTCCTGTGGTTTTACATTGGGTCTTCCTTGAAAAAGTCTATCAAGTCTCATTTGTTTGACCTTAGATTGACCTTGTGGTCTGTCTCTAGGTTGACCTTGTGGTTTGTCTTTAGGTTGACCTTGTGGTTTGTCCTTAGGTTGACCTTGTGGTTTGTCTTTAGGTTGACCTTGTGGTTTGTCTTTAGGTTGACCTTGTGGTTTGTCTCTAGGTTGACATTGTGGTTTGTCCTTAGGTTGACCTTGTGGTTTGTCCTTACTTCCACGTTTTACCGACTGCCTCAAATCCTCTAGATCTGTAGAGAAAAATAGGTGAAAAAATTGTAATTCATAACTATCTGCTGTGGGCCCCTGTATCCATTGATATTTGAAAGTGCTGTGTCACGTGTTTCAAAATTTGTTACCCCCTGTGCCGCACAATTAATTTTTTTACCCATGTACAGGCACTATCTTACCTTTAGGGTCTGGAATCTCATCTATTTCTAAATCTTTCTGATCCATTTGAATATAATAAAATGCTAAAATCTACCTATGGTCATTACTATCTGGAGAAGGGTCAACTCCTGACCTTTCTTTAATATTGAAAATTCAGTCTCACAAAACTCCCCAAAACAACGTAAGAGAGTGTTAGAAATACTTTCTACCCATTTTACATTGATATTAGAAATGTCGGAACTTTCACAAATGTACTTACAGGTTTTGTCGAGTTTGCCATTTAGGAATGAGCTCCACGGGAAGCGGGCCTTTAGCGCTAACCACTGCTTCTTTAACCAGAACGGTGACGGTATGCTGCAAACAAAAGGTGCATCATGGAGGACGTTACAGCTTTATGTACCGCTAGTATTTGTGTATCACAGAGATGTCAGTTAAATATTGACCAATCGAATTCCAATACCTACAGTTAAACCCCGCTTACAAGGCACACCCTGTGTATAAGACGTTGTGCTGTGGAGTGTATCATACGCATTAGTCGGCATGATACACCAATGAAGTGCTGGTGAGACTGTGTGCTGGCACTTCATAGTTGCAGCACAATGTGTTAATGTAGCCCTGGTGAGTTATGCATGCGCTGTATTTATGCATTATGTCGACTAATGGGCATGATACATTCATGCAATAGCAAAGCCCATCGGTCGTCATGATGCACCAATGAAGTGCTGGCGAGTCTGCTCACCAGCACTTCATTGGAGCATCATGCCGACCCTCCGAGATCGACAGGCTTCCCTAGCCCACTTAAAAGGGTCTACTTCTCATCTTTCCTATCCCCTCAGGATGTGTGTGGTGCACATATGCGCGGGCACTGACACATTCTTCTGTAAAATTGTTTAATGTCGTTCTTGCCATGAATATGACCTTAGCTGTCGAAATGGCGTTAAACATCTATTACTCACTCACTCACCCCTCCGAGATCGACCGTAGGGATCAATCCTGTAGGGTAGGCAATATGCATGATGCATTAATGCAATAGCAGCCGTTAAAGGTTTAATAGATTAAGGAAACACTTACTCTGAGTCTATTTTATTCCTCAACGTCGACCAGTCCAGGTCCGCCTCATCTGTAGCACCCGATGCAGCAACCCTACACAAGAAGAAAAAACAACAATCATACTTAAGAGAATTGTTAGGCCAGTGCTACTCTACAATCCCACTCTTTAGCAGACCTCAGTCATAGGCCGGGGTTAGACTTTGGGGTAATGCTATAAGCCGAATTTGGGGCCTAATTTTAACAATTTCTCTTTAATATATTGTAATAAAACCCCACTCATATAAGCTGGGGTAGACTTAAGCACGGATTTAGAAGCAGATTTTGACCAAAATGGCGAGAGAAGAACGGCTTATGACCGGGGTTTATGATGTTTTTGCACAGTATGAGGACTTAATAACTTTGAGGAAGCACACTGTCCTTAAACATGAGACTGTAATTGTCTAGGCAGACTTGATCATGGTGTAATCAGACTTACGCTTTAATAAGTTGTAGTTGGTTCAGTATTGTAAATGGTCGCCTGAACCGCCCATGGACCTTCATCCAGTAGAGAGCATGTGTCCTGTAAAAAGTTAAGATTAATTTTCTCTTTCACAAAACCTTTTTCCAACCTATGGTAGATAAACATTTGGTAAGGTCGATTTATAATCTATAAATTCAAGAAAATTCCGGAGGAGGGGGAACAAAAGTAAAGTCCATGTTCTTCAGCAACTACCACTTCCTCCCTTCTCTTCCATTATGCCTGTCAAAATTAGACATTTGATTGTCGAAAAGTGACATTTAGTGGTCAAAATAGTGAATTTCCAGGTATTTTTTTCTTATTTTTGCCCCTGGCCGCTTGGATTATTCAAGGATATTTTGGCCATGTTTTAAAAAAAATGCCTCTGGTTGCCCAGATTCTGATCAAAGTCTGTAATCCAAGTAATTATAATAACTGTACTACACATGCTTTTTAATAAAAAAAAAAAAAAAGCCAATATCTTAATTTCAATTGACTGTCTGATTTTGTGTGATCCAACAAATAAGTAAAAACATAAATTCTCTCGTATAAGCCGCATCCTCGGAAAAGCCACCATTAACTTTGGGAGAAGTTATAAGCTGCACTCGAGGCTTGAAAAGTGAGAATTTTATAATATTCTATAGGATTCAATACCCCCTATCCCTGACTTTCGGCACCTTCTATATAACAAGCCGCAACTTGGCTTTGATGTTGGTATAGATCTAAGCCACGGCTTATACAAGAGAATTTAAGGTACTCATGCTTTTTGATGTATGCCAAAAGTTTAATTGACCGTGTCTGGTTTTGTGTGATCCTACAACTTAGTAATATTTTGGTAATTCCTTACCAGCGGTAGCAGCACTGCTTGTCATTCCTGCTGTCTACTAACTCGGCCACCTTCTCCCACGACACGTTCTCCAGCTGGTCTATGGTGCCGCACACTACTTTCACAGCACACACTAACTCCGCGTCCTCATCCCGTGTCCAATGGCCTTTATTAACACCTGTAAATGTTAACATAGGATAATGTTACTGATAATTTTAACTTGCTACACACATCAGGGATGTGATTTCATTTTGTCCAATGTGTAGGAACCTTTATCAGACAACATGGCTGCAGCTCATTTGGTATTTCATAGCCCTAAAATAGCAAAGACAGTCCCCCCCATAAATGTTAAAAAGTTTTCTCATTGGAAGTGTGAACATCAAGAGGGTCAATTGTTTGACCCTTAAGTGCAGGAAACACTACAGATGTAGGAGAAATCACATCCCTGTCACATAGTATGTACATGTACCACAGTATGCCTGTCAAATAGAAATGCTGAAAATACACTAAGGAATTCTGAATTCAATCTGAAACACTACAAAACGTTTGGAACTTCGGGTAAATCTATAGGCATGTCAAACTCAGAAAATCCTGAAGTCAGAATTCATTCTTAAAACCTGTATCCCCGTACATATTTTTAGCCAAAATCTTAGAGATCACCGAAGAATTGACCAATGAAACAGAATTTCCCCCTTTTCTTTTTAAATGAATGCTTTGGATTTAGGTGAAAAAAATGTGGTTTCAAAATCACATGAAATATGACAATAAGTATTTGTGACATGCTCACTCTGCTTTTTACGGTTGCTCTCTCTAACTGCGTCTTGGACTCGTTGTCGGGTTACAGCGAACTCCTCCGAGATGTTGGCCCAGCTCTGACCGAGGGACACCATGTCTTCAGCTATCTCCAAATTTTCAGTCACCCTACACACATGGAAATGGTATTATTAGCACAATCATAAACAAGGAATCATGCATGGAATTAAGACAGTAACCATTGAACCTTCAATAAAGGCCGCTAACCAATGGTCACGATGCTTTAATGTATGAGCAGACTTTAAGGGGACTGCCAAACATTAGTGCATCATGCCTCATGGTCAGCATGATGCATGAATGCAGCCCTGGTGATTAACTCGCATTTGTTGAACTTGCATTGTCTTCTAGTCTATACAGAATCGATACACTCCCAGATATTCTACATGATACACCAATAAGAAGCCAGCACTTCATATGGGCCGCTGATGCATTAATGCATCATGTCCACTGGTCGTCATGATGCACCAATAAAGTGCTGGTGAGACTGCTCGCCAGCACTTCATTGGAGCATCATACCAACCCTCTGGGAGTATATATATATATATATATATATATATATATATATATATATATATATATATATATATATATATATATATATATGTGTGTGTGTGTGTGTGTGTGTGTGTGTGTGTGTGCGTGTGTTTCTGCCAAGAACTGGGGACTCAGACACGGAAAAGTACCCATAAACTGGGGACCTGAAAATTAACTGGGGACTTGACCAAGTCCCCAATTAATTAAAGCCTGATTTTGACTAGAAATACCTTAGTGATACCTAAAAATTCGTTTTTGGAAAAGACCTCAATTCTTGGCAAAAATACAGAGGTTTCTGCACTCACACACTCTACATATGTTGGAACCTACACACACATTAGTTCTGCGCATGTGCAGGTCTTCTCATCAATATTCATGATGTCTGGAATTTAACCTGTAACTGAGGACTCACACACACGACCACTACGTGCATCCTGACAAACGTCATACACTCTCCAACAGTTGTTGGTTCAGGCTATTGTAGTCTGACAGCCATGAGTTGTGGTTGAGAGTGCGATTTGGAGGGAGCTCACATGACAACCGGCGGGTATCCCCCGGGTCCCCAGTTACAATGTTATCTAACCTTTTAGAGATGTGTGTCATGTTAGTCCCCACTTGTGGGTTTATGTGGGTAGACCCTCAGGTCCCCAGTTACAATGCTATCTAACCCTTTAGAGATGTGTTGGGTTAGTCCCCACTTGTGAGTGGATGTGTGTAAACCCCAAGCTTCCCAGTTACAATGTTAACTTACTCTTTTGACATGTGTGTCACTTCAGTCCCCACTTGTGGGTATATGCATGTAGACCCCCAGGTCCCCAGTTACAATGCTATCTAATCCTTTAGAGATGTGTGTCGGGTTAGTCCCCACTTGTAGGTGTATGTTAGTCATCCTGCGTTACAATGCTATCTAACCCTTTAGAGATGTGTGTCCATCAGTCCCCATTTGTGGGTGAATGTGTGTAGACCCCCAGGTCCCCAGTTACAATGTTATCTAACCCTTTAGAGATGTGTGTTGTGTTAGTTCCCACTTGTGGCTGTATTCCCCAGGTCCCCAGTTACAATGTTATCAAACCTTTTAGAGATGTGTGTCATGTTAGTCACCACTTGTGGGTGGGTGTTGGGCATCCCCCAGGTCTCCAGTTACAATTTACGGATGTGTGTTGTGTTCGTCCCCACTTGTGGGTTTATGTGTGTAGACCCCCAGGTCCCCAGTTACAATGCTATCTAACCCTTTAGAGATGTGTTGGGTTAGTCCCCACTTGTGGGTGGATGTGTGTAGACCCCCAGGTCCCCAGTTACAATGTTATCTAACCTTTTAGAAATGTGTGTCGTATTAGTCCCCACTTGTGGGTGGGTGTTGGTCAACCCCCAGGTCCCCAGTTACAATGTCATTTAACCATTTACTGATGTGTGTTGCGTTAGTCCCCACTTGTGGGTTTATGTGTGTAGACCCCAAGCTTGCCAGGTACAAAGTTATCTAACTCTTTTGACATGTGTGTCACTTCAGTCCCCACTTGTGGGTATATGCATGTAGACCCCCAGGTCCCCAGTTACAATGCTATCTAACCCTTTAGAGATGTGTGTCGGGTTAGTCCCCACTTGCAGGTGTATGTTAGTCGTCCCGCGTTACAATGCTATCTAACCCTTTAGAGATGTGTGTCCATCAGTCCCCATTTGTGGGTGAATGTGTGTAAACCCCCAGGTCCCCAATTACAATGTTATCTAACCCTTTAGAGATGTGTGTTGTGTTAGTCCCCACTTGTGGCTGTATCCCCCAGGTCCCCAGTTACAATGTTATCAAACCTTTTAGAGATGTGTGTCATGTTAGTCACCACTTGTAGGTGGGTGTTGGGCATCCCCCAGGTCCCCAGTTACAATTTACGGATGTGTGTTGTGTTTGTCCCCACTTGTGGGTTTATGTGTGTAGACCCCCAGGTCCCCAGTTACAATGTTATCTAACCATTTACGGATGTGTGTTGCGTTAGTCCCCACTTGTGGGTTTATGTGTGTAGACCCCAAGCTTGCCAGGTACAAAGTTATCTAACTCTTTTGACATGTGTGTCACTTCAGTCCCCACTTGTGAGTATATGCATGTAGACCCCCAGGTCCCCAGTTACAATGCTATCTAACCCTTTAGAGATGTGTGTCGGGTTAGTCCCCACTTGTAGGTGTATGTTAGTCGTCCCGCGTTACAATGCTATCTAACCCTTTAGAGATGTGTGTCCATCAGTCCCCATTTGTGGGTGAATGTGTGTAGACCCCCAGGTCCCCAGTTACAATGTTATCTAACCCTTTAGAGATGTGTGTTGTGTTAGTCCCCACTTGTGGCTATATCCCCCAGGTCCCCAGTTACAATGTTATCAAACCTTTTAGAGATGTGTGTCATGTTAGTCACCACTTGTGGGTGGGTGTTGGGCATCCCCTAGGTCCCCAGTTACAATTTATGGATGTGTGTTGTGTTCATCCCCACTTGTGGGTTCATGTGTGTAGACCCCCAGGTCCCCAGTTACAATGCTATCTAACCCTTTAGAGATGTGTCGGGTTAGTCCCCACTTGTGGGTGGATGTGTGTAGACCCCCAGGTCCCCAGTTACAATGTTATCTAACCATTTACGGATGTGTGTTGCGTTAGTCCCCACTTGTGGGTTTATGTGTGTAGACCCCAAGCTTGCCAGGTACAATGTTATCTAACTCTTTTGACATGTGTGTCACTTCAGTCCCCACTTGTGAGTATATGCATGTAGACCCCCAAGTCCCCAGTTACAATGCTATCTAACCCTTTATAGAGATGTGTGTTGGGTTAGTCCCCACTTGTAGGTGTATGTTAGTCGTCCCGCGTTACAATGCTTTCTAACCCTTTAGAGATGTGTGTCCATCAGTCCCCATTTGTGGGTGTATGATTGTTGTCCCTCAGGTCCCCAGTTACAATGCTATCTAACCCTTTAGAGATGTGTGTTGTGTTAGTCCCCATTTGTGGGTGTATGATTGTAGTAAGTGAGAACCTCAGAGAGATGTCAAAATAATGTAGGTGGTAATTTGATGTAGTAAGTAGGGACTCAGCAGTTTAACATACACACACTTTAATGGGGACTAATGGTCATGCACATATCTTGATGGTTATGACAAAACTTTTTTATAGGTCACTGACAAATATCTACAACACAAGAGGCTTATGGAAGGTACAGTACATTTTTGCAAAATCATTTTTACAATTAAGAAGGTTTAGACTGTGATGTGAGTACTATTTGTAATGGCTCAGGTAATTTTGTGGGTACCCCTGATAAATAAGCATAAAGTTGTTGATATTAATATTAGATTTTTCAGGTTAAAGAATTATTTTGCCAAAATGCCTCTCATTGGGTAATAATTTGATAGTGCACCTGCTCTACTGATTTAAATTTTATCCCATGATTCAGCCTAAAACATACAAAGGACCTAGCTATGAAACAGATAACTCAGATGATGACAATGAAATAGATAACTCAGATGATGACAATGGAACAGATAACTCAGATGATGACAAAGACTATATCCCCCCAAAAACATCTGACAAATCCTGTGTGTCAGACTCAGACAATGAGTCTGAAATTCTAGGGACCTGGCCTTCTTCAAGGGAATTAGTGACACAAGATGAAATGGAAGTTGAAAATGTAGATGACAAAGTCCCGGTATCAAAAGTTCAGACAGAGACAGTGAGTCAGAAGTATTTGTGAGAAAGAGAGCACTCACTGACATAGCGATGTATGATGAAATGGAAGTTGAAAATCCAGATGACAAAGTCCCAGGATCAAAAGTTCAGACAGAGGCAGTATCAGACACTGAGTCAGAAGTAGTTGCCGAAAAGAGAGCACTCACTATTCAACAAACCCAGACCAAAGATAATAAACAGCGATGGGATAAACGGCTTGCATGTGCATACTGCAGTATTCAGTATACAAACATAGCTCGACACCTGGAGCAAAAGCACAGTGACGAAAAAGAAGTAAACAACGCATTGAGACTCCCTAAGGGATCAAAGGAACGTCAACAAGCATGGGCTAGAATTCGTAACAGGGGGGACTACGAACATAACTTCAAAGTTTTGAAGAACAATGACGGTGTGATAATACCAAAATACAGAGTTAGTATACGTGAGGAGGGACCTAAAAGGAACACTAACAAAAAGTCCACAGACTATGTGCCCTGTCCTCAGTGCAAGGGTTTATACAATGGTAGAGAGCTGTGGCAGCACAAAAAACGTTGTTTTGAGAAACAGGAAAATGATGACTCTAAATCTTCCTTGCGCCAGGGGAGAACTCTTCTCCCACTGACTGAAGGCATTTCACAGGAGTTCTTCAAGACAGTTCTCTCTAGAACGCGCCTTGATAAGGTAGGGCAAAGGGTGAAAAATGACCACCTAATCCTTGCACTTGGCATGCGAAAGTTTAATGCAAAAAAAAAAGGCAAATTCAGACTCCAACTTACATAAGGTGCGTCATGAGAGAACTTGGCAAGCTTGTCATGAAAGCTGAGGAGATATCCCATGGAGAAGTTGACACAATTGAAAAGTGCATACATCCAAGCAACTTCAAAGTTACTACTGAGGCAACACATGAGGTATCCAAATATTCTGACAAGGAGCAGGACTTTGGAATACCGTCGTTAGCATGAAGATCGGGTATTTTCTGATAGCTTGCTGCAGAATCCAAAAGAGCGAAGCTGTCCATAAGAGAAATGAGGAAAAGAAAAAAACTAGCAAAAGACTTCAAAACTTTGTACCAGTCAGACTGGGCAGTTATGCTGTCCGGAGCTGCATTGCGCACACTCAAAGTGAATCAGTATAACATGCCAAAACTACTACCATTATGTTCAGACGTAGAGGTGGTGTACAATCACTTGAAATCCCATAGCACAGAACTATGTGCTGCTGTTAAGGTTGACCCTAACCGGTATCCCGATCTTGCAAAGCACACTCGATGCGAGATTAACCTTTTCAATCTCAAAAGAGGAGGTGAAGTGGAAAGGACCCAGATATCATCATACAAAAAAGCGATGGAAAACAACAAAGAGCCTGACATTGAGATCATGAAGACATTGTCAGATTTTGAGAAGACTCTAGCTCCATCCCTGCAGAGAGTAGAAGTTATGGGGAAAAATGAAAACATGGTACCAATCCTCCTGACATCGAACATGCGTGAGAACATTGACTGTCTTCTAGAAATTCAGGATCAAAACAATATCAAAACTAACGACTTCATATTTGCAAGGTGGACCCCATCAGAAAGCCCCTACAGGGGCTCAGACTGCCTCTGTGATGTGATCAAAAGTTGTGACTTGCCACTCAAACAGGGAGATTGTTTTACATGGACCAATCTCCGAAAGCATGTTGCAACAATGACACAAGTCATAGAAGTAGCTGATACACAGCAAGACCAATTAGCAAGGTTCCTGGGTCACGATATCCGGGTACACAGAGACTTTTACCGACTACCACTTGACATAATACAAAAGGCAAAAGAAGCAAAGATTCTCCTTAAGGTCAATGGGGTGACATCTATTGAAGATGTGTCTGTTACTGAGGATGGTGAGGGACAAAAAGTATTACTAAATCAGAACCAGTTCAAGGTTATTAGATGTTTTTTAAGTATTCTAAGTTACTTATTTGTAGAATAGTTGTTAGAATACTAACAATTCTATTCAAAGTTGAAAATGTTCTCTTAGACATGGGGCATAATTCTATTGATGGATATGGGGTATTCAGAAAATTCCTGTGTATAAGCCACTAATGTCCCTGCCACTTGTCACAGTAGCTAAAGGAGGAATGTGGCTTATTTGCGGGTGTGATTTATATGCAAGAAGTTAACTACTACTGTTAGGGTCTGTTCAACGTTTACACGTTTGAATATAGATTTAAGCTTCTCAACTCAAATACAAATGAAATGTTTCTTATTGATACTACTACCAAGACATTGCAATACATTGGAATACTTAATATGATCTTTGTTACGATTATAGAAGAAAACAGTAATTCAACCAGAAAAGTCAATTTAATTTCTGTAGTAATTGCCTGCATGTGAAGTCTCCATGTTACATCTTTTTCAGAGGAGATCCAAATAGAGGACATCACCACAGAAACAGGTAGGCATTTTTTCCTGACATCAGATGTATCTCACTTCACATAGTAGCACAACCAAAAATTGAACCTTTTCTATTTCTTTAATCTGAAATTTATAACCAAACAATACAAACTAAGGACCTTGACATATATTTGCAATTACTTGTTGTCATTCCAATGTGGTTGACTGATTTATTTTCAGTGGAAACTGCAGCAAAGATGGAAGATGCCAGTACTGAGCATGCAGATGCCAGTGATAATGAAGACTCTGTAGGAGAAGACGATGCAAATGCGACTCCCCCTGGTAGGTTTCTTCTTCCTTATATCATATATTACAGGAATCATGCATTACAATAAAGTTGAAAACACATCTCTCAAGCTTTTACAATACAGGTACCTATCTTGAATATAGAAATTGTATCAGGCTCATTAAGGGTGATGGGATCAATTATGTCAACTATTAGGCTTCCATTACACTTGTAATGGTTCGGTCTTTCTAACCAGAGGGGTTCGGGTCTTGTAATCCGAAAGGAAAGACAAAGACAGTATTCAGAGTGTATGCCAACAGTTTTATTATGCTTTACACCTTCCAGTTACCCTTGAGAGTACATGATCAGGATAACATGATATCTACATGTATTATGCACGGAGGCCTACATGGCCTCTGATGTGGCAGGTGAGCGCAGAGCCTTTTATAGGGATGCTCCCGGTTCATCGCCAGGTGTCCCACGGACCCGGATAAGTGCTGCCACCTACCCGGAACCTCAGGAACACCCGCCACACCAGACGGCACCAGTTAGTATTAAACCTCTACACACTTATGATAGATATTTTTTTGTCAGCCTAATGTCTTGATTATACTTATGTTACTTAAGACCAATGGTTAATTCCAGTTACAAAATCGAAGAAGAAAAAGAGGAAGTCTGTTGGGAAAGACAATCAAGAGGCAGGATCATCAGGTTGGTGGTTACCTAAATGTCTTCTAACATGTAAGAAAGGTAAAAACGTCTAGTTTTATGAAATCCAAAGCCGTGATAAATCCTGTGTCCTGTGTCTTGTATAGTGACTCTGAATTGTTTATAGGAACCTTTCTCCATACAATCATTTTCATTCAAAATCATGAGCTAAGCTCTAAATAATATTATGTTTTATGTAAATTATTTTTTCAAATCACTGTTCTCATTTTTCTTAACCTCAAGGAGAACCCAGACAAAAGAAATCAAAATCATGGACACAAGAAGAGAGGACTGCAGCATGGGACTCCCTTGGAGTGTTTGTGCAATTGAAGAAGTATCCAAAAAAGAAAGACATTGAAGAGGCAATGATGAAGAACAAGACTCTTCAAAACAGACATTGGAGAAACATAAAAGACTTCATCTCTCACAGAATCAGGAAGGCAAAGCAATCATAGATGTTTACTTACTTGCTGGGACACAGCCTTTATTCGTGCATGTCAAGTATTTGTATTACTCCATGTCTTTTTTTATATATGACTGTCAAGATTTTGTTCCTGATATGGTAGCAGCTATGCTTGGTTTTGTATAATGGGACACAAGTAAATAGTGTTCAATTCATTGATGATATTGTCTTAGAGATGCATTTCAAGTATTTGTGTCATTCTTCTTTTTTTGAATTGATGATCAACCATTTTAAACTCTTGAAGTGTCTGCTGGGACACAGACTTTGTTCTTGCTTAATAGTATACTGGTTGATTTTCAACAAGTTTTATGGTTTCTTAAGTACTGTTTGAACATTATCATAACAACAGTTAGATGGATTTCAAGTATATATGTATAACTACATATATTTTTGTATGTATGACTGTCAAGATTATGCTCATGATATGCGAGCAGTTATGCCCATTTTTGCTTGATTGGACACAAGTTAGTGTTCAACAAATAACTGATTTTGTCTTAGAGACTTAACTTACGTTAGTTAACTAAAGAGTGATGTGTTTTAGAATTTGTGTTACCTCATATAAGATTCAAGCTCATGATATTCTGGCAGGTATACCAGCATCAGTGGATGTAGTCTGATGTTGAGAGCTAGATCTAAACTTTAAGGTGAAAATAAAGTTCTCTGCGTTGGTAAAAAATTCTGTTCATTCAATCATTGTTTGTATGTTGATTAAATACCAAAGATGGATGGAGCACATTGTAGGGGAACTTTGCTTTAAACATCTGTAGACAAATACATAACATTGTAACTGAGGACCTGGGGATCTACAAACCTACACCTACAAGTGGGGACTGATGGACACATATCTCTAAATGGTTAGATAATAGTGTAACTGGGCACCTGGGGGATACACATGTACACCCGCAAGTGGGGACTAACACCACACACATCTCTAAAGGGTTAAATAACATTGTAACTGGGGACCTGGGGGATACACCCACAAGTGGGGACTAACACAGGGTACATTGTGACTGGTGACCTGGGGGATGACCAACACACACCCACAATTGGGGACTATCACAACACACATCTCTAAAGGGATAGATTACATTGTAACTGGGGACCTGGGAGATGACCAACACACACACACACAAATGGGGACTAACTTAACACACATCTCTAAAGGGATAGATGACATTGTTACTGGGGACCTGGGGGATATACCCACAAGTGGGGACTAACACCACTCACATCTCTAAAGGGTTAGATAACAGTGTAACTGGGAACCTGGGGGATGCACCTGCAAGTGGGGACTAACACAACACACATCTGTAAAGGGTTAGATAACAGTGTCACTGGGGACCAGGGGGATACACCCACAAGTGGGGACTAACGCAACACATGTCTCTAAAGGGTACATTGTGACTGGGGACCTGGGGGATGACGAACACACACCAACAAATGGAGACTGGGTGACACACATCTCTAAAGGTTCAGTAAATATTGTAACTGGAGACCTTGTATTTCACACATGAACCCACCATAGGGGACTTTGTTACACACTTCTCTAAAGCATCTTATACTTAATTAGTTGATCCTGGTTGATCTGTATGCTTAACTAGTTTTAAATATGGCCCACTATATATTTCATATATCGTGACTCAACAGACCCCATTTCATTGTGATTTGCCATTTTACTATGTTACTACAAGTTCCCATTTCATTGCAAAATATTAACACCCTAGATCCACGTGGTTTCCACCATGTGGCATTGTTTACAAAACAGTCCCCATTTACCTGTTGAAATCCTTGTCATAGAAATGTACAGAAATATATCACCTCTGATCTATACTAAGTGATCAATCCAATGTTTATATGGAGGCAATCTTTATAATTACTGTTTGATGGCTCTAGGCCTAATGGAAACCATGGTCCCCATTTATAGGCATAAATCCTGGGTCCCCATTTCTCACCATAAACACGTATGTGTGTGTGTGTGTGTGTGTGTGTGTGTGTGTCAACCCCTAAAGGTCGGCATGATGCTCCAATGGAGTGCTGGCGAGCAGTCTCGCCAGCACTTCATATGTGCATCATGCTGACAAATGGGTATGATGCACTAATACATTAGTGGTATCTATAGGGTAAAATGGTTACAAATAGGGTTAAGATTTTCATTTCAAGGATTAAGATTTCACTTTATGGCTGCCTACACTATGAAAAACGCCTTTCCTCTATTTTTTACATCTTTAGAGAATACAAAATCTTTGGAAATACACTGTAAGCATACATGGCGTATTAATACAAGTATAGAATAATACCTACAGTTTGTTAGTTCTATCTGGATGGAAGAGTCGCTGGGCACGTTTTGCTACAGCTGCTTTACCTCTGTCTAAGCCTTCTCCTATATGAAAAGATAAGATGATATTTGTGTAACATTCAAGTTATAGATGACATTGAGCATATCAGGGTGGCCATTTTTTCACATACATGTACTACCAGCAAGTCATGTCACTTCTTAACCCTTTAAGGGCTGCGGATGCATTAAAGCATCATGTGCATTGGTCGTCATGATTCATGAATGTAGACCTGGTGATGCACTCCTACATTAGCGGCCCTTAAATGGTTACTAATTTAAGGTTTTATATGGGCATCATTCTGTAGTTGTCGTGAATAAATAAAGTGTCGCAACATGTCGAGTACTCAGCAACACTGCATTGGTGCATCATACCCACCAATAAACATTATTTGTGAGGCATAGTTTGGCCAAAATCGGGTTGAAGATTTAAGAACTCACCCAGCCTCTGGTAAAAGTCAGTTTCTCTTTTTTTTCTCCGGAGGTTAGACTCGGCGGCTTGCTCCTTCCTGAAGAGGAGGGACAGCGGGTTCTCGAAGATCGGGTGTGCCTAAAAGTAAACCATCGCAGTCATAATTAACTTGATATGTTTTACACTTGGTTACTGTTGTAGCCTTCCATTTCCCTTTTTTAAAGCAGTCATTTTATAGTAGATAGCAGGTATGCGAATCTTCATTGAAGGTCACCAGGATTTTAATTGACTTTACCTGACATTTATCAACTTTTTACTGACAAAATAATTTATGAAGCTCACAAAAAAAATTCATCCATTCTCTTGTGCGCAATCTTGACAATCACCCCCCTAATTACTGTAAATTCTCTTGTTTAAGCCGCATTCCTGGTATAAGCGCATCCTGAGTTAGAGAGGAAGTTATAGGCTGCAAGTAAGGGCTGAAAATTGATGTTTTAGTGCTGTTCTATAGGGTAAAATACGCCCCTATAAGCCGCACCCTGACTTTGGTCAGATCATATAAGCCCCATTGTCATTTGGGTTCTGGTACATGTATAAGCCACGGCTTATACGAGAGAATTTACGGTAGTCAAAATACCACTTTTTAACTAACTTTTCCCCAAAATATCTTTTAAACCGACCTTTAAAGAAAAATAGGGTTAAATGATGTTTAATTGACCAGTGGGAACACTGCTGCCGTAAAATATGCATATAAATTACAATGATACATGAATGCAGCAGTCGGGACTGCATTCATGTATCATGTGGACAAATAGGCACAAACAGAAATGTTCATTTTGTGCATACCTTGATGAATTGGTTCCAGTTCGTTGTTAGTCGTTCGTCTTCTTTCTTGGTCCAGTGTTTAGCCCCCTGAGGTCCTAAAGTAAGAATGAAAAGTTTGGAGAATATTTTCAATAAAAATTTCAATATTAAAGTACAAATACTTCCATTTACTTAATCCATCAGGTCAGTGTGCCTTTTGATTTAGAAAAGAAAAACGTGGGTTTGAAAGTTTCGGGTGTTCACCTAAGACCAAAACAGGATATTGATCTGTAAGTTTTTACTCTCTCCGTGCCTAAGCATGCAAAAGTGTGAAAAATGCCAATTGTGCCTGCCTAGGAAATCTCGCGCAGAGAATGAACATTGGTGCATTCTTTGAGCTTTGTCTTATTTCAAATTTATCAACTTACTTTTTTTCTTAGTGGCTGCAGTGCTAGACCTAGCGTTGTCACGAGGTTCAAGGTCACTGCCGGCGTCAGCGTCATTCGTAGGGTCATAATCAATGTCAGCGTCATTATCACTCCCTGCATCAAAATCATATCGTGAGTCAACATCATTTCTAGCATTATCATCCCCACCTGCATCAATGTCATCACCAGTGTTGACATCATTTCCAGCATCATTATCCCTGCTGCCGTCAACATCACTGCCAGCATCAACATCACTGCCAGCGTCAACATCAGCATCCCTGACGGCCGTATTGTCATCAGCCTGAGTGGTACTTTGTGGGCTACCCGTATTTTCCCTCGATGAGACTGAAGGACTGATTAATGATTCTGAGTAATCTGAGTCCTCAGCACTGTCTCCTTCATATGGTTTCCACCGTCCATATTTTAGTTCTTTAACAGCATTTCCGGGTCTTTCTCGATTTTCGGCCCTACATTCCCCGCTTAATCCCTGCTTGTTCTTTGTTGAGTCCTGCTGGGTATAACTGTGTGCACTGTCTCTATGTATCAATGAAACATCAGCGTCACTACCAGATTCTATTGTCATATTTGCATCATAATAAGTCTCTGTGTTCTGCACAAAACTATCTACTGCTGGTGTCTCTCGCACACGACCAGACAATCTGATATCTGAGTTGTTCTCACTATTTTCCAGTTGATACTCCTCCATCTCAGTGGATTTTTCCTTTTGTTGCACAACCAGGTCTTCACTCTCTCCATCACTGTGTTTCTCTGAAAGGGATTTTGAAACATATAAATGACTAAAATTTATGTATTGGGCACGGCTTTGACGTAAAGTATTGCGATACTGTGTTTCTCTGAAAGGGATTTTGAAACATATAAATGACTAAAATTTATGTATTGGGCACGGCTTTGACGTAAAGTATTGCGATGCTGAATACAAAAAATGCCCTTAACTCAATCTATCAGGCTCTGGTGTGTAAGTAGAAGCGCCACCATTGGTTAACGTCTGATGCAGGAGTGCATCGCGAACATTAGTTGTCATGATGCTCCGATAAAGTACTGGAGAGTCTGCTCGCCTCACTTTATTGGAGCATCATGCCGACCATCCAGGTGTTTATTAACCCTGTAGGGTTGTCATGATGCGAGTTACTCGCCAGGACTACATTCAATGCATCATTAAAACCAATGGGTATGAGACATTAATGCACTAGTGGCCCTTAACGGGTTAAAGTGACATTTAGACTAAGTTGACTTTTTTTTTGGAGTTGCTTGCTGCGTAGCGGCCGAGAGTGCAGCGACCGTAGCAACTTCATTATGTTTTCGGTTTGTCAGTGACGTCACGGTCACCTTGTGACGCAATTTGTGACGTCATATGTCGGCCGTGACATCACATGTCGGCCGCAGAGTGGCAACTCCTAGCCGTGGTCCTTGCAACATTTTTCTTGTTTAATACTAACTTTTTTTGTGTTTCTTCTTTGATTTGTGTTTCTTGCTCTTTTCCTCAGGGTGTTGCACGGCGGCAAACGTAGGTTCTGAGTCAGGCTGACTGTCCTCTCGTGGCACCTCTGTAACTATACAAACATGAAAAAAGTTCACAGTCTCTGTAAATTAGAGTGTATGAGCCCTTGGGTGGTCTCAAATTTAACCTAACAGTTATACTATGTCGTGGTTATCCTCAGATCTCGCCTGTTTAAATTCAATGTTATTTCAAGGGTTTCACTTTGATCATCATGTAGGAAACTAAATGACAACAGCCAATTTTGGAATCGAATCTCCACCAAATATCAAATCAAACACCCCTTAAATACTATGAATGCATGTAGAGTCAGCTGCTGCAATATCTGTAGCACAAAACCTCTCGTATAAGGCGCATCCCCCGTACAAAACGCACGCTTAGTTGAAGGAAATCCTATAAGGTGCAGCTGGGGCTTGATTTTGCTAAGGCCACTCAAAAAAAAACTTGTTTCTCATCACCGGGCCATGAAAAAAGTGACAAGAGATGGTTTTAATATTCTTTTTTTTTGCTAAAGCAGCTCATGGGGGCCTGATATCTACACATTGCGGGCTCATCGCAGATGCCGCATGTATGAAAAACGGGATTATAATACTACTTTTGTATTTTTCTATAGTAAATACTGTAATCTCTCGCGTATAAGGCACGTCTTATACGCGAATCAGATTGTCTCTGGGTCTTATACGCGGGAGGGGCACTGCCTTGAGTTGGGGGTGCACCTTATAGGGGGGGGGGTATTTTTACTATAGAACAGTACTAAACCAACAAAAATCTGCCCTCAGAGGTGCGCCCTATACGTGAAACAGACCTCCCTGAGTTGGGGGTGCGCCTTATAGGCTAGCTGCGCATTATACGCGAGAGATTACGCTATATACCCTACCTCTAAGGCGCACACCCCCCCCCCCTTTGGTTCCATAAGGTAAAGTAGCCCTCAGATTTACATATACCGGTAAGATGAGTCTTAAAGGCGCGTCTATTCTATTGTCATATGACTCACTTTCCCTCTGCTTCTTCTTGTGTTTCCTGCTCTTTTTCACCGTTTTATGCACATCGTCTGACATAGGTTCTGTGTCAGGATGACCGTCTGCTTCATTCAGCACATCTTCCTCATGCGGTTCGTCTTCTATTACAGAAATATGAACACATAACTGTAATATCTTGTGTGTAAGGTGTATTTTTTATACAGGTGCGCCTTATAGTTGAAGGAATGGCGCAGCTAAAGCTTGATTTCAGCTTTAGTACTTTCTCTAAAAGGTCTTCGCCTATAAGGCACAGCCTGAGTTGAACTACATTCTCAGTTCTCATATTTTCTCAGTTCATTTTTCCGCACTCTATCAAAAATTCTGTGGCGAACATGGGGTTTCAAAATCTCTATATATTTTCTATGTTTAGCCTAATACACACTACAAGAGATCGAAAAAAATAAAAACAAACATACATTCTCAGTCCAGCTATGTGCCATCCTCGCGGCCATCCTCACCACAATCCTTTTCATTTACCTTTATGTTTCTTTTTCTTCTTTTTATGTTTCTTGAGTGGAGCCTCACTTTCAGTTTCTGTTTCTTCTTCAAACCTGACATGTCGCTTTCGGTCTGGAGCAGATTCGTCGCGTCCTGTCATTGGAACATCAGTGTCCACTGATGCATCAGGTTCTGGACTTGTTGAGTCTATCTCATTGACTTGATGAAGATCTCTGTATGATTTCTGCATAGTGCCTGGATGATCCACGTCATGAAGCGTACTGTGTTCTGTCTTTATGCGTGTGAAGGCTATGTCTGTAAACAGACTCTGTTGTGTATCTATACCATCGTCGTTATCTGGGACTGACTGCGTGCCGTCCACCTGTCCTACCCTACCACTGGGCTGAATGTAGGAACTGGCTGCCTCTGTGATGTCTGTTGTATTGTCTGTAGCATCCCCTGAAAGAAGAGAATCCATTATAAATATACCCTAATTCCTAGTTTTTTGTTCTGTTTAATCCAATAATCCAAAAGTAGAGAAACATAGATGATAGAATGGTAGATTTCTTGTTATAAAAAGTGATTTAATTACCCTAGTATATTTCCTGCACTCACACAGAGAAGAATGATTATTTGCAGTACAATAATGGAGTACCGGTAATAGATGTTTAATGCCATTTCAACAACTACCGTAATCTCCCGCGTAGAAGGCGCAGCTCGCATAGAAGGCGCCCCCCCAACTCAGAGAAGGCCTTTTCACGTAGAAGGTGCACGTACCTCTTCTGGATCGATTTCCGGAAAAACCCGCGTATAAGGCGCCCCCCAACTCACAAGGGGGCTGTTTCGCGTAGAAGGCGCCCCCCCTCCCCACCCCCCTATATGAGTTCAAGCTGTCATCGGCACACGGTCGGCATAAAAAAACGGCGAGCAAATCTACAGCGAACGGTCTGCCGCGGTGCTGGCTATATGAGTTCAAGCTGTCAGCGGCACACGGTCGGCGTCAAACCCGCCGAGCGCCCGTCGACACCTCCCGGTCTGCCGCGGTGCTGGCTATATGAGTTCAAACTGTCATCGGCACACGGTCGGTTTAAAAAAACGGCGAGCAAATCTACAGCGACCGCTCTGCCGCGGTGCTGGCTATATGAGTTCAAGCTGTCACTGGCGCATGGTGGGCCTTATCCCCGGCGAGCGCGTCGACACCTCCCGGTCTGCCGCGGTGCTGGCGCTATGAGTTCAAGCTGTCATCAGCGCATTTTCCCAAATGAGATGTTGGAAAAACCCGCGTATAAGGTGCACCCCCACTTCAAGGCAATTACCCTCCCGCGTATAAGACCCAGCAGCATTTTGTTTGGCGTAGAAGACGCGCCCTACGCGGGAGATTACGGTAAGGTCATAATATATATTGGGAGCGTCGACTATCAACCTATAATATTAGACTTTATTCATAAATCAGGATATAATCAATCGTCTTTGGGCACTTACTTTCTTTGTGTTTCTTCTTTTTGCTTTTCTTCAACAGTGGTTCTGTACGAAACAATGTACCGTGTGGAAATTCCAGCATCTCCGCTTCATCCGCTGCAAGAAGAATCGGGAAAAGGTATTTAAGATACACACAACACATGGACCAGAGAATGAGAGTTACAATATGTAGAAATCTGTCAAAAGTTGTCTCTTAAAAACATGTTACATCTGTTGTCCACACAAACAAAGGCAGCAGAAATAACTGAATCTTCGTAAAATTTCACACTGTAATTGCTTGTTTAAAAACAGGGGTCTAAAATGAGCACAGGTCTCATTTAAGCACAGGGATAAGACCGCCCCCCCCCCTGAAACGCAGGTGTTCTTAAACAGGCAATTACTATAGCGTTCTAGCAGGATATATTTTGGACCGATGAAACAATTCCCCTCATTTACTGCTGAATTCCTAGGGGTCAACTGATACCTAGCGTGATAGCTGTTATCAGTACTTATCTCGCCAGAACCAGCTTCAGTAATGTCTGCGTCCATTGGACAACAGGGTTGACCCCTACATGCCTGGAGGGTTAACTTATGTCCCCAATTCAGGGGTTATTGTGCCGAGTAGTCATTGTCTATAATAGAATTATGCATCGCTGTCTGCACTGACTTTCACTCTGCTTGTGCTTCTTCTTCTTGTGCTTTGTTTGTTCTGTATCTGGGTATGGCTCTGTGACTGCCTGTAGATCTTCCATGTCCGTTTTCTGCTCGGGTTGTTGCAGCTGAGTTGTTTCACTGTCATCGTCTCTAAGCTCATCCGTCGGTCTCTGTTTCTTACGTGGAGATTCAAACTCTAAGTCACCTGAAGGTATCAAACACAGAACTTCACTCTCATATAGAAGTTGTACTCTTGTATATAAGCCTTTTACGTCAGTAGGCAAAAATATAGGTATTACATTAGATCTCTCACCAAAGGTAAAACTAAACAAACAAACACCTACCATCCTCATTGTCTTTCCGCTTCTTCTTCTTTTTGTTCTTCTTTCGACTATAAATTTTGAAGTCATCCATGTCTGGGTCCTCAATCATAAATCCTGTCGGCTTCTTTTGGGTTGAATTCTAGTAATAAAGTAATTGTCCATCATTTACTAAACATCACGCTCATTCATGCAATATATATATATATATATATATATATATATATATATATATATATATATATATATATATATATATATATATATATATATATAGGGAGGGAGGAAAAATTTCTAAGAAAATATTTTTATTTGTCATGAACATTATTAGCGGGGACGGCATGAATTTGTCATCACGTTCTAAGATTTAGTGATTGAAAACCTAGATTCTTGTGCTGATGGATGAAAAGTCAGAACTCACAAAGAAATCCACTAGGCCTCTGGATAGGAAACAAACATATTTTTGAGGGTGGCCTGACTTATATGAGGGCATTTGACACTTTAGAACAGTCAGTGTGACCGAAAACTTTTTCTCAACGCAGGCCACTTCCTTCTAACACAGACCAAATGACAATTGATATTCATGGTTCTGGTATGAAATTTATTGGAGATTGTTTTATTCATATCTTGGCTCCTAATTGACCGATTTGGAAAATTATTTCACCATTAGAAACCTGAGATCATGCCAGGCCAGCCCAAGGTCTTACGCCGGCCATTTAGATTCTATGCCGGCTTTTGCCGGCGTCATTTCGGCAACAATGGAATAGAATTAAATTGTGAATTTTCAAGCCCCAGGTGCAGCTTTTAACTTTCTTCCTAACACAGGGTGCGGTTTCTAAGCGAGGTTGTTTATACACGTGACATGAATTCAAGATAAGAGAAAATACCGGGAATAGTGATGAGAGATGTATGGTCTACAGAACACATTTAATAATACACTCTGTGTAAGAGCCACGGTTTGAACACATTTAACAGCTTTCAAGTCATGCCAAACATGCCTAGAGTTTCAGTTTACGGAGCAATTGTGTGTCCTAGGTTCAGCTTTTACATGTAAATGGTATTACTGTAAATTCTCTCGTACAAGCCGCTGCTAGTACCAGAACCACCGAGTGTGACACTGTGTTACTGTTAGTCAATTTACATCGCCTGTACCTAGTGTGTATGGTACAGGCGATAACATACAATCACTAGGGGCTAGGGAAGCCACTGAATTTGAGGCATAAACATCCTAGTCTTGACCAGTAAGGTGGGCTGATATGTAAAGTAATGCCTTATTTTGTTTGGGCGTACCTCTCATAGTTTCATATACTTAACTATAAAATTGTTGTAGCCTCAAAGGTGTCCCAGTTATCATAATCCTGGATCCAAGTTGGCCATCTTTGGACTGTGTGGTGTGCTGTGGTGCATATTTGTTTACATTTCTCACCACTTTGGCCAGATGGAGACACCTGAGTCACACTATAGTGACCTCTAGGTATGGGAGATGAACTTGTTTGCCCACTGATAACCACCCTATCCCATGGTCAGTGAAGTGTGAAGGCAGTACTAGACCAGTCTGAGGCAGTACTACCTCCCTCTGTAGGGAAAGGGCTTAGGCTAGCTAGATCTAAGCTCCACAGAGTGAAACCACAACAAAGTGACAGAGGCTAGGTTGTGACCAGGGAACATTTTACAAATGGATATGTAACAGGGTTTCATTCAACTGACAGGCAACAATGTAAGTGAATTTACAAAGTAAAGTGTCTATACTTGAACATAGGGGGTCTAGATGGGGGGTCCCCATGTCCCTTGTCAATTTTAAGAAAAGCCCATGTCAAATGTCACTAAATTTGTATTTTCCTCTGTCCTTGTCACTAAGCTCCATGTCACATGTCGATTTTAAGAAAAGTCCATGTCCCCTGTCACTATCTTTTTTGATCCATGTCCTTGTCCCTTGAAGCTCCATGTCCTTTGTAGATTTTAAAGAAAAGGCCATGATTGATTGATTAATTTGTCTTTTACAGCACTTTAGCGGCACTAAGTGGCTATCCCGTGCTTCACAGGTTAATAATTTAACAGAGGAATGTGTCAGTGCCCGCGCATATGTGCACTAAGAAAAGGCCATGTCACACTGTCAATTTTAGGGGTCTTGACCCATAACATAGGACATTACTTAAACCTCCTAGTTCCTCATACTGCCTAAAACAATGACTTGTTTTTCAACCCCACTGGATTGAGTGGGATCTGTTACCAGCCAAGTCATACCCACTAGACTTGGCTGGCCTGCTAGCTAGTAGCTATATCACTGTCGACCCCTTTCTGGGGGTCTCTGATACCCTGTGCAGCAGTTTTTGAGGTACATGTATATCTACCCATTTGCGCCATGCAACATGGCGCACTTCTCCTGGCCTTATTTCTCCCCCAAATGACTTGAAATTTTTTCTTTGGTATCTGAAAGCTAAATGAATCAAAATAAGATTTTAAAAGTCCTTATGTTGTCGTTCACTGGAGCATGATCAAAACAAACTTGGCAGCCCTTAAAGGGGCCCTGGCACGGCGAATGCATGCCCACAACACATGATTTTTAGATATTTTGGCAATCAGGTCGTGCAATACACCAAATGAAAGCTGGTGCCATGAGCATTTTAGAACTGTTTTGATCTTTTCTCTATCAATATTTGTACAAATCTTATGGCCCTTTGACATTACAGAAAAATCTGTCGCATCTGTCACTTTTTACGCGTGCCCATTATTTTATATCCCTACCATGAATCTTATGTAATTAGGTCGTGCCATACACCAAATGAAAGCTGGTGCCACAAGCATTTCAGAACTGTTTTGATCTTTTCTCTATCACTTTCAGTTCAAATTGTATGGCCTATTGACGGTATTGAAATTTCAGAAAAAGCTGTCATATCCTTCACTTTTTACGCGTTCCCGTTACAGGCCTCCTACCAGTCTTCGAAAAAAATAAAGGAATTTTAAAGGAGCCTTTGACACAAGAATAAAGGAGTTTTAAAGGAATTCTAAAGGAATCGGGGGGCAAATAAAGGAATTGAAATGCAATGTTTAGTGACACAAGGCTGTGTAATATTGATTGAAGGGTATTGTAAGTGTCATCATAACTTACATTCAGCTTTATAAATGGAATTAGAAGTGTATGAAAATACAAAAACTCAAGTGTCTTATGATTCTTCCAAGTACCATCAATTCCTGCGTATAAGCCATGGCTGAGTCAGACACAGGTAGGGGGAGCGAAGTGGAAGTGGGGGAAGGATTTAGCTTCGATACATTTAAAAACCAGTATTTCCGAACTATTCAAGCACCACAATATCACTTTGGCTCACATCAGTATACATGTGGGACTGAGTATTGATGTGCAAGGAAAATTTTGAAAAATGTGAGGTCAAAAGTACAGTACATTTTTTAGATATCAAAAGATGCCCCCCCCCCCCAAATATAAGTAATATAGGTTTCAAATCTTGAAACCCCAAAATCAAGGTATGTGTATTAACTATTTCCTCAGAACTTGGTGCAAAGACAATTTACAATCATACCCTTAGAGTTGTAAGGGGTTCGAGAGGATTTACTACTCTAAGCAACTCAGACAGTCCATTTTTAAACTGTTTCAGGTGTCTAGTGTATATTCATACTTGCAAACTCCAAACGCTAAAAATATCAGGTCATAAATGCGAACCCTTTTTCCTGTAGGGGGGTCTGGGGGGTATCCCCCCAGGCCAGGGGCTTGAGAAATTTTGTAAATCTAGAGGCCATATGTATGCATTCTGGTGGTTTTTGAGGACATCTGAAACCCTCTGTTTAGAATTTTACTAAGCCTTCCCCTATATAAATGTTAAAATGATATGTGAGAAGTGCCTAGTTACACTATTATACTAATATGGTGCGATTTCTCGATCCCCACAGGCGTCGGTGCCCGTGCTCGTCACTTGTGGATTTTCAATGGAGTATTGACCTCACTTCAGGACCTAGCAAAAGAATCTTCACCCTCATTGAATGGCATGGGATTTGAGCCAGCTTGGGCATTTATGCAGAGCTGTTTATCAGGCGCCGTTTGTGCCACAAATATTGCGCGCAACTTTCTACGCGTAACTTTCTGCGCGCAACATTTTTGACCAATCAGGGTACCTCCTGTAGTCACCCTTTCGGCTACCCATATACTACACTCCCAAGCTTAGTTAAGGACTGTACCCAAACATCATCCAAACGGTCTTCCCCCAACCTGAACATCGTCCGAACATTTGGTACCAAGTAATAGCCACGTTCGGAATGTTACTGGTACCTAGCCAGACCTGGCTGGGGTGGAAGGGGGTGAGGGAACCAGCTGAGGTGGTGTCGTTAGCGTTCGAGGTCACCCCCACCCATATTGTTAGAAAACCGCTGCCCGAACGCCTCAACTGTCTGCCGCTCAGTCACGTGATCATTATGCAAATCTATGCACTCTGATTGGTCAAAAAAGTTACGCGTAGAATGTTACGCGTAGAAAGTTGCGCGCAACATTTGTGGCACAAACGGCGCCTGATAGCTGTTATCAATGATGGTCACAACCATAGCAAACGTCATGAATCATTCACAATTTTTTCTGATTTAAAAGATATTGACATGTAAAAGTTCTAAATCAACTTTATTATATTTAGTTTGAATTTGTTTTATTTTCTATATATCTCTTTGCTCAAAAATGGAAACAGATCCATTCCTCCAATAATTGAAGATGAGTTCATAGTCATCGCGCGGGACCTCGATCTTGCAATCCAGGGAGACAAAAGTTAACGTCGCCGTACTGCCTGAGGGACTCAAATTAAAAAACTTCTTTGCTTTGCTGTCCAGTATCCAGCGCCGCAGGCGCTGGTCCTATAGAAAATCAGACCCAGAAATATCTGCCATGCTAGTTCCGGGAGGGAGCCCTAATTGACCCTGATGGTTCCAGATTTAAAACCCGTCCAAAAATCAGTTAAAGTAGAGGACCCAATGTTCTAATATGCTTTGTTGGCCATTGTTATCAAGAGGTGGTACTGTAATCTCCTGCGTATAAGGTTCACCTCACGTATAAGGTGCACCTCACGTTTAAGGCACGCCCTGAGTTGAGGAGAATGTTACAAAGGTGCACCTGATGCTTGATTTATGAAGGTTTAGTACTATTCTATATTAAAAATACCCTGCCTATAAGACGCACCCAGACTTTGGGCTGGTTCTATAAGGTGCAAAGTGGCTGTGATTCATGTACAAGATGCACCTTATACACGGGAGATTACGATAGATCCTAATTATGAGATGGTTCCCCCAAACAACAAAAAGTGTCTTGAAAAGCAGAAAAAATTAAATGTGATAATGGGTTTGATCATTTTAAAGGAAATAAAGGAAATTTTCAGCAAAATAAAGGAACTTTAAAGGAATAAAGGAATTATTTTATTTTAAAGGAATTTTAAAGGAATAAAGGAATCGGTAGGAGGCCTGCTGTTATTTTATATCCCCACCATGAATCTTGCTTAAAAATAATCCAATATGGTCTTACAATACATTGAATTGAAGTGAAGACAAGCAGGATTACAGATAACTAAAGCATTTATTGATACCGTAATCTCCCGCGTAGAAGGCGCGTCTTCTACGCCAAACAAAATGCTGCTGGGTCTTATACGCGGGAGGTAAATTGCCTTGAGTTTGGGGTGCGCCTTATACGCGGGGTTTTCCAACATCTCATTTGGGAAAATGCGCCAATGACAGCTTGAACTCATAGCGCCAGCACCGCGGCAGACCTGGAGGTGTCAACGCGCTTGGCGGGTTCAAGCCGACCGTGTGCCGATGACAGCATAGACTCAACAGGTTGACAATGCGGTGTGGCTTGCCGGGGTGTAGGGAACACGTGGGCCGATGACAGCATCGACTCATAGCGCTAGCGCCGCGGCAGACCGGGAGGTGTCGACGCGCTCGCCGGGGATAAGGCCCACCATACGCCGATGACAGCTTGAACTCATAGCGCCAAGCGCGGCAGCCCGGTCGCTGTATAGATTTGCTCGGCGGGTTTGACGCCGACCTTGTGCCGGTGACAGCTTGAACTCATATAGCCAGCAGCGCGGCAGACCGGGAGGTGTCGACGGGCGCTCGGCGGGTTTGACGCCGACCGTGTGCCGATGACAGCTTGAACTCATATAGGGGGGTGGGGAGGGGGGGGGGCGCCTTCTACGCGAAACAGCCCCCCTGTGAGTTGGGGGGGCGCCTTATACGCGGGTTTTTCCAGAAATCGATCCAGAGGAGGTACGTGCGCCTTCTACGTGAAAAGGCCTTCTCTGAGTTGGGGGTGCGCCTTCTACGCGAGCTGCGCCTTCTACGCGGGAGATTACGGTATCATCCACAATACCAATGTTGTCATCAGTCTCAATGTGCAAATAAACATGCCGTACAACCCCTCCCCAAGTGACAGCTGTCAAAATTCTTTGTGCCCTCTCCCCTCACCTCAAGTTGCAGAAAATTTTCAGTTTTTTTTTTCTTTTTGCTTAGTCTGAAGGAAATCTTATTTTGGGAATGTTTCATATGAAAAATCTGTAGACCTGCTTCAGGCTTTTTAAACCTGATAGAATTTCTCAAATGTTCCTAGTTAAATAGAAACGATGTTAGGCCCATCCTTTCCTTAATGAAAAAAAAAAAAACACTTAAAATTAGTTATCTCTCCACCCCCCCCCCCCCCGGGCCGAAAGTTAGGTGCAAACATTTTAACCTTGTCAAAAATAAAAATAAAATAAAAAATTAGAACAATATTTAAAGACTTCAAGAAGGAGTTGAATACATTTCTGACCAAGGGGGGGGGGGCGTCATCAGAGGTGGACGGGGTATGTCTTCAGATTTTCTTAAATGAAAAATTCCCAGATATGATTTCCTGTAAAATTAAAGTAGGACTACCCACTTCATAAATTTTTGACACCTCTCAATACATAACCAGGCCTATGCTACACATACCATACAAAACTCTCCCAATCTAGTAGTCAGGCCAAAGCCCAAACCCTGCAAATATTGCAGAGAGCACAAAATCGCTCATATGGAGATGGTGTAAACAACTTTTTCTAGACCAATTAAGACCTGTTCTACCCGTTTCTGATGGTCCACAACTGTCCAAATTACTCCTACATATCAAAACCTTACCCCAAAGTATGCATAGTATTCCGATCCATATTTGAAAGGGTTCACATGGTCACAGAAAAAAAGTTTGCATACCTATGGATTGCTTGAAAACTCTATTTATGACGTATGAAGAGATCTCATCAATCCACGCAATAGCATGGGAGATATATAGACAAAGGTGCACGAGAATTGGTCAGCACTGAGGGTTATCACACGAGGCGAAGCCGAGTGTGATAACCCTCAGTGCTGACCAATTCAAGTGCTCCTTTGTATTTATCTCAAGTTAATTTAGTCAGATATGTTCAAAATTCGATTTATTTGGCATTAGAAATGATTTTATAATCAGTTATTTGACCGTTTTGGATGTTTCCCAGGGAGTGTGATATGGGGAAGGGTTATCACACTGTGGGGTGTGATACAGAGTTTCTTGGTTAAGCCTATGGGGCTCTCGTATTCAACTTGAGATAAAGCAACTTCTTTGCCTCCTATGGTGAAGAGTTCTGATCCAAAATGGCGGACCAATCAGCTGAAAACTCGCACAACTAGCTTGGGTTTACCTCAAAATCGCACCCACTTACCTACATTGCACCCTCATAAAAATGCAATGAATCGATAGAGAATTAAATTGAGATTCTAACAAGTGCTGGTAGAAGTTTGTGCCATTTCTCAAACGAAATTGTCAGGCAATTTTGTTTGGGCCGATTTTACATTGTGATAGATACGGACAGCGCGGACACACACAGAGGTTGTCCACAGTCACTGTGGACAACCTCTGTGTGTGTCCGCACTTCAACAACAAAATTAAAATGAATACAGAAAGATCCCTGTGACTGCATTTGATTGAGGCCATTGAGATGTTTTTAAATCTTTTGGAATTTTGTTTATATCTTGTATAGAACCAGAGATACAGGGCAAATAGTACCAAAAATATTGAGGCAAGTAGCACTATAGGAATAGTAGAGAAGGTGTTACAATTTCTGTGATGTGAGTTCAGCCACAGTGGGCCCAGTGTGTGGCAGCATGCACTGGTGGCAATTTTCTGTTTTTCCACTTGATATCTAAGGACCCGGAAAGTAATGTTCTAGCGATCCAATCTAAATAGAATTTAGTTTTCTATGATATTTAGAATCTTAGCTTTCAATTGATATCTTTCATCCATTTCCAAATTGATTCTAAGTAGGAGTAAAATGCTAATAAAAAATCGTAACATAGCGGCTCTACACACAGCCATTTCTTTTCTATTGTTTCATATTTTGGTCCTCTCAAAAGTATCACTGGGCAAAGTCATACATGCATGAAATTTTACATGCTGCTAGTTTATTATGCACTTAAACTGTGTCTGATATAATTTTGTTGGTGTCTACAGTGGTTAATATGTTTTTAAAAGCTTCAATATTACCTTCAAATTAAAGTCAGTGTAAAACGCTTAATAATTGGAATTTTTTCTCCCAGATTTCACTGGTGGGTAGCTTTATATCTAAACTCCAAGGATCACTTTTAAAACAGAAGAAAGACACCCTAATAAAACCCTAAATCGGTGATATCGGCAAGGTCACGAGTACCGGCCACACTCACACCTGGCAGAAACTGTCAACCCAGTATGCCAGCTTTTCTCACCCTCCACAGTGGCTTTATCAAAGTGTCTACGTCACAGTGTGAGTGTGTCTGTGACTTTTATCTCAAGTTGAATACGAGAGCCCCATAGGCTTAACCAAGAAACTCTGTATCACACCCCACAGTGTGATAACCCTTCCCCGTATCACACTCCCTGGGAAAACACCCAAAACGGTCAAATAACTGATGATAAAATCATTTCTAATGCCAAATAAATCGAATTTTGAACATATCTGACTAAATTAACTTGAGATAAATACAAACCCAGCAAATCTGTGTCAACTTTTGTCATGCTGCGCCCGCCTCACCCCATGCGCTCTTAGGACTTGATGCGTGGGTGATCACGGACCATGACAAGATGTGACGCATGCGTGAACATCCCAACCCAATTTGTGAAGTTGAGTCAACATGCGTGAACCTTCACCAACAATGACACATGATGACATCATGTGTCATCACACATTATCACACACACTGACACATGGGTCATGACACAGTATCACATATATTGACGCACAGACTAATTTGTGGGTGGGGGATAGGCGGGGGGGGGGAGGTTGCAGATTTCTGATATTTCATAACTTTATTAACATCAATTCAGCTGTTCATGCTGGTTCCCATTGAAGATATCTCTCCTCTGCATGTCATGTGTTGCCCACTTTGCTTGAAAATGGATAGATATTCTGTCAGCTGTGTGAGTTGAATTTTCCTTGTATCAGTCTTGAGAATACCTTTTTAAATGATAAGAAATGGTCATAAACAAACAGCAGTAATCTAATTTTGACCACCCACTCACATCCAAGTTGATAAATAATGACCACTCCCATATGGCAGCCTGAATCCCCCAGAATTTCCCTGAGCCTTGCTCACATAGAAAGTTCTACATTAATTTGGGGTGTTGAGACATATAGCTGAATTCAGCAACAAGATAGATGTTCAGGGATTGTAGATAATATCAATGTGTTACTGTGTAAATGCTTATCACATAGGATTTCAAGTCAAATCAATCTAGAACTGTGTGACCACCTACCACAAGATCTGTTCTCCATGGCTGCCTCTGCCTGACTGTTTTGAAAGCAGGAGGAGAACAAAGGAATGGGAGGGAAATTTGAAATGGACCAATCAAAACACAGAATAGTACATAATGTGTCATTGTGTGTGAAGTTCTGTCATGGTGGGTGAGAGTTGGCGAATCTTGACGCATGCTCACATCTCCTCACACAGTCTATCATGCTAATGTTGGACAAAGTATCTGCCCCTATTATCACTCAATACAGAGTTTTTTAACCAGCCTATGAAGAGTTCCTGTATATTTGCTCTAATCAGCGGTGACCTAGCTGATCAGTAGGCATTAAACCTTCATATCCCATCAAACAAGGACAAACAGATACTTAGATATCATGTAAAACATATGCAATTCCAATTCAGTGCTATGTCCCATAGACAAAACAAATGAGCTATTATGTCTAATGTATGCACTAAATCACATATACTTGGCTATCATTATGTTCCTGATTCATATGTATTTCATGCCATGTAAGAAAGGAACTTGCTCTGTGAAACATTAATTCTCATATTGACATTTACTCAATAGGCCCACTCTGCAAAGTACAAGCCATGAGAATCCATACAGTTTCCATAGTCTCTTATTGTTGAAGGCTTGGTGAAGAAATGTCATGGTAGGTGAGAGTTGACAAGTATTGACACATGTTGACATGTGCTCACCCTGGTCCCCTCACATCTTTATTGAAGTAAGTGAAGACATGTGAAGCTGCCTGAGAGTTGACAAGTATTGACGAATGCTCACCCAGTTCCCATCACACCCTTATGGAAATGAGTGAAGACATGTGAGGTTGGGTGAGAGTTGACAAGTATTGACACATGTTGACATTTGCTCACCCAGTTCCCCTCACATCTTTATGGAAATGAGTGAAGACATGTGAAGCTGTGTGAGAGTTGACAAGTATTGACACATGTTGACACTTGCTCACCCAGTTCCCCTCACATCTTTAGGGAAATGAGTGAAGACATGTGAAGTGGTGTGAGAGTTGACAAGTATTGACACATGTTGACACATGCTCTCTCAGGTCTTACTGAAGTAAGTGAAGGTTTGTCAAGCTGAGTGAGAGTTGACATTGTATCACACAAAATGACATTATTCGTTATCACTCAATGTACTCACACATTCCTCACCCAGCATGACTCATGTTCACTAGGATTTGCTGGGAAGGTGCACGAGAATTGGTCAGCACTGAGGGTTATCACACTCGGCTTCGCCTCGTATCAGTGAGTGACTGAGTAGCACTAGCAGTGTTTTCCATGGAAAACCACGGTTGTCTTTAGCTTTTAGGGAATTAGAAGTCATGTCCGTATGTTAGATGATGTGTGTGATAGGATTATGACCAATGTATATCGCAATTCACCACATAAAACAGTAAAAACAGCCTTACCAATTGTTGCTGCCGACCTTTTCGCAAAAACCGCTTTGCTGGTACCACATGTGTTCCAAAAAATCACGGGCACAAGTTCTGTAGGATTAGTTCGCTCTTAAATCGACAGGTGTCAGCAAGTACGTGTATCCAAATTGCACACTTTAAAGCAAATTTGGACTCTAAATCTGTGGCTGCAAAAGGTATTAAGCATTAACTGTATACTTCACGGTGCTAATCGCTCAGTTACTTAGCCTTTTTTGGTGTAATTACCGAGTTTTCGACGTTTTCATAACCCACGTGTATTTCGGGGTTGTTCGAGAACAAAGTGTAGTGTACATCTATAATATTTATCATAAAAGGAGATCTGCAGGAAAAAATGTGACTGTATTTTCTATAATATGTAAATAATTACATGTTTAGAATTAATACTTATATTATTTTATTCATCGAAACGATTAATAACTTGTCGTTTTACGGTAATTTGTACGATACTTTTATATCGAACGTGTCTACTTGCTGGACGCGTTCGTGTATTGCAAACTTGGTGAATATCTGTTTCAGCTGATTAGGAAAATTATGTGTATTGCGAAGATGCATTATCAAAGCTTAAGGCACATCCATATTCTAAGTTGCTAATGCATTTTCGTGTATTCTATACACTAAAATACTTTCATCGTCAATAATATTTTGCAAATATTGGCTAAGTGTGACTGTGGTTTTAGTAGTCGTGACGTCACATTCACGTGGTCGGCCCTTACCGCCATCTTGGTGCAAACACTCGGGTGGCCTTGGACGAATTTGTTCCAGCCACGCCGGCAAATATTCAATCAAATACAGCTTTGGATTATGTTTAGGAGGCCCAACTAAACTATCAAGATGCCGACGTTTTTCCAAAGACCTGAAAATGCCCTTAAACGGGCTAACGGTAAGTCAATTTCCCCTTTCATTCAGGGTCCTCTCGGACGGCATTTCGCCGGTCGCCGCCATGTTGGTCATTCCTGCGCAGAATTTAGCGTGGCTTCTGTGACATAAGGTAGCCCGATTTTCGGGAATAGCTTGGGAAAAAATGACCATCAATCCTCCGGACTAATAAATGTGATATGTGACATACTCATAGTGTATTTGGTGGGCGATATTGGAAAGTTGGGAGGCCTCGAAAGTGAAAACAAAAACTGGGCATTTGCATGACATATTTTGACAGCTGTCAAACTGGCCTTTCAGGCTTTCTGATTAGACTTATATTGTGGAGATGAAGTAAGAATGCACAGCTGTCAAAAAAACAATAGATTGGCGAAATTTTAACCCTGATAAGATCTATTATAAAATGTAATGATTAATTGGTGACTGCCTTGCACTTGGGGCTTGGTCCCGAACAACCTAGCAGTAGCAGTAGGATACCTAGACTAGGCACTTACCTAATATTTCAAGACTTTATCCCATTAAACCTATCTAATGATCAATGGATGGATCTTGAGAAAAGAAGTGGATTTCCTTTTTAAATGAAGTCCATATGTCAATTTTAAGTGGAATTACGACCAGTCAAAGGTACCAAATCAGACCCAGAATTCTGCCATAGTTAAGAGTTTAATTTGGATCCAATTTTGTGATCAAGCAAGATGAATCCAAGATAGACTAGATCACTAAAATGATTATTTTGGGCAATTTTCTTTTCAGGTAAGCAAGATATACCCTCAAGGACATAAATAATGATACATTTTATCATAATCAAACAATGTAAAAGCAAATTTTGAATGTCATCTTTTCCCTTGAACTGCGCGCTCTGACAGAACCACGGCAGACTATCGTCTTTGACTCAGGATGTTTGAATGATCATAACTTCCATTTAAATTGTCATAAAAACTTCATTTAAAAAGAAAAACCACTTATTTTTATCACAGCTATCAATTTCTCATCATAAAAAATGCATACAACAAGGTTTTAATTGATAGGTAAGTGCCCAACATGGGGGAGGTTGGGACAAGTGTCCAGAGATAATCTCGCCCAAAAAGTTTGCAGGGTCTGTCAAACATACTGCAGCCCCTTAGAAAAAGAAAAGCTAGACATTTTCTAGATGATTTTTATCCATGGAACAGGTGGGAACCATTTATTTTTTGGTGCTCAATGATCTTCTCATCATAAAATGGTTCTAAACTTTTGGTTGAACTTTGATGGGGTCAAAGGCAAAATTCCCTGCATTCAACCTTGTACAAGAAATATTCATTTTAAAGGTGTAGCCAAGCTTGTTAAAATGAACCCTTGTTTGTAAAAATCCTCCAGTAAATAGCTTCAGAATAAACTGGCAAAGAAAGGAGAGTTCAACACTACCCAGTTTCAGCTTTATCACAGTTTCACACCTCTACTGCATCAGACTCACACACTGGAGGTATTTCAGTGCCTACCTAGACGGAACCATCGCTAAAGCCAAGGAGCGATGGTAAGCGGTGGTACTGCCACTGGTGTTGTGGTGGTGCAACTTTCAGAGTAGTTTCCCAAGCCCCCAATGAAAACTAAGTCCCTAGTCCAGGGCTTTTGACAGGGCTGCGCAGTGCGTAATACACGCATTTAATGCTTAAATGTCGCATTTATATGGCTAGAAAGGCCATTCATTTACAGAATGGCGCATTATATTTGCTAAAAAGTGTGCAATTGGCGCATTGCAAAAAATCCTGTCAAAAGCCCTGCTAGTCTTAAGTGGGGTTTGTCTTTGATATCTTAACTCTAGGACCTACCTACTTGTTGTGTATTGTTTTGAAATGTAAAATCATATGCCATGCCTTTGCTTTTTGTGACTTGATATCTGGGGCCCAGGAAGAATAGGCTGAGCCCTCTGCAGACTCAGTGGACATCAATTGCTGGGCCTCTGAATGAATATATCAGGGCCCGGTTAGCTGGGTATAGGATACCGACAATGATCCCTTAAAATACCGGTATATGTAATGTCAACTATTGGCACTATTGCGAAATTCTCCCATGCCATGAATTTAGAAGTTATCAATTAAACCTGTACCGTTATTTTTATGGGTTGCATTCTAGGCCAGGGGATGACTTGGGATTGAATATTATGTTAACCCACATCTCTTCATGCTTATTTACAGGGTCTAAATTCTTATAGTTGATGTAAAAATGAAACTGAACATGTATTTCTGGTTCTTACCATCGCCTGCAGAATTCATCGATGTGGGCAAGAAGCAGCGTGCGCTGGATGCGCTTTACGATGTCATCAAGTCCAAGAAGCACCGAACATGGCAAAAGATCCACGAGCCAATCATGGAGAAGTACCTCGAGCTGTGTGTCGAACTCAAGAAATCGCACGTCGCTAAAGAGGGCCTTTACCAGTACAAGAACATCTGTCAACAGGTAAGTTACTATCTAGTATAGCCTGCTAGTTGCAATTCTAAAGAAATTTGGTGAATTCACGTTGAAATATGACGTATTGAACCCACCACTTGGAAAGAAGGAACAAAAAAATTCAAAGATATCTCTAACTCGTGAATGACATGGGTAGATAAAAACATGTGTTACTTCTATAGGTTAACATCAAGTCCCTCGAGGATGTGGTGCGTCGCTACCTTGCACTGGCCGAGGAGAAGACAGAGGAAGCCCGTAAGGAGTCTCACCAGGCCGTCATCGATGTTGACGATTTGGATGTCATCCAGCAGCCAGAAACGTAAGCAGACTTATTATTTTCAAGTCCCAAAAAACCAAAGACCTATACATTCCTATAAAAATCTTTCTTTGGAAGGGTTTACTCTTGAGCATGTAAGGTTTCCTGTAATCTATACCTGTCTCTTTCTTAAGGCACTATGGATTAGTAATGTTTTAGAAATACACATGAAACATCATTTACATGGCTATCCATAGACATGTGTCCATGTATGTTCCAGCCTGCTGTTGGGTGGAGTGAGTGGGGAGGACACTCAGGACCGTACAGACCGCGCTATCCTCACACCATGGGTGAAGTTCCTGTGGGAGTCATACCGTCAGTGTCTGGACCTGCTCCGTAACAACAGCTCAGTGGAAAAGCTCTACCAGGACATAGCCCAGCAGGCCTTCAAGTTCTGCCTCAAGTACGCCCGTAAGACCGAGTTCAGGAAACTATGTGACAATGTAAGCTTACTTTTTGGCTCTTTGTAATAGGGTAACAAGTGCTCCAGTGAAATTGTTCTGAATGTTCCTATGCACATTGTGGAAGGCCAATGTTAAACCCCCCCCCCCAAAAAAAAAAAAAAACATCTGAAATAGGAATAGAAAAACGAGAATCTTAAATTCACAAAAGCACACGCTTGTTGAATAAATCTGATAAGAAAAGTATTGGTAAAGCTCCAAAATAAATTGCGTATAAATGACCATTATTTAATCATAAACCTTGTTCCCCATCAGCTGCGTACCCATCTTGGACACATCTACAAGCACCAACACCAGCAGCGCGCCATCAACCTCAACAACCCAGAGTCTCAGGCCCTGCATCTCGAGACTCGTCTCTGCCAACTGGACTCCGCCATTCAGATGGAGCTGTGGCAGGAGGCCTTCAAAGCTGTTGAAGATATCCACGGCCTCATTGCGCTGTCCAAGAAGCCGCCCAAGCCGTCGCTGATGGCCAACTACTACCAGAAACTGGGGCTCGTGTTCTGGAAGTCCGGAAGTCACATGTTCCATGCCTGCGCCTGGCACAGACTGTTCCACCTGTCACGGGAACAGCGCAAGAACTTAACCCAAGAAGAACTGCAGAAGTAAATACCATACGAGACTTTAATATGTGCCATTCACTTCATGACTGTAATAACCAAATAAGAGAGGTCAAACACGCCTGAATATTGCCTGTGATATACAGAAATGAAAGTCTTCAGGATTTTCCCTGATTTCAGAGGTTTTTAAGTTCCAAAGACTGATACATTCCTATACAAAACTCTATATAAAGGGGTTCTAATAGAGCATTCAGGGAATTTCGTGCTCAGTCACTTCCATCCCTGGATATAACCTTCAGGCATTTTCTTGAAAATAGGGATTTCAGAGTCTTCTCATAAACAGCAAAATAGGGATTCTCAGCGTTTTTTTGAGTAAATATGGTTCCCTAAACACCAAACTTGGATCTCCGATCATATACCATAGTCTTCCAAAAATTTCGATTACTGGGCAGACATATTGAAATGTTTTAGAATATAATTGTCACATTCGTTCCACCCTCACTTTTATTGATTCATTATTAATTGACATCCTCAGACTGGCGTCCCATGTGGTGTGTGCAACCCTGGCCATCCCGATCCCCGCGGCACGTAACCAGATGAGCCGCATGCTGGACATGGATGATGCCACCCTGGAGAAACAGCGCCGCCTCGCCACCCTGCTCGCCCTGCAGAGCCCTCCCACCCGCGCCTCGCTTATCAGGGATCTGGTATGTAGCAAAACTACTGATAATTGTGTATAGTCTAAAACTCTGACATGAGAATGGAGCGATCATTCTAAATGCACTTTTCCCATTTGACGTGCCACAAATGTAGGCCTGTATTTAGAAATGGGGAAAAAAAAAGTATAAAAAAGAAAAGACAAATATCTCATTCAAACATGGGTCTAGAATAAAAAAATATGAGAGCTGAAAAGTTTAAAAATGTTGGTGACTATCAGGTTTCCATATATTTGGGTGTCAGGTGCCATATACAGTGAAATGGTAACAAACTGTTGTTTTGTACCCCTCATACAGAGCCGGTACAACATCATCCAGTATGTGCACCCTGAGATGAACAACCTGTACCGCTGGTTGGAGATGGACTTCCACCCACTGAAGCTGTCCAAGCGCGTCCAGGCGTCCATTGAGTACATTAAGACCCGCGATGAGCTCGTACAGTACATACCCGCCATACAGGACATCACTGTCACCAGGCTGCTTAAACAGGTATGTTGAACCACTTGTTGAACTGGTGGGAGGGGTGAAAGACATGCTCGGACAGATCAGATTTGAACATGTATACCCAGTGGCTGAAGCTGCTGAAATATTTCTAAAATAGACAACAGCCTCACTTTCACATATGTGTCCACCAGTCTACAATTCCTGAAAAAAAAAAAGATATGCCCTGCAGGGATGTAAGTCTTCAGGTTTTATCAGGATTTCCTGATATCTGAAAATATTGAATGTCATGTATTTTCCTTCTACGAGTGGTAGGAGGGCTGTTTGGGAAAAGAGAAGGCTTTTATATCAAGTACACATATGGCTTCCTGATTTTTGCTCATGTCTGACTTACATCCCTGGCCCTGTAATATTTTCTTAGGCCTCAGTCCAGGGCACAGGTGTTTAGCGTACCCTCAAGAGAGCGATTATTGAGTACCTCGGGTCCTGGGTAGTATAAACGGAGCAATAAAATGATGCTGCAAACCCACTTAACCATATTCACCACCACCTATTGCCCCTATTAGTGTTGCCACCAAGCCTCCATGGCTTTGGTGGTGTCAAAGGGGGCATAAAGAAAACAGCGGTACGCATTTCATAGTTCAAGTCCCTGTTAATCAGGTACTATTGAAATGCTCTGCAACATGGTAAAGTACTACAGTATTTAACATTTTTTATTTTAGAAACGTTCACATCTATTTTCTAGCTCTGCAATATTTATATTAAAGGTAGATCTACAGAGACCTACGCTACACATTTCTAAAATGTCTCAATTTCTGGTAGACAAATTTAAGGCTATTCCGGCTTGGTGGGATATATTATTGACCAATGAGAAAATTCCTTTCATTCAGTGCTGACTTTTCAGGGTGCATTACGTAATACCTGGTACCCATCAGCTCACTGTTATCAGTCCTTATCTCGCAAGGTATCAGGCCACCCTTAAAAATATGTTCGTTTCCTGTCCAGAGGCCTGGTGGAATTTTTTGCGAGAATGGGAAAATTTTTTCCTGAGTTCTGAAAAAGATTTTTTTTTTTCGTCCATCAGCACAAGAATCTAGGTTTCAAATCACTGAATCCTAGAACGCTATGACAAATTCATGCCGACAAATAAAAAAAAATTTCCTAAAAAAAAATTTTCCCCTCCCTCCCTCATGGGTCTGAAAAATCCCACATTCTGGACAGGAAACGAACATATTTTTAAGGGTGGGGCCTCAGCTTCAGCAGGGGTCGGCCAACTAAGGAACACGCTAAGGCCATAAAGTATAGTGGTGTGCCTCTACTAGTGTTGCCACAAAGTCTCGAGCTTTGTAGGTGTCAAAAGAGGCATAAAGAAAAGTGATAATGCATTTCCACTAAAATTGGATATGTTTCAACAACCATTCCAATGGAAAGGCTTACCTACAGTTTGAATACGGTGTTAAAAATGACTTGAATCAGACTCAACAGAAAAGGAAAAAAAAATAATGTTCAAATATCCCCAGTTGACACAACGCTCAGATTATTGCTGGTGTTAAAGGGGGCATAAAGAAAAGAGATGATGTGTTTCCCTAAAATATTGGATATGTGCTGATAACTGTTCTGATGGAAAGGCTTACCCACAGTATCTTTCTAATATGGTTTTCTCGTAAAATCCTTAATAATCTGATATGTAGCTCATTATCTCCTTTTTCATGCCAGCTAGGGTGGACTTCTTTCCCTTTAATATCTTAGTGGGGTGGTTCGTTCGAAATGACAAATCCCCCCTGGTTACGGGCCTGCCAGTTGCCCCTATTAGTGTTGCCACAACGCCCAGAGCGTTGTCGGTGTCAAAGGGGGCATAAAGAAAAATGCTGATTTGTTTCCATTTTAAAAGCTCAGTCATCTGACTGCTCTAACAGAAATACTCAGCCACATTGTGAAAAGTTATTAACTCGCGAGTTAACAGTTTTGAAGTGACAGTGCTTTCAATTGAATGTTTGCATCATTTTCACTCAACATCATTTGTTGCCCCTACTAGTGTTGCCACACAGTCTAGAGCTTTGTTGGTGTCAAAGGGGGCATAAAGAAAAATGTTGATACAATTCCCAAAATATTGGACCTGTTTGAATAGCAGTTCTAATGGAGTGGTCCAACGACAGTCTTAAATTGTTTTGAAATAATGTCCTGTTGTCAAACTGCGTCGAAAGTGATTTCATATTGACTTTCACTGTTCCATGTTTTTCCACCAGGTGTCCCAAGTGTACCAGACGATTGAGTTCTCACGTCTTGCAGCGCTGGCTCCGTTCACCAATAACTTCTACCTGGAGCGTGTGGTGGTGGACTCTGCACGCAAACTGGATCTACAGGTAAAGGCTTAGAGAACTTGTCTGAATGGGAAGTAGATAAGAGAACAGGGGTTTTGACAAGGCCGCACCCTCTGCCATTGGACACATTTAAATCTTAAATGGCACATCGAAATCACCAAATGTCCCCTTAATGGCACGTATGACTCAGCAGCCATATATGGATTCAGTAGAGAGCATTTGGGTTATATATGAGACTATTTGTCAGAAAATAAAAAATCATGTCAACATCCCTGACAGAATCATGTTCCTCCTAAAACCGATCTCGGGGAGGAAGAGGGCTGGGTGACCGAAAAGGCCTCATGAAAGAAAAAGCATTACTCTATGTACAGTTCCAAATAAAATTATCATTGCCAAATGACTCATAGCCTTTCTGTACCATTTTACTTGAGTCGTTTGTCACCCATTGCGTATAATGATAGTTAACATGACAGTAATACATACTTGTCGATGCATGATTTTTAGGTGAGGATTGACCATCGGACCAAGACATTGAGTTTTGGTACAGACCTGGCGGTGGCCCAGAAGGAGGATGTACCAGAGGGACCCTACCTGCAGAACATGCCGAGTGAAAACATCCGGAACCAGCTCACCCACCTCGCTGCCTCACTAGAGAAGGCCGTCAACATCATACAGCCCCGGGAAATCAATGTGAGTAGAATGAGCTTGTAAAGAAAAATTAGAGGTTTGACCCTTAAAGGCAGCAGTGCATTATGTCCATTGATGTCATGCTGACCCCTCCAGGAGTGAAATTCTGTCGTTGTAGATATTTTCACAGGTATAAATTTTCACGGAAATAGCAAATTGTACCATTTCGCGTGTACTTAAATTCACAGATTTTAGAAACCAAAGTCAAAAGTATTGATATTTTTCCTAAGTTGACTGATGACAGTTTGGAAAAGTATGGAGTGGCCGACTTTATCAGACAAAACAGTTTATAAACCCAAATTATTTTTGGTATTGATTGTCACAAGAAATATAATTCATTGTTAGTTGTAATAAGCATTGTTTTGTCTGCAATAGTTTCAAAGTACCGTAATCTCCCCCGTATAAGGCGAACCTAGCGTATAAGACGCACCTAGAGTTTTAGAATATGGCCTAAAAAAATTCATAACTTTTGTTCTACTGAATGGTTTTTGAAAATTCAAAAAGCTATGTGTAAACACACTGGAACCTCCTTAACCCCGCCATGTCATAGTATGACTTGGTGGGAGTGTAATATATCAAAATGAAGGTCTTGGTGTCCCCCTCATGGACCCAGGGAGAACTAAAACCTTGCATAAAAGACACGCCTTATACGCGAGAGATTAAGGTCATCATTCATTCACCTTTACAGCCAGTTTTAAGATAGCTACCATGTCAGGCCCTTACCCATCAGCCTCACCCCCCCCCCTCCCCCCAATGACTCCCTGCGCTCAAGAAAGATTTAGCAGTAGAAATAATAACTGAGGACATGAATTCACGGATTTATAATTAACGTGAAATCCGCGAAAATATGTATAGAGCAAAATTAACTACAACCACAGTAACTCTTTTGGGTCGGTTTCTTCTTTGGTGATGCGGTCCTTTCGGGTCAGTTTCTTCTTTGGTGATGCGGTCCTTTCGGGTCAGTTTCTTCTTTGGTGATGCGGTCCTTTCAGGTCAGTTTCTTCTTTGGTGATGCAGTCCTGGTGTTTAACCTGCCAGGGGTGTGGTCACGCATCATGATGATGTATTCAGGATTTGGCATCGTGCATCAATGCACTATTGGCCTATAGGCATATTTATGTCTGGATAATTCATAGTAGCATTTCCAGCCAAAGAAGAAAGGCTAATATTCCAGCATAGTCAAATTTCCACCCCCTGGTTCAGTAGGAGAGTGGAGTCAACCTGTGCTAAATAAAACTCACCCAGAACCATTGTCAGGACTTGTATGTAGTCCTGTCTCACTGATACGGATGACACATTTGATATTTTTGCAATTTCCAACTTTGTGATATTGTACAGAAAAGGAAATAAAAACAGACTTAAGACAACAGGCACAGAAGAATTTCTATCTTCTAGTTCGGTAGATGCTTAGATCAGACACTGTGCAAGATAAATTTTACCCAGAACCATTGTCAGGACTTGTATGTTGCCCTGTCTCACTGATACGGATGACACATTTGATATTTCGTCCCTCTTAAGAGAATTTGTTATAAAATATAGATTGTATTGTATTGAATGAAAAGAAAATTGACAATTCAAGTCCCAAGAAAAAGGCACTGAAGAATTTCTACCTTCTAGTTCAGTAGATGCTTAGATCAGATACTGTGCAAGATAAAACTCACCCAGAACCATTGTCAGGACTTTAGACCGTAGTTCTGTCTCACTGATACGGATGACACAACTCTTTTTTAGCGCCTCCCACGCCGCATAGCGGCAGTACCGCGAAGCGGTACGGGAGTGCGCTATGATGATTGCATTTGCCCCATGTGATGAGGTCTCACAATACAAAATTACTGAATAGAGAAATTGGTAATTGTGAAATCTTCTTTATGTCTGCTTTTATGAGACATGTCATCAAACACTGGTATACCGACATTAACGGCGGGAGGCGTTTTTTTACACGGTCACAACCGCATTTCTTGTTACAAATAAGAGAAATGGAGAAATGCAAAACTATAAATAACCTATTGATGGTGTGTATCATCTCCCATAATGATTGAGTGCATGGCTGTACGAATAGAGCAAATTATAAATGTAGTATTAGCCTTCTTACGTAAGACTCTCCCCCCCCCCACACACACACACACCCAATGAATTTCTCCAAAGAATTATCTTGGTGGTCTTTAACTAGTTATTACCTTAAAATGAGAAGTACTTGAACTGAAGCATAGTCAAATTTCCACCCCCTGGTTCAGTAGGAGAGTGGAGTCAACCTGTGCTAAATAAAACTCACCCAGAACCATTGTCAGGACTTGTATGTAGTCCTGTCTCACTGATACGGATGACACATTTGATATTTTTACAATTTCCTACTTAGAGAATTTGTGATATTGTACAGAAAAGGAAATAAAAACAGACTTAAGACAACAGGCACAGAAGAATTTCTATCTTCTAGTTCTGTAGATACGTAGATCAGACACTGTGCAAGATAAATTCACCCAGAACCATTGTCAGGACTTGTATGTAGTCCTGTCTCACTGATACGGATGACACATTTGATATCTCTTTCATTTCTGACCATGAGAATTTTAAAAAAAAAAAAAAAAAAAAGGAGATGAAAATGGAAATTTTCAAGATCAAAGAAAAAAGGCACAGAAGAATTTCTACCTTCTTGTTGTGTAGATACGTAGATCAGACACTGTGCAAGATAAAACTCACCCAGAACCATTGTCAGGACTTGTATGTAGTCCTGTCTCACTGATACGGATGACACATTTGACAGTTTTATAATTTCCAACTAAGAGAATTTATGATATTGTACATAAAAGGAAATAGAAATGGACCCAAAACCAAAGGCACAGGGAATTTCTACCTTCTAGTTCAGTAGATGCGTAGATCAGACACTGTGCAAGATAAATTCACCCAGAACCATTGTCAGGACTTGTACGTAGTCCTGTCTCACTGATACGGATGACACATTTTTATGACCAAGAGAAAATTAGTGAAAATATCTTAGACAGTGAGTATCAATGTATAAGAAATTAGGTATAATGATTAGCGCTGTAAGTTTGTCCCGACTCTAAGAATGAGGGGGGGGGGGGACAGGGATGATGGACCTTTGTTTCCATGGAAATATGAACAGAATGAGTAGCTCTCATGGAAAGAGTCTAATCTGGTGAAATGAAATTGCACATCTGATAATACACATGCAAATATTGATACCTATCTATGGCACATGTAATGCTTACTAACACATTCCTTTTTATGTTTTTGACAACCTTTTATAACCTTTTCTTTACTTGTTGCAGTCTAAGCGTGAAGAGATCCGTGCACAGATCGTACAGCGGTACCGACTCACCGCCAAGAAGGACCATGAGAACATTCTCATGAGGCGACAGATCATTGAGGAGCGCAAGGAGGAAATCGAGAGTCTCAATGTTAAGAGGGTGAGTATGAACTTAGATAAATTTAGGTAATACTTTTTAAGTCAGGTTGAATACTAGATTTTCTCCTGAATATCTATTTCAAATTTATTCAATTCTTTTGTAAAGGTAGCCCAAGATTGCGTGGTTTTCTGAACTTAGACTAACAGGTCATATCTGAAATAATCACTAATGCTTTGCCTACTTAGATAATAATGCTGGGGATGAAAAATGTTTCATTATTTTACTATAGTACTGTAAATTTCATCAAATAAGTTGCCACTCATACAAGAACCAATGTACAGGTGTGGCTTATAAAGTCCACCTGTGCGGCTTATACTAGGGATTTTGACACTAGGACAGTACGAAAGTGCCTATTTCAGAGATGTCAGACCTTCAGAGGTCTGTCTATTTTCAGATGTTCAAACTTTCCCAAAAGTCAGACATCTCAGAGGCTTCTTCCATTTTGTGGTCATAATATAGATAGAGGGAATTACATTAATCATAGATACCCTTACAACATGCCCTTTTTACTTCTAGGGAGAATAAGCCTGAGCATAGTTAAGGCTTCAGCAGGGGAAATTAAGCATGCCTTGTGCTGCCCTCTAGCCTTTTCTAGACAAACCACCCTTCAGAGATCAGAGGACATCTGAAATCTCATTTCAGAGGACATGAATCCAAGCAGGCTTCTGATTGGCTGAAATTCTGATGCGGTCTTTTAATTGTTTTTCTATGACCATCCAATCTAGAGATGGTTTTGAATGAGGGGAACAGGTTGAAATGAAGATGAGATAGGTGCTTTTAGTATGATAAATTGAGGGAAATGGGTGCTTTGCTAACACACAAAAATTTCAGAGGTTGAGCCCATACCCAACTGACATCTCTGCTATTTTCAAGCCCCAGGTGTGTCTTGTAACTCAAATTCAGGGTGTGGTTATAAGAAGGTGCCTATATAAGGGAAATTACGGTAAGTCTCTGCATGTAGATGTAGCTGTTAGACCTAACAGATCTGTCTAAATTTTTACCCTAGACTATACAAAATTTGCAAACTCATTGTGCACCTTGTATGTGGCATATGCTCTATTCACAAAGGTTTATGGTATATCTGAATATTCGTTATCTAGGAGCGTGAGGAGGTGGAGCAGGCCGAGTCCCAGAGACAGCAGCGGCTTCAGGCTGAGATGGAGCGCCTGGAGCGTGAGGCGCAGGAACGCGCCCGTCAGCGCCGCCTGGAGGAACACAAGGAGATCCAGATTAAGGCTGCTAAGGAGAAACTGGAGCAGCTCCGCAGCACCGAGCTTGGTGCTAGGGTAAGTGGTTGGATCATTGCCTGTGGGATTTATAATGTAATCTAATTGCAATAGATTTGTTACAGATTTAAATTAAATACACATGTATATGAAATCCACAAAGCTACAATAAAGAACAGCTAGTCGTATTCAAGCATGAGGGACCCCCTCAGTGTTGGAGATTCAAAAATATTTTCATTGGTTAAAAAAACTTTAACATTTTGATATTAAAGCTTTTCGATATTTCACACAGGTGTTCAAAGACATGGACGAAGAGAACCTGGCGGAGTTGGATCCTGATGAGATCGTGGCACGCCAGGTATCGCAGCTGGAGAAGGAGAAAAAGGAGATGCAGGAGAAGTTACGACAACAGGAGAAGAAGGTGAGGAAAGCGAATGTTAAAATCAGTATATCAAATAGATTTAGTAAGACTATAACATTAGATGTTGGAAATATGAATAACGGAAGGTCATTATGAGAATTGAGCATCTTAGCAGATGTCATGAATATAGTGTCAAAGGCTTCCAATACTGACATGCCAAACTGGATTAATCTCTCTCCCTGTAACTACCAGTCATCTGGCTAATTGTGTTATTGACTTTAGTCAATAACACATTCATATAAATATATATGGAAACTCCTGCACAGAACCACATTAGATCAAAGAGGGTTTCTGACAGACATAGGAACATAGAGGGAAATCTGGTCTATACTGTATCTCTGAACAATTGCCACCGCAGATAGGCCATGGTTGAATAATCACTGTTTGACCTTAAATGTGTTTAGTAAATAATATGCTGAATTAGGTATGACAGAATGGCTTGGACAGCTGGCTTTTGCACCTAAGAGACAGAGCATAGTCAGCAGTTCATTGGGGCTTGAAGGTGGGAGGTGGATTACTGACGCCTCATTGTTGGCGCACACAAACCATTAACCCTTTAGGGGCTGCATAGAACTTATACATTTTCTTCCATTGCACTTAGAAGCCAATAACAAGTAGGCCTCTGGCCTAGACTTAACCTTCATATGTTAGTTTTGATGTTTTGAATTTAAGTTCAATTTGAAAGTCTTATTTCTTAATGCATTGGTTGTTGTATATCTTTGTAGATTGACTTCTTGGAGCGTGCCAAGCGCCAAGAGGAGATCCCACTTTTGGTAAAACAAGCCGAGCAGGACTCAGAGGCAGAGCGCCACTTCTGGGAACAACAGGAGAGCGAGCGGGTATGCCACCATCAACTCTTTTAATACCGATACATCACGACAATTGGTCGTCATGATGCATGACTGGAGTTCTGGCGATCAAATCACAAGGGCTGCATTCATGTATCATGCCGACACTACAGGGTTAATACACTCCTGGAGGGTTGGCTTTATAATCCAATCAAGTCCTGGCGAGCAGGCTCTCAAGCTCTTTGGAGCATCATGACGACCAAAGGGCATGATGCACTCCTCAAATAGTGGCCCCTAAAGGTTTGATATCTACAGTAGATAATATTGCGCTGCAGGAATCACAGATTTAGGTATCATAGAGGATCACCAAAATGATGACCTTAAACTATAATGCTGATGTACCCTGAGGCATTTGCATCGTTTACCTGATTTGGTGTCCTCTTAAGTATTTTGGTTTTGGTTGAGAAGCAATATCATTAGTTATGTAAATTTATAAAGCCTTTAAGAAGTCTATAGCTTCTCTAACAGTACATGTGATGCAATCCTAAACTGTTTTAAAACGATACATGATGCCAATTGGTCATCTGGCATGATGCATGAAAGTAATCCTGTCGATTAAGTCGCCAGAGCTGCATTCCTATATCATGCCAACAGAGATGACAGAGTTTCAGATTTTCTCTGATTTCAGAGTTTCAAAGGTGATATTTTACTGCACAAATAATAAGAGAAAAAATTTAAAATGAATATTTTAGAATTCTGATAATCCTTAAAGATACACCCAACCCTAAGTGATTAATTTTAAAGGTATTTGTCACTCTGATAAGGGTATAACCCCACTTTTGAAGTGCCCAAAAATAATTTTCAGAGTTTCGCCAAATAACGAACTGACATCTCTGTGCCAACCCTACAGGGTTAATACGCTATGCTATATCATGCCAACCCTACAGGGTTAATACGCTATGCTATATCATGCCAACCCTACAGGGTTAATACGCTATCCTATATCATGCCAACCCTACAGGGTTAATACGCTATCCTATATCATGCCAACCCTACAGGGTTAATACGCTATCCTATATCATGCCAACCCTACAGGGTTAATACGCTATCCTATATCATGCCAACCCTACAGGGTTAATACGCTATCCTATATCATGCCAACCCTACAGGGTTAATACGCTATCCTATATCATGCCAACCCTACAGGGTTAATACGCTATCCTATATCATGCCAACCCTACAGGGTTAATACGCTATCCTATATCATGCCAACCCTACAGGGTTAATACGCTATGCTATATCATGCCAACCCTACAGGGTTGATACGCTATGCTATATCATGCCAACCCTACAGGGTTGATACGCTATCCTATATCATGCCAACCCTACAGGGTTGATACGCTATCCTATATCATGCCAACCCTACAGGGTTGATACGCTATCCTATATCATGCCAACCCTACAGGGTTGATACGCTATCCTATATCATGCCAACCCTACAGGGTTGATACGCTATCCTATATCATGCCAACCCTACAGGGTTGATACGCTATCCTATATCATGCCAACCCTACAGGGTTGATACGCTATCCTATATCATGCCAACCCTACAGGGTTGATACGCTATGCTATATCATGCCAACCCTACAGGGTTAATACGCTATCCTATATCATGCCAACCCTACAGGGTTAATACGCTATGCTATATCATGCCAACCCTACAGGGTTAATACGCTATGCTATATCATGCCAACCCCACAGGGTTAATACGCTATCCTATATCATGCCAACCCCACAGGGTTAATACGCTATGCTATATCATGCCAACCCTACAGGGTTAATACGCTATGCTTCAATGAAGTGCCGGCAAGCAGACTCGCCTGCACTTCATTGGAGCATCATGACTACCAATAGGCATGATTGCAATAGTGGCCCCAAAAGGTTCAATATCTACATTAGACAATATAGCACTGCAGGAATCACAGATTTAGGTATCAGAGAGGACCACCAAAATGATGACCTTAAACTATAAAGCTGATGTACCCTGAGGCATTTGCATCGTTTACCTGAAATGGTGTCCTCTTTAAGTATTTTGGTTTTAGGCCACAAGAAATATCGCTAGTTCTGGTAATACTTGAAATTTTTAAAGTCCATAGCTTCTGTTTAGAGTTCATGTGTTTTAGACTTAATCTATAGATTGGGGATTCTGCAGCCTATCTTACAGTGTAAAGCGTAATATCCGTTACTTGTGTAGCTTTCTCTTGTCTGAAATTGTAAATTCACATTTTAGATTGTTCATAAGATGGCGACTTAATCGCGATTGTCCAACTTGCCCTTACAGATTCAGAAGCTGGCGTCTGAGCGCGAGTTGGCCCTTGAGCACCGCGACCGTCTACGTAAAATGGTGACTGACAAAGAAGCCTTTGTCAACCAACTTATGGAGGCCCGCATGTCGGTGTATAAGGTACGTTAACTTATGCCTTGAATGGACGATTGTGCTTTAATCACGGATGACAGTCTTCAGGCTATTTCAGGGTTTCGGGCGTTTTCAAAGGTGTAAACACTTTTCACTCAATAGTCAAACCAAAGGAGACATTCCCTTCCAAACAGTAAACAGAGATGCCACTTTTCCTGTTTTACCAGGATTTGCGGTTTTTGTATTGGATTTCCTGCTGGCGAGTCTGCCTGCCAGTACTGCATTGGTGGCATGACGACGACCCTTTAGGAATGTAACTAATCCAATTCCATAAAGTTAGCATGATACATCAACATGCTCAGGGGAGTTCCTTACAAACAATGACGACACTCAAATGCATTCGTTTGCCCCAATAATGTGAATAAAAGTTATCATAAGATCCTAGCTAGTACAGGCAAAGTGATATATCTTGAAGCTAAATCTGATGTCATCTTTCCAATAACAGGATAAACTTGCGGCATTTGAGAAGAACTTGGCTGAGGAAAAGAAGCGTCGTTTGGCAGAGCGTAAAGCTCGTCGTAAGGTGGAGCGCCGGGAGAAGTGGATCAAACACAAGGAGGAGGAAGCTCAGCGCAGGATCGATGAGGAACTGGTCCGACAACGTGAGGAGGAAGAACGAGTGGAGCGTGAGAAGAGGGAGGAGGAAGAGCGAGAGTACACAGAGAGACTTAGGAAACTGGAGGAGATCGCTGAGAAACAACGCCAGCGGGAGGCCGAGATCGAGGAGAGGCTACGCAAGAGTAGAGAAGAATCAGGACCTAAGAAGTAAGAATGTTAATATTTCGCTATTACATATAGACCTGTGTATAAGGGGTGATTGGTGAAAGGCAAGGTAAAACAAGAAGGGGTGGGGGGAAGAGGACCACCAAAATGATGACCTTAAACTATAATGCTGATTGACCCTGAGGCATTTGCATCGTTTACCTGAAATTGTGTCCTCCTTTAATTTGAATCAATACACATTCTTTAAATATTTGTCTCTAAACTTTCTTTATTGCTTTGCTATAGCCATTGCAACTTCAGATATCTTCACATTGCAAAGGCATTGTTATGTATCGTGGTTCATGGATACTTTTACGGCTTGGGGGTTTCCTGCTCTTTTTTCGTGGTTTTCTGCTCTTTTTTCGTGGTTTTCTTTGTGTGTGTGTAATTATGTAGAGAGAATGTACGTCATAAATGCAAAGAGAACCAATATGATGAGCATAAACTAAATCTGCTGACTCAACATGAGGCACTTTGCATCGTTTACCTGAATGGTTCTCTTCTCAACACGATTATCAGTATTGTCAACACCTCAACTTTCACTGTAGATAATTAATCCTGACTTAGTAACAAAAGTTTCTAACTAAAGGCTAAAGTTCAGTAGCGCTGGAGACAAATGATAAAGCAACTTTTAAGATTCACACCTATTCACGGTCCCAGAACTATTTCAACGTAAGCATGTAAGCTGTCTGGTTTACCACCACTGAGCTGATCTAGGTTTTATCGAAATGATTATAAAAAATCATAATAGGCCAAGTGCATTGCTGATATTGGGAATTAACCACCCTGTAGAAAGACTCTTTTAAGAAACCGTAAATATAACACAACCATTAATTTATGAACCTACTTTTCCCTACAGAGAGGACACGTGGAGAAGAAGAGGAGACGACCGAGACTCTCGTGACACAGGACGTGACACCGGACGTGATGGTGGTGGTGGTGGCAGCGCATGGCGTCGTGGTGGAGATCGTGACAGAGAGGACGATGGAGGTCGTGACAGTGGGCGTGATGCCGGTCGTGACGGTGGTCGCGATGGGGAGGATAGTGGACCTCAGAGGTCATGGCGGCCCGCTGGTGGTGGTGGTGGCGGCGGCGGCTGGAGAGAACGGGAACGGGCTAGAGAGGAGAGCTGGAAGAAGTAAGGCTCACTTTATACCGTATTCATTCTAGTAAGCGCACATGCTCTAATAAGCGCACACCCCACCTATTAGGACCTTAAATTATGGAAATACAGTGCAATAACAGATTTTGTGGGCAAAAACATCGACTTTTAGGCTCTAGGGGGTGCACTTATTTAAATTAATTTTGTATTTATGTTTTGGGAATCTAAGAATTAAATTTTCGCACATGTGCGCTTATTAGAACGAATACGGTATTTGAAATGGATAGAGGAAAGATGTTTTCTTAAAAAAGCAAAGATTCTTGAGAGGATGTCTGAAATGATGAACATGAACTACAATGCTGATTAACACTGAGGCATTTGCATCGTTTACCTGATTGAGTTTCCTCTTGTCTGGCATAAATACCTAGTTTATGGGATAAAGGCCTGTCACCTCTAGTAAAGGCCTGTAACCACTGACTAAATACACTAATATCCTGAGTCATTATATAGGACACAAGCACTCAAGTTTCCCCTTCTATTACAGGCCTGAAAGAGACGATCGTGACGACCGCGATGGAGGTCGTGACCGAGATGGTCCACCTGCCCGTGGTGGTGGTGGTGGAGGCTGGAGAGACCGTGAGGAGAGAGGTCGTGATGACCGTGGTGGTCGGGACGACCGAGGGGGCCGGGATGAGCGTGGAGGACGAGATGATCGTGATGACCGTGGTGGCTGGCGTCGTGGTGGTGACAGGGATGACGACCGTGGTGGTGACCGCGGTGGTCGATTCGGTGACCGTGATGGAGACCGAGGTGGCTGGAGGCGCGGAGGTGACAGAGACAGGGATGACGACCGCCGGCCTCCTCGCGGTGGTGATCGGGATGAAGATCGTGGTGAGTGGCGCCGTGGTGGTGGCCCAAGCCGCGACGACCCTCGTGACTCACGTGACTCTGGCCGTGATGACGGTGGTGCATGGAGGCGTGGCGGTGACCGTACCCCCGCCCGGGACTTAAACGTGCGAGATGCACCCAGGGATGATGAAGATCGTGGTGAGTGGCGCCGTGGTGGTGGCCGGCCTGCCATTGCCAGGGATATCCGTCTGGATGAACCTGGTGGCCCTGCCTGGCGTCGGGGCGGTGGTGACCGTGACAGTGACCGTGACGGCGGTGGTGGTGGTGGCGGCAGTGCATGGAGACGTGGTGGTGATCGTGAGGAGCGAGGTGATGACGACCGTCCCAGTTGGAGGGAGCGTCAGGCCGCCATGTCTCGTGATGCCAGACTGGATGATGATGACAACAGACCTAGCTGGAAGGAACGTCAGGCCGCAATGTCTCGAGACGCCCGTCTTGACGACCCCGACTTCCAACGGAAACAACAATGTAAGTAGACATTTTCCAACTTAAATTAGAAAAAAAAGGAAGGCAAATTGATGACCTCACAGAACGTATTGGGCCCGATTCAAATAAAACGTGAACAATTATTATGTTCATGGCCGCGGCCCCTACTGTGTAGGGCCCGATTCAAATAAAACGTGAACAATTATATGTTCATGGCCGCGGCCCCTACTGTGTAGGGGAAGGCTCGAGTTTCTAAGTTCAAAGAATACTTCATACTACTACCCCAGTATAGGGAAATTCAAATGGGACTGCCCCTCATACTCACCCCAACGTGAAAAGACGGTTTCCAGTTTGTTTTTGGGGAATGCGAGCCCATCTTGGGCTTAACCCACAAAGTGGTCTATCACTATGTTGGCGGTGAATCAGACTAAATGTGAAATGGCAGTCCTGTATTCGGTGCTTGTGTAATTTGTCCCGCTACTCGATTACTCCAACTTGACTCTTGGTACTTGCAGCAGCGAAGGAGGAGCGTGAAGAAGCTGAAAGTGAGTGAATGAATGTGGAGATGGTTGTTGTTGTCATGTTCCCCCTTTCCCTTGCATCCCCACCCGCCATATTTGGCCTCAGCCCCTCTTTACTCATTGAAAATTTCAGTGCCATTTCTAAAATTGAATACAATATTGAAAAAATCCTAGATTAGGCCATGTCATTATGGCCTGTAGACATAACTGGTACTAGTGTAAGAGAGTAGCGAATGTTTGTAAGATGGCGTGAGTCGAGAGCGTGTATCCGCTGACTGAACATGAAATTTCAAATTGACACACATTGGCTTGAAATATGCTACTTCATTGTAAAATCAGATTGCACAGGGTCCCAAAGGCTTGGCAAGATGCACCGACACATAGCCTATGAGTTGATCATTGACGCCATGCATCGGTGCATTTTGAGAACATATGAGCAGCAATCCTTCAGGATGCGCTCATTATTCAAGGGTTACTGTTTTGACAAGGGATCTTCAGGTGTTTTTTTTTTGTTCGTTAAGATGCCAAGATCTAACAGTGTTTTGAGCCTTTTCAACATGAGGACCTTTTTGGACATAATTTGATTCACTTAGCAGCTATGTTTTAGATATTGACTTTAGTTGATGTAGAAGTTACTGCTCTGATATTCTGTTTCTAACATAGCTTACCATGACTAACCTAGATCAGGTTATTGTGGCTCATGAATGCCACGTGACATTGTTCGCCCTTAACCCTTTAAGGGCCGCTGATAAATTAATCAATGCATCATGCCCATTGGTCGTTATGATGCATGAATGTGGCCCATGGGTGTGATGCGCAAGGGCTCAATGATGGACCAATGAAGTGCTGACGAGTCTACTCGCCAGCACTTCATTTGTGCATCATGCCAACCGATGGGCATGATGCACTCCTATTGTAGCAGCGCTTTAAGCCAGCACTTCATTCCTGCATCAATACAATAAATGGACACTGAGCTTTGAGGTTTAACCCGGTTTTTACCTATTGTTGAATTTACATTAACCTTAGGCCACACCAAATAATAAAAGATGGTCTATGGATTTTCATTATTAGAAAATGGAGCGGGGGGCGAGATTTTTATTTTATTTTTTTAAGAAAATGTATCTGTCTATGGATTCTGCATGTCAAAAATGTGGAGAGGCCAAATCTTAACATTTTTTTTTTTGGTTGGGGGGTGGGGTTCCTTTGCTCAAATATTTGGGTTTTTTTTCTAAATGCAGAATAGGCCTATATAATGAAACAGGTGATTTCTTTTTTTATCTATCCAATGAGGGGTCTTCCATTTCTGTACCTTCATTGACTGACCCTGTATTAAAAGCTGCTTGTTAAAAAAAAAAAAAATCTGCAATTTTCCAGAAAATGATGCGGGCAAAATCCATAGACAAATAAATATTCTTAGAAAAATAAAATTTGCTTTTTGGAAAATAAGGTGTGAGAAATCCATAGACCAATATTTTAATTTGGTGTGGCCTTACCAAGCCGTAGTAAGCATGTCCCCTCAGGACGTCTCTGCTAAATTTTAATTGCTATTAGTGGAGGTAAAATCAACCAAACCAAACAAAACCCTCAGGACAGGTAGCAAATGTGGTCACCAAAATTGTCAGCATGATGCACCAATGAAGCGCTGGGGAGTCTGCACACCAGTACTTCATTGGTGCATCATGCCAACCCTCTGGGCATGTATCAACCCTGTAGGCTCAGCATGATGCATGAATGTAGCCCCGGCAAGTAACGCGCATTCATGCATCACAATGACCGATGGACACAATGCATTAGCGGCCCTCTATGGGTTATTTGATGTAATCTACAGACATTGTAAACTCCCCGCATGATGCTTACTCCATTTGCATCACTCCTGCCGATGTACATTTTATTTTATCAAATATATTGTTCTTGAGGGTCTCCGTTATGGAGTGAAAATGTAGGAAATCATGCATATGTCAGAGATATCGCTTCACTAAACAGCGATGTGCTGTTCCCCCTTATCGTCATGATGCGTGAATGCAGCTCTGATTAGTAACTTACATTGACACATTATGCTAACCCTGCGTGGTAAGTATGCCGTACAGGGTTCATGCTTTTGCACCAACTTACGCGCCAGCCGTGTGTTGGTGCATTATGAAGTTAAAGAAAAGAGATGTACCTTGCAACATCTAAAAATGTACATTCTACCAACATTACTAACACCTACATTCTGCTTTCAGCTCGCCGTGCACCAGCAGAGCCCGAACCTGAAGCAGAGGATCCTGGCTGGACAACGGTGCGTCGCTAGGCGGCCATCTTGAAAACCCCTTCTACTGGAGACAGCGCCCGTGTGCGTCTGTCTTCACTCTATCGAGGCTTCTCTGGTCGAGAGGAATCTTCAGCGTGTCTAGTACATGCTCTTTGACATTTTGATGATGGTGACACTATTGATGATAATGATACACATTATAGAGACCCGGGGGTCAGACATATTCATGGACACACCCCAATTGTACAAGGGGCCATCTCCCCCTGGTGTCAAACTGTGAAACTAACGATAGCCACCCTTGGCTGAGTGGTAATAAATGCTGCTGTAAACGGCCAACAATATTTGACACGATTCTGTTCTATTTGCTCTAAGTTCCGCCCCTCACTGAAAGAAACTGAATGCGAATGAGGGACGTCCAAGTTGACATTGTAGGGAGATGGCCCCCACTACTAAACGGTATATCCATTATGACATTTATCCTGATCTTATAAGAGGGATACCCATAGATATATAAATGCTGTAGAATATTTCTCAGTTCCTTGTACTGCTAAGGTGCTAGTGCCGAGCCGTCGACGTGTAATTACTATACGCGGTCTTTACCTCCAAATCTTATGAAAAGCTTATTATTCCATCTAGACAACAGAAATTGATGTATCCACCTATATATAACTTAGTCATGCTACAATACACCAATAATGTTTGACATTCAAACCCACCTCCTTGTGTCCGCTTGATATAAACAGTCACAAAATATAATTTGCCAATATGTATACAATACATGCATGGGAATGGGTAAAGTTGTATATGGGTATTTTTGGTGTGGGAGGCACTAGGCCTGGGTCAGACGAGATATGTATCTGAAAAATATAGATGTATCGATTGAATATATCGTTTCAACCTCACAAGTTATTTTACTGCTGGAGCGAATATGCTATCGCTTGATGGCAGAAGTAAATGAGTGGGTTATGCCCTGCGTTGAACCCATATAATCAATGTATGGAATTAATTCTAGGTTTTCAATTCAATACTAGAGAAAGTTGCTATTTAATCATTACAACCGGACAGAAGGCATGAATAGAAAATGTATTTTGAAAGAATTTGGGATTTTTTCCCAAATGGCCGGATAACAAATATCAGAGAGATGTGGATTTGGCATTGTACAAAAATTAAAATTAAATAAAAATTATTTAAAACCATGAAGAGAACATGTTATCTGTGAAATGGCAAGGTTGTGAACGTGCGGAGAATCCGGTTTTGTGGATATTGCACCATCCCATCAGTAAATTGAACATGTTAGGGTGCGTCTTATACACAGATTGCAGTAGTAGCCAATATTAATCATTTTGGCGGGACCAGCATCTATAGCAAAAATAGTCCTGTAGTCGCTCTTGGTGAATGGCTAGCATTATTCCTATTTGACATTTGGAGATGGGTCCAAAAACCTGCTGGTGTCAAGCATACCATCCTGGGTCAGTTAAATAATCTATTAAACTCAATGTACACCCTAGCCCCCTTGGCATTAAGCAAAAGGTCCTACCAGTGTTTGATGACATGTCTCATAAAAGCAGACATAAAGAAGATTTCACAATTATCAATTTCTCTATTCAGTAATTTTGTATTGTGAGACCTCATCACATGGGGCAAATGCAATCATCATAGCGCACTCCCGTACCGCTTCGCGGTACCACCGCTACGTGGCGTGGGAGGCGCTAAAAAAGAATCAAATTAGTTATAACATTTGTGTTGGCCCTGCATCTAAAGTAAAAATGAAACTTAAAGTCACTACGGTGAACCCAGTTTCACTGCACACGATGCATTATTCTTTCTATCCAATCTACAGGGGTGTGAAATCTCCGTGGAAATCCGCGTTTTTGATGCTCAGAAAGACCATTCTTGAGATCTATACAAATCCACTGAGAAAAGAAATTACCATTTGTAAGGGGGGGGGGTCTGACTTAAAATTTCTGCCAATGTCATTCCAGATTGAGATTTGTTGGCCTCCAAATGGTAATTTCAAACATCCCTGTACAACAGTGTGTGTTATATTCTGCTCAAATAACATTAGCTAACATTAGAATAACTTTTGTTAAGCTTTATCCTACATAAAAACATTAACTAGCAAGCCATATTTTACACCTCAGAGGAAATCAGTTTCGGGATTTCACACCCCTGAATCTACCACTGTGCATATGGAGATATATTTATAACATCAGTCACACAAACAGTCCTGGTATAGTCACACTATACAACATTAACATCAGTGAAGGTTAACTCATCACATATTAAACCACTTTAAATATAAGAGCATCTATGTGAAACACATTACAAGATCCTTTGTTTTGTCAGAAGTCAGGGTAAAACGGAGACAATAAAAATACAGCACCCAGAATTTTGGATATTCTGTGGCTTATAAGCATGCTTTACCAAAAGGTGCACGGTCTATATCAGTGCCTCTGGTCTGGGAATGCTTCTCTATCACACATTAGAAACTGAACTCACAGAACCTGTGTACTTTGACTCTTCAAAAATAATTTTGGACTTAGTGTCTCACCAGTCGGTATATGTCAATGAACTAACCAGCCCCAGTGTTGAAAATCCATCTGTCTTTGAGACCATTCCCCCCAGTCATCCAATGACCACCAAAAGAGTGGCCTCCTTTGACACCCTCAGCCCTAACTCGAATGGTAACAACAACAATAATATTGATGATGCAACCACCAATCCTGAGAACAATGAAACCTCACTAAACCCTGGTACCACAGACAATGAAACATCTGTTAATGTAACCACTGAAATTGATACACAAACAACAAATGTAACTGCTTTGATCAATGATGAAAATAAAATTTAGATACTAGGTTCTATAAAAAGGTAGAATCCGACCTCACAGAGGAACACACTCAGAAGGTAAACTTATTCCTTAAAGGCCTACATCATAAACATGAGTTACATACCCGCATCCTCAAAAAGGTACTGACTGAGGATTGTAGAACACCATGCTTCTACCTCCTCCCAAAAATCCACAAACCTGGGCGACATCCCCCAGGCCGACCAATAGTCTCAGCCAACGGCTGTGCCACGGAGAGGATATCTGCCTTAGTAGATATCATACTAAGACCGATAGTACCTCTCACTAAGTCCTACATCAAAGATACCGGACACTTCCTCAAGAAACTTGAGGAGGCCAAAGACACCGTAGGCCAAAACACCCTACTGTGCACTTTGGATGTAAGCGCACTCTACACAAACATACCCAATGAGGAAGGACATAGAGCGATCGCCAGGTGGCTTATCAAATACCGCCCAGATGAAAGGCTACCACCTGGTGAACCTTCAAACTCCAGTGTTTTGAGTTTACTCAAAATGATCTTAGAATTCAACAATTTTGAATTCAATGGAGACAACTATTTGCAAGTGGGAGGAACAGCCATGGGCACTCGAGTAGCACCCACATTTGCAAATCTGTTCATGGCAGATTTTGAAGAGAGATTTGTATATGAATACCCTTTCCAACCCACCATGTGGGTTAGATTCATTGATGACATTTTTCTCCTCTGGGATCATGGAGAAGAAAAATTGTCCAACTTTGTCAAGTATCTCAACGAGGTACACGACACCATCAAATTCACCCACGAGATATCCAAAGAAGAAATTGCCTTCCTAGACACGTGTGTGAAAAAAGTGGGAAACAGGTTGGTGACTGACCTCCACAACAAGGTGACAGATGCTCACAACTACCTCCACTACCAATCAGCACACCCATGGCATTGTAAGAATGGGATACCGTACGGACAATTCCTCAGAATTAGAAGAATCTGTACTAACACAGACGACTTTATCCGGCAAAGTCTTTTAAAAGCTGCCCACTTCGTCTGTAGGGGCTACCCTAAACTACTGGTAGCCGAGTCTCTTGTGAGAGCCCTCTCCAAACCGAGACCAAACCCGTTGGCGTACAATGTAACACCCAATAAGAGTAACCAAGAAGACGTGTGCATTCTGGTTACAACCTTCCATCCCAGCTTTAACAATCTGCAAAAGATTGTGAAGACCAACTGGGAGATGCTGGCAACCTCAGCACGTACAAAAAGCCTACACCAAACACCTCTGATAGTAGGTTTGAGAAAACCACCCTCACTACGAAACACACTAGTCAGGGCTAAGGTAAGCTACCACCCAGAAACTGATGGGAAACAGAAGGCTGCACTCAGTGGAAAATCTTCGAAAGAGTGTGACACGGCAACCTGTCAGTGTTGCCCCTTGTTGAACAAAAGTGGGCGGATAACATCTGGACACACTAAACAGACATACCAGTCAAAGGTAAACATCTCATGCCTCTGCTCCAATGTCATCTATGTTTTGTCATGCAAACGCTGTAACAAACAGTATGTGGGACAAACCAAACAAAAACTACGGCAAAGGTTTTACCCCCACATTGGTAACATCACGAAAAAGAGGATGGGCACCGATATTGGTGCCCACTTCAATTCGGATGGACACCAAGGCCTCAATGATGTGGAAGTCCACATTGTGGAATTCATTAACAAGAATCCACACTCTGAATATGCTGAGAAACTCCGCAATAAATTAGAAAGGAACTGGATACTGAAACTCTGTACCCAGGTACCTTTTGGACTGAATCTAATTGATGCACCCAACTTTTAGATCAGAAGATGCACCACCCAAACCTGCTCCTGCCCATAGGCTCCATTAAAAAAACCAATGATTACAGGGCAGGACCGCTTACTTGTGAAATCAACCACTTGTTGGCATTTTTAGAAGCAAATCTGACCATTTTAATAAAATGTCAAAGCATCTAAGCCATCTCTCCAGGGGTGATGTGTTGTGACCGCGAAAACTCCACCGGATAACGTAAACATTACAAGGTTAAATAAACACAGTGAGACACCTCTACTTCCGGCCTGAACGTCTACACTTGTCCCTGAGTCAGTTCTTCATTAAAATACATGATTATACAATAATCTACACCCTACAATACATCAAATGGCGACGAGGATAAAGAATCTACGCTGGAGAATATCAGGGAAGTGATTTTGAGCCATTTCTGATCTTCCAAAGTGGACATATTGGTGAGTGAAGTGACATCAATTTTGGCTCCAAAATTTCACTGCAGCCCCAACATTGTGTAATACTACTACAAACTGCACCTGAATCTGGTTTACAGACTGGCTTCAGACTATCTACAATTTACAAGTGTTGTTGGGAAACAGTGGCATACTGACAATTTTGTAGTGCCAACTTTGGTGAAATTAGTGCCAATCCACAAATACATGTACATTTCTAGGCCTACTGGCTATACCTACAGTGTGTTGCACTATTACTACTAGATCTGCATATTCACCATGGCTGCTGCTTACATACCCTTAGACCCTATTCCAAAATTTCTGGATGTGCCTGGCAGACCTCCTATCCCATGGGAGGAGTGGGTAAATTTATTTGACAATTTTCTACAGGCTTCCCCTGACATTGACAAGGTGCCCATAAAAAGGCAAGTGTGCATTTTACTACATTATCTGGGTACTGAAGGTCAGAGGAGGTATACCAAATTAAAAGAACTTCCAAATTACCCAGCTGCAGCCACTGATTTAGACAAGGCAAAATTGAAAATGGGAAATGAGTTCAAAACTTCAAAGCACAAAAGGTCTGAGAGAGCTATTTTCAGGCTGAGGAAACAGAAACCTGGTGAGACTATTTCCGAATTTGTCGCCGCTCTTAGAGATCTAGCTTCTACATGTGATTTCGGTGATTTTCTGGATGAAGCTGTGTGTGATCAGCTGATAGAAAAGGTGAGCAGTCACAAAATTAAAGAGAGACTCTATGCTGAAGATGATCTTGAACTAGATAGGGCCATTCAAATTGCAAAAAGGATTGAAAGTGCTTCAAAAAATGCACAGGCGACAAACAGTTCCACCTTTGATGATACAGTGAACTCAGTAAAAGGGAAATACAAAGGTAAAAAGCAGAATCCTGGTAACGTACAAAAGGCCAGTCAGCAGGGTGCCCCGAAAAGTAAACCTACGAAAGGTAGATGTTATCGATGCGGTTCCTCTGATCATTACGCCAATGACCCTAACTGTAAGGCCATAGGTAAAAAATGCACCAAATGTCAGAAAGTAGGACATTTTGCCAGTGTATGTTTTAGCGGACAGGTAAACCAAGTCGACGATGAGTTACAGCAAGTGGTCCTTACGATTAATTCTGTACATGACAGTCAGATGCCACGGTGTGACATACTTATTGAAGGTGTTTCCGTACATATTCTTGTTGACTCCGGTTCCATGTACACTATATTGCCAAAGTCGCTTTACGACTCGCTATTCAGTCACTGTCCGCTACATAAGAGTGATATTCATCCTGGTGGTTACGAGGGCATTCCCATTACCATTCATGGTTTTTTCAAGGCAACCATTCAGTACAAGGAGCGGTCCACTACAGAAAAGGTATATGTATCTAAAAAAGGTGCCGCTATTATTGGTTGGCCTACCCAATGCAAGCTTTCAATTGTGCTTGACCCAACTTTGTCGCAACCAGTTCTACACACAGCACCGAGCTTCGTTGAAGAGTTCTCAGACGTCTTTGACGAGAGTGCGACTAAAGCGGCAAAATACTTTACACACGATATTCGCTGGAAAGAGGGTGAAGTTCCCGTCCAGCACCGAGTGCGCAATGTTCCACTATCCGTACGACCTGCCCTCACCAAAGAACTTCAGAGACTACAGGATTTAGGTATGATAGAGCCTATTGAGGCTTCCGAATGGGTTTCACCCATAGTAATTGCAAAGAAAAGTAATGGCCGCATTCGCATATGTGTCGATCTTAAGGACGTCAATTCGAAAATTGTCGTTGAAACGCACCCCATACCTAACATCCATGAAATGCTTAGCACACTGGGAGATGCTAAGATCTTCACAAAATTAGATCTCAGTTCTGCTTACCACCAGATTCCGCTCACTGAGAAATCTAAAGACATTACTGCCTTCATCACCCCAGATGGACTTTACCGCTACACTCGAGTTCCATTTGGGCTAGCGTCAGCCTCTTCGCTGTTCCAGCGTATGATGCACCATATTTTCAAGGACACTACAGGAGTCCGTTACTTTCAAGATGACGTTCTGGTCTATGCAAAAACCCAGACAGAGCATGATGACATTCTGCGAACAGTGCTTACTCGCTTGCGACACCATGGACTTACGGTAAGCAAGGAGAAGTGCCAGTTCAGAGTCCAGTCGGTTGAGTACCTCGGACATACAATTACACACGAGGGTATTCGACCAAAGGACGACCTAGTACATGCAGTCATGGATGCTCCGACTCCTGAGAACAAGGATCAACTTCGTTCATTCTTGGGTTTGTGCGAGTATATGTCTAAGTTTATCCAGAACTTTGCTTCAAAAGTTGTTCCACTACGAGAAATCCTGAAGAAGGATGTAAACTTCAAGTGGGAGAAATTGCATGACCAGATATTCTCGGATCTGAAATCCGAAATCATGTCAAAACCACTTATACATGCATTCGACACTTCTGACTCTGTTGAGACGATTGTTACTACAGATGCAAGTGGGTACGGTCTTGGTGCCGTACTGTCTCAGGTCAGTGGTGGTTCGGAGAAAGTTATTGCTTTCATCTCACGCACGTTGTCAGACGCTGAGAAAAGGTACTCTACCATTGAAAGAGAAATGCTAGCATGCTATTGGGCATCTCAGCGCCTGCGCACATTCCTCTGGGGAATACCCTATACACTACGTACTGATCATAAACCTTTGATTGACATACTAACGACAAAAGGTTTCTCATCCGACAGAACAAGTCCCAGGATCAACAGGTGGTCTGCACGACTGCTTGAGTACAACTTCCATGCTACGTATGTTCCCGGTGCCAATAACAAGATAGCTGACTGCCTATCACGCCTTCCGGTACCAGGATCTCCTGATGAGTTCTGCCATGATTCTCCCATGGATGAGAGTATTGCACACATACAGGAAGTTACAAATGGTGTCATTACCGCAAATGAACTGCGGGATGCCGTTAAAAATGACACCAACTTGCAAAGTGTTATTGAGTACACTATATCTTCATGGCCTTCAGTAAAGTCACTTCCAAGTGAGGTGGCTAAGTTTCATAGTGTTGCTAATGAACTGTCCTTTGAGGACGGTATGTTACGCAGAGGTGAGCGCCTCATCATTCCTGACTCACTACAGGCCAGAGTGATACAGCTCGCCCATGAAGGACACTTCGGTATGACAATGGTTAAACGGAGGCTACGCCAGTACTATTGGTGGCCATCAATGGATCGCCACATAGAACAGACTGTGAAAAACTGCACATATTGCATTGCGAGTGACAAACCTTATACTTGTCATACGCCACCACTCACCCCAGTTCCGCTACCCGAGAGAGTGTGGCAAAAGGTTGCTATGGATATTGTTGGTCCATTTCCTAATACAAAGTACAAATTCGCCATTGTATTAGTAGATTACTATTCTAAATGGTGTGAAGTCTCATTTGTCACTGAGGTGACAACTGCCAAAGTCAAGGACTTTCTTATCACGGTTTTTGCAAGCGAAGGTTTTCCTGAATATCTTGTTACAGATAATGGTGTACAATTTTGTTCACCAGAAATGAAGTCTTTTCTTTCAGAACGCAATATAACACATTGCAGGGTTGCTTTGTACCATCCACAGGCCAATGGCCTAGTTGAGAGAATGAACCGTACAATAAAGGAGGGAATTCAAATTGGTAAACTTGAGGGTAAGACTCCTACTGAGGCTGTTAGGGAAAGGTTAGTAGCGTATCATGCGACACCAAATGGTATTACAGGTAAGACTCCATTCGAGCTAATGCGAGGTAGACAGGTACGCACTAAGGTTCAAATACTCCAATCCAAAGATGAAAATGTTCATCATAAAAATGTTAAAGCAAAAGTAGATGCTGCTCAAGCCAGCTATAAGGCAAAGTTTGACAGCAAGCCTGGTGTCAAGGAACACCAGATTGGTGTCGGAGATTATGTCCGGGTAAGAAATCCAAGGCATGTTTTAAAAGGGGGGATGAGATATTCAAAACCTCTAAAGGTGAAACAGGTAAATGGTAATTGTATAATGTTAGAAGATGGTAAGAAATGGAACTCTTCTAGGTTGTGCAAGGTCCAAGTCAAAAATAATGAGTATGAGTTTGATGACTGGTACCACATGGACATGTTGGCAGAAAACGATGAGAACATTCAACCTGTACCAGTTATGCCACAGCAGGCACAACCAGTCCAAAATGAAAACAATGTACCTAGGGTGGCACAGCCGGTCCCTAATGAAAACGTCCAAAGACGTGGAGCACGCATTAGGCGCCCTCCACAGAGACTCAACGATTATGAGACATAAATAACATATAGACTTCGAGTTCATTTTTCATATTGATATCAACAAAGATTGTTGTGCTATGTTTCATTTACTACTGGTGTTGATATTATATGTATTACGATACTCCGTATCTGGTTTGAGAAAGGGAGATATGTTGTGACCGCGAAAACTCCACCGGATAACGTAAACATTACAAGGTTAAATAAACACAGTGAGACACCTCTACTTCCGGCCTGAACGTCTACACTTGTCCCTGAGTCAGTTCTTCATTAAAATACATGATTATACAATAATCTACACCCTACAATACATCATGATGCATCATTCCAACCTACATACACTTGGCTAATAAATTATTTTAACCCATCTGTATCTAAGTCTCCATCTATTTTTCTTAGGTTAATTGATCCCCATGAAAAAATACCCCTAAGTATGGAATTTATTATTTAGGATGAAACTGTGACATTGTCACATGCCTTGTAATACCTCAAGTGACACCTGATGAGATCTAAGAGGATCGAAACCTTGTACACATCACCCATATTGATGAATCATCAATAGACTCTAAACTAATGTTGGGAGTTATGTGTCAGTGCTTGGAGAGTTACACTCCTCCAGGACCCTGAGGGCCAACAGGAAGTCTGTGGTACCATGGTGATAATGCATCTTTGTTTATTGAGAACAAAGATTGCCTTGGAGACTACCTTATCAACGGAAGTTGATAAGGTAAGGCGAGCATGGCAACCACGCCAGTAGTAGCAAGGTAGTGTCGAGGTGTGGACGGTCTTAATTTTCGTCCTCTGAGATAGGCTATAAACAAATTAAAATGGTTCAAAGGGACATATAGTGGGTGTGAATTGGCAATAAAGGATAAGATACATGCAAAGTGAAAAAAGAACTAGCACTGATCAACAAATGAACAGAGAAACATGCCAAACACTGTCAGCTTATATAATGTATGGGTCCCTTTATGCAGGATGTACCATTTACGTGGCTTATAGTTATACATGGAGTACTATGTTAGTGATCATACACAAGTATTTCCTGTCACAAAAGGGCTTAAAAACTGTCTAGATCAATAGTCCAATACATTTAATAGTCTGCCTTCTTTGCAGAGAAAGCTGTACACTTGTCAGGGAAGAGAAAATCGAGAACAGTTATTATTAAGGATCATATAGTTCAAGAGCTTGAATGTATTGATTTAATCTGTAACTTGACCCATATACAAGTGTACTAGAAATAGGTTTCAGGCAGAACACTCTGAATTTAGTGAGTGGCATAATAGAAAAAAAATCTCAGAAAGCATCACAAATTCTCAGGAGACCATCGATTGCAATCATAGTTCCAATTTATGATCTTACAAAGCAATCGAGTCACCTCAGCATTTTACTGTAGAATCTGCAAATAAGGTGAGTCCAATAGAGTTCAATTCAGACAAAGATATGGAGAGTAAGTTTGGGGGGAGGTCCCCTTTACATCTCCCCAAGCATCCCCTCAGTGAAAATAGCAACAGGGTGGTGGAGAGCTTCAAGGGAGTGTTCGTTATTTATCAACAGTGGGATTCCGGTAGGGGGTGGACTGGGGGAGGAGCAAAATAATTTTTAAACCTCAAGGAGGGGGGGGGGGGAATATCACACCTTTTCAAAAAGAAGTCTGTGGATTACTATGGATGCTGCCCTGAGGCAAAAGCAGCAGTTCAGGGGTATTTTAGATGCATCATTTTAGATCCTGAGGTCAGCAGTGGCCCTTTTCAAAAAGGGTTAAATTGGTATAGATAGTGTAGGGGTTCGTTCCCCCGTCGGGTGCGCAGAACCTTCAGAGGGACTTCATTTGGTTGTGTCACTCCCCCTATGTATACCATACTGATCCAGGGTAGTTGGAAGGTGGAAATGTCAGTGGGGCCGTGTTGGTGACAGGGTATGTCAGGCCAGGGGATGTAGCTCAGCGGTAGAGCACTCGACTTGCAAGCGAGAGACCCGGGTTCGAATCCCGGTGTCTCCAGAAGACGTTTTCACTGACCACTACAGTGGTGGAGACACCGAGTGGTCCTGCCTCGCATGGGGGACCTTTAGAGAGCTCGGTACCTGGGCCGGTATGGTATAGACAAGCGCTTCAACTTGCTAGTGCTCAGGGACTTGGAAACAGATGGGCTGTGTGTGACTCAGTACTGGTACCGTTCAGACTGGACTGGAGGACCGGTTCTGGCGGGATACGGTTGAAGCTGGTTGGGAGGAGTGTAGGGGTTCGTTCCCCCATCGGGTGCGCAGAGCCTTCAGAGGGACTGTTCACTTGGTTGTGTCACTCCCCCTATGTATACCATACCGATCCAGGGTAGTTGGAAGGTGGAAATGTCAATGGGGCCGTGTTGGTGACAGGGTATGTCAGGCCAGGGGATGTAGCTCAGCGGTAGAGCACTCGACTTGCAAGCGAGAGACCCGGGTTCGAATCCCGGTGTCTCCAGAAGACGTTTTCACTGACCACTACAATAGGATAGAGTAGTAGTGCCCCCTTATAGTGGTCTGGACATCACCTTGATTTTACACTGACATTGATGGCAGTGACACTCATTGAGTGAGATGTCTGAGGAATGCATGCATGTAGGGCCTATAGGTAATAAATTTATGTCAGATGAATGCATTAAGCTTCCCTACCTTTGCAAATCTTTTTACAAAAGTTTTTGTTCTTGCCAAAACCAAAGCATATTGTGATTTCTAGATGACATGATGTCATGCAGCCCATGACCCCCCTCCCCCCTTGTCAGGCTTGGTCATGGCAAGTGGGACTCCACCTCCCCCCCCTCCTGCATGACGTCATTTGTACACAACCCCGAAGCATCAGGATTCAAGAAGGCTTTATTGACTAATGTAAGGATACATTCATGTCAGCACCAGATCAACATTGATTAAGTTATACAGTGTTTTTATATATGACAGAATACAATTTATCGCAGCAGGCTTGCTTGATGATTTGCAGTAGGGGTTTGCTGCTAATATCTGAGAAAGTTTTCTGTTATCATCATGGTTTTTGTAGTAGTCCACAAACTTCAGGTATTCCCCTTCAAAGCGTTCCCTGGCATTTTGTATTGATGGTACAGAGGAAAATAATTGGTTTCTTCCCTTTATAGCTTCTTGATAAGCTATCAAGGGTACAGTTCGTATCAATGCATAGTTTAGTGATATAGCTTCTAATGATGGGTGAGTGTATGTGACTCAGATACTCACTTTCTCCATATGGCTCATTTAGATCTTCCTGACAAGTCTTGAGAACATTGCACCTCGCAGCATGCTTTATCATTGATGTATTGGTTGTACTTTTGAAAATGAAATCATTCAGTCTCCTTTTTATGAGGAACTTAAGCGAGTACTTATGCATAGGGGTTGAGCCAGACATTTCTACAACCAATCTCACATAAAAGATACTGTACATCATTTAGCCAGTGGTGTTTATCAATCTTCATTGTGGAGAAAGCCTCATTCAGAATAGGGTTTGTTGTACCCTGTTCTAGTCTTAACCAAAAAAGAATGTTAAGGAAAATTATTTGTGATTTGATAGGGAACCTACCCAGCTCACCTAGTGCAGGGGTGGTGCTTGCATACTTGGAAACTCAAAAGTGCAAATTTCCAATTAGATAAGTAAAAAGTTTCCAATGGACAGCTTTTACTGTTGTTTTCTATGTCCTGGATATTAAAGGTTACAGGCGTTTTCCTGCATGATGACATGAGTTTGATCTTATAACAGATATTATCTAGAGTCACATATACTACTCCTGTCTTTTTGTAAAATCTGCATGACAACACATCAACATCCTTAACATCTAACATAGTGAGCAGTTTCAACAGTTGACCTTTAGATTCAGGAGTGTGAATGCACCTGTCCAGATTGTCCTTGGTACTTCTCATTAGTACTCTATATAGTACAGCCGCCACTGAACAGCCAGTTCCTTGGGTGTGCATTGGACAGAAAGAAATGTCTACTGCCTTGTGATGTCATCCAGCCAAAAGAAGGCCAAACCCCCAAATGCAGCAACATCAACTATAAAAGTAACCAATGGCAACCCTCCCTATAGCCCCTTATTGAAGTAGACGTGGTCAATGGCTGGATACTTTGTGTGGATTTCTACTTGTAGGTCCTCTTCTAGACTCGACACACTGATGGAACTGTAACATAAAATTAGAACAAGTTTAGATATGCACATTATCTCGTGTAGCTGACAACTAGTTTTGTGTTAAACGATTCCTATTAAGTGTCTCTCTACATTTTTTGTGCCATTTTCATTAAAAGCACTTTGTCCTGGCAGTCTCAAGGTTTACAATTCTTTTAGGGTTAATTTCTTGTTTTACCTTCTTTGTGGGAAGATGGCGCAGCATAATGGTGTTGCAAAGATCGCCCTGTCAGGGAACAAGAATCCTTCTATCATAGTGCAAGACTAAAAAGAATTCAAATGACCATGAATATGATTATTTTAGTTGCAGCTGCTACATATGTAACCCACCAACAGCCACGGTGCAAACAACACATAAGTTATAGGATTGATCAATATTTAACAACACTTTAGCTGAGAAATAATATTATTCTTTATGCCATCAAAAACGGTTATAGTTATAAATGGTTGAATAATTAGATAGCCTGAACATACAATAAACTTACATGAAGCCAACGATTACTACAGTTATGGGGGCATTCATCTGGGGATATTTCTGCAAGGGGAATTTATCACATTTAGATACCATCCAAATAAAAATGTAAGCATTTAGGCAGTGTCAAAATATATTGATGTACACATCATGATGGAAGGTGAACCCCAGCAAACGCGCCTGTACCGGGCCAGTACTGAGGTTGTAATGGCATGTAATGGCAGTAACGGGCCAGTACTGCCAGTACCTAGCCATTACATTGCCATTTAGCTTCAATCATACTGGCACAGTTCTGGTTTTGTAATGGTAAACCAGTGCCAGCATGCCAGTGCTGGCCCGGTACTGGACTTATGATGGCAACTTACTTCTGGCATGCCAGTACTGGCCCAGAATCACCAGAAACCGCTTGATTAGTTTCCAACCACACCACAAAATGTGCCCAGTGCTTGTATTACAATAATTTGGTATTGAGATGTATAACTTTTCTTTATGAGTATATGGTCAAAATCTTCTCTGCTTAGGACAAACTTGTTTAGCATGGAACAAATTTCATTGGAAACTTACTAGGCTTTAAGTTTAAAACCAAATATCGTAAACAATGGTAGGATAGAAAGCATGTCATTCCAAACACCTTATGTGTGTCTGAAACAGATCACATAAACCAACAAACTCTGAGATAGATGGCCAACTTTAATGCACACTGCATCTGGGCTCTTCCCCAATGGGGTAGAATGTAAAGGAAAGCCTTAATGTGGGGCCTTTAAATGTGCTGAACTATGATAATTATACACTACTGGCCCTTAAATGGCTCAGTACTGGGCCAGTAATGTTTGCCAGTTGTGGCCCGGAAGAAAGCCATATTGCACTTTTTTACTGGGCCAGTACCGTATTGCCAGTAGTGGCCCAATACTGTTGCCATTATTGGCCCAATACCAGTCCAGTACAGGCGTGTTTGCTGGGATGGAACCTCTGGGAGGAAAGGCACATAGCGAGACTGAGTTTTAAGGGACGAGTCATTTATTACCAGCTGGGGGAGCTAGATGGATTTTGGTGGATCGGCAGATTCTTTTCCGACCCCGCCCACCATTATGAAAAAAAACTTCGCAACCCCCACTAAGAACTGGTTTTGCAAAATGACTCCTCAAAAAACCGGATACATGTCTGGAATGACGCGTCAAGATGGGTATTTGAATTGCCCATGTTTAGTTTTGACCCCCCCCCCATTGTGAGGGTTTTTTGGGTTTTGGCCCCCCCACCAAGGGGCTCTTTTTCAAAATGACCCCCCCCCCTATATCTAACAAGCCCCCCCCCCGACCTGGCAATAAATGGCTTGTCCCTAAATTTCAAAGATCGCCAAATTGGGAGTATTTCTCTGGTTCATATCAAGTGGTAATAACAAAAGATGTTTCAGCATTCTGCAGTGCAAGTTTGGGAAACATGGTCTCACCTTAAGGAAGGCTCCTTTCTCTAACCGCTGCATAATGATGGGTGGAATGGCTGAAATTAAGTAAATTGACCATTTAAGTTGAGATGACTCAGAGTTTGTATTCAGTTTTTGTCATTATCAAAATGCAAATATACAAGTATTAATGATTAACTTGCTCTTGTTATACTGCAAAACTGTTCTCTATAGTATCAAAACCCCTTGTATAAGCAGCAACCTGTGTTTAGAGCAATGCTATAAGCCACACCAAGGCTCTGAAATGGATTATACATTGGGTTTTACTGTTTTACGCCAACTGGTAAGGAGTGTATCAATCCCATAGGGTCAACATGATGCATGGATCCACACCTGGCCAGTTACTCATGTATGATGCATGCATGTATCATGTCAACAAAAGGACTTAATAGGGTAAAACTCAAAATCCTGTTTGAAGTCACATGTAAAGCTTTTTTATTTTATTTTTTTTCCGGACAATATCATATTCTCTTCACAAAGTCAGTATAATTACTTTGAAATAAATTCATATTCTTAAACTAAATAACTTACCCATGGCTGGGGTTGCCATGATGATACGTGAGAAAACAACCTGTGCAATGCCCTTCTTAGCAGCTTTTGACGATTGGCCAAGGGTCTCTCCCGACTCTGTTTCTACAGGAATACCTTCAAGGATCTCCCTGAAATTAACAATTACATCCCATTAACTATGAGGCCTTTTTAGGAGATTTTTCTTTCTAGTTTATGCTAGGCAAAAGGGGTAGGTTGTTGGTGGGTAATTCAGAGTGGGGAGAGGGAATTAAAGATGTCTATATCTGGCCTAGGTATGTACATGTATTCATACATAGAAGTTCTATTAATAGCTATAGTGTCTGTTGTCACAGGCCTCTATTATGTAACAATCTTAATGTATCCAAAGTGTATAGCTGGACAGGTCTGTGTTGACTAGACAATAGAGTTTAGCCATTTGTAAGCAATATTTTCCCAGTCAACAAAAAAAGTTGCAAAACGTTTCAGAACGTTTCCCTATGGCTCCTTATCATTGCGAAACGTTTTAAAACGTTAAAAACGGTGTTTTTTTTACGTTAAATAACATTTTTGTTGAGTGGGTTACCTATTAAAAATGAATACTGATCCTTATGAGGCAACTATGAAGTGCTAGCAACCACCTATGAAGTGCTGGAGAATTTCCTGAACTTCTTTGTGAGTGCATCATTTCTACAGGGTTGGTATGATGCATGAATGAATTATTTGGGGAATATGATATCATGCACATGCCAACTTCCCTCCCCCTTGTCACATTTTGTCACAAAATCTTGACCCCCCCCCCCTAAGGCTAGACCTTATTTATGGATGGATGACATAAAATATTGAATCCTTACTTGCTCCTCATAAAGGGAATGTTGATACAGTTAGCAACGGCCACTGCAGCAAATGGCACATACCGCCCAGCAATCTCTGGGAGTTTCTGTCAGCAAAACACATCATTTATATTACCGGTAATATATTACCGTAACATTGATTCTGAGAGATTCAAATTTATTTTAATCACAGAAATTTAAATTCTATTTCATTTCATTCTGCTTCAAAGAAAGCTTTTTTCATGCTTTAGTGCATAACTAATGTACCACCTCACATATAAGGTGCATCCCAAGAGTGATGCCACTTTGAGTTGAGAGAAATCCTTTAAGGAGCAGCTGGGGCCATCCTGACCATTGCTGACTTTGGGTTGATTCTTTAAGGCACAGCGGGCCTCAGATGTAGGTATGGCAATGTACTAAGGTAGTGCATATTTCAGAAAGACTTACAACTGCAATTTTGTTGAGTCCCAGTGCCGTCCCTGTTGCAGCACCAGTTGCTAGAAAATATGATATTCCTAATTGTCTAGAAAATGAAGAAGGAAAACACAAATTACAATTCCTGAAAATTTCAAATTAAAATTAAACAGCTCATTATAGCCATGCTATAGCCATCTATAGACTTATGATATTGTATTACAAATACAAGCCCTCCTTTTACTTTTTGATTATTGCAGCTTCTTGGCCGATTCTTCCTGGAAAAGCTGGGACAAAAGTTTACAAAAGCCCCTAAATCAAGCCCTGAGGATTTGCTTGAGACTGAGGGTCAGAAACATAAACATTGAAGAGTTGCATGAGAGAGGAGAGGTGCCTGAATTTAGTGGTAGAAGGAAAGAACCTCTTGTAAGCCTGATGGGCAGAATGCCCGACATGAAAATGACCCCAGTTATTAAAACAAGATGCACCAGGTTCCGGGCTCACTAAAAGTGTGCTCTTAAGATTTTAGTCTAAACACAAATTCTTGACAGAAGAAAATTTAATTAAGATGACACTTATGTTATTGTATGAATTCTTACTTAGTCGTGATTTCGGAGTCACCTGACCGGTTTGTGTAGTTGACAATGGCATTAAATGACTGATTCAACCACTGCCAGAACACGACTGCTGATGTTGTCCTGAAAGCATACAGAACAGTTATAGCAGGCCATACACGTTTGTATGATTCAAACTTTGATTCATATATCAACTTGGGCTATTATATTTTTGATTCTAGAAATTCCACTTTCATTTCTAGAAACACCAGGTTTTCATTCATAATGTTGTAAACAGATTTTATATAGGTATATTTACAGTTCACAGCTCCTTGCCTTTTGTTTGTTTGTTTAGTTTTACGTCTTCGGGCCATTAGATGATCTACAATATGGAGCCAATGATAGTATTTGGGAAAGTCATTATGCTTTTTATAATAAACAACAAACTTAAGGTACTTTGTTTCAAAGTCTGATCGAGCCTTCCTAATCCCTGGTATGTTACAATGTAAAAAGACATGATTTACATCTTGCACGGTATTACAGTATACACAGGCTGCAGGTGCAGCATATTCTCAGGGTGACTTATTTGCTAGAATTTACAGTACTCACGATCTGAATGCCATCATACAGCCAGTGATGGACATATTACATGGGACCTGCGCTGACATCCGTCCCAGGATGAACATCTTCTCTCCCGTATCTGGGTGGAATGCAGAGTCGTACACACTCTTTGCCTTCCATAACTGGTCGGGTGTGGTGCCCTTGGGCTCTGTACGATTCCTGTACATTAGACAGTCAAAATTATTAATTTCTCTAGATGGCCTGTCTCTGACCTCTACAAAACCTGTCCCTGACCTCTACATGACCTGTCCCTGACCTCTATAATCATGACTTGTTCCTGACCTCTCTGACTTCATAACGACCTGTCCCTGACCTCTATAATCATGACCTGTTCCTGACCTCTTTGACTTCATCATGACCTGTCCCTGTTTGGAATGTAGACTGTCATTGGAGATCTAAAACTGCCATCTAATGGAGTTCAAGTGAGTTAAGTTCCCCAGGATCTGGGGAAAAAGCCATCAGGCATGGTCTGCAGGTACTATGCCCACAATACTTGGAGGGCACCAGCACAAGTTTACCACAACTCACCTGTAGGCATTGACCAGTTCCTTGGCTGCATCTAGATCTTTACCAGAACAGAACAGATTGAGTGGGTTAGTGACAATGAAGAAGTGCTTGGCACGGCCGGAGAAGATGCTCTGGTCATAGCGGGGCTGATCAAGGTTTATCCGCTCCTCCTGAGGTACTTCATCCATCTTGGATGTCTGTAAGGATAACAAGTGTTATCAAGGACACAGCTCTTATCCTTCACAGTCTGTTAACACTTAAAGTGCCCCTAATGGTGGATTCCTTGATACCCATTGCTTGTCATGATGCACCAGTGGAGTGCTAGTGAGTCTGCTTGACGGCACTTCATTCATGCATCATGTAGACCCTTTAGCAGTGTATAAATCCCACTCGTTGACTTGTCAATCCCACCCATAATCATTATACATTGCATCAGTAAAGGTAAACAGAATTATGGTTGTAAAAGTACAATCTAAGATGTAATAAGTAAGCAAACTAGTAAGAGACATGATACAGAACATACAGAAAGGATGCGTAGGGATAAGCACACTATTAACCCTATGTAGCAGTTTGGTATATCACTTGATGGACAGATGCAAGATTAGACCAGATATAAATATAGACCAAACCTATATCTATCCATGCTGTACAAACCTTATCTAGAAAAGACACCTAGATTATAAGAATATTTCCCAAATGAACCATATTGTAGGTATACATAGATAAATGTGAAAAGTTAGAAGAAATTCACTTACATATCACTGTATGATGTAGAATAAGGCCTTCCTCATTGTGACTAGGGGGAGAGGGAGGTAGGGTCCTGGAGGCAGCCTGAATGCAGAATGAGTATTAAAGCCTCACCAGGTCCCAGGTAGCTGCCTACTCCACACTGACCCCCTACTCCACCCACCTCCTACTGGACTACTACCTAAATATACCCCATTATGTAAGGCAGCTAACACAGTATAATAGACAGTGTTTGCTGTAAACCCATGCTTAGAATGTAAAGGCAGCCGTGTCCCACGTCACATAGGGTGACAGAAGCCCATAGTTAGAATTCATATTTAAGAGAGGATGTAAGGGGAAGGGTATTGCAATAAGCGGACTGAAGTACCCCCCCCCCCCCCCCAGGCATCTCTAAATAGAGCTCTACTCATATAATAGACTGGGTGGTCAGTGAAGCTTAGGCCAAATGAAAGGCTTGCCTGATGTTTTTTTTACCCTCCCACTTCCCATCATGCTTACGGCTTTTACTATAGAAATATATAGGAGGCATGGATACCTCCCCCGGGCATGACATCATTTATGGATGGCCCCACAGTATCTTTCATGTTAAAATAATGACAAAATCATAGTTAAGATGATGGTTTATTCTAGACTTTACAGCCTAATGCGCAGTATCTTATCATTGCTCCGGTTCCTATGAAATGGAAGTTAACAAAGTGACCACCAGGTTATTGTTTGGTACTTCTCTATTGGTCAATCGCACTATCTACAGTTTGGTTTATTAATGAGACAGGAATGTAGAATATACATTTGGACATGATTTCCTGACAAATGAGAACAAAATAGATCTTTAATACCTCCTTTCACAAACACAGTAACACAAATCCATTAAACTCAATGTACAATATCTTAGCACCCTCGGCATCAAGTAAAAGGTACTGTGATAATCAAGCGAAAGCAAAATGAAAAAAAAATCCATGAAAAATTGATCCATTGACAAATAACTGCATTTTCTCTTTTAAAGAAAAAAAAAAGAGCTGGTCAATAGCCTAAAATGAACTTCTCTTTAAAAGAAATTAAACCCGGTATTACTATTGTGTTGGCCTACATCTGAAATGTGAAAATGAAAATTTCAAAAATTAAGGTACCTGGTATTTAATAATATTGGTACCTGGGTAAATCTATGTGTATACAATGAGTATAGTGACTCACTGCAGTCACTACGGTGATCACAGTTTCACTCCACACAGTGCGTTATTCTATCTATCCAATCTACCACTGTGCATATGGAGATACATTTATAACATCAGTCACACCAACAGTCCTGGTATAGTCACACTATACAACATCAACATCAGTGACGGTTAACTCAGATAGTTGTATCGGGTACGGGACAGCCCGTTTGTGATCACATGTGTTCAATACTACATCATCATATTCTAACTACCGAGCTAGTAACAATTTAGTATGTACCGGCTGTTGGCGTGTTTTACCAAACACCAGGATGATGCCACGACACCCTGACTACTGACACTCAGATATACTTTGGTGATGCATACATTGATCTGGGGCAGATCCAGAACGGATGGTATGGAGGCACATCCAGGAAAATGAGGACAGGGTCAAGTGCCATATATCCTAGTCATAGCAGGCCTTGACTGTTTATTTAAGGATTGCTCAAGGGGCCCTTGCCCCCTTCCCCGCAGGCCACTCCCTGAAACTATTGTTGATGACATTACTATTGGCACACAGAGAGATTTAAATCTACATATCCCAGAGATTTACTGATTGACACACACTCTCACCGATAAATCTTTAATACCACCTTGTCCGATTAGGTTCAGGGGTTGCAACAAGTCGAACCTTGATTATCAGAAATAAGTAACTGTTGTAACTACCAAAACATCATACCATTTTACATATCTAGACTTAAGTGAGGAAGGTCACCTTTCCAGACAGAAAATGTGGCTTTGGGCTAATTCCAAAGGGTACGGCCTATACAGGGTTGCGGCTTGTAAATGGAGTTTTATGGTTATGCCGTTTACAATGCGATAGATGAACGTCTCGTCACATACGTCAGACACAAAAGACGTTAAAGCACCACACACGTCAATCAGATCATTAACAGTAACTATAGAACTATAGCACAATAAAAGTTAAATGATAAGCTGACACTTGCCAAAGGCAAGAAACCAGGTACAAACTTCTGTAGTTAACGTCTGATTATACAACATCTCCCTGATCTCTTAGGTCTCTTACATACAGCAGATGTGTGTGATTTGGCACATCTCCTGTATGTAACTAGACTATCTAGACTTTGGTAAATTATTTCAATGGACTTGAATATTTTCAGATCCCTTTTAATTGGGAAAATAATTCCCCAACCCTGTCATTCAATTTAAGATCAATCATATACATTATTTAGAATATTTTCATGCAAACAGATAATGAATGCCAAATCATTCCGATACTGATAGCGTGATGTTAATATTATGCTGAGTCATGAGTATAGTCGGTCTCCGCCCCTACCAAGTACACGCATAGTTAGAAGCAGCACCTCTAAGTACTAAAAAAACTTTATACACAAAGAAATAACTCAATTTCTGTTAGTTATAAGAATTCAATAACTGCACTCTGTGGAAGTTGTTTCAGGACACATTGTAATTGAGAATAACCACACATCTGGAAGGAGTTCTTTATATGCATGTTCTGCTTAGACATCTTTATTGTAAAAATGTTTAATTAAACTTACTAAACAATGACCTCTCCAAGGGTATTGTAATATATAAATATATATTTTGGCATACATGTTCTCATTGTATACAATGCATAGCAATCAAAGCACATGGGTAACAATGTATTTTCAAAGGGCTCAAATGTATTATAAAAAAATCGATAACATCTCTTCCATGTGTATAATATAATTGTCATGGTATAAATGCAAATTCTAAGTTTAGGTACAAACATTTTCATACGCTTTTTCTTCTTCTCCATGTTCTTTTTCCTAGCTTCTGACCTGATGACCAATAAAAACGCAATTTCTATCAAATTATTGCTTTCACCTATTTCGCCTATTATTATTTTTTTCCATGAAGCATTTCCTTTGTGCAGGTAAGAGCAGTCATCATGTTGATGCTGGGTGCAATATCAAATATTTTCAAAAAAAAGAAAAGATTCCTCAAAACAGTCCAGATCCTTTTGCTCCCTTTCAGTGGTGATTATTAAGTAAAATTGTCCGTCCCTGCGGCAAGTTGGTCGAGTATAATTCACCTAAAACATTGAGATATGATTGTCGCCCTATAGCCCCTTGTTGAAGTAAACACGGTCGAGGGCCGGGTACTTCTTGTGGATCTCATCTTGTAGGTCCTTCTCCAGACTCGACACATGGATAGAACTGCAACGCAACATGAGAATATGTTTTGTACATATGTCAAGCATTGTTGAAGATTTGATTGTCTTTATATATTTCCTAGTGTCTAGCTATATTTCTTGTGCCACTATCATATAAACACACTTTGTCCATAGGGGACAGCTGTGGCTGTGTAAAGGTGTGCTGGACATCCATGATTGGCATGATACACTCAGTTATCAAATTAGTGGTTCTTTCATGGATAATTTGAAGGGTTACCTTCTTTGTGGGAAGATGGCACAGCATAGCGGTGTCGCGAAGATCAACCTGTAAGAGATAAAGAATCTCTATATTCCAGTGCAAGCTAAACAGAATTCAAAGTACCATCAAAATGATCATTTTGAGCCACAAACAGTCATGATGCAAAGAATGCATATTTCACAGAACTGATATTTAACAAAATAATAGCCAAGAATTAATTGGTTATTCTACATGTCCTCAATGCAAGTATAAGCTTGAATATTTCTGTATTTAGAGATAGCCTAAAGATAAAAGTGTTTATAAAACTTACATGAAGCCGACAATTCCTACAGTTATGGGGGCGCTCATCTGGGGATATTTCTGTAAGGGGAATTGAGAACATTGAGACACCATCCAAGTAAAAATGTAAGCATTTAAACAGTGTTCAGGATTAAAGTAAAATGTCACAGGTGAAGGACTCAGTCCTAAAGAACCGGCCCCAATTTCAAGTCAAATGACATGTTTCAACACACCTTTTTTACAGTGTAGGGAGGGACAGTAAGTTCAACACACATTTTTAAAATGTAGGGAGGGGCAGTGTAATTTCAACACACATTTCTTACAGTGTAGGGAGGGGCAGTGTAATTTCAACACATATGTTTTACAGTGTAGGGAGGGGCAGTGTAATTTCAACACACATTTTTACAGTGTAGGGAGGGGCAGTAAGTTCAACACATGTTTTTACAGTGTAGGGAGGGACAGTAAGTTCAACACATGTTTTTGCAGTGTATGGAGGGACAGTAAGTTCAACACATGTTTTTACAGTGTAGGGAGGGGCAGTGTAATTTCAACACACATATTTTCAGTGTAGGGAGGGACAGAAAGTTCAACATATGTTTTTACAGTGTAGGGAGGGGCAGTGTAATTTCAACACACATTTATTAGTGTAGGGAGGGGCAGTGTAATTTCAACACATTTCTCACAGTGTAGGGAGGGACAGTAAGTTTGACACATGTTTTTACAGTGTATGGAGGGGCAGTGTAATTACAACACACATTTTTACATGTAGGGAGAGGCAGAGGACCGGACATGACGGCACATGTATGGACACCTATTCCTCCTCAAGGGCCACAGAGTGATTTAGGTACTTGGACGCAACAACTGCTCCAAATATAATAATGCTACCTGATTGGGGCTCCTAATGTGGGAATGGCATGCATGTTTACAGTCCCAAGACTCCAAATAAGCCAATGGCACCCCACTTAGAACTCCTAATAAGGTGCATCATACTTATGTGTACATGTATATACATATATATGTAGGTGGCCTTTAGTGGGTTAATGGGGTGGCTTTCACGGCTTGATGAAATCAACAAGAAAAAACAGACAAGGTGTAGACAGACCAAAGAAAAAATACTGGGGAGAGGTGACATGCCCACTGGCGGGGAGTCCAGCCTGGCCAGGATAGGAGAATGGATCATGAATGTAGCAAACTTTAGACAAAAACAGGAGAGTGAAATAATCTTCCCATACCAAATTATCCTCAAGATGGCTTGACCAACACATCACTAGGTTCATTTTTCAAAATAAAGTCATCTCGTAGGTTCATTTTTCAAGATTAAGTCATTTTGAAGCCTTTGTGCAAAAACAATGCTGCTGCTACCACACAGTCTGTAACATGACCATGAGGAACAGGTAGAGCCTAACACATTACTGCTATACTCCCTAAAGGTTTCTACTAGCCAGGGTACAGGGTCGTAGTAAACACTTGAACTATATAGGCAGTGCTGGAGAGTTCACAGCTATGCCAAACATGGGGATTAGTTACAGGGCACCTGCCAGGGAAAGGGTAGGGTAAATAGACCATTATCTAACTACCTACCAGCAGTATTTACTGGTCTTTAGCTATGCAAGTGACTGGTAATACACCAGCTCCAACCACTCAAATGCACAGGTCGACTCAGGCACTTTCACTGGTCAATTTTTCACGATACGCAAAGGCCGTCAAGAGGTAGATAGAACTGACAATGCCGGTTCTAATAAAGGTGAAACTCTGGGAGGAAAGGCACATACCAAGGCCCTAGGTCATTAAACATGTCATTACTACTTGAGTGTGGTAGTCCATGAGACCATAACAATGGTGTCTCTGTAATATTGAATTCGGGTCAGCTTGCAGGGAAGTTGTTTCATCTTTTTGGATAAGAAAAGCCCTGTTGGGAAACCAAATTGTCAGAACAAAGGATTTTTCAGCACTCTGCGGTATAAGGTTGGTAAACAGTCTCACCTTTAAGAAGGCTCCTTTTTCTAACCGCTGCATGATGATTGGTGGGATAGCTGAAATTAAGCAAATTGACCATTTGAGGGTTAAATATTGACAGAGTTTATATTCAGTTGTTGTCATTATCAAAATGTACATGTACCAGTAAGTTGCGAGTAACTCAGCCTTGTCATAATTTTGGAAAAAGCTATTAGCCACTTCGGAGGCCTGAAAATCTTAAATTTGGTACTGATTACAGTATCAAAACCCCTCGTATAAGGTGCACCTTGAGTTCTGGATTCACATCATTATCACCATCAGTCATACGAAGACTTCTCTGACCACATGCAATGGCTACAACCTCTGCTGCATTGGCTCCAGGTTTTCAAGATGTGCCCAGACCTGTCAATATCAGATTCTCCACCCAAAGTCATTGTAAGCCCTCTGCAAAAAAAATCCTCAAGTAACTTACCCATGCCTGGGGTTGCCATGACAATACGTGAGAAAACGACCTGTGTGATGCCCTTCTTGGCAGCTTTTGAGGATGAGCCGAGGGTCTCTCCTGACTCAGTCTCTACTGGAATACCTTCAAGGATCTCCCTGAAATTAATAATTGCATACCATTAATCGTTAGCTTTTTTTTCATGTTAGGTATGAGGGGTCAGGTTGTGGGATATATTGGGAATTTGGAGTGTGGGGAGGGGATAAGAGATGCCTAAACCTGGCCTAGGTATGTTTATGTATACATAGAATTCTATCTATGGCTATAGTGACTATTTCTACTGTAGTGTAACAACCTTTATGATACACACAAAGTGTAGATGAAAAGGACTGCCCTATCAGGTGTTGGCTAGATGATAGGCCAACCCTTTAAGGGCAATATGTTGGCTGAAACCTCTTGTGATGCTCAACTGAAGACTTAAAGACTTGATATGAATTCCTTACTTGCTCCTCATGAAGGGGATGTTGATACAGTTAGCGGCAGCTACTGCAGCAAACGGCACATACCGCCCAGCAATCTCTGGGAGTTTCTGTCAAATAAAACACACCATCTAACTTATATAATTTACATATATCCCATATACATTCTAAAGAATACAGATGCACACCCCTCTATCTTATGGCCTAAGTGCACACTCCTGGTTTCATAAAAAGTAAAAACACTTTCTAGGGTAAAGACAATCTTTTTTTTTAGGGTTGAGGAATGTGCTTATAAGAACTGATTTTTGTTTTGGATTTTGAGCAGCAAAAATGTTTTTCTCCACACATTTTTTTTTCTCATGTGCACTGTGTAGAATGAATAAGGAAATATTAGAGATTCCAATTTGATTTCAAATTACAGAATCCAATTGGAGTGCTACATCACTTCATTTTGTTTCAATAAAACTTCTTTTTCATGCTTTAGTGGATAACTAGTACATAATTTCGGAAAAAAAAACTTACGAGGGCAATTTTGTTGAGTCCCAATGCTGTCCCTGTTGCAGCACCAGTTGCTAGAAGATACGATATTCCTAAATGTCTATAAAGTGAAGAAAGAAAACAAAAGTTACAAATCCTGAAAATCTCAAAATCAAATCCAATACAGCTCATCATTGTTAAAGCCATCTATAGGGATTGTATAATTGTATTACAGATACAAGACATCCTTCTTTCTTTGATTATTGCTGCTTTAGCTGATTCTTCAGTGTAATCACAGAAAAGCTGTGAGAAGAGTTTCAAAAATGTTCCAAAATCAACCCCTCAGAATATGCTTGAGACTGAGGGTCAGAGACATAGTCATTGAAGAGCTGCATGAGAGAGCAGAGGTGCCTGGACCTATGAAAATACAGAGTAGACTCCTTGCTTTCAGAGAAAGTCTCAAACTGAAGACCCCAGTTATACAATGTAGTTGTATCAGGTTCCAGGCACACTAAAAAGTGTGTGCCTGCAATTTTGGTTACCACAAGTTTGTAATAGAGAAAATCCAAATTTTCATTAACTTTCAGGTTATGAAACGGGAATCATCATTATTGAGGCGTTAACAAAAATTCATGCAAGACCATCCTGATGGGAAATTCAAGTTCCCCACAGAGGCCCTACATCCAGCATGTATAAAGGGAAGCCTTTGTACATGGAATATGGGACATGCTATCAGACGGTATACAGAGAGCCATGTCTAAGTAAACTTTCAAACTGAATGTTAGAAGAATAACTCGGAAACATCATCGAAGGTAACTGATAAGGGTAAAACTATGGGTCAGACAAAACAAAGGCAGATCTCAAAATGCCGTGATAGCCATCAATGATAAGTTATTGAAAAACACAGCCTTTCATGCATGTAAAGGCAGTTATTTAATACTTACGTATTTGCTTTGGAGAGTGTATCTGTAGAGATTTTCTCTTGGCTATTGAAATAAGGGGTACTTGTATGCCACCAGTTGAATTCATCTTATCATCATTTATTTTTGTACACATTTTCTGTAAGGGTATATAATATTCTACCTGCACCTTTATCATCATTTCTATTGTATTGTAATATTCCTTGAGACAGATGCAATAGACAGTAAAAATTTAAAAAAAAATAACAAAAGATCCAAAGGAAATGAGAAAAAGTATATGCCTACATTAACTTGACTTCTTACTAGACACATACATTTTTGTATGAATTCTTACTTGGTTGTGATTTCGGAGTCACCTGCACGGTTTGTGTAGTTGACAATGGCGTTAAATGACTGATTCAACCACTGCCAGAACATGACCGCTGATGTTGTCCTGGAAGCACACAGAGCAGTTATAGCACGTCATAATTGTACATGCTTCAAACATTGGTTCATACATCAACAGGTGTTATAATTTTTTCATTTCTAGAAATTACACTATACTCCAACATGTTTAATTTGTGTGGCTTAAATGCAAATGTGGTACATATGCAAGGTCTTATAGCACTGCGTCCTAGAACTACATGTAGCTGATACAGGAATCAGAAGTTTCCTGTGGCTTATAGAATGTGCCTAAAGTTAGGCAGCAACACAGTTATTCAACCCTAAAGAACAGAAATCAGGGGTGTGAAATGCCAAAACCCATTTTCACTGAAGCACAATATACCGCCTCGCAGAGGCTTTTATTAATATTCTTACATTAGATTTAGGTGGCTAAAACCCTAAATTGGACATATAATACCACAATCTGATATAGAGAGAATTTTAGAATTACCCTTGGGATGGTATCTGTATCCTATTTGTGAAGAAACATTACATTGGGGGAAATTCTATGTCAGAAGCCCCTCCCCCCATAAATGGCAATTTATTTTCTCAGTGGATTTGCATAGATCTCAGGAATGAACCTGGTGAGCATCAAAACCGCTAATTTCCGCCTTTCCGCGGAAATTTCACACCCCTGAGTATTAAATCTCCATTTTCATGTCTTAGGTACAGCATATAGCATTCTACTAAAGTCAAGGTGTTGCTTATATATGCGGCTGTAGCTTTTACATGGGAATTTACGGTACTCACGATCTGAATGCCATCATACAGCCAGTGATAGACATGTTACATGGAACCTGCGCTGACATCCGTCCCAGGATGAACATCTTCTCTCCCGTATCCGGGTGGAATGCAGAGTCGTACACACTCTTTGCCTTCCATAACTGGTCGGGTGTGGTGCCCTTGGGCTCTGTACGATTCCTGTACATTAGAAAAGCAGTGATGATTACTTTACTCAATTTTCTCCATAATCTCTATATAACTTCTCTCTGACCTGTCAGTCCCTGACCTCTAACTGACCTGTCCTTTACCTCTACATGACCTGTCCCTGACCTCTGCATGACCTGTCCCTGTCCTCTAAATGACCTGCCACTCTACTATACTATATGACCTATCCCTGACCTCTACATGACCCATTCCTGACCTCTACATGACCTGTCCCTGATCTCTCTTATTTCACCATGACCTGTCCTTCAATTATTGTTGCCATTGCAATGACCAGTCACTAACATCTATCTATGCCCTCTTTTTAGATAATCCACATGGGTAGTTGACTAGGACTTCTACATGACCTGTCCCTGACCTCTAAATGACCTGTCACTCAACTGTACTATATGACCTATTTCTTACTGCTACATGACCTGTCCATGACCTCTACATGACCTTCACTGACCTCTAAATGACCCATCCCTGACCCCTGCATGACCCATCCCTGACCCCTGCATGACCTGTCTCTGACCTCTGCATGACCTGTCCCTGACCTCAACATGAAAATGACCAGTCACTAACATCTATCTATGCCCTCTTTTTAGATAATCCATATGAACTCACCTGTAGGCATTGACCAGTTCCTTAGCTGCATCTAGATCTTTACCAGAACAGAACAGATTGAGAGGGTTGGTGACAATGAAGAAGTGCTTGGCGCGGCCGGAGAAGGTGCTCTGGTCATAGCGGGGCCGATCAAGGTTGATCCGCTCCCCCTGAGGTACTTCAGCCATCTTGGATGTCTGCAAGGATAACAAGTGATATTAAAGCCACAATTCTGTGTGTGATTTTACAGTTAAGATATATTAAGGACTGCTAATACAGGAGTGCATCATGCCCACAGGTCGTCCTGATCCATTGTCAATGAAACACTGGCAGGACTGCTTGCCAGCACTTCACTGGCACATCATGCCAACCCTCCGGGAATGTATCGACCCTGTAGGGTCATCGTGATACATGATTGCACTCCCGCCCCCGGCTAGTTACTCACCAGGGCTACATTCATGCACCATAACAACCAATGGGAATGATATATATTAATGCACTTTGATCCATAAAATATATAACATAGGCACAGTACCTGGTCTAGAGCTGTGGACTTATGTGAGTGGTCCAAACAAATCCACCAATTGATTGATTGATTTGTGTTTTACAGCACTTTAGCGGCACTAAGTGGCTATCCCGTGCTTCACAAGTTGATAATCTAACAGAGGAATGTGTCAGTGCCCGCGCATATGTGCACCACACACACCCTGAGGGGATAGGAAAGAGGAGATATAGACCCTTTTATGTGGGCTAGGGAAGCCCGACAAATCCACCAATGGTAGCCCAAGGTTAACACATAGTTAAACAGTTCTAAATGGGCTTTTCCCCCCTGTACTTACAAGTACAACAGATTAGCCTCACAAGGTGCCTATAGGTTAGTATTACTGAAAGGTGTGCTGATGGAAGCACTAGTGTTTTAAGTTATATACAAAACATGCCCTGCTTAGCAGCTGAGTTTTGTTTACAAGAGGTTTCTGTTTCAATATCTCAGTGATACTACCACAAATTCGCTTGTATAAGCCCCAACCCTGTATAAGCCGCACCCCCGACTTTGGGAGAAGCTATAAGCCGCACCCATGGCTTAAAAAGTGATGGGTGTATACTGTTCTATAGAACTGAATACCCCCCTATAAGCCACACCTTGACTTCAGGCACATTCAATAAGCTGCATTCTGATTTGGGTTCTGGTACTAAGTGCAGCTTATATAATGAAAGAATTTACGCTATTACTTCCGCAAGTGTAGAAATAGATATATCTAGCTTTATAACACTGCTGGGCAAAGTCATAGTGCATTATCCTGAATACTGCGTTCTGATTGGCTGTTTGACCATGCATTATCTAGATGGATAATGCACTCCTGGCAAAGGAGGTTAACTTCATCTCACCTTTAGACTTCACAATTGATATTCATGTGTTGTCAGGTGGCTGATGGGTGATTTTTCTGTGTTATAACGGGAATAATGCACTTGGTCATGGCTGTGATCATGCTCTAGACTGTATTGAGACATCGAGGGGCCTTATAGGCCATGCCCCGTGCATTATTCCCTAAATGGCATGTCCCATATTCCATGTACAAAGGGTGTCCTTTGTACATGCTGGATGTAGGGCCTCTGTGGGGAACTTGAATTTCCCATCAGGATGGTCTTGCATGGATTTTTGTTAATGCCTCAGTAATGATCATTCCCGTTTCATAACCTGAAAGTTAATGAAAATTTGGTTTTTCTCCATTACGATCTTGTGGTAACCAAAATGGCAGGCACACATTTTTTAGTGTGCCTGGAACCTGATGCAACTACATTGTATAACTGGGGTCTTCAGTTTGAGACTTTCTGTGAAAGCAAGGAGTCTACTCTGTATTTTTTATAGGTTCAGGCACCTCTGCGTTCTGTGTTATAACGGGAATAATGCACTTGGTCATGGCTGTGGTCTTACAACCTATAAGGCCCCTCGATGTCTCAATACAGTCTTAAGCACTCCCACAGCCATGCTCCGTGCATTATTCCCTAATTAGATCTTCCCATTGTAAGACGAACCCCTAACTTTGGCTGCTTCTATAAGGCACAGTAGTGGTATATCCTTACGTATCAGCTGTGCCTTATGTGTGGGGTATTATGAAACCCAGTGTGTGATACAATACATTGACATATAAGTTACCAGTAACAAAATGTCAGCAAAACAACAGGGCTATGGGGGTCTATACATCGGTTTTACCAGGTTGATACACTAGATGGCGCTCCAGTAGCCCCTCTGTTTACATGGGCATGTCCAGCATCCACTCCCAGGGCTCCATAGGTTTACCCTTAGTGCACAGACACCCCTCAACAAAATGCTTATTTGTAATGTAAAATACAGCTCCATATCTTAGAAATCAAAGCTACACACAGAGAAATAGTTTGGCTATAATCACTATCAATATTTAAAGAAAATGGTTAGCCAAACATAAGGCAGACCATTACAAACAAGTGGGCCCATTAGAGGTACTGGAGTCCAACCCAACCATGCCCATGTAGGAGTGGCAAAGTAACATGGTTGCCACTAGCGCCATCTGTTGCACCAAAGCTGATGAAAGGGTCGTATACAAGGGGTGTCTGTATCAAAGGTTGGTGGTAAATTGTGACATAATCGTACAGTACATATTTTCTAAGTGCATCTCCTTTCTTTTTATCCTCTTGTTTTCATGACTTTCATTTCCACCATCAACGCCAAAAACAAAAAGATGTGTGTTTCGGGTAACATGCTGAAAAAAAAAATTGGTAGGGTAGTTCAGAATCCATTTCTATATTGCAAAGAGTTATTAAATGGCACAATGACTCGCAGTGAGTCGCGGACTAAACTGACTAAAAACTGCCCCGAAAATGTATTATGTCTTCAAAATGCAGAAAAAATTCTATGGTCGGCTCGATTTGCTAGCTAGGGTCAAGTTATCTGAAAGAAAGTTTTTATTTGCCTAATGCACAACCACATACAAGCCACAGCCTCAACTTTGGGAAAAATTAAAAGGTGCACCCGGGATCTTAAGTGTGATTAATCAAAAGTTAAAAATCTTAAGTCAGGTACCTCTTAAAAGCTGACATCAGGCTTTATCTAAAAACTATTGGTCCGGTTGTTGTGAAACATTCTATGTCCTGGTATGTCTTGTTTAAGTGTTGAATATTCATGTATGATTAGGTTGTGTTATACGTGTTACATTTAAAAGCCTATAGTACTAATATTGGTACACAGGAGTATGTAATTGTGATATTTCTTGTATGGAGCTGACAGAATGATTTTTAAGAGGCCATGCCTGTGTACTGCCTCACTAGACGACACATACCGGCAGAACAACATACTCATGATGAAGTCGATCTTGTATGTCTAGTATAAAATAAAAGATTTTGAACTTGAACTCACATTGGCAATAATTTGAGAGACATTGTGGGTTTAAACGACCTTATAAGCTGCAGTTAACCTTTGAAATATTACAAATGCCACGCATGTAAGGCATAGCTTACATGCCATGACAGCCTGCTTTCTGCACCTTCATCAATCTGCCTGCAGTCAGGATGTGCCTTATAGGCAATCTTTTATTACCGTAATCTCCCGCATATAAGGCACGTCTTATACGCCAAACAAAATTTATGCTGAGTCTTATACATGGGAGGGAAATTGCCTTGAGTTGGGGGTGCACCTTATAGGGGTGTATTTTTACTATAGAACAGTACTAAAGTAACAAAAAAGAGGTGCGCCTTATACAGGAAACAGACCTCCCTGAGTTGGGGGTGCACCTTATAGGCGATTACGGTACATTAAATCAGTACTAAAACCACGCAAAAACAGGTCCTACTGGTAGGTGCGTCTTACAGCAATACCAAAATGTTTAAGGTTAGGGCAAAGCCCTATGTTAAAGTGGCTTCTATGTTCAAAGAACTATAGTCTATACAAAATTATCATACTAAGTGATGTTATAGTGACAAAGTATATTTAGTAATCACTGACTCAAAGTATTTATACACCATATTGGAAAATGAGGGAGGTGATATACAAAGCTTTTGTTTTCTATAAAACAAATCAGAGCTTCCCATAGCTCAGCCCCCCCCAGCTCACTTTCCTACATTATACTGTCTATTGAGGTCCAATAAATCATCATATTGCCTGTAAAAGATCATTGAATGGCAAAGCTAATAAAACACCATACTGCCTGTACAGGGTCATTGTATGGTATAACCAATGACCCATCACGTTGCCTGTAATGGGCTATTGTATGGTATAATCAATAGACTACCATGTTGCCTGTAAGGGTTTATAATATTGCATAACAAATAAAACATCATGTTGCCTGTACAGGGTCATTTTAAGATGAATCTAATAAACCATCATGTTGCATATGAAGGGTTATTGTATGGTATAACCAATAGAAGACCATGTTGCCTGTAAGGGGTTATGATATGACAAAACGAATAAAACATCATGTTGCCTGTACAGGGTCATTCTAAGATGAATCTTATAAACCATCATGTTGCCCATAAAGGGGGTTATTCTATGGTGTGTTTAATAAAACATCATGTTGTTTATAAAGGATAATTGTATGGTATAATCAATAGAATATAATGTTGCCTATGAAGGGTTATTGTATGGTATAACTAATAAAACACCATGTTGTCTGTAAAGGTTTGTTTAGTTTGATTAATGAAACATCAGGCTGTCTTTGTATATAAAGGTTTGTTTAACTGACAATACATAGTGTTGCATGCAGAGGGTTATTGTGTGCTGTGATTGATAAACCATCATGTTGCCTGTAGAGGGTTATTTTATTATGAAACTAATAAACAGCATGCTGCCTCTAAAGGGTTATTGTATGTTATAACCAATAAATCATCATGTTTCCTGTAGGGGTCGGGCTTCCCTAGCCCACTTAAAAGGGTCTACTTCTCATCTTTCCTATCCCCTCAGGATGTGTGTGGTGCACATATGTGCAGGCACTGACACATTCCTCTGTGAAAATGTGTAATATTGTTCTCAACATGAATATGACCTTAGCTGTTGAAATGGCATTAGACATCTATTACTCACTCACTGGAATCTTATATGGTTATTACAAGATGAATCTAATAAACCATCATGTTGCATATGAAGGGTTATTGTATGGTATAACCAATAGAAGACCATGTTGCCTGTAAGGGGTAATTGTAAGGTGAATCTAATAAACAATCATGGTATAATCAATAGAATATAATGTTGCCTATGAAGGGTTATTGTATGGTATAACTAATAAAACACCATGTTGTCTGTAAAGGTTTGTTTAGTTTAATTAATGAAACATCAGGCTGCCTATGTACATAAAGGTTTATTGTTTAACTGATGACACATAATGTTGCATGCAGAGGGTTATTTTGTGGTGCCCCTCTATAATATTGATGAACTACACTACTAGTAGTACTACATGTATATACTATATGTGTAGGGTTGCACTCATGCATCATATCATCTGCCCTGGGAGAGAGAAAACAATTACACCAGGCTCTTCACTGATTTTGTAAATGGCTACACCTTGGATAGTGATATTGGGGTGCTAGTACCTACAGCTAATTCATATTAGGTGTAGGCCTGCCCAGGGAGTGATTGTGGCCATAATAGGCATTAGAGAAGGTGTGTGGGGGGTACATACAGGTGTGGTGGTTTGACCAAGCTGTCAAAGGGAGTGACAGGAGCTCTGTGCCTATCTCCAAGCATTCACATAGCATATTGAAATACTATGGCAGTTTTGGATATAATCTATACTAGGAGCTTGAGTCATATGTCAAGACACCAAGTCTCCAAGCTGAAACACACCATATTGGAACATGGGATGAGTTTAGTACAAAGCCTCTGCTTACTATAGAACAAAGCAGAATTGACCAAGGCTGATCCCCACCAATTCACTCTCCTACATTATGTTGTGTATTGATTTAACATGGGTGAGTTACAGACTAAGCCTATACATGGATTATTTTCTGTGGCTACTTTGGATGGTAGATAGATGTAATTAAGGTAGTGGCTAGCCACTACCTTAATAACCATCCACTCAGGGTATGCCATATACATCAGGTACACCTTGTACCCGAGGTACAACACAGTATTCATTAACGCATTGTCTCATTAATAATAATATTGGCTTTAATACTGGGCTTGTGTCTGAGGATTACAACTTGAACCACAGCCTTTTTCCCAGATACCAATTTTAATAGCTATATTTTTTAGCACCTCCCACGCCGCTTAGCGGCGGTACCGCAAAGCGGTACGGAGTGCGCTATGATGATTGCATTTGCCCCATGTGATGAGGTCTCACAATACAAAATTACTGAATAGAGAAATTGATAATTGTGAAATCTTCTTTATGTCTGCTTTTATGAGACATATCAAACACTGGTATACCGACATTAACGGCGGGAGGCGCTTTTTTACGCGGTCACAACCGCATTTCTTGTTACTCTACATAGAGTGTACAGATAATGGTTGTTTACTACAAAGTGTGACGTGTGTGAGTGAGAGTGAGTAATGGATGTTTAATGCCATTTCGACAGCTGAGGTCATATTCATGGCGAGAACTACATCACACAATTTAACAGAGGAATGTGTCAGTGCCCACGCATATGTGCACCACACACATCCCGAGGGATAGGAAAGAGGAGATACAGACCCTTTTAAGTGGGCTAGGGAAGCCCGTGACGTGTGTGACCTGGATGATACGATGTATAACCCATTACTATTGTAACACTGATACAGTACTCAGACGTGAACCACTTATTGTGTCAGTCTAGCCCTTTAACCACCACTGATGCAGGAGTGCATCATGCCCACTGGTCGGCATGATGCACCAATGGAGACTCTTCTTTGGGGCATAATGAATGACTCATGCAGAGTCGGCACGAAGCATGAATGCAGCCCTGGCGAGTTACTCGCCAGGGCTGCATTCATACATCATGACGACCAATGGGCACGATGCATGTGCATCAGCGCCTGTTAAGGGATAAAAAACTAAATAGTCCATAACCATAGGTCTGCATGTTGCTGATGCAGGAGTGCATCATGCCCATCGGTCTGCATGTTGCTGATGCAGGAGTGCATCATGTCCATAGGTCGGCATGTTGCACCAATGAAGAGCTGACAAGACTGCTCACTAGCACTTCATTGGAGCATCATGCTGACCCTCCAGGAGTGTATCAATCCGGCAGGGTCGTCATGATGCAATGCTGTTAATTGGTGGTCGTTACAGGGATAAACCACCAAATAGACTACAACCATTTGGTGCTCACAGAAAGGGGAGATTACAGGCAGCATCTAATCTATCAGATCCATTTAAAACATGTCTTCAACTCTTTGCTCTCATAGTGATCCACAAATTCACTCTACAAATTCCTACTGAGTGATTTATAGTGGCTGTCTCTGGTCAGTCACTCATACAGGCTTATCAGTTCTATGCTGTCACTTATCACTGGAAGTCTGATTTATAATAATGGCACAAATTTAACTTAACAATGAAAGTTTCCATTTGACAATTTGAAGTACTAAATGTACCTGCCAATTGGCACTTCATGGCTGTAATGTTCTATGGGCTATGACCTGAATAATCCATGAATTTAACTCCTGGAGATACACACACAACACTGAACCAAAATGGCTGCTGGACTCAAACTAATTATTTATTCACAAGAGGTCACATGACCTGAATACTGGTCTGTGATTGGCCGATGGCTCAACACTACATCTCTCCCCTTTTAGAATAAACCTTGGGTTATTCGTAATGTTGAAACACATATTTAGGATAAAGACACTATGAAAGTACTATTCAAATGTTCAGAATATGTACTGTCAGTTAAGAATGTTTATGGTAAACCATGTCAGCATCTTCTCGTATATATCAGATATATCAGTCACTGTCCTTTTGCATATTGAATGCGCGTACTAGTTCTCAAATAAATGAAACTTATGTATCTACCATAAAATTCTCAACCTATCTATAAGGAGAGGATAGACTGTCCTCATCCTTTATAAAGATCTTGGGGATTATTCTGCCCCGTGTGGAAGATCTTTATTTTCCCTAAACTACATAGTCTTTTAACCATGCTGGCTTTGATCTGTTACGTTGTGGTCTTTCATTAACCACAACTGGTTGCTTTGGAGTTGAACGCTGAGGAGTTACTGGTATTTCAGCATTCGGACGTGGCGGTGTGACAGGCATAGGACCTGTCTCAGGCACGTCAACAGGTTGTTGAGTACTTCTAGTTGGATAAGGCATCATCCTGGGAGCCTCATCATCACTCTCATCGTCTGATCTCACAGGTTGAATGTTCTTGTCAATAACTTTAAACTTAGAGGTGTTCCTGGTGATGTGTTTGCCACCTCTATTAGCAGTGACCATTGACCCTTTACGCTCCGTAACAATGTAGGGTTTGGAGTCATACGGTGTTGTTGTCTTGTTCTGTCGAGGTTGCTCTACCAGGACAACATCTCCTTGTCTGATGTCACTGGGAACAGCACGTCTCCGTTCATCTGCATAAGACTTCATTTTAGCCTTTGCTTGCTCATCTTGGCGACGCATCACACTATCATTCCTTTCCTCCCCCAAAAATGAAGGAAGTTTCACCTCAAATGGACGTCCAAACATGGCAACAGCAGGCGACTCACCAGTTGTACAGTGAGGTGTAGCGCGGTAGTTACGAAGAAACTTGTTCATTTCCTGTTTCCAAGGTTTTTTCTCAGTGCGTGCACCTTTCACAACCTTGCCTAGATTCCTCATGAATCGCTCACACTCGCCATTCGCCTGAGGCCATAATGGTGTGATCCTTCGATGATGGAAACCAGAGTATTTGGCAAAGTCCGCAAACTCTGCTCCTTGAAATGGAGGTCCATTGTCAGTCTTGAGTTCAACTGGTTTTCCAAGCGTTGAGAATAAGTCATCTAAGACTGGTACGACAGCCCTAGCACTTGTAGAATACACCGTCAACACTATTGGGAATCTTGAGTAATCATCAATGATGACCAGCAGATATTCTCCTGTCGGTAAGGGTCCATAGAAATCTGCGCTCAACATCTTCCACGGTCCATCTGGAAGTGGAGTCATCATAAGTGGTGTCTGTGATTGTTTCTTAACCACAGCTTGACAAGGCAGACACTGATCGATTCTCCTCTTCATCTTAGCATCAATACCTGGAAACCAAACTTTGGTGCGGATCAGTTTCTTTGACTTCACAAGACCTTGGTGACCCTCGTGTGCTAAGTCAATAGCTCTGTCTTGTAGACTTAGAGGCATTACCAGTCTTGTACCCCGAAGAATGTATGAGTTGTCATGAGCTACAGTAAGCTCATCCTTTACCCTGTGATAGGCCTTATATGTTCCTCGATCCGGACCCGGTCTCAGTAATTTATGCCACTTGTTCTCTTTGATAGCAGTAGCAACTTTCCGAAGAGTATCATCTGCCAGCGTTGTCTCACATACCTCTTCAAAAGTGATTGCGACTGGTACTGAAGAATTAGCCACGAAGTTGACATACTCCTCACCATCTAACTCAGCTCTGTACGCCTCGGCCTTCCGATTGGGATGCCGTGATAGATAGTCAGCCGGGTTGTCTTTTCCTGGTCTGTAGACAACTATCATGTCATACCTCTGTAGTCTTAAAGTCCATCTCTCAATCCGTGCAGGTGGATTTGCATGAGGATTGTTATAAATGGAAGTCAGTGGCTTATGGTCAGTGACTATAGTGAAAGGACTGCCCAGTACATACAGATGATACCTCTCACAACCGAAGACAACACCAAGTGCTTCTCTCTCTGTCTGTGAGTATCTCTGTTCCACTGGAGACAGTGCTCTACTTGCAAAACTAACCACGACATTCTCTCCATTGATCTTCTGTGTCAGTATTGCTCCCAGACCAACCGGACTCGCATCGACAATGATCTCAGTCGGTTTGTCTGGATCATAGTAGCGGGTTACTGTATCCTCACGTAAGGATTTCTTCAACTCCTTGAAAGCATTTTCCTGACGTCTACCCCAGTTCCACTCAACGTCCTTCTTAGTAAGCTCTCTCAGAGGCTCAGTAATTGTTGCATAGTTCGGGATGAACCTAGCACAGTAATTGGCCATACCAAGCAGAGAACGTACTTCTGTTGGAGTCTGGGGAGCATCAGCTTCGTTAAGTGCGGCAACCTTATCTGGGTCTGGTGACATACCTTCCTTCGAGAAGACATATCCTAGATACTTAAGATTGTCCTTGTTCAGAATACACTTTGCCCTATTCAAAGTTAGGCCCTTCTCACGGAGTCTCTGTAGCACCCTCTGTGGACTGTCATCATGGCTCTCTTGGGTCTTGCCATAGATCAGAATATCATCACTGACATTCAACACACCAGGAATACCTTCCAGTGACTCACGGATAGCATTCTGGAATATCTCGGATGCACAGCATATCCCAAAGTTCAGCCTTTTATATCTCCACAGTCCGATATGAGTGGTGAAGGTAGTGATGTACCTTGACTCCTTGTCCAAGAGTAACTGATGATACCCCTGGTTCAAGTCCAATTTAGAGAACTTGACCGACCCGTTCAGATCACTCACTATTTCTTCAATAGTAGGCATTATGTGTCTGACCCTTAGAATAGCCTTGTTTGCACTCTTCATATCCACACACATTCTGATGTCTGTAGGATCACTGGACTTGGGTGGAAAGACAGGTTGGGAGACCCAGGGTGTTGGTCCCTCCACACGTTCAATGATGTCGTCTTTCTCCAATTGTCTGAGTTTCTCTTCAACCTTACTTCTCAGATTGATGGGGATCCTTCTGTGTGGTTTTGCCACAGGTGGAATACTCTCATCTATATGCAGCTTGACAGTAAAGTCTTTCAACAGTCCCACTCCTTTGAACAGTGGATCTGAGTCATCAAAGCATATAGCAAGGAGGCATTCCATGTTTGCTTGTATGAGACCTAATGCCTCTCCAGTCTCATAAGTCAGCAAGCTTCCTTCGTTTTCTTCTGTGACAAAGAATAATGCATCTGTCTTCTTGTCATGAACCTGAATACAAGCTCTAAATCTACCTCGGATGTTAATTGGTACTTTAGATGTATAGGCTTTCACAACAATATCTGCGGGTTGCAGCGTCGGCTTTATCTCCATACTCTTAAATGCAGCATTGTCAATGATGTTTATACCTGCTCCCGTGTCAAGAATGAATGGGATCCTGGTACCATCAACTTCTGCCATCACCTTCAGCATGTTGCTGTTCTTAGAAGTTGTAGGCTTCAGTGTGTAGATGTACTTTTCACCAGTATCATCATTTGTATCCTTCCTGACCTCGTTCACACGTGCCTGTTTCTTCTTTTTCTTCTTCACTTCTGCCTCCGTCTTAGGCTTTTCTTCTTTAGAAGGTGAAGTACAGCATCGTGCAAAATGATCAAGGTTACCACACTTTCTACAAGTCTTCCCTTTGGCAGGACACCATCGTTGATCATGCCGGAAATTGCAAGAACTACATCGTGTCAGTTGTCCCTTGTCTGCAGGTTTAGGTTTCTGAGACTCTCGTTGAGATGACTTCTGTTGCTGTTTAAACTTGAGCCTATGTACAGATGTCTCACCTCGCTCAATAGTACTAGATTGTTGCTCAGACATCTCCATAGATCTACCTTTGTCTAAGATCTGGTCAAGTGTCCAGTTCTTGTTCTCCAGAGCGTCTTTCCTCAACTTGGAAGATCTACAGTGTTGAATCACCTGAGACTTCAGTTCACGCTTTAAATCAGTGAATTCACAGTACTTGGCAAGCTTCCTCAATTCAGTGACATACATATCCAGAGTCTCACCTGGTTCCTGCTCTCTCATGCGGAACTCATAGATGCCAAACTCAGGATTCACTTGAGGTATGAAATAGTCATTGAGAGCATCACGCACTACTGTATAAGCATCCTGATTGTTTGCAGCCACAGGATCTGGGATAGTCAGTGTATCACAAATGTCATCAACCTCCTCACCTGCATAGTGTAGCATTAGAGACTTCTTCCTTGCAGCATCTGTTATTGTCAGACCAACCATCAGCTGTTCAAAGCGTCGTACCCACTTTTTCCACCTGACCCCGACTGTGTCTCTGTCTGACAGATCAAAAGGTGGAAAGTGTGGCAGAGCCTCAGCCATGATTGCCTTCAAGCACAGATTCTCAGGGTTACTTACAGGATCAACAGTTAATGTCAGTAAAGTCACTCACCCTGTCTTGAAAGTCTTTATCAGTCCTACCTCAATACAGTGGTGGTGGTAGTAGTAGCACATTGTTGGCCTGCTCCCGGATCTTAGCGCACCTCAGCAGTGGCAGGTGTACACACAGAGCAGCAGCAGGTAAGCAGGGAGGGGAGCTCCAATCCAGCTTGAAAGTGAGCTATTTCTCCAAAATTCTCCTTATTCGGCCAATAACTCGTGTAAAATCCTATCTCTCCTGGATCACCGAGTTACTATATCCCATCCTCGTCGCCAAATGTAATGTTCTATGGGCTATGACCTGAATAATCCATGAATTTAACTCCTGGAGATACACACACAACACTGAACCAAAATGGCTGCTGGACTCAAACTAATTATTTATTCACAAGAGGTCACATGACCTGAATACTGGTCTGTGATTGGCCGATGGCTCAACACTACAATGGCCAATCGGCACTTCATGGCCAATCGGCACTTCATGGCCAATCGGCACTTCATGGCCAATTGGCACTTCATGGCCAATCGGCACTTCATGGCCAATTGGCACTTCATGGCCAATCGGCACTTCATGGCCAATCGGCACTTCATGGCCAATTGGCACTTCATGGCCAATTGGCACTTCATGGCCAATCGGCACTTCATGGGGAGGGGGCTAGGAGAGTTGTAGATTAACATGGTCAGCCACTGGCAACACGGTACTCTGACCATAATTTATGTTAAGAATCAAAGGACATACTGATGAGGTATTGGGGACGAGTTACAGCCAGGCAGACAGGCAGGTTTGAAGCAGGGAGACAGGTTGGCAGAGAAACAGTCAGACAGAAAAAAGGACCGGTTATCATGCAGGGGAGACGGGTGTGTGTGTGAGAGAGGAGGGGGGGGGAGGTAGATTCAATGGGGGGGGGGGGGGGGCAAGTAGATTGGCAGGTGCGTGCAGGTGGCTGTGTATTACTGTGAGTGCTTCTTTAATCAGACAGAGTGGATCCAGAGGTCAAAAGGTCACATAATCAGGTCACGGCTCAGTAGGTCTGTATCTTCTCAGAGCTGTATTTGATGCATCCTAAAAAGCCTAGGGTTTGATGCACTCTCCAAGGCTGGGAGTCGGCATGATACACCGATGCAGTGGAGATGAGTTTACCAGTGGTGTCGGGCTTCCCTAGCCCACTTAAAAGGGTCTATTTCTCCTCTTTCCTATCCCCTCAGATGTGTGTGGTGCATATATGCGTGGGCACTGACACATTCCTCTGTGAAATTGTGTAATGTAGTTCTCACCATGAATATGACCTTAGCTGTCGAAATGGCGTTAAACATCTATTACTCACTCACTCACCAGTGGTGTACTAGGATTCATCATATCAAAGCCTTGAGGCATCCGACAGTACTTAAGGTTTATTTGTCCCAATTTTCCCCAACCCTCCTCTTTCCATACTACCGCGTGCATGTCTTTTGCACAGCATCTTTTCAAACCTGAGCTCGGGTAGGGAGAGCACGACTCTGGTCTTCATGAAATTTTCCATTCCAGCACCAGAGATATAAAGGTACACCCATGTCTCTACCAGCACAAACACACAAAACACCTTCAATCCTTACTGCTACTAGTGTGCCACGTCGTGCTCTGGATAAAATAATCCACTAGAGACTCGTGTTATATCTTATCATTTAGACTACCGGTAGAGCTCCCTACCAGCTGATACACTTGTACTTAAAGCTGGTCCTGGTCTGGCTTAGTTCTCAGCCTACCGTAAACAACAGTGTTGCCGAAAACTTTTTGTCAACGCAGGCCAATGTGGCCTGCTTCTTGTATTCTTATGCAGGCCATTTCCTGCTCACGCAGGCCATATTGATTTTATTATTCTAGGGCTACACCAAAAAAATAAGTTGGTCTACGGATTTCCTTCTCCATATTTTCGGAAATACAAATTTTTTTTCTTTGAAAAAAATCTCGTCTACGGATTTTTTCACTCGCTTCACTTTCTACAAGTTTTCTCTTTGTGATGTTTGGCAATTTTTTTTTAAATAATTTTATTCGCTTGCCTCACTTTTCCAGGAATGAATCCATTGGACGACAAAAAATTCTTAAAAAAATTCGCTCGTTTGCACCATTTTTTCAAAACCAAAATCCGTAGACCAACTTATTATTTTGTTGTGGCCTAAGGTTCCTATATAAACTTCATCACAACTTAATAGAAATTGGAAAAACCTCAAATATAAAACATCTGCACTTAAATGGCCCTATCTTTGCTTATAATGGTCGGATTTAAAAGATTCTTTCACCATTAGAAAGCTCATATCAAGCCAGGCCATTGTAGCCTGCGTCTGAAACAATCATGTACAGGTTAACGCAAGTCCTCGTGTACAGGGTGCACCCTGAGTTGAAGTAAACCTTATAGAACGCACCTGGGTCATATATTGGTCATTTTAGTACTGTCCTGTAATGTAAACGCCCCACATATAAGACGCACCCTGAGTTAGGGTAAATCCTACCAGACGCAGATGATGTAATTTCTGTGTACAATACGTGTCTCATATGCGAGGATTTACAGTAGTTGTCAGCCTACCGTAAATCATCATGTATAAGGAGCAGCTTATATTCTAGCAGCTTATAGTTTAGTATGAATTTTTTTTTTTTTTTGTCCACCAGGACTAAGTCCACCAGACTTACTCCTGGTGGACAAGGTGAACAAGAAGGAGGCCCATCCGCACAATTTGATCACAACATACTCACCTGGCACTGACTGCCCGAGTAAAATTGTAAAGTCAAATTGGGACCTGTTGGTAAAATCCTATCATACTAGGAAAATACACGGCAAAGGCTTCAGAACCACGTAAAAGAAGCCTAAAAACATTGGGTCCATCATAGTCAGCGCTAAGCTACCTCCTCCTCCTAAGACAGGACCTAGCTTGAATGCCAACATCTGCAATACCAAATATTGCAGATATTGCCCCGGCTAAACATCACTGGTCATATTACCTGCTTGACAAATGGATGGGTATACACCAGAAAAATGAATGTCTCCTGCAAGAGTTCAAACCTGATTTACAGTCTGACCTGCCAACCTTGTGGGAGAATGTATGTAGGCCAGACTAAGGGCCCCTTGATGGATCGGATCAGAACACACTTCAGGAACATCACCCAAAACGTGGCAACCAGCACAATTGGTTCCCACCTAAACTCAGCCTTCAATAAACAATTGGATGATGTGGAACTAACCATAGTGGATTTCATACATGCTCACCCTGGGAGTGACAAGGCTGGCTACCTCAGAAATCTGATTGAATTCAATTGGATTCAAAGGCTCCATACTGAAGTCCCTCTAGGGTTGAATATAGCTGACGCCCCCTCTGAGGAGAATCAGTATCAAGGTCCCGATCTCTATTTTTAGAATGAAAGACAGACCCGCCCATGCTTGCACACCAGAGACTTTCAACCTAGCGATCTTCTCGCTGTCCACCATTTTGGATTTTGATGTTCTGTGCGCATGCGCAACCCCTCCTTGCCGGAAGTAGCATTTTCGAGGGAGAAATGATATATACTATCGATTTAACTTGAAATTAATGGCTTTTTGAATATAATACATGTATCTTTGACAATATCAATAGAATTGAATCGAATATACCCTATCTTTTTACTGTTATAGCCCCACAAGTCTATCGTCTCGCTGTCTGCCATGTTGGATTTTGGTTCTATCTGCGCATGCCCGACCCAATTTCCATGGGTATTTGGGTCAATTTGCACGACCACGGCTTTGTGATGGGAATTAAGGACAGGGCGAACACGTAATTATTTTATGTTTTTAATAATACATATCGATTCAAATCAATCCTTTGTCCATTCTTTATCATATTTCTAGATTATAACACTGAATAATTGAAAAAAAAATGGTAACAAAAGAGATGCGCGGACGGGTCGAATTACGGCAAATTCATCAACATTTATCAATTATTTGCACCACTCTGTACCAAAAACGCAGGAACGTTGAATCTCTCATGGGATTTAACATAGACTGGAAAAGCGTCTTACTTTTTCTCTGTGTTAAGAGGCACTGAATCGGTCCATTTTTTACCCGACGCGTATAACTCTTTCGAGTTAATAACACTGGGGAGCCACAAAAGATCTAATCTGGAGTGAAATTCCCGAATGACATCAAGCCCCTGGGCTTGGGACCACTGGCAATTTTTAATTGTCACAATAACTGCACAAACAGATGCCTGATGAGTCCCCATGGGATGAAACTACCCAATTTTGCTGTCTAAAGCTATTTAGACATATCTTCTCCACGGTGTCTGGGGGATGGGTGGCTGTGGGAGATGGGGGGGGGGCAGAGAAGAGGCCAATGCAATATTATAGAATAAATGGGAGGGGGGGGATCGTAGACGTAGAAATTGTTGGCATGTGCATACAAAAATTCACCAACAACAAAGTTCATTAAAAACGACCGTTCCCTTAAGAGGGAACTTCGAAAAGTAGGTTTATATGGGAAGATGGGAAGATGGGAAGAAGGCAGGGGAATAGGGGAGCAGGGAGGCTAGTGGGAGACATAAAGTTGGTGGTGGTCCTGCATCCATTGTTAGCCCTTTAAGGGGGAAAAAAGAAAAGACCACCCTTATTTCATGTTGATTTATTTAAAAAATGGTTAAGTCCATGCCTTAGGCCTATGTGTGATTGAGTCCTATGTTCTATGTCCAATGCCCTTGTAGGGTTAATAATTTTCTGCTGCTATGTGGCACTGAGGGGGTTAATGACCACTGGTGCATGCAGGCTAGAAGAAATACCTTAATCCGCTATTGTTCTTAGCTGCTGACCTGTGACCAACCCAGAACAGAGATTATTCTGTTTCTAAGGTGTAAATGCTAGCTGTACCATATACATGGCCTATGGGCTAGCTTTAACTATATTATATACCAAAAACATATACACCAATACCAATGTGTACAGAGACAGAGTATGGGCCAAATTTCCCTCTTTGTTCCTAGGTCTGTCAGAATCTCTCTTTGTTTCAATGTGATTTTGTGCAGCGGTCTATGTATATATATAAGTATGTGATTGACGTCTAGTCAATCACATAACTAGTAAACAAGATTTTGGCATCCTTACTAAAATATGTATTACTATAAGGGAGAGCATCCGGCCTTTCTGCTGCCTTGTATGACGTCACAATTGACCAAATGCAGCAGAAATGTGACTGTACAGCATTTCTAGATTACAGCAAAATGCTTTTCATATAGTTCCTTGGACCATGGATGTTAATTTTCTTTGATTAATGACATTAAAAAGCCCAGGAGAGGGTTTCTTATTGATATAATCAATGTTGTGCACTTCAGTATTATATTCATAGACATGTTTTACAACAGCCTCCATCCATATTCAATGCAGTACCTGCTGCATTTGGTTAATTGTGACGTCATACTAGCACAAAGACTACCAAAATAAGTCAACATGAAAAAAAAAGGTGGTCTTTTCTTTTAAAGCAAGACATGGTCGTCATGATGCATGAATGCAGCCATGGTGCACCTCTCCAGTAAGGTCTGGTCTGGAAGTTTTGCCTCCCCTTCCACCATGACTGCATCATCAGTGCATCATGCCGACCAATGGGTATGATGTACTCCTGCATCAACGACCCTGGAAGGGTTAATGTAAGTTTTTAATGTCTATTGTCTACCCTATGGAGGTCCGAGGGACCAGGAATACTGGTACATTGACAGATACAGCTGGTTCTGCCAGGGTGATGTCCTATGTGCACCAATACAGGAAGAGGAGCAGTGGTTTTAGACAGGAGTACCCAGCAGTGGTCTGAGCCTCAGCTAATTAACGGCAAGCCTTAAAAAAATTTCCCTACCTATACAGATCTACCCTTATATTTTTCAGCCCTGTTTACCTGAACACGACTTTTCTTTTTTAGCAAAGTTTAGGCCTAAATAATGATCACTCCCTAAGTTTGAACAGCCTCCAACTCCTCCCCACCCCCCACGTTCATGACATCATGCTGTCATCCTACCATTGCCCTGGGCCCTGAGGCCATCCATAAATGATGTCATGCTATTAAATTGGACCATTTTTGACCCCCCCCCCCCCCCTCATGTTTTTTGCCAATTTAGCAAAGCTGAGTGTAGTTGGAAAATTAATCCCATCATGCCTGGTCTGATACACCCCCTTCCCCTTCCACCATAACGTCATTTGTGGATGACCCCACTGTAGCACTCACAGTGGACCAGTCCAGGGGCAGTGCACTACCCCAGTCTGATTCTGTACCAGTCATCAGTGCCAGTGGCAGTGCCAGACACTGTCACTGTGAATCAAATGAGCACCATGATTCACTGTCAACACACAACTGGATCGTTTGCAGAACTGTGTAACTTAGAACCCTTGTACAAACTCTGAGCATATACAAAGTCTGACTTACGGATGAACTTGACCTCGTCACAACTGGTTAACTTCAATGACACGCGACTTCTGGCAAGCTCCACAAAAAGCAAGTAAACTGGTTGATGGATTTCCACCTAAAGGCCGTGCTGGCGACGTCTGCACTGACGCAATACACAAACAGCAACCTGTGGGCGAGATCAAGAAATGCAGTGACGTCTTGCGGCGATACTGATTGGCCAAAAATAAGAGACACACCTCCGTTTTCAGCCAATCACTCGGTGCGTTCGGAGTACGGCCGAGGGATCAATGCTGGTTTGTAAGGCCACCCCCTATTGGTCTGCTCCATGTGGGTCAATGTTGATCCCCAAGTCAACTTACTACACTTCCAAGCATATTTAAGGGCTGGTACCTAGCCAGACCTGGCTGGGGTGGAAGGGGGTGGAGGGAACAAGCTAAGATTGTGTAGTTAGCGTTCGAGGTCACCCCTTCCCATAATGCAATAGATATCCTTGCAAAACCGCTGCCCGAACGCACCGAACAGGAGAACGTAACTTGTTACCCTAGTTTGCTCTCAGCCATTGGGTACCAGCTAGAATAATCCAAAATGGAGTCCAGATACGAAGCTGCAGGTATTCGCGCAAGACAAAAAGTGGCAGAACATCTGTACAAGGGGATTTATGGAGGTGAGTCTTGTTCAATTCTATTCTGACATGTTTCAAAATTTATGAAAACCCAATTTTAGGGTGGAAGACTCTATTATTATTTTAGGAGAGGCGTTTTTCTTTCGCGTTTTAGCGAGGGTGGAAGATTGAATTTGTGTTGTGTCTGTTGTGACTTGTGCCAAGTTGTGGGAGAATGTGGGAGGGCCTGGTCTGAGCCTCAGCTAATTAAGTGATCATTATTTATCAACAGGGCGGGCTGGTGGGTTTGAGGTGGGGCGTAAAAAATTCAGACCCCTCCTGAGGGGGGGGGGTGCTCAAAAAAAATGTTTACCCCTCTCTAGGCGAGGGGGGGGGCTAAAAAAATTTACCGTCTTTTTAGCAAAAAAAGCCCACGAGCTACTATAGATCAAAGAGGGCCTTTTAGAGGGGCGCGAAAATTTTCTGCATCTGCCGTTGAAGGGGGAGGGGCACGTAAAAAATTTCCGTGCAAAAACCCACCACCCTACCCCCTGCCCTGTTGATAAATAATGACCACTCCCTAAGGTAGGCACTTACCTACCCCCAGTGCATGCTTCTGCTGCAGTGGAGGTGTGAAACTGTGATAAAGCTGAAACTGGGGAGTGCTAAACCCTCCTTTCTTTGCAAGCTCATTGTGTAGCTATTTACAAACATGGACTCATTTTAAAGGGATTGATCAGAGGTTAAATAAGAATCTATTTGAGAATTAATTGATTCAAATAAACATCCCATTCTGTCAAGGGACTATTCTATTTATTATCATTATTAACGCCATACTCTAACCAAGCTGACCAAGCTTTCCCCTGTAGAACTCAAGGTTACCTATTTTCAGCCTACCGGGCTGAGTGACTCACTCACTCCAGAGTGACTCACTCACCCCCTCCCTCTCCCAGTGGAAACCCCCAGGCTCCACCTGTGAACCCCCACTGGAATGCATGACTCATACACTACCTCTAGGCCCATCTGTCCAGGTGACTCACCTTGGAGAGCAGCTCACTCCCCCCAAATCCGGATCAGACTGGATCTAACCGGACTGGGGCCGAGCTACTCATCCCCAGACTGAGTCACTGGACATGCCCTAATACGGAGGCATGAGTCACCCCGAGCAGCTCCTTTCCCCCTTTATAAGCTGGACGGATCCTGCTCAGATAATCTTATTCTTCTCCAAACCTAGACCCTACGACACTCAGGTGCCTTGGCCCCAGGATATGGCTTGGTCAGACTGGCGAGTACCATACTGTATACCGTATTGATTACTCTCACGCCAATCTTACAATAAAGCTGGATCATCAACTGAATTGTCTGGACTCCTGTTACCTCACTTCATGACATGTAATGACCTGTTGACAATTCTCCCCAAGTGAAGTTACCCCATAACTTTGAAAGCATTTTTTCGGTATAAACGCCAAATCTCACATAAAAAAGAGAATAGATCCCACACTTTCTACAGAAAAAAATGGTTTAGAAAACGTCTAGGGTTTTAAATGAAGTCTTTACATCAATTTAAATTGAAATTCTGACCGATTAAAGATCTCATATCAGCTCCATAATTTTGCGCCAATTCTGTCAGATCGCTAAATCGCAGATGCTATTAGGTAAAAGATAAAATCCCTTTAAATTGTTAAATTTTGATATGATACATTGATTTTCAACCTTTTATGTGGAACTCTTCCATACATGAAAAGAAAATAGTCCAAAATAATGATTTGAGAGATGTAGCCACTCCTGTATCAGATATGCTTGATCACAAATCTGGACCCTATTTAAACTCCTAACAGTGGCAGAATTTTGGGTTCGATTTGGGGTCTCTGATCATTCATAACTTCCCTTATACTTGGCATAAAGACTTCATTTAAATAGCAAATCCATTTCTTTTGATGAGATCTATCCATTGCTTAAAAGATAAAATGAATGGGACAAAGTCTTGAAAACTAGGTAAGTGCCTACCTAAGGCTAAGCCTAAAGCCAAGGGAGTGGTCATCTTTCAACAACTTCGGGATGTGTGAATTTTTCTTTTTCGACCCTCCCTTCCAAAGGGGTCTGGGATTTTTTTGGTACCGGGTACCCCTTGCCTTGAAAAGGCTTGGTACACAGACGTTTTCACTAAAAATGGGTGAATTTTTTGTCCCTGTCCCCACACTGACACCTCAAAATGGGCCAAATTTTGCAAATAGCTCAAGGGGAGCCTTGAATTTTGCCCCTCCCGAGAATCTTTTTTTAATCCAATAAGGCACCAGCCCCCCCACACACACACACACACACGAAATTAAAAGATACTGCCACTCACTAATTTTGTGCCTATACATGGGTGCTCAAAATTTTTAGGACATCACACCGTCTTTTTTTAGGAAAAATGGTGCGTCACTCCGTCATATTTTATGTATATGCCAATGTACTAGGAACTTTTGATAGTGCCGCCGTCAGTCATTTTGTAAAACCCCTGCGTCACAAGCATCACTTTTTACCCATGTAAAGGCACAAATTTGCTGTCTATATAGTTTAGTACAGGGCTTTTGACAGGACCGCGCAGTGTGTAATTCACGCATTTAAACCTTATATGGCACATTTAAATGGCTAAATGTGCGCAAAATGGCACATACAAATGCTTCTGTCGTTGTCAGAGACCTGGGGCTAATACTAAGAGTGCTACAAAAGTAGCAGACCACTCATTGGAAAGATAACGGTCTCCACATTAAGGAAATCGATTGTAGCATTTTCCATAACTTTTTTTTTCAAATGTCTGAGACATCTGGGGAAGAAAAATTATATGAAAAACATAAATGTGATTAGCATAATTGGCCTTCTCTCATTTAATGCTTTCTCCCAGCCTAGACTGCATTGACTCATAAGCCGATCCCCCAACTTGGAGCCCAAATTTTTTTTAAAGAGTTTGAGTGTAAGAAAGATGCACAGACAGCCCTTTTCTGTCATAAAAATAAATCTGACCAATAACTTCTTTTCAGCAAGCATCTTGCAAGAAGCGTATATATTATTCATGTGTCCAGATCATCAACTTCTCTATCTATACACAATTTTCCAAGGTACATGATGGCCCATTAATTCACAGAATGGCGCATTGTTTTGGCTAATGAGTGCGCAATTTGCCCATTGCAAAATATCATGTCAAAAGCCCTGATCGTACTTCACTCTTCCTGTTGTGTTGTGTCATATCAATATCACTAATAAGTGTTATTTTTGCTCTGTGTGGTTTGCATAGCCTATCATGGCCTCTCACTGTGAGCCACAGCACGGACACTGGTTCATGTGTTCAGTTTTGAGATGACTTGCATTATGATCAAACACCCTGTCTTCAACAAAATCATAATTATAGACATAGACCCATGACTAGAGGTTGTGACAAGTACCGTAATCTCCCGTATAAGACGCGTTGCGCGTATAAGACGCACCCCAAACTCAGCACATGCATTTTCGCGTATAAGACGCACATTTTAATGCTGATATTTGTAAGATAAGTACATTTCTATAGTAAAAGTACCCCTCGTATAAGACGCACACCCAACTTGAGAGAAAGCTATAAGACCCCCCAGCATTTTGTTTGGCGTAGAGGACGCGTCTTATACGCGGGAGATTACGGTAGTGAATGTGTTACCCGGTGCTGATGGATTTACAATCATGTCAACTTAAACCAAGACTACAAAATCCCCTCTTTAATTTAATAGATATTTTGACATGACACGAATCTTACAATATGCAGTCTACTCTATATCTGAGATCTTAAGGCATAAAAAAATAGTTGTGTTCAGGTAACAGAGTTGAAAAAAATTAGGGTAGGTAGGTAGGGATCTTTTTGAAATTTTTTTTTGTACCGGCTGTAAATTTTTGCGCCTACTCGACATGAATTTGATGCGCGAGATCATGAAAAAAAACGTCAATGTCTTGATAAGTGTCAAAATATGTGATTTTCCCCCAAAATGTCCCAAAAAAGTTAGGGTAGGGCCAAAAAATTAGGGTAGGTAGCGTTACCTGAACACAACATATCTTTTTTAGGCTTTTAAATGCACCAGCAAAGGCACACTGAGCATGCAACTTCCCATACCTTTATATCTGGCATATCATTTTTAATGCATTTTCCTTGGGCTATTGCAGGTGAAATTAAGCAGAATAAAAATTAGGCCACACCAAAAAAATAAGTTGGTCTACGGATCGCCCTCTCCACATTTTCGGAAATACAAATTTTTTTTCTTTGAAAAAAATCTTGTCTACGGATTTTGCTCGCTTCAGTTTCTACAAGTTTTCTCTTTGTGATGTCTGGCAAAATTTAAAAAAAAAATTGTTCGCTTGCCTCAATTTCCCAGCATCCATTGGATGCCAAAAAAAATCTTTAAAAAAAAAAAAAATTCGCTCGCTCGCACCATTTTTTCAAAACCAAAATCCGTAGCCCAAATCATTTTTTTGGTGTGGCCTTAGTACAAATTATTATCATATTATTTAAGGAAAACTTTTTATTTTTCTTCGCCAGCTGATGGTGAGTTGGATCCTTACCGTCAGAATGAACAGCGGATACAAAAGGAGCGTAAGCCAGAATCTCCGTACAGCATCAACAATGTACTGTGGATGATGGCTGCCATTGCCGTCTTCTACTACACTGACTTTCCGACCGCTGTCTTGTATGATCCCTCAGTCCGCAGGTTGGTTAAAGTCATTAGAAATTCAGAAAAACTGTCAAAAAAGATCAACTGATGAGGCAAACATATGCCAAAACGTTGTGATCATTGTTAACTACATACGTTAAAATAAATTTCAACTGAAATTATACTTCTGTTCTTTTAGTTGTGTCTATTATATGATTATGATATCAAAAAATTAGTTTCCCCTGATAAAGGCATAATAAAGCGGTACAGACATTTGGAAATACTTCGAAACTCCCTCATAAACTAGATTATCGATGGTACATGTATAAGTGACCTGAAAGGTTTGTGTTTATTTCTTCTTAACCCATATACTTCTTCAGGGCGCCATTGCTGCATGAGACCAACATAACTTAAAAAGGAAACCACTTCAGTTCAGGACTGTATCCCAAGGATTTTACTGAGCTAGTAACACACCAAAACATTTGTCTTGCCTTATACTAAGGACACTATAGTATTGTTATACTCAATGTCGCCCATACCTTTGAACCTCATGTTCGGCTTTGATGATTGTAGACTGTGGCTGAAGCTGGGATTCGGTTTAATCGCACTGAATGTCGTCATCGGGGGTTTCCTCATCATCTACCTCTCATTCTACCGCAAAATTCCCTCCAGTAATTGGGAACAACACTACCCGGCTGCCATCCCTATTGCCACTGCCGCCTTTATTCTAGGAGCTGTATGGTAAGTTCTGTTTGTTGTCTTTGTAATGTACTTAGCTGGTTAATCAAAGTTATTATGAGCATCTTTGAGTTTAAACGTGCCAAGTATAACCAACATATTGGACGATGTAGCAGGGTATATTGTGTACATGAAGTATATTACTGGCGAATTAAGTGCTGTGGACCTCTTATATTAAAGTGGTCCCAATCGTCATTTCAGAAAAACAAAGTAATGTTGATGTACATGTATCGGGACATGGATAATCGATTGCACATCTTTTGATCCATTTATCGTTTCCAAACACCCAAGGCTATATACCAACCCTTTTCAAGTATCATTTCCCCTCCCCCCACCTGGAAGATATTAAGACTACATAAAGTTGTTTTTTTACTTTCAGTGTTACTGTCGCTTTGTGGCCAGTGTGGAACATTCTGACACCGTTTTTCCTCTTCGTCTTATTTATGGGAGTTGTCGTTCTCATCGCCATGCTGCCTTCATTTTAAAATTCCCTCTGTCCTGAGAGATTTGCTTGTATGTAATAAGAATTCTGAATGTAAATAGATTGCATTCCTCGTGTATAGTGGCCTTTTAGTCCAATATGACCCTTGTAATCCACTCATATGATATTTTCCTTCTATCATAATGTATATGCACTTGAAAGTAATTACTTTCAGTCTACAATGTAAGGCTGTTGTTTGTATCTGTTTGGACCTGGAAAATCTCCTTTTGACACGGAATTGATCATAATCAAAACAGCTGACTGTGATATTAAGGTTGAATTTGGTTTGTACCGGTCAGGTCTGAAATATTTTCATATTTCTAAGGAGATGGTTGACACTAATGACATTATAGTTCTACCGTCAAACTGTGTATAGCTTTTGAACTGTTCGCTCAACATTCCATGTTGTTCATACTGGGTATTTAAAAAAACAAACACTACAGTAGTAATAAAGTCGTTGATATTTCTCTTACATATTGTATCGGTAATGTACAAGCATGAATAAGGAATGAATGTCACACACAGGTTGGCATTAATTTATATTAAACCATAGAAGTGAGGAAGTATTACCAATCGGATAAAATCAGCAAGGGGCTAAAATTTCAATAAAATGGAGCTGCTTGAGAATGACAAGGGGAGAGCCGTTTAAAATCGACACTGGATATTAGAGCCCCCCTTTCTAGTGGCCAGCTGCATTTGGATCAAGACAAGGTCATGGTTAGATCTGAGAGGCCCCTCACGAAGGTACCCTAAGTTACCTTTTTGACGCAGATGCATAGACAAAGGTGCACGAGAATTGGTCAGCACTGAGGGTTATCACACGAGGCGAAGCCGAGTGTGATAACCCTCAGTGCTGACCAATTCGAGTGCACCTTTGTATTTATCTCAAGTTAATTTAGTCTGATATGTTCAAAATTCGATTGATTGGCATTAGAAGTGATTTTATCGTCAGTTATTTGACCGTTTTGGATGTTTTCCCAGGGAGTGTGATACGGGGAAGGGTTATCACACTGTGGGGTGTGATACAGAGTTTCTTGGTTAAGCCTATGGGGCTCTCGTATTCAACTTGAGATAAATGCAGTTACAACCTTTTAGCAACAGGCGACAAAATGGAACTTTTTTTTTTTTTTTTTTTTTCACAGAAAAAGAGAAATCGTTTCCATCTTGCCCCCCCCCAAAAAAAAACAAACAAAAACAAACAAAGACATAAAAAACAAAAACAATTTTCGTAAGTATGGAAATGGTATAACTCCTGACAAGTGGTGCTCAGGGAAACTTTGTTGCCATGGAAACATTTCAAGAAAAGCTCTGTGGTCCCTTTCACGGATGAAATTTACTTGTCATGGAAACGACGTGTCAAACTTTATAAAACTATTTTAGCGAGTTGCTATGGTTTCTTGAAAAAAAGACCCCAAAAAACCTGCGTAGTTTTCTTGCAAAAACAAAAAGGTATATTTTTTGCCTTGTGATTCAAACTTATTCCCCCCCGCCCTTTCCTTAAGATCCGTTTGGTGCTTTCTCAGTCCCCCCCCCCCTTTTTTTTCGTGTTCAATGCTTTCGTTTTTCTTGGGAGCCGTTCTCATACCACCAGAATTCCCTTCTTTTTTATTTGGGTTTCTTTGTTGTTGTTTTTTTCAATCAATTTTGGTTCTACCAATACCAAAATTAGTGAGATTAGTAGGATTTCTGGTGCAGAGAGGGGCTCCTGTTCTTAAGACATGTTGGAAAGATGAGGACAAGTTGAACTTGGTTCCTGACTGCACTTTTATTAACATACAACATAAGTGGCATACATACAACGTTGGTCGCAGCTGACCACGTAAATTGTACATCAAAATATTCATACAAAACATACAAGGACAGAAATAAATATAAAACCAGTATAAATTGTATAAAAATAAACTGCGTTGGTGGTAAAATATCACAGTTCGTAAGGCAGTCCAGGTTTTTGAGTTTTAGTTGTTAGGCCATGATGGGAGTGTCCCTCAGGCTCATGTCCTTGCAGACAGTTTAACGCCTGCGGCGGCGGCTGCTGGAGCGGCGACGGCTGGTCCTTCTCTTGGATGCCTTCCTGGACCTGGAGCGCCTCCTCTTGCCGCCCTTCCTGGACCGAGAACGAGACCTGGAACGGCTTCGGGATGCACGCCGTCCACGGCTACGGCTGCGGCTCTGTGGGCAAGAAAATGGACATTTAAGAAATCTGATTCCTTCAGTGGTGCCTGATTGTAACTCTTTTACCGTGAAAGTAGTATTGTGTGGGATGTGTGAAAATTTTAACCTGGTTACACAAACTCGGTGACGCCGGTCTACCTTCTGCAGACCAGAGGGGACAGACGCAGGATGCTTCCCCTAATAGTGTTCCAGTATGTAAGAGTCTATAGTCCATTGCTACATGTCTCGGAATGTCTCCTCGCCCCACTAACCAACTTTTGTTACCACTTTTACTTGAAGTCTAACAAGGGGGTAAGGTAAAAATGTGACATAGACATTAATAAGGAATACTCATAAATGACAAGACATGACGTCACAGTGGTGGTAATTGGTCCCTACCATCTAACTAACCAGTAGCTCTCCTGCAAACTCCAGGCGAGAGGAGGGTTAAAAATGGCCTTTATGGTAGTATTTCTAAAATTGAATTCTATATAGAGTTTAAATTAAGAGTTTGAATTTGAATAAAAATCTAGTCTCGACTCTTCGGCCGAAACACCCCCCTCCCCATTTATATGAAAGATAAAAACAAGGAATCATTGAATTTGGACAAAGTCACCTGGCTACGACAACGCTATTTTGAGAAAAGAAGTTAAAACCCACCCTGGACTTGGACTTGGAGCGCCTCTTGCGTCCCTTGCGGCTTGCAGACCTCCTGCGGCGGCCTGACCGGCTGCGGCTGCGGCTCCTGCTGCGGGACTTGGACGCCTTCCTGCGGCGGGACTGGCTGCGGCTCCTGCTGCGGCTGCGGCTGGCCTTCGCCTGCAAAGTAAACAGGAATGATCAAAAGGTGCAAACAAATAGATAAGAGCAAAAAGTAGACACATTTCCAAAATGTCTACAAATGTACCCAGTATCGTATTTTTTTTAAGCAGATATTAAGATTGGATTTCGCTACAATTCCTCTATTCTTCTGATGAGTAAATCTGGTAAATTCCCTAAAGCTAGCTTCATCAAGTTATTTGCCAAAAGGTGCTTTTACAAGAATTTGTCTTGGCGTTATGACTTATGCGTTACGTCGTTGCACACGAATATTAATACACACCAATGATTTATGAAGGAAAAAAATACAATTAAAAGGGGGAAAAATAGAAAACAAATTGGAAGAGTGGTACTTACCGGAGCAGCGAAGGCCCTAACGCGGCGGGACCTGAGAGCCCACACCATGATAAAAACTGAAGATTGTAACCAACACAAAGGATCAAATCATAAAATCAAAGTGAAGAAAACATTCCTGCGTCCTAGTTACGTCAACGTCAAACCCGAATTATGAAGAAACGATTTGATTGGATAATAAGTCTCCTTGTTCCATCCCACAATGCATTGTAACCAATGCAATTGACGTATTCTTGGACGTATGACGTCACATTTCGTCCTTAGTAACATGACGCCATACGTCATGGACTTAGCAACGTACTTTAGCCAACTTTTTTTATTTATATAGTTTCGTATTCGCGAAAAATATCATGGGAAATGAACAAATCTTCATTAAATTTATTCACAGACTATTAATTAAATGGAGATTAACTGGAAAAAGGCTTGGACTGTGCTTTAAAGTGTTCCATAATTCATATTTCGGTGCTTTGCGTCCGACTGAAGCAGACAAAGAGCGTCGTTTGTTTGTGTTACCTTGTTTTTGTAGTGCTAATCATGTTTCACAGAGCCCATCTAATGTCATCTCATACTTTATTTAGTGTACAAATCATCTCTCTTTAGTGTTATCTACTCCAGAGATATCAAGTTATGTTTTATTTGGCTGGAAAAGCATGAAAACTGAAGTCGTTCAGACCTTTAATAAACATGAACGGAATCATGGAGATGCTGGTAGCTGGTAAATTCACAAACTGTACTTCAAATGTGCAGAAGGTCTGATGAAAACCAGCATAAATCAAAACAAACGAGAGTTATCGCTGAAATATTTTGTCACAGCCATATAATGACATAAAAAGCCAAGGAACCGTGTACTCGTCTCTTTTTTCCAGCTGTTGCCGATCGAATAATAGTTTTCCTGTCGATATTGTCCACGCTTACAGAGCGCCAAGAGCGCGGCATCATTTGCTGAGCGGAAACATGATCGCCAAGCCACAACAAACGATTTCCTCCCAGTCATGTGCTTCGTTGATGATCACAGGAGAAATGTATCAACTATTTAATTGAAAAGTACCAGACTCCTTGTCCGGTTTAAAGATCTGAATTAGGTGGAAAGAACCTGTGATTCACCATGGAAGAAAGCACCGAGAGGACTCCTCTTTTGTCAGGAGGCGCAAGGAATAGTGTGCCAACTCGAGCAAGTCCAGAAGTAAGTAGTAAGTTTTTAAAAGTTGAACTAGTCTAGTCTAGGCAGGCTAGGCATGGGCCATGGCATAGGCACAGTCATAAAGCCCCATACTGCAAGGGTACCCCCTGCCCCGAAATGTGTGACCTACTTTCTGCATATGGGAATTTTCTATGACATCATACCTAGCATCATCCTGACCTTGTTTACAAATACACAGGCATGGCTAGGGTACCAATGGAAAGCTACCGCTTCAAGGATTCTAATGGTGCCAAAATTTTAAAGATCAGGTGGGGGGAAACTTGAATTGTTGAAGGAATTGAAAAATGTATTTTTTTCAGAGCTTTGGTTCACACAAGGGACTCTCCTGAAAATTTTTGGTCAAAAAATTTGGACACATGAGAACGGAGACCAAAAATTAAGCTCTGACCTTGTCCTTGACCTTAAATGACCTGAAAATAAGGTCAGCTGAGCTGGTAGGGTATTTGATACATATTTATAATATTTAAGCATACTTATATTACCAGGTAAATTTGCTAGTCTCTTTAAATCTAGGTAGAATTTAGGTCTCGCTGAAAAGTGACCTTTGACCTTGACCTTAAATGACCTTGACCGACAGAAGGTTGCAGGTGAGCAAGATCGACCGGGCATCCAACACTCATCATTACATTTTTTATTTAAAGGAAATTGGTTAAAAATTGATAAAATGAAAACAGAAAATGTGTTTTCACCACCAGGCAGTTATCTGTCAGCAGTCACAACATCCTATATGCTTTACTATGGGATAATGGGCAGAATTTTCAGACAACATAATTGTCATTTTCTCAGAAACTAAACAAGATATTGACTTGAAATTTTCACTGAATATCTATTTCAATTAGATCTATCCAGCCATAACATCAGTTTACACATCTAATGTATTTGAAAATTTTCTGACTGTGCCTACATGGCAGGGTCCTAAAATTCCAAAAACAAAATTTATCAATACTATAGTATAGGATGCTAGAAGTGTGAGTAATGTGCTTTAACTAAGATTTGATATGCATTTGATAGCCAAATCCATCAATTTATAATGCTGCCAGGAATAGGCTTTTTTTTTTATTATTATTATTATTATTATTATTATTATTATTATTATTATTATTATTATTATTATTATTATTATTATTATTATTATTATTATTATTATTATTATTATTATTATTATTATTTAATCGCTCACAACACATACAATGATACAGTAGCGATGGGCACCCAAAAATTAGATTTAGTATAATCCAATAGAAAAATTATACCCTAGAAAGAAGAACTCTTTGCCAACCTAATGCTTCTTGAATGAATGCAAAAGACTGATTAGAAGAGAAGGAGTGAATTTTTGAATATAAAAAAGTTAGGAGTATTTTCTGTCACCTTTTTCTGGTCATTATCAGCTCTGTGAGGGAAAATTAGGTCAAGTCATGCCACACTGACCACACTCACTGAGTGGTGCATTTTTGACATTATCCCATATAAATGCTTATAACTTTCTAACAGTCAAGGTTACAGAGAAACCAGTCACACCAAAAGGCAGAAAACAGTTTGGTGGTTCTAGGGGTATAAATTATTTTGTGATTTTTGGCTCGGAAAAATGTACCATATTTGGACAGAAACTCAAAATTCTGTGTGATTGAGTAAATTCACTCAGGTCAGATTTGTGCAATTTTGAGCAAAATATGCTGTTACTCCTTTTCTTCGAGCACTTTTGAGCACAAATATATTTAGGAACCAGTTTTAGATTCTTGTAAGAAACAAAATTACGGACATTTTGGTGGTGGTTCTCAAAGGTACCCCAAAACTTTGTTATTTAAAAAAAAATGTTAAAAATTCGAAATATTTTCATTCAATTCTAAATTTTGTCAAATTCTGTTTTTCTTCATTAGATAAGAAGCTTGATATTTTAAGTATAAATTACTCTTTAAAGTGTGTCATTTGACAAAGAATTGTAGGAATTACAACAAATTTAGTAACTGATGGCAGGGTGAGACTCACCCCGGTCACAGCAAACATGGCATTGTTTATACTTGATATTTTAATAAACTAGACATCCCACAAGAAAATGCTTATGATATTCCTATTCTATGAGTCTTTTTACATAACATACCAAAATATGATGTTTTCCCCTGGAACAGAAATACCAAAATTCAGGTCTTGAAGTTGTCCAGTTTACTATAGACTAGTGACAGATATGCAGTGCTTTTCATCCCTACATACAGACAGTTATGTTGTAGTCTACCCGATTAATTTCCACGGCGCATCTTCCAAGAGTATTTATCAGTACAGTTAACACTTTTAGTACAATACCTTAGCATTCTTAGTTTAAACTCAATGTAGAGTACATCCGATCTTTCACTGCCTAGTGCAGACTGGCAAGAAGAACAACCAACTTGTATACAATAATGAATATGTACAGATGAGTGATGTGGCACAAAGAAAAGAAAATATTTGTTAACTTGACAGTCGTCTTATTATTTTTGGAGAGACATTGATATACGGGGGAAATACACATCCACTAATCAGTCTAATGCCTACACAGAGACAATTAACTTGTTAATCATACAGCAATGTATCACTTCATACTTCATTTTATCCGTAGGCCCTGCCCGAGACTGACATACCAACACATACTCACTTAGCATTTATATGTTAAGTTTTACACCACCTCACCGTGGACAATTGTATCAATCATAAAGCACTATTACCATCCCATACACATACTAATCTAGGCTGCATACAAACACACATTAAGTTTTACCCCACCTCCACTATGAACATCTATATCAATAACCATAACAAACTGATTTCGGTCTTACATGGACTATTTCACCTAGACCAAGCTTCTGTACCCATGCTATTAAAAGTTGGAACTACTTCCTATTTACCACAACCTCAAGGCTCAATTAACCTGAAACATGTATAGAGCATGCTACCCTCTAAGTAAAAACCATTCAACCTTTTTCTTTTTTCTTGGGGTGGAACACATGCCAGAACAGATTAGGCTCCACTCCTTTTGGCCAGCGTTTTTTACTTCTCCTTTCTTTCAGAAACTTGTCTCTCCCTTTTGACTGAGAATGGCCCTGAATCTGCCCAAGTAGGGGGTCCTGTTGGGAATCCAAGAAAATAAAAAAATCATCCTACAGCTATCTATTACCAGCCATAAGGAAGCCTAGCATTTTCTCTCCGTGAATCAGATGGATTTATCATGCTAGTGTCAATCGTTTTTGTATGGGAGGAGATTGTGTTGGTCCTGTCTAAGAGTGTTTCCCCAGAGAATGATGAAAAAACCAGAGATGTAAGTTGTCAGGGAATTCCCTGAAAATAGGGATTTCAAAAATCTTTAGATTAAGTCAAAATAGGGATATGTAAGGTCTTTAGGGCCAGATTTTATTTTCTTATTCATAACAGTCAGTGTGAATATCCATGTTCTTCAAAATGAAGAGAAATATGTGTTCTTGCCCTAATGATAACCCCCTGCTATACACATACCCAGGCCTGTGTTGGCTGCTTTAACCAGTGACTCCACTGAGGAACAGGGAGGCCCCCTGGTGTAAGCAGAGAGAGTCAACAGGGCAGGGGAAGGCCTGGACAGGGGATCTCAGTGACATACTCTACTAGGGGAGGTGAAGGGAATGCTGCTCTATGATTGGTCTAAAATAATCAGCTCAAGACTAGTCTACAGTTGCCCTCCATACAGCCATTTGGGGAAACCCCTTCAGAAGTGCCATGTGAAACTCACACCCCAACCACCATACATCTACTCAATGTCTGAACACCACCCTCACCCTCAGCCACCCTTGATTCTGAAGCATTATAGGTTGAAAAAGATTAGGGGTGGGGTTGGTGGGGAGGGGGGTATACTAAACTCATAGTTCCATATACATGTATTGTGGGGAAGGACATTAATTGTATACATGCACAATGCATATATAGCCTTTAACACCCAACCCCCCCACCCCCACCCTGCGATAATAGCTTTTCAGGGATTTTCTCAATACCCGACTTACATCTCTGAAAAACACACGTGACATCATAGATGTGAATAGTCATAAAACATTGAATTCTCAATGAGTATTAATGCTGCTAGGGTTTCCTTGTAGGAAAAGGAGTGTATTATCACATCACTATTTATTTTTAAGATGCTGTTTTGTTTTCATAATTTTTAAGACCAGCAAAGTGGACATAGCCAAATTTTCTGGGTCAACCTGTTGCTAAAGCTAACTTTCCCACATACACTGCCATGCACAAATCAATGCACATTGCACAGATTTATATAGAAAAATAACAACTTTCCATCACTTATATAGTGGTCAAGGAGTATCACTAATTTTTATCAATTTTCATCATAACCCCAATTTGAAACCATTTATTTATATCCTTGATAATTTGTTTTTACTGAAATAATGGCCTGACACTAAAACTAGAGGTGTTGTAGGCAATCATAGCATTTGGAATTTTGTAAACATCTTTATAGGTTCTCCTCCAGGGTTGGGGTAAAGATGACCATAACCAGATAAAAAATCTAGGGCAGAAATGGCTGCCTTAGCAGGCAGAGCGATGGTCACGCCACCTGGGGAGTACTGTAATGTCTAGTTGAACTGAACAACAACAAAAATTCAGACCCCTCTTCGACACTTTGACATGAAAAAGCCCGCAAGCTATAGTTCTACTTCTAGAACCTCAGCAGTGCCTGTTGAGATGAAACTCATTTATCTAGACTAGAGAGCTAAGCCTAAGGGCCGAGTCATTTATTGCCAGGTGGGGGGAGGGCTTGTTTTGTTAGATATGCCATTCGTTGAGACGGAAAGTAATGTAACCTTGGTAACGTGCCGAAGTCGGCACACTGGATGCTGGGGACAAAGTGGTGCTCTGCGTTCCCCATTATGTACCGTAAAACCTCGCGTATAAGACGCGTCCTCTACGCCAAACAAATGCCTTGTGCGTCTTATAGGATGTACTGAAATTGGGGGTGCGTCTTATACGAGGGGTAATTTTACTATAGAAATGTACTGAATTTACAAAATTGGTACCTAAGAGGTGCGTCTTATACACGGAAATGCATGTGCTGAGTTTGGGGTGCGTCTTATACGCGCAGCGCGTCTTCTACGCGGGAGATTACGGTAGTATGATAGAAATCCGTATCTGCCAAGAAGACAAGATTTCCTTTGATATAGTGTTTCAATTTTGTATAAACTCTAATTAGTTAATTAATTACCACATTAATTAGGTCAATGTTTTAGTAATCTCTCATTCATCACATGATAGAACTTAGGAAGTCGAACAAAAACATATAGAACAGAAAGTACATAGTCTTAACCTCATCTCTACCAAATATGAAAGAAATCTATCGACGAGCACATAGGTTTCTAGGATCAGCCAACTTTAATTTCAGCTAATTTTGATGCTTTTTCTCAACTTTTTATTTTCATAAATTCATATCTCTGACCCTAGTGGTCACGTCAGCTTCATTTAAACTGCATTGTATCCGTAAAGTCATTGGCTTTCAGGAAATATATGGTTTGCTATGATATATTTTTTTTTTCAAATTATGGCAAAAATAAGCTAAAGGTCACAGACAATCCCACTTTGTAGAATTTAATTTCATGACAACAATTTGGTCAACATTGTCTCTTAAAAACCTCAATAACTCACCCAAAAATGACCCTAATCAAAAAGCATGTTGCTTCTCACATATGTGCGGAAAAGTCTGTGCCAAAAACCAAGAGATCTCATGTGTTTAAAATTTTTAGTCACATACCTACCGTAATCTCCCGCGTATAAGGCGCGTCTTATACGCCAAACAAAATACGTCTTATACATGGGAGGGACATTGCCTTGAGTTTGGGGTGCGCCTTATAGGGGGGGTATTTTTACTATAGAACAGTACTAAATTAACAAAAAATCTGCCCTTAGGGGTGCGCCTTATACGTGGGACAGGCCTCCCTGAGTTGGAGGTGCGCCTTATACGCGGGCTGCGCCTTATACGCGGGAGATTACGGTACATATGAAGGGGGTGAGCATTTTGAAAAAAAAAGCCCCTTGGCTTATAGCCTTGGGGGGGGGGCAAAACCCAATAAACCTTCACACAGGGCGGGGGGGGGTCCACTCACGAATCTGATTTGTTTTGGTTTTTTTTTTTTTTCGTTTTTTTTTTGTTTGGGGGGGGGGGTGTTTTGTAAAATCACTTCTTATTTGAGGAAGGGGGGGGGGTCGTGACCATTATTGTCATAGTGGTGGGGTGGTTGGAAAAAAAATCCGCCAAAATCTAGTTGAACGGGAGCTGGTAGGGACTTCCTGGGGTCGCACACGGTCACTTCTAATGCCCATTTGGTATCAAATCAAAGCTTAGATTGCAAGGGATGTAATTAACATAGTGACATCTACAACCTAGACGGACTGATTTGAATCATAATGAATAATGAAGAAGTGCCTCATCTTTTTTCAAAATGGCTCGGACGGTAAATTGAAATCTGACTACCCATGGCCTAAAATGCATAGAGCATAGGATAGAGACTTGGAAAAGAGGGAAGTACTTAACATCATAAAAAATTTGGAAGAATTATATGAGCAAACCACATTCCACAGTTTTGGGGTGTCTCAAACATACAGGGGCCCTGAAGAGAAAGTAAAACTAGATATTGGTTAAGAATGCAAGTGATTCTTTTTAATGTGATATGCTTAGAATGTTTTTAATGTATATTTGCAGCATATAAGAATCAATACTGAGCCTATAGATGGGTACAGTAACAGTATGGACTCTCCGTCACTGCGATACCGGGGATCGAGTCAGTCGTTACTAAACAATGCACCAGACACTTCGTCACACAAACCACAGCTGGACGCTAAGTACCAGGTACGTCATGTCATATCACCATGGTAACAGGGACATTCACCACCAGTCATTTCACATTCAGTGTTGTTTCAAAGCCACAGTCATTTCGACTGGTATTATTGGATTCTTTCACTTTAGTGAAGGAATCCTCGATACATGTATCTACATTGTCTTAATTGCTTTTTGACCAAAGTACCTGAAGCCGTTTGGGACTTCAGAACGGCTTCAGGTACCTCTGGTCCTACACTTACAGTGTAGGTCCTCAGTGACTGTCTCTCCTGTTGCCCGGCCCTAGTGCTATTATTAGCGCCGTTTCATGGCCATTTGGTCGGCGCCTACAATGCCAAACACAAGCACATGGTGGTCTCTACTGTTGGCCGGCCCTAGTGCTATTATTAGCGCCATTTCATGTCCATTTGGTCGGCGCCAAACACAAGCACATGGTGGTCTCTATTGTTTGCCGGCCCTAGTGCTATTATTAGCGCCGTTTCCTGTCCATTTAGTCGGCGCCTACAGCACCAAACACAAGCACATGGTGGTCTCTATTGTTTGCCGGCCCTAGTGCTATTATTAGCGCCGTTTCCTGTCCATTTAGTCGGCGCCTACAGCACCAAACACACACACATGGTGGTCTCTTCTGTTGCCTGGCCCTAGTGCTATTATTAGCGCCATTTCCTGTCCATTCCTGGCCGTTCTACTGAGCCCTAACCATCTCACACAGTTTAGTACCTGTACAACGCCAATTGACTCCTCTGAAGCTGTTCTACTGAGCCCTAACCACCCTACACAGTTTAGTACCTGTACAACGCCAATAGACCCCTCTGAAGCCGTTCTACTGAGCCCTAACAATCTCACACAATTTAGTACCTGTACAACGCCAATAGACCCCTCTGACGCCGTTCTACTGAGCCCTAACCATCTCACACAGTTTAGTACATGTACCTGTACAATGCCAATAGACTCTACTGAGCCCTAACCATCTCACAGTTTAGTACCTATACGACGCCAATAGACCCCTCTGAAGCCGTTCTACTGAGCCCTAACCACCCCACACAGTTTAGTACCTGTACAACGCCAATTAATTATTTGTCCTTAAAAGATCGCTAAATAGGCCTAAAATATCGCTAGGTTGGTATAATAGACTCTACACATTTTTATAGTGCCAAACACAAGCACATGGTGGTCTCTACTGTTTCACGGCCCTAGTGCTATTATTAGCGCCATTTCATGTTCATTTAGTTGGCGCCTACAGCGCCAAACACACACACATGGTGGTCTCTCCTGTTGCCTGGCCCTAGTGCTATTATTAGCGCCGTTTCCTATTCATTTGGTCGGCGCCTACAGTGCCAAACACAAGCACATGGTGGTCTCTCTTGTGCACAGTTACCTCCCGGGCATTACCTGTAGCCAGGCAAAATCCGCTGGCTACTCTGGTTACTCACCAGGGCTGCATTCATGCATATAACATCGTTATAGTCACTCCAGATAGAGATACAGCATTGTATTTGGCCATGAAATAAATTATTTGTCCTTAAAAGATAGCTAAATAGGCCTAAAATATCGCTAGGTTGGTATAATAGACTCTACACATTTTTATTAGCTGAGAGACCCTTAGACCACCTGTCATTTTATTGGCTTGCCGCTATGAACTCCTGAACATCATCATATAGGTATATGGGACTGCTAAGGTGGTTAGGTTGCCTTAAAATATCATCAAATTCCCTTCATGGCTGCATTTTGGAAGCTAACTTTCTTATGCTTGACCAACCATAGGTGAAAATGAAAATAAACATCACCATGATGATCGCCAGCTCGAGGTACCCTTAATTCATAGGTCACACTAAGGGAGAACTCCTATATGAGGTTTTTGACTCAACCCCCCTACCCCCCATCCCCTTTTTGCCAGTGCACTGGCATGAACCCCCTCCCCCTACAAAAATCCCTTTTTCGACCTCTTCCTGCCTTAAACATAGCCTTTTTTCACCGGTTGAGCGCAAAACAGGTAGCTTTTGGCAGAAGGTAGTGCGCGTCCACACTGTGGTAAAGGCACAGCTGGACCGGCTGGGGCCAAAAAGGCTTCTAGTCAAAAAAATTATTTTGCTTATTCTTTTTCGAAACTGATTTTTTAGGGGGGGGGCATGTTTTTTAGGGGGACGAAACACCCATTACCAAACATTCCATATCCGCGCATATTATTTGCATAATTAGCATAATTATGCAGTATCTTGGTACTGTTCAATATAATATAAATATGTTCCATTGGTCTCTTATAGAATTCATATGCTTACAAGTATAAACTACTGACTGCACCTAGTGACTAGTGGAATCTGAACAATAGAAAAGAAATACCCCTCCCCTACCTTCCTATAGCATCAAATAAGTTGTTCAATGGAGGCAGCCAGGTGCTTAGACCTTTTAGATCCAAATGCTAGTTACCAGTGCATTATCGCTGTTGATAAGCTTTACACATCAATACCTGCTCAGGCCGAAAAGGCCGCTAGTTAAAAAATTTATTTCGCTTATTCTTTTCCAAAACAAATTTTTTAGGGGGCATGTTCTTTAGGGGGACGAAACACCCCAGATTGATACCAAACATTCCATATCCGTGCATATTATTTGCATAATTAGCATAATTATCCAGTATCTTCATACTTTTCCATATATATAGATGTGTGTCATTGCTCCCTTATAGAATTCATATGCTTGCAAGTATAAATTACTGACACCTATTTGGGGTTTTGACAAAAATTTGTCCCAGTCCAAAATTTTATTTCGCTTAATTTCATAACAACACTTAGTCTACATATGTCAGTAACTACTCACAATTTGTCAGATATTAGTCAATATATGTCAGTAATTACTCGCCATTTATCAGCAATTAGTCAATATATATTAGTTATTACTCACTATTTGTCAGTAATTAATCAATATATGTCAGTACTTAGTCAATATATATATCAGCAATTATCAATACATGTCACTATTTACTCATAATCTGTCAGCAATTACCGTAATCTCCCGCGTAGAAGGCGCAGCTCGCGTAGAAGGCGCCCCCCCAACTCAGAGAAGGCCTTTTCACGTAGAAGGCGCACGTACCTCTTCTGGATCGATTTCTGGAAAAACCCGTGTAGAAGGCACCCCCCCAACTCACAGGGGGGCTGTTTCGCGTAGAAGGTGCCCCCCCTCCCAACCCCCCCATGATAGTTATCGTACACCTCGGCGTAGAAGGCGCCCCCCTCCCAACCCCCCCCTTATGATAGTTATTGTACACCTCCCAGTCTGCCGCGCTGCTGGCTATATGAGTTCAAGCTGTCATCGCCGCATGGTGGGCCTTATCCCCGACGCGCCCGTCGACACCTCCCGGTCTGCCGCGGTGCTGGCTCTATGAGTTCAAGCTGTCATCGGCGCATGGTGGGCGTACACCGACCGGGCTGCCGCACTGCTGGCTCTATGAGTTCAAGCTGTCATCGGCACACGGTGGGCGTACACCGACCGGCAATAAAAACTGACTTTTCAGTCCATTAATAAGGGTATTGTGGCAATAAAAACTGAATTTTTAATTTTGCCCTATTCTTGGAGTGTTTTCCCAATTGAGATGTTGGAAAAACCAGCGTACAAGGCGCACCCCCAACTCAAGGCAATTAACCTCCCGCGTATAAGACCCAGCAGCATTTTGTTTGGCGTAGAAGACGCGCCTTCTATGCGGGAAATTACGGTAGTCAATCTATAACAGAGAAATAGCCATTGATTCAATTGTGCATCCTGTCTTGACTGGTATTTGTCAAAATATGTCAGTATCTATGGACTATTTGTCAGCAATTACCTAATCTCCCGCGTATAAGACGCGTCCTCTACGCCAAACAAAATGCTGGGGGGTCTTATAGGATGTACTGAAATTGGGGGTGCGTCTTATACGAGGGGTAATTTTACTATAGAAATGTACTTATCTTACAAATTCCATCCTTAAAATGTGCGTCTTATACGCGAAAATGCCTTTGCTGAGTTTGGGGTGCGTCTTATACGCGCAACGCGTCTTCTACGCGGGAGATTACGGTAGTTAATATATGTTAGTAATTATTCACTATTTGTCAGCAATTAGTCAATACATGGTAGTAGTTACTTACATTTTATCAGTATTTAGTCAATATATGTTAGTAATTGCTCACTATTTGTCAGCAATTAGTCTATATGTTAGTAATTGCTCACTATTTGTCAGCAATTAATCAATATATATTAGCAAATACTCACTATTTGTCAGCAATTAGTCAATATATATCGGTAATTTCTCACAATTTGTCAGCAAATAGTCAATATATATATCAGTATTTACTCACAATTTATCAGCAATTAGTCAATATATGTCAGTACTTAGTCACTCTATAACAGCAATTATCAATACATGTCAGTATTTACTCACAATCTGTCAGCAATTAGTCAATATATAACAGAGAAATACCCATTGATTCAATTGTGCATCCTGTCTTGACTAGTATTTGTCAAAATATGTCAGTATCTATTGACTATTTGTTAGCAATTAGTTAATATATGTTAGTAATTATTCACTATTTGTCAGTAATTAGTCATACATGGTAGTACCGTATTCTCCCGCGTAGAAGACGCGCTGCGCGTATAGGACGCACCCCAAACTCAGCAGAAGCATTTTCACTTATAAGACGCACCTCTTCAGGCTCAATTTCTTAAATTCAGTACATTTCTATAGTAAAATTACCCCTCGTATAAGACGCACCCCCAATTTAAGTACATCCTATAAGACCCCCCAGCATTTTGTTTGGCGTAGAGGACGCGTCTTATACGCGGGAGTTTACGGTAGTTACTTACATTTTATCAGTATTTAGTCAATATATGTTAGTAATTGCTCACTATTGACTAATATCTAACAAATTGTGAGTAATTACTGACATATATGGACTAAGTGTCAGTAATTACTCACTATTTATCAGCAATTAGTCAATACATGTCAGTATTTACTCAGAATTCACCAGCAATTAGTCAATATATGTTAGTAATTGCTCACTATTTGTCAGCAATGAGTCAATATATGTTAGTTATTACTCACAATTTGTCAGCAATTAGCCAATATATATAAAGTCTTTCAATAATGGAGGTCTTTCCAATTCTCTGGTGTTTGATTGAAAATGTTGGCGTCATTCTGTGTTTTAATTTGTGTTTTAATCTGTGTTTTTACGGTTCATGAAATCGTATTGAGTTTACGGCTATAACAGGTTAGTGTTCGTGCTATGGTATGATAGTAATTACTCACTATTTGTCAGCGGTTAATCAATATATGTTAGTTATTACTCACTATTTGTAAGCAATTAGTCAATATATATCAGTATTTACTCACAATTTGTCAGCAATTCATCTTAAAATACTAATAAAGAATTCACTACAGCACGGCTGTACCTATCTCAAATGTTCTCAACAATTAGATTCTCAACTAATCATACAAAATCCTTAAAATTAAAATATATTAAAAATACTAGATCCTCAAGCAAGCGCATCCTTGTAGATAGAATAAAATCAATATAAATGTTATAGAATTACTAGTGCAAGCTTGAGTTGTGTTCGTATATTCAGAAAGGAAACGGAAAAAGAAGGGGGTCATGGGACCCTGATTCATTCAAATTACTGGGGAGCATATGTAATACTTTTTTGTATCCAACAGAGCCTGGACTATGACAACTGTGAAAATGTTCTCTACCAGAAAGAAGAGCGAATGAAAGGTTTTAAGGTAAGGTTTTGGTTATCCCGTCCTCTAATCGTTGATACAGGATTGCACGATGCCCATTAGTCGTCATGATGCGCATGGAGTGGTGGGAATACAGCCCTGGCGAGTAAGTCGTGAGGGCTGTATTCATGCAGCATGACCAATGGGCATGTTGCTAGGTATCCTCTCCCTGTCAGACAAACCATCACAGGGACTTGAAAAATTACTTTATTATCATAAAAATCTTCAAAATGTTATCTAATTTCAGCATTTTTCTCAGTTGACCATACCTATAGATTCGATTACAGTTCTGTGATCAAATTTTGTAGCGCTTTACAATTTATACTCCTGACATCTGGTTTCGCTCTTACCCCCGCAGCAAATCATGTGGCAGCAGTTCAGTCGGTGGATCGTTATGTTCTTCATCGGTGTCTTCACCGGTCTCATTGCCGCCTTCATCGACGTCGCAATCAAGGAGCTCTCAAACCTCAAGTACAACTACATCAAAAAGTGTATCCTTCATATGGAGAAATAAGAGGAAATTAGATATTGTGGATTCCTTGTGATTAGGCCATAGCTCTCCATTTTCATTCCATAATTACAGCCATCGTCTGCAGTTGCGAGAGCAAATTTTCTAACTTTTTGCGCAATTTTCAATGTAAAAAATAACACTGTTGTTTCTCAGTTCTAACAACTTTTCTTAAATGAATATGAATTATTCATTGAATGTGGGATTTTTGCATTAACTTTAGTATCAATGCTTAATATGATATCCCTTAACTAAGTGCAAGTCTTTGACCAGTGCATTGAGACAGGATGTATCGTAATCCCCTTTTTAACATGGATCGGCATTAACACGCTGGTCGTGGGTATAGCCTCTGTGTTGGTTGCATACTGTGAGGTAAGATCCGAAAGTTGTTGCGTCTTTCCAATGAAGTGCTGGCGAACAGTCTCGCCAGCACTTCATTGGTGCATCATGACAACCAATGGGCGTGGTGCACTCATGCATCAGCGGCATTTAAAGGGTTAGAGTTATTAGACTGAAGCTGCATCTGGAGTTTGAAAATTCGTATAGAGCTATAGGGATCAAGCGGGATAAAATGTAGACCAGTGACATAATTAGTTCCCACCATTCACCACTGAATTCTTAGGGTACAGGTGATACTCATTATGCTATCTGTCATCAGTGTTTATCTCACTGGTATCAGGTCAAGTAATAGTGCTACACATTAAAGAATGTGGATGAAGGGAAGCATTTAAAAACCCTACCTATAAGCTGCAACCTAAGTTTAAGGTGGTCATACAAGCAGCTCGAAAAGTCTCAGATTTTCTGTGCCTTGCAATGTTTACAGTATATATTGATGATATATGTTTTGTTTCCTTTGCAGCCAGTTGCAGCGGGTAGTGGTATTCCGCAGATTAAATGTTTCCTGAACGGTATCAAGGTGCCGCATGTGGTGCGGATAAGGACGCTGCTATGTAAAGTGTTCGGTGTTATCCTCTCTGTGGTTGGGGGACTTACCATTGGTAAGGTATGTGTCATGTATCAGAAAAAGTTGAGGGTCCACATGCAATCTTGTATTAATTTAGTTCTAAGAAAAATTAAAATCAATGAGTAATTCCCATATTTCTGCTTCACCATATACATGATGAATTCGGTAAAAATGCGGCCAAAATGCTTGCAATATAGAGCAGCCACCAAGCAATTTCCGGTTTCTTTTTTCTCTTTTTTTCTTCTTTGAAGTGAGTCTGTACAAGAATATTTCAAATTTTGAAAAGAACACCTCATTTCCAACAATTTCTTTTCATAACTTTGTAGATATGAAACTTGAGATTTGTTCTTATTTAAATGATTTGCACCTCAGGAAGGACCGATGATCCATTCAGGCTCAGTAGTAGCTGCAGGCATATCTCAGGGACGGTCAACCAGTCTGCGCTTTGACTGCAAGGTACGGCAGAAGAATTTATTTCACGTTGAGAGCGAGAGTCTCTAAGGCATAGGGAGGGTTATTCTCAAAAGCGGCGTGAAGAAGCCGATCAATTCTCCCTGGTCGTGAAGCTATCTAATAGTCTCAGACCCCCTACATAAAATCAATTTTAGTATATATTTCTTCTAGAATACAAAAATTCACTTGGATTACTCCAAACTGATTATTTCCTTACTCATTTGCTCACGAGCGGTATTCAATGGGGGGGGGGGGGTGCCAGGTGGTATACAGTTTCAGGTCACTCAATTTGGTCACTCCTGGTCATTTCTGATGTACATCTGTGCTGTCTACTTAGCATACCACAAAGCCTATCGTATAAAGCGCACCCTCGTATAAGTCGCACACTGACGTTAGAGGGAGATATAAGCCACATCTGTTGCTTGAAAATTGTAGTTTTAGTACTGTTCTATAGTGTCAAATACTCTCCTATAAGCCGCACCCCTTCTTTTAGCTCATCCTATAAGTCGCACTTAGATTTGGATTCAGCTACTAGCTGCGGCATATAAGACAGAATTTACGGTAGTACCATAGATATAAGAGAGTCAATAAGAATCAATACCTTTAAATAACTGTTCCTGTTTTGTCACTGTTATTTTACAGCTGTTTGAGTACTTCCGCACAGACCAGGAGAAGCGAGACTTTGTGTCGGGTGGCGCGGCGGCCGGCGTATCAGCTGCTTTTGGAGCCCCGGTGGGAGGCGTTCTGTTCAGTTTAGAAGAAGGAGCCAGCTTTTGGAACCAGGCTCAGACCTGGAGGATTGTAAGTAGGTTTAATGCTTATTTATATAAGAATACTGTTTGATGACCCATAAACCCCTTGTTATATATGTCATAACTCAACTTTTCATTTCAGTTTTTTGCGTCAATGGTGTCGACGTTCACCCTTAACGTGGTGCAGAGCTTCGTGCACGGCGTCCCGTGGCAGCTCTCCTACGCTGGACTCATCAACTTTGGCAAATTCAAGGTGAGATTTAGCGCCTTAAGTAAGGGTCACATAATTTATGTGGAAGTAGTGCATCATTTTAGCCATGGTTAATTTAGTCATTCTGATGAATTTGAAGCCATCATTTGAATCAGAGTAGGTCTGGGTTCTAAACATTGATAATGTGTTGTCTGAATTGTCTCATCTGCCCATTTTAATGCTATAGAGTCTCTTGCTGTGTGTATTGAGAATTGTTCCCTGTTTAATGAATGTTCAGATAGGTCACTATACATCAGTGTTGCTTTCCCTTCATACAGGATTTATCGTACCACGGACAGGAGCTCTTAATCTACATCGTCATGGGCGCCATAGGTGAGACTGATTTATATAAGATGCCCTTTATTCTTTTTCAGAATATTCTTTTTCAGAAATCGGACAAAGTTTTTTTCCTCAAAACTAGCTGTAAGAAAAATCTGTAAATAAATAACGCAGGTATAACAATCCTTTCTACGTCACTAACTGCAAATGATTTTTTGTTGTATTTTTCCTCAGGTGGTTTACTCGGCGCCCTTTTTAACCACATCAACTACAAGCTGTCAATATTCAGAAATAAGTAAGTCAACCTCTCAATATTTTAGTCATTCACTGTTTTTGTTTTGCTGTTAAATAGGGTCTGTATAGTACGTAATTACAACACAGACCGGGCAATCCCTTGCATCATAGTGACAAATAGTTTACCCCTATAACACACAAACAGTGATCCTGGAAGCCTTTTCTCAAGGAGGGCAAAATCATATGTGTCTTTCAGACAATCGAAATTCCTGGTTTACCCCAAAAACTGGAATAAGCTGTAAACCACACTTAAGGTCTGAAAAGGTTGCCATTCCTCACCATAGTCTATATATTTCACAAAATATATCCATATTGAGCTGCAGCCTGAGTTCCTGGAGACAGCAGCAGCAGTAAACATCTGAAACAGTTCATAAGTTGCGGCTTATACACAGGGTTATAAAGCATTAATTAGAGACCTATTGTTACCTATTACAGTTACATAAACCGGCCGTGGAAGCAGGTGTTGGAGGCCATGATGGTGGCCATGTTAACGACAACTGTGGCCTTCATGCTGCTCCTCAGCATCAAAGACTGCCAGGCCCTCGGCAAGGACCCCAACGAGAACCAACTACAGGTCGGTACCAGATGGCGGGTTTAACACTTTGAGAGTCACTGATGCATTAGTGTATCATGACCACTGGCTGTCATGATGCACCGATGAAGTGCTAGCGAATCTTTCGCAAACACTTCACTGGTGCATCATGTGGACTCTGGGAGTGTATTAACCCCTTTAAAGGCTTTATAAACCTTTATAAGGGTTAACTGTCGGGTATTGAATAAGCACCGGGCTTTAAATAAGAGGAGTCTTGTGTAAGAGTTGAGGACCTTGACATTGAGGTTTTGGATGAGAGCCACTATTTATCATACCTTGAGTCCTATAAGCCCCTGGGCACTTTATTGCCAACAGTGTGGTATATGTGGATATCCTGTTGTGTTTCAGGTGTTTTGCCATGACGGACAGTACAACTCCATGGCGGGGATGTGGATGCAGACACCGGAGGCCAGCGTTAAGAGCTTGTTCCACGATGCTCCAGGTCAGTCATTTTACCCGTGCTGAGTTAAATTTGAAGCCCAACAAAAGGAATATAACCTTAGTAACATGCATATATTTTCAAGTAGCCAGTGGCTTATACACGAGATACTGAGGTAAACGACCATAGGCTACAATACTAGTCATAAACAGTTGTCCCCGCATCCCACCACTGGGTGGGAAGACTTGTATCAGCTTTGTATTCTTACAATATGTGTTCTTACAATATGCCGTAAATTCTCTCATATTAGCCGCACCCTCATGTAAGCCGCATCCCGACTTTGGGAGAAGCTTTAAGCCACATCCAAGGCTTAAAAATTGGCAGTTCAGCACCTTGACTTTGGGAACCTCCTAGGCCTATAAACTGCAATAAGCGTCAGTTTCTAGTATAAGCTGTGGCTTATGTGAGAGTTTACAGTACGACCAATGTCTTCCACCACAGACTCGTACAGAGCGGAGACAGTCTCGCTGTTTGCCGTATTCTACCTGCTCCTCTCGTGTTGGACGTATGGCCTCAGTGTACCGAGTGGACTTTTCATCCCCTCCCTGCTGACCGGCGCTGCGTGGGGACGACTCATCGGCATCCTGCTCCGCTTTATAGATCCCACTGCTGTAAGTATTCAGCTTCTTCGTGTAAAGGACAACTACTTAGTACCAGAAGGGGGAGAGTGAGATTACTGTGGTCGTAGATATTTTCACTGGTATAAATTTTCACGGAATTGATAAAAGGCCCTATTTCATTTGTATTTGAATTCAGGGATTTTCAAAATTAGCTGTTACTATTCTATATGATAGATATATTCACTATGGACATAAATTCACGGATTTGACACTTCCGTGATATCCACGAAAGTATGTACAGCGTGAAATAATCTACGACCACAGTATAGGCTATGTCAGGGGCAAAACTGAGAACTGGTGGGTAGGAGTAATCAAAAACTGGATAGTCCTCACCTTAAATTAAGGCGAGCCTTAGCAGGATTTACACATTTTGTTCTTTTGAGGTCACACTATGGTCCTACTTACAACGTCTATGGGGTGAGGTTTATTTGAAAATCAATTCTTAGCTCTCCTCAATTGTTATTGTTTATCAGACCTATCAGGGTATATTTTTTTTTCACTTATTCTTTTTTTTTTGCACTCAAATAATTAAGTGGAACTCCTATTTTTTACAAGAGAGAAATCATCACATTACATAATATAACCCTTTATTCTTATCTTGTAGACGTGGATAGACCCGGGCAAGTATGCGTTGGTCGGGGCGGCGGCGCAACTTGGGGGCACGGTGCGTATGACGATCAGCCTTACCGTTATCCTGATAGAGGCGACCAGTAACCTCAGCTTTGGTCTCCCCATCATGATCGTACTGCTGGTAGCCAAGTGGGTGGGAGATCTCTTTAACGAGGTGAGTCAATTATTGGGTACTTAAGTTAACAGTATAACTTTTACTCATATTAAGAATGATATCCAATAGGCCCACCGGTAGTGGAATGGAGCCTGGGATTTAAAGGCCAGAGAAAACATGGAACATAGCAGTCTGATATATTACATACATTATGTACCCACTTAGAAGTTGGGCAAAGAAATACTTTATTATGGGGCGAGGGGTTTTACATATACCGTAAAACCTTGCTCATAAGCCGACCCCAGTCATAAGCCAGGGGTAGAGTTTAAGAGAAAGTTATAAGCCGATTTTGGAGTTATTTTAACATCAGCAAAACCGGTCATAAGGGGGTGAATTTGGGCTTTGCCCACCCCCCTAACCCCCTCAGACCATCATTTTCATGGGCATTTCAACCATTTTTAACAGTTGTCAGACGTGTTTGATGATGCATTATAATTATAGATATTATGTGTGTAAAGGAAACGTTGAATCATTCTAATTCGTCTATATGTATGTCAAGAAATATGCTATGGAAAAAGCTATTAGAAATGAATAAATTTTTGAAAAACCCTGGTCATAAGCCGGGAGTAGACTTCAGCAAAAAGTTATAAGCCTATTTTTACCAAAAATAGAAAAAAAAGTCGGCTTATGACCGGGGTTTTAGGGTATAGATTTAGTTAGGTATAGGGGTCATTTCAGACACTTGATGCGGCTTATATCTTCCTCATAAACTGAGGGTGGTGCCTATACACTTGTGTGAGTTATAAACAAGTTTTACCCAATATCAATACTAACACAGTTTGTACTTGATCTCACAACAAGAATGAGTAAACCTTCATACTATGTGTTTTAGGGTATTTATGACATTCACATCCACCTGGCGGGAGTACCGCTCTTAGCGTGGGAACCACCGCCCATGACCTCCAACATCCATGCCAGGTAAGAAAGCAGCCATTGTCATATACTAGTTTTATATTGAAGCCATGATTCCTCTCTTAGTAAACTTTACAGAGCAGGAAAGTTGAGTAATATCTGCATACTGCTCTTGCTGTAGTTAGAAAACACTAGAAGCCTACATCCTGGACTTTACGTAAAACTGCATCGTCATGTTTAACTGCCCCAGTGCTAATAGATTTGGAGGGCTAAAACCCGCGGCCCTTATACAAGAAAGGCGCTTACAGTTCATATAATGAGTAGAAATATCTGTATGAAAAAATATCAAGCGAGATAATGAATAATTGATTTATTAGAAACATCGCATTAAGCCAAACGCCCCCCCCCTGTCGTCTATCTTTATGTTTAAAAATGCCAAAAAAAAAAAAAACACTTTTCAACTTTAATTTCACTTGTCTTTAATGCTCAAAAAAAAAATAGATTGTTAAAAAAAAACCCAGAAAAGTACATTTATCTTTCTGCCTTGTCTCAGTGAGGTGATGAACGCTCCTGTTACCACCCTCCGTATGGTGGAGAAGGTCCGTCATGTCGTGTCCATCTTAAAGGACGAACCTTTTAACGGTTTCCCCATCATCGACTCAGACATCCCCGTCAGTACAACCAGGGATAGTTTTGGACTGTTACGGGGCATGATCCTACGGTCACAACTTATTGTACTACTGCAGAATAAGGTAAGGGACTAGTGTTATTGTGCACTCAACTTATTGCAGATTGTATTCCTACCTTGCTCTATGGAGTTATACGGAGACTGCCATTTGGTTTGTCCGAATCTACAATCAAGACTACCTAGACAGAAAAGCATAGCACAAAGGAACACTGATCATTCTTTCTGGCTTTCTGGATGCAACGCTTGTGCTTCTTTCTGGTGTGCGTTAGGATGAAGAAATGCGCCATGCCGCATCCATGCTTGGTTTCAAAAGTGTAGTAGAGCTTCCTCTAGAAATCATTGTAATTTCCCTCGTATTATAAGCTACACCCTCTTGTAAGCCGCACCCTGAGTTTGAGAGAAAGGTACAGGCCGCACCTGGGGCTAGAAAATGGGCTCTTCAGTCATATATTGTCAAAGTATGGCTGGAGCTTATAAGCAGCACCTTTAAGCTAGCACGAACTCAGGGTGCGCCCTACACGCATGGTTTGTATCGTTCACAAAGTACTTCAGTGTCAAATTCATATATCATTTTTTTTCCAGGCATTTTACGACCCGTCAGTAAACTTTGGTGTTTGTCAGCGATTACAGCTACGCCAGTTCAGGGACATCTACCCGCGATATCCGGACATCCATGTACGTACCCTTATATATCACATAGTGCACAGAATGTGAGTTTAAATTGTATTGTCACCTCTATCAACACTACTTTATCAGGCTTTGAGGAAAGAATTTGTATCATGTAAAAGGACAAAAACTAAAAGTGGAAAAACATGAGTGAACAAAAAGCTACTGGCGTTTTCCATGAAAAAAAGTTTTTATTTTAGGTACCATTATATTTTAATTGCTCTATGTTTATATCATTTTGTGTATGCAGAAGCTGCACCTGACAGACCGTGAGTTGGACTGTATGATGGACCTGACGCCCTTCATGAACCCCGCGCCTTACACCGTGTCTCAGGTATGGACGAGTAGAGGGTTGACCCGGGATGCATTATTAACCAATCAGACAATTCCCTGCATTCACTGCAGACCTTTTTTTGGGTAAATTATGTAACATCCAGTACCCATCATGCTGGTTCTTATCAATGCTTGTCCCGCCAGGTGCCAGATCAAGCAATGGCGGACCCACTAGGCCCCCGGGCTTCCCTAGCCCACTTAAAAGGGTCTATTACTCCTCTTTTCTATCCCCTCAGGATGTGTGTGGTGCACATATGCGCTGGCACTAACACATTCCCCTGTGAAATTGTGTAAGTAGTTTTCGCCATGAATATGACCTTAGCTGTCGAAATGGCGTTAAACATCTATTACTCACTCACTCACTCCCACTAGGCCCCATACTGAGCCCTATAGGGACTTTAACGTAGGGCAGTAGTGTAATACCCTGTATATAAGGCAGGGCGTATATACAGGCTTTTACCGTAAGTCATCACATATAAGACTCGGCTTATACACAAGATTTACACCAGCTGTGTCCTGTAGGATTTATCCCAACTAAGGGTGCGTCTTATACACAAGGATTTTTCACCATAAAATAGTACTAAAGTTACCAAGCGATTCCTATTTTTCCTATTATTTTCTATTTTTGGGCCAAAATTCCTATTTTTCCTAATTTCTTCTTTTTTTGGGGGCTAGGATCCCTCTTATGTTCCTATTTTTGGGGTAAAACGGCTCTTATATTCCTATTTTTTTAGATTTAAAAAAAAAAGAGAAAGACGTGACTGCCTTGGTGAGATAAGCATGACAAATTCAGGTCTCGACTCTTCCACAGGTATTTTAAACTGTACTATCAGTGGTGAAGGGTATTTATCCCCAGAAAGCACCATTTGGCTTCTAGAATTTCAAATTTTTCTTGGGTACCCCCCGGCCTATAACTCGAACAATTCCCAACATATAATGGTTTGCTTTTGCCTGAAGATGCAAGTGCATTGTATCAAATAATGAGTTTCACAATGCTCTTGGGGGGGGGGAGGGATTGGAAATACTGATAGATATGGTGTGCCAGAATGTCTCAGAATGCACCATTCCGAGTCTTAGATTTCAATATTTTCTTGGTGGTCCAACCCCCAACCCCCCAAACTTCAAAATGATAGAAGCTAAATCCTAACGTTTCATATGGTATTCATAGAGGTACCAGTATAAGATATTTCTGGTAGAGCTCTTCAAGGGCTTTCTTGTTTGTGAAGGCAGGACATGCTCCCTATCCCTCAATAATCTTTAACCTAAAAATTTGTTTCTTATCTGGTAAATTGTACACACGTTAGACCTGATATATGTTCAAACAGTATAACCCTAAGCCCCGCTGGCGAGAATCCTCAAGGAGCTAGCTTTTACCTTGCTGACCAAGGTGCACTTGCAACCTTGCATTACTTGGGTGAAGGTATTTAGATGGAGGACAGGGCTGATTATTGGAGAGGTTGGAGGTCATATTTTTGAGGCATACATATATACAAACATGTACATATATATTTCTATTTTTTCAGGTTTTTCCCCTACATATTCCTATTTTTGGAATTTCAAAATTCCTATTTTCCTATTTTTTCATGACAAATCTTGCTTGACACCCGGTCTACCGCTAACAGTCTCATCTTCAGAGTTTAACATGTAAGCCATCTGTATTCAATAAGTTTAATATAGAAATCCTAATATTTTTCTTATACATGTTTCAGTGCGCATCATTACCGCGGATATTCAAATTGTTCCGAGGTCTGGGTTTACGTCATTTAGTCGTTACCAATGTCAATAATGAGGTAGGTATAAAAGAACATGTTCATTTCATTACAATATTCCAGTAAATGTTTGTGTAAAAGAAAAGATACCCCTTCTAAGTGTCTCAAGATTCCATCTTCATTTATTATCAAATAAGACCACACTGTGTTTTTGCTCCATGCTGAATATAACCAGCCTTTAAAGTATTTGTGATGTATGATTAGGAGGACATTGGCCTGCGATTCTAGGGCCGGGCCCATTTTTCTCAAAATTTCCTCAAAAAAAGCCGGGTTGTCCTTTTGCTTTTCTCACATACTTTAACCTTGTATAGAACTGCATGCCAATGCCCAAAAAAATATTGACTACTTTATCTCTTGTGCCCCTGCAGGTGGTGGGTATCGTAGCACGTAAGGACTTGGCGCGCTTCAGATTCAATAAGCACAACGGGACAGTTGGCATCGAACAGCTCACCATATCATCGCAACAATAACGTATAGCATACAGCGAGCAGTAGCATCATCAACAACAGTAACACATACCCAGTGTCGGATCCAGGATTTTGAAGAAAAGGGCAGGGGCGCCCCTTATTTGGCCCTTAATTTTAGGCTAAAGGGAGGTAAATAAAGTCTTAAGTACAGGGGAAAAGGAGGGGGCATGTGCCCCAACGACCCCGTCTGAACCCGCCACTGATAACCCCGCAGTATGCGATATCATCACAAGAGTAAGACATACCATCCATCGTCTCTGCTGACAAGAAAACTGCACACCACAGATCTAGACTCCCAGCCAGTCTAGTAAAATGTATAAGCACCATGTAACATGGCATGTTATTTAGTGGGCCGGTGTCTAGTCTCCAGATAAAATGAGTCTACATCTAAGTGTATGTCTGGTTCAGCTTGAATGCAGAGGGACCAAGGCAACCAAGTGTCAGCTAGTAGCAGAAGTTTTAATGCAAAGATGTGCTGCAGCTACACATTCATTGGATGGTGAGTGCCGCAGCGGCCAACTGGTGACATATGCCACCGATATGTTAGGCACTTTTACAGTTTTATGTTGAGATTAATAAGGTCTGGTCTTGATATTAGATCATATTTTAGAAGAAAGAAATGGTGCTTTTTATAGTCATAATAATGTATAAATAGGCATTGCCTACTTACGAGGCTACTAGCCTGTAAAAGGATAAGTGAATTAATTGAAAATTCCAAAGGAAGAACTCGGCGATCAAAGTCGAAGAAATCAATGTGAGGCATTGAATTTTGATAAGGATACATGTATATTATACACTTTGTCATTGAAGAGATGATTGTTGGAAAACTCAAGTAGAAGACATAATACATTTATAACCTTATATTCAATGTTAACCCAAAGTCGGTATACCTCCATTCCACATCACATGGTTAGGACCGGTAAGATTGCTATAGCGGGAATTCCATTGCGCCCATATGTCTAGACTATTTATGTTTCCTATGGAAAATAGTAATCTATAAAATCTGATTCATTAGTATAGAATTCTCTACCTGCAGTGGTTGGTCCAGGAATATGAAAATGAAGGAGGTATGATGCCATTACAGTTTTTTCCTATGGTTTGGTTATCGTTCAAGCAATGACAAAAATAGATCATGTTTACACCTTCGGGTAGAGCGTACCTTGTGTATCGATGTATATATTGACTCACCTTTCATGTCTTTTACATGCGCGCCTAGTCTGTTAGTTTATAAATAAGCTGTGCCATCATCTTTTGTATACATCTAACACTTTGGGTGAACTGTGTAGAGCCTGACGCTGACAATGTAGTAGCACAGAAAAGAGGCCAAACTACATAGCCAGGTAGCATTTAGATATTGTATTATTACAAACCCAATATTGTGATAGTCTGGGCACTGCGACCTAGCACCGACCATGTGTAAAAAGCTATGTACTGCATGTACTGTCAAGTTTAAGTGCCAGGATTTGAAATAAGCACATGTTTGTATAGGCACAGCGAATCTGAGTGACGGTTTACCTACCCCCAAATCATGAAAAGATTACCCCAGAGTGATTGAAAAGTCTTTGTTTGGCATGTGTATTTCACACTTATGTAATATTTCTTTTTTCATTCTGGTAGATTTATGTTTTAAAAAGAGAAAGTGATAAAGTAACAAATGGTGTCTGGCAGAGAACATTGGTAACTTCATGTTTTAAGACAAAGATCTGTAGGTGCCGATCTGTATACATACTTCTGGCATTACTTGAAAACTTGTAGAATATAGTGATAGGGACTTCATCGGACACCAATGCATTAATTCATACCCAGTGGTTGTCATAATGTGTGAATGTAGCCCTGGTGAGTAGCCACGCTACATTCATGTATCATGCCGACCCTTCAAGTGCACCTTTGGTTAGGCGGCATGATGCATGAATGCAGCCCTGGTGTGTAGCCACGCTACATTCATGTATCATGCCGACCCTTCAAGTGCACCTTTGGTTAGGCGGCATGATGCATGAATGCAGCCCTGGTGTGTAGCCACGCTACATTCATGTATCATGCCGACCCTTCAAGTGCACCTTTGGTTAGGCGGCATGATGCATGAATGCAGCCCTGGTGTGTAGCCACGCTACATTCATGTATCATGCCAACCCTTCAAGTGCACCTTTGGTTAGGCGGCATGATGCATGAATGCAGCCCTGGTGTGTAGCCACGCTACATTCATGTATCATGCCGACCCTTCAAGTGCACCTTTGGTTAGGCGGCATGATGCATGAATGCAGCCCTGGTGTGTAGCCACGCTACATTCATGTATCATGCCAACCCTTCAAGTGCACCTTTGGGTAGGCGGCATGATGCATGAATGTAGCCCTGGTGTGTAGCCACGCTACATTCATGTATCATGCCGACCCTTCAAGTGCACCTTTGGTTAGGCGGCATGATGCATGAATGCAGCCCTGGTGTGTAGCCACGCTACATTCATGTATCATGCCAACCCTTCAAGTGCACCTTTGGTTAGGCGGCATGATGCATGAATGCAGCCCTGGTGAGTAGCCACGCTACATTCATGTATCATGCCAACCCTTCAAGTGCACCTTTGGTTAGGCGGCATGATGCATGAATGCAGCCCTGGTGTGTAGCCACGCTACATTCATGTATCATGCCAACCCTTCAAGTGCACCTTTGGTTAGGCGGCATGATGCATGAATGCAGCCCTGGTGTGTAGCCACGCTACATTCATGTATCATGCCGACCCTTCAAGTGCACCTTTGGTTAGGCGGCATGATGCATGAATGCAGCCCTGGTGTGTAGCCACGCTACATTCATGTATCATGCCAACCCTTCAAGTGCACCTTTGGTTAGGCGGCATGATGCATGAATGCAGCCCTGGTGAGTAGCCACGCTACATTCATGTATCATGCCAACCCTTCAAGTGCACCTTTGGTTAGGCGGCATGATGCATGAATGCAGCCCTGGTGTGTAGCCACGCTACATTCATGTATCATGCCAACCCTTCAAGTGCACCTTTGGTTAGGCGGCATGATGCATGAATGCAGCCCTGGTGAGTAGCCACGCTACATTCATGTATCATGCCAACCCTTCAAGTGCACCTTTGGTTAGGCGGCATGAAGACTTGATGCAGCCCTGGTGAGTAGCTACGCTACATTCATGTATCATGCCGACCCTTCAAATGCACCTTTGGTTAGGCGGCATGAAGACTTGATGCAGCCCTGGTGAGTAAACTCACCAGGGCTGCATTCATGCATCATGAGGACCAATGGGCATGATGCATCCCGTTTACGCACAATGCTCCTTTGTTGTTTTGATGCATTCATGCGGAGCTGCATTCATGCATCATGATGACCTGGTTTGAGTGATACATGGCTGAAGGGTCGGCGAGACAACAAATGATGTTCAAAGATGACATGAGCTCAGGGACATGCGATGCATTGTCAGAGTGAGATTAATTTGTTTTTTTTTTACGAAAATAGAGTAAATGAAGTTGTCGCTCATGAATCATAGATTTTCATCCCATTATTAGGAAATTATACATTTTATTGGCATGCCGTTAAATACACAATACTGGTAAGAGATGTGATAAGGGATTGTTTTATCCATTTCAGGAGTACATAGTGCATTTTTTGTAGCATGCCCATTGGTCAGCATAATGCATGAATGCAGGCATAGCGATGAACTCGTCAGTGCTGCATTCATATTCAATGTCGAACCTACGGGTGTGATACTGTCTTTACGAGTTGGTATGATGCACTAATGCAGTGCTGGTGAGTAGTCTCGCCAGTACTGCATTGATGCATCATGCAGACCAAGGAACATCAGCTTTGACAATTATGCAGCCCTGAAACTCAGAAGGGTTCAGGATAGCACGATGCCTTATTTGGGTCTCCTGTTCATTGGCAGTATGTAACTCGCTGGCAGTGCATCATGCTGACCACCAAGGATTGTATCAATCCCCAGGCTCAGCATGCTACCAAAGAGATAAATCTGTCTCTTTTCAAGTATACATCAAACCATATATTATGTAGTAGGACTTTTAGTTTAGTTTGCTGTATTATATTGGTAGCAGATTCCGCATGTGAAAAAGTGTTTGCGAGCCCACACCTGCGCCCCGCCCCCTCCTCCTTTAGGAGACGGGAGGCCATGCGGTGTGCCCCCTCCAGCTGCTTTTGATGCCTGCAAGAGTCGTAGCAACTCTTTACTATAGGCAAAAAAGATGGGGTGTATGGCCGTTATTCCCTCATCTCAATCTGCAAATGTATATTTCGTAGAATTATTTCAACAAATTGTGTGCAATAGTGAAGAGCGGTAGGACCTTATCTTTTAGGCATAATTTTTATCCTTTTTATATACAGGCAGTATGTATGGTACAAAAGGTCTAGCAGTGTGTACATTGTAGATGTAGGATGGTACTACCATATTTATTTTGTAGAAATGTATTTGTATGATATAGAATGATAATGACTTAGTTCAATATTAATGATAAGTCACCTTGTAGTTAAAATCGTTGTAGACTTGATCCTACTGGCCTAAACAACACAGACTTATAGGCTACATTGTTATTAGTATCAGTGTATGTTATATAGGAATGCAAGACTCTGGTCTGGGTCAATTGTATCACATTATATGCCCCTACTGTCTATGCTTTATCCCATAGACAGTGGGGGATATCTACTCTCATATTTTGCAGTACTAGGTGACACCACTGTCTATGGGTTCATGCATAGACAGTAGGGCCACCTCCTTTGATATAAATGACCCAGACCAGAGGGTCTTACCTTCTCCATCACCAACATATATTTGATAAGCAGCCTGGTATTCTATGTTGTTTGAGCCTGTGCGTGATCCTAACATGTATCATTCCAGCTCCATTTTCTACCCATTCCTCATGGTGATATCTCATATCTTTCACCTTTGTGTACACAATTCTTGAATATGTTGATACCATGATATTGGTATTGGTTATTTACATGTACATAGAACAGGAGTCCAAAGTGACTGTAATGTGTGAATTATATTGTTATATTAACCCATTAAAGTCTGATAATATATGACCATGTGCATTGGGTCGTCATGATGCATGAATGCAGGCCTGGAGAGTCGACTCCCCAGGACTGCATTGATGCATCACAATGACTCTATGGGGTTGATACACTGGATGGCATGATGCACTAATGAAGTGATGGCGAGCCGACACACCAGCACTTCATCGGTACATCATGCAGACCAATGATGCACTCAGACATTATCGGCCCATAAAGCGTTAAGTTTTAATGGCTACGTCCGCCACAGTGCTAACGTTGGCGGACATAGGTCCTCGATTCAGTGGTTGTACCCAGATGGTGTATACAAGTTAAGGACATCTTTTTACTCAATTTAACCCAGAGAAGACAATAAAATTAATGTTGGTATTATGAATTTGTAGTCTCTCATGAATGTTTCTGTGTTACATAAACAGACACTTGATAGAAAAACAATCTTTTATTGTTGTATTACAGAAGGCGGAATAAGATCAAGCAAGCAAATTCATGAATGTAGTATTTAATTTCTATGTCATTGTATCGAACACCCTTGGCTGTTATTACGTCAATATCTCACCCTCTCTGTGGTTATGATGTATGTTATAATGCAGGCTATAGGTCAGAAGTGGGGAACTCTAAGTTCTTGACTTTTTCGAGGTACTCTAATGAAAGTTGACCGTTGCTAGAAACATTTCATGAAAAAAATGTTGTGTTCAGGTAACAGGATGGAAAAAGTAGGGTAGGTAAGTAGGGCAATTTCGGAGATTTTTCTTAAGGCCAGCTTTAAAGTTTTTACACCTACACTATGCAAATTTGACGTGTGTGATCTTAAAAAAGCTTCCATGCATGTTTAGATAAGTGCAAAAAAAATCAGATATTTTCCCAAAAGGCCAATAGAAATGTTAGAATAGGGCCAAAAAAATAGGGCAGGTAGTGTTTTTTTAGGACTAAGATAGGAAGCAGCGTGTCCTTGGAAGTGGTATAGTTATTCAGGGAGAGAGAGAGAAGGCTCTATTGACTAATATACAGATATACTTATGTCAGCCCCAGATTAACAATTAATGCAGTGTAAGTAGCTTTGATATAAGACAAAATACAATCTATGTCACCAGGCCTATTTGATGTCTCATAATAAGGAGCTACAGCTACTATTTGGGCTAGTTTTCTATTCTCATTGTGTTTCTTGTAGTAGTTGACAAATTTGACATATTTATTTTCGAAATTTCCACGGGCAGCTTGCATTTTTGGAAGGGTATGATATAGGGATATATGTTACAATCATGACAAGAAATGGCTGTGTGTTTTAATTTGCCACTTTTGGTGGACCAACAGGTTATGGGCCCAGACTCCTATAAACTACACTGTCAACAACATTTTCCTTTCTGCGCCCCTTCTGCTGCCAGTACAATACGATCTCGTGGCACAAAATGGTCTGATTTTCCAAATTGCTCCGACAGCGCCAGACGTGTGATTGCTGCAAACAGTTCCTGGGCCCCTTCTCCTGTGCGTGCTGAGCACTCAAAGAAGCCATGGGCACCAATCGTATCTGCCATTTGCTGACCCTCTCTTGTGGTTACCTGTGGTAGCGTTGTATTCTCTTTGCAAAGATCCGTTTTGCAAGCAACAACAACAACAGGAACATGTGGACAGGGACGTCTCACCTCAGGGTACCAATTGGAATTAATGCACCTCAAAGTGTCTGCACGAAGGACATCGTAACAGATCAGAAAGATGTCTGTTCTTTGGTAGCAAAGAGCTCGAACGGAGGCGTAGGCTCCCACACCAGCAGTGTCCCAGAGCTGGATATTACATGGCTCTCCACCAACCTGATTGAAAAAATACAATGGAATTATAGACATTAAGTATACACCACGTGGTGGTGTTTAACCCTTTAAGCTAGGGATCCACTGCCGCGAATTTCTTGCGAATTGTACTCGTGCGTGTCTTATCGCAGAGCAGTCGCAAATATCAAAAGTTTTTAATTTCTGCGAATGTCCTCGCAGGTCGCGCAGACTTCGCATGTATGTTGTCGCAGCAGCTGATCCACTAGTGGAATGTTTTCTGCGAGAACACGCACGAGTACACTTCGCAAGAAATTCGCGGCAGTGGATCCCTAGCTTTAGGGCCGATAATGCATTAATGCATCATGCCTGCTGGTCGTCATGATGCATGAATGCAGCCCTGGTGAGTAACTTGTCAGGACTGCGTTCATACATGCATCCCAGAGCGAGACTTCTCACCAGCAATTACTGACGATCATCCACCATGCCCATATGGTATCCCCATTGTCAGCTTGTATTGACTATAGATCAAGTCTAGCAGTCCTCCAACAGCTATAAGGGAGTGATCATTTTTTAACAACAGGGGGGGGGGGCTGGTGGGTTTGAGGGGGGTCCGAATTTTTTCAACCCCTTGACCGGGGGGGGGGGGTCAGAATTTTTTCAACACCTCTGATGGGGGGGTCAAAATAATTTCACCTGTTTTCAGTGGAAAACCGCGCGCGTTACTATAGGCTAAAAGGGGACGTTCACGCGCGACTTTTGTCCCTTATGGGGGGGTCGAAAAAATGTTACCCCCCTTGAGAGGGGGATCGAAATTTTTTTCGCGCGTCCACCCGCAAACCCACCAGCCCCCCCCCCTGTTGTTAAAAAATGATCACTCCCTAAGTATTATGTAAAATTGTCTGTCCACCTGGCAAAAAATAACTTTTTTTTAATGTTAAAAAAAAAGGTTTTATTAAGTTCCTAAATTTGCAAAATGTTCGTTTTAAGTGATAAGGAAGACATCAAAACATATACTCAAAAAACTTTTTCTTTACATTTTATAAAAAGGTTTTTATTTTAGATGAAAAACACAATTTTAGCATAAAAAAGTAATGTAACTTGAAAACAATTTACAAACGTTGACAAAACCAACATTAAAAACCTTTTTTATTGTCAAAACGTTTTTAGTGAACAATACGTTTTTCAACATGAGAAAAAAAGTTTTTCACAATTTTTTCTACCCGAAACTAATAAAATCACTTGCAAACGTTAAAAATAAGTTGTTTTTTTTTTTGCCAAATGGGTGCAACATATTTAAATAGAATTTGAAAAATGGAAAATCAGACTGCGACTTTAAGCACATAGTATACATTACCTCGGTTTCCGTGACCACACGGTTGGATCCTATTGTAGGGAAGGTTCTTGCTGGGAAGTTGCCATAAACGAGTCTGGTGATGAGGCAGGTTTTACCACACCCTGCGTCTCCTACAGCCACTACCTTAATGTCACGTTGTGAACCCTCCTCACTGTTTTCTGGTACATCTTTTGGTGAAGTCTTACCACCAGCACAGTCAGTGCTCAGTCTCCTGTAAAATACAATTATGCACATCAGGGCTGGACATATGTCGAAGTGTTGGATAAAACCTACAGATTGTCATAGCAACGTGTATTAGGGGAATTGCGAATCTCGCTCCGGGGAAATTCTTTATTTTTCGCTAAAAAGGGGTGAATTCCCTCAAAGCGGAGTCTGAAATATTTTGGTCCCCCCCAATAAACAGTGTTAAAACTTCAACTTATTCCTAGGTAATTGGATGGGATGGGCACTGCTCTGAAAACGTTTAAGGTTCCATAAATAAGTATGGTTTTAGAAGATAATTGGGGAAAATTTCTCAAAGATATTTTTCAAATCTTGTCTTCAAAATGAGTGTTGTGGAGGATTTTGAGGGAAATTGCTCTAAAAAAACAAACTTTTAAATTCTATAGGCCAAAATAAAGTTTATTTTCTGGTCACCCGACCGACCTCAGCCAGATAGGGCCGACCTCAGTATTTTTTGAAGATTTTTTCATATTTTTTTAAAGAATTTTTTATATTGCTTGCAATTTTTTAAAGGTTATGAGCATTATTGATTGGTAAAGTATAAGAGTTCGAGATAGGTGGTTAAAATTTCAGTCTTTTCGTCATATTTCCTTTAGATATCATAATGGCCAGTCGAATCCACATATAACGCTACAAGTTAGGCCCGAATGAAGCCTAAGTCAACATTTTTCACCATGTTACCAGAAATTCACAATATTTTCTTTTGGCCTTAGCTAGTTCTTCTAAATTGGTGTGTCCTAATGGAGTAAAGGGGCAAATTTAATGTCCCAAAAATGTCTACATGTAGAATTTATATGATTGACAGGATTTGGAGGCAGATTAAATGACTATTCTATCTTTGAAATTCAAATTTAGATTGGTATACATAATCAATGCATTTCATATCTCATCCCATTTCTGGTGACTTCTGTGAATCGCTTCATAACTTTGGTCCTATTGGAGATATTTGACTACATTGCGACAGCTGCCCAGCTCTGCGTGACATTGATATATGGTATGAAAAGAACAACAAACGCTGACAGGGACAGGGACACCACATTGATTAATTTTAACCCCATTTTAGGACCGATAATGTCTAAGTCTATCATGCCTATTGGCCAACTTATTACATGAATGCAGCTACAATCATCGATAATCCCGACAGTATGGGTCTCATACGCCGGATTTCAGCATATCAAAAGCAATCCATATGGCTAGGGTTTCCTGAAAATGCAAATTTCCTGAACTCTCGCGGAGAAATGGAGATGAGACTTGAGGTACCGATTAAATGGAATTTCTAGGTTAAGAATGTAATTGTGGTGCAAAAGAAAGTAGTCAAGAAACATTTAAAAAGAAAACAAATGTCTCTAACATGTCCTTTCTGAAACATTTACCAAAAAAAAAAAAAAAAGCAACAACTTTTTCCCAAAGCCTCTTTCCCAAACCTTCTTTTTTTGACAAGTGGATCTATATTCAACATGTCTTTTAGTCATCGTAATGCAATGATACTGGCCAAGTGAATATCATTTATAGAGAGTATATCTACTTCCATTTACAGATAGCATGATAAGCATTTTATCCATTTTGGAGTAGAGCGTAGTCACACCATTCAATTTCAATTACAAACTCAAACGCAGAATGAAGCTGATACAATATACATTTTAATAGGAAATGTACAAAACGTCATGGAATGAAACAATTATGTAAATACTATTTCTCAAATATGATCTATATATTTGATATGGATTTAGACTTAAAATCTACATTGTGCAAAAACTGCAATAAAACAATGCACAATAAAGGTACTGTACAGTATATCGCATATGAGCTCCTTATTATCCCAGGCCTACTGTGCCTTTTGCAACTTTCCAATATATTGTGATGTAAAACTATATCAGGCCTATGCCTTATGACATTTCCTTCATCTCAGAGTGTGCCTTAAACGTCAGGTTCTACAATGATAGGCCCTTATATACACGTACATGTAAGACGTGCGCATTTTAGTTGGTAGCTGTGTCATAAGTTTGAGTTCTAGATCGACGATAATGACAACAACAATGCACAAACCAGATAATTTCTTTCTGGTTTGTGGCTGTGTGCACTCAAAATGCTCTTATAGCCGATATTGCGGAAGCAAACAGAAAAGAATATCGAAGTATCCCTCATGAATATCCTTTTTGATGGCGTTCTCATGATTATAGTCACACCTGATAAAGGAATATCATTGTTCCAAAAGTTGCTAGTTATATCATGGGAACATAGAGGCATCTAGCTTTGGGGTTATATAGATCTACACCAAGAAGTTATCAAGGCAAGAATAACCATGAACATAGCAAAATGCAGATTATTACAATGTATGTATGTATGTATGTATGTATGTATGTATGTATGTATGTATGTATGTATGTATGTATGTATATATATATATATATATTTATACCACGATTTGGGGACTTCCGGTGGTTTTATATGCGAAATAACCGTGCATTATTCTGCATATATATACCAACCATGTGCATTTTTGAAATTTTTGGTATATACTTTTTCGGGGTCAAGTTGGACTTAGAATATTTTGGGAAATGTGTGGCAAACATACAAATTCAGTCTGGCCATCATTTCAATGTGAAAAACCGTCCCAACTCGTAGAAGGATTGAACCCCGGCCGCAGTGGAGGTAGGCGAAGGCCTTAGCCATAGCGCCACACTGTACAGTAATGAAATCCAATGCAAAAATAAATAAGTTCTAACCTGAGGTCCTAGTCCTATGTTTTCACTCAGTTTTCATCTTGATTCCAAGCTTGTCATGTTATAATATCAAAATCCCAAGAAGTATTCGATCCATAGACAAGGAATGCGTGCTAATTTTCTCCATTTTCTTCAATATAAATAAGAATCCATTGATTTTTCCATCGTATGCGAGTCGCGGTCCGGCCATTCCTACCCGCCTCCTTGTCCGACGAAAGTGTGTCAGTGGCCTGGATGTGGATATAGGTCAACTTCTCGCCGTACAAGAAAGACGCCGAAAATTCCGGACCGGTTTGAAAAATCAATGGATTCTCCTTTATTTCGAATATATTGGACATAATACGTATGGAGGGATCATCTAGACTATCTAAGGATATGAACCTGTTAATTTCTCGATTTTTCATGGTTGGATTCCATATGAAAAGTGAGTGTGAACACGGCGGTACCTCTCTCGGCAAGGAACAAAAACAATGGCTTCATGCAGAGTGGACCCGGGCCGTATCGCTTCCTTTTACAAAATGTCTTCTCGTGGCTATATTCTTTGGATCTCAGGTAAGAAATTAATACAAAATGGAGGAAATGGTGGTATAAACCTAATAGAAGATGGATATCGGGGCCCACGGGTAGCACATGCTGGATATACCCGAGCCGCGGAGCCCCGATATCCATCATCCATTAGCTTAATATATATATATATATATATATATATATATATATATATATATATATATATATAGTAATAACCAGAAACCAGTGAAACAACAGAATAAAGATTTAGGCTGTCACTGTAACAGTATAAGTATAAATTTGGTACTGCATCACAGATTGACATATACATACGTCGCGGCAAGCATAGGTTAAATTCACAGTTAATGATGGATTTGATATTGTTTATTTTTGAATGTACCATGAAGACAGCAAACTTCAAAGCATCACATTGGGTTGCATAGGCCTATTTTATGGTATTTGTTAGCAATGCATAACATAACATAAACTCTCCTCTTTGACTCTCCATATATTCATTAAAGCACAGTAAGCAACCTTATCTAGATCATGCCACATTTTTAAACCAGTTGAGTTTTGTCATTGTACTGTAGTAGTACCTCATGTATTGTTTAAGGTAAAACTGAGTTAAACCTTTAAAGGCGGCTGATGCAGGAGTGGACAATGCCCATTGGTCGTCATAATGCACCGATGAAGTGCTGGTGAGACTGCCCGCCAGCACTTCATTGGAGCATCATACCGACCCTCCAGGCGTATGTGAATAAACCATATAGGGTCATCATGATACTCCAATGAAGTGCTGGTGAGCAGACTCACCAGCACTTCATTAGTGCATCATGCCAACCAATGGGCATGATGCATTGATGCACCAGCGGCCCTTAAAGGATTCCGGGAAATGGTATAAAGCAAAGCTAGGGGTTGACCTTTGAGTGGTTTAATACTCATCTAATGTAAATTCATCTTGCCCATAACACACACATACACACACTCAGACTTTAATTAAGACAATTTTGTAATGTGTAGCTTACATGATCCTCACTTTTATGTAGAGGTACTATGGTAAAAGAATGTACATTAATTATCAAGTATAAGGTCCTCACTTTTATGTAGAGGTACTATGGTAAAAGAATGTACATTAATTATCAAGTATAAGGTGAACCCAGGGTATAGGACACACTCTAAGTTCAGGATCATAACATAAGGCAGATCCAGAGTCAATTAGATATTGTTCTATAATGTGATAATCCTCTGGTATAAGGCATACCCCTGAATTTGGCTGCTTCTGTAAGATGCAATAGGGGTCTTTCCTTGCATATAAGCCACACCGTATACATGGGGTATCATGGTAGTAAAAATTTCCAAAATTTCAGAAAACACATTGCTGAAACTCAATGCATGTAAAAAACTATTGATCCTGATTACATCCAATATATTGAGATAAGACTACACTTCAAATCAAATCCTTGTAGAAGAATCACTTTTTATTTTTATTTTTCAAGTTTGCACATTTGGTTTGCAGTCACTGTATTTCCGACAGCTCCTTTTGGAGTAATCAAGTCCCATACACTTAGCAGCACCTTCCTTTCCGTGCTGTTGCCTGCCCATCTGTGGCTGACAGTACAATACAGTCTGATGGCAGTGTACGAACACCTTGTGCAAGATGCTTTGACAGTCCAATACGTGTTATTGCCTCAAATAGTTCTTTGACACCTTCCCCTGTGCTTGCTGAACACTCAAAGAAGCCATGAGCACCAATCTTATCTGCCATCTCTTGACCCTCTTGTGTGGTTACTAGTTCCATCACATTTGGGCGCTGCTGAAGATCCATTTTGCAGGCAACAACAACAACAGGAACGTGTGGACATTGACGTCTCACCTCAGGGTACCAATAGGGTGATATGCATCTCAGGGAGGATGGCATAGTGATGTCATAACAGATAAGAAAAACGTCAACTTTTGGGGAAAAGTACAAACGGCGAGTCTGATGAAACCTCTGTTGACCAGCAGTGTCCCATAGTTGAATCTTGCAGTCTTGGGATTCTATCTGATTTTAAAGAAACAGTACCACTTTAGTTATAAGCAGCATCATTATTCAGACAAGGTTAACAGTTATTACCAGTTCTTAATCACAGGCTTACAGTTTCAAGAAGTCTATGACTATGCAATGCCAAAGACATGACAAAGTTTATGGTAAAACAAACATATTGTACAAGTAGTACTTAATCAATCAAGCAATCATCGCAGTTGCAGGGGTGTAGGAGGGAACTTGACTTTTGGTGAGGACAATGTGCCCCAAAGTCGCAGCAAAGAATTAGAGCTAGACCATTCTGAGCATAACAACTGTAGCACCGAGATTTATATGGGAGGTTTTGGGGCATGCAATACAGAAAATTTAGAGAGCATTTATCTTATACTTTTAAGTGTCAAAGTGTGAGTAAATAACTGAACTTCAACAATCATGTATCGTATCGTATCCTAGGTACCTTTGCTTTGGCACTTCGGTATGCAATTCCTATAGTGGTGCAGGGTTCATCAGGAACATCATCATCGACAAATCTTGTAGTCAGCCAGGTTTTGCCACAGCCTGATTCTCCAACAGCAACCATCTTCAGTAAAGGTCCGTCTCCTTTCTTGCTAGAACAGCCATCACCCAATCTCCTGTGAAGCATAAAGGAGCTCTGAATTGATGATATCGCCAAAGTGCAAAAGTAGGGGCAGTTCGGTGCTCGATTCAGTTCGCCTTTAATTCTAATTCCTTGCTGTGCAAAATGACAGATTTACAAATAAATGCCTGAAAAATGTTCACTGAAGCACTAGCTACCAGAAAAGAGGGTTAGAAAATGCAAGGTAAGACAATGTTGTAGTGAGTAGCAGATCAGAAGCAGTGGGTAGGTCATGGTTGTCTGATGTGGAGAGGCACAGGGCATATGGAAGCCTGTGTTTGGAGAGGGAGGGTAAAGGTGTTCTATTTATAGAGAAGGGGTGACACTCTTGTGGCACGGTCATCTCTGCACCCAGGGGTGTTCAGTAGACAGACATCCAGGTGCCCACCTGTAATAGGGAATGTATATGAATTGGTGTGCCCCTGGCTGAGCTACTGAACACCCCTGCTAGTCCCCCTTCATCTTTGTGTCAACAGTGTGCGGTGGAAAGCACATGGATCATTTGCATAGGGTGACTGATCCGTGGTGTTGATGGTAGTTGTTAATTTCAAGTGGGCCTACTCATGTCCCATGAGTGTGACAGCACTCTGCTAGGCCCTACACCCAGAAGTAATCTAGGGTAATTCTGACTTGCAGGCATATGTGAAGTGATCTCATACTATATGTTCTTATTTAGTGAAAGAAAACATACAAGAGTGCATGAATCAATTACACTTAATTCATAGAAGATGGAAGATAAATAGTACTACCCCAGCAAATTGGTGTCAGTCTGAGCCAGCATGTGCCACCAAGTGTGAGCAGGTTTCGTGTGATAACACGGAGCGTCAGCTGGAGCCACCATATGTCAATAGTCACGATGTGTGACATATTGTGACACATAGTGACTCATCTCCAAAAGTAATAGGATTATGCAGGGTGAGCATGCGCCAGTCTGTGTCAGTAGTCACATTGATTGACTCATGGTGACGCATTTAATGATTCGTGTGAGGTGAACCTGTGTGAGCATGCACCAGACTGTGTCAGTAGTCACACAGAGTGACATTTGCTCACACATTTTGCTATCTGTGTGAGGTGACACTGCATGAGCAGGCACAAGTCCATACCAGTAGTCACACAGAGTGACTTATAGTGACACATACGGATATTTGTGTGAGGTGACAACATGTGAGCATGAGTCAGTCTGTGTCAGTAGGTGTCAGTATTCACTTAATGCCACACATATTGACGCATTTATGAAGGCATGAAGTGACACATGTGTGAGAATGTGTAGGTCTGTGTCAGTAGTCACACTGGTTAGCACATGGCAACATAGGTGTCAGGTCAGAGAGAACTTGTATGGATTCACTCTATGTGTGTACTTTGGGGAAGGGGGAAATCAGATAAATGCTGATTCAACTATATTGCCTAATGAATCAATGTGTTTATAGGTGATATGCATTGATATGTATGTAGGGAATCTAATGATACCTGAAAAGATGAATTTAAATTTGGCTTTGGCATAATAAAAGGTAGTTTCATTTGTCTATGGGACTTAACACTGAATTGGAATCATCAACATCTCATGTAGTATTGAGGCATAGATTTGTCTTGGTTTCATAAATGATCAATAGTTTGATGCACAGTGATCAAGAAGGTGGCATGTATTCAAGAAACATGTGTAAAAACTCTTGATATAAGGACAATTAAGATTGTGCATTGGGTGATAATAGGGGCAGTATGCTGCATTTGATCCAAACATAGGTTCTGACACATGTGTGAATATGTGTCACTCTGTGTCAGTACTCACGCATTATGACGCAAGCTGACTTACAGTGACACAACCCGGTATTTCCTTTATGGTGTGTGCGTGACCATGCGTCACTCGATGTCAGTTCTCACACATTGTGATGCACACTCACTCACAGTGACACATCTTACAAGTTCCATGAATTCTGATTGGTCAATTTCAAATTCTTAACCCCTGATTGGTCCATTTCAGATTTCCCTCCTTTTCCTAGTTCCTTTGTTCTCAGCATTTGTAACTTGGGTTTCACAACACACAGGCACAGGAGGCAAGGATACCACATACAAGGTGAGTAGTCTTACAGTCCTAGTACAGATTCTCATTGGAATTCCAGAAGACCTGCAGTTCTACAGAAGCACATGAGCACATATTGTCTTTTTCTTAATCTATAAACTCCTGGTTGATAGCACATTTCATGTTGGTAATTTCCAGGCTGGATGGGTTGAGAATACAGTACATTTTACTCCATTTCTATCTCATGGCAACAGGGGGGCTGGTGGGTTTGACAGGGGGGTAAATTTTGTTCAGCCTCTTGTCCGTGCATTACTATAGGCTAAATGGGCATGTTTGTGCATGGTTTTTCAAAAACAATTCAACCCTTCTAAGGAGGGCAAAGTTATTTTACTTTTTTTCTGTGAAAAAGCCTGTATGTCTCTATAGGTTAAAAGGGTGCAATTGCACACAATATTCAGGTCCTGGGGGGGCAAAAAATGTTGACCTTCTCAAGGGGTGGGGAATTTTTTTCAACCCTTTGAGGGGGAGGCAAAATAATTTACTTCTTTTCAGGGAATAAGCTTGTGCATTACTACTGAGGTTGAAAGGGCGTGTTCATGTATGATTTTCCAGACGTAGGGGGGGAAGGGGGAATTTTACCCTCCTTGCTTCCACATGAAAATCCACCACCCCCTGTTGTTAAAAAAAGGATCACTCTCTTCTGTGGGAGATTCAGGTGTGTAGAAATATGTGGTACTGAAAATGTGTTTATGCTATGCTTTATTGAATGTTCATGTCTGTTGTCTGGTTTATATCTTGACAGGTATATGAAGAGCACCTCAAAGAATCAACCATGGAGAAAGGCCATGCAAGATACCCATACAAATCAAAAGGACATGGAAACAGGATGAATGATATTTGATTTTGAATAAAAGACCCCCCTCCCCCATTCTAAAGGGATATTGAAATGTCAGTATGCGTGAGTGTGAGTGAATGTGTTATGGCACGTGTGTCATTATGTGTGAGAATGTGTCATAACTCATGTGTCAGCTCTGGTGAGGTTGCGTTATAACACATGCGTCAACATATGTGAGGCCCAGTCATAACACATGCGTCAGTATGGGTGAGGCTGTGAGTCATAACACATGTGTCAGTATGGGTAAGTGTGCATTATGACACATGTGTCAGCATGGGTGGGGCTGCGTCATGACACATGTGTCAGTATGTGCCAGTCGGTGTCATCAATGACACATGGTGGCTCAATTTTTTTCTGTAGAGCGCACGAGTTAGCACTCACACACATTGACTCAGAGCGACACCAATTTGCTGGGACGGCTAGATATTATTCAGTGTGAATGGAGTAAATATGGTCCCCTACAACATAGACAAGCCCCCCAAACAACATCAATAAATGGCTAACCACCATGTGTCAGACCTTTAAGATCTACCTCACACTGTCTCCACCTGCAGGTTTAGTCCATCAAGCCTGTGTGGAGAGGCGATATAGACAGATGACCGGAGAACCATCAGATAGATGGGTTTAACTTGTGCATGACAAAAATAGTCTATAATATTTTTAACGTAGAGTCAATGATTTTAAGTTGCCATTTATAAATCTTTTCTGTGACATTGTCATTTGGAAATACCAGACCAGGCTCAAGCTCATGAGTTTGCAACAAATAAAAATGAAAAAATTGTGAAAAATGAATTTGTCTTTCCTGAATATCTATCAATTCCAATGGAAAATTTAAGTCTTCAGGACCATGCTCATAAAGCTTCATGATATAGCTATGATTCTTTCTTGGAAAATCAAAATCATGAAAATACCTTGTAAAATCATAGCTTTTCCTGATTACCATGAGTAGCCATTAAGCTTGGTACATATCCAAATAAAAGGGCCTGTTGCTAGGCAACCATTTGAAAATAGAACAAAATAAATTGCACCATTAGATTTCTTAGTATCGATTTAGGGGGGGGGTAGGTGGCCTTAGAATTTTTATATGATGAATATTAACGAAGCTAGGGCCTGCCATATACTGAAACTTTCTGTACTTCATAAGTTCATATATGACCCAATTTGACACCATATGGCGTAACGGATGTTCTTAACATGGTTGTTTTGTGACATTGACTTTAAACCTTGTAAATATGCCTAAAATATATATTTTTAAGTTTTAACCAGCACCTATGGCGCTGTGATAATGAACAAAAAGTAAGCCTAGTAGATCTACAGATTTAATAAGTCTACCCAGGTTTTGTGCTTCATTACAATTTACATGGGTGGGACGGCTGTTTTACCCTTCCTTAGTTTAGCACCTAGTTCAAAGGGTAATCAAGGGTGGTGCTGATGTTTGAGCTAACTTTGCTGGTTCCTGGCAATTTTACTGATAGCGTGATCACTACTTTGCATGAACATTTTTTAAAAGAATTGATTCTCATGCTTCGAACTGGCCATATCATGTAGAAAACATTGTCACAATTAAATCAAATTACGAATAACACAAAATGAAGCAGAGAAAATAGATGGGGTGTATGAAAATGTAAAATGAAGAAGGGGTAGCAGTCTTGCAAGTTACTACTTCCGTTTTCAAACTTCCGGGGCAGCCATCTTGTTTTTGGTATATTTTTAGAAAAAGTAGGTTAAAAATGTCTATCAATATCTACACAAAATTCCCAATTGTTCTATGTCATTCACAATCAGCTGTCTATCTTCCTTATATTTTTAAATAATTTTGTTAGAAAGCAATAATGAATGATTATTTTATTTGTATTTACAGGGACATTTTCAGGAAATCATAGAAAATTAGAGAAATGTCACAGAAATTACTGGACAATATTGTTACAGTGTTAAGATTGTCAACTATGGTTTTGGATAATAATCTCATTTATAATCACATCAATTCTAATCAAATTTTCAAAATAAAAGTTAGCTATTGTGTTTGTGAGATCTTCAAGGATGCAGCCTGTAGCATTCTCATGAGCTCTATCCACCAGCAGTAGATTACGCTAAATGACTCCTGCATTTCAAATCCTTCCATTGCAATTGGATGCATGGGATCCTCTCGTTGGCAAGGGATGTACCCCAGATATGTCTACGGTATATTTAAGATAGCACCAGAATGCAATAACAGACTTCAAGACATTGACTCTTTTCCAGGCATAGGAATGTAATATATGATGATTATGCTTTCACTCCGCCTCGTGCCTCTATCAGTACCTAAAGGGAAGGGGGCAAGCATAATCATCACACATTGCGTTTATACCATGGTCTGCACCTTTAGAATGCATTAGAATGCATCAGAATGCATTCTGCATTCACTGATATACAAATATATATATATGTTATCCATAGGGTCCTAGACATATGAATCATCTAACCAAACACTGTTGTCCAGCGCTGTGGCATAATGGATAAGATGCAGAACTTTATATCAGAAGGTCCCTAGATCTATCCCAGGCAATGCTGAGCTTTTTCAGTATGAAGCACTGTCAAAGCTATGTCATAGCTGCTGTCACATATAAGAACAGTATAGAAAAAGAACACTGTCAATATTCATGTGTCAACTCTCAGTGCCTCTATCCTGTGATAAAAGCACTCAGATTATCCAGTTTGGGCACCCAAAATCGTTCTGAAATCTGATAACCGTGGTATGATAGAGGATGGAATTTGAATCTGTCCATCTGTCCATCAGGCACTTTTCTTCCTCATACCTGCCACGCCAGGCAATAAGGACAGGTGAGGTTTCATAGCCGTGCTCATGGCCCCAAGTTCAACTCTTGGTGAATCCAAAAAAAATCTGTGGGCTGCTACTTTTTAGTGGTTATTGCTGAAAGTGGCTGGAGTCTCTTATTGCAACCTTTGTAAGATTCCAGTTATCCCCGCAGTCAGAGAAACATGTTCTTGCACATCAAACCCAAACATGTCATCCAGGTTTGGTGACTTACCTCAACAAACATCTTATACAAACTGGGCATGTGGGCTGCTGTGAGCTGCTGATGAAATTAAACCATTTAAGGGCTGATGCATTAATGCATCATGCCCATTAGTCGTCATGATGCATCAATGAAGTGCTGGCGAGACTTCTTGTTTGAGTAATTTTATGTCCAGAAAGGCAAACCACATTTTCACATGGTGACAGCTTTTCACTCATAATGGACAAATGTATTTAGAATGCTGCTTGTCCATATAATAGTGATCAAATCTGTGAGATGAACAGGACCATATCTATGACGGGACCATATATATGAGGTGAGGGAGAAGGCCACTACCAGTACATTTATCCTACTAATAGAGAGTTTAAGATTTTCCTACTTGTAACGTGTACGGCAACGTCTAGCCTATCGTTTCCTATCATTCTAGACGTACACGTTGCCGTACAAGTCGTGATCTTAAACTCTCTATTACCTCCAGTTTTATTCTAAAACCCACAAATTGCAGATAAACCTGTGTGCCAATGATCGAGGAAGTCTAAGTGTAATGGAAAACATATGGTTATTTTCTTTTGTATATTCTGTCATGAAATCTGAGATGGTGACCCTTTGAAAATTGAGGATTGACTGTAGACTCATTGTTCTCCTAGAGGTATTGTGACCTAATAATCAATTATATTGGTTCAACATCTGGTAATGCTTCTATCACAAAGCACTTCCTTCACATTCCATTCACCACAGATACTACCGTATATATGTACTAATAAGGCAACTTCCCATCATGCACACAAACTATCGTCTGGCCGCACCTAGCTTGGGCAGTCCTGCTTATTGCATATTATACTGAATATGACTGTGTGGGACACACAACAACTAGCAGATTATTGTTGGCCCAGAGGGCAGCCATCAGGCATATATTATAAACATTTGATAGTCGTAAAAATACTGGGATATAACGCTATGGCATTTGCCTGGTTGAGAGGGGCAGCGAGGAAGGCACATCTTCCTGGCTTGGACTGAAGAGTGGAACTGAATGAGTCACCCTGAGCAGCAGGTTATATAGGCCACCCTGTGCTTTGTTCTGATACAGCTCTGAACTGGTCACTCCAACCAATTTTCTATTGCACCAGATAGCTCCGAGCTGCTCCCACCTTTGCTCCGAGCCACCTCTCTCACACTTCTCTTATCACTACAAATTTAATATACATGAACATAAAGTGATATTATAATTTGATGACTACAATCTAAGGTCTATGATGAAATAATTGGTGACTGTAGTTTACAGAAGGAAGGTAAGATTGATCAAATAATACTCTCCATTCTGCAGTTCATTAAAGCTGTATATTAAGCCAACATAGTAATTAGAAATTTGATATATCCCATATTAATATCCACATATAACAGAGATTACTTTTTAAAGTCATATTACATGGACCATGCCACATTTTTAAACCTGTTGATCTCTGCGAAATGACTGTAATAATATCTCCTGTGTAAGGCAAAACGTAGTTCAAGGAATTGGTATAAGGCACAGCTAGAGCTTGGTCTTTGCACAGCCATACTCATCTGATGCAGATTCATTTTGCATCTAACACACACCCACATTTTAGGACAATTCTCTATAGTGCAGCTTGAATAATCCTCACCTATCAAAATGAAACATACCATAATTTCTTGCATATTATTAAATGCATCCTGCACATAAGACGCGCTCCGAGTCCAGGAAAATCATATACTGGTAAGGCAGATCCAGAGTCATATTCTTACCACATTAGTATTGTGCTATAGTGTAAAATCCTTGGGTATAAGCCATACCTCTAGCTTTGGCTGCTTAGATATGGTGCAATAGGGGCCTTTCTTTGCATATAAGCCACATCTTATATGTGGGGTATTACAGCAGTGATATAAAATGACATTAAACTTGCTGAAGCTCAATGCATGTAAAAGGCTGTCAATTTGATTATATCCAATGCATTGAGGATGAGACTACACTTTAAATCAAATCCTAGCAGAAGAATCACCATCCTTTTCTTTTTTAAGCTTGCACTTCTTGTCTTTAATAGTCACTGAATTTCTCTCCCTTTTGGTGGTACCTTCTCTGTAATCATGTGCCTAACATGACTCACACTTTCCTTTCTGTGCCGTTGCCTCCCCATCTGACAGTACAATACGGTCTGATGGCACTACACCTGCCCCTTGTGCAAGTTGTTTTGCGGTGCAATATGTGTGATTGCCTCAACAAGTTCCTTGATGCCTTCACCAGTGGTTGCTGAACACTCAAAGAAGCCCTGAGCACCAATCTTATCTGCCATCTCTTGACCCTCTTGTGTGGTTACTAGTTCCATCACATTTGGGTGCTGCCAAAGATCCAATTTGCAGGCAACATCAACAACAGGTACATGTGGACATCGACCTCTGATCTCAGGGTACCAATAAGGCAATATGTGCCTCAGAGATTCTGGCATGGTGATGTCATAACAGATAAGGAACACGTCAACTTTTTGGGTAAAGTAAAAATGCAGAGTATCATGGAACTTTTCTTGGCCAGGAGTTTAAATTTCAAAATTGCTTTCCAAATTGAGAATTTGCTGTAGAGATACAGCATAATCACATTAGTGCTCATACTCAGCACCTAACACATTGGAGTGTCTTGGACTAAGGACATTGTCCATCATCAGGGGCCTGTAGACCTGCTGCCTTGATCTGATGATCATAGGCTGGCCTGGTGTATGTTTATAAATGTCACCATTTTGAAGTGGTTTGTATGGGCCCAACATATAATCATATTTCCAAGTATTTCTAGTGTATCATTAATGCAGTATAATCCTATCCATTTTCAATGATAATGACAATGACAAATGTCTGTGAAGCAAACTCATAATTTTAGTCGATTTACAAATAATGTCTGCAAAATGGTGAATGCGACACCAGCCATCAGAGACATAAAGGTGCAGGGTTGGACATTCTTGTATTGAATAGCAGAAAAGAAGGAGTAGACAGGTCTTGGTTGTCTTATGTGGAGGGCTGACAGAGGCAGCATTTGTAGGCATATAATCAGAGATCTATTAGCTCAGCTGTTAGCATGTGTTTAGCATTTATGCAGGAAAGTGGTCAAGTCTCATACCATGCAGGATGTGTCCCTGTGCAAGTTTTCCTTTTAACATCATCTAGTGTCAAAGATGTTTTCCATAATATCAACCGTGTGTCTTCAAAATGTAAAGTGACCTTTTTTTTGTTGGGGCAGGTTAGCAGTTCTACTAAATGGCTCATGTATTTCAGATCCTAGCATTGGGTAGGGACTAGAGCTGAATTAGTCCATATGAATGAGGGACCACTTTTCTTCTTCATAGCTATATACATGTATACCAGTCCATATGCATGTGTAAGGCAATAAGGACAGGTGAGGTTTCATAGCCATGTTGGTCGAGCACTCATTCCAGGGATGGAGGGTCTCATGCTCAAATCCCAGTGAATCCAACAATTTTGCCAAACTACTACAATAGCATTCTATTGCACACTTCTTATGCTGAAAGTGGATAATAGTTAATGAATGCTCCAATTGCAACTTGAGTAGTGTCCTGGTCATCTGAGCAGTCGAAGACGCACGTCTGTGCACATAGATTCTAACTTGGGTCTGAATCCTTACTCTAACAAAAGCAGGCATGTGGACTTGTTATGTTTGCTGCTGCCAGCTGCTGGTGAGATTTAGCCTTTAGAGCTATGGTTATCAAAATGGTTGGCCATATCGGATGCCTTGTCTAGTGCAGAAGTGTATCCAACTACAGCTCCTAAGCTATCCTCTCTCACCATTGATTAAGTGTTTGTGTAGTTTTATTTCCAGTGGGGCCTTTCAAGGCAAACCAGACTTTCACATGGTGAGAGCTATTCACTCATAATGGACAAGTGTTTAGAATGCTGCTTGTCCAAATAATAGAGAGGTTAAGATTGTGGAACATCTACCTGTACGGGAACGGCAAGGACTAGAAGTACAGGTTCCTGGAGCTTAATTCAAAACATCCTGGGATCATGACCCCAGCGATCTTAGGAATAAATCAGCCTTATCCTATTAAGCGATCTTAAGAGTTGACTGGGTTCACATATCCTAGCCAGCACTAAGATCGCATTGACCTTAGCCTCAGCCCTCCTACACTATTCCAAGAAGAACTGACTAGGCACAGGGGTAAGAGTCCCAATATAAAGGAATAGCTGTGGAGTCACTCTTCTTCACAAGAGTGCTTATACCATCTTTCCCCGTCCCCATATGGGCTAACAAAAGAGCACAGGGTGCAGTTGACCCCGGTACAGTATTCAAGAGTTGTTCCCATGAATGTATGATTTATGCTTGCCTATTAGAATCATTGTGCCCTCTCCCCAGGACAAAAAGAGAGAAGGGAAGAATTACCTTACAGTGCACCTAACGCATGAGTAGCCCTCAGAGCCCTCAAGGAGACTCAGCAAACGTCCTCCCTCCCTCTTTATGTATGCAGCAGGCTATTCACTCTTTCGATCAGGAGTGTTCCCTGTAAGTGCTCTTGTACTCAGGTGAAACCACTATGCATTTCTTTCACTAAGATCGCAGTGATCTTAGTGGTGGAAATGGAATAGTGAAGTGATCCCAGGACTAGCTATTCTGGACAGGCCTGCAACCACTGCATTAGATAGGGTAGACCAGCCAGGTCTTATGATATGTGCCTACACTAAGATCGCTGGGGTTGGGATCCCAGGATGTTTTGAATTAAGCTCCTGTACAGGTACAGGGTAAGTGATTAAGAACAGTCCTGTATAACCCTATCAACACCTTAGGTACCTGGTCCCAGCTGAGCAGGGTGTATGGTATAAACAACCTGTAATTACACACAGATATAATTAACCAATCTGCAATCTATTGCTGCAGCAGCTACTGACATGCCTTATAACCCATTTGCCAAGTGAATTATAATTTGCTTACATTTGTTATCTTTATTATATCTATTCCCCCTTCATGTATGTGTAGAACACCCCCTACACGTTCATAACGTCTAGTCTACAAGTTGTATACTTGTAGATGGGGATACCCCCATGTGACCTATGACGTTACACGTACAAGTAGCCGTACACGTTCATATCTTAACCTCCCTAATAGTGATCAAATCGATGAGATGAACCTGACCACATCTATGACATGACTATATCTAGGAGGTGAGGGAGAAAGCCACTACCAGCGCAAACCTTTCTCTTTTACCTCCAGTGTTATTTTAAAGCCCACAAACCAAAGTAAACCTGCATGTCAATGATCGGGGAAGCAAAGCCTTAGTGTAATGGTAAACACATGAGTAGTTTTAGATTCTATCCTAGGGAGACAGAGATATGAGATAGTGATCCATCAACAAAGTGATGATTGACTGTAGACTCAATAGTCCCTGTAGTGTAAGGTAAAGAATATAGTAGGGTTGTATAGATTGTCATAAAATAAAGCTTGTATTTTCTGGTGTATATCTGTAACATTGAGAATGTCATAGTTTATAACTAAATGGGTTAGAATCAAAGTACAGTAAAGGTATGTTGATGGTTGTATGTTTCAATGACCTAGTATTATGTGGTAAGCCTACATCAGCATTCTTGGAACATATACACTGGCTGATCTCATGCCTGCTGATGTCATACTTGTCTCATGTGTGTACCATTCAGTGGGCTTACTTCATCCTTTTAGCTGATATCATCAGTCACCTGTTTGTCTCCCTATCTGACATCAGTCTGACCTCATACTTCTGGATGATGTGAGACTCTGATCTCAGCCTTTAGATAGCATATAAAAGCAGGTCCCTTTCTTCCCTCCTCAATCACTACATCTGATCTGTGCTGTTCACATCAACCCTATGGACTACCTTGCTGATATACTGGACTTTGTATCTGAGGACTAAGAGGAGGCAATATTCTTTGTACAGGTTATTACCCTGAAGGTTATTATACCAGATTACCCTGAAGGTTATTATACCAGATTAACCTGAAGGTTATATCCATGCTAAGGTTGGACTACTGAATGTTATTGCACACAGTTATGTTCAATGGACTCTATGCTGAAATGATATATTACCTGAGGACATTTGTGTGTTACTATGTGCTACTGTGACAACCATAGGAAATAAGTGTCTACCAAAGGGGATTAGGCCTCCTGTGGCTACTTCAGCAATAAACCTGTCAACAAGTCAACTTGTAACAAAGACTTTGTCTGCAACCATTGGCCAAGGCCACCACAGTCCCCTAGTTTTGCTGAGAATATAGTGACCCTAACTAATTCTATTTGTTCCACCTCTAGATAAAATGCTTCTATATACTCTTACATCACAAAGCAGTTCCAACACCTTCCGTCCACCACTCATATTACCATAGTACCTTACAAGGACACTTCAAAATATGTATGCAGACTTGATATATTTTTTTTCAATTGACACACTCCAGTGGCAGTTGTTACTTTTGGGTTAAGAGGTGAAAGTATTAGAAGGGATCCCCTCCCCTACCTCCCTCGCGTACCTCAGCTCCAACAATATATAACAAGTGTATAAACTGATATAACTTACCTAAACCATGTCACCGAGCCACCGCGGTTTGACCTGGAAATAAGGGACTCGGTTATATTCTGTTTATCAGATAAACCAAAGACAAAGATTTTGAATATATATATAGATATACAGTTTAGATTGGTATATAAAATATATGGTATGTGGGTATAAGGATGCCTGTCCAGTTGGTAGCAGCTCCTAGGATAATTGTTAGCCTTTTGAGTGGAGTGTGGTCTAATCTATTCCACACTCACTCATGAACACAATGACTAAGGAGCGCCACCACATCTTGGGGGCTTGTAGAGGCTTCATAACAAATGCTCCGCTGTTGCTTCAGGAAACTAGAATCAATCCTTGTTTCCCTTTCCAAAACAATTTCTTAATGGGATAATTCTACCCAGACAGTTACACTGGCCTGGTGGTCAATGCCCATCGCTTCCTCCTGTTGGCCAGTGCTTTATTTTCTATATTTCCTTTTACATTTGGTCAATAGAATATTTGAAAATTATATTGGCATATACTAGACGGCTGGCCCAGTTGACAAAATTCACAGAATCACTGAAAACATGGAAGATCCGAAACTAGTCAGCGGTCCTCAAGTTGATGATACCTAAAACTACAGCTTTAGGTAGTCAAAATGACGACTTTAGGTCATCATCCTGATGACCTGAGTCATCAGGATGACAATACTGACAGTACAGAGTCATCATATTGACGACTCAGGTCGTCAGGATGATGACTTAAAGTCACCATTTTGACTACCTAAAGTTGTAGTTTCAGGTATCGTCAACTTGAGGACCTAAAGTGGTCACCGCTGACTAGTTTCGGATCTTCCATGTTTTCAGTGATGTTAGTGTCTACCCCTACTAACGATTGACCTTTATACTTCTATATGATACTACATTAAAAGTAGAATATTAATTCTTTCATTTTGTTGGTAAAATGAATGCATCACACTTACATCATCAAACTTGAGAAGAGGCGGAAACCTCCGTGCACCGTATTGTGCAGTTGTGCATCAAGGTTCCCCTCAGAGAGCTCAGGATTCTGGTTGCTGCATCGTAACTTCAACAGCTGAATGCGGACACATTTCTGGTTCAAGTACTTCGTTCTCCACTCCGATAAGTCTTTAACATCTATCTGTCCAAACTGTAACAGGACATCAAGCCAACCGTCTTTGTCAATAACCAGTTTCTGTAGTAGTTTCTGAGTGTCTTCAAAAAGAAGACAGTTCAGGAGAGTGGTTGCACTAATGTTGTGCGTCCTATCCCAGTGGATGTTAAACTGGTTCACCATATAATCCAATTGTAAGAGTTCGGGCCATAGTTCATTCCACGATTGAAGACTCTGGAGCTGTTTGAGAGGCTTCCATTTTCCAGCAGCGAGTTGACTGGCAGGGACGAATAGATGAATAAGGTCTGGTTGGAAGGCAAGGGTTATTTCTTGATGCGCCTCATTTCTAGCGCCCTGCCTTGGAGTTACCTTGGTGCCTTTCTGTCCTGCCTGTGACTTGTTTTGCTGTTTTATTGCGTCGCACGCATCACTGAGACATGATGTATAGATGTAGACCCCCCCTTTGTCCTCTTGTATCTCAGTCCATCTCTCCTCACCAGTAGCATAGATTGTTTGGGAGGTTCCACTTTCATTACAACTGGAAAAAACAAGCAAGAAAACAAAATCAATTTATTATTACCTCAAGGGGGTCTATGAACAAAAGATCTGCAGGCATTTTACCTGAAGGCAAATGAAGGAAGTGTAAGTGTCTATCTTAAGGGTCAATATCTTGCATATTCAGATTACTGAGTATACTCTGGTTTTGATAACCATGATAAATTCTAACCAAACACTATTTGAACAGCTATTTGAAAGACTACAGTACTTCAATTACAAGGGAGATTTAAACTTGACTTACTATTTTGATGGAAGAAGGCAAGTGATGCTGTTGCCAAACAGTAACTTTTTCAGCTCTTCTGGGACCTCATGAAGGCATTCAAAGATGTGGCCCATGACCTCATGATCTTTACTCATGATTGCGAACAGGTCTGAATATTCAGGCATCTTAGCATACTTCCCATATATGTCTCTGATTTCTCCCCAGTACTGCTTTATTTCATCTGAAACTTGTGGCATTTCTAACATCTCAGGGTTTTCAGCACCTGGGAGGAGCATTTCACAGATAATGTTGATATTCAGTTCTGATTTCAGTGCATCTTGTTTCTGATGTAGCGGTGCTAGTTTTTCCATGTGACTTTTGCTCAATGAGAAGTTTCGTCCTAGCGTTGACTGAAGAAACAGAGTTGCTTGGATCAACTGAGACAATCTTTGCACCTGATTTGGCTTTCCACCAAGAGAGCAGAAAAGGATTCTCTGCACATTACGGAATTGCTGGTCTCGACACAGAAGATAATCAAAGTGCTCAAAAATGCTTACTGTTAGATTTTCCAGGGCGCATGTGGCAAAGTATTCCAGAAAGACAGTGTGGGTGAAATGCCATTCTACTGTTCGTTCATACTTGTCATTGAAAGAGTTTTTTGCCTCAAGAAATGAGAGAAGAGGATTTCTCCTGTCAATGCCAAACTGGTCAAGAAGTTCCTCTTTGATGGGCCTGACATCCTTTAAGAGGGTAAAGAGACACATTTTATAGAATCTTAATTCTTGGCTCTCCAAATCGGCATCTGGTAATCTGGCTTCTGAGCTGCCCTGGGTATTTTCATTCTTTTCCAACTGCCTTTCTGTCAGGGTCTTCACTAATGCAGAGAGAACATCTGTTTTGCTTAAGATTTGTCCTTCTTTGAGTTTTAATGTCTTATTGGAAGTTACAACACTGAAGATGTGGGTGAACATAGGACTCATGAGAATATGGTCGAGTTGGTCTTTGTTGTCAACTATGTATTCCATGATACTTCTGTCTGGAGGGTCACGACACTTGCTGTAAAAGTTCCTGACATACTGTAGACCGTCATCGATTGTGAATCCTTTGACTTTCATCCTCCTGTCAAAGCGATCTTCTTTGATTGGGCAGAGCCCTGATCGACAAGCGACCAGCATGGTATAATTTGTACTCCCCCTGTGGGTCTCTTCAACCATTTCCTTCACCATCCTTGATGTCTCCTGATCATGGCATTCATCAAGGTTATCAGTGATAATGAGAAGTCTGAGCTGCTTGTTGTCAAGATTATTCATTATCTCGTCCTTTTCTTCTTTTCCTACGAGACTTTGTTGTATGGCTGCTTTTGCATTTTCTTCTGCTGATGCTTCACTAGACAGCTTCAGAGTCGACAAGTTCAGAAGTATGACCAGATCCCAATCCCTTTTCTCTTCTTTTTGTTTGCTCCACTTGTAAGCGATACGCCTGACTGTTGTCGACTTTCCAGATCCCGTTGGTCCCGATAATAGGACTGTCCGTAGTCTTGGATTCTCAGGGTCAACATCAAGTATGTTCTCAGGCGGAATATCCTTTCTCTCTCTGTTACACAAAGGAGAAATATTTGAAGGCTTGTCATACAAAGTAGTTTTTGATTGAATATATTTGTAATATAATTTAAGATGGGTCGCTACCATTGAGATTGAGTCTACTATGCAGCGCACAGCGCATATAGGTCATCTTCATCAGAATGACATCATCTTTAGTGTACACATACCTATATAGGCCATAAATATCCACAAGAATTTTTGGGTAATTTTACTAAAAATTGTGGATTCTATGACACTTTTAAATTTCGACACATTTATATCTATATTTTTTCATCATTCCCTAACATTCTTTTGTACAGTATAATCTAAGCCCTTATATTATCGAGAAAATGCTGAAGAAGTGGTAGGCTATTCACAGGTACCAAGGACATATAAGGAAGAAATTTTATGCCAAAGATTTGAACATTTTACCCATCATGCAGTGCTTTGAATATGGATTTTTGTCAGGTTTTGCAATATTTTTTATTTCAAATGGCTAGAACTCCAAAATTATGCACGGGACCCCATATCAAAAATGCTTTAATCTAAAGGCGAATTATCTGAATGATTTTTCTAAAAGTTTAAGAAAAATCTAGTGGGATTTATCCAGAATGCCATATAATAGAGGTTTAAACAAAAATTCTTGATAAAATAGGATATTCGAACTTTCATCAAGAATAGTATAGGTTCCCTAGGATATGTTACTCCATAGAGTCCTATAGTGCAAGCCACCCCCCTCTACCCCCCCTTCAAAGTAGGCTCCCTTTTGTGTTCAGTATTGAGTCCTATGTAGGATAAGGAGGTTTATAGAGATGTCAGGAATCTTTATCAGAGTGATATCAAATGGAAACAAGGGGCCACCGATACCAGAAAATCCTGCTGAATCCAAAATTTGTGGTCTTGATTCTCAAAATTTGGCCAAAGGTACCTAAAAATGAGGTTTGATGATGAGAATATTTTAAAAATGTACAAAAGTTATATTGAAAATGATTGGAACTTTTTATAGATGCAACATGCTAATCAAAGTCAGTACCTCAATCTACATATCCCAATGTTTGCCTATCCGAACCTGACAAGTACTCTGCTTGCGTATGGCTCTACCTCTCCCACATACTGCCTATCCCTTAGTCTGCCTATCACTCATACTACCTATCCCCTAAAACATCTAGAGTTTAATTAGGTTTTCCCTCACATGGCTTAAAGGATTAAAGTTTACCCCTCACCTTTGTACCTAATTTTCTCTGTACATTCTTACCATTAGTCTACCTATCCTCAATCTGCCTATCATTCACTTTACCTATCCCTCATGGTGACTATCCCCCAAATCTGCACATCCCTCATATTTGACTGGCACATCTGTGATATTACCTAGCACCAATGTATCTTTTGAATATGCTCACCTTACAAGGTACCCTCTGTACCTATCTCTTAAACTGTTTATTACCTATCCTCCTTGCTACCCATCCTCTTCAATACCTATCCCTCAAGCTCACTTTATAGCTTTCCTGCCTATCACAGCTTGATCAGCTGGGATAGCTCACATCCAACCTTTGTTATGATCTCTTAGTCAACCTATCCCCTAAAGAACAAATCCAACAGTCTACCTCAAGCATACATCTACGGATCACTATCCTACATGTATGTTGTTTATTCCCCTCTTCCTATCCTTCATGCTGCATATCGTTCATGCTATCCCACTTGACAAGTTAAAAAACTGAGGGCTATAAACCATGAAGGATAGGCAGCCTGAAGGATAGGTAACCTCAATGATATATAGCATGAGTGATAGGTAGATGTATGTGTGAGGTAGACTGTTAAATTTGTTCCTTAGGGGATAGGTTGACTAAGAGATCAAAATGAAGGTTGGTTGTGAGCTATCCCAGCTGATCAAGCTGTGATAGGTAGGAAAGCTATAAAGTGAGCTTGAGGGATAGGTGTTGAAGAGGTAGCAAGGAGGATAGGTAATAAACAGTTTAAGAGATAGGTACAGAGGGTACCTTGTAAGGTGAGCATATTCAAAGATACATTGGTGCTAGGTAATATCACAGATGTGCCAGTCAAACATGAGGGATGTGAAGAATTGGGGGATAGTCACCATGAGGGATAGGTAAAGTGAATGATGGGCAGATTGAGGATAGGTAGACTAATGGTAAGAATGTACAGAGAAAATTAGGTACAAAGGTGAAGGGTAAACTTTAATCCTTTAAGCCATTTGAGAGAAACCTAATTAAACTCTAGATGTTTCAAGGGATAGGTAGTATGAGTGATAGGTAGACTAAGGGATAGGCAGTATGTGGGAGAGGCAGAGCCATACACAGGTAGAGTACTTGTCAGGTTGAGATAGGCACACATTAGGATATGTAGATTCAGGTATTGACTTTGATTAGCATGTTGCATCTATAAATATTTCCAATCATTTTCAATATAACTTTTGTACATTTTTAAAATATTCTCATCATCAAACCTCCTTTTTAGGTACCTTTGGTCAAATTTTGAGAATCAAGATCACAAATTCTGGATTCAGCAGGATTTTCTGGTATAGGTGGCCCCTTGTTTCCATTTGATATCACTCTGATAAAGATTCCTGACATCTCTATAAACCCCCTTATCCTACATAGGACTCCATACTGAACACAAAAGGGAGCCTACTTTGAAGGGGGGGTAGAGGGGGGGGGGGGCTGTTACACTGTGTCCATAGGTAAAGCTCTGAGTTTCACCTCCTATCTATTGAAGCTTCTTGCTTTCATTATGTGAGGTTTCATATTTCTGTGTTTGTTGGATATGTAGAAAAAAATTCTCAAAGTTGAGTCAATACTTTTCTTATTTTCAGGTAAAAATGAAAATACTTTTATTTTTCAAGATTCAATATTAAAAAAAGTAGTTTGTGACCCCCCCCACCTTTCTTTACAAAATATTATTCTAGATGATATAAGGTACATTTGACCAAAAAATAGATGGTTCAATAACACATAGAGTGGGTTCTCCACCATGTCTTATCTTGCCCATAGTTTTTTGAATTTTGAAAATCTTTTGGTTAGAACAGAACTTTAATTTCAATTTGTCAAACATGTTCACATATTCACAGGTACCAAGGACATATAAGGAAGCAATTTTATGCCAAAGATTTGAACATTTTACCCATCATGCAGTGCTTTGAATATGGATTTTTGTCAGGTTTTTTCAATATTTTTTTATTTCAAATGGCTAAAACTCCAAAATTATGCGCGGGACCCCATATCAAAAATGCGTTTATCTAAAGGCGAATTATCTGAACGATTTTTCTAAAAGTTTAAGAAAAATCTAGTGGGATTTACCCAGAATGCCATGTAATAGATGTTCAAACAACAATTCTTGATAAAATAGGATATTAGAACTTTCATTATGTGAATACGAAATCTCCTGGTGCACCTCGCAGTGCAGCAAGGCCATTTTTGTCAAAATTGCTGCCAGACCTGCAGAAATAACCAGACTGAATGTCTGGCTGTAATCTTGGGACCTTGAGCTCTTGAGGAATACGGTCCTGCCAAAATCAGGCCAGGCCTGCAGAACAACAAGATCTACAGGACACCGAATGGCCTGTGAGGGGGGAGGAAACTTTATATATAGACTGTCATATTTGGAATCTAGAATGAGGATGTTTACAAACTAACATTAACTCCCTTGTTTAAGCAGCACCCATGTGTAAGTTGCAACCTTGAAGGTTTGCCAATTACATATGGTAATACATACCTCAAGTATCCATCTTCATATGCTGCCACATTGACGTAGCAGTCATTGATGTCGTACGGTATACCCAGCTCCTTCAGGTCAAACAGGTGACCTGTCATCATGGACCGGGTGTAGAAGTCACTTTGTACCTTAATCGCTGGAATTATGAAAAAGATACAGTGTTCATCACAGGTGTAAATAAAATCTGCCAAGATTTTAGTCATGAGAATGGACCAAAGGATTGGTAGGGCCAACATAGCTCCTTACACATATTAAATTTTATCACCTGCTGGAGGCCGTTTTTCCTCATAGATGCGGGGGTCCATATGTCACATACGGCCCCCATATGTCTAAAAACCGTTTTTGTTCAGATTTCCTCATCCTGCCTCAGTGGATACGGCCTTCCGCATCCAGATGTGGAGAAAAATGAGTTTTTGTTCAAGATACGGAAAGTGAAAATCCCGCATCATGTCCGTATATGGGGCCCTGAATACCACCTGCTCTAGGGCAGGTGGTATGCTACATACGTACCTTTTTCCTCCATATGTGTCATTTTTTTAGGTCCGTATATGATTTCAAAGTATAGACTGAGATGGGATTGCACCTTATATGCAAGGTAAATTGAGAAAATAATTGCTCAATCGTAGTGAGAACAGCTTAATTCTGGATCCACCATTCAAAGATTCTGCCCTTGAGTAGTTAGAGGCCTAAATGAGTTAAGATGACAGCTGAGAAAGTTGTTGGCCACAGGCGTAATGTACATCTGCCAGGCTGTGGCTTATCTAGCTCCTTAAGGTCTCTAACCACCCAAGGGCAGAATCTTTGAATGGTGGATCCAGAATTAAGCTGTTCTCACCACGATTGAGCAATCATTTTCTCAATTTACCTTGCATATAAGGTGCAGTCCCCTGCTCAGTCTATCAGAGTGAAACTACTTATTGGGATATATTTGCGTGGATTTGTTATGATGATGTAACATTATATGAATTGAAATTTATATATGTGGAATCATCTATGATATTATAAGAATATTGTATTTTAACACATATTTGCTTGTTAACTTTGAAATGTTTGTGGTAGCCTGTGGTTACTACAGACTGCTTGGAGGTGGAGTTAGGAAAAGGTGTGAAAACTTGTCAGATTTAGCCATAATCCATACAGGCTGTAGTGGTGCAAGCTGGGACTTACTCCAGGGTGTGGGAAGCTAGGTATAATGGAAGGTGCAATAGCAATGTGTGAAATCTCCTAGAGGAGGAGTATATATAGAGTTGACTTCTCATTGGAGAGACACACCCCTTACCAGAGTCAGGACAGGATATCAGGACAGCACACAGCAGCCAAGAGCACCATGGAGGAGGCATGGTTGAGGTTTGGGTGTAGCTCTGTCCTGGGCCAGGAACAGTTACATAGGTGCAGTAGTCCCAACAAAAGGACCTTAGGCAGGTATGAGGTTGAGTTACACCTTGGAACTGTGGAGGCCAGCCTGGACTGTCTCGGGTGGGTGAGGTGCTAGGAAGGCATTTTGCCCAATAAGGTATTGTGATCTTTACTTTGATTCTGCTTTGTATTGTATCCTTGCTCTATGGTGTTGGAACAGTTGTTGTACATCCACTGTGCTAATGGTTTTGTAGGTGCAGATTGTTGTAATCTGAGTGATATAGCTAGGTGCTATGGAGATATTGTTTGACATTTGAAATGAAATTGAGAGTTGTACATAATTGAAACTATTGAGAATAATTTGTGACATATTGATAAAGATATCTCTCGAGATAGTGAATAACACCAATAAATGTATTATGAAACCGCATTATAGCTCCCTTTTGATATGCAGTAATACATTTAGATCCCAAGGATTTTGATAGTTATTAGCAACTGAAATATAGTATAAAGAGTAATATAAATGTTAAGGGGAAAGGACTTGATTCCACCCCCTATTTCAGATCTATCCAGAGTGGGGGGTTTCAACCCTCCCCCTAACATACTGGAGGATAACTATATACATGTAGTACAGTGACATGAAGGTTCTATATAGACCACCTTCCCCTAACCCTCTAAGGGTCTTAGACCTTTCAGAGGTACATAGTCCAATATATCATATGTGTCTACCCCCCCCCCCCGCCAAAAGTAAAATTAAAATGATGGTCCCATATGTGTGTAGTATCATCTCTCAGCCTTCCTATATTTCTCCCATATGTGTGACGTCATTTAGGGAATTCCCTAGGGGGTTTCCTGGAATGTAGACTATTTTTATCATTAAGCCTTGAATCCACCTACAAAAATCCGTATTTATCAATTAAATTCTGTATGTTAAGTTTTTCTATAGTGACACTACATGGAGGCCATTTAAAAACAACTTTATTGATATAAAAAAATAATCCCATATAGGTCCCACATTTGACCCTCCGCATGTGCCTATATAATGTCTATGTGGAAAAACCGCTTCCAGGAGGCCGTTTCACTCCATTTAATACAATAAACATGGACGTCTGTATTTCAAACATGGACGTCCATGTTTCATATTTATGTCTATATCTGAACACCTACTGCCCCCCACCCCCTCCGCATTTACAATATCGTCCATATCTTAAATGCAGAGGGGTAGGGGGCAGTATTGAAATATGGACATAAAACTGAATATGGACGTCCGTATTTAAAATACTGACGTCCATATTCATTGTATTAAATGTGGTGAAACGGCCTCCAGGAACAAGGGTGCTAGCGCTGTTTATATGCAGAGTTTTATGTTAGGAATATTTAGACATTTATCAGGACTTGAGTAATGAGTCCATGAGTTATTCCTCGCAAAGTACATTGTTGCCCTAAAGATATGAAGATAATGTTGTTAAAAGCATCTTTCTAGTAGTAGGAAATTTCATCTCACTTTCCCAGAGTATAGCTATACATTGTAGAGTATGATTTACATAATTATGAACACTTACCTTCCCTCAGCTTTTGTGGTAGGGTACTTGCTGAATGAGTATCAGTCACTTGGTCACTTCCAGTAGCATTTGTGTCGCCGAATTGCTCTGGGTTTGACTTCAGAATTTGACTGACGATGTGTTCTTGGTTGTCCAGGCATAGAGCTCTGAGGAATGCATTCAACTTCCATTTGGGATTTTTCAGGAGCCAGGATATCATTTTCTGTACTTGCTCATAGTTGGTGCCTTGCTTCTGCAAGATTGACATTTTTTTTATGCTGCTATGAGACTGGTGATTGGGTTATGAAATATCAAAATTGAAGACCAATTCATTATGCAACATGAAATGTAGCAAAGAAAGGAGAACCCATAGCAGTATATATTTCAGGTACATTTGGCATCATGCTTTATGACCATTTAATAAGAATGGGAAATATTTCACTATTATTTGTCATGCTTGATCTATCGAGCTGAGGGTGCTGCTTATATGCAAGAGTTATTTACACAGACAAATCTTTACCAGTGTGGCAGCTATCTTCTGATCCAGTACATCTAATGCGATGAGATGGGGCCAGAGGTCATCCATCCGTACATTGTCAGCCAGGTCTGCCAAGTTTTTGTTCAGTAACTTCTTTAGTGTGTCACATTTATTAACTATCATCTGTTGTCCTGGGTTGTCTGGAGCCCAGCATGGATACTCTGTGGTCGCCATTTTGTTAACTGTGACATCAAAGGAGACAAAAAGTACATGATTAATGATCACATAATATATAGCATATGATTTTAATGGTTTACTTTAACCTTTTAAAAAATGCATGGTGCCAACATTTAAAAAAAAAACATTGTTTAAACATTGCAAAACGATTGGAGAGAAAACATTGTGAAAACATCTTAAAAACGCTTGTAACTTATCAAATACAAGCAGAACTTATAAGCATGGTGCTCATTAGCAATGTACAGTCATTGTGACCTGGTCTATTAATAATGTATTGTCATGTCATATTAGTCTGTATTCAAATCTAGTCTTAAGATACTTTGGTGCTGCCTTAGCTTGTATAAAAACATGAGTTTTGTAGTTAGGAAATATCATAAAGGATATGTGAGACTAGTCTTAAGTTATTATTCAGTTCATTATATTGGAGCTATGCATCTCATCTATGTATCTCATGTACCTCAATGAGGTCAAGAGAATAAAATCATTGTCATTGTCATAAACGCAAAATGAATGTCGAACCTGTTTTCTGCCCACTGGTTAAGCAGTAGTGGAATAACATGCTGTACACAGAAAAAAATGAACCTTATTATCTTAGGCAAGCCTTAGCCGAAATGCCTAACTTTGTAAGCCAAATTGGGAGTTTGCACGTGCCTAAACCACCAAACCTTTCTTAGGAGCTTACAGCTAAATATTAGGAAAGGTTCCTAACTTGCCTGATTTTGCCTAGGTTTCATAGGCCATTTTCCTAGGCCTGCTTTATAAATTATAGATGATTCCTAAACTGAGAGTGAAACTTAAAGATTGAATTATTACCAATGAAACATTTCCCCCTATTTAATGTGGAATTCTGAGGCAAATGACCATCCAATAGCCCTTATCTTACTAACCATGGTTATATAAAGTACCCCTCCCGTATACCCTGCCACACCAAGGATCATGCTGATAAAGACTTGAAATTCTGGGGTTTTCCCCGTGGGCTTTCCCAGCCACCAGCATGATGGCTATCTATAACCATGGTACATGCCATGGATACATGTATATAGACTGTAAGCGGGACTGGAGCTGGTTCTTGGCGACAGACACTGATAAGATGGAACCAGCATGTCCCTGGAAGTGGGTGTTACCCAGGGACAAGGTACCCATCATGATATGTCTTATCAGTTGGGTTTACCTCAACCAGCGAAATTCGAAATGGTGGACACACAGGACGTCCATACTAAGCCATATATACAGAGATTTGGTACCCTTTGATTTAAAGCCTGCTGATAAATAGGAATACCATGTCCATTTGCCACCATAAAATGCTGGTGAGTCTGCTCGCCACCACTTCACTAGCACTTCACTGGTACATCATAATCATATCATCCGGTGAACTCAAAGGAAGGATCCAACTATATGTCATGATTCGATGATAATCAATCCCACTGACTGCCTATACTGCCCGTGGAGGGGGACTCACATTTCTTCTGACGGGGGTGTGCGGCTGGGCCTCTGACAACCCTTACCCTTGGTGAGAGGGATTTTGGGCAAAGGGTGACCCTTGCTGAGAGGGATTTTGGTCAGAAATGTGCACAGTTAAGTCTTTTATCTGAAAATTTACCCTTGATGTGAGGAATTTTTGTCAAAACTGACCACATTTGGCAGAAAATTTTAAGAAAATTCTGAAAACTGATACTTATTTGGACGCGCGGGGTCAAAATATGAGAAAAGTGACCTTTGGTGAAAGGGATTTTGGCTAAAAGTGACCCTTGGTGAGAGTGTCCCCGGGGGGACACTCACTATATGCCACAGACAGGAGTGTGTGGCTGCCAAGGTCACTTTTTGGCCAAAATCCCTCTCATTAAGGGTCTGGTTTTGGTCAAAATCCCTCTCACCAAGAGTCACTTCTAGCCAAAAATCCCTCTCACCAAGGGTCACTTTTCTCATATTTTGACCATGCACGTCCAAATAAGTGCCAGTTTTCGGGATTTTCATCAAAATTTCTGCCAAATATGGTCAATTCTGATAAAAATTCAAGGGTAAATTTCAAAATAAAAAACTTAACTGTGCATATCTTTTACCAAAATCCCTCTCACCAAGAGTCACTTTTTGCCCAAAATCCCTCTCATCAAGGGTAAGGGTTGTCAGAGGCCCAGCCACACACCCCCGTCAAAAGAAATCTTAGTTTCCCCCCCGGGGAGTGCCCCCCCGGGCTATACTGTAGCACATTAAGAGATGTACTATACCTCCCCAAGGTAGGGAGGCAGTAATATAACAGCCAGTAATTAGCAAAAAAAAAACACCTTATCTATGACTGCTTCACTGCTGTGTACCATACGAAAAGAAACACTATTATCTAACACTGCCATGCCATCTGGGTCTCTTCTTGGGATTTTAACCTGGCCGGAAGTAGAATGACGTCACACTGGAGACAAACTTTCACGCCGCCTCAGTTCCTCAGGGACGTGGTGGGACCATGCTGTCACACACTTCTGACTGTTTTCAGATGAGATCTCATCTGAATAATAATCTTCCATTTAAGTTTCCATAAGTTTCAGATGATCTCATCTGAATGTAATTCAGATAAGTTCTGGCATATATCCTTGATCGGGGGCTCTGTCCCCGAACCCCCCTTCGGCCTGGCACCCCGGGAACTGCGGTGGCGTCAACATTCGTCTCCACGGAGGGCCAGGTTAATTCTGCAAGATGTGACCCTCTTGCCACTGCCATGCTAGGTTTCGTTTCCTCCTGTCACATATATACATGTACTGTACCCCCCCCCCTTCTGTTCTACGCTAGCCTGGCTCCTATCAATAGCACAACGTTCATCTTCAAGTACATGCTTTATCTTTGAAAGATTAAAGCTTAATGGTCAGAGATTTATAACTGAGATTAAAAGGTGTAATAGGGGCCCGAATAGGGACCCTTCCTCCTGTATAAGCAGCGCCTTATATATATATATATATATATATATATATATATATATATATATATATATATATATATATATATATATATATATATATATATACTGGGTATAAATGTATAGAGTAAGGGCTCTTGGTTTTAGTTACTGGGCCTAGTCCTGGGGGTTCACACAAAAATAATATTAATATAAATGGAGGTAAAACACTGGCATGTAATACCATATACCTACCTTTATACGTTTAGTTAGTAGAAGGGTATTTATTTATCCAGTGTCTACTATCCCTCTACTGACTGACAATGACACATGCACGGACACATAACAAATATAGACTACTAGTAGCTAGTTCCCGATGACTGTACTATACTCCTCTTTTTTTTTGGTCGACAAGTAGGGCACAAGTAAGTCATGCAGACAGGAGTGTGTGTACACAGACCTACTTCTCACCAACAGACCTACATCTCCATGTACCTCCGACCCATATTTGGCTGTCATGAAAAATGTATGTAGTCCAGTATTGGAATAAAGAGTTCTGGTTTCATAAAATTGGGAACATGTTTCCACCATGCAGGGAAATGGTTAAAAAATTATATATAAAATTATAAAAAGAAGAAAAAAAGAAAACCACTAAAAAAAGAACAAGGAAACCCCAACACAGACACACAAAAGTAGGGGATTTGGACTCAAAATTTCGATGGGACCCTGTAAAAAGGAATCTTTGAAGTGTGCATATCCTAAAAATTGTAATGGTTTAGTCTTACAGACTTGGTGGTTCGGGCCTTACTAATTGGGAAAGAAGGAGTAAGGCGGTGATTCAAGTGTATGCCAACGGATGATTTATTACATGAACACTCATGGCTACCCGGTAGGTGGTACAAGGGCAGCTAATGGATAAAGATATTTACATGATCAGAGGCCAGGAGGGCCTCTGATGTAGCGGCTGAGCCCCGGTCTTTATATATGGACCTAGGTGTTCGTCGTCAGATGTCCCCACAGACCCGGATCGGTGCTGCCACCTATCCGGAACCTGAGGAACATCCAACGACTGGACTCACCCGCCACGCCAGACGGTACCCACCACTATGGTTTATATTAACGTACCTCTACAAAATGAAAGGTGTATCCACGTGCACAAGAATTCAATATGTTCTTTGAAATGAATTATTTATTCATATTCTTTAATTTTCTTTTGCTCACCTTCGATTCATTGGTGCATCGTGATGACCAGGTTTTTTTTTTGTTTTTTTTTTATCTACAATCAACCCACTGGCTTGACTGTACCCACGTGTTTCTTTTACTTTGAAAAATGTTTATTATGTTCCTAGGTTTGCCAAATGTAAAACACGTCAAAACATATACCCAAAACACTTTTTTTGACATTCTATAAAAAAAACGTCTTTATTTTAGGTTTAAGAAACGTTTTTGATGTTAAAAACGAAAATAAAAATGCTTGCATGTTTAATGTCAACAAACAAAATGTTGAAGACACATCAAAAACGTTTTTCAGTGTAATGTTTTTAAAACGTTTTTACCCAAACCTAATAAAAACGTTGGCAAACGTTGAAAATACGTTGGTTTTATTTTTGCCGAGTCGATACTGTTGCCATCTCAACCCAAGCATCTCAACCAAATCTGGGAGTTTTAACCATGCTGATCTCAAAGAAATACATGTAGATGTCTAGAAATGTTGTGCTCTATAGCAATGACACCTTCATAATGGAAGCCTGCATGGTTGCAGACTGCTCAGTGCTACCATACGGAGACTTTGGTTGGAACTAATTAACCAATACAGTTTACGTTCATACCAACACAGTGAGCAGAATTGAGTTTCCCACTGTATGTATTTGGATCCACTCCTTACCAGATTAGATACAATTAAATCAATTGGAAGGTGATGTACATGTACAATCTTCTGTTATAGAAATCAGAAGAACGTAAACCACATTTTGTGGCAGCTTCAGTACAAGATTTAACTTTGACCCTGACAGAACAATTGAAAAAATCTGAGATGCCACAGAAGTGAATTCATCGACATGCTTTTTCACTTGCCCTGATAAATAGGTGCTCACCATCAATGTTTGGCAGGAAAAAGCACACACACTCTAATGATATATATATATATATATATATATATATATATATATATATATATATATATATATATATATATATATATATATATATATAATGTTATCTAAGTCACAATAAATACATAAAAGTTTTTTTTTCCAAAATAATACTTGGGTTGGGGATGTGAGCGCTCATTAGAACTAATTTCTACTTTTGATTTTGAGCATCAAAGAATTGGATGAGGGGCGTGAGCGCCCATTAGAACTAGTTTTGTTTTTGGTTTTGAGCATCTTCTACCCCTTGTGATATTGGGGATGTTCTGAAAGCTTAAATTTGGCCAACTTTGAGCACAATCACAACCTGACTTATTCCCAGCTTTTGGTAATGGGATCACACGGTCATTTTCCCACGCATTTGGGAAACACAACACTGCCAAATGAACTCTGTTGCAATCCTGTGAACAAAGGGACTACATGTATACGCACTGAGAAAATATTCTTACTCACTTGAGTCTGGCTGAGTCTCAAATCATACTCATTCTGGCGGCATTGCCTGAGTCTGGATACAGACTCAAGTGAGTAAGAATAATTTCTCAGTGTGCGCAGAAGAGCAGACATCAGCCCTCACATTTGGAATACCACACGTTTTAGCAATAGAGGTGCAGTACCAGCAATAGGCTATCAAGACGCAGGCAATGCCACCAGAATGAGTATGATTTGAGACTCAGACAGACTCAAGTGAGTAAGAATATTTTCTCAGTGCGTATACATGTATACTGCAAGCATCACATACAGTCACTGATGCCTGGGCAAGAAATGGCTGCATGATGTAACATAGCTGGCCTTTTAGTCTTAATCTTGCCATTGCAAAAATCGCACATAGCCAAGCCAGAAGAATCCAAGCTATGCAAGAGCCATATAACACGTTACATGTGGCCGTCAGTCAAAGCACCCTAGGGGTCCTACTTGGAGTTTATCTATTCTCCATTATAACCCTGGTCTGTTTTATTATCAGCTGCAGTACCAGCAATACTACCGTATAAGTCTGACTGTTTTAACCTACAATTGTAACAAATGTATTTTAACATTTTAAGTAAATATGTTTATAAAGTGATTGATTTAACTTATAAACTTCCCACCCCTCCCCTCTTCATGAACAAACCCAAAAACCTAGGAAATCTCTACACCTGGTCGACTAGTGTGCGAAGGTAGGTTTATTTTAGGTTTACGGCAGTGACAGCAGCAGTAGCAACAGAAGCATTAGTAGTAGCAGCAGCAACAGCAGCTACCATCCCACATCTCAGCATCAGTACAACCACTATCTGTGTGAAGAGGCACTATCTGCAAGAGCCTACCACAGTCATAGCTAGGCTGACCATCCAAAAGCTATCTGTATGAAAATAAGACTACCTGTAACGGATCCAGTGTGTCAAAAAGCTGTTATTATCATTACCAAAGACACATTAGATTTCCCATTATTAAGTGTATCACCATGGCTTGTATGCTTTAATTTAGTGATATAAAAGTTTCTACATGATTATACACAGATCATATATCATAGTGGTTGGATAGTCAGCTTCTATGTATATGTAATACCGTATGGGCCTGTAGAAGCGCCGGGGCGCTCATTTATGTCAAGTAGGATTTACCTTTGACCCTTATTCAAGACCGTCGCTTATTCAAGACTCCATTTCTTGTAGATTTACAAATTTCAATACCCTGTACCCATGTCACTTATTTAAAATGGGCGCTCATTCAAATACCCGGCGCTTATACAGGCCAATAAGGAACTTCAGATAACAGTGGTTTCCACAGATAGTGGTTGTACAGCCTCCCAGGCACACACCTCGCCCATCACGCAGCCTGCAGGCTCAGTGTGAGAGAGAGCAGCTCCACCACTACTAGTAGTTGTGCAACAGCTGCAGCAGTAATAGTATCTCTATTAACTCTGCCTTAATACTGCCCACTACACAGTTCTACAGTGCACCACTAGGGGTCAGCAGCAGCAGGGGGACAGTGTACCTTTAACATCTGGTACTAGTACAGACCCTGTGGTAGCTAGTAGTCCGTGTTGTCACCTTGAGTACTGAAGTCACCATGGCGACCACCACTACAGCATCACCGTGTACAGCATCAGCAGCAGCTGAGATGGGAGGCCTGGGACGGATAGGCACAGGGGAGCCCCGCACAGTGCTAATCTCTGTGGACGATAGTCACCAGGCAGAGAGGGCATTTGAGTGTAAGTACACACACAGTGTTAATACACCAAGAACAGGACATAGTGCACATAGTGAATGTTGCCCAATTATCATACACTGATACATTCATGAACCCATCGATTGATATATCATGGCTAGATAGTAGAGAAGAAAACACACTTTTACGTCAGAATAATAGGGAAGTTAATGACAGATTGACAGGATAAATTTCCTTGACTGAGGGTTATCTCACGAGCAAAGCTATCAATCACACCACTGGGGGTGGGGGGTGGGGGTGAATCCTTGCATTTCTCTCATGTTTTTTTTTCCATTTAGAAGTATTTATCATTTCATTTAGTTTGCATAAGAAAGAGGAGTTGATGATAATTGTTTGGTCACCTATGATACTGTGTCTGGACCTGAGATACAGGAGTAGAGTTATATTGCATAGGTGTGTGTGTGCAATACGGGGCTCCATGGTCAGACTTGTGGGGCTGATGTATTCAACTTGAGGTAAAAAGAACTCCTTGTCAACTGCTGCAAGGCTAGAGCCATACATCATGCTGACTGGGCTGTTACACTACTCAGGGTGAGGAATAATGTATGCACACAGTCCTGGGGAGTACTACTGCAGGGGGCTGTATTTATAGAACATATGAGTATCAAGGGCACATTGAGGGAGAGAGAGAGAGAGAGAGGGGGGGGCAGAGACAAAGGCAGACAGACAGACCAGACAAGACAGACAGATAGAACGAGACAGACAGAGATGGACCAGAGATGGACAAAGAGACAGAGACAGATGGAGAGACAGAAACAGAAATGGAGAGAGAGACAGAGTAAGACAGACATATATATATATAGAGACATAGACAGAGACAGACAGAGAGAAGGGGAGCATCAGAGAGAGGTATATAGACATAAACAGAGACAGACAGAGACAGACAGAGAGAAGGAGAGATACAGAGAGAGATGTATAACACAGTAACACGGAGAGGGAGAGAGAGAGGGAGTGAGAGCGTGAGAGAGGGAGATGTCATCGGTAGATGCTATGGCTCAGTCTGACTACATAGGCCAAGTGGTCTATGGGTGTTACGCTGACACAGAGAGAAAGAGAGAGAGAGGGAGAGTGTGTGTGTGTGAGAGAGAGAGAGAGAGAGAGAGAGAGAGAGATATGGAGGGAGGGAGGGAGAGGGACACACACACACACACACACACACACACAGAAAGGGAGATGAGACATTTTGATGAACAGCAAGTGGGAAAGAGAGAAACAGACAGAGAAGTAGTCAGAGACAATGGTAGAGACAGAGAGAGGAGGGAGGGATAGAAAGGACAGAAAAGCGTTTGACTGACAGACAGAGAGACAGATAGAGAGACAGATAACCAAGGAAGAGAAAGGGGAGATGGGATGAAAGTTTGAGAGACGTCAAGCAGGGAGGAAAGAGAGAGAGAGAGAGAGAGAGAGAGAGAGAGAGAGGGAAAGAGAGAGAGAGAGAGAGAGAGAGAAAGAGGGAGAGAGAGAGAGAGACAGACAGAGACAGACAATGAGATAAAATAGAGAAAGTGACAGAGGGGGAAAGACAGAGTGTGAGAGGAGAGAGAGAGAGAGAGAGAGAGAGAGAGAGAGAGAGAGAGAGAGAGAGAGAGAGCTTCCCCAAGGTGCTTCCCAGTTCCAGCACACCTGGGTCCCTTTAGATAGGTTTGACATTTCACTGGTACCAGCATTCCTTAATTTCCCTTTGACATTTGGCAGGGACATGTTTTTGCACCTCAATAAAATGTGGGGACGTGTGTGGTGCTGAGCACCCTGCAATTGTTTTCATTCTATAAAAGGTCAACATATCCAGTACAATCAGCCGCAACATAAAATATCATAAATGATAAAAAAAATGAATGAAATAGATTTGTCCACAGATCCCTTTATTCCAATCTACTACTATTGTACCCTTGACTTTGTCAACATGTTTAAACCTTTAAATACTGCTAATGTAGGAGTATAGTATGTTCCAATGAAGTGCTGGCGAGACTGCAGACAAGCACTTCATTGGAGCTTGTGCTGACTCTCCGGCACTGTAGCAGTGTACCAATCTGTATGGTCGTCATGATTTATGAATGCAGCCCTGGTGAGTTACTCAGCAGGGCTGCATTCAAACATTATGACGACTGAGTTGGCATGAAGTGCTAGCGAGTCTCTTTGTGGGCACTTCATTGGTGCATCATGACGACCAATGGGCATGATGCACTAATCCATTAGCAGCCCTTAAAGGGTTTAACTGCATTATCTACCTTTAAAGGGTTACTAGATGTGGTCTCTCTAATACCTTTCAGACAGTTACTAATGGCACAAATTGCGGATACCGAAATAGTTCATTTTAGTACATCTGAGCTGTGCATCATAAATTTCAGCATCATACAGCCTTCGCTTCTCTGGAGGCCATTTCTTGAGGTACTACGACTACACACCACCACTGCGATTTGAGAATCCCAGGAATAGGCCAGGCTATCATAAGTACAGCACTACGACTGCTCTGTACGATTAGCACTTATGCAGTAATTACATAGTGCTTGGTAGAGCAGTCGAACAGGTGCAGGGATTAGCACCCATTATACCACAATTTCTTGGTTACTCAGTGCTTTTTGGTGGCTATTCCTATCCACATATTAAGCTAATAGATGATGCATATCGGGGCCCTAGGGCTGTATATGCTGTATATACCTGAGCCGCGAAGCGGCGAGGGTATATACAGCATATACAGCCCGTGGGGCCCCGATATGCATCACCTAATAGGTTTATACCACCATTTCCTCCATTTTGTATCAATTTCTTACCTGAGATCCAAAGAATATAGCCAGGAGAAGACATTTTGTAAAAGCAAGCGATACGGCCCGGGTCACCGCTCTGCGCGAAGCCATTGTTTTTGTTCCTTGCCGGGACAGGTACCGCCGTGTTTACAGTCACTTTTCGTATGGAATCCAGCCATGACATGTTATAATATTAAAATCCCAAGAAGTATTCGATCCATAGACAAGGAATGCGTGCTAATTTTTCTCCATTTTCTTCGATATAAATAAGAATCCATTGATTTTCCCAAAGTACGCGAGTCGCGGTCCGGCCTTTCCCACCCGTCTCCTTGTCCGGCGAAAGTGTGTCAGTGGCCCGGATGTGGATATAGGTCAAGGAAGAAAAACAATGGCTTCGCACAGAGCGAACCGGGCCGCTACTCGCGTACGTTGGGAAAATCAATGGATTCTTATTTATATCGAAGAAAATGGAGAAAATTAGCACGCATTACTCGTCTATGGATCGAAAACTTCTTGGGATTTTAATATTATAACATGTCATGGCTGGATTCCATACGAAAAGTGACTGCAAACTTACCACTAGGACCCAGGTTAGAACTTATTTATTTTCGCATTGATTTCCATCACCGTTCAGTGTGGCGCTATGGCTAAGGCCTTCGCCTACCACCACTGCGGCCGGGGTTCAATTCTCATACGAGTTGGCACGATTTTTCAATATGGAAAATGGCTAGATTAACTTTGTATAGCTGCCATAATTTCCAAAAATATTCTAAGTCCAACTTGACCCCGAAAAAGTATATACCAAAAATTCTAAAAACGCACAAGGGTGGTATATGCAGAATATACCACGTATATATCACATATAAAACCACCGGAAGTGCCAGAATAGTGGTATAACTGTCGATATTGCACAGCATGAATGCTGTAGCATGACTCTGGGAAGGCGTGCGGTTATCCATGGATAATCCGCACCCCTTGCGGTTATCCATGGATAACCCTCTCATGTCCTTCCATGTCATATGTTACATGTTAAAACCCATGAAAGACTTGAGCAGGACAGGGCTCGAACCTGCAGCCTAAGATTCCTAGTCCAACCCCCTATGCAGTGCGCCACAGGGACTGACGTGTGATGGTCTGGGTTTGCTTGGTAAGCTTGTAGAGGTAGGCGGGACGAGTCCCGGTCCGGGCGTATATTTTTGTTCCCTACTGTCAAATATAGCCAAGCCGAGACGGGCGCTGAAGGAGGAGATGTGGTGGTCTAGTGGTTAGCGCATTGCGCTCAGCCGTCAGAGGTAGGCGGATTGCGTCCCGGTCTGGGTGCATCTTTTTTTCGCTGTGTGCGCTGTCGCTGTCCGCTGCAGGGCGAGGAGGTGTATTTAGTACACAAACATAACAGCGAGACGCATTGAAATCTTTAGCCTTGTGCCGCTGCCAAGCCTAGCCGTGACGGGGGCTGTAGCTGTCCGCTGCCGGGCAATGAGGTGTATGTACCTGGGTACACACACTATGGCTGGCTTCGAGTCCCGGGGAGGGGGAATAATTTTTGTTTTCAACTTGAATTTATTGGTGTTCTATTGATTATTTATTGGTTTCGTGGTATAAAATAAGTAGTCAATGGATAATTCATGACTTGTGTGTGTTAGCAAAGGCTAATAACACTCGGCCTACGGCCTCGTGTCATAATCCTTCACTAACACACACTCGTCATGAGTTATCCATTGATTACTTGTTCACTATTTAAGCATGATAGTGTAATGGCCTTCTTTTAAGGCCAGTCGCTACGATTTGAAGTACAGCAGTCGTAGTGTGTTAAGAAATGGCCTCCAGAGGTCTTTTACAGAGAGAGTACCGTAATCTCCCGCGTAGAAGGCGCGTCTTCTACGCCAAACAAAATGCTGTTGGGTCTTATACGCAGGAGGGGCATTGCCTTGAGTTTGGGGTGTGCCTTATACGCGGGTTTTTCCAGCATCTCAATTGGGAAAACAACCCAAAAATAGGGAAATTTAAAAAAAAATATTCAGTTTTTATTGCCGGTCGGTGTATGCCCACCGTGTGCCCATGACAGCTTGAACTCATAGAGCCCTCACCGCGGTAGCCCGGTCGGTGTACAGGCGCTCGGCGTGTTCAAGCCGACCATGCGCCGATGACAGCATTGACTCATAGAGCCCTCACCACGGCAGACCAGTAAGTGTCAATGCGCTCAGAGGGTTCAAGCCGACCGTGTGCCGATGACAGCTTGAACTCATAGCGCCAGTGCTGCGGCAGACCGGGAGGTGTCGACGGGCGCTCGGCAGCTTCAAGCTGACCGTGTGCCGATGACAGCTTGAACTCATAGCGCCAGCAGCGCGGCAGACCAGTAGGTGTCAACGCGCTCGGCAGGTTCAAGCCGACCGTGTGCCGATGACAGCTTGAACTCATAGAGCCAGCACCGCGGCAGCCCGGTCGCTGTACATCCACCATGCGCTGATGACAGCATGAACTCATATAGCCAGCAGCGCGGCAGCCCGGTCGCTGTAGATTTGCTCGGCGGGCAATACGCCGACCGTGTGCCGATGACAGCTTGAACTCATAGTGCCAGCAGTGTGGCAGCCCGGTCGGTGTACAGGCGCTCGGCGGGCATTACGCCGACCGTGTGCCGATGACAGCTTGAACTCATAGCGCCAGCAGCGCGGCAGCCCGGTCGGTGTACAATAGGGGGGTGGGGAGGGGGGTTGGGAAGGGGGGGTGGGGAGGGGGGGCGCCTTCTACGCAAAACACCCCCCCTGTGAGTTGGGGGGGCGCCTTATACGCGGGTTTTTCCGGAAATCGATCCAGAAGAGGTATGTGCGCCTTCTACGTGAAAAGGCCTTCTCTGAGTTGGGGGGGCGCCTTCTACGCGAGCTGCGCCTTCTACGCGGGAGATTACGGTAGGTTTTAGGGTTTTAGGCAGGTCTTGCTCCTATCCTAAAATGAGACATGAAGTAATTTAAGGGAATTTTGCGCTTACATGAGTAATTACCATAAAAACCCCGCATAATTATCAGCCGTGACTCACTGACAATTCAAGACCATTGAGGCCGGCATATACCATTTTGGCCTGTGTTAAGCACCAGGTTTTGAATGAGCGCCAGTATTGAATAAGAACCGGGGGTACAGGGGTATTCAAATTTTAAAATGCACTATAAGTCAAGTCTTGAATAAGCGCCGGTCTTACCTGTGAAGCACAGGATAGCCACTTAGTGCTGCTAAAGTGCTGTAAAACACAAATCAATCAATCAAAAAAAGCGCCGGTCTTGAATTACCACAGGGGATAGAGCCTACTTGAAATTTATGAGCCCCACAAGGCATATACAGGCCAATATGGTAAGGGCCTTCCTGAAGTCAGGGTGTGGCTTATATGAAGGGTTTTGTAAATGATTATGAATAATCTAAAGCAATAACAACCTTTTCACCTGAGGTGCACCTTAACCCACTAAGGGCCGCTAGTGCATTAGTGCATCATGTCCATTGGTTGTAATGATGCATGAATGCAGCCCTACAGGGGTACATTCATGCATCATGCCGACTCAGGTGCATCATGGTGACCAATGGGCATGATGCACTTCTACAGCAGCATCCCTTAATTAAGGGTTACAGCATTTTCTGGCCTCAGGTGCAGCTTGTGTGCGGGTGTGGCTTATACGCAGGTTGTTTACGGTACCGGTACTACCCCTATGATGTACCACTCCCTGCCACCTGGTACCAAGATAAATCAGTAAATGAAGGCCTGTGTATCACTAATACTGGTACTAAAAGTGACGAAGGGGTGAAAAGCCTAAAAAAAAAGAGTGCCATACATCTTTTAATCAGCCCTTATCGGCAAGGTTACACCTTTTTTTCTTAATCAAACACTTTATAAACGTTCCCATGTATGTTACAAATACGTTTTTATTTGTATAGCAGTCTAGATAATAATAAAGTACCAAGCATGGTATGTCATATGCATGTACTGATCGATAAGATAAAAGTAGCACATAGTGACAACATGATCGATGAGTAACAAACAATAGATGAAAAACACTCACCTGTTTCATTTTCACCATGATGAGAGCAGCTTATTGTCTATGCTATTGTTTATAAATGCACTATATAGCACCATATAGACAGGTCGCCTCTAGTTGTCTACACTATTGTTTACAAATGTACTATATGGCACCATATAGACAGGTCGCCTCTAGTTGTCTACGCTATTGTTTATAAATGTACTATATAGCACCATATAGACAGGTCGCCTCTAGTTGTCTACGCTATTGTTTATAAATGTACTATATAGCACCATATAGACAGGTCGCCTCTAGTTGTCTATGCTATTGTTTATAAATGTACTATATATAGCACTATATAGACAGGTCACCTCTGTGATGAAGCTCTAGTTGTCTGCTATTGTTTATAAATGTACTATATAGCGCCATATAGACAGGTCGCCTCTAGTTGTCTATGCTATTGTTTATAAATGTACTATATAGCACCATATAGACAGGTCGCCTCTAGTTGTCTACGCTATTGTTTACAAATGTACTATATAGCACCATATAGACAGGTCGCCTCTGTGATGAAGCTCTAGTTGTCTATGCTATTGTTTATAAATGTACTATATAGCACCATATAGACAGGTCACCTCTAGTTGTCTATGCTATTGTTTATAAATGCAGTATATAGCACCATATAGACAGGTCGCCTCTGTGATGAAGCTCTAGTTGTCTATGCTATTGTTTATAAAGTTTGAAGTTTTAACACTGTTTATTGGCTAAAGAAAGCACTACATAAGTAGTTATTATAATCAGTCGCCAGGTACAATATATCATATGATCAGAGTACAGGGTATATTTGTATGTTATACAGGTGGTTTCCATGAACATATCGTGTACACAACTTATTCCTATCACATACATTTCTTATTACAGTTCATAGTCTGCCCAATGCTGTTAAAATTTCACCTTTTAAGCTCGATTTAAAACCATCCATATTAGGTTTTAGTTGGATTTCCACTGGTAGTATTTCCCATATTTGATTTCCACGATATAATGGACTATTCCTATATATCTCTCTCTTTGGTCTACTCACTTTGAGTTTTAAATGCACTATATAGCACCATATAGACAGGTCGCCTCTAGTTGTCTACGCTATTGTTTATAAATGCACTATATAGCACCATATAGACAGGTCGCCTCTAGTTGTCTACGCTATTGTTTATAAATGCACTATATAGCACCATATAGACAGGTCGCCTCTTTGATAAAGCATTAGTTGTCTACGCTATTGTTTATAAATGCACTATATAGCACCATATAGACAGGTCGCCTCTTTGATGAAGCTCTAGTTGTCTACGCTATTGTTTATAAATGCACTATATAGCACCATGTAGACAGGTCGCCTCTTTGATGAAGCTCTAGTTGTCTACGCTATTGTTTATAAATGCACTAAATAGCACCATATAGACAGGGCGCCTCTGTGATGAAGCTTGGGCTGCAGATTAAAGCTAATAATCGCATAGGCTTGAGAAGGCGAGGGAGAATTTAATTCAATTTTTCAAAAGTGGTTGATAAGGGACTGAAGTCTATGGATCATGTTATCTGTGGGTTAGAAAAAATGCAGTTTAAAAGTATGGTTATCATCGACACTCTAAAATTATGAAAATGGTTTCAGCTTTAATTTGGTACCAAAATTGACAACCCTTGTCCATTTTGTGATGTAATTTCATCTAAAAGTAAACCCAAAAAACTGAAATAATGATTTTTCTGATGAGAAAAAGATTTATTGCGTGGCCTAAACCCAAATTTTTAAACCGTAAGAGGTCAAAAATAGCCACCCCCCCCTCACTCTACGCACTGAAACGGCTTTCCACCAAACTGAATTGAATACTTTCAAATAAATGCCTTTCTGTGTTGCTCACAATTTTCCTTTTTTCAAAAAAACATTTCTGTTCATTCTCCTTCTATTACTTTTATCATCAGAAACACTATCTGCAACTTTGGAGTTGATTAAGATTGCATAATTGTTTATATTCTGACGCGATTCCCTCATGAATTTTCTGAGAAAGGGAATTTCAGTGGCGGCAATCATGAATTATGCAAATAGACTGATCCAAATTTTTTTTTTTTTTGGGTATTATGATACCTGTGTTAGAATTCCAGATACTTTGAAAAACGTTTTGATTGATTGACTTGATTTAATGTCCAAAGGTGGGGTCCCCAGTTCATGGGACTGCCTCATCAGTTCTCAGACATTCTGTCCTTTCTTTCCCAGTTGGACAGGTATTCACATGCTGCTTGTCCATCACAGTGGTGACCACAACTAGGGTAGATTAACCTAAAGACAACCGTTCCTGCACAGGTTTTCAATAAAGGATTTGTAATAGCTAATATCTCTAATACTATTAGATCCTCAGTGTTCCCCAAGGAAAGATCACTGTTTGGACATTCATACCTATTACTTTTTTGAAGTCCATATGTACCTTTAATAACCTGTTTTTTTTCAGCATTTCTGAGAAGATCCCAATTGGTCAATTTTAACCTTGAGACGGCCACTTTGCACCCAAAGCCAACCACTTGATACACATCATCATCATACTCATACTTTAATGGAGCTATTTGAATCAAACCATCATCATAACAATGAATAAGTGCCTCATATGAAAATACAATAGAATGACAACATTAAAGCTACTGCATGATTATGAAAATGTATGTTTTATTATGGCTAAATTTGAATGATAATTTCAGACAGCAATATGCCCATAGATACCACAAGTAAATCCCATGAAAATAGAGGTGCTTATCCAAAATCTACATTAAAGAGGATTTGTTTTAAATGTACTTAAATAGATCTTTAATATAGACTATAATAATCCACTCCTTAACTTTATTATCATGCTCTCGGTATGAAATAGTTCCTCTTCATAGCAATAATAGCAGCATTAGAGCAAAGATTGAAATGTATGCATCAGAGCATAATCCAGTTTAAAATATCCCAAACTATTCTGGCCATGAATCCTCTGCTAGGCAATTCTCAAACCCTACGTTCTGAGTCTCCCAACTATGTACTGCACACCCCCTACGATCCAGTCAAATCATAGTGAGGGGCAGTGGGTGACCCAACAATACCTAAGATTGTCACCATTTTCAAAATTTTCCAAAGCAATAAGCAAGCAGCAAGGACGGCAAACCTTCCAGCATGGAGGTCTAAGCATGAACACCTGCACGTCAGGGGTCAGTAGTGTGGCGTCTCTGTACCACTCATCAATACCTGAAACAACATGTAGTTGTTTCTTACCATTTTTGCCGACATTGGCCAAGATCATTTTAGTAAGCCTGCAGCTGTTCTAATGGCTGGCGGCATGCAGCCAAATATTGACGACAATGAAAATATGGAGGATCTTGATTTGAATGAGCTTATAACTATTGATACTGTCCCGGCACCTGCACTTCCATGTCTGTTGGACACCATCTGCTTTACCAGAATTGGAAATCCCTATCTGGTCACAAATCATAGAAAGTGTGCATATGGGGCCTTACATGTCATTCGCCCAGACATGTGCCCAGAAAAAGAACTCTTATAAGTATGCTTCTTTTACAATAGCAAGGACACATCTGATATAAATGATAATGTGATTTTCTTAATTTACAGGTCAAAATAGTCTGGACCTAAGATTTTCATGGAGGTATGAAGATTGTTTCTGTATGAAATTAAGCCCTCAACATGGCTTGTAACTTAAATGTCATTCTCCCAGACACAATTTCGCCCAGACATTTTTGGTCATTTTAGGCACATTTTACCCCCCTGGAGCCCAGAATATCTATATGTAACATGAAGATCTCATCCAGCCTGACACTTTGAGCCAAAGAAATAGAGGGCAAAACTAAAATTCGAAGAGTAGGGGCTGGGATACTAAGCTAATAGATGATGCATATCGGGGCCCTAGGGCTGTATATGCTGTATATACCTGAGCCGCGGAGCGGCGAGGGTATATACAGCATATACAGCCCGTGGGGCCCCGATATGCATCACCTAATAGGTTTATACCACCATTTCCTCCATTTTGTATCAATTTCTTACCTGAGATCCAAAGAATATAGCCAGGAGAAGACATTTTGTAAAAGCAAGCGATATACGGCCCGGGTCACCGCTCTGCGCGAAGCCATTGTTTTTGTTCCTTGTCGGGAGAGGTACCGCCGTGTTTACAGTCACTTTTCGTATGGAATCCAGCCATAACATGTTATAATATTAAAATCCCAAGAAGTATTCGAACCATAGACAAGGAATGCATGCTAATTTTCTCCATTTTCTTCGATATATATAAGAATCCATTGATTTTCCCAAAGTAAGCGAGTCACGGTCCGGCCATTCCCACCCGCCTCCTTGTTCGGCGAAAGTGTGTCAGTGGCCCGGATGTGGATATAGGTCATCCACTCGCCGTACGAGGAAGACGCCGAAAATTTCGGACCGGTTTGGAAAATCAATGGATTCTTATTTATATTGAAGAAAATGGAGACAATTAGCACGCATTCCTCGTCTATGGATCGAATACTTCTTGGGATTTTAATATTATAGCATGTCATGGTTGGATTCCATACGAAAAGTGAGTGTGAACATTCGGTATCTCTCCGGTCAAGGCCTTATTTATGTTTGCTTTGGATTTCATCACCGTTCAGTGTGGCGCTATGGCTAAAGCCTTCGCCTACCACCACTGCGGCCGGGGTTCAATCCTCATACGAGTTGGGACGATTTTTCATATTGAAACAATGGCGAGGCTAAATTTCTATGTCCGCCAGCATCTCCAAAATTATTCTAAGTCCAACGTGACCTCGAAAAAGTATAAACCAAAAATTTCAAAAATGCACAAGGGTGGTATATGCAGAATAATGCACGGCTAAACTGCATATAAACCCACCGGAAGTGCCGAAAGCATGGTATAACTCGTCATATGCAAACCTCTATGATTTTCGACCATCTACAGATTTTGGAGCAAAATAGGTACCCTATTTTTAGTTTAATCAGTGATTTCTGAAGCCTCAAAATGACCCCTAATTTTGAGAAAAAGCTGATATCTATAGAAATTCTACCCTTTACAAAACACTGACAAGTATTATTGTTCTTATCAATCCCAGACTAGACATCTTAAAGATGAAGCATTGGTTAGATTTACTTGACTAATATATTATTATATAAGTTATTGTGTTGGACGAGTGTACCGGTATTAATAAATAATGTTAATGGTAATAAAATAACAATACATGTGGATAAATGAGAAGACATTGGGTTTGGTGAGAATTGACTTTGTCAATATCAATCCTATACATGCCTTTATTATAAGACAATAAATCACAATATACAATGAATAACAATATAATACAATATAATATATACATATAATCACAAATAGATAATAACGATAAAAAGTAGAAGCCAATTGACCGTTAGTTCAACTGTTGGGGCTTATATATACTGGAGGAAATGTTATGTGTGACGTCATCGATATACATGCGGCCTGGTGTAAAGTAGTACCTATGTATCACTCATTAATTATATATATACCTGGGAGTATATAGTCCTATACTTGGATGTATGTTACCATGATTTGTGCATTCCAAAAGTCACCCTATTACAGAGGTGTGAAGTTCTGGGATATGCCAGATAAAGATAGAGAGCGATTACGAACCAAAAGGTGCTTTAAAACTGCCATAGTCAAATTGAACATCTATGACTAATCTATTGTTGGGACCATTTACACTCTCCCTAATTAGCCTGTTTTTTTATAGTGATATTTACAAAACCATAATTATGCATTATAATGGCTCATTGATACCGGGTATATCAAACCTGGTTATGATAATCATGATATTCATAGAAGTCCAGGCAAAAACATTTTACCTGTTGACATTATAGATAAGAAAGCATTAGTCTACCACCCGATAGAATAATATCAGACCAATATGTGACAAATGTACAGTGCAGACACCATTACACTTTACCTGAATCTACCCTTCTGCCTGCATGTACCACCCCACACCAGCAGTGTTTGATCCCCAATCAGGCAGGGTAATTATAACCACTCACCCAGAAATAGAACTCCGCACTACCCTTATTGCATGCCCTTTCAATCTATATGTGCACCACTCTTAGTGATTGAACCTGTGTGCCCAAGAATACCCTTCCGATCCAGGCCAGTTTGGTATGATTTGAGAGAGCCCTAACCTTAGCATCTGAAAAATGACTTCCTGATGTAATCCTACATAACCAATGGCTTCTATTCAATTGAATGCACTAATAGGTGTATAAGGAGTGGTTGTTTCAAGGTGACATGATGGTTGTCTCAAGGTGAAATTGGTTTGTTCTAGGAAATAAGTCCTATACAAAAAGTATTTAACACTTGTATGTACTTTTCCTTATGCTATCATTTAGCAATGGTATTTATCTATGCCTAGAGTCAAAATGCAATATGTGTGAGCACTTGCAATGTGCAAATTATGCAACAAAAGTTGGGGAATTCTGATAAAATGACCAGTTGGTCATGATAAAAACCATTCCCAGCAAATTGTCTTATCTGTCGCCATGATTGGTCAACAATAGTGACTCCTTTATGAGTGATAACTCACTGCGTTATCTTTCGCCACTGTGTGTCAGTCTCACATGGCATGGCGATTTATCACAACAGTTGCCAACTATGTGAGTATGTGCCATCCCTTGTCATCCCTCACAAAGCATGGTGACTTATCACCACCATCACCAACATGGATCTGACTCACTGCGTGAGTATGTGCCACTGCCTGTCAACTCTCACTCAGAATGGCGGCTTATCACAACCATCGCCGACATGGATCTGACTCACTGTGTGATTATGTGCCACTCCCAGTCAGTTCTCACTCAGAATGGCGTCTTATCACCAACATTGCTAATATGGATCTCACTCCCTGTGTGAGTATGCGCCACTCCCAGTCAACTCTCACTCAGAATGGCAGCTTATCACCATCATCGCCAACATGGATCTTACTCAGTTTGTCAATATGTGCCACTGTCTGTCAACTCTCACTCAGAATGGTAACTTTTCACCTGCATTACCACATGGCTCTCACTCACTGCATGAGTTTGTGTCACTCCTAGTTAATCTTTTCGCAAAATGGCGACTTATCACCACCTCTAAGTATTGCATCATCTGTCACTCACTCTCACTCAGAATGGCAACTTATCACCACTATTGCCAAAGTTGTTGAGGCAGCACCACTGTTCAACATGTGGCCTATCTAGGAAGTGTGGGCATGAAGTATAAGTCCCATACATATCAAATGTGCTTTGTTTCACACTGATTTCCATGTATCACTTCAGAGTTGAATCAAACAAGATTATATAGAGAAAATATCAATTGAATTTAGATAGAGGTATCTCGAAAATGAAAGCAACTATCCATAAACACCTTATCTCTGATTACAGAAAAAATACATAGGGAAATATCTACACTGCAAAAATGGTGTTTAAATCCTAAACACAATTCTAAACATATTCTTGCAACGTTTTTGTAATCACATTAATTTCCTAAACATGTTTAGCCAAACAATGTGCTTAGCTCAAGTGTTTAGAAATGTAGGTGTTTAGGTTAAAACTTTGTGTTTAGAAAAATATGAATTTTTGTGTTTATGATTTTTTTTTGTTTAGATGTTTAAATGATTTCATGGAGAGTTAAGGTTTGCAGACATGTATGCATTAAAAAAACAGAGATATATTTTGTTTGTTTTCTCATTTACTGGGGGGGACATCAGCAGGTATTATTTGTCAAATTCTTCAAAGATGTCAGCCACAGCTATATACATGTACATGTATTACACACTGCATCAGAATGAGAGACTTGAGAAAGTACAACAGCTTGGCAGAAAGGACATGGCCTTATCTATTCCAGAATAACATCACATGGGTGTCAGTCATGGAGCTTATTGATTATTTTATGCTTATGATGGTGGCATAAGTTGAATCTAGTCAATTTTCTATTGCCCTTTCTATTCACATGACATTCTATGAAATGAAACCATGATAACATGGGATTTGGGGACATTTGTCACAACAATTGATTATAACTCTGTGCAGATAGTCCATTCAAAGGTAGTGCTGCTACCTGGTGTGGATTCAACATCCAAGTATCTAAACATATTGATGTTTAAATCTAAACACCTATTATTCAACTGTCTCAACTCTAAACATCTAAACATGTTTAGCGTAAATGTTTATGTAGTTAGAATAAAAGTGTTCATTTCCTAAATGTGTAGTCAATGAGACACCGAACTGACCTATATGTTTAGGTTTTAAATGTGTTTAGACCTAAGCATGTTTAAAATCTGAACACCATTTTTGCAGTGTACATGAACACCTTGTCTGTGGTGAGAGGGAAGATACATATGGCAATACCTTCTCTGGCAAAAGATACTTTGATCTGGCAGATGTGAGGCTGCATGATTACCAATGTCGATGATCATGAGCTTTTCATCTAACAAGCTGGGTGATCACCAGCGTCGCCATCACTGGTGATTCTGAGTGATCACCACTCTTGCCATCCATGGTGAACCTGCGCTATGATGTGGTGCGCATTTCATCTAGCGAGGTGAGTGATCAACTGCCTTGCCATCCCTGGTGAGTGTGAGTCATCATGATCCTCGCCAACCATGGTGAACGTGCACTATGGCATGGTGTGCGTTTCATCTAGCGAGGTGAGTGATCACTCGTGTTGCCATTCCTGGTGAGTGTGGGTGATTAACATCCTCACCATCTGTGGTGAACCTGTGCTATCATGAGGTATGCGTTTCATCTAGCGAGGTGAGTGATCACCTGAGTGACCATCCCCTGTGAGTGTCACGAGTGATCACGATCCTTGCCATCCATGGTGAACATGCATTATGACATGGTTTGCATCTCATCTAGCGAGGTGAGTGATCACTCATGTTGCCATCCCTGGTGAGGATAAGTGATCACGATCCTCGCCATCCCTGGTGAACATGCACTATGACGAGGTGCGTGTTTCATCTAGCGAGGTGAGTGATCACCCCCCGTTGCCATCCCTGGTGAGTCTGAGTGATCACCATCCTCGCCATCTGAGGTGAGGCCATGTGATCACCACCATTGCTATTCCTGGTGATCTTGTGCTATAGCGACGTTGTGTTCCATCTAGCGACATGTGTGAGCCACTTCACGCAGGTTGACGAGGAGTCACGACAATTTGCTGGGTTCAAACATGGTAACTTCAGTTCTTTATTATACAATGAACAACTAATTCATATATTCCAGGACATTGTTCTATGGGGTACTATAACACCTCTATTTCAATAATATTAAAGTTCAAGACCAGCAGAATACATGTAAAGGTGAAAAAACAAGCAGACAGGTGGACGATTCTAGGTATGTGGTCGTCTTTAGGTTATTCTACCCTATGAATGACTAAATCTATTATATGAATAATTGAATCTATGAGGAGAGGTGAGGGGGGAAACCACTAGCGGGGCTTCATTCCTCTCTTCTTATTAAAGGACAGCAAGTGTTCTTTTATTTACCTGCTCCCATACTATAGGCAGGGCTAGACAAACCACGCCATTTGATCACTAAGATATGGTGACTTCTCTCTAATAAGCCTTGAAATTATAATGTCATGTTGCTAGGAAGACTGATTCTTTTTTCTTTTTTATTACATTCTATCTAAAAGAAATGCTGTGTACTTCATTTACTGCAGATTATGCACACAACCTTCACCGGGGGGACAACAAGATACTGTGTCTACATGTCTCTGAACCACCATTTCTACCATCCACAAGTAAGTAGGACATTTTATAACACATAGCATGCCTAATGGCTAATCCTTTTGTACTTGGTGCACTCTTGCAGATTCTAGATGAATAAACATCTTTATGTAGAGTAACTCAAGAGTACTGTATTCATGAATCATAAATGTAATAGCCAGGAAAGGGGACATGATATGAAATCAGAAAGAAAGATTGAAAAGCTAGAATAAACGTGTAGAATCTCATGGTTTGATTATTCTACCCATTGTAGCTAGGAGTGAGTCAAGCAAGTCTGAAGGCAAGAATAAACTTAAGGTTCTTGAAACTGCTTTTTTTTCTCAATGATCACAGCCACAAAGGACCCCAAGATGTTGAAGCTTTGTAGTCCACTATGTAATCACATAGATCACCGTACTCCTTAAGTTAAGTGGGGGACTGTGGCCTTGCTGAGATTCAATAGTGAACCTGGAGGGTGTTGCTCCTATAGTAAAAGGAAGAGCTGGCTAAAAGTGCCCTTGTTTCCAGTCCTTTCTTTTCATGTAGCTATAACTTGTCCATTTTGTTGCTCACAAGTGGTCTATCAAGTACGGTGCTGAAAAAGGGGGATTTGAGTAGGTACCTAGTATGGAGAAGTCAGTCAGTATAATAAACTATAGAGCGTGTGACATGAGTAGGTACCTGGTAGTGCAGCTCTCTCTATTTTAAACAAGGCAGGTGACTTTTCAGACTAATGTGGTGAGTGCAAGTACTTAGGTAAAGCAGTGCACGACTTGTTTAGAAAAGAGGGCACATACTCACAGCTCTTTTTACAATAGGAGCAACACCCTCCTGCTAAATTGTTCACTGTCAACTTGCTGTCACATCGTCTCGTCTCAAGTGTCAACATGGGTTCATTTAGCGCATACTATTCGAACTTCAATATCCAGTCCCGGCACCGTAAAATCGTTCAATAACGTGATAACCATGGTATAAGAGTGTATATTTACTTATACTCCACCTGGCTCTGCACCCTATTGTTCCTACTGTTAGTTTATTTCCACATTCTACAGTTTGGGGGGCCAACAGGAGGTTTTATGAATTAGGTCAGTTCTAGCAGGAGGTTTTGTGAATTGGGTCAGGTCTGGGAGGAGGTTTTGTGAAATAGGCCAAAGTCAGACATTCTACCCATTATACTATTGAGACTGCTGGTGATTGTCAACTGGAACACCATATATTTATCATAGCTTTGTATCACAGCCAGTGTAGAAGATTCAAATCCTCTTCTAGGCCTCTACAGTTAAAGTCAAACTATGCTTATATTCAGGGTTCTACTGTTGTATAAACTTCTGTGGATGGAGTATAAGTAAGAAAACCTCCTTGGAGCTGGAGCAGCTCTGTGGAGGTTTTCCATTACACAGCCAGCATCGAACCACTGTGCCCCTGTCAGTTTTAGGATGGAAGGTTTGGTAGTGACACACTTCGGGTTTGCCTCTCCAGAGTTCCCAGGGTGAAAAGGGCTTTCCTAGCTGGTAGAGTAGCAACTCAGACCAAAGTGACTTCCCGGTCAGAGATGGAGTGAAACAATAGTGAGGCTCTACATCTTGGGCTGGAACCATTTACCCTCGGCAGTGTCAATAGTAGAATATTATATATATATATATATATATATATATATATATATATATATATATATATATATATATATATGTGTGTGTGTGTGTGTGTGTGTGTGTTGTATCACTACAGATGAATGTTTTTTCTTGATGATTTGCTAATAGTGATTGGCTGGGGAGTTACTCACAAGCAATATTTTTCTCAATTATGAATGTGAAGAAGAAAAAAAGAAGTCATGAGGTAGTATGTCACCCAGAATATATTGAATTAAGTCCTATCTACCTGTACAGGCAGCGGGGAGATTTTGGAGAAGATCATTCAGGAAGAAAGAGAAAAGGCCAAGGAACTGGAGAGGAAATATGTAGCCAAACTTAAGGAGCATAATGTAAGTAAAATGAAGAAGCCAAACTTAAGTAGGACCATGTAAGTAGAGGGAGTATAAAGACAAATTTAAGCAACATCATTTAAGCAGGAGTATGAAGCAAAGCCTAAGTAGTACCAAGTAAGTAAAAGTACTATAAAGAAAAACTTAGCTGAAATAATTATGTTGTAGGTAATGTATGAATCTTAACAGAAAGAGTTCTATTGGGGAATGGGATAGGAGGGTGAAACACTGAACAATATTGTAAGCTTTATCCTCATGGAACTAGAAGCAAATGTTGTTTACATGGATGGAATAGTATGACCATTTTACCTCTTACAATGTATTAAATCATGATAAAACTTGTCAAATGTATAGATATCTTACTAATACACTCCACTAAGTGAGCTTACCATGTGGGGAGAGCAGTGGGGTGTTTCAGAAGCAGGTAATGTTTACAACCGGTCATAAGGAGATATGATAGCAGTTTTAATAGTGATTGTAGGCTTATAACTGCATGTGTTTCTAAAGCATTACCATTATCTTACTCTGTCTATAACTATATGACTGGCGAGAGATGATAATGGTTGCAGTTGTAAGTTTAGAATCTTACAGTTTTAGAAACTGATATTTAATGTTCATTATCATGTCTGGCTTCTGAAACACCCCACTGTAGTCCTGGATCTATCACCTCTTGAGATTGATTTTTTTTCAAACCTTGGTACGTTATTCGACTGATCCATGTTCTATACATATAGAACTTGAACTTTCAGAACATTAACAAGAAATAAATATGTCCGAACATTATGAGGTCAAAGGTGAAATTTAGGGTCAAATCTGCTATTTACCAAACTTCATTTCTGGTCCATTTTATCAAAGCCTTCCAAAGGGAGAGCAATGACACTAAATGCGATAACTAACCTATATTAAGCCATCACCATCTCAGATGCAGAGTAGTCCTCTTCCAATACAAGGTCATATTCTTTTTAAAGGTCAAACATTGAAATTCTACCAAAATTGTGAACAACGCTTCATGTTGTTTGTTCCCATTTAACTGATATGCATGATAGGATCAAGCTACTTGGCTTTTTTGTAACCTCCATCAATGTGCTCAAGATGTGCTCCCTGTCAATGTTCTAACCCAATGGTTTCCATGGCAACATAATCATATACTTAAATGACCTGACATCTGGTAAATTCACCATATTTGTATGTACAGAGACATTTCTCACTAAAAATGGATCATTACAAGTGCAAACCTAAGCGAAATGTATAACTGTAGCAGGGTCACACTCAGTGTCATTATGGGTGACCTTGACCACTGTCAAAGTTGGCAGAAAGGGGGGAAAATACCCATGGTAGGGAGGAAAAATGTCAAAACCTTCCAATATCAGGGTGGAATTTTAGGAAGTGGCATCTATGCCAGATTTGAAGAATGGACCATACTGATCAACTTTCAGGTGGATGCCACACAAACAAATCATTTTTCTCGGAAATAGGGCCCAATAAAGGTAGCCATTACCGAAATTCATTGTTTTTGCTATAACTTCATAGCCAATGATGCTAGACATTTATTTAAAGTGTCTACTTTTCAGGGTCTAGGAACTCATTGGTGACATCCTGACCTTTCTCAGATGCATGCTGAGCTTAACATACACCATTAATTGTCCGATTACCAGATTTCTTTTGTAATAACCTCGCAAATAAGGCTGATAAACATTCAGTCAATGTGGCTATATCCACATTACCAGGGTCTAGGAACATAATGGGAGCATTGATCATCCTCTCCTGTCCATACATATAAGCCTTTTATAGGTCTGGACAAGGAATATATCAATGTTACTCATGCTGGTAGACACTCCTTTCATGTGGCTGTATCTACATTCAAACACAGAAGGCAGTGTGCCAATTGTAGGGAAAATGTATTTTAGAAATCAATTAAGTTCCTTCTGGAAATGATTGATATGGGTATCTATCATCTGACACAAAGCCCAGGAAGGTATGCCTGTAAATTCATTTGTGTAGCACATGAAATGGGCTGGTTATTACCTAGATGGACCAGGTGATGGGAGGAGGCTGAAATCCTTGAACCCTATCAATAAATGGTTGCTTCTTACATGCCTTATCTTAATCAATCCGATGAATATCATAGCTCTACCTTTATTATACAGGATCAGACCACTTTAGCCATGATCAGTTCCTCCCTCTTATACGCTCAGCCCCTAGTGGCTATAGTAACATTGCAGCAAGCTTGAAACTACACATTCATCTTAAAAATCTTTTTTCCTTATAATTACCTATTAATGACAAAATGTTATGAGTGGACATCATTTTAAACATAACAGGAACATACATTGATGATAATTCCTCAATAGAGCAGTATCTAGACCAGTTTTCTTTTGCCCTAAGGCATGATGTTTATGATCACCTTTGTTTGGGCACTTGTACATTGTCTGTCTATCAAACCACTGGTGTCTGGTAATCTAAGAATTAAGCCAGTGATTTTTCTGTTCCTATTTTCGGTAAAAGACATAAATTATAGTTTAAAAAAATTGAGGAAAGAGGGAATAAAAGAAAATACAACAATCTATTTGTTTGCAATTGTTCTGGAATGCATGCCTGCTGTACAGAAATACTGTATGATTGCACTTTAGTTATCCATTCAAAGCCCTACATGCTCAAAGTTCTCCATCATCTGATCATGGAATATGTCAGCCTTGAAAACAACCTTGATACTATGGTTATTATGTTCAGTTGTTTGCTCTATTCTTTAATGAGAATATCTGCCTATTATTTGGTGATTTATTTTTGCTGCATCTTACAAGAATCAGATAATCAAAGATTACATGAAATCTATGAATGCACATGAATGTATGTGATAGGCTAGGTTAAAACTTCCTCACAACCTATGACAGAAGACAGACATTGGTATTTGAATATGTGACAGAATCATAGGCTTAATTGGATCTTGTACATGAATATATGCATATATGTCACGTTATGCTCTCATTTAACTCTTTCTATCTCACTCTTTAAAGGTACCAGTCTCAGTTTCATTGATATATGGGGTAGCCATGGCAATGAGTAGCAATTACAGATGGTATTTTTCCCCCTTTCTGCCAACTTTGACAGTGGTCAAGGTCATCCATAATGACACTGAGTGTGACCCTGCTACAGTTGCACATTTCACTTAGGTTTGCAATAGTAATCATCCAATTTTAGTGAGAAATATCTCTGTACATACAAATATGGTGAATTTACCAGATGTCAGGTCATTTAAGTATATGATTATGTTGCCATGGAAACCATTGGGTTAGAACATTGACAGGGGGCATGTCTTGAGAACATTGATGGAGGCTACAAAAAAAACAAGTAGCTTGATCCTATCATGGATATCACTTAAATGGGAACAAACAACATGAAGCGTTGTTAACAATTTTGGTAGAATTTCAATGTTTGACTTTGAAAAATATGACCTTGTATTGGAAGAGGACTACTTTGCATCTGGGATGGTGATGGCTTAATATAGGTTAGTTATCACATTTAGTGCCATTGCTCTACCTTTGGAAGCCTTTGATAAAATTGACTAGAAGTGAAGTTTGGTAAATAGCAGATTTGACCTTAAATTTCACCTTTGACCTCAATTTGCTTAATGTTCGGACACTTTTGTTCTGGGTTAATATTCTGTAAATTCAATTCCATATTTAAAGAACATAAAACAATCGAGAAACATACTTTGGCCAGGGTTTGAAAAAAAGTCGTGTTTATAGAGGCCTTTTGAGATTTGGATCCAGGACTATAGTAGACTTGTCAGGGCCATATTCATTCGTCAGGCTGATCCTACTGGGTTCATACAAATCCTATTTCAGGCATTGTGTCAAGAATTAATCTAGGGAAAAAGGTGATAAATCACCATGGGGCAACAATAGAGCCATCCATAAAGTAACTAGACAATATTACAATGGTGCACCATAAGGGCCCTTGGGTGATGCATCATCCCTATCATACAAGCAATAATGCAATATAGGACCATGTTGGCCTTAAAGGTTAACAAACTATATGTTTGATATTGCAGCTCCAAGGCCGTATCAGGACTGTTTTCCACAATCGTGCTGGGGAGGCTATAGTAACAGAAACAGTAAAAGAGCGTGTTGATATGGTTGTCATGGGAACACGCGGACTTGGTGCCATCAGGAGAACCATCCTTGGGTCTGTGTCTGATTACGTTCTACACCATGTTCACTGCCCTGTCGTCATCTGCCGCCAGTAACCATGGAGAAATGGTAACTATGGAGACATGGTACTCTATGTACACTGTCATCATCTGCCACCAGTAACCATGGAGACATGGTACTCCATGTACACTGTCGTCATCTGCCGCCAGTAACCATGGGGACTTGGTACTCCATGTACACTGTCGTCATCTGCCGCCAGTAACCATGGGGACTTGGTACTCCATGTACACTGCCTGTCGTCATCTGCCGCCAGTAACCATGGGGACTTGGTACTCCATGTACACTGTCCTGTTGTCATCTGCCACCAGTAACCATGGAGACATGGTACTCCATGTACACTGCCTGTCGTCATCTGCCACCAGTAACAATGGGGACTTGGTACTCCATGTACACTGCCCTGTTGTCATCTGCCACCAGTAACCATGGAGATATGGTACTGCCTTCTCATCATCTGTCAATGAACATGGAGTAAAAGTAAAGATTCCCTCATTTGCCACCAGTTACCAGCAAGACATGGCTTCCCATGTGCACTGCCCCATTGTCAGCTGTCAATAACCATGGTGATATTACACTGCCACCAGTAGCCATGGAGACATGGCTCACAATCTACACTGCCCCATAGTGTCATTAGCCATGGGTACATGGTACTCCAGGTCCACACTGCTTTCTGTAACTATCTTAAAGAAAGGAGTTCATTGTGAGCTGCTAAGAGAGAATATTGGAGTGTGAAAGGAATGCAGTTGAAACATTTTACCAGCACTTAATTGAAGCATCATGCCAACCCTCTGGGTTAGTATCAACCCTAGAGAGTCGGCATGATGCATGAATGCAGCCCTGACGATTTACTCACCAGGGCTGCATTCATGCATCATGACGACCAATGGGCATGACGCCGCGGCATGACGAATTAATGCATTAGCGACCTTTAAAGTGTTAAAGGCCAACCCTTTCTACCCTTTACCCATTATATTGGTAAAAGGGTACATTTTCACACAATTCCAGTCTCTCGGCAAAACCCACCACCCCCTGTTGTTAAATAATGATCAATCCCTAATTATCATAATATCCATGTTTCTTTCCTACCGAGCATGCCTGTTGAAAATGTATACTGTGAATACCCGCGTATAAGCCAGTCTGCTCGTGAATCAGGCCCAGGGGTTGGGGGAGGGTCGGGGTAGGGGTTAGTTCTAACACACACCCAATGTCTTCCCAACTGTTTCAGCATTATGGCGGGCTTCGTGTGGTGCTAGGACCCCACGCCTTTTTGAATTCCAAATATTCATTCATTAGAAAAAAAGCAATGCTGCTTATACACATGTGTGGCCTATATGCGGGGGTTCATGGTACTTTCAAAGTTTGACAAATGATGAATAAACACTTCATGTACATCAAATACACTACATTGTTTTCCTTGTGTCAAGGCTTTATGAAAATTTACAGATATTGAGAAACCCATCTTTATTCAATTGACATTAGAAATGAGCTAACTTATGGCTTCCAGATATCCTTATTGGCAAGAGGTCTATCAGAAGCATCATATTATTTAGCATGACACCCTCCTTTGCCTATGTTTGTGAGGTTGGGGCGTGCATGGCCCAAATAGATAGGGGTGTTAGTTTTCATAGAGACATTGTCCCAGAAGAAATATGGAATTTTATCATTATGTTCTGATTTTGGCTTGTGTCAGATAATATTTAGGTTTGGTATCTTGATTTGCTGTACATGTAGTTACCCCAATAGTTAGAAGGGGGGCAGGACATACTTCCCACCCACTTGTTCCACCGCCTATGCACTATTGCTGCGATATTCAGGAGGCTATTTCTTAAAGTACTACAACTGGAGGCCATTACTTAAGGCACTACGGCTGCACGCAGTCACTATGATTTGAAATCCAAAAGCTAATCGTGTCAGCAATCAGAGAAAGTGCCCTATGACTGCTCTGTACAATCAACACTTATGTAGTAGCTACAAAGCATTTGATAGGACAGTCATAGTACTGCAGACACTATATCACCAATACTATTTGGTTGTAATGTTACTAAATAAAGGGTCGCCACAACAACTTGAAGGTGAGCAGTCGTATCGTGTTAAGAAATGGCCTCCTGCACACAACCACTGTGATTTGACAGCTTAAAAGTTATATTAGGGAGTATTCATTATTTATGGTGGGGGGAGGGTGACCAAAGGGGGGGGGTCAAAATGTTTAGAGGTATTCAGATGAGGGGGGGTCATTTTTTTTCAACCCATTCTATAAAGGGAGGAGGTCACCTATTTTCAACCTATTCCCGAAAGGGGGTGGTCACTTCTTTTTTACGTAATTGTTCTGCCAGATTGTCTCCCCCTGCCATAAATAGGGTAAAATTGGGTAATATCGCGAAGGTTATCACGATACAACCAAAATGAACTCTGCTTTGTAGGACAAGGAAGGTCGACAGTGAAAATGTGGAAATATATAACATGAGGAGCCATTGCAAAAAGAATTTTGGTAAAATCTTATATACTTTTGAAAAATATGCCTCTTTGAATTTAGGTGCGTGATGCAAGAACATGCGCGATACTACCCAATTTTACACTAATGAACGCTCCCTTAGTGTCAGTGACCGTTGGTAATGCCCTACGACTGCCCTTTATGATTAGCACTTATGTAGCAATCACATAGTGAACAAGTAATCAATGGATAACTCATGACGCGTGTGTTTTAGTGAAGGATAATGACACGAGACCGTAGGCCGAGTGTTATTAGCCTTTGCTAACACACACAAGTCATGAGTTATCCATTGACTACTTATTTTATACCACGAAACCAATAAATAATCAATATTATACCAATAAATTCAAGTTGAAAACAAAAATTATTCCCCCTCCCCGGGACTCGATGCCAGCCATTGTGTGTACACGATCGGTACATACACCTCGGCGCCCGGCAGCGGACAGCGACAGCCCCGGTCTCGGCTAGGCTTAGCAGCGGCACACGGCGAAAAATAGTGTTTGTTCACGATCGGTACATACACCTCGTCGCCCTGCAGCACACACGGCGAAAAAAAGGATGCGCCCGGACCGTGGTACTAACTGTTAGACTAGATATACACCTCCTCGCCCGGCAGTGGACAGCGACAGTGCACACGGCGAAAACAAAACGCGTCCTGGCCGGGAATCGATCCGTGGACCCCTCACGGCTGAGCACGATGTGCTAACCGCTAGACCACCGCGTCTCCTCTTCTCGCTGTTATGTTTGTGTATAATACACCTCCTTGCCCGGCAGCGGACAGCGACAGCGCACATGGCTTTGTATCATATCCAGATTTGGTTCGAACCGAGCATTTCTCGTCAGTCCCTGTGGCGCACTGCATAGGGGGTTGGACTAGGGATCTTAGACTGCAGGTTCGATCCCAACCCTGGCCTGGAAAATTTCGTGGGTTTTAATATGTGACATGTGACATGGGAGAGGCGTGCTGTTATCCTGGATAACAGCATGCCTTACATGGATAACAGCACGCCTTACATGGATAACAGCACGCCTTACAAAATTGATGTTAAAGTATACAGGGTGTGCAATATCGACAGATATGTGGATGGGAATATCCACCAAAAAGCACTGTGTAACCCACAAATCGTGGTATAAACGTTGGTAAGCGAGTGGTCATTATTTATCAACAAGGGGGTAAAAATTTCAGACCTCTACCGAGGGGAGGGGGGGCTAAAAATCGTTTGACCCCTCTTGAGGGGGAAGGGCAGCTAAAAAAATTTACCTCTTTTTAGAAAAAAAAGCCAGCGCTACTATACATCAAATTTCTCCGGCCACTACATGAAAAATACAATTAGATTTACTAGAATATTACTTGATAAGGGGTTCCCACTACGATTTGAAAGTGAGCAGCCGTAGTTTATTGAGAAATGGCCTCCAGACGAAACTGATGTGCAACGTAAACAAAAACAAATAGAACAAAGGATTTAGAATTATTTCCTAATACTGATTCCCTTTGATCAGTTCCGATATCACCCACATGATGTCTCCACTTTGAAACATTTAGGCATCAACAGAGGCATCTTCCAAAAATGATAGTTGATTGTTTTCTTCACTAGGTGGAAGGTAGGTGAAATTGTCATACTAGTGATTGTGCATGATCAAGTTGTCATATGAGAAATATCATAAGACTAGTGGTATATAGTGTAAATACATTAAGCTCTCATAAAATAGTGTTATTTCCAGTTGTCACTGGTTTATTCAGCTTTAGGCAACATGTAAGAAATATCAATCATATAGTAATTAGTATGTAGGTAATTTGTACATACAGTAAATATACAGTAAGTTATAAGGTATAATGTTCTGTTCCACTCCACCTGTGAGGTAATAATAATACAATGTCCAGCATAGCTCTAGGTGGGTTCCCACACCTAGTTCCTGGCCTGCTGCTTAGAGGAATAATGTAATAATGAATAACTTTACCCTCTGGTGGAAGTCTTGAGGAAGATACCCCCTGGCCACTAATGATAGAAACCAATGCCTGTCTAGCATAGTTTCACCATAGTGCAGTGGTATAGCAGGTAGCAGGAGATGACTGGAGATGTTACCTCTAGAGCGGTTCTTGGTGTTCTGTCCTCCTGGAGGTGCAGACAGGCTATTTGTAGCAAATCTTGGAAAAGCACCTCCAGACTGACTGGGGCCAGTAGCATCTGCCTAACTCTACAATTGTTAGAGGGGAGCCTTTCATGTGTCACTGAGTGCACAAAGGACCCCCATGGGCGCCGCTGTGTCCCCCATTGTCTTGGTCGGTTCTGTAACTTCAAACCCTCATAACTCGGTCGTTTACGCAGCTACAGCCGCCATTTTGCGCATGCGCGGAGTTGAATATGCCAAGTTTGAACTGCCCGCTGGATAGGCGCGTAACTCCCGCCGGTTTGTCTGTAGTGCACTCAGAGCTCCATTCAGTCTCCATGGCATAACTTCCTTAATAATGGGAGTTCCGCCTTGATCTTGGGCTCATTCTGACCGTCTAATTATGGGCTTTCCATAAATGCTTTGATATTTGACCTAGCTCGCTCAGGAGCGACGCTAGAGCGACCGGACGGTTATGGCGTCGTGCTTATGTAACCCATTGTTCAGTTATTAGAGTGCTCAGACACTCATGACGGCGTCAGCGGTGCTCAGGCACCCGTGACGGCCGGTTGCATTCACTTACAACTTATTAGTTTGTGCACTGGACCATGAGGTCGCACACTGAGACCCTCATTTTTATTATATTGTGCAGTGAACCATTAGGTCGGAGCCTTTGATGTCAGAGAGTGTGTTTGTAACTGACCTGGCTGGTGTGCAGTGGGGCATGAACGCTCTTATACAAAGTTTGAGCGCTCTTATAGCTCTTAGAACCAACCTATGTATTAATTTCATAGATATCCTTTGATTAATACAAAATATGTTACAATTTATGGAATAATAAAATGGTATATCATAGAATACTCCCTCTCCCCCGAGAGAATGCGAAACTCCGTCATTTCGCAGAGGGAATGTACAATTTATACAATTTTTACCTTATTTTGGAGTTATATACTGTTTGTAAGAGGATTTGAAGTGATGGGGAGTGCTTCAAATGCAATTTTTGTGGTAGAGCTTTGTCAGTATAAACAATTTTCTCCTGGGTATAAGTACATTTCCGAGTTTCTATATCTTACCATACCTGAGCTTATTTGCTTATGTAACATCAATTTTGGGTACAATTTTCCATTTTTATGTACAACATACAATTTGGCAAATAGTGTGCGATTTTGGCATTCAATGTTCAATTTAGCGTGCAAATTGAACATAAATGACAATTTTAGTGTGCAAATTTACAATTTCGCGTGTAATTGCGTTCAATTGACAATTTCAGTATGCAAATATATAATTTTTGCGTACATTTGGCAATTTAAGTGTGCAAATATATAATTTTCGCGTATATTTGGCAATTTTAGTGTGCAAATATATAATTTCGCGTACATTTGGCAATTTTAGTGTGCAAATATACAATTTCACGTACATTTGGCAATTTTAGTGTGCAAATATATAATTTCGCGTACATCTGGCAATTTTAGTATGCAAATATATAATTTCGCGTGCATTTGGCAATTTTTGGTGTACAAATATATAATTTTTTGCGTACATTTGACAGTTTTAGTATGCCAATATATAATTTTGCGTGCATTTGGCAATTTTTGGTGTACAAATATATAATTTTTTGCGTACAGCTTGGATACACATAGAAATGTTGATTTCTAAAAAAAAATCTGATTTCAGTGTATGAATTGGGTACAGACATACAGTATAATGTGCAACATACAATTCAAGTGTGTAAATTGGGTACAAACTTACAATCTAGTGTGCAAACATACAATTTTAGTGTGCAAATTGGGTACAAGCGTACAATCTGGTGTGCAAACATACAATTTTTAGTGTGCAAATTGGGTACAAGCGTACAATCTGGTGTGCAAACATATGTAGTGGTTCGTCTCGTTAAGTTAGATTAAATCATAACGAAGAGAGAGAAAAGTTTCCGGGTAGGCAACCGAGCTTTTATTTCAGAGCTTGCGTTACATACGATCACAGCCTCAGAGGACTACATGCTGCTAGTGCATTCGGTTACCCTTTCGGGTAACAACCTGGTTGAGCAGTGGGTAAACCACTACTGAGGAACCTAGGGCTAGGACCAGCCTTATATAGGGGAAAAGCCCGCGAAACTCAGACCGGCCACGTGACGTGTGGCGGACGAGTGGTAGGCCCCCTGGTGTAGTGGATACGAACCCAGAGGCAGGTGCTGCCACCTGCCATCCGGATTCCCCCACCACACCCGAAGGACCTAGGTCTGAGTCTCACGGGTGCATGAACGTTAAAGTGTAAAATACCATACCCCTACACTGCCCCCCTTAGACAATAACTTGGGGGTAATTAAACCGCAGTGTATTAATAACCTAGTAAGTGATTGTTTATAATACTAAAAAGGGGTATTAATTACACTTGCTCGATGTGAAATAGGCTATAGTATAAGACTATCCTATTTCTGAAAAATTATACAATAATAGCATCGAGTGTCGTTCATGTTATTTCCATCACTAGCTTATAACAACCATAAATGATAAATATACAATTATCACAGATTTATAGTAACGTTTTGACAACAGTAGGGTCCTGAAAAGGACCGGTGGTTGTTAACAATGATCGTATTATGGTTATTGAACCCGGAAAAAAAATTTTCGACTTTTTAAATTAACAGCTCTGTCTACTTTACAGAGTGAATTAAATATTAATGATCAGATATGGACAATTAATCTGATACTATATGAACACAATTAGGTATTAACCTGAGTAATACAATACTAAGTTTAGAGAAATCCGTTGGACCTTCTCTTATTTTATAGAAAAATATTTATACTTTTGAGACGCAGCTCAGTTTATACCTTAGTGTTTTATATTTACAAGTTACAGAAGAATTATAGTCTCTTAATATATTGAGACCAGGAATGACCTATATAGACAGTTATAGGTCTAGGATTACCTTAAATAACTTTTAGGATTCGCAGATCCAGTATATTTATAGGTACCCTTATATAATAATATATCTTTATAAAAGATATTATATAGTTATAAATACAATTTTACATACAATATAATAATATCAACAAAGTTACTTGTTTTCATGATTGGAGGATGTAACAGGAGTCGGATGCTGCTGATGGCTTGGTATGGGCGAGCTGAACCCTGATGCCTGAAGTGCTATAGTAAAACTTGTTGGTGGGTGTAGCTAAACCCTGATGCCTGTAGTGCTAGCTAACTGGAGGTTATAGTAGATCCAGTTGTAGACTGTTGATGGACTCTATGGGCGTAGCTAAACCCTGATGCCTGTAGTGCTAGCTCACAAATAGTAGTGGTGTAGTAGTAAATCCGGTTTGTAGTTCAAAAGTCCATATTAGTGTAAATTGTCCATGATTTTATAATAGGCACAGTCATTACATTGTGGCACAGTACAATTATGGTGTTTACAGCATTCGTACTCCTCCTCCAGAGTGGCTTGTTTGTTTTCTCCTTCTGTTTTCAGTTTCCGGATTAGGGTACAGTTTGGTACCCGAATCAATACGGGTTGGATAAAAAAATGGTTTCTTATCCAACAATGCATGGGTAATAGAACCCCGGGACACACAATTATGTCCGATCTTCATGCAACAGTTTTTTACTGTTCCATGTTCTCCTCGGGTGGCTGGTTTGGACCCGGTTGTTGAGCCAGTGGCTGAACAGGGGGGTTCATACCAGTTCCATCCGTAGGTGCCAATGCGGGGACAGCAGGTGTAAGTTTCACCTTTTGGCGTGCTTCGAACAGCTTCAAAGCATGCTCAGGTGTACCGTCCCAGTTATCCATGATAACTCCGAAGACCTTGAAGAACTTTTGCTGGTTCTTCATGTTCGTTGCTCGTTCTAGGTCGAGCATCTGAGAAGCTGTTTCCTTCTCGGATAGGGCCTCCTGCCGCAGATTAGCAGCTTCCTGCTTATCTTTGGCAACATCCGCTTTGATCTGAGTCGAGATTCGGTTGATCTCTGACTTCTGGATCGCGTCAATACACTGGAGAGTGCTCGACACGGTCCGACGATACATGTCCAGGTGGAGGTTTTCCAGATGGTGCTGTAGCGTCTCAAATTGTTTGCTCTGGATATTGCAAGACAATTTGTCCTCCTTCTTGAAGAAGGTCTCCACTGTCTGGATCAGCTTAGGCCGATGAACCACAGCACCAGGTGGGGGTACCTGACCCTGAGGCTTCGGCTGTGCTCCAGACCCACTCGCAGTGACAGCTACCTGCGTGTGCGAAGAAGCAACCGCAGTAGTAACCGCACTAGCAGTGGTCGAAGAAGGGCCTTGAGTTGGTAATCCCTGAACCAGGGGCAACCGTGACAATTCCCTTCTAAGGTCTTTGGCCGTCAACAATGGTGCGGGTGGACGTTGTCTCACCACAGCACTCATTGTAGGTCGGGGAGCTTGACCTCCTACTGTCGGCAGTTCCTGCTTGACCCTCCCGTACTGATCAAAGATTTGCATCTCTGGTCCGGGTGGGCCTATAGCAGGGTACTGCTTCGGGTCTTTGACATTCAAAGGCGCGTGTTTCCGGGCGGACTGGCCACTCGGTCCACTGACACCAAAGAATGTCGGGTTCTGTGCACCTCGTGGAGTTGGTGCTCGCCCATAATGGGAAGGAGTTCCAGTAGGAGATGGAAGATGTGGCTTCTTCCTTCCCCCATTTGTCTGTCTCTCCAGCGCCTCCAGTGGTGACCTGGCTCGGCTTGGAGATTCAGACGCCTGTCTCTTCCTATCTGCTACAGAGGGTCCCTGGCGGTAATCCCTGCGGCTTCGGACCTGTTCTCCGGATGGAGTTACATAAGCCCCACCACGACGGCGGGCCTTGTTGCTTCTCCATTCGTTTAACAGATCGTACTCCTCCTGAGCGTACTCTAGTTTGCCGGACCCGGGAGTCTGGGCAAACCGAGCCTTTAGTTTCTGGTTAGTACCAGGAACCGTAGGCGCAAACTGCTTCGTACTCGGTGTGAGGGAAGCCAACTTCTCTGCATTGAGGCCCCTAAGGTTGCCATAGAGTTCGGAGTGAATTTTCATCACCCGATCTATGGCTGCCTCCAGGCCCTCTCCATGCGAAGTCACATAGTGCCGGACCATGTCTCCGCGTCGGGGGGTGACACATCCTGTGCATTTAGCACATTTCTTGCCAACCTCTCGGTCGCAGACATATTCCGGCCTCTGGTGCATATGAACCTCCACGAGATGACGAAGGAACGCGTCTTTCTCGATGAAGAATTCAACCTCACCCTCACTTTGAGTACAACGTTGGAAGGGACAATCCTTACGACCCTCCCCGTAGTACTCATCTAGAGCAAACTTGAGCTTGCCCTTCTGGTCATAATTGTACAGACCATTGGGCGAATTCTTAACGAATTCCCAATAGATCCAGTACATATTGGCCGGCTTTCTATCAGAGAGCTTCTTGCGAAGCCACTCCTCCATATCTTCCTGCCTCTCACAGGTGATCCGAGGGGGCAGTCTCCATACGGATTTACTCCCCTTCAGGTGTCCCCTGTGTAGAGGAATGAAGTCGGCAAAGTTGCTATTGGCGTTAGCCCAGATAGCAGCCTCTTGCTCGTCAGTCGGAGTGACATCCACAACTGGGTCAACCGGCTCCTCTCCCTCCGGGTCGGATGGTACATCCACAGGTTGCACAACGGGTTGTTGACCCGCGAGGACCTGGGCTGCAGCATCTTGAGCGTCTCCACTCAAATCGGCCATTACGTCGTGTAGCTTGACGATTGGCACACCGAGCTCAACTTTTACGGTTGGGACAGCCGGTTCAGCTTCTGTATTATCAGCTTGAACGTCTACCTCGATAGGTTCAGGTTTGCGTTGGTCAACCTTCTTCTTATTCCTCCTGCGGGATCTGCCGTTAGTAGAAGTGCCAGGCTCGGATGCGTCCGTCTCATTGCCGGAGACATCCGAAGCCTTAGCGCCCTTCTTATTGGCCGAGCGTGGAGACACCCGACGGGTTCGGGTACTGTCGTCCACACTCGTGCTGGTAGAGGGTTCGGTTCCTGACCGCTTCCCTTTACCCTTACCTTTGGTGGGGGTTGTTTTACCCTTTCCACCAGCTGCTTTCTCCTTTACTTGCTCAGTCTTCGTAGGGGTAGACTGAGCAGTTTTAAGGGAAACATCTGCATCAGGTAGGGCCTTCTCAGGTACTACTGCTGCGTCTCCCAAGGTGGGAGCTTCAGCAGGAGACATGAGACGGTCCATCCGATCGGCCATCTTGGCTGTTACTTGCACGGGTGCGGGTCCGGGTACTAACTCCGGATGCGCCAGTGCATACTGTCTCTCCAATAGACGTACTACGAGGTCTTGTATTACCCCGAGTCTGTCTAGTGGAGACACACCAATACGGGCCTCTTCTGCCTCAATGGTTTGAGACGTAATAGGGACCCCTGGACAGTAATCCACAACAGCGTTACCTGCTGCTTCATACTCATCCGCTGTGCTTAACAGTAGGATCTGGTCTCTGTCTATGTATCTAGAGACCTCATCTGCCTTGACACCGGTGTAACCCGTTTTGTCAGACACATAGGAAGGCCTATAAGAGGTATTCCTTCGGAAAGCCATTTCTGCGTCCCAGACGGCTTTACGAAACCATAAGTGGACTACCAATCCTTTGGCCATCTGATGGTAATCCATCAACCAGGACTCCGGAAAGGTATTAGCCCACTGCGGATGAGCACATTCCCAGATTGCGTTGACAACACGCTCGTCAACCTCTCTGGGCGTCCCATAACAGGTGGGTATCAGCATTTCCTCGGAAATTGCTAACATCCGTCCGTCATATGGACCGGCTACATCATGCCATTCGGGACTGTCTGGGAAGGGCAGCTCTAGGTGCATTGGCCTGTCAACCGGAGAAGCAGGTCCCAAAGCACCGAATGAGGTACTCCCACCAAGACGGGGCGGCAGTTGAGGGGGAGGTGGCATCAGAGCCCTGTCAAGAGACTGGGCTCCTGCCGGTTCTCCACTCAAACCTTCGGATGGAGGGGCTACATAAGGCTCACCTACATCAATTTGTTGTTGAACGCCTCGGCGTTCAGGACTAACTTGTCTGGAGTTGTCGGATGCGTCGTAGAACGATTCTACGTCGCTATCGTCTACTCCAGAGAAGTACTGATCAACATTCATTTGTTGATCCATTTGATCACAATCAGCATCGTATTGCTGATCGTCGTATGTATAAGTGGGACTCTTGGGAGAACCACTTCCATACTCTGGCGGGGTGCTGGCACCGGCATCGCCGCCAAGACGGACGGCCTCTTCTGCCATCGACAGAAGTGGCTGTTCGGGGATAAAATATCCCAATCCACCGGATAAGCAGTGAGTACTGCTTACCCAGTGAAAGGCGGGTGCCTTTTAACGAGGGCACACCTCGGAATATGGCTGTCACGGGCTATCAGACTCCAACAAGAGCAAGACCACCCTCGGCCACGTCTTCTTCCTTCGCAGGAATAAGACAATATGGCGGGATACTCGAACTTGAATCGCTGCGCATGATCAAACCGGCGCCTCACGTGACCATTCGAAAATGGGTCAACAACTTTCCCGCGTGCCCTTAATTAGGTCACGCGCCCTTACATAAAAACAATACAATACCCGATCGGTCGTCCGTCCGTACTCAGGGTTCGACTATGACAATTCGCTAGGTATTCTGGAGTTTATGGATAGCATAAGCATATCCACCGGATTATCCGTCCAAAACCATGGGTTCATTGTCATAGGACCTTTTCCAGAGACTCTTGACCGGCTCAAATATACATTGAACTAGGTTACAACATATAACAGTACACAGTACAGGACAACACACTCGTTGTGTTAACAGGCTAGGTTACGGCAGTCTGTAGCAACCTTGGACTGCGTCTAAGAGGTTTTGAGGCCTCTTTTATTGACCTGGTATCCATAAGAGCCTTTTCCAAGGTCTTCTTAGCCTTAGAGGGACCTTTCCTCTTATTTTTACCTGCGCCTGCCGAGACTTTTTGTATCTTCCCCTGCTTTCCGGATGTTACGACAGGGGGCACCACCCTCTTCGGGTCTGCAACCTTCCGTGGCCGCCCGGGTCCTCGCTTTCGGGTCGGTACCACTTCGAGTTGCTTAACACGACTCTGTTCCATTACTTCCAATAGACCATCGCCGTACATTTCGGTGGAGGTATCCCTCCCCCTCCATGGGCGTAGTCTCGCTACATTTGACTTGTAACATTTACCAAGCTGTGATTTAATAATCACTGTGCAATCACTAATAACCTGAGTTATAGTGAAAGGTCCATCCCAATTACTGGCTAATTTCAGGTTAGCTAGAGGTTGGTGTAGACGCAGTACTCTATCCCCTAGATTAAAAAATCTAGCTTTTAGACCTGTGTCATAGCCAACTTTCTGCCAACGCGCAGTTTTCTGCAACTCGTCTCTAACCCTCTCATAGGCTTGTTTGAAATTATCCCGTAGGGATTCTACAAACATCACCTGGCAAGGGGCTTCCGGATTCATTCTTATTACGCCGAACACCAAATCGGCTGGCATAATCAAATCCTCTCCAAAAACGAGGAGATTAGGAGAACAGTTTGTGCTCGAATGCACAGTGCCATTATAGGCATGTACCACGAATTCACATTGTTCATCCCAATCATCCATCTGCTCATTTACCAGAGACTTCAATACTTGGATCAAAGTCCTATTGAATCTCTCTACTTGTCCATCGCTCTGTGGTCTATAGGGATTAGTTCTTGTCTTGCAGATCGCCAGACAATTACACATCTCCTGCCACAGACTAGACTCAAATTCTCTGCCTTGGTCACTATGTAACATGAGTGGGACACCTAGGTGCAGCACCCACCCTTTTACAAAGGCCATAGCGCAAGTAACAGCCTTATGATCCGGTAAAGGGAACACTCGGGTGTACTTGGTATAATAATCAGACACGACCATCATACACGTGTTGCCACTAGGAGTGGGGGGAATCCCACTAATAATGTCAACAGCTATTCTAGCAAACCTTACACCAAACAGTTCCTGGGATAATGGCAGCTTGCCTAACCCGGGTCCTGGTTTGTTCTTACAGCACTCGGGACAGGTCTCCACCCATCGGGTGAGATCTGTACTCATGCCGGGCCAATAGTATCGTCTGGTCAGACGTTCTAGAGACCTTTTCTTTCCAAAGTGCCCACTAGTTCTATGTCCATGACAGAAATACATAATATCTCGTCGCATAGCACTAGGTATGACAACTTGCAAGGTTTTGTTCCTATTAGAATGGTTCTTCCATCGAAACAGAATACCATCCCGGACTTTTAGCTCGGCCCATTGAGCTAAGAATCGTCTCATCTCTCTGTTCTCCAATGACACTACGGGTCTTGGGGGACAGATACCCTGATTAAGGAATTTAATCAAACGTGATGTGACTGCATCAGACTTCTGGAACTGCCTGATGGTCTCCAAGGACCAATTCAAGACATGTTCCGGATGGGTTTCGAATGGAACTCGAACCCCTGCCAACACAGCATTGTGTGCTCCACAATCAGTGCACTCAGCATTTGCACATTTCCTCACTGGGATTCTAGACAAAGCATCTGCATTCAAATGCTTTGCCCCGGCTCGGTGTTCAATCTGGCTGTGATTTAGACCGAATTCGGATAGGTGCGCTAACCAGCGACCTATCATCCCCTCTGCATCTTTGAAGTTCAATAACCATCTGAGGGAAGAGTGATCAGTCCGTAGAGTGAAATCACTCCCCCACAAAAAGTGCTTGAACTTCTTCGTATAGACCACCACAGCCAACAACTCACGTTTAGTGGTACAATAGTTTCTTTGAGATTTACTCAACGTGTTACTAGCGAAGGCTATAGGAACTTCGACCCCATCCTGGACCTGAGAAAGGGCGGCTCCTATGCTTTCATTACTAGCATCAGTATTTAGAATGAAATGATCATTCTCCGTGGGGTATCTCAACACAGGTGTGATAGCAAACAAATCCTTTATTTTCATAAAGGCCTCGTCTTGCTCGGGTCCCCAAGGGAATCGTTCCTTTCTGATCCCGGGTGTCCAGTGGGACAAACTCTGGATAGGAAAGGCAACCCTTGAATATCCTGGGATAAAGTCCCGGTAGTAGGAACAGAATCCGAGGAAGGACCTAACTTCTTTCGCATTCGTGGGTGCTTGCCAATTTGACACGGCATCCAGTTTCTCCGGATCGGCTTTAATCCCTTCATTCGAGATTATTCGCCCCAAGTAATTAATAGATCTTTTGAAAAGATCGCACTTCTTGGGTTTCAGCTTCAAACCATTAGTTATGATCCTTTCCAGGACCATACCTAAATTTTCCAAGCATTCTTCGTATGTCTTTCCAAAGACAATCACATCGTCTAGATAGACGAGACATTTCTTCCATAAAAGGTCACTTAATAAAGTTTCCATCATGGCTTCAAATGTCGCCGGTGCATTGCACAATCCAAACGGCATCACATTATACTGGAATAATCCAATATGACTGGAAAAGGCCGTCTTCTCCATATCTTTCGGATGCATACCCACTTGCCAGTACCCGGATTGTAAGTCTAGAGAGCAATACCATTGCTTACCTCCAAGGGAGTCTATAGTCTCATCGATCCGTGGTAAGGGATATGAATTCTTCTTGGTCATACCATTCAATTTCCGGTAATCTATGCAGAAACGGATGCTACCATCTTTCTTGGTCACCATGCACACAGGGCTAGACCAAGGACTGGTTGATGGAATTATTACATCCTGTTCAAGCATTTTAGCTATCTCCTCCTCAGCTACCTTTTTTTTGGCTAGTGGGAGTCTTCTATAAGGAATCTTAAAAGGTTCATTCTCACCAGTGTCAATCGTATGCAGTACTTTATCGGTACGCCCCAATTGTTCACTCGGTGCTGCAAAAGCTTTACGGTACTTGTACAACAAGTCAGTTAGAGCTTCACGTTGTTCATCACTTTCTACATGGCTTTCGGCTACTAGAGTGTCTAGTTCCGGGCTCCTTTCGGGTGAGGAAGGGGCTCCGGGTGCCGAAACATGTTTACAGTCTTCTATCAATTCGGATAAGACAACCGATCCAAGGATCGTATCCTTCTGTACATAGACAGTCTTGTTACCGGTATTGGATATAGGAACCACCGTCCAAGCAGCGTTAGCTACTAGAACATCAGCGGATTCCAATCCGATACTTGACAACATGGCCATGTCTGGCTCTACAACTCCAGTTTTTCCTGAAAACTGTCTGTCCGCTCGACATAAGACATCACAGGCTGTGCCTGGTGGTATCTTAACAGTCTGGGCTACACTGGCTACACTGCTTACTTGCCTAAGTACACATTGTACTTCGAGATGGTACGGGTCTCTCACTTCCAATATTCCCCTCTGGGAATCTAACCTTGCTCCATATAATGCAGCAAAATCCAGACCGAGTATACCATCATCCGCGATGTTCGCCACAGTAGGGGTAAGGATGAAGTCCTTATCTTCCTGTAGACTGAACCTCATACATGTTCTACCGAACGTTTGTATCATGCTACCGTCGGCCGTACGAGCATTTCCTTCCGTTGTGAAAGTTTCATGATTCGTAGGCAAAAGATCGTAGAATCTCTTAGCAATACAGGAGTGGCTAGCACCCGTATCGACAAGAAACTCAGCGGATCTACCACTCACAGATACAACTGCGTACCACCTCCTACCTTTCAAGTAGGTAGGACTACTTGCATACTTAGCAAGTTCCGTCTTAGCGCCGAGGTCAAATCCACATCCCTTTAAGAATTCGAGACAAGGATGACCCGGGGGGAACTGGGCACACCCCACCCTGGCCAACTCATTGGCCGCTCCCTCTGGACTGATATCGGGTTTCCCCTCTGTGTTCTTCTGCCGGTTCTTGACACCTGGTGTACTATCAGTCTCCCCAGCCTCATGAGTAAGGAACTGATCAGGCTCCTTAGCTTCACTGCTGGGCGAAATCGCTAGAGGATTCTTGCCAGTACCGCAAGCTGCGATAGGCTGGCAGTCATGGCAATCACTCACTCTGGGGGTAATCCGGTTGCCATTGTGGACACCCCCTCTCAGTTTTCCTTCTTCACTGAGTCCTCCTTACCCGGATTGCTCCGGTAACGAGTGTTTCTATAAACTGGCTTATCTGCCTCACACTCGGCAGCATAATGCCCAGTTTCCTGACATCGGAAGCATGTCACAACAGTCCTATCAGGCTTAGGCCTCCTAAGATTTTCAGTAATCTTCTTTACCAAATTGTTAACCAGGTCCTCTGATAAAGAAGGACCCGTCGTGGGTTTGGTATCGGGTTGAGTCACAGGAGGTTTAGAAGTGATCACTTTCTCCTTGACGTAACCCGGTTTCTTTCCCCAGTTCCGGTTGTACCGGGGGTTCCCTTGGCCAATGGCCCCAACGTTTTCATCTTCGTCAGGTTCCCCTGATTCGGATGAATCGGTTTCGGGTATTCCCTCCGGGATTATCATTGCTGACATCCGTTGGGGTACCTTCCCGGCAAAGATACGGGCCTTTCGATCATAATGATCTAGGGACTGGAACAAATCTGTCAAAGAGGCATCATTCTTCCAAGCTTCACAGGCTACTGTCCTGTGTTCTTGATTCCGCAATCCTTCAATGAATTGTTTAAACATCTCATCTAGGAAGCATTCATCATCTAGTCTCCATTGAGGTCTGGCTTTATGCAACAGTCGTTGACATTCTAAGCCGAACACTTTGGCAGACTCCTTGGGCTTCTGTGTTCTTTTAGTGAACGTCAGCCAAGGGTCTTCTCCAACTATATTCCCATATAAATATGAAGCAATCTCTATGAGTTCATCATACTTCATATGGGCTGAGAGTCCTGTTATTTGAGAATCTCTCCATTGTTCCACGGCTCCTTTTCCGTCGCCTTCCTTTAACCAGCATACTAAATAAGGCAGAGCTTCCGCTTTACCCCATCCATTGCAGTTAAAGACATCCGCGCAGCCTTGATACTCCTCCTTCCAAGGGTTCTTGGCATTAAAGGGGGTAGGTATCTTAGCTACTCTACGAGCCGGATTCGTGGATCCAGTAAGGGTTAAACCCTTACTCCATTCCATGATCTCCGTATCGTCCAGACCTTGATTGTAACAATCAACACCTAAGTTAGCAATCGCTGCATTAGAATCATGCAGCGCTTGTAACCCTGGAGAAAGAGATACTCGGCGACTGAGTCTCTTTTTCCTTGGAGGATTCGTACCATAAGTACTTCCAAAGCCTCCGGATGGTGGTCCTCCTCCACCTCCTGATCCCCCTGCTCCGTATGGAGGCACCTGTGAAAAGGTGTATCCACTGGTTTGGGGAGCCGGCCCTGGACCATTGGTGGGTTGTGTATTTCCACCAAAGCTAAAGAAACCACTATTGGGATTAGTGTTTCCTCCTGTTCCATACGACTGATTTCCATTATTGAAACCAGTCCCACTGGCAGAGGGTCTGCTCCTGGAACGATCGCTTGAGGGTCCGGATCCTTGATCACATCCGGATTGCCCCCCAGCTGTACTGGAACCTCCGGGTGCTCGTCCGGTTGTTCCTCCGGACGTGTTCCGGGTGTTACCATTGGACGGATTCGTTCCTGTTTGGGACTGATTCCATCCATACTGGGCATACGGGCCATTTGGTCCCCCTAAAGGTGACTGTTGTGGCCATCCGCCGTCAAAGGTGGAGCTTCCTGCAGAGCGGCTTTGTTTAGCTCCACTCGCAGAATTATCCCCTTTATTTCCCGTACCTAGACCAAGAGGTATAGAGGTATTATCTGTAAATCTAACCTGATGACTCTTTACTCCTTCATAACGAGGTACAGTTGTCTCTGTTACCCCGTCATTGCCCCTCAAAGAGAACATCTGGTTACTTGTCGTGTTTAGGGCAATTCCTGAAACAGTGAAGTCTGATTCAAGAGTGCCTACTGCACGACCAGTATCTTCTAGATACTTTGACATCTGGATAGCTTTAGCCTCCAGTTCGGAATAATCATCCATCATTTTAGTCTGTTTAACAGCCAAATCTGTGGATTCGCGTATCAATTGATCTTTGAGTTTTTCATGCTCATCGGTCTGTTTTTGGTACGTTTCCCGAGCATCTTTGAAGGCTGATTCTATTTTCTTCAGCTCTTCTTGATACTTGCCGTAGGCCGATTGAGTTGAATTTAACTCTTGTTTAGTTCTATTCAACTCATCATACGAGGCTCTGTATTCCAGATCCGCCGTATATAGTGCATCACGATACTGTTCGTGCTGGAGTTGAAAATCTTGCTTTTCTTTCTCCATCTGATCCAACAACAATTGTTGTTGGCGTCTACAACTCTGATCGTAATCGAGACGTTCCGATATCAACTGTTTGTTTTCAGTCAGAATCTTGTCTCGGGTTCCGGTCAGTGTAATAAGATCCTTCTGGATCTTCTCGTATTCAGCTCTCATGTCTTCAAGCTCGTCCATTTTGTTCTTTTCGAATCCACATTTTTGGTGTTTAATTCGAGAACTGTATGGAGTTTCAAACATACCTGCACTAGGCTTTGGTACCTCAAATGGTAATTTACCAAATTGAGCAGTACTTTTATGCATTGGTGCAGGTTTCGAAGTACCTCCTGGCATGAATAAGGAGTCTCCAAATTCATCCAGTTCATGATGTAAGTTTCTTCTTACATCTTCTAACCCATCAGGGTAGTGTTCTAGTGGATCCCTCCACTCCGTACCTTGGGGTGGTGACTTGATTTCACCATCCTCCATCGGGGAGTCTAGCTCACGATTTGAGCCATTTCCCCTAACTGGGCTCAGCTCAGTCATTTCTGACTGCGCTTACCCGAAGACCAACTGGTCACGGCACCAGTGTAGTGGTTCGTCTCGTTAAGTTAGATTAAATCATAACGAAGAGAGAGAAAAGTTTCCGGGTAGGCAACCGAGCTTTTATTTCAGAGCTTGCGTTACATACGATCACAGCCTCAGAGGACTACATGCTGCTAGTGCATTCGGTTACCCTTTCGGGTAACAACCTGGTTGAGCAGTGGGTAAACCACTACTGAGGAACCTAGGGCTAGGACCAGCCTTATATAGGGGAAAAGCCCGCGAAACTCAGACCGGCCACGTGACGTGTGGCGGACGAGTGGTAGGCCCCCTGGTGTAGTGGATACGAACCCAGAGGCAGGTGCTGCCACCTGCCATCCGGATTCCCCCACCACACCCGAAGGACCTAGGTCTGAGTCTCACGGGTGCATGAACGTTAAAGTGTAAAATACCATACCCCTACACATACAATTTTAGTGTGCAAATTGGGTACAAGCGTACAATCTGGTGTGTACTATACAATTTTGTGTGCAAATTGGGTACAAACGTACAATCTAGTTTACACTCTACAATTTTTTTTTTTTTTTTTGGGATTTGAGACAAATTTTTCCGAGGACCGGAAAAACAAAGTACTTTATGTACAATAGGCTTGTTTGTCTCTGAGTTACTCTTTGATTTTGCTATATGGGTGTATAAATTGGCAATTTCGGCAGTGGGCCGCTGCTTAATTGACTTTTCCCTAGCCTTCTTGAGTATGTGTCCCTGAAAGAGATTATTTGGTGAGTATCTTAAGTAAACATTTTTCATGTCAACAATTTTTCTCAACAAATTTTTTTTTTTCATTCATTTTTCAACAATTTTCTTGGATACCTAAAGTGTGTTACTTTAAGTAAATCTTGGCATAGTATACAAGTGCTAGTGGGTACAAAAACTGTCTTAGTTATCTACCTGCATTCATGTATATTTGTGTTGGATTTGTACAATTTACAATTTTTAAATTGCAATTTCGCAAGTCTTGTGGGATAATTTGTTGGCCCTGTCCTTCATCGATCTCGCGGCATCCGGGGATCCATCCATGGCCGCCGAGTATGGACTGGGGATGATGGAGGCCCGGCTCGTTGAGTGGGAACAGGATCACGGCCATATGTATGGCTCGGACTCGGACTCGGACTCTCCCATCGATGTTGAACCCGAGGATCTGTGGTAGGATCCCGACTGACTGAAACCTAGGGTGTAAAAACCCGCCATCCCAAAGGCCCTTTTCAGGGCCGGCAAATTGTCCGAAAAGTTCTGAATACTGTCTCTGATATGTTGTCTCCTGGTGGTGGACTGGGGGCAGTCTATAGCCTTGGGTAGTGGGAAGGTTTTAACCACTATATCCTTATAGGTCGGGGCAGCTGCTGATTTAATCTCATCAAATTCATGTGGTATTGGCCTCAGGGGTAGCGCGAAGTTCGAGTCTCCACAATATATTTTAAAATATATTGTGGGATTTGTGCGCTTGGCCACATTTTTCTTGCCACAGTGTGTCTGTGCAAATTTCTTAAGGTACTTCATTATTCTGTAGGCTGAGTAGATGGTCAGGGTGAATAATATAGCAATTATCAGGGTGTGAGTTTCCTGAATTGTGAGAAAAGGGGTGTGGGTTTCCTCTGTAGGGGTTAATTTGGTAGGATTCTTATCTGGGAGCAATTTGTGTAGGGGCAGCTCGGTGACTAGTCTGAATGCTTTGGCTGTAGGCAGGTAGGCTACAGTCCCTCCTAGTCTGTACAGTTTGAGTAGTATGTATACTATAAAAATGTGAGCTGATATCCCTAGGATGAGTGCTAAGCTTTGGAAGATTGGATGCTCTGTAACTCAACGTAGGTATGATTCCTCGTAGCGCGTTTCCATTTCCTTATTAAGGTTGGAGGCATCTTTTAATAATGTTTTGGCAAAGGGCTCTAAATTTAGTTGAGTAATATCATCCATGATCGGATTTTCCTGTAGTTTTTCTAAGGTTCTAGAAAGGTTTACTACTGGGAAATTTGGAAGATTCTCTCTTTCATCTGGTTTGGTTTCAGAAATTTGGTTAAGTGCTGCCATGAATGGTAAATTAATTGTCTTGAGAATGTAATGAAATGATAAGGTTGAGTTACAGGGCAACCTTGTGTTTGGAAGAGAAAATTCTCCTACACTGATTGTGCACCCACAGGGTACACCTATGATTGAGTAGGACTGGGCTTTTCGAGTTTCAGACGTTTTACCATGGCAGTTGATAAAGTAATGGGGTTCATTAGTAGTGACCAGATACTCATCTTCAGAAATGGAAATAGCATGGGTGGTAGGTGCTTGCAGTGGTGAAACTGTAAACTTGCAATGTTCCTTAATCTGTTGAGCCTGGTTAGTAAAAATGGCTACAGGGCATGTAGGCCTGTGCTTATAAATTCTACCATTTACATCTCTGCATACCTTTACTGTAGTACCTTCACATGCCTGCATATCTGCTGAGTCCAATTTGATGAATAATGATTCGTCGTAAGATACTGCTAGAAACTCAGTTGTGGTTTGTAATTTGGTGACTCCTCTGGTGGGGGTCTCCTGTGTGTCTATAGGCATGGGTGATGTAATCATTTGGTACAGTTTGAAGGTCGAGGTGGTAGATTGAATCATAATGTCCAGATGAATATATATATGGTGAGCTGAGTACGTGTATGAGGTCAGCTTCTGTGAATAATAGAAATCTAAGTCATTAATCACGACTTGTGCTCCAGGGTGTGTAATCCTAAGTTTGCTATTAATGTCAATTAAGTATCTAGCAAGGTCTGAGGGTGGTACTATATCAGGGGTTAGGATCCCTGATGATAGCATCCTCAGGGCTGCGTTAGTCCTTTGCAGTGATTGAACTGTATTCATTCTTGCTGCTATGATAATTAATGCATCATTTAATACTTGCATCTTTTCCCTTTGAGTTTTCTCGTGCCTTGAATATGAGTCAAGTGACCTGGACATGTTAGAGGCCCACAGGTTGACGGTGTCACCTATGGTGTTGATTGTGCTGTCCAGTACCTTCTTATCTTGGATGTATGCTTTAACAAACTTATCTTGTCTGTCTGTGATCTTCTCAATGAGACTAGCTGCTTCCTGATCTTGTTTAGCAAATTTCCTTAGTATTTCATCTATGTTCTTGAGCTGTCCCATTACTTGGTTTACATCTTCTACTGTGGCTAGACCTAGCACACCGCGAAACAGGGGTGCTAGAAAACCCAGTATGGCCTCTCTTTTGGCCTTGTCCAATGTGTTTATGGGGTTGGATAGGAACAATTTGATGGAGGCTAATGTTTCATTTATCTCCTTGTCTGCAATTTCCAGCAAGGTGTCAAGCTCTTTGGCTTGTTGGATAATTTGACCAGAGGTATGATCTTGTAGAGTAGGAGTGGTCAAATGGAGTATTCTATCCCTTATGGATCCTTGGGTAACGGGTGCCCGAGGTATCTTGTAGGGGATAGCTAACAAAAGTGTTGTGGTTGTATGTCCATTGACCAATGGTTGAGGGCTAGGTTTAAATACTACTCCTATGTTTTGTCTCACCACAGGTGTATAACCTGCAGTAAGTGGTTCTATAGTATATAATAACAGCATAGTTAGCAGTATGGGTGAAACTCTCAGTCTCCCCATGGTGCTTGTGTAAAGCAAGTTTGCTGTTTAAAGTCTTGTCAAATTTGTAGTGATTTGGTGCTGGTAAAGTCTAAGTGTATGGTGTAACACTTTAAATGAAGTGGTTCGAACTGTACCTTTGCAAGATTGAGCTGTCTTGGCAATATGTCCGGTGAGTCTATAGAGATTGACCAGTAAATGGTAAGGTCAGGTTGAAGGTGAAGTAGGTGTGTTCTTTATCCTAGTGCAGTCTCTCCTAATGGAGAAGTGGGCTGGCTAATTCCCAAGTGGGGTCCTGTAGACTTGTGTTCCAGACTGCAGCTGGATGAAGACTGATGGTGGGCTATGGTCCACAGTGCTTCTTATGTAGCCTACCCTACCCACATCCATTGTGGGCCTGGTATTGTTTCTCTGGAGTCATGTACCTAATCTCCAGTGTCTGCAACTGTGGGGTTCTATTGCGTAATCTGTGTACTGGTAATTAGCTCCTCCTGTCATCCAGGACAGCCATTCATGACCGTCTAGACAGTTGTCTGAGTGTAGCTTATAAGGTCAATTGATCTCTATAGACTGCTGTGTTGGCATAGCGCGCTCTTTCATGTGGGGATTAGGCTTTAGACACTCCATTGTCTTACCCTTACTCTTCTTAGACTTCATGTCTGCTTTACTTGGAGGGTCCCAGTCTTTGACCATTCAGAGGCAATAACCTACTGATATATTTACAAATTTGATTGGCTTTATATACATATAAGTAATTCATTATCAGTCACACATGTCTTATGTGTGGATGAAGAGAATTTGTAATACATTTTGAAAATCTTATGTTCTTTTGGTATCTCAATTTGTTTCTAATTTCTTGAAACTGCACCACACCTAGATGTTTTTCTTAGTATGTGGTGTGCAGGCCTAGGCTTGATAGGGCCTATGCCTGTGGTTTCTTTTGTAAGGGAGATATCGTTTTTGTTCCTTACAATTTTGTTGTAGTATTTGGCTTCATGTGGAATAAGCCTGTGTGCAAATTCATTATTTCTGACAGCCACAACCTTTTTCAGTCTGTCTATGTGCACTGGTCTGGCCACCAATAGATTGGTGTCCAAGTTTTTGAGTTTGGCACTTGTCAAACTAGGTCTATCCACTACAACATATGGTCCCATAAAAAGGGGTTGAAGTTTCTTACACTCTGTATTGGTCAGGATTCTTGGTATGTTTAGGTACACCATGTCGGTGACCTTGATTTCCTGTGGTGTAAGTTTCTTATCATATCTATCCTTCCTTTCCTTTTGTAGCTTGGCGACCCTTTCTATAGCTTTCCTCCTAGAGGTATCTTGATTTGTTATCATGTTAGCTACATGGTCTGCTACGGTGGATATGTCTTCCTGTATTCCCAGCCCTAAGTCCATTGGGGTGGCTGGGTTTCTTCCATGGAGTAGGAAGAAAGGGGTGAATCCTGTGGTTTGGGATTCAGTGTTGTTTAATGCAAAGGTTATGGGTTCAATAAATGAATCCCAATTGTTTTGGTGCTTTGAGCAGAATGCTCTGAGCGCTGTGCCTATGCTAGCATTGAATCTCTCTACAAGCCCATTTGATTGTGGCCTGTATGGTGAGGAGAATTTATGTTTGATCTTGAGGTGTTTGGTCAACTTTGTGAACTTTGCACCTGTATAACATGTTCCATTGTCTGTTTGAAGAGTGGCTGGTGTTCCATGATGACAAATTATATTCTTGTAGAACTCTGCTGCTGTTGTTTCAGCTTTTAAGTCAGTAGTAGCCCAAGCTGTTGCATATCTGGTAGCATAATCTATGCAGACTTGTATATGTTTGTTTCCCCTGGCAGTTGTGGGAAGTGGTCCCACCGTGTCGAGGTTTAGGAACTTCATTGGTGAAGCCATGTACTCTCTCACTGTCATTGGTGTTTTGTGTGAGTGTACTTGCCTTTTTGCTGTGAGGCATGTGTGGCAGGTGGAAACATATTTTGTTGTGTCTGCTAGCATAGACTTCCAATATACCCTAGGTCGGAGTGCTGACAGCATCCTACTTGAACCAAGATGGCCGCCAGTAGGTGAGTCATGGAAATACTGTAGTGTACTTGTTACCCATTGCTGTGGTATAACAATTTGAAGTGGTACAGTATTGGTTTTTCTCCAATTTATGGGGCATATATGGACTAGTGTACCATTTACCAAGGTGTATGTCTGGCCTTGGTTGATGATTCTATTTCCTTGTGCTTTTGGTGCAGGCAAGGTTCCATCCTCAAGATATTGTATGAGGGGCAATAGGTCCTTGTCCTTCCTTTGTTCCAAGCCAAGGTTTGTACCTGAGATGGATGTGTCGGGAATCTGATCCAGTAATTGATTTATATCTAGCACATGTTGTTTTATTCTGTCTCTGTCTTTTTCTTTTTCATCGACTATTGGCCTATCTTGTGCCTTTTGTTGGGGTGTGTCACTCTTGTTTTGGTGTGTAGGCTCCTTTGGAGGGCCTATTCTCACCTTGATGGGAGTGGCAACCTTTTTCTTTAAAGGCACAATTTGCTTTTTGTCATTCTTCTTTGTCTCAGAGTTCTTTGATTTAGTAGATGCAGTGTCTTTTGTGACATTTTTCCTGGCAGGTGGGGTTTTGGTAGGTTTGTTTCCTGTGACCTTTTTCTCATTTAGAATAGTTTGTGATTGTGTGGGGGGTTTTGGTGTGCCCTCCTGAATCATTTCTCTAGTCTTTGAGCGTGTGGTCATAGGACACAAATGGTTTGATGTTTCCTCTCCCTGCATTGGTTCAAAGAATCTGACTGATTTGGAAGTTGCTTGAGTAATAGCATATATTGTGTCTTCTGAATCTTCATCATCTGAGTCAGGTGGGGTGAAGGGTGGCTCTTTAGGGGTTGCCTTCACCATCTGATTGAGTGATGAGAATTCAATAGGCTCGAAGTCATTATCTGGAAAGAGTTGTGAGTATTTCTTCAGTTTGAGTTTACCAACTCTTAGGCTGTTGAACACATCTTCCAGGTCATGGAAGTGTTGTTCGATTGATGGTGATAATACCAATATGTCATCTAGGTATGGTAGGGCACATTTGTATTTGAGTTTGTTCAGAATTAATGTGACTAGATGGCAGAATCCCGCAGGTGCGGTCGCTAAACCCATCGGCATCCTTTCGTAGACATATTTTTTGTCATTTGCTATGAATGCGGTTTTATGCTGGTCCTCCTGTCTTATAGGAATTTGAAAAAATCCCTGTTGGGCATCTAGCTTACTGAATACTCTTGGTCTGAGTGACCCTATCATGTCTAGAGTGTCATCGGCCCGGGGTGTAGATAAGGCTTGATTTATCGTGTTTTGGTTCAAATAACGAAAATCTGTGACGAGCCTATGGCCTCCCGATGATTTTTGTACTAAAAAGGATCTGGAAGCCCAGGGGCCCTCAGCACATTCTCTCAGAATGCCTTGTTGTACTAGCCTTTCGCACTCTTCGCCTATTGCGGCCTGTTTTTCTGGTGTTTGTCTATATGGTAGGAAATGACATGGCACTGCCTCAGGTTTTACATGTATTGAGTGGGTATACAGGTGTGTAGCACCAATGTCTCCATCTTTTCCTACAAATATATCATCATACTTGGTCAGCAGTGATTCTAATCTATCATGCTGATCTTTGGATGTGAGCACAGATTTTAATGGAACATTCTCTTCCAATTCTGGCTCGAGGTCATGTGCCTCACTATGTATAGCAGCTATTTCAGAGAGTCTGATTGAGTTGGGTTCAGGGTCAGCATATGTGGACTCACAGTCTGACTCTGTGTCACTGAATTGAGTTACATCCTCAGGCCGTATGGCTGAGATGGATTGATCAGTGTGTGGGGTAGTGTCTGACACCTGTTGAGGTTTTTCTAAATCAGATTCCTTGACTTCCTGAAATAGAGCTATGATGGCACCCTTTTTGATTTTATGTGGGCGCCTGCTGGTGTTGAGTAACACTAGGGGATGTTTGTTATTTTCCCTGGGGGTTACTGCTGCCCTTTGAACTAGATATGGGGCATTGTTATTTCTTTGGAGGTTATCTACTACTCCAGTTTTGCCTTGCAGTGATTGAGTAGATGTGACTTTACCCAATACTGCAAGTTCAGAGAATGGAGGGATGGTAAAATCCCTCACTGCCCTAATGGGTTTGAGAATTTGTTCAGGATCAACATTAAATTCAATTTGAGATTTTGTAGTGCTTAAGAAATCTGTGCCGAGTACCACGGGCTGTGTGAGGTTGGGTATTACAGCGAATTGGTATTGGAATCTGACACCTTGGATTCTAAAGTTCAGCAGAGCTGAATGTCTAACATGACACACCGATCCATCTGCCAAATGGATGTTGATTTTAGATTTCCTCAGTTGGATATGGAATCTCTTTTGGAGATCCATGAGGAATGATTGTCTGACACAGGTGATAGTAGCACCTGTATCAACCAAACATTGTACATCTGAAACATCATATAGAGTTGCATTGATACAGCCATTTTGAAGAAGTACAATAGAAAGCTTGGTACTCTCACCTGTATCCTTTGATGATGAATCTGGTGGGGTGATGTGTATCACTGATGGACGTCTCTGTCTGTTAGATGGTAGATTGGCACTAGCAATTGTCTCTGGTTGGATCTTTGTTGATCCTGATTGATTGTTTGTATTTGGGGTGTCACAGTGCACTGGCCCATCGGCACTGTGACATCCTAGTTTTCCTGGTTCTGTGGGGTAGTTGAGGTGCTTGCCACCAGGAGCTTGGAGATTTGATCCATTACATGAGGTGGTATTTGGGGGTTACTGTGTTGGTTCCCCTGGTAACCTCTTGTGTCAGGTTTGTAATCCTCCTGGCGTGGGTTGGAACCCTGGTTATATTGACCAGAGTTGTTGGATCCCTGGTTGTTGTAGGACCCAGAGTTGTTATAGGATCCACTGTTGTAGTTCCTATGTGGGCTATGGCTTCTACTGTTGGATCCTTGATTATAGGATCCAGGGTTGTAGCTTCTATGTGGACTATGGCTTCTACTGTTGGATCCTTGATTATAGGATCCAGAGTTGTTTGAACCCTGGCTGTTGTTGTAGGATCCAGAGTTGTTGTAGGATCCAGAGTTGTAGTTCCTATGTGGACTATGGCTCCTACTGTTGGATCCTTGATTATTATAGGATCTGCCATTACTTGGGGTTCTGTCTCTCCTATCACTGTATGAAGAGTTACCATTGTTGGAGTTGGAAGAGCTGTTGTCTTTCCTACTGTTGTGACCCCCCCGGTTGTTGTTGTTGCCCCCTCTACCTCTACCTCTATTGGATTGGTAGTTGGGGTCATAGTTGTTTCCTCTATATCTACCGGTAGGGTCTCTTGATGTAACCTTAGCTTCCTGTTGCCTTACATGGGCACTAGACATTAGGTTAACATCTTCATCTGCACTAGTGCTGATTTCCTGGACCTTCTTCTTAGTAGGCTGTGGGTTAGACTCTGCCTCCCTTACCTTCCTAGATCTTTCTTGGGTCTCAACCTCTAGGGCTAGGTCTAGGGCTTGGTCAAAAGAGTCTATTTTCTTGTTCTCAAGAGCTACAGAGATCCAGGGCCTCATGCCTTGGGTAAATGCCTTGCTTAGGATTTCATCGCTTTGGCGTTGGGCATTACACACTTTCCTGAGATGGCATGCATAGTCTAGGACAGGTTCATCTACCTTTTGTGCACGGAGTGCTGTCCTTGAGATGATATTGTCTCGAGTAGCAAAATACTCTTTTAATTTATTCACTACATTGGTCCATGTCAACATATCAGGTGTGGCACTTTCCCTGAAGGATTCAAACCAAGCTAGTGCTTGTCCTTCAAGGTACTTGGGTAAATATGTTACCATGGTGTCACTGTCTGTTACTTTGTACTTATCCTTCAGATATTCTGGGAATTTGTGATCAATAAATAATGCTGTTGACATGAGTGGTGATGGGTGTGAAAAGGTTTTGGGTTTTGTTACCTCATGTAGCCTGATCTTTCTGTCGTCCTGTTGTTTTCTGTCTATGAGTTTGGTCATGTTGGACACCATGGAGATTATGATGTCATCCTTGGATCCAGAGGCAGATGGTGTGACAACAGGTGTGATGGCAGGTGTGGGAGGCTGTGGGGTCTGGGATGATACCATCTTCATGAGATCTGCTATCTGTTGTTGTTGTCTCTCTAGGGACTTCCGCTGATCTTCCATGGCCTTCTGTTGAGCATCTATTGCTGCATTCCTCTCTGCCAGTTGTTGGTTGAGGATCCTCTCCCTTTCCTCCTGCTGGGACTTGTTGGTCTCTAGGGCAGTAACTGCATCTTGGATGGCCTTCTCATAGGCCCTTATCTTCTCAGCTGTCTGATTAGGTTGGGGGCCTTCATCGGTGTCCATGATGGAGGGTGTGGGAGAAGTGTCTCTGGAGGAGTGGCTGTCAAAGGCCGGAGCTGGGGTGGAGGATCTAGATGAGGGTGTGGACCCACCCCCTGAGGCAGATCCTTCTTCCCCTGAGGTAGATAGCGTGAGTTGAGCGTCCTGTAGAGATCCCTGGGAAATGTTGGATCCCTGAGAACTGGTTGTTCCCTGAGTAGACAGGGTGGGGGGTGTGGGATCTACTGAGTGTGGGTCTGTTGTATTGGAGGCTGGTTTGCCTCCTGTGGGCCCCCTAGATCTAGGTGGGAGGGAGACCTCTTCAACAGGCCCCTGACTACGTAAGGTCTTTGTGTGTTGTTCTGCCAGCTTGACTGATAAGACCTTGATGTGTGGGGTGGACCTCACTGACGTGTGGGAGACCTCGCTGACGTGTGGGAGACCTCACTAATGTGTGGGAGACCTCACTGACGTGTGGGAGACCTCACTGACGTGTGGGAGACCTCACTGACGTGTGGGAGACCTCACTGACGTGTGGGAGACCTCACTGATGTGTGGGAGACCTCACTGACGTGTGGGAGACCTCACTGATATGTGGGAGATCTTACTGATCGTGAGGGAGATCTCATTTGTGTGTGGGAGATCTCACTGGTATGTGGGAGATCTCACTGATCGTGTGGGAGATCTCATCGATGTGTGGGAGATCTCATTGATGTGTGGGAGATCTCATTGAATAATAAAATGGTATATCATAAAATACTCGTGTTCTCCAAACAATCGATGCGGATGCTCATGTCACATGTCATTTAAATCCCAATGTTTCTTATCACCTCCAACAGAGATGTGTACCTTTATATCTATGCCTCCAAGAACCGACTACATCATCATGAAATATGTATTCTTTGAATAAATTTACGGCTATTCTATTTTTCCGTTAGAGAAGGTAGGTTCAAACCTATTGTAAATCTATGTTTTATAATGTGATGAGCTTAGATGTTTCTAGGAATTTCTTTGATATTTCCTTGCATGTGGAAGTATGTAAAAATTGTTCTAAACGTTATGGTCTGCAATCAGGACCTAACGTTTTTCTATATGAATCTACATAGAACACCATCTTAGGGAGTGATCATTTTGTAACAAAAGGGGGGCTGGTGGGTTTGCGCGGGCACACACAAACAATTTTTTGACCCCCCTCTCAAGGGGATAAAATCTTTTTTACTCCCGTAAGGGGCGAAAATCGCGCGCGAATGTGCTCTTTTAACCTATAGTAGGGTGCAGGGTTTTCCACTTAAAACCAGTGAAATTATTTTGACCCCCCCCATCAGAAGGGGTTGAAAAAATTCTGACCCCCCTCAAACCCACTAGTCCCCCCCCGTTGTTAAAAAATGATCACTCCCTTAGTTGCTACTTCTGGAGGAACTATGTTCATAAACGTCCATATGTGTCTGTATTTACTGGGAATTATTGCACGTAATCTGTGACTCATTTTGTGAGGATTGCTGCTATTCTTTGCATGAGATAATCACCTTTCGGAATCACACCCTGGCCCCAGCCAACTGGCTTTCTTCTGTATCAAAAACAGGGAATCAGCCAAATTAAACACACATGGTGTATCTATGAATACCAACATTGCAGAACAACCACTTACCAAGTCATGGTTTATTTATGAATACCAACATTGCAGAATAATCACTTACTGAGTCATGATGTATTTATGAATACCAACATTGCAGAACAATCACTTACCAAGTCATGTAACAATGACAGACGCATTTGACGCACCAGTCTACAAGAAATATATTTAAACGAAATCAGTTGGTCTGATTTCATTAAATAAATGATATATCATAGTAGAAACATCTCGATTTTAGTTCCCTCTTAAAATGATATTCAAATGTTAGATATAACCGACCGAGACTGATAAGGGGACATAAAATTTGGGTAATAAATGCAAGATAATGATAAGATAAGGTTGGTGGAATGTTACAAGAATGACTTTAAAAAGATAACGAAGATAAAGGTTCAATGATTTTCATAACAAACAAACAATATACCGTAAATTCACCATTGAACAGTACTAAACTGTCAATTTTCAAGCCCCAGCTGTGGCTCAAAGCCTCCTTCCAAACTCAGGGTGCGGCTTATACCAGGGATGAGGCTTATACGAGAGAATTTATGGTAGTTCATAAATATTATAGACACTCATTGATTGCAATCATAACCCATAATTGTCCAACAATGTATATCCACTTGGCAAAAGAAACGAATTTTCAACTTTTGCAAACATTTCTGTTAGAGTCAAGTCTCTATATATCGGTCTTCAATAGGTCGGTTGATTCACTTACCAGCCACCTATATCACCAAACAGATTTTATTAAAGCTATTGAATTATATCATAATCATGATTCCGAGAACCAGCCAATTCAGGAACCAGCCAAATTTTATCTAAAACGGAGGTGGCCTGTTTATAGAGACATGACTGGTAGGTGTGGGTAAAAACGTTAGTAAAAATATAGGACAGCATTTTGCAATGCAAGTAACTCGAAAGGGCACTTAATCTCTTCTTTTAGGCCTCTTCTGATACTAACCTCATGTTTTCTTCGAGCATTATCACTGTCAATGGTTAAGCCTATGGAGAATGCATCCATTATCGCTCGTATGTTTCATTGGCGAATAACTCCTCTCTTGGCGAGTTAAGCATTGCACAATACCAGCAGGTCTTGAATAATGATCCAAATTAACCATAAAAACGCATGAGACAGTGTAACTTTCCTCCATTTTGTTATAATCCAGCAGTTTCGATGGCACCGTGACTCGATCGTCTCGCTGTCCGCCATTTTGGATTTTGATGTTCTGTGCGCATGCGCGACCCCTCCTTGCCGGAAGTAGCATTTTCGATGGAGAAATGATATATTCTATCGATTTAACTTGAAATTAATGGCTTTTTGAATATAATCCAAGCATCTTCGGCAATATCAATCGGATTGAATCGAATATATCCTATGTTTTTACTGTTATAGCCCCACAAATCGATTGTTTCACTGTCCGCCATGTTGGATTTTGGTTCTATCTGTGCATGCCCGACCCAATTTCCATGGTTATTTGGGTCAATTTGCACGAGCACGGCTTTGTGATGCAAATTAATGACAGGGCGAACACATAGATCCCCATCTAATTTTTTACATTTTTAATCAAACATATCGATTCAAAATATATGCTTTTGCCCTTCTGTATCATATTTCTATGTCATAACAGAGAATAATTGAAAAAAAAAATAAAGACCATTTTTACGACAGTAGAGACACACGGACGGATCGAATTACGGCAAATTCTTCAACATTCATCAATTATCGCACCACTCCATACCAAAAGCGCGCGAATGTTTGTTTTTTTGCACCACCTATGGGATTAAACATAGGCCTAAAAGCGTCTTATTTTTTTTCTCTGTCTTAAGCTACCATTCAGAGGCACTGAATCTGGGTCTATTTTTACCCCACTCTTATAACTCGTCTTTCGAGTTAAAAAAACGCTTTTCTTACGTTGAGATAGGTTTCTTAATATGTTATCAACCTTTGGCTTTTCAATGATGAAAAAAAAAGTTTGCAAAAAAAAAAAAAACAAACGATTTTACGTTTAACTTCGATGCCGAATCTCAGATTCACTTTCATGTATTATATTTGCAAAGAATTCCATTGGTGAAACCCCTCTGCCCATGGCGGCAGGGCCGGCCCTTGGTGCCATACTTAAGGCTCTCATTCCATGCACTACTGGCATGTCGGTATGCTCTATGGCATTGTCGACTGTGTCAATTCCATGTACTACTCAATATAGGGGCCTTCTCCATAAGATGTTTCCGCCAGAGAAAGCTTTAATATGAGTCTAAATGTTAAAATAAAACAATCATTTCAATGTAAAAAATACAAAAACATACATACTTAAACAGCATTCTTCAATGTAAAAAAAAAAGAAGAAAATAATAAGAATAGTTCCAACACCATTATCAGGTTCTCTGCAAAGTCACCTTTTCTAGACATCTAGACACATTACCTTTACAATGTCATTCCATTCTGCATATACAGGTGTGGACCAGATACATGTTCTACCAGCTCCCACCCAACCCACAGTCTACTTAACCCTTTAAAGGCCGCTGATGCAGGAGTGCATCATGCCAATTGGTCGTCATGATGCACCGATGAAGTGCTGGCGAGACTGCTCACCAGCACTTCATCGGAGCATCATACCGACCTTACAGGATTGATATATGTATATTTATTTTATGTGAATAACAACTTCTCATAGGGATATCACTGAAGGGCCGATCCACACTCACCCAGTGGCGTAATATGGGCCGATCCACGACAGTAGGCCGATCCAGTACTGCAGCCTCGTTCTGGGTCAAGTAATCAAACAAAATGGCCATTAGCAGCTCATACGAGGAGCTACAGTAATTAATTATCAAGTTTTGATCGATTTAAACCCTCTAAAAACATAAAATAAATAGAGAACTAAACTCCTTGGTGTGCATGGTGGCCGATCCACCCCTCGGCAGGATGTCTTCCCCTCGTGGTGGATCGGCCACCTTGTACACCCGGTCTCTCTTTATACTCACAGAGGGTCAGTGTAATGCTCCAATATGAAGTACTGGTCTCGCCAGCACTTCATTGGTGTATCATGACGACCAGAGAGCATAATAAGAGAACTGAACGACTGTGGCGTACAAGGTGGCCGATCCACCATCAGGGGAGACACCCCCCGAGGGGTGGATCAGCCACTGAGGACATCAGGGGAGTTCTCTATTTATTTTACGCTTTTAGAAGGTTTGATTTAGTGAAAATTAACAAAACCCGTTACTGTAGCCCTCTGTAAGAGCTGCGGTCCACCATTTTGTTTGTTTACCTGCGCCCAGAACGAGGCTGTAGTAGTGGATTGGCCACAGTGGTGGATCGACACATATTACACCACTCGGGGTGTGGCTATCTCTATGGGGCGGCGTTATTCGCGTAAAATAAGATGCATTAATGCATCAGTGGCACTTAAAGAGTGGTCAGTTCTATTCTAACAACAATGGGATGGTGGGGTTGTGTGAGGACACATATGAGAACTCTCCTACTTTATAGGCTATCCAGGGTTAGCCATCAGTGTGGAGAACACATCAAAAAGTCTTTTGGATTATACATTTCTCAAAACCAAAACCAGACCATGTAGATTTTCTTTTGACCAACTGACCCCCCCCCCTTCCTTTATCAAATGTGTCCCCCCCCCCCCAACGCCCATGTCCCCATTTAGATATTAAAAGTGATCACTCCCTGTTCACCTTTGGGTTCACGTTACAGTGAGCTGCTGCATGTGCTGCTTTATATGACAGTCGAGGCATCTTGCTGTCTGGCAGACCCTCAGCAAAATGAAATTTAAGCCCCACAGCACCTTACAGAACTTGCCAACACAGCTGTGTGACTTACAGACCGAGTTAATTTACATTGGATTAGCATTAAACTGCCCAAAGATACACTCAAGGTGTACCTTATAGATTTTCTCTTAACTCAGAATGCGCCTTATAAGTGATGTCGGGTACTAGTGCAAGGTGCATACAAACTACAAAAAAGGAAAGACACAGAAACAAATTTTCGCATATTCTGTCCTTCTTAAAAGAAAAGCACAGAACCTCACGTGTCTCCAACTTGAAGAAGGGACCCTGTCCTTTCTCTCTTGATAGAAAACGTTTTTTAACGTAAAGAATCATTCTTTTCAAGTTCTCAAAATGTTGTTCACAACGTAAAAACAAACCTTCAAGGAATCCCATAAAAAAATACCCTTTTAACGTTCTACCAAATCGTTTTTATTTCCCGACGCAATCTTTAGACAGATAAATGACAAAATCTAAGAAAAAGCAAAGTGCAGGACAATGGTATTCTACTCCTTTAACAAAGATCATTATGTGTGTAAATTATAGTTCATAGTTTAGTCTCTTAAATATCAGAGATAGTTGACACACTGCCTATAGGTGTTTAGATCTATGCCCAGTGGGTCCACCATTTTGAATTTCATAATAAATTGAACAAGAAGCTAAACCTTTGCATTTCAAATTAGATAAATATAGTAATAGAATAGGAAAAATGGGGGCCTGAGCCTCAAACCAGATCATAAATTTAACAAAAATTACATTACTATACAAATTCTATATAGGTATATATAGGTGTTATCACAATTGATCCTACACCTCTGTCACATGATCGCACCATAATTTGGTTTGGTTTCGTTGATTGTACCTCCACTAGTAGTACTTAACAATTTGCAGAGTTTCTGTGGTTCTCTGACATTAAGTCCTTTCTTTTCTCTTTGGACAGGTATTTAAAAGCTGCTTGTCCAGACAGCTAGACAGGTATTTATATGCTGCTTGCCCAACACAGCAGTGGCCACATCTATGTATGATGGAATCTATGAGATAAATAAACGAATCTATGAGGAGGGGGAAACCACTACCGGGGCTTCATTCTCCTACTGTTTTTGAAGGATAGCAAGTGTTCTTTCATTTGCCTGGTCCCTTAGGCAGGGCCGGACAAACTACAACCTTTGATCACTCAGACATGGTTCACTGAGGGGGAATGACAAAAGACAAGCATGTAGGCCCGGGCCCGCGCATATGGACACCAGCTGCACACATGCTCACCCCAAGCCACAAGAAACCCCAACTTTGTCGCCTTTTACGAATCTGGTATGCCCACTGGTAGAATCGAAGGAGAAATTCCTCCATCATGGACTCCCAATGAAGTTATTCTGCTCCTCCATGCCCTCACATAAAGGCCCCCACTTCACAGGGGGGAGATAGCACCATGACTGTACCCCTCTACATATATGGGCTAAATATGTCATGAGGTGACATGCAGCAATGGTGGCTGAACATCAGCCACTGTTAAGTAGTGATAATGGTATTTGATAGATTTGGGGTGAATTAGGAACCAAAATAACAAACTCCATGCTTTAATAGAAATAGAGAGCACACAAACCCTAAGGATACAGGGCTACACCATCCTTTATGGCCATAAGTCTGCCACCACTGATGGCCATAAGTCTGCCACTGGTTTATTTTGATTATTTTGAAACTATATGGAGACACATGACTTATTACATGACCTATCTACTGGTCACTCCCTTATCACCCACAGGTGACAGCACCATCAGCGCCTATGGATGCAGTGATGGAGCGCTGACCACATGGATCAAAGCCAGTGACAATCTGTTCAGCGGGGCCATAACCTTCAGACAGACCAAATCTCATGAACCTTTACCATTGGATGCCAATAAAGTATATTCTCTGAAAAAGTTAGTAACATTAAGCAGGCATTCCTGGCACATCTATAAAGCTGCCCGTTCCTGTAAAGATCTTCTTGAAGGCAATCTTGAAGTCCTTCAGCCTCCAGGCATAGATGAGAGGGTTCACCCATGTGTTGGACCAGTACAGGAGGATGGTGAACCTCTCCAGAAATAAAGGAAGTGCCTGACTGAAGTAAACGACTACTGCTTGTGGCATGATGGAGAATAGATAAACTCCAAGTACAACCCCAAGGGTACGACTTATCTTTTTGGTGCTTTGGCTGACGGCCACATCTAATGTATTATATGGCTGCTGCTGAGCTTGGATTCTTCTGGCTTGGTTGTGTGCAATTCTTGCAATGGCAAGATTGAAGCCAATTGTCGAGGTAACAACAATGAGAAATTGAGGCCCTAGGTACATTTCTTTGACCCAGTCATCAAGGAAGATGTGATATGTGCAACGCATGCCGACCTGGAGATGGTTGCCCATGAAGACAAGAGAAGGTACACTGAGTAGACAGAAGCTCCATGTGACAGTCAGGAGTGTGACTGTTCTCTGTGTTGTGACAAGGCCGTAGTAGCGGAGTGGGAAGGCGATGTAGATATAACGGTCAATGGTCAGGTACAGGATGCTCAACATATTACCAGCTGATGAGATGATGCTGAAGGTCTGTGGCAGACAAGAGATCATCTTTATAGTGACTAAATAGTGGAGCATTAAGGACAGTAATATAAAGGTTGGTAAAGATTTTAGCATTTGATAGTGAAAAATCTCTTGCAAATAGAAACAACCTTGATTCACATCAAAATTGAAAGATTTCAAATTATTATTCAATTATCAACCAGAAATACACAAGGCACATGCTACTGAAAATCTCTTACAAATAGAAACAACCTTGATTCACATTTATATTGAAAGATTAGCATTGACAAAACCCAATGCTACATTTCTATCACAAGAGTATATCATAATGATATCATTAGGGATCACAGATCAAAAACTGTAGCTTTGACTAAGGCCCATTTTCCACCACCTGACATGGTCGCTCTATCGACTGACAGTGTCACCACTGTCAGCCTATGGAACTTTCGACTTTTACCTTAGATCAATAGTCCACTGTACCCCATTGGCCAATTTTTTTGTAGGGATTGTATGGCCAGTGTCAGCTGAAGGGGCCAGGTGGACTATTGGTCATAGGACTCAGTAGTGGGACATGGTTCTATTTTGGTAGCCTCTATTGTGGTCCAATCGGACAATAGAGGGACCATATCTGGTGGTGGAAAATTGGCCTAACCTTTTCAAAAAGGCAGATGGGAACAAAGAACCAGTCTGGATAGAGCTCCTCAACTATCATCAGAGGTACCATCAAGACTGACAGTAGATCGCTGACTGCCAAACTGCAGATGAGGTAGTTGGTACACGTCTGTAAACGCTCAAATTTTGTCACCGCAAACATGGTCAGACTGTTACCTGTAAGATAACCAAACTAGTCACTACTAAAATGCTTACACTGTAACACAATTTGGTATTGATTACATTATGGTACTTATATGGACTGTAACGGATGTTATGTTACCACAACACAGACATCTAGCTGTATGAGCACAGCTTTCTATAAGCCTCTTACATATATATATTTGGTGATCTTTATTGGAATCAAAGTATCAGCATCAAAGTATATGTGGATCAACGCGGTAAAAGGTACGAGCGTGTACCCCCTTGCGGGCGTACCTTTTACAGTGTTGATCCACATATATACTTCGGTTATGATCCGAATACTGTAAGTGCCTGTTTGAGTGTGGAAATTCCAAAAATCTGCATCGGACCCAAAGATTTATCCCACTTTTTCACATCTCATGTCCCTAATATTGTTAAGATTACTGTTTTCTGTGGCTTTTATGATAGATGCACCTCTCGCTTATTCAAAATATGTGTCATATGTTACCTACATGCAGTTATGTAGCCCCACTAACCGGATCAATGGTGGAATTTGAATTTTGAGCAGAGAGTAACACGCAATAGGAAAATCATGTAATTTTTTCTCAGAATATCCATCAAACTCCAGCTACTACTGTTTCATTTGTTCGTTATGGAGTCCCCCTAACCTATTTATGTAGATTTGTGTACATAATTTACATTTTGTGCTATTTGGGGGGTGAAATTATTTTTCCCTGCTCAAATTGGGGTCCACCTTGTGACCAGTTCTATCACAAACTACTGCTAGATATGGAACAGATGGTAGTTGCATATTAAAGTATACGTATTGAAGTTAATATAGATGAATTTTGGTAAATAATTAACAACTTTGGACAAAGCTAGATGAAAATTGGGGTTTTAGAAAAAATTTCTCAGAAAAATCAGTCAATGACAAAAGTTCAATATGCGATATCTTAAAAAGTTTTTGAAGGAACATATTCATTTTTGGAATCATGATACATACTTACTAGCAGATGTTATAAATGGATTTAGGAGTCACTAGGATATAGTTAAGAGGTATATCCAGTTGGTCTCTGAATTTCAAGCCGGGAGTAACACAAATTACAACAGATTATATTTGAACGCTTATAAAAAATGGACCCACTAGGAGTTGCTGCGTATGTCAGGTGTTTTTACGGAGCCAAGACATTGCCCTTTGAATGTAATAAAGTTGTTTTAACTTATTTTGAGTTTCACTGATTTTGCTTTGTCAGGGCCAAAAGTACCACTTTCAAAAATTTGGCCCATATCCTTATTAGCTCTAAACAGCAAGGCAGAAGCAATTGGAACATGTGGAGGCCTGCAATATCACTAAAACCAAATGAACCTGATAAGTATAAACACTTGGTTTGATTAATTATGTGATATTTCAATTCTGTACTACATACCAAACATGGAGAGGGCTGCCCAGGTAATGCGCATTGCGAAGTATAGCCATAAGGCCAGCAGCGAGCTTCCCTCTGTGTCAGCAGTTGTAGAATTAGACCGGGTAGACATATTGAAATGTGAAGATAATGGATCTGTTAGTGTTGATGTGTTGGAGACATCCTGGTCGATGTCCTTTGAGGTTTCTGTTGGAAGCAGGTCTATCATTGTGGTGTTGTCCATTTTGTTTAGCAAGCCCTGGAAGGAAGAAATCAAAGTCAATAAACTGTCTCCAATTCTGTTTCTTTTCCAGCGTAAAGTAATCTTGTGGAATAGTGGACATTCTATACAGAGAAAACCAAAGTACTCTTGGAATCATATGCATTATATAAAGGCTCACATAAGGGCCCTTTTGCTGTGCTAGTGTTAGACGAGAATTATAAAGTTTGAAGTTTCAACACTGTTTATTGGCTTCTCGAAACACTTAAACATAATTTATTACAACAAGTCGCCATGTGGGATAATTGATACTATAATTGTACATAGGTCTAAATGAGTCATAATTGAAGTTCAGGTAGTTTCCATGAAACTATCATATGAAATTACACTAGTCAATACATAAAACTCATATAAATCAGACATTGCCCAAGGTAATTAATACCACTCCTTTCAGACATGCTTTAAAGTTGTTTAGAGTATCCTTATGTTGTATGTCACTCGTCAGGGTTTCCCAAAGACGGTTACCTCTATACAGCGGACTAACCCTGTATGATTCATAGACTGGCCTATTCACCTTTATCTTCTTCTTATCATGTCCTCTTAATAACCTAGGAGGTACCAGTATATGATCAATGTCTTGTGCATATTTATACATCAGGCATGTTAAGGACTTTCTTCTCCTTATATCTAGAGTGTCCACCTTACATTGCTGTAGTAAATCATCTACATGCATATCTTGGGCATTTCTTACTTTTAAACAGGCCCTAAGGCAGTGATTTTGGATTATATCAATATGGTCTACAATGGTCTTGGGTCCACTATCTAGTATATAACTGCAATATTCTAAAGTTGGTACAATCATTTGTTTGTAAATACGCAGGGAATTTTCTCTATCAACATACTTCACTATATTTCTCAATTGTTTCAGCTTAGTTGTACCCATCATATCTACTTTTTTACAGTGTGATTTAAAAGTTAAACCACTATCTATTAAGACACCAAGGTATGAAAAACTCTGTACAACAGCTAATTTAGTACCCTGTATAAAGATATCCGTAGGGTTAATACGCTGTCTTGTTGAATGACACCATAATAATTTGGTCTTCCTGACATTAACTGTAAGTATGTTTGTCTTACACCATTCACCAATTCTATTGACATCAGACTGTAATAGATTTGACATTATTTCAACATCATTTCCATTTACCACCAATGCTATATCATCCGCATACAGGAAATATTGACAGTGTTCAATAACTGACACTATAGAATTTAAATACAGGTTAAACATCAATGGTCCCAATACTGTACCCTGAGCTACTCCGCAATCCATAACCCTTGTGTCAGAAGACTTGTTATTGACTCTTGTTGATTGGAGTCTATTACATAAAAAACTTTCCAACCATTTCAGACACATATCATCACAATTTATATATTTTAATTTCTTGAACATTATATTTAGATTTACAGTATTAAACGCCTTTTTAAGATCCAAAAACAAAATAACTGAATATTCATTCCTGTTTCTAGCTTCAAACAAGTATTGAATCAGTCCAAAAGTTGCATCAACAGTAGATTTACCAGGGATAAAACCATATTGGTTTCCACTTATTATATTATTTTCTGTGATGAAATTCATTAACTGTCTATGTATACATTTCTCAATAAGTTTAGAGAAAACATTAGTCATAGTGATCGGTCTCCAATTTGATACATCACTTAGTAACCCATCCTTGGGTAATGGGACCACATAACCTATTTTCAACAAGTCTGGAAATTTAGCCTCAGCAATGGATCTATTTATAAAGCTTTCAAGTAACTCAGGTTTCATTAAAAGACATTCCTTTACCATATTACAAGTCAATATGGTGCCAGTCAGATCTTTACAGAGGCATAGGAACCAAATCTTGATTGGGGGGGACCTTACCAAACTTATCACGAATCATTGACTTGGGCACCTACATCTTTGTATGCCTATATCGAAACTTTGTATACAAAAGTATTCTTTGGTGATCTTTGGCTCTATTTAAAGCCTAGGCCTCGTATTCTACCTATTCTACACTGAAAACCCGCCGCTATTGGTAGGTCGTCATATATGACGAGTTTAGGGTCGTCAGAGGGTCGTCAGGTCATTATGACTACCCTAAGTTGTCATACTGACTACCTTGGATTCACTGCTAGTCTAGGTTTGTGCCACTATGCATTTCTATGATACAAATGATGTAACCTGGGGTGTATGTTGAGCCTTATCTTTACATTGTTCTTGTTGTATCGTCTAATATGAAAAGGAAAATATGGGCAATATTTGACACAAATGAACCTGTGAAAAAATAGGCATTTCTAAGTAGAAGAGGTAGAAAAAAGATGGATCATTTTGGTAATGACACCTCTCTTATGGATATTGCTATAGTATGACCACTTATTTGAGTGTGGCTATGGTATAATACATGTAGGTGGGTGTACTGACAATGTACTATATCAGACTGTACCACTGAACCCATGATAGTGGGTTGGGAATACCCTCAATATACTCTTTAATGGTGGATGAGGTAACAACATATAACTAAAGAAATGATATTGGGAAAATGTAGAAGACAATACTATATACTGTAGCGCTCCGTTCCCCTGTCGTCTTAGCTCTATGAAAAGGACCACGAAGACTCCGTCAACTTTGATATCAACACTGTTTATTGCCTGGCTTCTGGCTACACCATCTAATCCGTCGGTGAATCTCTCCTCTCCGTATTCACACCAGGGGGTAAGCCTTGCTATGTGTCTCGACCAGCGCGTAACCCGGACTGACTGTCGGAGAAACATAACCACTATATATACGCTTACCATTTCACCGACGCTGGCACCATTTGGCACAGTGCCAGCACCGGGAAACACTCCCCCGAGCACCGCCAGGGTTGCTCGCTCCTAACGTGACTCCGGGATCGGCGGGCTCCACGCCCCCATGCCAGGATGGTTTCGCTTCCACCGCCTCCCCCTCGGTCTACGCCACACTCTCCCCAGCTAATCAACAATTTACGGGGTAGAAGTGCAAAATTACCCTCCTGCGGATGGGTGTCCAATTTTGAATAAAACTATTACACCGGTCCCTGTCTCTGTTATTAATAGTATATACACAATGAAACAAGAACATAGTTACACAGTGATAAGATAACTAGCCCACTCCTGCGAGTGGCTTCAAACATAGTAAACTGACTGCCGTCCCCTATGCAGTATATAGTAACAACGACTTGGTACCATGTCTTATACAATAATACGACGTCAACTGGGTTGTAGACGCCCTGCTGCTTCAACTCCCCGAGTAGTCCCACAGCTCCGCCAGTGACCTCCTCCGTCGCCTCCGTCGGTGACCCGCCAGACGCCTCCACCGGCGTCCTCCCCCGCAGCCTGCAGCTCCTCGGCCGTCCTCCGATTGCAACACAAGGTGAGTAGCCCTTTAAGTATCATCTCCCACCTTCCATGTTTCGTCTTGTTGTGTCCCCCTAGCGTTAGGTGAGGTCTCCCCGAGAACTTAGGCCCCTGCCGACCTGTACTGGTCCACCCGCAGAAGCTTCCTCCGCTCCCCCCCCCCCCCGCCTGTACTGGCCACCGTCCCGCCCCTTCTCCGACAGCAACAATCCTGACCCGGTAGCATCTCCGCACCTTCCCCTATACTGGGGGGGCCCTCCTTCTTTTCTTGGAACACGCCAAAGGTTGACTTACCCTACTGTTTAACGGATTGGTGTTCCCCGGGGCTGCCTCCTGCCATCTCCCCTTCCTCCTCCTTCTCCGTCCGCTGATTCCCCCTCAGCCACCGTCTCTACTTGGAGTAGAAACTCACCCTTGGGTGACTTAATAACCAACCCATCCATGCCCACAGTAACAGTTCGGGGGTCGCGTACCAGACGGGGGGATGTGGCTTCCGCCTGTCCTCTCTCTCCCGACGGTTTGGCCTGATCCTCCCCTGCCCTCCTCCGTGCTCCCGCAGGCGGAGTCTGCCTAAGTAATTCTTCTGTGCTCCGCCGACTCACTCCCCCCACCACCGGAGATATAAACACATCTTTCATAAGGTCACTGAGTCCACTCTGCTCCTCTACTACTACCTTCTTCTTCTGTGAGGACTTACCCCTCTTCGTGTCTTTCTTTGGTACTTTAGCGGCCCTCTTCTCCGCCTCCTCCTGCACCTGTCTTTCTTGCTCTAATTTAAGTTGGCGGGCCCGCTCCGCCTCCTCCTCCCTCTGAATTCTGGCTTGTTCCTCTCTCCTCCTACTTTCTTCCTCCACCTTCTTTTTCCTCCCCTCAGCCATGACTCCTCTGAATTTCTTTTCCAGCTCGGGGCATCCCTTTACCAAGGGGGGAATGTCAACTTCCTCCTCACCAGGATCTTCCCCGTCTGGGGTCTTAGTAGCCTGGGGGGGATCCACTCCTTTGGGACCTCTGTCCTTCACTTTAGTTGGCGATTGGGAGGTGGTCTCTGCCTCAACTAGCGTCGGCTTGGGTCTATCCTCCGACAGTTGGTACGGCGGGGGTTTATCTGGGCTACTATCCAAACCCCCTGTTATCTGAAAGGAGTTTTCTTTAGTAGGGGACGAGTCAGCTTCCTCCGCACTGTTGGCCCCTGATACATCCTCATACTCCACAGTCTTAATAAGCGATCGGGGAATAGGTTCCCCAGCCATTATAGCTTCATATTCTCTCTCTATGCTTTGTATGTCCAATTTATCCACCGGCAGGTCCCTCTCCAGTCTATTTAATGTCTTAGTAGGTGTCTCCCCCCCTTGACTTAATTTTTCCATGATTCTATCTAGTACAAAACGGAGCTTTTTGTCTTCCTCTTGGGACAGCAGGTGTCTCCCCGACTCCTCCTCCCGCTTTATGTCCACCAGGCTCCTTTCCCCTCTCTCCCCGTCTTCCCCCTCCACTGCTGAGTCTTTGCGGGGTGATTTTCTAGGTCGTTTCTCCGGCGCACCTCCCTCCCCCTCCAGAGGCCGCTTGGCCCCCTTCCCCGCACTTCTGGTCACTACCCTGGTGTCAGGGAGGCCCTCCCTCTCGGTGGGACTGGGTAGCCCGACCAGACTCTCCAGAAAGCGAGAGGCCTTAGCTACCTCCTCCTCATCTTCTGAGCCCAGACGGATTTCTGGTGATAGTAGTGACGATATGGTCGATGCCGGGGTCGCCCCGCCCCGTCCCTCGGCTGAAGTTCCGGGCTTGGCCACGTCCCCCGCCTCTCCTTCACCGGCGGTGCTCCCCTGAGCCGATCCGGCGGCAGACTCCCCTGTCTCGCTTGGAGTGTCCTTGGTCATCCCCACGGGTAATAATTTGGCCTCCCCTGGTGGGCTCCACGGCCACAGCTCCTTGTGGCCACGCTGGACGTGCCGGAGTAAGTCAGACAGTCTATCCTTGGATACCATATGTTCACACCCGGGGCACTGGTAGCCCGGCTGATATTCACTGTGCGAGTTCTGGTGCCGGGTCATAGCATACTTGGTTTTAAACGCCCACCTCTCAGTCCCCCGGGGGTCCAGTCTGCACTTCTCACATCGGAAGCGGGGCACCTCCACCCTGTTCACCGTCTCCATTGGTAGAGGCTTCTCTTGCTGCTTAGGTCCCATGATCAGGTATTCAGGCGTCGGCCAAAAACTAGTCGGAATTGACAGTCCCCACCCCGCTCCGTCGTATTTATGGGCCCCCCGGCCATCACTCTGCCCTCTTGGGGCACTGCCCTCCCCCTCCTGTCGACCAATCAGGGGCGAGTCCTTCTTCGGCGCACGTGCGTTCTCAGCTCCTCTCGCAGCGGACTTGCTCTCGTCTTTCCCACGGTTATTCCCCTTCTCCGCCTGGGGCCCGTGGGAACCTGCCTCTCGGCGTTTCCGGTCCCCCTCCGACCTCCTATGCTCCGAGCTGCTTCTCTCCGAGTGGTGTTTCTCCGAACTCTGCTTTGCAGACCCTGCCCGCCTCCTATCCCTACTCCTGTCCTTTTGTCGGTCATCGTCTCTCCGGCGGCGGCTCCGCGACCTGCTCGAAGACGAGTGTGGAGGGGACTTGCCAGCTCTCTCCCTCCTCCGTCTTTCCTTGCTTCTGCTGGAGCATTCCTTCCCTTTCTGGGTTCTATTAGCTGTAGACTTCTCCTCCCCAGCTCGGGAAGTACTTTCCGGTAGGTGACCCCCGTTCCCTCTTTCCGTTATACGCTTCTCCTCCCTCCTGAACTGTTTCTTTTCTTCTCTAAAACTTTCTTTGAGAACCACACGCCTGTTATCGTCCGCCATGGTCACCCGAAGTCCGGTACAATTCAAACTGGTTACGTCACCGGCGGGCTGGTTGCTTGGAGACGGGTCAACCAGCGGGAGATGTTCCTCCCCAGGGGGCAGCACCCCTACGGCGCACTTCACTATAGGGGGCGCCCCCTCACCTCCTGCGGGGTTCCCGCTAGCGGTGGCAAGGGGTCCCACCCTCGGTGGCCGTTGCCTCGTGCGTTCCCTCTGAGCTCTCCCCTCCTCTCTCATCTCATTCCTCAGGTTTTCCCTGCGAGCTACTTCTAACATTTCAAAGATCCTCCACTTTTCCTCGTGCTTAGCTATCACCCTCAGCCTCTCGGGGTCGTGCCTGGCCGCCTCCCGCACCGCCTCCTTTGCCGCGTTGCGAGCCCTCCTAGCCTCAGACGTCCCGGGGTCCTCCCCCTCCACTGGACTCTCCGGGTCATACGCCGGCAGATCATCCACCGGGGGTTCATCATTAGGAGCATATCCCATCCAGTGAGATATAGCCGCCTGCTTCTCCCTCTCAAGGAAGCTGGAGTACCAGTCATCCCCCATTTTGCTTGTTTTCACCGAATTGGCTGTCTGTGAAGGGCCTTCTGGACTGCGCCTCCGCTTACCGCCTTTGAGCACCGTCCTGACTTCGCTGGTTCCCTCGTCTAGGGACTCATCCGACGTGGACGAGACCTCTCCGTCGGACACCGCCCCGTCCTCCTCCGCCGGGGCAGTCTCCATGGCCAGCTCCGCTTCTCCCCCTACAGCCACCTTCAGAGAGTCAAAGTGCACTATCCGGGTTGTCCTCTCCTTCTTAATGCGGTAGACTGCCTCCCCTATCCTCCCCACCACTTCCCAGGGTCCTGTCCAGTAACTTTGCAGTTTGGGGGACAACCCTTTTTTCTTTAGGGGATGATAGTAGAAGACCTTCTCTCCTACCCCTATCTCCCCCGCCTTGGCTCGAGCGTGGTAGTTGCGTCTCTGCCTCTACACCGACTTCCCCAGAGTTTCTCTGGCTACTTGATAGGCTTTGGTCACGAAGAGTTGCAACTCCGACGGGTAACCCCCCTCCCCTCTTGGTTGGGCCAACGGGTATATCAGGTCCAGGGGTACCACTGTCTCCCTCCCCAACATCATGGCATTAGGCGATAACCCGGTGGTTGAGTGTGCGGAGGAGCGATAAGCTGCCATAACAAATGGGAGCTGCCTGTCCCAGTCTCGTTGATCTGAGGCTACCATGGTTGCCAATAGCATCTCAATGGTCCTGTTGGCTCTCTCCACCATCCCATCACTTTGTGGGCGGAAGGTACAGGTCCTGGTTTGGCGCACTCCCAGCAGGGCGATGATTTCTCTGAATAGCCCCGACTGGAAGTTCTTCCCTTGGTCGGTGTGGATCTCCACCGGCGCCCCCAGCCGACAGACGAACTCCTCCATGAACTTCCTACCTACCGTCGGTGCCTCCTGATTAGGGATAGCATACGCCTCTGCTCACTTGGTGAAGTAATCCGCCGCCACTAGGATAAACCGATTCCCCGCACTAGACGGTGGCGGGGGACCCATCACGTCCAATGCCATCCTCTGAAGGGGTAGCCCGGCCCCTACATGCCCCATGTTAGCCCTGTGTGGAGCCGGTGGAGGCTTCCTCCGAGCACAGGGTTCACACTGAGAGCACCACAGGATTACGTCCCGCCGAAAGTCAGGCCAATAATATCCCCCCTGCAGGCGGCGTAATGTCTTATTCTGACCCAGATGGCCCGCCAAAGGTTCCCCGTGCACCGTCCTCAGCACCTCCTCTCTTTCACCGGCAGGGACCGCGATTTGGAAACACCTTTGCCCTGCTCGTGTCTCCCACCAACGCCCTAGAACCCCTTTTTCTTTGGTTAGCCGGCCTAGCTGTGCAAACCAGGCCCTAGTTTCATAGTCCCAGCCTCGGCGCTCACTCTCATCAGGTAAGTCATTGGTAGCCATCCATCCTGCAACTTTACTAATCATTTTGTCTTTCTTTTGCAGTTCCTCCCAGGACTCGGCCGCTGGAACATCAGGACCCTCCACCGTCGGCGCATCCACCCCCGCTCGCGCAGACTGTTGTGATCGCGTTGTGTCACTGTGTCACTGGTGTCGGTGTCCATGACCAGCTGGCCATCAGTTCGGGGGAAAGCTAAGATGGGGGCCTTGGTCAGTCGGTCCTTTAGCTTTGCGAAGGCCTCCTCACAGTCGGGGGTCACATCCTGCCCTTCTCTGCCAGAGCGCTCAAGGGCTTTGCTATGAAGGAGAATTCAGGTACAAACACCCTGTAATATCCTGCTAACCCCAGGAAGCTGCGGACCTCCGACACCCCCGTCGACGTGGGCCAGGACTCCACTGCTTCTATTTTCTCCAGGTCAGTGCCTACCCCCGCTTGACTCACTACGTGGCCCAGAAAAAGGACTCTCCGCCGCGCCAATTGACACTTAGTAGGTTTAATCTTGAGCCCCGCCCCTTCCAGTCTCTCTAACACTTCCCCCAATCGGTGCAGGTGTTCGCTGAAAGTGCTAGAGAACACCACGATGTCATCCAGGTAGACTAAGCAGGTCCTCCATTGGAGGCCACGCATGGCCACTTCCATAACACGCTCAAAGGTGCCAGGAGCGTTACAGAGACCAAAGGGCATTCTTCTAAATTGATACAAGCCTCGATGGGTAGAAAAGGCTGTCTTTTCCCGGTCCTCCTCCTCTATATCTAATTGCCAATAACCACTGGCTAGATCCATGGAGGAAAACCAGGCCGCCCCGGCCATGGTGTCGAGGCAATCCTCCACCCGGGGAAGAGGGTAGGCATCCTTCACTGTGGCGGCATTCAATTTTCTATAATCAACACAAAATCTCATGGTCCCATCCTTCTTCTTCACCAGCACAACGGGTGAGGCCCACGGGCTGATAGATTCTTCTATTATCTCCGCCTCCAGCATCTTGTCCACTTCTTCTCCGATCAACTCCCGTCTGTGAGGGGCTAACCGTCTGGGGGGCTGTTTTATCGGGGGATGGCTGCCGGTATCAATGCGGTGCTTGGCTAGCGTGGAATGGCCTCTGTCGTCTTTTCCCACTTGGAATGCCCCAAGATGCCTCCGGAGCAGCTCCGCCAGCTCTCCCCGGCGGTGGGGCTCGGTGCCCTCTACCAAATCAGCTATCACCGTCTCCTTCTCCGATTCCCCTGGGCCCTCCACCATTCTACACCACTGTCCTCCTTCTTGGGCGTGTTTCCTCTGGTCTATTCTTTGTAAGGCTCCCAGTGTCATCTCCCGGTAGATGATGACTGGCTCTCTTCCGGGGTTGAGGACCCTAACCCACGCCTCCCCTTTTTGCGGTCGCAACAGGCTCCGCCCTACCAGAAATGGTGGTTCCCCTTTATGGCCAGCCAGGCCCTCTACCAGCCCTTCCTCCCCCTCGTCTCACGGCCCGTCCACCGCCCCTTCCAGTATGGTTTCTTCTCCGGCGGCGAGGACTGCAGCTCTCACACTCACAATGCGGCAGAGGTGGTCTTCTTTAGTCCAAACTAACCGTTCCCTGGCCACGTCAATCACCATACCATTATCTCGGAGGAAGGCAGCCCCCAGTATCCCCTCAGTGCCTATGTCACCGATGACGAAGACGGCCTCCGTCGCCCTTCCCCCCAGCATCAGTTGTGTCGAAATTTCCCCTTTTAGTGCCATGGGCCTGCCATCCACCGCATACACAGTCTCCCTTGTGGGCCTTTCTCTCCCTTTTTGTCCATGCCTGTGCCACCATCCTTCGGAGAGTAGATTAATCGATGCCCCAGTATCCACCAGTAGTTGCACCGACGCCCCTTCAAGCTCCCCTTCTACTATCAATCAGCCTCCGCCTCTCTCCTTCCTTCCCTGTACTATATTACGGGGGCCATGTTCACCAACCTGTACCCGGCCCTGGTTAGAGGTCGATATTAGTTTTCTGCCGGTGCTCCTTCCCTCTTCTGTACGGGCCTGTCTTCGCCCCTCCTACTCCTAAGGGGGCACTCCCTTTTGAAGTGACCCTCCTGCCCGCAGCCAAAGCAGGCTGTACTGCTCTTCTTCTTCCTCTCCTCCGGAGGGCCCTGCCCCAGCTTCTTTACTAATTGCTCCACTAATTCAGCCATCCGATCCATTTTGTCGGTGTTAGTCTTAAGATGTTCATTAACTGACGCATCAGCCGCCCTCATCTTGTTGTGACTAGCCTGCTCCACCGCCAGATAAGCCTCTGCTCAGACGGCCGTCATCACCGCCATCTGTAAGTCCTTTGGCTGGGACTGGTAGACCAACTGCCTCAGGGGATTACTCAGGCAGAGTAAAAACCTGTCCAGTGCCAATGTGTCGGTTGTACGGGCGTCAGCCTCCGGGTAGGCTAGCCGGGTATACTTCATCAAGTCCTCTTGGAGCTCCTGTAACCCCTCCCCCGGTCTCCTAGTCCTTGTCCGGAGAACCGCCTTGTACGTCTCCTCCTGGTTAGTGGGCTCGAACCTCTCCACTAGGGCTCTCCGAAGTTCGGCATAACCCTCTTCCGTGGCTGGTTTCCGCCCAGTCAACAGACGACGTGCCGCCCCCATCAGGCTCAGGCCCAAAAACATTCCAGCCTCCGCCGGGCTCCAACCGTTGACTTTGACACATAAATCAAAATGGTTAAGGTAATCAGCCAAGTCCGTTGTACCGTCATATTTAGTGGGCTTCACAACAGGTTTACCCTTGGAACCTCCTTCCCCGTCGGCTCCGCCATTTCCTCTCAACTTCTCCAACGGCTTCCAACTTCCTTCCCCGCCAAGGCCCTCCACCGGCGGTGCACGGGACGCCATTTCACCCTTTCTGTCTAAGTTTCTCACCTCCTCCTTCAACGTTTTCGGTAGGTGTCCTCTCTGTTTATCCTGTTTGGATAACAGCTCCTCCGCCGGCCTATCTGTTCCTTTACGTCTGATAGTTACTTCCTCGTCAACTACCTCCAAGAAGGTTCCTCTCACACCTAGTGCCTCCGCCCCTTCCAGATCACCTTCCAAGTCCAGTACATCTATTAACGGATCCATTTTCTTGTGCGTGGGATCGAAACACCGCTGTCACCAATGTAGCGCTCCGTTCCCCTGTCGTCTTAGCTCTATGAAAAGGACCACGAAGACTCCGTCAACTTTGATATCAACACTGTTTATTGCCTGGCTTCTGGCCACACCATCTAATCCGTCGGTGAATCTCTCCTCTCCTTATTCACACCAGGGGGTAAGCCTTGCTATGTGTCTCGACCAGCGCGTAACCCGGACTGACTGTCGGAGAAACATAACCACTATATATACGCTTACCATTTCACCGACGCTGGCACCATTTGGCACAGTGCCAGTGCCGGGAAACACTCCCCCGAGCACCGCCAGGGTTGCTCGCTCCTAACGTGACTCCGGGATCGGCGGGCTCCACGCCCCCATGCCAGGATGGTTTCGCTTCCACCGCCTCCCCCTCGGTCTACGCCACAATACATATAAATTACACATATATATGTAATTTCTACACAGGACTATATAGCTATAAAGGACAGCCATAGTGACGACTTTAGGTTGTCACTGACGACCTAAAGTTGTCACCTATGACGACCTCCTGACGACCTAAAGCTGTAGTTTTGGGTATTGTCAACCTGAGGACCTAAAGTCGTCACTATTGACGAGTTCTGGACCCTGTAGGTTTTCAGTGTACTACCATACTGGTAGAGGTAAATATTAGGAAACCATTGCATTTTATTATGGATCTTGGTGGGGGGGGGCGGCATATTCAGGTCCCCACTTCTCTGGGATTCCTACACCCCATGCTTTAATATGTGGCTACAGTGGGCGTGACTAATTCCAAGAGATTTGTATAGATACTTACTTATTCCATTTATATCTGTTCCCCTGGAGAGCTTACTACACAGAGAAAAGAAGATCGATCACTTTGACGAATACTGCACAGGTCACGATTGTCTCCCACATGACATGCGTGAAAGGCATGTTGAATGAGGTTGACACTCTCACATTTGGTTCGTCAACTCCACTTGACATGTGTAATGAAGACATTTGTCATGGTGACATATTTGCCATGTCCCAATAACATGTGCTCTCTGTTGACATGGATATACATGTAATTCTGTCAGGAAGACTTTTTTCAGTGTACCTGCTACATACTGCTTTCTTTATTTCGTGTCAGGTTGGAAAAAAAACTGATACAAAATGTTCCCTGTTGACACCTCTACATATTGTGTGAATTCTCACATTACAGCTGACATAGATAATATGATGACCGTAAAGTACAACTAGCTGGCAATGAAATAATAAAATGTATTTGAAATAAGACAGAAAACAAAACCAGCAACAACAACAAAAAGTGTTTGTAAAGTTTGGGTATGTATGAAAATGTTTTGGGGAGACATGGAGGATGTAAAGAATGCATCTCACACACTATTTCCCGAGGTGGAAAGTGTGGTTTATAACAAAAATCACCATATTGCAACCATCTCATCCCCACAATTCCCAGCTAATCAGCACCAAATGATGGTCAACAACTTCAGAAAAAGGAAGCATTTGCTTGTGAAATACGATTAAGAAACATAAAAAATGTGTTTTAAAACCTAGGAATAAAACCAGTCTAATTACGCAAAAGCAAATCATGCCACTTTAAGGGCTTGATAAAAATGTGATAGACAACACTATATAGGCCACATTCTCTCTGTAGGAATGAGTGATAAATGAAAGTCTTACCTTAAATACCTCATTAATGTGTAAAGTTGCTATGTGTAAAGTTCCCCTGCCTGTAGACTTGAGGTGAGAGAGCTGCTCTAATAGACTGCTCTGTTCCTCCTGGTTGGTCTGTCCATATTTCCTGTAAAGACTTATGTCCACTTTGCCTGGAGTGCCACTGATTCATATTTGCGCAGAAAGATTCATTCAGAGCCATACATTACCATAAGGAACAAGTCATTTATTGCCAGGCAGGGGAGGGGGAGGGCGCTTAGTGGATCTTCACAAGGCAGCCCCCACCAATATGAGGGAAGCAAGAGCAATAATGGATTGCATTGGTTACATCATATATAGTTTTGCCTCCGTTCCCCCCACAGGTGTGGAGGTTTATTTAGTTCTTCACCCCACCCCCCCAGCCCCAAACGCCTGGCAATAAATGACTAGTTCCTAGACGTCACTCTGTGTACACTCTTCATCCACATTTCTGCTATGTATGTGCAGTCGCCAAGCACATATTACAGGCGAGCTGAAAGTATGCATCTAAAGTTCAGGTGTAACTATAGAGCTGCCATAAATAGTACAAGAACTCTCTTGAATCAAATGAAAGAAAGGAAAAAAAAAACCTTGTGTGGGGTCATCTAACTCGAGACTGATTTTTAGTGTGTATAATTTTCAGCCATGTTTCTATTAACTATGTAGGGGCTCATGGAGTGACTTATATAGTTTTGCCTCCCTATTCGAGAGGGCAGGTCAGTCGGTGTGGTTACCACTGGTAGGACCAGAGGTCGCTTCGATCTCTGGCCGTTATGGGATGGTGGCAGCACTGGTCGTCGCTGCTCCAGTCCCTTCCTGGGACCGTGTAGGGAGGTCAGTTGGCTTCTGGCTATGGCCAGAGCAACACCTGCTGAGCATCGAGCTATCCTTATAGCATCACTTCGAACTCATATGACTCATGAATAAACATGTGCCGGTTGCACTAACCCGCACTAACTTGTCTGGTTTTGCTTGATATTAACATATCTCGAACCCAACCAAAGTTACATAAGAACTTGAACCATTACAACTATAATCACCATTTAGTTTTACTAAGAAATTGGAAATTCAGCAATACACTTGATTAATCATATGGGTCTAGACCCCTGATATTGTAAAGGATGACATGGCCTTCTCCTAAAAGGACACGGAGCTTCAAGTAACAATTAAGAGTGAAAATATAGTGACATGGTATATGGGCTTTTCCTAAATTCGACATGTGACATGGAGCTCAGTGACAAGGTCATGGCAAAGAAGAAAATTGGTGACATGTGACATGAGTTTTTCATAAAATCGTCATGTCACATGGAGCTTAGTGACAAGGACGTGGGAAAATAGAAAGTCAGTGACTTGTGACATGGATTTTTCTTTAAATTGAAATGTGACATGGGAGCCCTCATATAAGACCTCTGTTTAGGTACTATTTAAAGGATGGGTTCGAACTTGCCCACATCGTATTACACCTATAGCTCTATGTTCAATTACTTTGAAAAGTGACTTCTACTATTTAACTGCGCATAAATGAATTGATCTCATAATATAATATATGTGTATAACATTGAACTACAGTATTATGTACCTTTGATCTGTAAACCAACTCAAGAAGTTGGTATCTCAAAATGGTACTATATTAATATATCTCTAAGTCACTCAGATGTTCACTGTCCATGTTCAAATATAAAACATAGTCAGATTAGTGTGTGAATATAAACCAACCAAAGTTATACAAGAACCTGATATTGTTAGGGTGACATGGCCTTCTCCTAAAATCATCAAAGGACACGGAGCTTCAAGTAACAATTAAGGGTGAAAATATAGTGACATGGTATATGGGCTTTTCCTAAATTCGACATGTGACATGGAACTCAGTGACAAGGTCATGGCAAAGAAGAAAATTGGTGACATGTGACATGAGTTTTTCATAAAATCGTCATGTCACATGGAGCTTAGTGACAAGGATGTGGGAAAATAGAAAGTCAGTGACTTGTGACATGGATTTTTCTTTAAATTGAAATGTGACATGGGGGTGCTTATATAATACCTCTGTTTAGGTACAGCTTTAAAACAAGGAAAATCACAGCAATAATGCATGAATGCCAAATGGTCTAAATATAAAATCATGAGTAAACACAAACACGAAAATCACCAGAAACATTTGTAAACTCTTGAAAAAGTTAAAGCCATAAAAGATCTACTTGTAAAGAGGTAATCCTTAAAAGTTTTATGATTCATAATTTGCTTGAAACCTATACCTACGTCTGTTTAGATAGCGAGTTGAGATTGAAATAATCCTATGGTTTGAATTTGAAAATCTCTGTGCAATCTTTAGCCTACCTGTACCAGCAGTAAATGGAGAAGATAAGAATTGGTGTGTGCAGATTTTGATGGTGTCCAATAGCATGGGACTTGATGTTGGAGACAACCAGGTCAGAAACAGGTATACGGGCATCAGTTAGCACAGGTACTTCATTGTAGATGATGTTTTATTGGTCATTTGGGGTCCCGTTAATTCTTTCTCATGCCCAATGTTGACTGACACTGTGTGATGGGGGGGATAACAAAATCAGATTGCCTTTCCTGGGAGTAGTATATAGGTGCAAACTCAGTGCATTGGAACAGCAAGTGAAATCGATTTGACCTACTTACAAATCGGAAGTGACCTTTTGACCTCAACCTCGTGACCAATCAGAAGCCAGCATTTCACCGGAAGCCACGCTCATGACCCTATATGGGCATGTGACCTCCTTTCTTGAGCTCTGATTGGCTGAGAGGTGGTTGCCATGGCTACCGCATAATTACCTGACACTTAATGGATATTATGAGAAATTATTACAGCTTGATTTAGTGGAGCCCTCTTGTGGTTAAAAAAAAACTAGGGACACCCTTACGCCTGACAACTAGTGGATGTTATTGGAACTGCTTATAGCTGGCTTTAGTGGAGCCCCCTTGTGGTTAAAAAAAAATACTAGTGACATCTTTACACCTGACACCTAGTGGATATTATTGGAACTACTTATAGCTATTGTCTTTAAGAAATGAAATGTGTAATTAACACAACACAACACAACATAGGCTTTTTCACTTGTATTTCATGTTTTTGTAAACATGTGACAGAAAGAGGTGTTAGCTCTTGTTGATCCATGGTGAATGAAAGCTCAAACCTCAACAGTGGTGTCTTTTAAGTTAGACAACAACCTCTGTTACACTTTCTACGTAAAGAGCTATGTCGGCACGACCTATGTTGTTTAATGCCACAATTAAACTGCTGGGATGAGATATCTTCCTGTATTTCCACACCTTAAGAACTTCAAGGACAGGGTTTTGTACACTTTTGTTGGAGGGAACTGGTGTAGAGCAGAGGTTAAGCTCAGAAAAACTTAACTCCAAGTCCACTCCCAATTCTTTCCAATCTCGTGCCAACTTCTATGCAAGGCCACAAACAAAGTTTCTACTTGCCATTCCTCTACAGGTATTTCACTATGATCCTCCATGTTGTGATATGCCATGAACCATCTTCAGTATTCCCCAAAATCGTTACCTCCTATCTCACTCAGTGCATCTCTTAACACCATCCACTTACAACATGCATTTTTCCTGTACCAAGAAGTTAGCATTTCTCTGACTATTAAAGCAATGCGAGTTTCACTTTTCATGTACTCCATTAGACTCATTCTCAGTCCTAAATAAATGCCTAGCCGAGTACACTCTGCCATAGGCAGTCTGTTGATTACTTTCAATAACAAATTATCCGGAAGGTAATTTTCCATAATAGTTGGTAGGTAGGTTATATAGGGTAGGTGGGGCGGTAGGGGTAGGCGGGTTAGGTGGTGTAGCAACTTAGCGAGTGGCGCACCGCCTGTGTGTGTAAACAGCGTTAGTGCATCTGCTTTTCACTAGGTGCTGCCACTTTGCGCTTTTTTAAGAAACATCAACCGCCTAAGCACATAGCATCATGTTTATGGGGGGAAAAACAGTTTATAGTCCCTATTTTTATTGAAAAATGAAAAATGACAGCTTGTAGCAATAGAATAAACTTGACAAGATACTACAGATGGTTTAAATCATTGGCTTTCTATTTTTGTTTTACTTTAGCCTACACCTTATGCGTGGGTTCTACATAGCCAATGGGTATATGAGTACGCTTCGCCCAAATAGATATCAAGGAGGTCCGTACCCCAACTGTTACGGTCTGTGTGCAGACTCATTGTCACATACCAGCATGACGTCACAGTTGATCCAATCTTCAGATCAGCAGAAAGTGTTTCTCTGGAGTGTAGTTCTCTTAAATCACTAAAAGCACTAAAAGCTCACTAAACTAAATCACACTTAAAGATCACCTGTCCAACTGGTGCTGCTTCTGTGTCATGCTCCATGTCCACATTCTCCTTGTTCTTCATTCTACCTTCATCCTGTGCTGCAGTCGTCAAACAAAATGGGTGACAATTGACCTCCTCTTTTAACAACCCCTTTCAATGATTCCTCCACGTAACAGCTTGCCCCCCTTTTTTAAGTCAAGTCCATGTAGGATGTCTGCTAAATCTTCAAAAATAAGGGTTTACGAGCGTCAGCTAATTTTGAGATGAGTGTAGACAAAGCAGTAAGTTCCATGTCAGTCGAATGAAGCTGCATGAACCTCCCATAATGCTCAGCGGGATTGTTTTCACATGTAAGATAGTGTAGGGCGTCCATTTGAATTTCTAAACCGACTCCTATCATTTTCACCTATTTTTCAAACAGTGTGAATTCTATAGGATATTTTGCTTTCTTTACCATTGTTGTGGTGGTAGGTAGGTAGGTTAGGTAGGTAGGTAGGTAGGTCGAGTGAGTAGGTAGGTAGGGGTTATATAGAGTAAAGTAGGGTAGGGTAGGGTAGGGGGTGTGTGTATGTTATGTGTGTGTGTGGCGCCTCCTTGCCCCCTGTTACTTAAGGGGTGCCCCCCACCTCTTACTTTACCCCTACCCCACCCTACTCTACCTTACCCTACCCCTAACCTACCTCTTTTACACCTACCTACTCTACCTATTTTTTTTTATCTGCCTCCTTTATTCTAGCTTAAACATCAATGGAAAATTGTTTGTTATTCAGCCACGAACCAGTGACCAGAAATGGGTGTGTGTGTGGGGTCGCGGTAGCGACGGTGGTGTCGGCGGCGGTGGTGGTGGGGAAAATGTTATGATGAGGTTTAGGCGTGCCATGGTAGAGTGCAGCATGTAAAAGGTTAATTGGAACATGTTGATAGGGTCATTTTTGTAACCTTGTGGTGGGGAGAATGTTATGGTGTAGGGGAGGGCTTAAACTTTGTCGCCTTTTTCTTTTGATCCTTTCACCTGAAAGCAAAATTTGTTTATTATTATACAAGCATGGAGCAGTGTCCAGTGGTTGATGCTGGCGAGTTGCGGTGGGAGAATGTTATGATGAGTGGGACTGGAGGCTTTCCTTTGATACTAAAACATATGGCAAGCATGCCATGGCAGAGTGCACCATGTAAAAGACTAATTGGAACATGTTGATAGGTTCATTCATGGAGAATGTTATGATAAACAAACCGGGAGGTTAAATGCAACACCCTTTTTTTCAGTTTATACATGAAATCGTAAACAGGGTGTAATCCATAAATTTGAGCATGTTAATGATGCCGAGTAAGCCGGGAGGAGGTAAAAGTTAACCACCCTTCATGGTCAAATTTTACGCCTGTCTTTTTTTCATCCTGGAGTGCCAGAGAATGTTAATGATGAGTGAAACTGGAGGTATTGGGAAAAAAAGTAAAATCCAACGTTTGGCTTAAGCACAAGTTTTATTGGAATGTTGCTTTTGCTGCTTCTGCTGCATGCTCAATGGTGGTTGTGGTGGTGCATGCCACATGCTGTATGCTGCTGGTGCTAATGATACATGCTGCTGCAGCTGCCCCCGCTGCTGCTGCCGCTTTTGATTATGGAGCATGTAGCACAGGTGGCATGGACAGCGTGTAACTTGTAAACAGGGTGTAAAAATACTAATTTGTACATGATGATATGGGAGCTTAACGGTGTAATGGTGTGGTGGGAAAATGTTATGATGATGATGATGATGAGTGAGCTGGGAAGCAGATGGTTAAAATCCATCACTATTTTTACGCTTGTATTTTGGTAAAAAATCCAACATCTCTCTGTTTTTTTTATTGTTCCTTGAGGAAAAGGTGTCAATGCCAGTGGTGCAGCATGCAAACAGGATGAAAACAAACTACTAGTTTTCAACATGTTGATGGAGAACGCTTCTTTTTAATAACCTTACCATAACCATAGCGTGCAGTATGAAGCCAACATCGTAAAGTTGATATACACAGAAGGGTCGCCATACAGTTAAAATAGCGGCAAAATATGCAGCGGGCACCATAGACTTAACATTGCAAAGAGGTTGTGCTGGAAGAACGTTATGAACGTTGAGGTAGGGGGGTAAATCCGATGACTGGCTTTGATCCTGGAACACAGGTACCATTGGGTGTGCAGCTGTCTTTTGATCCCCTAGAGCATGTAGCACAGATGGTCGTGAACAGCTTGTAACATGTAAACAACATGTAAACTGCTAATTTGTACATGGTGATATGCAAAAATGCAGGGGTTTATTGATTTTAACGGTGTGGTAAAGAGAGTGTTGTTATGAGTGAGTGAATTGATGCCGTATCATGCCTGGTTAGGTGCATGCCTGCTTTTACCACCCTTCATGTTAGCTTAAACATAAAAGCAAAAGAAACGTTTATTATGTATACAAGCAAGGACCAGTGTCCAGTGGTTGTTGTTGTTGTGGGGGGTTGTGGTAGGACTAGATGAAATCCCCACTTGTCTTTTGATCCTGGAGGGCAGATGGCAATGGCAGTGGTGCAGCATGCAAACAGGATGGGATGTAGACTACTTGTTTTCAACATGCTGATGGAAACATTTTTTTAATTGTGTGCCATGTAAAACGATGTTTAGTAAAAAGGAGATTTTCTATTTTCAAAAAATGGTGAGCAAAAAAAATATAAATTTAACCTGCGGAAAAGTGCTTTACACTGACATGGAAAATAGTCAATTTTTAAAAAAGAGTCATGGAGCATGTGGAAACTTAGCATTTAGAACCCCACGAGATATTTTTGAAAAAAAACTGTGCTGTTAAAATCGCTTTTTTTTTTCAAACAAAGAATTTTAAAAACTTATTCTTTGTTAAATTGGTGGGTTTTTTTACCTTTTACCAACAGGTAAAATAAAAAACCAAGAGGTTTTTTTTGTCCTTTTTCTTCAGGGGTAAAATGGTTAAGAAGGATAAGCTTTGACAACTTTGCAACCTTCAGCGGATATTTGAGTTACCACCCTCACTATATGACAACAGCCTAGTGAGGAGTGGCCAATTTCAGTTCTAAACACCCTTTCATAAACGATTCTGTTTGGGACAAGGGGGGATAATGTAATTTTGTCCGCCTGAAAATGCATTGTTTTTATCAATGGTTCTACCAAAGTGGGATCAATAAAAACTGTATTTCCATCCTTTGGACTTTTTTTCAGAAACAAAGTTTTCTGCCTTTCGCGTGTGAAAGAGATTGAGGACGCACAGGGTATGGTGTGACGTCTCATAATGTGCATTACAACATTATGAGTAAGCTCAATCCAATTTTTACTTTTCGTGATCAATTTTTTTATAGATGGACAAAAGGAGTGTTTACCGTTCTTTATCAAAGGTGCAGTGGTGTTCTGAGGGAAACACTCTCTAAAATTCAAATTGGCAGGAATAAACGCGTCTGAAGGATGATGTTGTCAATGGACTATTCTGGGTATTATTCATTATTTTACACATTTATTAAATTCTTCGCCACACACGCTCAGGCCCTGCTCACAAGCTTACAGCTCACCCCCCCCCAGTGTGTACAGTGAGCTACTCTTGCATCATCCATACCAGGATGTTGTGAGAGCCGGACCCATTCCATTCCTGGGCACTGACTCACTGGGAGTATCACAACATACCGACATACCTGTGGACGCATTTCTAGGATGCAGGGAAATTCCACAATCTCCCTTCACCCTGATTGGTCCACATATAAATAGAATCATTACCAGGTATGACGACGCGTCAGATCTGACCAGATCCAACGAGATCTGACCTGCTCCTACAAGTATATTTCATCACCCTGTGAGCTGCTCACCTAGGTATTTAAGACCCCATGAGCAGCTCCCAGGTATCTCTTATTCTACACACAACCTCCCTAATATCTAGAACCTGCGACAGGTTGAGCTACAAGCTTAGGGGCAGAGCCTGCACGCTGGCGAGTGTATCATTGTCACCACCTATATGTACACTCTGTGATCACGCAATAAACAAGGATCAAAGAGCTTCTCTGGATTCAGTGTTCATTACAACATCGACTTGTAACGGTTTGTTGACAATGGTGGAGAACTCCTCAGAATATCCCACTACATAACCTCTCATAGCCATGAGTAATAGTGAGACCACACCCAAGGAGCCAGTTTCTGAACGTACCTTTGCATCACCTGGGCTAGACGCGCCTAAACCACCTGCAGCTGCAGCGCACCATTTCCAGAGAGAAAATTCATCACCTGACGCCCTCAAACTTGATCCAGTTATACCAAGAGCCCTTCAACCATGCACAAAACAGACTGTGAGTACCGGCATTGAACGATTTTCATCCACAATTGTAGATAATAATACCGGAGCACAAACCAGTACACCAGTGTCTCTGTCTGCACCAGGATTGGACATATCTTTACCTGGACACTCACAAGCTGCCTCACCACGAATAAGGCTATCTGGAATAACAAGCCCCACATCTGAGACATCAGAACCAGGTACACCAGATCACCTACATCTGGATTCACACCTGGAGGAGAGACACTCTGATCTCCAGGCTACCCTAGAAGATATCGTACCTCCAACACCTGTAGAAGCCAATACAGTGCCTACTGGTAATACTCTAGTACAGGCAGGCACCAGTCCAATCACTACCGGTACCAGGAGTACTATTCAACAACCTTTAGCTTGGGAAAGCCCTGTGGTTGTGGAATCAGACTCTGACACTTCCCTAGACCCCGATTACTGGAGACAGATGATTGGCTCAGCAATATCTAGGTGGAAGGCAGCTTATGAAGAGGGTGTAGGAAGAACAAATCACCCCATCCCCAGCTTTCCCCCTAGGGACCAAAGGGAAGAGGGCACTACTAGCTTCTCAGCTCACATCAACAGACTTTTAGAGCACGAGTGGCCTACCACTAGCAGTGATCACCCCAGAGCCTACCACCACCCATCCCCATTCGAGGAAGAGGAGGAGGATCTGTTTTTGCCCCCACCTGTGTACACTCCTAGAAGTCAACAGCAGACAAGGTCTGTAGACTCACCTGTCAGACCCCAGCCCAGACACAGGAGAAGGACACAGTCCAGCTCACCTCTCAGGAGGAGATCACCCACTGGTTACAGACTTCTAAGAAGCGTGGACGGAGCTACCAGCAGATCACACCTAGTAACCACCACTCCTTTCTTCGATAGAGGGACCAGAGCACCCTTTAACTCCCCTCAACTAATTAGCTCAGGAGAAGACACAACAGTAACTTTCCCCCACAGAGCCAATATCACAATGTCCATAGATCAGCCACCACGCTAGAGTCAGGACAACCTGAGGAGAAGTTTAATCAGGGAATGCACCCAAGCTGTCAGTGACTCTTTTTCTGAGTTACTCACCCAACAGGTCAGTGTTCTATCTGCTGAAATAAAAAAAAACAGTGGACAGGAGCAAAACAACCTGCTTGCCAGAGTAAACCAGAGATTAGACGACATGGACTGCTGGAGGGAACGAATGGAGTACTCTCAGCTCTAGGAGGGCAGAAGAGGCCAACATGGACGTCCTCAGGAGGTCTGAAGAATTCACATATCAAATGACGGAGCAACTCGGCAGAAACATGGGCGCTATGAAGACGAACATTTATAGGGCCATACAAAGCCAGTCAACCACCACTGATACCACAGCAATCAACCAGACTGCCACCAGCATGGGACAACGCCCAAATCCCCTCCACCACACGCCGCAATACCCTACCATACCAAGCTACAGCTCAATCCAAGCCAATACATCAACTGGAATAGGGTATAGGCCACCAAATGCCTTCCAGAACAACTCCAGCGGCAACATAGCATCTGCCACGCCCACTTCACAAGCCGCGCAGTATCAAACACCGAGCGCTAGTGCAGTAAATTCACACCAGATGGCAGCAGGAGTAAACATTCAGTCGCTGAACCCTAGCCGAACTGCCTTAGGTCAGATATTCAACAGTGTTTACACACCTCCAGCACAGGTGCCAAACCATCAACGCCAAATACAAGAACCTTATGCCACAGGATATCCCCAGATAGCGCACTCCACTCCTGTGATGCCTAACTTAGGACAATCCGCCTTCAGCCAACACACAAGGCCCTTAGGCATGGTGAATAATGATAAGCTCACATCTGCTCAGTTGGGCTCATTCAACAAGCCCGAACCCTTCGACAAGGCCTCTCCGTACAGATCTGCAGAAATGTTCCTGACTGAGTTTTTCAACAGAAATGTCCACCTCAAGAGGCCCGACCTACATGCCCTGTGTATGTTGATATACCATTTTATTATTCCATAAATTCTAACATATTTTGTATTAATCAAAGAATATCTATGAAATTAATACATAGGTTGGTTCTAAGAGCTATAAGAGCGCTCAAACTTTGCATAAGAGCGTTCATGCCCCACTGCACACCAAACCAAGTCAGTTAGACAGAGTTTATGACATCAAAGGGTCCGACCTAATGGTTCACTGCACAATATAATAAAAATGATGGTCTCAGTGTGCGACCTCATGGTTCAGTGCACAAACTAATAAGTTGTAAGTGAATGCAACCGGCCGTCACGGGTGCCTGAGCACCGCTGACGCCGTCATGAGTGTCTGAGCACTCTAATAACTGAACAATGGGTTACATAAGCACGACGCCATAACCGTCCGGTCGCTCTAGCGTCGCTCCTGAGCAAGCTAGGTCAAATATCAAAGCATTTATGGAAAGCTCATAATTAGACGGTCAAAATGAGCCCAAGATCAAGGCAGAACTCCCATTATTAAGGAAGTTACGCCATGGAGACTGAATCAACCTCCGAGTGCACTACAGACGAACCGGCGCAAGTTACGTGCCTATCCAGCGGGCATTATAAACTTGGCATATTCAACTCCGCGCATGCGCAAAATGGCGGTTGTAGCTGCGTAAACTACCGAGATATGGGGGTTTGAAGTTACAGAACCGACCAAGACAAAGGGGGACACAGCGGCGCCCATGGGGGTCCTTTGTGCACCCAGTGACACATGAAAGGCTCCCCTCTAACAATTGCAGAGTTAGGCAGATGCCACTGGCCCCAGTCAGTCTGGAGGTGCTTTTCCAAGATTTGCTACAAATAGCCTGTCTGCACCTCCTAGACATCAGAACACCAAGAACCGCTCTAGAGGTAACATCTCCAGTCATCTCCTGCTACCTGCTATACCACTGCACTATGGTGAAACTATGCTAGACAGGCATTGGTTTCTATCATTAGTGGCCAGAGGGTATCTTCCTCAAGACTTCCACCAGAGGGTAAAGTTATTCATTATTACATTATTCCTCTAAGCAGCAGGTCAGGAGCTAGGTGTGGGAACCCACCTAGAACTATGCTGGACATTGTATTATTATTACCTCACAGGTGGAGTGGAACAGAACACTATACTTTATAAATTACTGTATATTTACTGTATGTACAAATTACCTACATACTAACTACTGTATGATTGATATTTCTTACATGTTGCCTAAAGCTGAATAAACCAGTGACAACTGGAAATAACACTATTTATAAGAGCCTTGAGGTAATTACACTATATACCACTAGTCTTATGATATTTCTCATATGACAACTTGATCATGCACAATCACTAGTATGACAAAGTGGTGGAGAACATCCTACTAAGATCCCAAATTACCCAATGCTCTCTAAAAATTAAGCTGGCAACATTACTGAAAACAATCATACACACAGTAAAACCCACTCCACCCACCCAGTGACCTTGACACCATGCCCACCAAGGTCACCAGTGAGAGCTCCCACATACCAGTGAGATCTCCCACATACCAGTGAGATCTCCCACATCAATGAGATCTCCCACACATCAATGAGGTCTCCCACACGTCAGTGAGGTCTCCCACACGTCAGTGAGGTCTCCCACACATCAGTGAGGTCTCCCAAATGTCAGTGAGGTCTCCCACACGTCAGTGAGGTCTCCCACACGTCAGTGAGGTCTCCCACACGTCAGAGAGGTCTCCCACACGTCAGAGAGGTCTCCCACACGTCAGTGAGGTCTCCCACACGTCAGTGAGGTCTCCCACACGTCAGAGAGGTCTCCCACACGTCAGAGAGGTCTCCCACACGTCAGTGAGGTCTCCCACTAGTCAGTGAGGTCTACCCCACACATCAAGGTCTCATCAGTCAAGCTGGCAGAACAACACACAAAGACCTTACGTAGTCAGGGGCCTGTTGAAGAGGTCTCCCTCCCACCTAGATCTAGGAGACCCACAGGGGGCAAATCAGCCTCCAGTACAACAGACCCACACTCAGTAGACCCCACACCTCCCACCCTGTCTACTCAGGGAACAACCAGTTCTCAGGGATCCAACATTTCCCAGGGATCTCTACAGGACGCTCAACTCACGCTATCTACCTCAGGGGAAGAAGGATCTGCCTCAGGGGGTGGGTCCACACCCTCATCTAGATCCTCCACCCCAGCTCCGGCCTTTGACAGCCACTCCTCCAGAGACAGTTCTCCCACACCCTCCATCATGGACACCGATGAAGGCCCCCAACCTAATCAGACAGCTGAGAAGATAAGGGCCTATGAGAAGGCCATCCAAGATGCAGTTACTGCCCTAGAGACCAACAAGTCCCAGCAGGAGGAAAGGGAGAGGATCCTCAACCAACAACTGGCTGAGAGGAATGCAGCAATAGATGCTCAACAGAAGGCCATGGAAGATCAACGGAAGTCCCTAGAGAGACAACAACAACAGATAGCAGATCTCATGAAGATGGTATCATCCCAGACCCCACAGCCTCCCACACCTATCATCTCAAGGACAGCACTCCGTGCACAAAAGGTAGATGAACCTGTCCTAGACTATGCATGCCATCTCAGGAAAGTGTGTAATGCCCAACGCCAAAGCGATGAAATCTTGAGCAAGGCATTTACCCAAGGCATGAGGCCCTGGATCTCTGTAGCTCTTGAGAACAAGAAAATAGACTCTTTTGACCAAGCCCTAGACCTAGCCCTAGAGGTTGAGACCCAAGAAAGATCTAAGAAGGAAGATAGGCTGCCCAGTGGAAATTACAACAAACATTATGAAAACAAATAAAAGAATGGTTTCCAAGGGAACTCCAAATCTTCTGACAGACCAACCTCCAGGGATAACAGGTCGATCTCAAGAAACAGATCTGACTACAACTCACCCGGAAGAAACAAATCCAGGGATAGATCCAATCAGAGATCCAGGTCATCAGAGAGCAGCAAAAGCTTTGTTTTCATACCTGTGAATGGGCAACCAAATAATTCCCGCAATGTTTCCTTTATGGTACCAGCAGACTTCACAATCCCTGACAACTGGGTACAGCAGTCACTCAACAAATCAAGGGACCCCACCCCTGGCAGAAAGGATAGCAGAAACTATACAGGGTCTCAGTCTGAAGCTGACTCAAGAACAGTCGTGATGATTAGGATTCAGGGGAAGGAACTACAGCACCTACAGTCCCCGCCCCCACCGTAAAGGACCTGACCAAACAACTGCTCCCCACTACTTCTCATTCAATTGCTGAAGCAGAAGCTAATTCAGTTGACTCTCACACCTCCAGTACCCATTACACAAAATGTGTGGAATATGACGAGGACCAGAACTCTTGCACTGACGATGATGAGGACGAATATGAGGAACACAGCAGGAGAACTTCAATTCTGAAGCTGAAGATCAAGTCTGACAAATATGGGCAGCAAGGTAAGGCCATTTTTGTTGATACAGAATTGACTAAGGGTGCAGTATCTGTTGACATAGATAACCACTTGTATAGAGCTCTTGTTGATTCTGGCGCCTCCCTGTCTTTTATTAGCCAAAAAATGGCTGACAGAGTATCAAACACACCCAATTTCAGACATGGTAGACACTCTAGACTCACAGTGCTACTGGCTGATAAGACACCAGTTCAGGTAAGTCACTCAATGACCATAGACTTCCTCATCGATGGCCATGAATTTAAAACCATGTAGTTCCTGGTTTAAATCACCCACTCATTCTAGGTGTAAATTTCATGACTAAATACAGAGCAAAAATCTCCTTTGGTCCTAAACCAAAGACATTCAACTACATCAGGGCTGTAAAGAATATATCCATACCATCCAACACTGAAGCCACCTTCAATGCTATAATAACAGGAAGCAACAGTTTGGTGGGAAAAACTGGAATAACTGAGAGCGCGGGTACTACACTACCGGTATTATTAAAGCATGCCATTGTTAAACCAAGGTCAGCACTTAGAATAATCCCAGTAACTGTAGCTAACCCAAATGACTTCCCAATCAAAGTCAAGAGACACATGAATCTTGGTATATTTAGGCCGTTTGACATGAAACATGCTGTCCCCATTGGCTCACTCGACAACCAGCACTCACTCAACAATCTCACCTCAGAAAGAGATTTATTCCCAATAAATTGTGGGGAAGATCCTACGGATCAGCTCCCAAAAGGGGATGAACCTTTAAAATACACAATCTGTGAGAAACTCAGCGACACTCAAAAAGAACAGATCAAAAACATTGTTGTATCAAACAGGCAGGCCTTCCTCCTGAATGAAAGTGCTATAGGTCTAAATGTAGAAAATGAAGTTAAACTGGAATTAATCCCAGACTTCAAGCCATGCAACAGACCATCATATAGAATGTCCCCACACAAAGAAATCTTTCAAAAAGAGCTCTTAAAGAAACACCTTGAACCGGGCATCATTGAAGAGTGCACCAAACCTTGTGAATGGAACTCACCAGCCTTCCTGGTACCTAAGCCACAAGGAGACAGATCAGTAGCATCTGGGTGGAGAATTGTCGTGGACTATAGATGGGTTAATGAAAATATAAAGTCCATCTCATACACTTTTCCCAGAGCAGACGACCTAATGCAACAAATAGGCAGAACAGGTGCAAAATATTTCTCAAAATTAGACATCTACAGTGCCTATCACCAGATTCCCCTGGCAGAAGAATCCAGGTCACTGACAACCTTCTCAGCCAATGGCACGAGATACATGGCCAAAGTTCTTCCAATGGGACTCGAAACTTCTGGCCTATCCTTCATGAATGTAATGGAACAGTTGCTCATGAAATGCAAATACAGAAACGCTGAAGTATATGTGGACGACGTGGCCATTTACATCCCATCATGGGAAAGGCACCTGCAAGAACTGGACGAAGTTTCATCAAGTGAAACATAAAACTGAAATCAGAAAAATACGAATTTGGTACTACCAAAATGGAATTCCTAGGTTTTAACGTAGACCGACATGGCCTATCACTGTCACCAGACAAGATTGGCCCAGTCAAAACCTTCCCCCCACCCAAAAACATCCATGACCTAAGATGTTTCAATGGAATGGCACAGTTCTACAAAAGATTCATTTGAAGCTTTGCCCACATCATGAAACCACTCTAAGCGACCAAGGGCACCTTCAAGTGGACCACTGAGTGTCAGAGAGCTTTTGAAAAAATCAAATCAGCTATCTGCACTGAGGCTGTGCTCAAATTCCCAGACTATACCAGACCTTTCATCATCTTCACAGACTCAAGCAACTACAGTTTGGGAGCTGTGATCACACAAGTTGATGATTATGGCTTCTATAGACCAATAGAATTTGCAGGGAGAGGTTTGACACCTCAAAAATCCAGATATGAGATAACTGACACAGAACTACTAGGAAAAGTTTTTGCAGTGAAAAAGTTCCACCACTATGTAGATGGAACCCACTTCAAAGTGTACTCAGACCACACTGCCCTAGTCTCCTTGTTCAACAAGAAAGAGAACATAACAATTGGGAGACTGGCCAGGTGGGTTGATACCGTCATGTCATATGATTTTGAAGTCAGGTACCTGCAAGGCAGAGCCAATATAGTGGCGGACTTCCTCTCTAGGAGAAAATACCCCCCAAGCTCTGATGACCCAATTCCTATTAGAACCCAAGGAAGGATCATACTTCCACGTAAGTCAGTCAAATTCTCGGACATCACAATGACAAAGGTTTTCAGGTCTAACAACCCAATTACAAACAATCCTTTCCTCATGGGACCCCCAAAGGTCTATACTCAAAGGAGGACAGATTTGGGGTAGCACCAGCAAGAAACCAAGGGGTATCATTGCCAAGAAGGGCAGCTCTGAGAGAGAGAGCATTAATACAATTTTCTCTGAACCCGAGATGTGTGTACTAACACGCACAAGGGCTCAGAAAGCCAAGCTTGACACACCCCCTGCACCCAGCAAACCACAGAGGAGTAAACAGACACGCCCCCAAAATGTCAAGGCCACCAAACCAAAACCTAGGGGTCGACCACCCAAATCTAGGTCACCCAAAGTATCAGTGAAGGTAGCAAACGCCAGGAGGGCCAAGCTATCCCACAGAATACAACCCATGGCTGAGAGAGCCATCTCCCAGCTATGTAAACACCACTCCCTAACACCATCTAGGGACTGATTAATACAGGTACAGCATGAAGACAGTTTTGCCCTCTCCATGCTGCAATACATCACAAAGGGTGATTTACCAGACGACTCAAGCCTCAGCAAACAAATACTGCTAAATCATGACCAATTCATAATTCTGGATAAAGTCTTATTCAGAATTACCAAGTCCACCTTTGGTGACAGTCTGGAACCTACACTACAAATTGTAATACCAGAGAAATGGGCTGACTCGTTAATCGCGGCCACCCACTGCTTACCCCTAGGGGGACACCTCGGTCCATAAAGACCTATGCAGCCATCAGGTCCAGGTATTACTGGAACACAATGTTCAAACAAGTGTTTGACTACTGTGGAACATGCCACACCTGCCTCACGACCAAAAAGAGACCCAAAAACCTGAAAACCCCAATGACATTGAAGGATCCTGTATTAACAGCCCACACTCACTTGACCATGGACACACCACTAGACACATAACTGTAAGGTCAACAAAAGAAAACAATAGTGCTGAAGTAACACTAGGATTTTTCCAAAGAGTAATCTGTATTTATGGCACCCCTTCAGTCCTGAATACAGACAGTGCCCAACAGTATGTCTCCAAATACTTCACAGCTTTTTGTGAAAAGTTTGGCATAAAACATGTTACAGGATCGGCACACTGGAGTAGATCTCAGGGCCTCTGTGAGCGCCAACATCAAACAATAGAGTCTTCTCTACGAGCTTTCATCTCCAAATCTCAAAACCACTGGTCAACCTTCTTACAAGCAGTAGCATTCAGCATCAACAATACTGTGTGCAGTGTATTAGGATATTCACCAAACCTTTTGGTATTTGGAAAGCAGACACACCTTCCCACACAATCAGCCCTATCTCTGGTCACATCAACCAATGAGTTAACCGACAAGGAGAGTCTAACAACCTTCCTACTCAGTCTGAGGGATGACATCCAAATGAAGGCTGCTGAAAGTATGGTTAAATACCATAAAAAGATGAAGGCTAGACACGATGCCACAGCCTCTCAAAACACTTACAACACCAGTCAGCTTGTGTATCTACACATCATACCAAACCTACTTGTAAAGAAAACCACCAAAAAGCTGCAACCCACCTTCAGTGGACCATACATCATCATGAGAATAACCTCACCAGCCACAGCAGTATTGAAAAGGTTACAGGATGGTAAAGTACTGAAAAAGTCAGTACAGATATCTAGGCTGAGAAGGCCAATCACCAGAGCGAGCGCCAAAGCTGTCATTAAAAGACTGTAGTCCGCCCCCATAAGCTCACTCTATAACCCAGACCTAAACACCAACCTCACTGGAGACCTAAAGGCAAAGAAAAATCCCTCCAAAAGAAAGTAGAGGTCCCTTTTCCTCCAAAAATATCTTACAACATCTGTATTCAGAGTACAGACCCCCCCCCACCCCCACCCCAACCCCACACCTATACCCTTTCCTTTTACCATCCTCAAAACAAACACACTAAGACTACCCAGACACTATAGGCATAGTTTCTTCATGTGATAGATGTTTTCTCTCCACTTTTCCCATGAATTATTAAAATGGAGAGCATTCATTTAGAACCCCCAAATTCAAATTTTTTTTTCTACCAACACATCACTGCAAGTGATCCAACTTTACAACCACAATTTAGTGAGTGACATTGCCAAAAATTGTATTTAATTTCCTAAAGGCTCAGGCAGCCATAAACCGGTTGGATCTGTTTGGGCACAGCTATCAATCTTTTAAGTGTTTGAATTTGCTCCAAATATCAGGCCAGCTGCCCCCACCACTGAATTGAACCATCTCAGTTCAATTATCACTAATCTTCTTATAAAAAGTCAAGGTAAAACACATGAATTACTAGTCATAGATTAGCCTAGATAATATGGCGGATAACGCCATGAAGATTACCCCCCAACTCCATCCCCCCATCAGACCCCCCCACCATGAAACCCCCACCTCAGGATATTGTCCAAAGCACACCTGCACACAGCTATCACCAAAGCCACTAGGCTACATAACATAATAACAATAGATAGGCCTAACTAATACAAAAGGAGGCCATTTCTTAACACACTACGACTGCTGTCCTTAAAATCTTAGTGAGAATCTAATAATTTGGCCTTAACAGCACCATGACCTGGTAGTCCCTAATGTCTGCACCAGTACGACTGCCCTACTAAACCTTATGTAATTACTGCATAGCTGCTAATTGTAGTGAGCAGTCATAGGGCAGTTCCTAAGATAGCCTGGCTTATTCTTGGCATTTTTAAATCGTAGTGGCTGTGTGCAGTCGTAGTACATTGAGAAATGGCCTCCAGATCGGCTTACACTGATGCTTATCAACATCAACACCGACTGCGGCGTCTGGCCCGACACTTTTCGTGCCACACGTGGCAGCCTGGCGCCATCTTGGTTTTGCATCAATAACCGAAATTGATGGACGTCACGGCTGTCACCATGACTACCATCAGTCATGTGACACCCACACATGGCGTTTCTGTCACAACAACAACATTGACACATGTTCACACCTTGACTTGCTCAAATCGGACTCACCTTAGTAGCCGTTGGCTACCCCGCCGGGCGGGACGATCACCCACTGGATCTGTGTGATGCTGAAATACAAAATTAAAAAGCAGATTAGACCAAATGCCCCACGTCTTGATCCTCAAATTTTCAAAAACTCAAGAATCGCCCTTGAAAATCAAAATATACTTACAATTCGCCCGACATAGTGATGACAATATGGAGGATGGTCCCGTTGGACAACAAGAGGTCCACCTCAAACACCTCCATTATGTAACATTATGACATCACAAGACGAACAGGTGCCCTTTTATAGCACCCCGGATCAAAACTTTGGCAACACAGGAAAGAAAAAGAAATTTTTTTTTCTTTTTCTCTCTTCCCCCCCTCTTCAGCCCAAAATAAATTTTCCTTCAATCAGCATCATAGACAGGTGGGAGTCGACCTGAGCAGGTCATACCTGTATTAATTACCATAACTTACCTGCAATTTTAGCCATCATGGTACAGCGCCAGCCCACTGCTACCACCTGGTGGAGTTTAGAAAAACTAACCAAAGCGTTCCTGGATACAGGACCCGCGCTAAGCCAAATGTATCAATTGAGCTCTATACTATGTGTTTATACATTGACAAAATGATATTAACCTCACGTCCTTTTTCTGTGTTAACTGTGGCCTGTTTGCAAACCATGACAGACAATCTGTGGTTGATGAATTGTTTTTCTCTTCCTGTCGTTCTCTCAGCAGGCCCACCACTGGATGCAGCCACAATCCCCTCAGGACCAGAGGCCAAGCCCAAGACCAGAGGCTCATCAATCAGCAGACCTATCCCTATTACACCAGCACGACCCAATCACCTTGCCGTGCTGCCACTGTCAGGCACCATCATCACTGCATCCTGCAGGCCGGGCACCCCGATCCCCCCGGCATACAGGATGCACAACAACAACTTCTGCACACATATGAGAGGGCAAACATCATCTGCAGCCCTCTGCACACCATGGCACTGATAGCTTCACCTGCCCCTGCTCCTACAGCAAAATGGTCCCCATTAACTGGAGGAACAGAGCACCATATTCCCCCCCCCCCCCTGGACAGCATGGAGGCCCATGCCAATTCGCCAACCTTCCCCAGCTGAGCCCACAACACCCACAGACTCAGACAGTGGGGACTCGACCATTTCTGAGGCTGGAAACCTAGCCTCAGTGATGGAGGACTTTGCAGACCTTGCCCTCTCCTACAGGCCCGTTAGGCAGAGGACTAAAAGGAGGGCTGAGGGTCGTTTCATGAGAACAATCATCAAACAGCATGACAACCTACCACCCAACAGCTTCCATGCTGGAAAGCACTTCAGGAAAAACAAGTGACAGTATTCCAATAGCAATAATAAACTTTGGACTTTATACTATGTCGTGGAGACACAAACTTCCCCCGACCCCCCATACAACCACCCAAGATAATTATTTTTTCATAGAAGACTGACTCTTTATTTTTGTAAACAAGGTCAACCTTTTTTTATGCCTGCAATAGATTGGCTAACTCTTATGGTCTTATAGGTGATTTTTATAACACAACCTTTTATAATGTCACCTTAGGTGCTACAAGATCATCCCCATTCATACACCTTTTCAAGCTCAACTATGTATTGTATTTATGAGCTTTAGTCAGTAGTATAATTAAGTTCATAGTTATCCTTAAGTTCTTAAATTTAGCACAAACTATATAGAGCAGGGCCAACAGTCACATCGAATACTACCTTGACTCTGCCCTACATACAAATTTTCAAAATTTTTCCAACAGGATCGACAGCCAGATCGAATACCACCTTGGTCGATTTTTTTTTTTCAAAAAGAGAATAACTGGCTGGATTGGTGCCCTTGGCAGCTTGAAGCTAAATTTATCTTGGGAAACTCCCAACCTTGATTTGACTTCCTGGTGCCAACTCCACAAACTGTGTAAAAGATTTTTGCTTTCTCTGTACATTATATTTGTAAATACTCCAGATACCTCAGCTTAGAAAGAAATACTCCAATGTGTCACTATATAGCTCATGACAAGCTCAGGTACAAGGACAGTATTCACAACATGCCAAAAATAACACCTTGTTATAATATAGGGAGCAGCACCACCCTGTTACTCACCACTCACCCCAGATAAAACTCCAGAGGTGGAAAGCTTAATGCACGACTTGCACAGTGAATGGGATGGTGGGGAAAATGCCAAGTCTAATTTTGACGTACGCAAGTTTTTTTGCTTTCTCTGTACATTATATTTGTAAATACTCCAGATACCTCAGCTTAGAAAGAATGTATTTTTATACTCCAATGTGTCACTATATAGCTCATGACAAGCTCAGGTACAAGAACAGTATTCACAATGTGCCAAAAATAGCTGTACCCATTTATTCTTGTAGTAATAAGTATTATAAGCCGTCTTTGATCCAACAAGGTATTAGCATGCTACCTGTACCTCTTATTTTTACAGTTCCATAAAGGAACCTCTATGTATACTTATTTTATTTTCATATATGGTATTTTCATACCGAACACCCCTTTGTACCATGTATCTTATATGCATAATACCCAAAATTGTCAATGGACTTGGCAAAGCCCTTATTATTAATGATTTAGGAGTAGGAATGTGAGGATTTGTCAATGGACTATTCTGGGTATTATTCATTATTTTACACATTTATTAAATTCTTTGCCACACACGCTCACAAGCTTACAGCTCACCCCTCCCCCAGTGTGTACAGTGAGCTACTCTCGCATCATCCATACCAGGATGTTGTGAGAGCCGGACCCATTCCATTCCTGGGCACTGACTCACTGGGAGTATCACAACATACAGACATACCTGTGGACGCATTTCTAGGATGCAGGGAAATTCCACAATCTCCCTTCACCCTGATTGGTCCACATATAAATAGAATCATTACCAGGTATGACGACGCGTCAGATCTGACCAGATCCAACCAGATCTGACCAGATCTGACCTGCTCCTACCGGTATATTTCATCACCCTGTGAGCTGCTCACCTAGGTATATAAGACCCCATGAGCAGCTCCCAGGTATCTCTTATTCTACACACAACCTCCCTAATATCTAGAACCTATGACAGGTTGAGCTACAAGCTTAGGGGCAGAGCCTGCACGCTGGCGAGTGCATCATTGTCACCACCTATATGTACACTCTGTCATCACGCAATAAACAAGGATCAAAGAACTTCTCTGGATTCAGTGTTCATTACAACATCGACTTGTAACGGTTCATTGACAATGTTCAGGACAATACCGCCACAGTTGAAACAGCTTACCTTGTTCTACACCACCCCTTATGTCTGAAATAAAAACCTCTGTTTCTCTTTTGTGAGAAGTGGATAAGCTCAGAGGTAATAAAGCAAGAGTCATGATCAGCTGAGCAGCTCTTGTCTAATGTGAGTGAACCTTGCACCATCAATGGTCACAGTGGCAACTCGGTGGTCAGTTTGATAGGGGGTGGCGGTAATGGATACTGGGGGAAAGTGGGTGGGAGGAAAAAAGGTGCTCAACGAACTGGCAACTTGGTGGCCAGCCTAACATAAACAAAACAGGGATGCATATACACTTTCAATAGGCTGCTGCTGGAGGGAGGGAGTGGAAAAAGTAGGGTTTATAAGGAGTGGTGAGCAGCTCACTGACCATCACATGAGTGCTTTTAGCGCTACTGCTGCTGCTGCAACCACACCTACCACAGCTTCACTACACTGCCACCAGCATCTCCACAGTTATGTCGAGCAAAGTGAAAATGAGAGGTTAAAGGGTACCACCCCTTAAAATACAAATCTCTTCTATAGAGGGCTTTCTCTCCACACCTTGTTATAATATAGGGAGCATCACCACCCTGTTACTCACCACTCACCCCAGATAAAACTCCAGAGGTGGAAAGCTTGATGCACGACTTGCACAGTGAATGGGATGGTGGGGAAAATGCCAAGTCTAATTTTGACGTACGCAAGTTTTTTCAGTGCATCAAGTATGCTAAAGCCCCACAGACCTAACTGGATTTGCGCCAACAGTGCACCATCACCATCATCATCACCACCACCATCACCTGGAGTCATCGTTGGCAACACACACACATTGACCAAAGAGGAGGAGGAGGAGTGTGAAAAAAGGCCAGTGGCGGTGGTGCCAGGTGTTGCTTCACCGCCACTATTGACTGATGAGAAAACTTCTTCCACCAACTCAAGAGAGAAGAAAGGGACAGGGTCAGGACCAGGGTCAGGGACTGGTTTTGAAGTGGTAGAAAAAAAGAAAAAGCAGAGAACCTCTAAAGAGGCAGCACCAGCACCAGCACCACCAGCACCTGCACCAGAACCAGCACCACCGTTACCAAGACCGCTACACCTTTGGTCTGTAGATGAAAATGAGAGCATCAAATTAACTTCCAGAAAATAGCCTGTGGAAAACGTGAGTGGTCAAAATATTACACATCCCGCTCCTAACTAAATTTGTACAAGAAACCCAACGTGAAAGGTCTGGCCATTTGTTCTTACATAGGTAGACCCTTTGAAAGGTGTGTTAACCTTTCACCTCCCCAGGTCATACGGTTCATCAGCAAATGCAGTTTGTTTATTTTTGACGGTTGCCATGGCAACCACCTCTCAGCCAAAGGTCACTTCCGGTTCGTAAGTAGGTCAAATCGATTTCAGTAGCTGTTCCTATGTGCTGAGTTTGCCCCTAAATACTACTCCTGGGTAATTTTAGAGGTATTTCACCTGCCAAATTTTCATATGGCATCCATTGGACCCGATATAAAGGTCAATTAACATGTAAGAGATGATAGTCAAATATATTATACACTGGGGCCAGACTGACATTAACAGTGATTAAGGGTCTCTCTAGGGTCTAACATGAAACTACCCCAACTCTGTCACCCAAACTGGATGGAGTACCCAGGCCAAGATATAGGAGCTAGACTTTTTTTTCATGTATCTAGGGACATGTTAAGGCTGTGCATGATAGATCTATTTCATCTCAGTGCTATTGGAATTATAGAACATGGTTGCTATGTTAGGGTCTCTCTAGGGTCTAGTGTAGAACTGCCCATGTACGTTCAGTGACCCAGCATAAAAAGTACAATGGCCACATATTCCTATTTAGTGTTAAGATTTTCCCTGTGCTCTAGGGGAATTACCAAACCAAAAAAGGAACCTATACCCAGGCTCAGGTTTAAAAATTCCCTATTGTCTTTCTCTGTATATTTTCAATGATTTTTTTCACTCATTTTCTATTGCCCAGAGGTTTAGAGCAGAACTGCTCTGCCCCCATTTCCCTCTGTAGAAATGTGTGACCTAGGAATGGGAATGTCAGAGATAATTGAGGTGCTATGCATGAAATGCACAATACTGTAGTGGCCCTTTTTAGGGACGAGTCATTTATTACTAGGTGGGGGAGCTAGATGGATTTTGGCGGATCGGCAGATTTTTTCCCGATCCCCCCGCCACTATGACAAAAATGACCGTGACTCCCCCACTAAGAGCTGATTTTGCAAAATGACCAAAAAAAATCAGATACGCATGTGGAATGATGTGTCGTGGTGGGTAATTGAAATGCCTATATTTAGTTTTGACACCCTGAGTGTGAAGGTTTATTGGGTTTTTGCCCCCCCACCGAGGGGCTCTTTTTCAAAATGACCCCCCATAGAGAAGCTTGGTTAGAACCACGTCTTGCTATGATACAAAGCCCGGGAAGGCGCCGACTGCGGGATGTCTGCTACCATAACCGCGGGACTCATTCAAACATAGCCAAGCCGAGAAGGGAGGAGACGTGGTGGTCTAGTGGTTAGCGCATTGCGCTCAGCCGTCTGAGGTACGTGGATCGAGCCCCGGTCCAGGCGCATCTTTTTTTCGCCATGTGCGCTGTAGCTGTCCGCTGCCGGGCGACGAGGTGTATTATACACAGACATAACCGCGAGACGCATTCAAAGCTTTAGCTGTCCGCTGCCGGGCGACGAGGTGTATGTACCTGTACACACAGTGACACAATATGGCTGGCTTCGAGTCCCGGGGAGGGGGAATAATTTTTGTTTTCAACTTGAATTTATTGATATTCTATTGATTATTTATTGGTTTTGTGGAATAAAATAAGTAGTCAATGGATAATTCATGACTTGTGTGTGTTAGCAAACACACACGCCATTGATTACTTGTTCAATAAAACAGCTGGCAGTGCTCTGCTGCACAATAGAAATGCCCTCAGATGCATTTGTGCATTATAGGACAACAGACAGTCTTAATGTGAAGAAGATCGTTGTCTATTCTCTAAAATTTAGAGTTATAGTTATTGTCTTTGAAGTATTAGTATTTCCTTGCATATGAAACTATGTGAAATTGTTCTAAACGTTCTGGAACATATTCAGGACATAACTTTTTCAGATGATTTTTCTGGAACATATTCAGGACATAACTTTTTCAGATGATTCTATTTAGGACATCTATGTAGTTGATACATAGAGGTTCATTTAGGTTCATATAAGATGCCGTGTTCACTGGGTGCTCTCACTTGGCAAGTTTTTCAAACATTTGTGAAGTGTGGATAAAAAATTGTTTGTGAAAAATGTTTTCCAACGTATTTTTAATGTATCAAAAATGCTTGTTACATTCTTTAACATAATATAAACAATTGTTAGTTACTTTTTTTTAAAGAATGCCTTTGGAACATTAAATAATTGTGAAATGTTCTCTCCAAAGGCACACAAATTTTCAGTAATACTAAGCAGGCATCCCTGGCACTTCAATGAAGCTCCCTGTTCCTGTAAAGATCTTTTTGAAGGCGATCTTGAAGTCTTTCAGCCTCCAGGCATAGATCAGAGGGTTCACCCATGTGTTGGCCCAGTAGAGGAGGAGGGTGAACCTCTCCAGATATAAAGGATGCCCCTTACTGAAGTTGACGACTACTTGTGGCAAGATGGAGAGTAGATAAACTCCAAGTACAACCCCAAGGGTACGACTTATCTTTTTGGTGCTTTGGCTGACGGCCACATCTAATATATTATATGGCTGCTGCTGAGCTTGGATTCTTCTGGCTTGGTTGTGTGCAATTCTTGCTATGGCAAGATTGAAGCCAATTGTCAAGGTGACAACGACAAGAAATTGAGGCCCTAAGTACATTTGTTTTAACCAGTCTTCAAGGAAGATGTGATATGTGCAACGCATACCAACCTGGAGATGGTTGCCCATGAAGACAAGAGTTGGTACACTGATAAGACAGAAGCTCCATGTGACAGTAAGTAGTGTGACTGTCCTTTGTGTCGTGACAAGGTTGTAGTAGCGTAGTGGGAGGGTGATGTAGATATAACGGTCTATGGTCAGGTACAGGATGCTCAACATGTTGCCAGCTGATGACAGGATGCTGAAGGTCTGTGGTACAATAAAAATGGACCACATCCTCGTTTTATTCACTAAATTTATATTGGAGCGTTGAGGATTGTGATAAAAGTTGGCAAAGATTTGGGCTTTTGATATCCAAAATCAGAAGTAGCAAGCCTAGTGCATTATTTGAAATATCTTAAAAATAGAAACAACCTTGATCCACATTAATTTGAGAGATTTACATTGAACCCCCCCCCCCCATATTATATTTCTATCATGATGGCCGCTCTATTGACTGACAGTGTCACCAAACTACCAGTGTTGGCCAATAGGACTGCCCACTTTTACCATAGGAGTTAGTGGTGGGACTTGGCTGTTGTTCGGCCAGCAGTAGCCTCTACTGTGGTCCTATCAGACATTAATAGAGAGAACATATCGGGTAGTGGAAAACAGTCCTTACCTTTTCAAGAAGGCAGATGGGAACAAAGAACCAGTCTGGATAGAGCTCCTCAACTATCATCAGAGGTACCATCAGTACTGACAGTAGATCGCTGACTGCCAAACTGCAGATGAGGTAGTTTGTACACGTCTGTAAACGCTCAAATTTTGTCACCGCAAACATGGTCAGACTGTTACCTGTAACATAGATGAATCGATCATTACTAAAGTTCTTAGACTGTAACACAATCTGGTATGACTTACCTGTAACACATGTGGTACTGCTAATATGGACTGTAACACAATTTGGTACTAGTACTGCTAATATAGACCGCAACACTGACATTGTGCTGTGTGAGTACAGCTTTCTATCAGCCTCTTACATATATATTTGGTGATCTTTATTGGAATCAAAGTATCAGATACATAAAAGTATATCCTCATTAGCTCTAAACAGCAAGGCAGAAGCAATTGGAACATGTGGAGGCCTGCAATATAACTAAAACCAAATGAACCTGATAAATATAAACACTTGGTTTCATTTATTATGTGATACTTCAATTCTATACTACATACCAAACATGGAGAGTGCTGCCCAAATGATGCGCATGGCAAAGTAGAACCATATGCCATGCAGCTCGTGTCTCTTTGTGTCAGCAGTTGTAGAATTAGACTGGGTAGACATGTTGAAATATGGAGATAATGGCTCTGTTGATGTCAATGTGTTGGAGACATCCTGGCAGATGTCCATGGAGGTTTCTGTTGGAATCAGGTCTATCATTGTGATGTTGTCCATTCTGTTCAGCAAGCCCTGAAAGAAAGAAAGAAAAGTCATTAAAATGTCTTCAAGTCTGTTCCATTTGCAGCTTAAAATAATCTTGTGGAAAACTGGAAATTCTTTACAGAAAAAAAAACAAAGTATCATCGGAATTAAATGCATTAAATAAAGGCTTGCATAAGGACACCCTTTGCTGTGCTAGTGTTGGATGCCAGTCAGATATGTGACCATGTAGGCTACGATGTGAGTCACTAATTCCAAGAGATTTGTACAAATTATAACTTATTCCATATGCTTATAAAATGAATTTAAAATAAAACAGAAAAGAAAAACAAAAGCAGCAACAAAAAGGTTTGGGAATGTTTGAAAACATTCTTGTTGACAGTGCATAAATTCAATACACATGTCTGGCTGTAGTCTTGAGACATTTGGGCACACTTTGCTATTGTTTTATACGGCTTGCAAATCGGACCATTATTAAGTTTTTTACAGCCTAAAACAAAAAATGTTACTTTTAGTTTAATTTTGAAGAGTCAAATGATAGAAATAGTGAGTCAATTATAGTTTTTCATTATTTCTTTCCTGACAATAATAAACCTGAGATATTTGGTGCTTCCAAAATCAATCCGGGCCTGCAGAATGATAAAGTGCAGGACTGAATGGCTTGGGAGACCTCGGGAAAAAAACTTACCTAGACCAGCTAAAACTGTATTTCAGGGTAATAAGGGTCTATTGTGTATCCTTGTGGTGGGTTGAAAGTGTAGGCAATTGGCCTCAAATGATGGTCAACAACTTTGGCAAAGGGAAGCTATTGTTTGTGAAGTATGAATGGGTTAAAGGAGAAAGGCTAGAAATCACTGTAGTCCACATTGTGTTTTCATGAATTGGTTAAAAGAAAAAGGCTGGAAGGCACTATAGGCTTATTATGTTTTCAGGAATGGGTTAAAAGAGAAAGGCTAGAAAGCACTATAGGCCGTATATGCATGCCATATTGTGTTTTCAGGAATTGGTTAAAACAGAAATGCTGGAAACCACTATAGGCTTATTGTGTTTTCAGGAATGGGTTAAAAGAGAAAGGCTGGAAAGCACTATAGGCCGTATTGTGCTTTAAGGAATGGGTTGGAAGAGAAAGGCTGGAAAGCACTGTAGGTCACGTTGTGTTTTCAGGAATGGGTTAAAAGAGAAAGGCAGGAAAGCACTATATGCATGTCGTATTGTGTTTTCAGGAATGGGTTAAAAGAGAAATGCTGGAAAACCACTATAGGCTTATTGTGTTTTGAGGAATGGGTTAAAAGAGAAAAGCTGGAAAGCACAATAGGCCATATTGTGTTTTCAGGAATGGGTTAAAAGAAAAGGCTGAGTACCTCATGCGTAAAGTTACTCTGCCTGTAGACTTGGGGTGAGAGAGCTGCTCTAAAAGACTGCTTTGTTCCTCCTGGTTAGTCTGACCATCTTCCCTGTAGAGACTTCTGCCCACTTTGCCTGGTGCGCCACTGATTGCGATACGCAGAACGAATACATTATCATAAGGAATGTGCCATTTATTGCCAGGCAGGGGAGTGGGGAGCGGGTGCTCAACGATTCTTCGCAAGGCAGCCCCTACCAACATGATGGAAGCAAGAGTAATAATAAATTGCAATGAGTACTTCACTCAACCATATGTAATATTGCCCCTTACCCTCAAAAGTGTACGTTTATTGAGTTTTGCACGCCCCACCCCAAACACCGGGCAATAGTCAACTCGTGCAGTCATCAAGCACATGTTATGGGAGAGCTGAAAGTGTATACATCTACAGTAAAACTCAGGTGTAACAATGGAGCTACCATATATATGGTGGACCTGAGATGCCTTATTAACCAATCAGATAATTCCCTCTATTCACTGCAGCATTTTTTTGGGTACATTATGCAACACTTGGTACCCATCATGCTGGTTCCTGTTAGTGCTTATCTCAACAGCTTTTTGTATGACCTCCCGAAACAAAAGAAAGTAAGAAAAGAAAGCCTTGTGTGGGGACATCTAACTTGAGACTGATTTTTGGCCTGTATTTACAGCCATGCTTTTATTGATCATAATCACCTTTTAGTTTTAGTAAGAAATTGGAAATTCAGCAATACACTTGATTTATCATTATGGGTCTAGACCCCTATTATTGACAGGGTGACATATCCTGTTCTTTAATCAACAAAGGACATGGAACCTCTAGTAACAAGGACAGGGGTGACTAAAGTAGGGCCTTTCTTAAAATCGACATGTAGCACAGAGTTTAGTGACAAGGACATGGGGAAGTAGCAAATTGGTGACATGTGAAGTGACCTTTTCTTATAGCTTGTGATTTATCTAGAGTAAACAATGGGTATTTTTTTTTTTTAGTTTTGAAAATCTTCAATCGCCATTGGGGATTATGTGGACAGGTTATTTGTGCCAACTTTAGCCTACCTGTGCCAACAGTAAATGGAGAAGATACTTGTTGGGTGTAGGTATTGTTGGTATCCGATAGCATGAAGCCTTATAGGACACCGACAGGCCAGGAACAGGTATATGGGCACCAGTTACCACAGGTACTCTATTGTAACCCATGTCTTGTCGGTCCCGATGCTGTGTTTTACTTCTTTGTCTTGCCAGATGCTGGCTGATGCTGTCCAATGGAGGGGATGGTAAAATAAATCAGATTGCTTAGAGGTATTTCACCTGCCGAATGTCTTTTTATATCCCAGTTTATTTATCGGCTTCCATTAGACCCGATACTATACTGCAAAAATGTTGCTTAGGTTTTAAACATGTTTAGGTCTAGACATGTTTAGTACCTAAACATATAGGTATGTTAGGTGTCTCATCAACTACACATTTATATTCTAAAACCATAAACATTTTTGCTAGACATATTTAGTTGTTTTGAGTTTAAACATAGCAAACAGTAGCTCTTTAGATTTAAACATTATTGTTTAGATACTTAGGGAGTGGTCATATTTTATCAAAGGGGGGGGGGGTTGGTGGGTTTGGGGGGGAAAAAAAATTTCAGACCCCTCCAAGGGGGACAACAATTTTTTGCCCCTTTTGAGCGAAAAAGCCCGCACGCGACTATAGAATAAAAGGGGGACAGAAAAATTTCAGACCCCTCAGAGGGGGGGACGGAAAATTTAGTGGGCACCAACCCCCCCCTCCGTTTTTCTTTGGTTGAAATTTTTTTTTTCAACATAACCAACATGTTTTTTTAAAAAACCTTTTTTTTTATTCAAACCAAATATAAATGGTTGCAAACGTTGAAAAAAAAACGTTTTTTTGCCAAGTGGGATAGCTATAGGACATTTGGGACGCCCTTTTAATGCACATGATGTAGCTTTGGAAACTCTTATCATAAATCATTAAAGGGCGGCTAATGCATTAAAGTACCACCAAGAGTGTTAATACAGGGTCGATGGGGATCCGCTTTCCTTGGTTAAACCTAAGAGGCCGTCTTAATCACATTAAGTAGATATGCAGAACTAAACGGCCATAGTGCACATTGGGGCATTTCCATCCTCAGGGAGGCTGTCTCTCCCCTCGGGCTCTGCACTGGGGGGATGGAGCAACCTCAATGCACACCTGAGGGTTAAGTTCTGTGTATATCATAAAGATGCTTAAAATCAATGAACTTTGTATGTCACATGACCAGCAGTGGCGATCAAGACATATTACGCCACTGGGGGTGTGGCGCACAGCACGTCAATGCTATTTCACATGAAATAAAACTTGATTCATAGCAATATACTTTGGCAAATCTGGGTACCATGGATGTGTTTATGGCGGTATTTGTCAAAAATGTACATGTTCCTGACTGATTAGTTCCATTACAAAGTGGGGCTAGAATAGGATATAGCTTTGGTTGCACTTCTGATCAGAAGGGGTCAGCACCTCCTTACTGCTGATCTAATGTAGACAGTGTATTGCCTCGTAAGCAGATATTCCACTGCTGTCGAATACAGTGGAATACCTGCCTAATATTTTAAATATCAAACCAGGGAGTTTTCTCACAGGTGAAGTAGACCCAAAAAAAAACTTTTGACAAATCTTTGATGATTCAAATCATCTAAAATGAACAAAAATATTTGGAAAAATGTTTTATCCTTAATCCGTGATGAAAAAGAAAATGTACATGGGTTTGACCAATCCAATTTTTTTTCTATCGGCCAGCATGCATACCTACCTACATTTTGACCAATTCTGCACCCAATAATTTGACAGTGCTCACGATTTATTTAAAGCAACTCAAAAGTGTCTAACAATACGGACATTGTATCACAATTTATGTTCTATGAATCAGTACAGTTTAGTTATTTAATTGATGCCTAAATGCAAAGATGGTAACAAACACTACAATAAAGACCAATCAGGGGCCACCATTTCTTAAGTGCCTATATGAACTGTATGAACACTGTCACTGCAAACCACTATGGGGGTCCGAGATCTAAAGCAGGAAGCTTATTCACAATGTCAAAGAGAGTGAACATTCATAAAAAGTGTGAAAATTATAATTCTCACCAACATTTTGCACTCATTATGAGGCAAGGTGTGCATGCCGGAGGATATTCCTTCGCAATACCCTCTTCTGTTAATGTGGCGTAGTTCACATTTTAGGACACCTGCTCGAGGTATGCTAAAATGTCAAATTTACCTTTTTCCTATACCTTGTAGAAAATTTGCAAATGGAATGTTTGCCAGAATTCAAATCTGGCAAGCCTATGTACGTTCATAGGCTCTATGCTAGACTTTACTGTGTTCAGTCTGGGTAAGTGTGAGATGTCTGCAAGTTGTACTTTGTACACCCAGTTCTTCCTCACTTTCTTTAAGACTCAATCTGTACAACAAAACCAATTTCACACAAAATCAATTTCACATAAATGATTTATTTCACAAATACCACAATCACAGCACACTCACTAACCAGTGTAACTATACATGTAAAACCAATTTTATGTACATTATGTAATCATGGTGGTATACAATATATTAAGATAGCTTTATCTGGTTACAGCTGGTGTTATCTTAGAAAAAGAAAAGATTGCCATTACAAAATAATGTGTCACAGTACAAGCCAGACTTGCACTTCACTCTCCAAATAGTTTTTGATTCTTGATATCAACAGACCTCATATGGCTATTGAATTTTGCATGGTTATAATTATGCAGTTGTACCAAGCGAGATAAATAATACTTCCAACAAATATCCCATGAATGCTATCAAAACCAATACAATAATCATACATACCACAGCAAAGAACATAATGCCTTGGGTAAGACTGAACATTCTGGACATCCTGGAGTAACACACTGCTACTTGTCAGGAAGGACACTGATAAAAATGCTTTTTAACTTTAAAAACATATTCCTTTCTGCAAAATGGGGGACATCACTGTTGGGGGGGGGGCATCTTGTAGGGAGAACCTCCACCAGGTGGCTACCATGCTTAGGTTTGGCCTCAATTTAGGGTGTGTTATATACTATGTGACCAACCCTTACAAAACGTCTCGGAAGTCGCACATATAAAATGTTTGGTTATTGGTATATTCACTTACAGCTCATCAAGAGCTTTCATTTGGTATATAACACTTGCATATTTGAACCAGATGGTCATCTATGCATCTTCTGTCTGAAAATGTAGTTGGATCAATTAAAACTGATTAAACTGAGATAATTGATATATCAGACATTATAATACTTTATGAATCCTATATTATTCCTATATAATTCTCTATAACCACGAAACTATAGCTATGTCATTTAGGCGTTTGGGGGTTAAATTCAGTCTAGTAAGCAGGGATTCTAAAATATATTTTCACCATATGTTTGAAAAATGCTAAATTATCAATTTTGAAAAATCGGATATTTATGACACCATACCACTTTAAAAGGTCTTATCTAGGCCTCTAAATGTGCGACTTCAGTACCACTTTGTCAGGATGGGTCACATATACAACAGATATGATACCCAATTATCCTTTGTTGTCAGTCAGGGCAGGATTTCAGCCCCTGCGACGGGCTGAAATCTGATCCATACAGAAGATAGTTCATAAGTAGATAGCTTGATCACTGTAAGATCAATTGAAATTTTCTACTAATATTGGGTTCCGCTACACAATATCACATAACGTCACCATAGCATATAAATAATCTATAATTTTACAATTTAGACTTTGACTACTTTAACGTTCGTGAGAACATAACAAAAATTTGCTCATAGGAGCCCCACCTACAGATTCAACATTTTGAGCATATAGGTGAGCAGCTCAGCGAGGAAATTCTTCTATATCATTTTGCCCTTTAAGGCCTCCTTATGCATAAATGCATCATCCCCATACACTGTAAAAATGTCATCAAAATAACGGCGCAATCCTTGTCCTATATTTGCCAGAGATCAGTCTAAATTTTCACAAACATTCCTTATACTGTTGTACTGCCACCTGGGGCTTCTTGTGAAAACTACATGGCTTACTGCAATTGAATAATGGTGGTTCACTGTTCAGTTTTACAAGGATCCTGGTTGATTCAGCAGTTATTTTTTACAGTGTAGGTCTTGGTTTCGGTGGGTGAAAGTTTAGATCGTTTATGCAGTTTAATGTGGTGCAACATGGCGAAAATGTGTATGTATTCCGCTCTCAAGCTTTGTTTCATATGTAAACTTATAATCTTCTTGTTGAGATATCAATGGTAGCAAAAGGGGTCATACTGATTCGCCAAACAAGTGCCTCCTATCATCATTGGCAACTAGGTTGGCTTCGTGGCCACATAGGTTTTAATTCATGCCTTGATATCCACAGGTATTAACAGCATGGGTTCAAATCCTGTTCTGAGGAATTTTGAAATGTCTATTCTATTTTTCTCATTAGAGAAGGTATAGGTTCAAACCTGATATAATTTTACGCTTTATAATGTAATTAGCTCAAATGTATCAATACTTCCTTGTACGTGAAATCACATGAAATTGTTCTAAATGTTCTGGAACATATTTCAGATGATTCTACTTAGGACTTCTACATAGTTGATACAAATAGACTATGGTCATTTAGGTCCATACAACCGGCGGTGTTCATTGGGTACTCTCACTTGGCAAGTTATTCAAACATTTGTGAAAAATTGTTTTCTGGAAAATGTTTTCCAATGTATTTTTAACGTAAAAAAATGGTTTGTTTTTTCAACAATCTTTAACATAATATGAACATTTGTTAGTTACTTTGTTAATTTCAAAATTACATTTTTAAATGCAAACCTAGTAAAAGGAACATTTTTAAACATTTAAAACGTTTCTCTGCCAAATGAGATGCTCTCTAAAAAGCCACGCAAATTATCAGTAATACTAAGCAGGCATCCCTGGCACATCTATAAAGCTGCCTGTTCCTGTAAAGATCTTCTTGAAGGCGATCTTGAAGTCATTCAGCCTCCAGGCATATATGAGAGGTTCACCCATGTGTTGGACCAGTACAGGAGGATCGTGAACCTCTCTAAGCATAAGGGAAACCGCCTACTGAAGTAAGAGGTGACTGCTTGTGGCATGATGGAGAATAGGTAAATTCCAAGTACAACACCCAGGGTGCGACTTATCTTCTTGGTGCTTTGGCTGATAGGTACATCTAATGTGTTATATGGCTGCTGCTGGAGCTTAATTTAAAACATCCTGAGATCGCAACCCCAGTGATCTAAGTGTAGGCACATATCATAAGACCTGGCCGTTCTACCCTATCTAATGCAGTGGTTGCAGGCCTGCCAGGAATAGTAAGTCCTGGGATCACTTCACTATTCCTTTTCCAGCACTAAGATCACTGCGATCTTAGTGAAAAAATTGCATAGTGGTTTCACCTGAGTACAAGAGCACTTACAGGGAACACTCCTGATCGAAAGAGTGAATAGCCTGCTGCATACATATAGAGGGGAGGGAGGACGTTTGCTGAGTGTCCTTGAGCACTCTTATACACTGTTAATTTGGTGTTTAGCAACCAAATACCAGTGTTTAGGATCCAAACACATTCTTGTCCCACTTTTCTAAACACATTTATTGGCTAAACATGTTTAACTTTAAACATGTTTAGCTATCAGGTGTTTGATTTAACAAGTGTTTAGTTTTGATAGGTGCTTAGCTTTAAGGTGTGCAGCATGAGTAAATGTTTAGATTGGTAGTGTTTAGCTTTAGGAGGTGTTTAGATACATAGTGTGTAGCTTTAGGAGGTGTTTAGATACATAGTGTTTAGCTTCAGGAGGTGTTTAGATACATGGTGTTTAGCTTAGGGAGGCACTAGCTTTGGGCCATAGGGTTGTTCACCAGGGTGGGGGGGGGCTATGGCTGAATCATTTAATTTTTATTATTTCCATCATTTATTTTTCATCATCTTTTCATCATTTTAATCTTTATTACTGTAGCTGGATACCGCCATATTCATTTTCCATGGTAAATCTACAAGATAGAAATGATACACACAATACAGATGGGAGTAAAAGTGTAAAAGAGGCAGGAGGAGTTGGTAGTAAGGTAGGGGTGGTCCCTGGAGGCTTGTACACATGAGGAGAGGTAGGAGGAGTAGGTAGGGAGGTAGGGAGGGTCCCTGGAGGCTTGTACACGAGAGAAGAGGTAGGAGGAGTGGATAGGGAGGTAGGGAGGGTCCCTGGAGGCTTGTACACGTAAGTAGAGGTAGGAAGAGTGGGTAGGGAGGTGGGGGTGGTCCCTGGAGGCTTGGACACGGGAGGAGGGGTAGGCCACCCATACCTCCCTATACCCCCTCCTCCCATGCATCATGCCCCTTAGGTAAAAAAAAACCAACAAACTGGAAAAAAAACTTAGTCGGGAAACTGGGTGATATACAACTATAAAACGAGGATACTATCCTTTTATTCATTTCATACATATTATACTTATCTTATCTGCTTATGATTCTCACGAAAAACTATGGGTTAACCAGGTTACGTGAATATATACCCAGTGCGGGGTATATATACATGTAACTTTGGGATAAGGATTGCGCCATCATTTCGATGACATTAATTTTTTTTTACAGTGTGCGCCTCATAGAAACAGTAAGGCTTTCGGGGTGCACCTTGCATGGGAGGATTTTAAACTGTAGTGCAGCACTGGAGCCATCAAACGTTTATCTCAGGTGTGCCCCATGGGCTCAGGCTCAGTTTGGGTGCACAGTCTGCACAATGTGTAACTTATACATAAGGTTTCATGGTAGTATGTACCCCTGCTGCAGTCTAAATAAAGAATACCATATTCGACGTAATAAGCCCCCATCCCCCTGTTTGGACATCTTTACCAGACTAGAAAAAGGACGAGTTTCCCCCGCTTTCATGTCAGTTAAACTACTGGAATGCCATAAATGTGACTTTCTAAACACCTTGTTTCATGAATTGTTATGAAAATAAATACAAGCATTTTGCCAGTTATGGCCTTCTAATGCACAGGTGTATCATCCCCATCAGTGCTCGTGATACGCCAATGAAGTGCTGGCGACTCCATTAACCAGCAGTTCATTAGATTGATTGCTGCAGCATATGCTGACCCTCAGGAAATGCATTGACCCTCTGGGAGTGCACCAAACCTTTAGGGCCTTTAAAGGGTTCTGGGAGTGCACCAAACCTTTAGGGCCTTTAAAGGGTTCTGGGAGTGCACCAAACCTTTAGGGCCTTAAAGGGTTCTGGGAGTGCACCAAACCTTTAGGACCTTAAAGGGTTCTGGGAGTGCACCAAACCTTTAGGGCCTTAAAGGGTTCTGGGAGGGCACCAAACCTTTAGGGCCTTAAAGGGTTCTGGGAGTGCACCAAACCTTTAGGGCATTTAAAGGGTTCTGGGAGTGCACCAAACCTTTAGGGCCTTTAAAGGGTTCTGGGAGTGCACCAAACCTTTAGGGCCTTTAAAGGGTTCTGGGAGTGCACCAAATCTTTAGGGCATTTAAAGGGTTCTGGGAGTGCACCAAACCTTTAGGGCCTTAAAGGGTTCTGGGAGTGCACCAAACCTATAGGGCCTTCAAAGGTTTCTGGAAGTGCACCAAACCTTTAGGGCTTTTCAAGGGTTCTGGGAGTGCACCAAACCTTTAGGGCCTTTAAAGGGTTCTGGGAGTGCACCAAATCTTTAGGGCCTTAAAGGGTTCTGGGAGTGCACCAAACCTTTAGGACCTTAAAGGGTTCTGGGAGTGCACCAAACCTTTAGGGCCTTAAAGGGTTCTGGGAGGGCACCAAACCTTTAGGGCCTTAAAGGGTTCTGGGAGTGCACCAAACCTTTAGGGCATTTAAAGGGTTCTGGGAGTGCACCAAACCTTTAGGGCCTTTAAAGGGTTCTGGGAGTGCACCAAACCTTTAGGGCCTTTAAAGGGTTCTGGGAGTGCACCAAATCTTTAGGGCATTTAAAGGGTTCTGGGAGTGCACCAAACCTTTAGGGCCTTAAAGGGTTCTGGGAGTGCACCAAACCTATAGGGCCTTCAAAGGTTTCTGGAAGTGCACCAAACCTTTAGGGCTTCTCAAGGGTTCTGGGAGTGCACCAAACCTTTAGGGCCTTAAAGGGTTCTGGGAGTGCACTAAACCTATAGGGCCTTCAAAGGTTTCTGGAAGTGCACCAAACCTTTAGGGCTTTTCAAGGGTTCTGGGAGTGCACCAAACCTTTAGGGCCTTAAAGGGTTCTAGGAGTGCACCAAACCTTTAAGGCCTTAAAGGGTTCTGGGAGTGCACCAAACCTTTAGGGCCTTAAAGCTTAACGCAGACGGGCCCAACTGGATCAGCCAATTGGGAAGTCGGGAATGTCTGCGGAGTATGTCGGATCCAGTCTGTCAATATCAAACACGTTTGATGTCCCCCAGTCCAATCGGCCACCCTTCCCTAACTACCGACTGAATCGGCCCCGTCTGCGGTTGCCTTAAAGGGTTAGATATCATTGGTTGTGGCAGCTCCATTAATGTGTGGCCATTTCGGCTTCATTTATTGCCAGTAGTATATACATGCAAACTGAGCGCAATGGATTAGCTACTAACTAGGTCATGACCTACTGGTAGACCGGAAGTGACCTAGTTTTAACCAATCAGAGGGCTGGATTTGACAGGAAGTGACGTCATAAGGTTATGACCTAGTTTTTTCGACCAATCAGAGAGCTGGATTCCATTTGACCTAGTGACCTGACCTAGTTACATAAATTAAAAGAATTGTGCAATACCTAGAGCTGACCTACTTACAAACCGGAAGTGACCTACTAACCTACTTGCAAAAACGTATGACCTACGTATGAGGGTGTATTGTGCAATCCTTGAAAGAAATTACACAATAACCATGACTCATTTTCTGATGCAATGTTCCTATGAATTTACGCAATACTTATGACTCACTATTTTGATATGAGATTAAATGCAACAAAGACACAACTCGGTTTTTTTAATTCAATCTTTTTATTTTTTCTTCCTATCAGAGTACATGCTAGGTATGAATCATTATAATCAGATATGCTTTGCAAGCAGAGTACATGGATATTATATGGAAAATGAATTCTTGTTGCAGTACCAACTGCACCCGGTCTTGGCTGGAGTAGGACTTTGACTACGGTCCTCTAAGGCCCGCATTCTCTCCATTAAATCCTTCAAGGCCTTTCTTCCTATGTCGTTCTCCTCCAGGGCTACCACTTTGTCCATTAACTCGGCCATGATGATGAGAATCTTGTCTATTACTTCCGCCGTGCTCTGAAGCCCGTCTATCACGTCCAGTTCACGTTTAACTTTTCCTTTCACCAAAAGATTGCTCACGTCTGCTTTGACTGCTACTTCTTCTGGACTCATCTCGAAATTCATTGCCTCTTCTTCTCTCTTTTTCTCAGGAAGGGCCTGACTATTTTGTCCATTAAGTTGAAGGGGACCTGAGAAAACCTTTTCACAGTGTGGTGTGGATCCTTGGTCCGACATGTTTCTATGAGGAAGTTAATGCAGTGGGCTCCACACGTTTTAGCGTAAAAGTTTTGCACTTGTTTTCTGCTGAACGACCCGTGACCATCTGACGACTTTTGCATGAACCTTTGGTGATATATAGTAAACGGAGGTAAGCCATAGGGATCAAAGTAGAATACATTCCCGTTATGAGAAACGTAAAATGCCACCCAGTGCTGACCAGGTTTAGAGCTTGGATCTGTGTTACTGACGAAACATGTAGAGGGAATTGGTTTTTTAGGACATTGATTACTGGCAAAAGTTCCCAGGTAGAAACGCCTTGTGTGTGGATGGTTTCCCAGTGCACCTGTTATGTCTGAAGTTCTCATTTTTTTCTCAGTTCATGTGGTAGTCTGTGACAGGAAGACAGTCAGCCGTTAGTTGGATGTTGTTGTCGTAGAAGGAACACAAGACGGCAGATATGGCGTGAGTAGTCGGGGCGGCAAACCTAAGGGAAATGCCCAGCTTTCCTTGCTTGATGAGATTTATACGACTGTCTTCAGGTGCTCTGTCTGGGGTGAGGTCGAAAACAAAGAAGGAATATCCATCTTTGAAATCTTCCAAAGTTATGCCACAGTCTTGCCCCAAAGCCGACAGCCCACTGTCTATGAACATTTGACTGTAGGCTCTGATGCAGTTGCCTGTTTCGAAGTCGGTCTTCAACTCAAACTTTTGATCGTCATATCTCACGCATATTTCCTTCACGTTGAAATGCCTGCAGTTGAAAGGATTTTCTGTCTTAGTCCCAGCAGCTGCTGTTTCCTTTATCATACACAAGACTATCCTGGTGGGGATCTGAGTAGTGTCAGGTTGAGTCCAACTGTAGTCTTGTGAGCCGCCGTCCAAAGTGTGTTTAGTTACTTTACACCTGGCTATGTGATAGTTGAAAGGGCCCCAATGTGGATTCCTGACACTGCTGACGTGAGTTTTCACCACCTCGTCGTCGACACATTTTTGGAGAAGTGTCATTTCAGCTTTGGTGATTTTGACCCAGTAGTTTTGATCGGCTGCTTGCATCATGTAGTAATTGGGCTGATTTTTTTCAAATATGAACTTGATTTCACAGTTCGGAGGCAGCACCTTGCACTGTTTAATTAAATCCAGGTGCGGCTTCATTACTAAGGCATGCTTGTTGCGGGCACTGAACTCTGCTCTCCGTGCCGTCCATCCAGCATTTTCGCCCGCTCTGGCTTCCATGTGACCACAGGTGTCTTTCATGTACTTTTGACACCCTTTCAACCGAGTCTCTTTGTCTTCTTTGTTGCAACAAATTGTGTCCAAAATGTAGGCCTTGAGACCATAGTCTTCATTGTTGCCGGTGACTTTCTCCCCATTTATCAGCAACTGACAGAAAGGAAAGAGAGCGTGTGCCAAGTTGTTGACTGGAGCAGCTTCTATGCCTACGGCAAGGTGAGTTGTTCCGTCTGCCGCCACGGCTTCCAGTTCCATGTACAGCTCTGTTTCTGAGAGGTCTGTGTACAGGTTGCTTGGTTCGAAGGTGAAGTCAAATGATTCAGTGTGTGGAGTCAGGGCATTGTTGGTAGTTTTGGTTATTTTTTGACACTTTAATATGTCCTTTTGAGTGACAGGCAAGGCGTGTAGGTCTAGTTCACCTACTGCACATACCTGACCCTTGGGATGAAGGAGACTCATGACTAGAACAAGGTCCTTCCTCTAGCTTGTCCTCTACCTCTGCCGCGTTGCCCCTTACGTCCTCCGCGCTTGCCGGTTGCTCGTCGTTTGACTGGAGGAGGTTCAGATGTACCTTTTATGTATCCTTGAGCAGAAGAAGCAGCCCTTTTGAGTAAGTTCTTCCCTGTAGCTTTACTTCTCCTAACTACACTTTTCTTGAAGCCTTTTCCTGTTACCACGTCAGACAAGACTCCAGCTCCTGTAGTAAGCAAGGCTTTGCCTGCAGATTTGGCAGCTGAGCGTCCTATTTTACTTAAGAGGGGAACAGCTCCTCTCAGTAAACCACCTATTAACGAACCAAGTCCGTGCCCTCTTTGTCTGCCCCTGCCACCGTACGCTGGTAAAGCACCGTTCCCAAACTGTGATTTTCTGTAGTATTCAGCGTACTGACCCCTAGGGGCCAGGTATGGAGGTGTTCCATAGTAGTGAAGCATGGTAATATACTCCTATCCTTGAAGAGGTCTGAAGGCAAGTACCACCGACACTGATCCGCTTTCAAATGGTATAGGTTCCCCAGTCTTTTCTCTTAAGTATATCCCTATCTGCCTGAAGGTGGTTTTAGTGACTGGCAGATATATCAAGTTCTGGAAACTTATGGTCTGCATGTCACCGTTGTAGCGATTTATGTTGATTTGCCTCAGAAGGGGTGCTTTAGAGTCACCCACAAGACTGTGCTTGACTATGTCAGAGTACACGAAAGCACATCGACTTTTGTACTGAAGGTCTACCACGTAGGGGCTTTGTGTTTTTCCACTTAGGAAAACACTTCCGTCAAAACCTAATTGTTTCCCTAAGTTTTCTGGGAGTTGCATGACCACACCAGGAGGCAAGGAAACTACACTTTTCATTGTGTATTTGTTGTAGTGAAACACGGTGGCTTTGTTGTTTTTCCTGTAGTTTCTTAGTTTTCTCACCAACATGCTCTGTAGTTTATTTATGGTCCTGTTCAAGTATCCTATCAACTCTGAGTTGCTTTCCAGGTTCACACCTTCTAAGGCAAACATATTGTAGATACTACCTTCCTTGAAGTAATACTTAGACAGGTATCTGCTAATTTCCTTGAAGCGTGTACATATTTTCACAGCCTGTAACTGACTGGGAGAGAGAGGAGAAACATTAGCAGAGTCTGTGAAGACGGCCTTTTCTTCAAAAAAAGAAAGAGACCTTTTTTCCCTGTCATCCATAGACATCACTTCAGCCACAGCCGACGATATTTCCCTTTTCTCTCTGCCTGCCGTGTCACGCTCCCCCTCACCCTCCTCCTCTTCCTTTTCCTCCTTCTCTGGCGTGGGTTGGTTAGAAGTGAATCCTCCAGATGGCGTCTCAGTCGCAGCAGCAGGAGTCGGTGGACTTTCACTTGCAGGACCAGCAGGAGGAATGGTTTCAGTCGATCCCACAGGGTTGACATGACGTAGGTTTTTTGTTATTTTTACTCCTCTCTTCAAAGCAGATTGGGCTGATAAATTTGATGTAGAGCTTGAAGCTCTACTGAAGACACTATGGGCTCCTGGTTTTTCCAGAGGAAAAAATTCTCTTCTGCGTTTGTTCAATAAAGCTACTACAGAGCGGAGGTTGTTTGTCAGGTCGTTTTCTCCCTGTACCAAGAGAATGGGTTCTTCTTTGACGTTGTACCACGTGGTAGGACAGGTTATTTCTTGAAGAGCACACTCTAACTGAGTAGGAGAGTTAATGTATTCTGCCAAAATTGTATTGTAACTAGTTAAAGTGTTGTCAGGAAAAACGTTCATAGATGAGTTACTAGGTAAAGTTAAGGTAAACGCCATTTGTTTATGTTTTTGACAGGTTCCCAAGAGTTAAACTTGTCTCCATAACCCTTCCACTTGATCAAGGCTTCTCTTTTCTTGCCTTTTCCTCTGTATTTTACTATTTTTTCTATGTTGTAGCGTCTTCCGTGACGGACTTGCACCTTCTGAACTTCAGGTTCGTAGAAGCTTCCTTTTATCTCTTCTCCAAGGAGATCTTTCAGGTGGTACCCTTTGGGCGAAATGTTGTCGACTGTGTATATTTCCTCAGTCCAGTTAGGTTCGTACCCTCTGTTAAATGTTTTCTTTGTTTTCAACATTCGCACTTGATTTTTTCTCTTCAACTGAAGGACAGGAACTTTTTTCTTTTGAGGTTGATCGTACAACCTGTAGAACAAGACTTCAGAGTTGTCTTTATTTATGTCTGAAGGGGCAGCTCCTAAGGATTTGTGGTAAGTCAAATTGTAGGACTTAACCAAGTCGGGCAGCAAGTCAACCCATTTGTAGTTATTGAAATGAGAAAAACATCTCCACATTTTTCCTTGTAAAGTAGAGTTGAACCTTTCGGCTAAGGCACACTTCACGTCGTCGTTCTCTCCTGTGAAAAAATTGATTTTTTGATCTTCACAGTGTTTTTTGAAAATTTTGTTGACAAACTCTTTGCCCTTGTCAGTTTGAATTTGTTGAGGTTTTCTTTCTTTGCTCATTTTTTTTAAAGCCTCTGTCACGTCATCAGCTCTCTTACTTTTTACAGGTTGTCCAAAACCATACCTTGAAAAAACATCTATTCCCGCTAGAATGTACTGGTATCCTTTGTTTTCCTTTGAAAATTCTCGCATGTCTATGAGGTCAAGTTGCCACTGTTTGTCTATTCCCCATGTTTGTGTTTTTCTTCTTGGAAATCTTCTCTTGTAAGGTTTGTGTCTGGTGTAAGCGTCTACATCTTCCAAAGCTTGTTCTATGTTTTTTTTCTTTGTTTTCTTGAAGTGATGACGTTGAAGTTTAGATACGCTGGTGAAACTTCCAGGTTGTTTAGGATCTGTGTAAAACCTGAGGACATCTTTTTTCAAAGCCTTGTGCGCCATATAAACTTACGTCCAGTTCCTTTTTGACTTACTTTCCTCTTCTTAATAGGGGAAGCTCTTTTCAAGGGACTGGCAGCAAAGGAAGGACTGTGCCCTGCAAAAGCCGACTTGTTTTTGACAAATTTTAAGGTGGGGTTCAGCCTTTTAACTGCTCTCATGAAAACCTGGCTTCCTTTAGGTTGGTCCTTTTTCAAAGACTTTGGTCGGGCAGCAAAAGCTAACAAATCTGTTATGTCAGTTCCAGGCACACGTTCCCCGTTAACATATATTTCTCCGTCTCTGTTCCAATTCAAAATTTCACTTCCGTGACGAGATAATTCTCTGTAGAGATTTTTAGCAGTCGTTCTGTAACTTGCAGGTATTCTTTCTTTTATGTCGGGGTCCATACCCTCTGTGTTGTCTCTTGCACGAGGTTTAAAGCCTTCCTCCCCTTTGAACTCGTCTACACTGTCTCCGTCTGAATCGTCAGGAAGTGGTGGATCGTCTCTAGTCTCTGTGAAAGTGTGGTCATCATCGTCGTCGCCGTCGTCGGTGTCTTCTAAAGAATTGTTTACACCCCCAGCTGCTGCTGCTGCTGCTCCTGCAGGGCCTTGTCCTACTGCTCGACCAGGATAGGGACCTTCCCTACGTTGTCCTAAGGCCTTGGCTTTTTTAGTTAAAATTCCCGACTTTATCATAAGTTGATTGTACTGCCTTAACTTTTCCTTCAGTTTGAGGTTAGGAGAGTTAAGCACCTCATGTGCTTTACTTTGAAGGTGGTTCAGGACTTGAACCAGGCTGGAATCAGGAGTTAAACCTTCTCTTAAAAGTTGAGTGCTGTAGTACTGGTCTTGAACACTAGGTCCAGGCTGGGGAGGAGAGGAAGGACTAACAAAAGAAGGTTTTTTTTCTCGGGGAACAAGATCCGCCCTTACGAGGGCCATCCTTGAATAAGACATGATTTTTTATCGACGTGCTCCTATGAGACCTGTTATCAGGGGTAAGGCGAGGCCCAAAATGGTTCCCAAAAATCCACCCTTTTGCTCAAAGGTTTTCCTCTTCTGCTTAACGGTAGCCTTGTGCCTTGTGACTGACTTGAGTTCTTTCTTGTAGGGTGATAAACGTTTGACTGCGTCGGACTCGTTACGCAACAGGTTTTTGTTCATTACGTTGACGCAAATTTGACTCATCAACCTAATGACCTCATCGCTGAGACCTTTGATAATGTGGGAACACTCTGCCGAGGAACACTTGGATATGTGTTTCAACAAGTGGTAATGTTTCCTAATTGTTTTAAATTTTCCTCCAGAAGGAGATCTTTTGGTCACCATTCTATCTTTTTCTTTTCGAAGCTGAAGCTTGAGGAATGAAAACCAAGGTGTTCCAAGGAGTTGTTATGCTGTTTCTTACCCTAAGCTCGTTAGGTGTGCTCTGCTTAAAGTCCAATAGGATGTATGAATGTTTCTCTTTGGTTTCTGAGTTATATACCTCCGTCAAAAAGGATTTCTGTCCTGGAAAGGCCTGTTTGCTAATGTGCCCTATCTGACTCATGTCTCTAGGGTTTTTAAAAACAACTAGGTAGTGTGCATTTAAGCTCAAGGTTCTGAAGGCAGGATTGTTGAAAAACAAGTTTTGAGTAATAAAAATTACACTTAAACTGCGATGGTGAGAGCCCACAGTGAAAAGTTTCATTATGGTGGGAACGTACTCGGGATCCATGAGATCGTCTATTACGACCAGTCCATGTTTAGTCACGTCTCTTTCATCCTCGAACAAAAAGTCTTCTGAAAGAAGACCTTTGTTAAACTTAACCCCCAACTTCACCATTTCGTCGAATCCATCTTGCCATTGACTGTAGCAGTAGTATATGTCGTGTATTTTTGGAGTAACAAGCTCGTCTACACCTTTAATCAACTTGAAAACAAGTTGACTTTTTCCACAAGAAGTAGGTCCAGCTATAATCATTGTGAAGGGGCTTTGTAGACGTGGGTCAAAAATGATCTCCTTTTCCTTGTGATCCATGTTGGACGATATCTTAAACCAAAGTGACCAAAGGAGCAATCTCGTCCTCTTTTAAACCAGTAGAACCCTTTCAAACCTTCCACGTAAAGAGCTACATCAGAAAGTCCCATGTTGTATAGACTGGCTATTAGGCAGCTTGGATGAGATATTTCTCTATGTTTCCAAACCATCAGAACTTCGAAAACAGGATTTGTGACACCTTTTTTCCCTGGAACAGGGGTGGATATCAGGTTAAGCTCGTGGTCGCTCAATCCAAGTTGAGTTCCCAGTTTCCTCCAGTCAAGCATTTCAAACTTGTCTGCCAGGTTGACGAACAAAGTATCAACTTTCCACTGTTCTGGAGGAATTTCACAATGGTCCACTACGTTGTAATATCCCATGTACCATCTACAATAATCAGTTAGATCATAACGACCTATGTCACTTAATGCATGTCTCAATACCATCCACTTGCAACGCACGTTCTTTCTGCTCCATGAAATAAGCATTTCTCTCCCCATAGAACGAAGAGACGGTATTTTTTCCATGTAATCCATTAAACTTAGTCTAAGTCCTAAGTAAACCCCTAATCGAGGGTAGTCTTTTTCAGATATTTTTTCACTGACCTTGAATAACAACTCGTCCGAAAGGTGAAACTCCATAGCGTCCAAATAAAAGGTGTTGAGCAAGTAAGGCAGGCAGGTAGGAAGGCAGGCAGGTTATGACAGGCTAGAAAGCATACAGTTGACTTATATAGGGTAGGGTAGGGTAGGGTAGGGTAGGGTAGGTGGGTAGGTGGTTTAGGTGGGTGGGTGGGTGGGTGGGTTAGGTGGGTTATTTGGGCGGCCAGCCCGGGCCAACAAGCCCCAAACCCCCCATACTTGAGGGGTGCCCCCACCCCCCCACCCCATAGTTTTTTAAACCCAACCCCACCCTTTTTTACCCTACCCTACCCTACCCTACCCTATATTATCCTACCCTATTCTATCCTATTCTATATATCTCTCCCATTCCCTTCCCCCTGTTTAGGTAAGCATGTTACATCGTTCTTCGTTCGTTTAAATTTGTTATGACGTTGAGTGTAAAGCGAGCTGATTGTGGTGAAAACAGTGAGTAAGGGAGATAAGCTGGGTGCACCACATAGCCAGATAAAACCAAACTTTTTCTTTCTCCTCTACACTGAAACGATCCAGGGACGATGATGGGATGTGAAATATGGGGCAGGAGGAAAACAAAGTTTTGGTTTCTAAGCACTCAGCTAGAAGTTCCAAAATAGACATGAAGAAATGAAGACGCTGGTTAAGTAGGCGGGGATTTTCTTTGGCGTGATGCTCTTCTGCCGCTTTCAATGCTTCCACATGGAAGGGGTTTTTCAGTGGGCCTTTTCCCTTTCTTCCATGCTTCAGGGCATAACCCAAGGTTTCCACCGCTGAAAATTTCGACAAGTTATGACTCAAAACCATTTTCCTCAAGGTTTTTCTGTCTTTGGATGTAAAACTTGATTGCACTGAAGAAAAAACTAAGTATAATTTTTTCCGGTAAAGAACACATTCTTTCAAGTATTTGCACACGTACCTGAAACAAATTGAAGAGCAACATATAATTTCATTTCTTTCCCTCACGTATGTCAGAACTTGAGTGTCGTCGGGGTGACGTTGTTCTAATACACGCTGCAGGGAGTAACGCGACATAGTAGGGCGAAGGTTGTTGTGTCAAATAACGATGGTTTAGTCCCCGTTTAACCTTTATAGGAAACCTGTCAGTCTTTCCTTATCGCACTTTCCTGAAATGATTTATTGCTCAAGGACGAAACAAACGTCAGGGTCAGTGCCTGAGCGTTCTGAAAAGAGGGGAAAACATGTGGAAGGGTGGGTTTGGCCCAGGGGCCTTACCCGGAGGATCATCGTTTATTTTTGTTCAGTTTTATTAGGAGGACCAAAAATTAGATACGGGGTAGGCTGTTACCACCTTCAGCTGACCTTTTTCATGGGAGGTAGTTATTTCAGTAATAACTCTCACAACATGACAGCATCCATGGTAATTGTGTCCAATCTCTGTCCTGAATCCTCTTTCATAGAAAATTTTTGAACCTAAAGAGTGTGTAATTTTGTCTGGGTGAAGTAAAGTGGCTTTAATTAAAGCCTTCACCATAGTAGAATCGATGAAAACTGAATTACCAGGCCCTCCCCCCAAAGGTTGATCCCTTAGAAAAAAGGGTTTTTGTCTGTCTGAAATGAATTTCTTTGAACTTCCAGAGGAAATGGAATGTCTAGACATCAAGTGTACCATGGCACCATGTCCCAAAAGAACACCTGAAAAAAAACTTTCCCCATTTTCTGAGATAAGTTTTTTCACAGAGGGTCCACCAGGAACCAATGCAGTGGTTTGGTTGTGCAAAAAGCATTGTTTGAAGTTACAGTTAGGAGGGATGTAAAGATCCCTGTTCAAATTTTCAGGACAGAATTTCCACACAGCCCACACCTTACCTTCTTCTACGCCCCTCCTGATGTCTGAAATAAACACCTCCTGACGCCTTTTGTGACCTACGGTCAAAGACAAAGGCAAAGGACAAAAGTTAGCCATGTCTGCTTGAGAGAAGCTAGTTCTGATAAATGACGAATGGTCTGCGTTAATTACAGAATGGTAACAACAAGATTCGTTTTACAAGCCTCACCCTGAACGTTGACTGAACGTTATCACGTTTTTTATTTGAGTTAAGCTTTTTTACTTTTTTCCAAAACAACACTGACTAAGTGTAAAACATACTATGAATGGAAAAGCACGGTTATCTACGACTCATGGACGTGGTTGTACGTTATCTGAACGACAAGGGAACGTCCCAGCATCGTATCAGGATAGTTACTATAAAGTAGACTTGAGCTGCTCGATCTTCATCAAACCTTTTCTGACGTTTGTCTGCTGTTCGCCGTCCTGCTCCTGCACCTTCCAGCCCTGCCACCCTTTCATCTTCAAGGAGAACAATGCCTGGTCGCATGAAGACGGGACTTAGTGTCAGGAGAGGAGGAGCTAAAAAACTGGCTCCACTAACTTTTACTACTTCTAAACAGACAGTGGAAAAGGCGTCGGGCATCGCCCCTCCTCCTACCTCTCCAGCCTCACCTGATAAACCACCTGCAACTCCTGCTCGGCTTCCAACTGAAGTGCCTGATGCAGGAGAACAGGAAGCCGCTCTTGCAGCTCTTCATGGCGAAATCACTGATTTCCTGGATCGCGTCCGGGATCGCTCTCCTCAGGAAGCTGGCGACGGTGATTTTGACATCAGGGAATACATCAATCCCCCGGCACCTTTGAACTACCAACCCCCCACTGAAGCACCTACGTCCGCCTCTTACTCACCCGTGACTCCGGAGGAACCTTCTCCCCAGGTCAGTCCAATTAAGGTTATAGACCTTACAACCTCATCACCGGCAGTTAAACCCATAGAAGTGGTGGACTTAACACAAGGGACACCTTCACCTGCTCACCGCGGGGGGTATTCGCAGGTAGAGGTTATAGATTTAACCGGCCCTTCTCCTCTGTACTCTCTCCCGGTTCCGGTAGAGGAGCTGCTTCTTAAAAGCCCGCCGGAAAAAAGAAACTGTTCCAGTGAGAGAGAAGGGGAGCCTAAGAAAAAAAGACAGAAGCGCGCCTACCACAAGAAAACCCCTGTCTCTACCCCTGCTTCAGATTCCTCAGCGACTTCATCCTATGATGCCGAGCCCATTGGTTCTGTCCCAGGTGTTCCGTCTCCTAAAGACAAGTCACACAGGCAAAAGTTTGGGGAGGGCACTGCCCCCAGTTCTTCCAGCAAGCTTGTGGGCTTTAGGTCAGTGCCTTTGGTGGTAAAAAAGTGGCCTGCTCGATTTGGTTTCCAAGAAAAGTCACCTGCCCCCAACCAAGTTTTTTATCCGGAAGGGGATAACAACGCCTGCATAGAAATATACAGGGAACCTAGCATCAGGGGAGTATGCTTGAGAACCTACCTGGACAAACCTTACGAGCGGTGCTTAAACCTAGAGGCGCGTGAATTCAGGAACTTAGTGGACCAGATAGAGTGCATCCTAGGAAAGTACAAGGAGTTACACCGCCTAGCTGCCCTTGGAGAGAGGAAGGTGGATAATCTTTTGTTGTCCTTGAACCAAGACTGCACCGACCCCAGTGGAGGCCGGGCTATGGTCCTGGTAAACTTGTACAAGGGAACTCCTAAAGTTCACATAGGAACAACCAGCTACGTGGAGGAAATGAACGCCTCGGTGTCTTCCAGCTTCAGAATGCCCCCCTCAGCCACACACTGCGGACACACTGTGTCCCCCTTCATTCTGGAGGACATAAAATCACGAGTTGGACCCTTCCTAGACGAAACGACCGATTTCTACTCTGGGTAAGTGGTCAACTTTGTATAGTGTCTGGTCAACAGCTCCTTGTTCAGTGCTTTTACATTATCATGTATATCAGCTAATTTGTAGTTAGATTTAGATGTACTCCGTTTTTAGTCAACATAGCCCAGCGTAGGTTTAAGTTCCATATGTACTCCATGTATACTTAGGTTAGGTTTTAGTTATAAGTTTGTACATAGAACATAAAGTGAAACAAGAAAAAGAAACCTTAAAAAAAATGCCGCCCAAAAAGGTAAAACAACTTTACACCGTCAACTGTCCAATGTGTAACACCCCTAGACCTCCACGTTTGGTTACTGTAGAAAACAGTGGAAAAACTTTATGTAACTCAGATTCTTGTAGAAGAGAAACTTTTTCCGACAGCTTAGAACTTCCAAAAGAAATAGAAAAAAATTCTTTGCATAAAAGCAGTTACCGTGACAACTTCAAGTCCATAGCTTCAGGTTTGGCTGTGCTTGGTAAGCTTCAGTCCATTTTCAACGTCAGAAGGACAAGTTTCAACAAAGACTTGGGAGCCAAACAGGTAACAGAGGCGCTTACCTCTATTCATAGAAATCAAGTTATGGCTTACAAAGTGGCTGTCTCTTTTGGAAGGTTGTTGTCTTCCTCTAAGGAGGAAGAAGAAGAGAAAGTCATGTACTTTCATGCTTCTGCCAACAACTCGTCTTTGTTCTATGACAGTGAAAGTCATAGAGACCCTTACATTTTCATAAGGGACGACAAAGACTTTGCAGAGTGTTTAGATTTAATAGAAAACAACATTAAAGAAGACACTCAAAGACCCTCTACTAAATGGAGTGTAATAGGCAACGTGAACGCCAACATCACACTCATAAGGGCTACGGGAGGAGAATATCTTTTAGGTAAAATGAAAACTGTTCCACCAGGTTTAAGACAAAGAGGAATGCAACACTTTCACAGAGACCCTAAAACCAAAAGGGCGTACAAGGACAACTTGTGTTTCTTTAGATGTCTGTCTTTCTTCCTGTATGAATCTTTAGAAAAAACTCAAGACCTTTTCCTTGAAGCCTATCCAGGGGTGAACAAGGAGACTTTTGAGGGTGTTAACATAAGAGATTTAGACAGGTTAGAAAAAATGTTTGAAGTTAACATAAGAATTTTTTACCTTCCCTCTTTTGGTAAAAGAAAGGGGCGACCTAAAATTATAAGGTCAAACATGTGTTCATCCAAAAAAATCATCAACTTGAACTTACACAGAAACCATGTAAGTTTAATAACTAACATGGGACTGTATGGTAAAATGTACCCCTGTGAAAAGTGTCATAAAGTTTTCACTCGTAGCTTCCTTTTGAAACAACACAATGGGGTGAAAAAAGATTGCACCAAAGTCAGCTTCAGGTACAAAGGTGGAGCATACAATCCATCCAAAACAGTTTTTCAAGTTTTAGAGGAACTGGGAATAGTTTGTTCACCTGAGAAAAAAATATACCCCTATAAAATTGTTTTTGACTTTGAAAGCTATTTCGTCCAACCTGAAAATTCGTCCCCAGAAAATGCTAACACTGTGATAGAAAAAACTCACATACCCCTTTCTGCCAGTGTAGCTTCTGATTTTCCTGGTCATACAGAACCAGTGTGTTTTGTCAGAAATTCCAACAGGGACGACGACCCTTTGGTTAAAAATGTGTTGGAACACATAAACAACTTGGGGCAGTTGATAGGAGAACAGGTGAAAGAGAATTTTAGAGATGTTTTAGACGAACTAGACTCTCTAGAAGAAAAACAAAAGGAACTAGAACATAAAGCTAGCAAAGTTTTTCCAGCAAAGAACAAAAAAAATCCCAAAAAAAAAATCTCCCATGTTCTTGAAGTGAAGGAAAAACTTCTTACCTACATAGAAAGAGTCCCTGTTCTAGGTTTCAACTCTGGAAAGTATGACATTAATTTAATAAAAAAGGAATTTCATTCTTTTTTTATAGACACAGACAAAACAGAAATGAAAACCATAAAAAAATGCAACAAGTACATAGCAGTGTACACAGACCATCTTCTTTTCCTTGACATGTTTAACTATTTGGCACCAGGTTATTCCTACGCAAACTACCTGAAAGCCTTTCTAAAAGGGAAAGCTGAAAAAGGTTTTTTTCCCTACGAGTGGATGGACAACATAAGAAAACTGAACAACAAAGCTCTTCCTCCACGCCACTGCTTCTACAGTTCTTTGTCGGGTAGTGGAATAAGCAAAGAAGATTATCTTGAATGTAAAAAGGTCTGGACAGAAAACAAAATGAAAACTATGAAGGACTACTTGATATATTACAACAACCTGGATGTTAAACCCTTTGTTTTAGCCATAAACGAGCACACAAAATTTTTTATAGATCGTGGGGTAGACATGTTCAAAGACGGTTTAACTTTGCCAGGTTTAACCTTGAAGTTTCTTTTCAACAACACTGCACCTAATGCCACTCCTTACATTCTTTTTGGTGAGAAAGAAAAGGATGTTCACTCCTTGCTCAGACGCAACTTAGTAGGGGGTCCCTCTATTATTTTTCACAGACATCACAAAAGTGGAGAAACAAGAATAAGACAAAAAAAATACGGGTCACAAAGCAAAGTATGCAGACACATAGTAGGGGTAGATGCTAACAGCTTGTACCTCAAGTGCATGGGTGAAGAGCACTGCACAGGTTATTATGTGGTGCGCAGGAAAGAAAACGATTTTCAAGCTGTCTGCAGTCAACAAATTAGCTACTCAGCCACAGAATGGTTGCGATACAAAACTGTGACAGACAAAGTCAAGATATTACACCAATACAACTACGGGGAAGTAGTATTGGGTTCAAGGAAAATAAAAGTGGACGGTTATAATCCAGCTTCAAAAAAAGTATACCAGTTTCACGGGTGCTACTGGCATGGTCACATATGTCACCTCACTAAATCAGTTTTGAGAGACCCCAATGGAAAGGCATGGTTAGAAGAAAAAAACCAAAATACCATTTTGACTACCCTATATCTTCAGTCGTTAGGTTACCCAGTAGAGGAAAAGTATGAGTGTATGTGGTTGAAAGAAAAAACTGAAAACTTGTGCAGAGAAACAAAAAGTGAATGGGAAATTAAAAGACCGTTGTGTCAAGGTAGAAAAAGTCAGGATGAAATACTGAGAGGGGTTTCTAAAGGAACAACTTTTGGACTTATTCAGGTAGACATAGAAACACCTGAATCCTTGAAAGAAAAATTCAGTGAAATGACACCTATTTTCAAAAACTGTTTAGTAGGAAAAAAAGACGTAGGTGAACATATGAAACGTTACCTGGAAGCAGCAGGTAAGCTAAAACAACCGCAACGCCAACTTATAGGCAGCTACCACGCAGAGGGAATTTTGTTGGGAACTCCTCTCTTGAAGTGGTACCTGGAGAAAGGTTTGGTAGTTACGACAGTACACCTTCTCGTAGAATACACACCAGAACAGACTTTTTTACCCTTCATGGATGAAGTAACCAAAGCTAGGAGGAAGGGAGACGAAAATATAGACTGTAAGATTTTGTCAGATCTGTACAAACTTTTGGGAAATGGTTCATACGGAAAAACCATATGCAACAAACAAAACTTTGTTCAAACAAAGTATCTTCACCCCTCTAAGGCAAGACGTTTGGCCATGCACTGGTCAGTGCAAGATGTGCAAGACATAAGTGACAACACTGTAGAACTGTCCTGTTTGCCCACCTCCATCACCTACGACCTCCCAGTTCAAATAGGGTTCATGGTATACCAATATGCCAAACTTAAAATGTTGGCTTTCTATTACGACTTTCTCCTTGAATACATAGACGAGAAAGATTTTGAAATGTGTGAAATGGACACTGACAGTTTTTACTTTGCTTTAAGTGCAGAGAAAATAGAAGACGTAATTATTCCTGAAAAACGTGAAGCTTTCTTCAGAGAACGTCACAAATGGTTGCCCTCTGAATCATGTGACAACAGTCACCACAGAGAGACCTATGTTCAGACCAAAGTTTTGGGTGAGCTGTGGCTGCCTCAACCATGCTGTAAGAGCCGTCTGGCGTTTGACAAGAGAACCCCCGGGTTATTCAAAGTGGAGTGGGAAGGTGATGAAATGACTGCCTTGAACTCCAAATGTTACATAGGCACAGGAGTAAATGTGCCCGTTAAAATGAGTTGCAAAGGTGTAATTCAAAAACAAAACCCCCTGACCACTGACAAGTACAAAGAAGTACTGGACAGTGAAAATGTTGTCACGGTAGTCAACAAAGGATTTAAAGTAGTTAACCACAGCGTTACGACTTACTCTCAAAGGAAACAAGGTCTAACCTATCAGTACATAAAGAGACAAGTATGTGAAGACGGTGTAAGCACCCTACCCCTTTCTATATAAAAAATGGTTTCTTTTTCTAGTTTCACTTCCAGTTGTACATTTCGTTGAAAGAAAAAAATTTTTAAACAAATTGTTCAAATGAACAAATTTCCTTCATAGAAAACAGTGTTAAAATGGAAAATGTTCATTTGAAAAATTGTTCAAATGAACATTTGTTCAAATGAACATTTTTCCCCATAGAAAACAGTGTTAAAATGGAAAATGTTCATTTGAACAATTGTTCAAACGAACATTTGTTCAAATGATCATTTTTCCCCATAGAAAACAGTGTTAAACTGGAAAATGTTCATTTGAACAATTGTTCAAACGAACATTTGTTCAAATGAACATTTTTTCCCATAGAAAACAGTGTTAAAATGGAAAATGTTCATTTAAACAATTGTTCAAACGAACATTTGTTCAAATGAACATTTTTTTCCATAGAAAACAGTGTTAAACTGAAAAATGTTCATTTGAACAATTGTTCAAACGAACATTTGTTCAAATGAACATTTTTTTCCATAGAAAACAGTGTTAAACTGGAAAATATTTTTTGTTCAAATGAACATTTTTCAAATAAAAAACAAAGGTAAAAAAAATGTGTACTGTATCATGAAAAAAAACTAATAAAAAAGTAAGAAAAGTGAACTGTATCACCCAAAAAATAAAAAAAACTTTTCACAAAAGTGAACGCTGTACATGTTCACGACAAAAAATAAAAAATCCGGCGCTGAAGAAAATAAGTTGGAACAGAAAAAAAAGTGGTACCAGATTTCTTAACTCATAGCGTCACGTTCACCAGATTATTAGTATCTGGTTAGATTTAAGCAACCATTTTAACATGGAAAGTTTAGAAGCTATGCTTGTGGAGCAAACCACAGAAACTCCACCTTATGACTATTACATGCGTCCAGTTTTACAAAGTGTTGCTTCATATAATCAAGCTTCTTCTATAACACCTGACAATGATATAAGTTCTGTAGCATGTGGATGTTCAGAGAATTTCTTTTGGGAAATAATACCTGCAGAAAACATTGGTTATTTTAGAGGAGCTGAACCAGACACTGTTGACCACTGTATAACTAGTGTTAAAATGTACAAATATTTCTCTTCAGCTTTTTGGGACGCCTACAGAAACTGCATGTACTATTGTCGAGTGAAAAAAGTTAACTTGATAATGCATGATTGGTGTATAGGAGTATATCAATTGCACACTGAACCTGGCTGCCCAAGACACTACACAAGGTACACTTTAGGAAGTGTAAGAAAGTTTGCTCTTACTCTCCAAGAGTTAGAATGTAATCCCATAGTAGGAGTGTTTTGTCAGTGTAATTGTAAACTGGAAGTATCTGCTATTGCTAAAACTATTTGTTTCACATGTCTGCAGGTCTCACTGGAACTTCATGCCTTAAGTATACCTGGAGTGAAAAATCATTTCTCCTTTGAGGTAAACTTTAAGGATGGTTTTTTATCTGGTCTTTTACCTGGACCCAAAAACAGTCAAACATACTTCCTGGCCCAGGCTTTGTTCGAGCATGCTATATCTAACATAGCCAAACTTAACAGTTATTGTTTCCACAACACATGGAAAACTAGTCTCACTGGCCAAAGCTGGTATCAAGCAAGTAAATTCACACACAACAAATGTTTTTGTAGTATATGTGCACGCCCCGGAAATGGAAAATCTGTCTTCATCTGTAAATATTGTGTCTAATAAAAAAATATAATCTGTTATGTGAAATAAATGAGTTGTGTTTTATTTTAATGCATGAAAAATGAAGAGACATAACAAAATGAGTCATAAGTATTGCGTAAATCCATAAAAGTATTGCATCAGAACATTGTGTAAATTCTTACAAGCATTGCGCAATGCACCCTCATACGTAGGTCATACGTTTTTGCAAGTAGGTTAGTAGGTCACTTCCGGTTTGTAAGTAGGTCAGCTCTAGGTATTGCACAATTCTTTTAATTTATGTAACTAGGTCAGGTCACTAGGTCAAATGGAATCCAGCTCTCTGATTGGTCGAAAAAACTAGGTCATAACCTTATGACGTCACTTCCTGTCAAATCCAGCCCTCTGATTGGTTAAAACTAGGTCACTTCCGGTCTACCAGTAGGTCATGACCTAGTTAGTAGCTAATCCATTGCGCTCAGTTTGCATGTATATACTACTATTGCCAGCTGAGTATATACTACCACTTATCATAGTTGATATAACTATGTCAGGCATGTAATATGAGACTTTGCACAATTCGAGATGTCTCGGTGGTGGACATTTTGTATGTGCTGCAGGGGAGCAGGTTGTTATCCAAAAATTGAAAATCTGTACAAATTTCTCAAAGTTATTCGCTCCCACTATAGACCACATCATCGCCTCAGTGCAACAAGGTTGTAACTGACATTTTGAAAAATTCTTCTGTTATAACATCTATTGACCCCTATCTACCTTCTATGAAAGTACTGAAGGTCTGTCTATCATATACATTGGCGGATCCAGGATTTGGAAAGGGAGGGGGTGCAGCCCAAAGGGAGTGGGTCCACCCCCCCAGTTATCGAGTACACGATGTGGACTTAAAGATGAGAAAGTTCAAACCCGGAGATAGAGTACTGAGGTTACACAAACCTCTGCGAAATATTAAATTAGCATCCAATTGGGATGGCCTGTTCACTGTAACTCAGGTTATAAGTGACTGTACGGTGATTATTAAATCTGACATTGTCGCTAGATTAAGAATATGGTCTGGGAGAGAGACCTCCACAGAAATGTATGGTAAAGGATTCGATAAAGTTCTGAATATGAATCGAATCCTTGACCAGGAAGCTGACCCGAAACGATATTGTCACATGTTAAAGGTATGAACAAAGATGAATTTATCTCACTCAAAGAGTCAAACCAGATAAGTACAAATATGGTAAAGAAATATTCATTTGAAGTTTTTATGGCAGTTTGAAGTTTGTCAACTATTTAAGTTTCTTCACCAGGCTAGATGTTTTTATACTGAGATGGTTCTACTGAGGTTCAATGTATAATAAGATTTCAATAATAGTTTGGTTCCTATGCCTCAGTCTAGAATTTTCTGTTTTACAAGATTATTTTCTGCATGGTAAGAAAAGTTTGAGGTTTTTTTTTTTTATTGACTTTGATTCTCTTTCTTTCAGGGCTTGCTGAACAAAATGAACAAAACCACAATGGTAGACCTGATTCTAACAGAAACCTCCATGGACATCAGCCAGGATGTGACCAACAACACAATACCAACATATCCTTTATCTCAACATTTCAACATGTCTTCCCAGTCTAATTCTACAACTGCCGATACTGGTGGTTCTACTTCACCATGCGCATCATCTGGGCAGTACTCTCCATGTTTGGTCTGTAGCACAGAGTTGAAGTATCACATAATTTACTCTATGAATATCTTATAAGAAGCCCGCCACCAATGCCATAACATTTTCAGAATTGATCTATGTGCTGGAATACCACTCAAATGAGGTGTGTATTATGTACAAGAATGGGTCTCTGGTGCCTTGTAGAATCAGCCATCAGGCTTTTGCCGGCAAGACTGCTGCTGGGCCCATGGTCATTGCTAGACTGCAGGACCGGATGTATCGTTGTATACTCTTGGGACATTGCACTAAAATTTGGTTTTCACGGCTTGCAAACCAGGAGCTTAATTCAAAACATCCCAGGATTGCAACCCCAGCGATCTTAGTGTAGGCACATATCATAAGACCTGGCCGGTCTACCCTATCTAATGCAGTGGTTGCAGGCCTGTCAAGAATAGCAAGTCCTGGGATCACTTCACTATTCCTTTTCCAGCACTAAGATCACTGCGATCTTAGTGAAAGAATTGCATAGTGGTTTCACCTGAGTACAAGAGTACTTATAGGGAACACTCCTGATCGAAAGAGTGAATAGCCCTGATTTTTTAGGTATCGGACGTTACACGATTCATATTTTGTGTATCGAACTAGTTTGGAGGGGTACAGGGGGATTATGGATATTTTTTTGGTTGACGATTGATGTCCAAACATCCTGGAAATGATACCTGTGATCATATACGATACAAAAAGTGACATTGGGATACTTCAGAAGTTCTTTATTCAACACAGTACACTTGTAAAAATTACAAAAATTACAAAAACCACAATTTTGGGCCTTTTTCGACTTTAGCGGGTCGCAACTCTGGGAATTTTCAACTAATCTCAACAAATCCTGTTTTTTTTTTAAAGCGATACATGCGATACATTTTTTGCCCCTCCCCTTTTACAGGGTCAGGGTTCTCTTGCCCCCACTAAAGGGGCCTAAAACTGCACGTATGCACCCTTTAGCCTAAAGTCGTGCTCTGGCCTTTTGAAATAAAGAAACAGGTATCTTTTAGCCCACTCCCCGGTCAGAGGTGTTGAAAAAGGGGTTTCCCCCCTTCCTTCAAACTCATCGTTGTCAGAAATGAGGGGGTGGGAAGCTGCTGTAATATGAAATACAAGTCAAGCATATAGCTGAATATATCCTATGTGTAGGGAGGCTGTAAAATATTTTTGTGCATTTGCGCAAAACCCCATCTCCAGCCCCTGCTGATAAATAATAACCATGATGATACTTTTACTTGGTAGGTTTTGTATTGAATAGAAATATCATATATGGCATACTCGGTGTCGCATCTTCTATCGTAAGTGCAAGGTGCAGACCTACCTGATGCATTATGATGCATTATGAAGCATTATGATGCCACAATTGGTCTGATGCATCACATTATTGACTACACAGCACTACAAATAAATGCTACTCAGAGGTGCCTTTTTACACTGCTTGCATATTCACTTTCATGAATAACAATATATAGCCCATCTAAACTATAAAATATTATTATGTAATATAATATTGATGAAAACTTTAGTATTGCAATTAAGGACATGGTTGCAATAGCTTCCAAGCCTAAAGACAATGCACTGCTTGGTGCATTTTGGACCAAATGTGACATAATACATTTCACCAGAGACCCCTGCTCTCTGCCCTTATGATAGCAGATATGATACTGAGTAAGTCGGAATCTTTTATTCAATTCCAAGACTACAAAAAGAAGCCATCATGGAAAAAGGGTGATATTTTCTATGTTATGGCAATGAATGTTAAAATAAGCCCCTGTCGTAGTGTAGAAATCTGCACTGTAAAAAAATGACTGTTGAATCTACCACGGATCCTGGTAAAACTGAACAGTGGACAACCATGATTGAAAAGCACTGAACCAGTGTAGTTTTTATAAGAAGCCCCAGGTGGCAGTACGCTAGTACACAAATGTACAAGGAATCTCTGTGAAAATAACAACTGATCTCTGGCAAGTTTGTGACAAGGAATGCGCTATTATTTCAATGACTCACGACCCGTCTCCCAATATCCCAAAGTCGCACACATTGTGATTTGTCACAATCTATGGATATCTATGAGAGTCATTAAAATAAGGATTCATCCAGTTTCGATAGGGGTAGATTGAGTTAAGATCGATTTCATTTGAGGCTATATAATACAAGTTCTTCGATGCCTATACGGCAGAGTCTGAACTTAGCGCAAAACTTGAGATCTCACGTGCCAAAAGTAAATTTTTCTTGTTATGTCTATTATTTGTAACTAGATTAACAAAATCACTTTTTTGATGGAAAGTTGACAGGGACAATTTGTCACCTATATTGAACAACTAGCCAGACTACAAATCTTAAGATTAGTAGTAATTTTTGTTTATTTGTTTGTATTTGTTTATACTGTACTTGATTCTCTTGTTTATTTAGCGGTATAGGGACCTACACTCTCAACCCCAATTGTAAATGGGCAGTAAAGACCACTGTACTGGGTACACGGCAAGCTACTATAGGGTCATTAGATTTGTATTAACAGCAGCTCCTACTGTTTTCCAAAAAATAAAAACAATGTACTGTAAATAGCCTGGCGCAGTCTGACAGTGCACATGTTCAGAAAATAAAAAAGAATTCAAATGTTTCAATCTAGCACACAGAAAAACTTGCAAGCCCATGAGCTAGAAGTTCCGAATCGGCGTGTAGTTCCCATAGTGTCCACTAGATGTCTCACAAGCTTGCCGTTAGCGTCACTTCACCCAATAGCGTCACTTTTTTAGAAACAATTTTTAAGATATTTTTGTGAAAAACAAATCTTATTTTGGGACTCCCCAGGCAATTTTGCGAACACCCTAGTTTAATTCTGGACCTCCCCAGTCCATTCCCTGACAAATATAATTGTTTTGATAAAAGTTGATTTCATTTTCGGACTCCTCGGTCAATTTCACTACATCCCCAATTCGATTCTAGACCTTGTAAGTCAATTCCCTGACCTTGACAAGGTTAATATGTCCTCAAAAAGTGACGCTGTGGACATTGCAGAACCTCCCAACTAATCTGTCTTGGAATGACCTACACTCTCAGCCCCAATTGTAAATGGGCAGTAAAGACCACTGTACTGGGTACATGGCAAGGTACTATAGGGTCATTGGACTTGTACTATCAGCACCTCCTCCTGTTTTCCAAAAATAAAAACAATGCACTGTAAATAGCTTGGTGCAGTCTGACAGTGCACATGTTCAGAATATAAAAAAAATTCAAATGTTTCAATCTAGCACACAGAAAAACTTGCAAGCCCATGAGCTAGAAGTTCCGAATCGGCGTGTAGTTCCCATAGTGTCCACTAGATGTCTCACAAGCTTGCCGTTAGCATCACTTCACCCAATAGCGTCACTTTTTTTAGCGCCTCCCACGCCGCGTAGCGGCGGTACCGCGAAGCGGTACGGGAGTGCGCAATGATGATTTCATTTGCCCCATGTGATGAGGTCTCACAATACAAAATTGCATTAACGGCGCGAGGCGTTTTTTTACGCGGTCACAACCACATTTCTTGTTAGAAACAATTTTTAAAATATTTTTGTGAAAAACAAATCTTATTTTGGGACTCCCCAGGCAATTTTGCGAACACCCTAGTTTAATTCTGGACCTCCCCAGTCCATTCCCTGACAGATATAATTGTTTTGATAAAAGTTGATTTCATTTTCGGACTCCTCGGTCAATTTCACTACATCCCCAATTCAATTCTAGACCTTGTAAGTCAATTCCCTGACCTTGACAAGGTTAATATGTCCTCAAAAAGTGACGCTGTGGACATTGCAGAACCTCCCAACTAATCTGTCTTGGAATGACCTACACTCTCAGCCCCAATTGTAAATGGGCAGTAAAGACCACTGTACTGGGTACATGGCAAGGTACTATAGGGTCATTGGACTTGTACTATCAGCAGCTCCTCCTGTTTTCCAAAAATAAAAACAATGCACTGTAAATAGCTTGGCGCAGTCTGACAGTTTCCATGTTCAGAATATAAAAAAAAATTCAAACGTTTCAATCTAGTACACAGAAAAACTTGCAAGCCCAAAAATAATGTTCTTAACCCTTTAAGGACCACTGATACATTGATGCATCATCCCCATTGGTCGTCATGATGCATGAATGCACGAATTCAAAGGATCGGCATGATGTACAAATGTAGCCCTGGTGACTTACTCACCACGGCGACATTTGTACATCATGGTGATCCTATGGGTTTGGATACACTCCTGGAGGGTCGACATGATGCACCAATGAAGTGCTGTCGAGCAGTCTCTCCAGCACTTTATTGGTGCATCATGTCGATCAATGGGCTTTATGCAACTCCTGTATGAGTGGCCCTTAAAGGGTTAACATTGAAATCGTTTCTTCTTGGGGTCATTACACAAAAAGAGGGTGACGTAATGGAAGAACTTCTGCTAATTTAGAAGAAGTAATAGCTTGATAGTAATTTTCCACAGGTTACCACACATCACACAATAAATGTTGCATTTTCATGGTGTCACTCACTATGGAAGTGACGCTATGGCACAGGGTACCATCGTCACTTGACCTAGTTCTGTCCATAGCGCTACTTCCGGTTGTATTAGCTAGAAGTTCTGAATCGGCGTGTAGTTCCCATAGTGTCCACTAGATGTCTCACAAGCTTGCCGATAGCGTCACTTCACCTAATAGCGTCACTTTTTTAGGATGTGTCATCATATTATAATTTGGAGGGAAACAATTTTTAAAATATTTTGGTGAAAAACAAATCTTATTTTGGGACTCCCCAGGCAATTTTGCGAACACCCTAGTTTAATTCTGGACCTCCCCAGTACATTCCCTGACAAATATAATTGTTTTGATAAAAGTTGATTTCATTTTCGGACTCCTCGGTCAATTTCACTACATCCCCAATTCAATTCTAGACCTTGTAAGTCAATTCCCTGACCTTGACAAGGTTAATATGTCCTCAAAAAGTGACGCTGTGGACATTGCAGAACCTCCAAACTAATCTGGGAAACCTTTACTCTAATGACCCTAGCGTAACAACCTGAGCAGAACTTCTTTTGCAAACAATCCTTTGTACAATGCTTTTTCTTACGCTATGGAAAAGTGTTATTTTATGAGAGAAAAATTACAGCGTCACCTGGTTTATGTAATGGGATGTGACGCTATGGACATTTGATTGTGTAATGCCCCCTAGCAAGTGCGTAAAGTGTATCCACCCAAGAATCCTACATTATAACGAGTAAAGGGCCTAAATGCCCTATCGGGTTTATGAGGGTCAAACAGTCATGGACACATGGAGATCTAGGTCTGTGTACTTTACTGTCTGTCTGTATGTCTGTGCCCTACTTTGCTGCATGTAATATCCTGAATATCCTAGTCACTGAGTGTCAAGTCTAGGGATGGTTACGGTGTATGTGACTCTCAGTATTACTTTGTAGACACTGAGTAGTACCAGTTTACTATTAACTACACGCAAAGGTAAGTGGCATTTAATATTGGGGCCCTTAATGCGGGGTCCCCAATGTCCCATGTCGATTTTAAGAAATGATCATGTCACTGTGTCGATTTTAAGAAATGTCCAAGTCACTGTGTCGATTTTAAGAAAAGCTCATGTCCCCATATCAATTTTAAGAAGGTGCCAATGTCCCATGTCACTAAGCTCAAAAATGCCAATGTTGCCATGTCGATTTTAGGGGTCTAGGGCCCTAATATTACTGACTATATCAGTACTGTGATGCCTCATAGATAAGGCATGACATAGTGTTTGCTAGGGCAGGCGCAGTGCACAAGGGTGCTACGTGGCCAATACTATTGGGTTGTAATGTCACTAAATTACAGGTCCTCACTAAGACCTGACAGTGAGCAGTCCTGGTGTGTTAGGAAATGGACTCCTGCCCTATACTGTGAAATCCTCGCCTACCAGTTGAACCCTGACTCCAGGAAGATCCCATTATTTTCAGCAAGGGTCTATACTTGTTTGTTATCAACCAATAAAGTAAATAACTGCTGGAGGCCATTTCTCAAGACACTACAACTGCACACAGCCACTACGATTTGAAACTCCAAATCTTAGTGTCAGTAATCGTAAGCCGTGCCTTATGACTGCTCTGTACGATCAGCCTTTATTTGATACATAGGGTTTGGTAGGGCTGTGGTAGTTCTGCAGACACTACATGACCAATACTACTAATGTCACTAAGTTTAGGATTTCCACTATATGACCTGAAGGTGAGCAGTCATAGAGTGTTATGAAATGGCCTCCTGATCATACAGAGCAGTCCTAGGGCATTACCTACGAATACTGGCACTAATTAGTTTTTTTTTGGTTTTATACCATAGCGGCTGTGTGCCATCGTAATGTCTTAAGAAATGGCCTCGGGTACCTAATTGCTCAACACCAAGTATGCGCCCTAGGGCGATTCCCCAACACATCATGCACCTTACATGGGATGTTCAAATGTTCTCACTAAATGTAAATCAACGCAGCATTATGCTTGTGGGGCATGTTTATAAATTATATATGTACATATGTGTGTGGTAGATGCAATGTGAGGGGAGCAGTGGCTAGTTGTGTGTATTGTTATACACCGTGTATAAGACACATTCTACGTATAAGGCGCACCCAGACTCTTGGGCCTCCCCCACCGACATAACATAACTATAAGTGTAGTACCGTAAATTCTATTGTATAAGCTGCACCTAGTACCAGAACCCAAATACAAATTCGGCTTATAGGTTGTTGCTCAAAGTCTGGCTGCGGCTTATACACGGGTATTCTACACTATACTGAAATGCCAATTTTCAAGCCCTAGGTAAGGCTTATAGCTTTCTCTCAAACTCAGGGTGCGGCTTATACGAGGGTGTGGTTTATATGAGAGAATTTTCTCTACTGCTATGTCACATATAGGGCACATCTCGCATATATGAGGCGCAAACTGACTTGATGCTGAATCCACAAGGTGCACCCATAATTGCTTTTGTCATTTTAATACTGTACTATAGTACAGAATCCTCGCCTATAAGGCACATCCCCAACTTTTGCTGACTCTATAATACAAGTACCCTAGGAGTCCATCCTAGCACAATGTGTGCCTATTATACAGTGTATCATGGTAAATGTACGCTGTATGGTGGGGCCTCACATTAGTGTCTCCCAATTCACATTCGTTTCTCATTTCCCGCTGTTCTTCGCTTTGCTGATAGGACCATGTAATCGATGACGGATAGCTCTTTTCAATTACTTTCCTCTTGTTAAGAGGGAATATAGCTTTTTTTCTGTAAAGTCAAAATGCCAAAACCAATTAGAGAGGAACAACTGTAGCTGATGCTGTGTAGTAGGTCAATTGTCATCTCTTAATTACCCTCACAGAACCTATAAATAAGGTGCTTTCTTCCTGAATTCATTCACAGTCGACATGGTGACCACAGGGAATCCATGCTGGGCACCAGACAACCCATCAGAACAAGAAATTGTTAATAAATGTGAACCACTGAAGAAGTTACTGAACAAAAACTTGGCAGACCTGGCTGACAATGTACGGATGGATGACCTCTGGCCCCATCTCATCACATTAGATGTACTGGATCAGAAGATGGCTGCCACACTGGTAAGGCTTTTTTTTTTTACAATACATCTATTGTGAAATATCATAAGCCTATATGTATTGTAATGTATGATCAGTCTATCAAAATGTATTATGAAAATGTTTTGCGAAAAGGCTATGTACATGCACTGTGAAAATATGATGAGCCTTTGTACATTCATTTGAAATATGATAGGTCTCTTTTCATGTATTGTGAAAGTGAAATAGGATAATGTTGTGTAAAAATATTGTGAAATAATAAGCCTGTGTACACATGAAGACAGGGTAAAATAATGGTTCAACCCTGATGAAAATAAAATATCCTGTATTGAGAACATATATATGGGTGTTATAATTATCTCAGAACCGTATATATATGTAGCGGTTCTGCTACTGTATATTTGTGTGCTACCCTGGGACTCACATAGGGGGCAGGCCTGCATAGTCTCATCTAGGTCACCTGTCCCCCAGGTAGCCACCACACACAAACAAGGAGGCCACCATATTGTTGTAGTTTTATGACAATGAAAATATATTGATGATGTTGATAAGATAATCCTAATGAAACATACTTGAATGTTGTACTATTTATCAGAGCTCTGTCTAAATAGATTTATTTTCAACCGTACAGAAGCAAGGCACAAACTATGAACAAGTACAGAAAATGATATCCTGGCTCCTGAAAAACCCCAAATGGAAGCTGAATGCTTTCCTTAGAGCTCTATACTTGGACAGTCAGGAACATATCATCAGCCAAATTCTGAAGTTAAGCCCAGAGCAATTTGGCAAGACTGAGGCTGTTGGAAGTAAGCAGGATGAACCTAAACAAGGGAGCAATCAGCAGTATGGAACGCTATCTGAAAAACTAAAGGACGGTAAGTGTTAAAACTAACTGTAATCTCTTCTTAGCAAGATACCATATCATAAGCTTATTCAATGAGTTATACATCCAGTACTTTGCCTTCAATTACAAAAGTACATTGTTTTTAAGACATCATTCTTCCCTCCAAATAAGGGATCAAAGTTAATAAATTACAAACTCAGTGGCGGATCCAGGATTCTCTAGAGGGGGGGGGCAAGACCTGGTGAAAGTGTTAGGAGTGTTACATGTCTCGCGCAGCGGTCAAGCTAGAGGGGTTTGGGGGCATGCCCCCCCCCAAGAAAATTTTGAGGGTTTAGACTTGAAATGGTGCATTCTTATGCATTCTAACTGAACATATAAAGTCTCAGGTCTTGTAAAATTTAAGTGAGAAATCAGTTTTTATGTTAACAATTCTTGATGAATAGGTGGCCTGTATATCTCCTTCCCTACACAAACAGAATGCATTGAAGATCTCTACAAGAAATATTCCATTCTGGTACATCATTGAACACCATATGAAATAGGGCATTTGTATTAAGCTTATGATAATTGAAAGGATGGGGGTTTGGGGGCTTAGCCCCCAAGAGAAAGTTGAAATCTAAGAGTTGAAATGATGCAATCTGAGGCATTTTGGCACTACATATAGATTGGTATCACCCCTACTCCCCTAAAGAAATCAAGGGCTCTGGAACCATTTGAAGTTTGAAAAAAAAGGTTCGGGGGAAAGAGAATGGGGGAGAGGATATTATTGTGTCACCTGAAGAGGGAAAAGGGTAATTTCTTTAGTGTATAATGATCTGTGCTGGAATATGAAGTGCTGGCTGGGTATATTGTTGTGAGGATGGAAGTAGTGGGGTATAGGGGAACCCCAGGAAAAATTTTGAAAAATGCCAGGACAAAAGGTGCATTCTGGTGCTTTTTAAAAATAGATGACACATTTTCTAGGCCCTGATAAGATTTTGTTTTGAGGGCAAGACCTCCCCTAATATGTGATCCTAGGGCTTAAGTGATAAAACATGTTGAGGGGGGATGGGGGAGATATGACCCTAAAAGACTGAAATCTAGTGACCAAATGGTGCATTCTGAAGCAAATTTGCACAAATTCTTCTGTCTGTTACCCCAGATCATCCAATGTCCATCATACATGTACTTAGCCCTTAGGATCAATGATCATACATGTGCAACTAACCACCCAGGTTAAGCCTGTAGATACCATCAATGTGGTCTGTACATGGAACCCTGGTGATATACAATGATACAATGTACATGCATTGTGTCAACCTTATGTACTTTCTCCAAAAGGTTAAGCATGAGTTCCAATGATGTGGCATTAGGGTAAAGTGCAATTTAGAACTGAGGGTCATTCTGGGAGGTGGGCTGGAAGGTGTTTTTTGAATATTGGAGGACAGAAATAATTATTTCAAAATCATGAAAGAAATTCAGTTTTTATTGCACATATAAGAGAACCCAACAGGTCATTTCCTGATGATTAAAGCTTTCTAATGGTATATGGAACCCTATATTCAAATAACTGCCTCCATCTCCTTTCCTTTCCCCTCTCCCTCTCTCTTCTCTTCCTCCTCCTCCTTCTCCTTTTTTTTTTTTTTTTTTGGGGGGGGGGGCAAGGCCCGTTCGGCCCCCCCCTGTATCCGCCACTGAAACTTACAGGTCATTGTTAGATAATAGTGAAAACAGTATTTCCTTGCTACTTGAAATCTGGTTCCTCTCCTGATCCCCAGGATTTTCCTTGGTATATTAAGGTGGCTGGTGGGGATAGGCAAAGAGTAATTAGATTTTCGCCATATTCTCACCATAGTCCCAAAATGGACATGTACTTTTCATATGTGCAAAAATAATATCGGGGTCGTCCCATGCATATTTTTGAGATACAGAAGATTCAATGCTATATAGATTATATAGTGATTTGTCACATAAATCCCCAGATTCATATAAAAAAGTAATTGAATCTGCTCTTAATTTCTTTAGCACTTAGATTTTGTGCATATCTTTGTAGTAATTACAATATTGACATATGGTCCCAGGCATATTTCTTATGTTTTGGATGATTGAAATAACAAATAGTATTATATAAGGAAATAGCTAGGTTGCTGACATGTAGATTGTGTAGCTTCTTGAAGGTGGTCACATACAGCAGTCCTCATGGCTCATGTGTAGGGCATCTGCCTTACTCTCAGGAGGGTTCAAATCCAAGCCTTGGCCTTCCTGAAATTTGCATGTTTCGTTTATCCATAGTGCTATTGTAAAAAAGTGACCCCTGGTGTTCAAATGCTGAACTACCAATCCCTGCCAGCCACCATAACTGAGGGTGATCCACTAGTGACACACGTGTAGGAGAAGGGGGGGAATTGTCCAGGGTTCCTATACATTTCAATAGGAAAAGCAGGACAAAGGGACAGGGGCTTTCTGCGGTTGATTCCATAAACAGATTGGGCATTAGAGAGATAAACATGTTATACTTCTTTCCAGCGATTAAGGTGCAAAGTGACTTCTACACCCGGTCCATGATGACGGGTCACCTGTTTGACCTGAAGGAGCTGGGTATACCATATGACATCAATGACTGCTATGTCAATGTGGCAGCATATGAAGATGGATACTTGAGGTAAATGTTGCAGTTGTTACCCAATAATATAATAATGCTATCCAAATTATTCAAATACTATCAATGTTAGTATTTCCCAAAACCTTCCTAAGTATGATCCAACTTTGATCCTCAAAGACTGATGACATCTACTTTGTTCAGGCAGATTCTGATTCAATTAGCTTTTTTCCTCCATACAATCTGCCCTTTCAATCTACCATATAATACCCCATGTATAAGATTCACCCTGTATATAAGTAGCGCTCTGCACTTTAGACAATCCTATAGCGCATACCTTGGGCACATTTTGAACTAGTGTTGTACTAATCTGATGTACAATATTGAGCTCTCTGAGAGAATCCCTTCCTAAATATATCCAACCAAAAGCAGCATTTGGTCTGAGACATTCCTCTTTCCTGTTCCAGAGATAGGAAAGATATTCCTCCGGAGAAAATACTTAAAGTTGAACCTGGGAACCCAAAACTACGAACAGTTCTCTTGTCAGGACCAACTGGATCTGGAAAGTCGACAACTGTCAAGCGTATTGCTTATGAATGGAGCATACATAAGGAAGAGGAACGAGATTGGGATCTGGTCATACTTCTGAACTTGTCAACTCTGAAGCTGGCTCCAGGGGCATCAACAAAAGATAATATCAAGGAATCCATTTGGCAGAGTCTAGTAGGTGATGAAGAAAAGAATGAGATAATGGACCATCTTTGCAACAAACAGTTCAGAGTGCTCATTATTGCAGACAACCTTGATGAGTGTCGAGATCAGGAGACTTCTAGGATTTTGAGAGAAATGGTAGAAGAAACTCACAAGGGTAGTACAAATGTTACCATGCTAGTGGCTTGTAAGTCAGGGCTCTGCCCAATCAAAGAAGACCACTTTGACAGGCGTATGAAAGTTGATGGATTCACCCTTGATGATGGTCTACAGTATGTGAAGAACTTTTACAGCAAGTGTCGTGACCAACCAGACAAGGCTCTCTTGGATTATACAGTGAACAACAAATACAATCTGGATCATATTCTCACAAATCCCATGTTCACACACATTTTCAGTGTAGTAACATCCAATGGGACACTAAGACCAACTGAAGGACAAACATTAAGCAAAATAGACATTCTTCGCGCACTAGTGATGACATTGACTGAACGGCAGTTGGAAAAGAACAAGAATAGCCAGGGCAATCAAGATGATCTATCACCAGAGATTGATTTGGAAAATCAATCCCTGAGATTCTATAACATGTGTCTCTTTGCCATCTTAAAAGACAGCAGGTCCCTGAAAGAGGATCTTCTTGAAAGATTTGGTATTGATAAAAGAAACCCACTCCTTGCATTTCTTGAGGTGAGAAATGCATTCAATGAAAGGTACCAACGTGTGGTAGAATGGCATTTCACGCACATAGTGTTCCTAGAATTTTTCGCCACATGTGCACTTAAAAAATTAACAGACAAAACATTTGAGCACTTTGGTTTGCTTCTGTGCTGCTGCCAACAACTCCGCAATGTGCAGAGGATGCTGTTCAGTTACCTTGGTCGAAACAAAAATCAGGTACAAAAGTTGTCTAACATGATCCAAGCAACACTTCTTCTGCAGTCAATACCAGGTAAATATGAACAAGTGAAACATCCTGATAATGAACATCTTAAAAAGATACACCAGATACAACATGCAGTGAAATCTTTGATGAATAGCGATGGACATTTACAGGTGCTCCTTCCAACAGCCGACCATGTTGAGAACTTGGAAGCACCAAAACTCTCAGCCAAAGTAAAACTCCTCTGGGATCAAATCAGATGCTTCTATCGAAAGAATGCCAAGAATTCTCAAGCCGCAGGCCTTTTCTACATCATGACTAGGGACTTGGTGGTCATGAAGCACATACTTGAATGCATCAATGAGGTTCCAGGAGAATTTCAGCCTTCACTCTTCAGCAACAGCATCAAATGCCTTCTCCCTTCAAAATAGTATGGAAATTTTCTGAATGCTCTGTTTTAGTTTTGTGTCAGTGTCACAAACATAATAGGTACAGTAAATTAAAGAAGCATATATCATAATGGTCAAAAATATGCAACCCATGACCCTGTAAAGATTAAATACTATCTGATATCTATCACAGAAAATGCATTTTGATTATAGGCCCAGTTTCAAATATTCCAAACTGGTTGCAAGTAGTGGGCACCATTGTCGCTGCTCTAGATCTTATGTGAAAGATATCAACATGCACAAAACACCTGATGTATTGTTTTTCCCTTCGTTTCCTCTGTTCCCCCTTAGCCTTGAGGGAGGTGGAACTTGTCAAACAGTCTATGGCACTGGTGGTACAAGGTGGACTGAAATACAGGAGACAACCGATGGAATCTGTATCTATACATCCTGTCCCGAAGATGCATGCCAAGCTATTGCACAGCATAACAAGTCCGCAGTGGTAGACCCCACAAACAATGAACAGGGAAAAATAACTCTCACATTCCTTCCAGAACTAACACATTTGCATGTCACTGCCAGCCAACTAGCTACAGGGAAATGGAAACCACTAGATCAGTTTCTTGACACTGGATGTTGGCTGGCACTGTTGGGTGCACTCTCCAAGCTTGGAACAAAGGCAGACAGGTTTGTTGTTAACTGGAATAGAACACATAATGTGAGCATTATAGGCTTCCTTAACTGTCTTCTTCAGGAAAAAACCCAAGATCATCTTGATAACATACTAATTGAGCATGATACGTGGCTCAATATCCGAATGAGGTTTGGTCAGGTTGATGTCAAAGACCTATCTGAGTGGACGAACAGGTACATGAGACAAAGCAGAGTATGTATTCAGCTGTTTGATCTACAGTGCGGCAATCAAAGCCCTCATCCACTTCAGGATGACCTAGATGTTTGTCTACACAAAACGGTTCATGGTGGCAAAAGTCTCATCTCAAGTTTAGTGATGTGAGTATAGGATCTTACGTATCCTGGATTATAGATGAATCTAAACTCTCTTGATTCATTTAAAATAAGATGATGAGTAGCTAATGTAGTCTTTGCCTAGCTAATAAAAAAGTTCTTTTACGTCAAAACAATGCCTAAACATTCTATAGCATTTGGCCCCGACCACAGCATCTGGAATGCTGTATAACGTTTTTGATGACTGGATGGTTTTCTTGATTGCAGGTCTAATCCTGGTGGCTCTGTAACATGGTTTAGGTAAGTCATTACTATTTAGAATCTTATAGTTGACATATTCAGAGGCGTAGGAAGCAAATCTTCATTGGGGGGGCCCAGCGAGGGCACCGTCGTGACCACCTTGAATTGTCGGCTAATGCGTGATGGCGTCTATTTAATGCCTATATAGAATTCATATAGAAAAGTAACTTTTGGTAAATTTTGGATCTGACTTTAGGCTCAGACCCCCATTTTCCCTATGACATCACCATAATAATCTAATTTGAGATGTAAAGTTTTAGCTTCTTTTCCATTGTGTTTATGAGTTCTTGGAAAATATTGGGGGGGCCCAGACATACTCAGGCCCCACCTCCTTCATGATTGGGGGGGCCCAGGCCCCCCTGGCCCCCCCTTTTCCTACGCCCCTGCATATTTGAGTAACTTTAGCTTTGAAAGTATGTTGCAACTTATGATTTTAAATTTCATTTGGCATATCTCTTACACACACACACACACCCACACACACACACCCACACACACACACATATATATATATATATATATATATATATATATATATATATATATATATATATATATATATATATATATATAATACCAACTTTAATCATAATAATACTTCTACCCAAGTATTTGATACATATTGTCCCTTAAAAATAGCATCCAAGACATTTCCACTGTTTATTTTCACTTACAAGGAAACTGAACACAGCATCTACTGAGGCTGTACAACCTACACAAGATGAACCCTCCAAACCAGGCTCTGACATCAAGATAGTTGCTGTTGGAGATGGAGCTTGTGGGAAGACTTGCCTGATGGTCAGCTACATCTCTGGGAAATTTCCAGAAGTATATGTTCATACTGTCTTTGAGAACTATGAAACTAGGACCAAGGTACTTATGGTTGTTAAGTTTAGCCTGTGTTAAAATCATCCCTTTTTTACCAATGGAAGGGACTTTGCTCTAGTTTGAATAAATGGGGTGTTATGGTACCTGTCGAATAATACTTTGCCTCTCTGTATATATGGCGTTAGTAGTATATACATGCAAACTGAGCGCAATGGATTAGCTACTAACTAGGTCATGACCTACTGGTAGACCGGAAGTGACCTAGTTTCAGCCAATCAGAGGGCTGGATTTGACAGGAAGTGACGTCATAAGGTCATGACCTAGTTTTTTCGACCAATCAGAGAGCTGGATTTCATTTGACCTAGTGACCTGACCTAGTTACATAAATTAAAAGAATTGCGCAATACCTAGAGCTGACCTACTTGCAAACCGGAAGTGACCTACTAACCTACTTGCAAAAACGTATGACCTACGTATGAGGGTGCATTGCGCAATGCTTGTAAGAATTTACACAATGTTCTGATGCAATACTTTTATGGATTTACGCAATACTTATGACTCATGCATTAAAATAAAACACAACTCATTTATTTCACATAACAGATTATATTTTTTTATTAGACACAATATTTACAGATGAAGACAGATTTTCCATTTCCGGGGCGTGCACATATACTACAAAAACATTTGTTGTGTGTGAATTTACTTGCTTGATACCAGCTTTGGCCAGTGAGACTTGTTTTCCATGTGTTGTGGAAACAATAACTGTTAAGTTTGGCTATGTTAGATATAGCATGCTCGAACAAAGCCTGGGCCAGGAAGTAAGTTTGACTGTTTTTGGGTCCAGGTAAAAGACCAGATAAAAAACCATCCTTAAAGTTTACCTCAAAGGAGAAATGATTTTTCACTCCAGGTATACTTAAGGCATGAAGTTCCAGAGAGACCTGCAGACATGTGAAACAAATAGTTTTAGCAATAGCAGATACTTCCAGTTTACAATTACACTGACAAAACACTCCTACTATGGGATTACATTCTAACTCTTGGAGAGTAAGAGCAAACTTTCTTACACTTCCTAAAGTGTACCTTGTGTAGTGTCTTGGGCAGCCAGGTTCAGTGTGCAATTGATATACTCCTATACACCAATCATGCATTATCAAGTTAACTTTTTTCACTCGACAATAGTACATGCAGTTTCTGTAGGCGTCCCAAAAAGCTGAAGAGAAATATTTGTACATTTTAACACTAGTTATACAGTGGTCAACAGTGTCTGGTTCAGCTCCTCTAAAATAACCAATGTTTTTTGCAGGTATTATTTCCCAAAAGAAATTCTCTGAACATCCACATGCTACAGAACTTATATCATTGTCAGGTGTTATAGAAGAAGCTTGATTATATGAAGCAACACTTTGTAAAACTGGACGCATGTAATAGTCATAAGGTGGAGTTTCTGTGGTTTGCTCCACAAGCATAGCTTCTAAACTTTCCATGTTAAAATGGTTGCTTAAATCTAACCAGATACTAATAGTCTGGTGAACGTGACGCGATGAGTTAAGAAATCTGGTACCACTTTTTTTCTGTTCCAACTTAATTTCTTCAGCGCCGGATTTTTTATTTTTTGTCGTGAACATGTACAGCGTTCACTTTTGTGAAAAGTTTTTTTTATTTTTGGGTGATACAGTTCACTTTTCTTACTTTTTTATTAGTTTTTTTTCATGATACAGTACACATTTTTTTTATTTGAAAAATGTTTATTTGAACAAAAAATATTTTCCAGTTTAACACTGTTTTCTATGGAAAAAAATGTTCATTTGAACAAATGTTCGTTTGAACAATTGTTCAAATGAACATTTTCCAGTTTAACACTGTTTTCTATGGGAAAAAATGTTCATTTGAACAAATGTTCGTTTGAACAATTGTTCAAATGAACATTTTCCATTTTAACACTGTTTTCTATGGGGAAAAATGTTCATTTGAACAAATGTTCGTTTGAACAATTGTTCAAATGAACATTTTCCATTTTAACACTGTTTTCTATGGGGAAAAATGTTCATTTGAACAAATGTTCGTTTGAACAATTGTTCAAATGAACATTTTCCATTTTAACACTGTTTTCTATGGGGAAAAATGTTCATTTGAACAAATGTTCGTTTGAACAATTTTTCAAATGAACATTTTCCATTTTAACACTGTTTTCTATGAAGGAAATTTGTTCATTTGAACAATTTGTTTAAAACTTTTTTTTCTTTCAACGAAATGTACAACTGGAAGTGAAACTAGAAAAAGAAACCATTTTTTATATAGAAAGGGGTAGGGTGCTTACACCGTCTTCACATACTTGTCTCTTTATGTACTGATAGGTTAGACCTTGTTTCCTTTGAGAGTAAGTCGTAACGCTGTGGTTTACTACTTTAAATCCTTTGTTGACTACCGTGACAACATTTTCACTGTCCAGTACTTCTTTGTACTTGTCAGTGTTCAGGGGGTTTTGTTTTTGAATTACACCTTTGCAACTCATTTTAACGGGCACATTTACTCCTGTGCCTATGTAACATTTGGAGTTCAAGGCAGTCATTTCGTCACCTTCCCACTCCACTTTGAATAACCCGGGGGTTCTCTTGTCAAACGCCAGACGGCTCTTACAACATGGTTGAGGCAGCCACAGCTCACCCAATACTTTGGTCTGAACATAGGTCTCTCTGTGGTGACTGTTGTCACATGATTCAGAGGGCAACCATTTGTGACGTTCTCTGAAGAAAGCTTCACGTTTTTCAGGAATAATTACGTCTTCTATTTTCTCTGCACTTAAAGCAAAGTAAAAACTGTCAGTGTCCATTTCACACATTTCAAAATCTTTCTCGTCTATGTATTCAAGGAGAAAGTCGTAATAGAAAGCCAACATTTTAAGTTTGGCATATTGATATACCATGAACCCTATTTGAACTGGGAGATCGTAGGTGATGGAGGTGGGCAAACAGGACAGTTCTACCGTGTTGTCACTTATGTCTTGCACATCTTGCACTGACCAGTGCATGGCCAAACGTCTTGCCTTAGAGGGGTGAAGATACTTTGTTTGAACAAAGTTTTGTTTGTTGCATATGGTTTTTCCGTATGAACCATTTCCCAAAAGTTTGTACAGATCTGACAAAATCTTACAGTCTATATTTTCGTCGCCCTTCCTCCTAGCTTTGGTTACTTCGTCCATGAAGGGTAAAAAAGTCTGTTCTGGAGTGTATTCTACGAGAAGGTGTACTGTCGTAACTACCAAACCTTTCTCCAGGTACCACTTCAAGAGAGGAGTTCCCAACAAAATTCCCTGTGCGTGGTAGCTGCCTATAAGTTGGCGTTGCGGTTGTTTTAGCTTACCTGCTGCTTCCAGGTAACGTTTCATATGTTCACCTACGTCTTTTTTTCCTACTAAACAGTTTTTGAAAATAGGTGTCATTTCACTGAATTTTTCTTTCAAGTGTTCAGGTGTTTCTATGTCTACCTGGATAAGTCCAAAAGTTGTTCCTTTAGAAACCCCTCTCAGTATTTCATCCTGACTTTTTCTGCCTTGGCACAATGGTCTTTTAATTTCCCATTCACTTTTTGTTTCTCTGCACAAGTTTTCAGTTTTTTCTTTCAACCACATACACTCATACTTTTCCTCTACTTGGTAACCTAACGATTGAAGATATAGGGTAGTCAAAATGGTATTTTGGTTTTTTTCTTCTAACCATGCCTTTCCATTGGGGTCTCTCAAAACTGATTTAGTGAGGTGACATATGTGACCATGCCAGTAGCACCCGTGAAACTGGTATACTTTTTTTGAAGCTGGATCATATCCGTCCACTTTTATTTTCCTTGAACCCAATACTACTTCCCCGTAGTTGTATTGGTGTAATATCTTGACTTTGTCTGTCACAGTTTTGTATCGCAACCATTCTGTGGCTGAGTAGCTAATTTGTTGACTGCAAACAGCTTGAAAATCGTTTTCTTTCCTGCGCACCACATAATAACCTGTGCAGTGCTCTTCACCCATGCACTTGAGGTACAAGCTGTTAGCATCTACCCCTACTATGTGTCTGCATACTTTGCTTTGTGACCCGTATTTTTTTTGTCTTATTCTTGTTTCTCCACTTTTGTGATGTCTGTGAAAAATAATAGAGGGACCCCCTACTAAGTTGCGTCTGAGCAAGGAGTGAACATCCTTTTCTTTCTCACCAAAAAGAATGTAAGGAGTGGCATTAGGTGCAGTGTTGTTGAAAAGAAACTTCAAGGTTAAACCTGGCAAAGTTAAACCGTCTTTGAACATGTCTACCCCACGATCTATAAAACATTTTGTGTGCTCGTTTATGGCTAAAACAAAGGGTTTAACATCCAGGTTGTTGTAATATATCAAGTAGTCCTTCATAGTTTTCATTTTGTTTTCTTTCCAGACCTTTTTACATTCAAGATAATCTTCTTTGCTTATTCCACCACCCGACAAAGAACTGTAGAAGCAGTGGCGTGGAGGAAGAGCTTTGTTGTTCAGTTTTCTTATGTTGTCCATCCACTCGTAGGGAAAAAAACCTTTTTCAGCTTTCCCTTTTAGAAAGGCTTTCAGGTAGTTTGCGTAGGAATAACCTGGTGCCAAATAGTTAAACATGTCAAGGAAAAGAAGATGGTCTGTGTACACTGCTATGTACTTGTTGCATTTTTTTATGGTTTTCATTTCTGTTTTGTCTGTGTCTATAAAAAAAGAATGAAATTCCTTTTTTATCAAATTAATGTCATACTTTCCAGAGTTGAAACCTAGAACAGGGACTCTTTCTATGTAGGTAAGAAGTTTTTCCTTCACAACAAGAACATGGGAGATTTTTTTTGGGGGATTTTTTTTGTTCTTTGCTGGAAAAACTTTGCTAGCTTTATGTTCTAGTTCCTTTTGTTTTTCTTCTAGAGAGTCTAGTTCGTCTAAAACATCTCTAAAATTCTCTTTCACCTGTTCTCCTATCAACTGCCCCAAGTTGTTTATGTGTTCCAACACATTTTTAACCAAAGGATCGTCGTCCCTGTTGGAATTTCTGACAAAACACACTGGTTCTGTATGCCCAGGAAAATCAGAAGCTACACTGGCAGAAAGGGGTATGTGAGTTTTTTTCTATCACAGTGTTAGCATTTTCTGGGGACGAATTTTCAGGTTGGACGAAATAGCTTTCAAAGTCAAAAACAATTTTATAGGGGTATATTTTTTTCTCAGGTGAACAAACTATTCCCAGTTCCTCTAAAACTTGAAAAACTGTTTTGGATGGATTGTATGCTCCACCTTTGTACCTGAAGCTGACTTTGGTGCAATCTTTTTTCACCCCATTGTGTTGTTTTAAAAGGAAGCTACGAGTGAAAACTTTATGACACTTTTCACAGGGGTACATTTTACCATACAGTCCCATGTTAGTTATTAAACTTACATGGTTTCTGTGTAAGTTCAAGTTCATGATTTTTTTGGATGAACACATGTTTGACCTTATAATTTTAGGTCGACCCTTTCTTTTACCAAAAGAGGTAAGGTAAAAGATTCTTATGTTAACTTCAAACATTTTTTCTAACCTGTCTAAATCTCTTATGTTAACGCCCTCAAAAGTCTCCTTGTTCACCCCTGGATAGGCTTCAAGGAAAAGCTCTTGAGTTTTTTCTAAAGATTCATACAGGAAGAAAGACAGACATCTAAAGAAACACAAGTTGTCCTTGTAAGCCCTTTTGGTTTTAGGGTCTCTGTGAAAGTGTTGCATTCCTCTTTGTCTTAAACCTGGTGGAACAGTTTTCATTTTACCTAAAAGATATTCTCCTCCCGTAGCCCTTATCAGTGTGATGTTGGCGTTCACGTTGCCTATTACACTCCATTTAGTAGAGGGTCTTTGAGTGTCTTCTTTAATGTTGTTTTCTATTAAATCTAAACACTCTGCAAAGTCTTTGTCGTCCCTTATAAAAATGTAAGGGTCTCTATGACTTTCACTGTCATAGAACAAAGACGAGTTGTTGGCAGAAGCATGAAAGTACATGACTTTCTCTTCTTCTTCTTCCTCCTTAGAGGAAGACAACAACCTTCCAAAAGAGACAGCCACTTTGTAAGCCATAACTTGATTTCTATGAATAGAGGTAAGCGCCTCTATTACCTGTTTGGCTCCCAAGTCTTTGTTGAAACTTGTCATTCTGACGTTGAAAATGGACTGAAGCTTACCAAGCACAGCCAAACCTGAAGCTATGGACTTGAAGTTGTCACGGTAACTGCTTTTATGCAAAGAATTTTTTTCTATTTCTTTTGGAAGTTCTAAGCTGTCGGAAAAAGTTTCTCTTCTACAAGAATCTGAGTTACATAAAGTTTTTCCACTGTTTTCTACAGTAACCAAACGTGGAGGTCTAGGGGTGTTACACATTGGACAGTTGACGGTGTAAAGTTGTTTTACCTTTTTGGGCGGCATTTTTTTTTAAGGTTTCTTTTTCTTGTTTCACTTTATGTTCTATATACAAACTTATAACTAAAAACCTAACCTAAGTATACATGGAGTACATATGGAACTTAAACCTACGCTGGGCTATGTTGACTAAAAACGGAGTACGTCGAAATCTAACTACAAATTAGCTGATATACATGATAATGTAAAAGCACTTAACAAGGAGCTGTTCACCAGACACTATACAAAGTTGACCACTTACCCAGAGTAGAAATCGGTCGTTTCGTCTAGGAAGGGACCAACTCGTGATTTTATGTCCTCCAGAATGAAGGGGGACACAGTGTGTCCGCAGTGTGTGGCTGAGGGGGGCATTCTGAAGCTGGAAGACACCGAGGCATTCATTTCCTCCACGTAGCTGGTTGTTCCTATGTGAACTTTAGGAGTTCCCTTGTACAAGTTTACCAGGACCATAGCCCGGCCTCCACTGGGGTCGGTGCAGTCTTGGTTCAAGGACAACAAAAGATTATCCACCTTCCTCTCTCCAAGGGCAGCTAGGCGGTGTAACTCCTTGTACTTTCCTAGGATGCACTCTATCTGGTCCACTAAGTTCCTGAATTCACGCGCCTCTAGGTTCAAGCACCGCTCGTAAGGTTTGTCCAGGTAGGTTCTCAAGCATACTCCCCTGATGCTAGGTTCCCTGTATATTTCTATGCAGGCGTTGTTATCCCCTTCCGGATAAAAAACTTGGTTGGGGGCAGGTGACTTTTCTTGGAAACCAAATCGAGCAGGCCACTTTTTTACCACCAAAGGCACTGACCTAAAGCCCACAAGCTTGCTGGAAGAACTGGGGGCAGTGCCCTCCCCAAACTTTTGCCTGTGTGACTTGTCTTTAGGAGAAGGAACACCTGGGACAGAACCAATTGGCTCGGCACCATAGGATGAAGTCGCTGAGGAATCTGAAGCAGGGGTAGAGACAGGGGTTTTCTTGTGGTAGGCGCGCTTCTGTCTTTTTTTCTTAGGCTCCCCTTCTTTCTCACTGGAACAGTTTCTTTTTTCCGGCGGGCTTTTAAGAAGCAGCTCCTCTACTGGAACCGGGAGAGAGTACAGAGGAGAAGGGCCGGTTAAATCTATAACCTCTACCTGCGAATACCCCCCGCGGTGAGCAGGTGAAGGTGTCCCTTGTGTTAAGTCCACCACTTCTATGGGTTTAACTGCCGGTGATGAGGTTGTAAGGTCTATAACCTTAATTGGACTGACCTGGGGAGAAGGTTCCTCCGGAGTCACGGGTGAGTAAGAGGCGGACGTAGGTGTTTCAGTGGGGGGTTGGTAGTTCAAAGGTGCCGGGGGATTGATGTATTCCCTGATGTCAAAATCGCCGTCGCCAGCTTCCTGAGGAGAGCGATCCCGGACGCGATCCAGGAAATCAGTGATTTCGCCATGAAGAGCTGCAAGAGCGGCTTCCTGTTCTCCTGCATCAGGCACTTCAGTTGGAAGCCGAGCAGGAGTTGCAGGTGGTTTATCAGGTGAGGCTGGAGAGGTAGGAGGAGGGGCGATGCCCGACGCCTTTTCCACTGTCTGTTTAGAAGTAGTAAAAGTTAGTGGAGCCAGTTTTTTAGCTCCTCCTCTCCTGACACTAAGTCCCGTCTTCATGCGACCAGGCATTGTTCTCCTTGAAGATGAAAGGGTGGCAGGGCTGGAAGGTGCAGGAGCAGGACGGCGAACAGCAGACAAACGTCAGAAAAGGTTTGATGAAGATCGAGCAGCTCAAGTCTACTTTATAGTAACTATCCTGATACGATGCTGGGACGTTCCCTTGTCGTTCAGATAACGTACAACCACGTCCATGAGTCGTAGATAACCGTGCTTTTCCATTCATAGTATGTTTTACACTTAGTCAGTGTTGTTTTGGAAAAAAGTAAAAAAGCTTAACTCAAATAAAAAACGTGATAACGTTCAGTCAACGTTCAGGGTGAGGCTTGTAAAACGAGTCTTGTTGTTACCATTCTGTAATTAACGCAGACCATTCGTCATTTATCAGAACTAGCTTCTCTCAAGCAGACATGGCTAACTTTTGTCCTTTGCCTTTGTCTTTGACCGTAGGTCACAAAAGGCGTCAGGAGGTGTTTATTTCAGACATCAGGAGGGGCGTAGAAGAAGGTAAGGTGTGGGCTGTGTGGAAATTCTGTCCTGAAAATTTGAACAGGGATCTTTACATCCCTCCTAACTGTAACTTCAAACAATGCTTTTTGCACAACCAAACCACTGCATTGGTTCCTGGTGGACCCTCTGTGAAAAAACTTATCTCAGAAAATGGGGAAAGTTTTTTTTCAGGTGTTCTTTTGGGACATGGTGCCATGGTACACTTGATGTCTAGACATTCCATTTCCTCTGGAAGTTCAAAGAAATTCATTTCAGACAGACAAAAACCCTTTTTTCTAAGGGATCAACCTTTGGGGGGAGGGCCTGGTAATTCAGTTTTCATCGATTCTACTATGGTGAAGGCTTTAATTAAAGCCACTTTACTTCAACCAGACAAAATTACACACTCTTTAGGTTCAAAAATTTTCTATGAAAGAGGATTCAGGACAGAGATTGGCCACAATTACCATGGATGCTGTCATGTTGTGAGAGTTATTACTGAAATAACTACCTCCCATGAAAAAGGTCAGCTGAAGGTTGTAACAGCCTACCCCGTATCTAATTTTTGGTCCTCCTAATAAAACTGAACAAAAATAAACGATGATCCTCCGGGTAAGGCCCCTGGGCCAAACCCACCCTTCCACATGTTTTCCCCTCTTTTCAGAACGCTCAGGCACTGACCCTGACGTTTGTTTCGTCCTTGAGCAATAAATCATTTCAGGAAATTGCGATAAGGAAAGACTGACAGGTTTCCTATAAAGGTTAAACGGGGACTAAACCATCGTTATTTGACACAACAACCTTCGACCTACTATGTCGCGTTACTTCCTGCAGCGTGTATTAGAACAACGTCACCCCGACGACACTCAAGTTCTGACATATGTGAGGGAAAGAAATGAAATTATATGTTGCTCTTCAATTTGTTTCAGGTACGTGTGCAAATACTTGAAAGAATGTGTTCTTCACCGGAAAAAATTATACTTAGTTTTTTCTTCAGTGCAATCAAGTTTTACATCCAAAGACAGAAAAACCTTGAGGAAAATGGTTTTGAGTCATAACTTGTCGAAATTTTCAGCGGTGGAAACCTTGGGTTATGCCCTGAAGCATGGAAGAAAGGGAAAAGGCCCACTGAAAAACCCCTTCCATGTGGAAGCATTGAAAGCGGCAGAAGAGCATCACGCCAAAGAAAATCCCCGCCTACTTAACCAGCGTCTTCATTTCTTCATGTCTATTTTGGAACTTCTAGCTGAGTGCTTAGAAACCAAAACTTTGTTTTCCTCCTGCCCCATATTTCACATCCCATCATCGTCCCTGGATCGTTTCAGTGTAGAGGAGAAAGAAAAAGTTTGGTTTTATCTGGCTATGTGGTGCACCCAGCTTATCTCCCTTACTCACTGTTTTCACCACAATCAGCTCGCTTTACACTCAACGTCATAACAAATTTAAACGAACGAAGAACGATGTAACATGCTTACCTAAACAGGGGGAAGGGAACGGGAGAGATATATAGAATAGGATAGAATAGGGTAGGATAAAATAGGGTAGGGTAGGGTAGGGTAGGGTAGGGTAAAAAAGGGTGGGGTTGGGTTTAAAAAACTATGGGGTGGGGGGGGTGGGGGCACCCCTCAAGTATGGGGGTTTGGGGCTTGTTGGCCCGGGCTGGCCGCCCAAAATAACCCACCTAACCCACCCACCCACCCACCCACCTAAACCACCTACCCACCTACCCTACCCTACCCTACCCTACCCTACCCTACCCTACCCTACCCTACCCTACCCTATATAAGTGAACTGTATGCTTTCTAGCCTGTCATAACCTGCCTGCCTTCCTACCTGCCTGCCTTACTTGCTCAACACCTTTTATTTGGACGCTATGGAGTTTCACCTTTCGGACGAGTTGTTATTCAAGGTCAGTGAAAAAATATCTGAAAAAGACTACCCTCGATTAGGGGTTTACTTAGGACTTAGACTAAGTTTAATGGATTACATGGAAAAAATACCGTCTCTTCGTTCTATGGGGAGAGAAATGCTTATTTCATGGAGTAGAAAGAACGTGCGTTGCAAGTGGATGGTATTGAGACATGCATTAAGTGACATAGGTCGTTACGATCTAACTGATTATTGTAGATGGTACATGGGATATTACAACGTAGTGGACCATTGTGAAATTCCTCCAGAACAGTGGAAAGTTGATACTTTGTTCGTCAACCTGGCAGACAAGTTCGAAATGCTTGACTGGAGGAAACTGGGAACTCAACTTGGAATGAGCGACCACGAGCTTAACCTGATATCCACCCCTGTTCCAGGGAAAAAAGGTGTTACAAATCCTGTATTCGAAGTTCTGATGGTTTGGAAATATAGAGAAATATCTCATCCAAGCTGCCTAATAGCCAGTCTATACAACATGGGACTTTCTGATGTAGCTCTTTACGTGGAAGGTTTGAACAAGGGTTCTACTGGTTTAAAAGAGGACGAGGTTGCTCCTTTGGTCACTTTGGTTTAAGATATCGTCCAACATGGATCACAAGGAAAAGGAGATTATTTTTGACCCACGTCTACAAAGCCCCTTCACAATGATAATAGCTGGACCTACTTCTTGTGGGAAAAGTCAACTTGTTTTCAAGTTGATTAAAGGTGTAGACGAGCTTGTTACTCCAAAAATACACGACATATACTACTGCTACAGTCAATGGCAAGATGGATTCGACGAAATGGTGAAGTTGGGGGTTAAGTTTAACAAAGGTCTTCTTTCAGAAGACTTTTTGTTCGAGGATGAAAGAGACGTGACTAAACATGGACTGGTCGTAATAGACGATCTCATGGATCCCGAGTACGTTCCCACCATAATGAAACTTTTCACTGTGGGCTCTCACCATCGCAGTTTAAGTGTAATTTTTTTACTCAAAACTTGTTTTTCAACAATCCTGCCTTCAGAACCTTGAGCTTAAATGCACACTACCTAGTTGTTTTTAAAAACCCTAGAGACATGAGTCAGATAGGGCACATCAGCAAACAGGCCTTTCCAGGACAGAAATCCTTTTTGACGGAGGTATATAACTCAGAAACCAAAGAGAAACATTCATACATCCTATTGGACTTTAAGCAGAGCACACCTAACGAGCTTAGGGTAAGAAACAGCATAACAACTCCTTGGAACACCTTGGTTTTCATTCCTCAAGCTTCAGCTTCGAAAAGAAAAAGATAGAATGGTGACCAAAAGATCTCCTTCTGGAGGAAAATTTAAAACAATTAGGAAACATTACCACTTGTTGAAACACATATCCAAGTGTTCCTCGGCAGAGTGTTCCCACATTATCAAAGGTCTCAGCGATGAGGTCATTAGGTTGATGAGTCAAATTTGCGTCAACGTAATGAACAAAAACCTGTTGCGTAACGAGTCCGACGCAGTCAAACGTTTATCACCCTACAAGAAAGAACTCAAGTCAGTCACAAGGCACAAGGCTACCGTTAAGCAGAAGAGGAAAACCTTTGAGCAAAAGGGTGGATTTTTGGGAACCATTTTGGGCCTCGCCTTACCCCTGATAACAGGTCTCATAGGAGCACGTCGATAAAAAAATCATGTCTTATTCAAGGATGGCCCTCGTAAGGGCGGATCTTGTTCCCCGAGAAAAAAAACCTTCTTTTGTTAGTCCTTCCTCTCCTCCCCAGCCTGGACCTAGTGTTCAAGACCAGTACTACAGCACTCAACTTTTAAGAGAAGGTTTAACTCCTGATTCCAGCCTGGTTCAAGTCCTGAACCACCTTCAAAGTAAAGCACATGAGGTGCTTAACTCTCCTAACCTCAAACTGAAGGAAAAGTTAAGGCAGTACAATCAACTTATGATAAAGTCGGGAATTTTAACTAAAAAAGCCAAGGCCTTAGGACAACGTAGGGAAGGTCCCTATCCTGGTCGAGCAGTAGGACAAGGCCCTGCAGGAGCAGCAGCAGCAGCAGCTGGGGGTGTAAACAATTCTTTAGAAGACACCGACGACGGCGACGACGATGCTGACCACACTTTCACAGAGACTAGAGACGATCCACCACTTCCTGACGATTCAGACGGAGACAGTGTAGACGAGTTCAAAGGGGAGGAAGGCTTTAAACCTCGTGCAAGAGACAACACAGAGGGTATGGACGCCGACATAAAAGAAAGAATACCTGCAAGTTACAGAACGACTGCTAAAAATCTATACAGAGAATTATCTCGTCACGGAAGTCAAATTTTGAATTGGAACAGAGACGGAGAAATATATGTTAACGGGGAACGTGTGCCTGGAACTGACATAACAGATTTGTTAGCTTTTGCTGCCCGACCAGTCTTTGAAAAAGGACCAACCTAAAGGAAGCCAGGTTTTCATGAGAGCAGTTAAAAGGCTGAACCCCACCTTAAAATTTGTCAAAAACAAGTCGGCTTTTGCAGGGCACAGTCCTTCCTTTGCTGCCAGTCCCTTGAAAAGAGCTTCCCCTATAAAGAAGAGGAAAGTAAGTCAAAAAGGAACTGGACGTAAGTTTATATGGCGCACAAGGCTTTAAAAAAAGATGTCCTCAGGTTTTACACAGATCCTAAACAACCTGGAAGTTTCACCAGCGTTTCTAAACTTCAACGTCATCACTTCAAGAAAACAAAGAAAAAAAACATAGAACAAGCTTTGGAAGATGTAGACGCTTACACCAGACACAAACCTTACAAGAGAAGATTTCCAAGAAGAAAAACACAAACATGGGGGATAGACAAACAGTGGCAACTTGACCTCATAGACATGCGAGAATTTTCAAAGGAAAACAAAGGATACCAGTACATTCTAGCGGGAATAGATGTTTTTTCAAGGTATGGTTTTGGACAACCTGTGAAAAGTAAGAGAGCTGATGACGTGACAGAGGCTTTCAAAAAAATGAGCAAAGAAAGAAAACCTCAACAAATTCAAACTGACAAGGGCAAAGAGTTTGTCAACAAAATTTTCAAAAAACACTGTGAAGATCAAAAAATCAATTTTTTCACAGGAGAGAACGACGACGTGAAGTGTGCCTTAGCCGAAAGGTTCAACTCTACTTTACAAGGAAAAATGTGGAGATGTTTTTCTCATTTCAATAACTACAAATGGGTTGACTTGCTGCCCGACTTGGTTAAGTCCTACAATTTGACTTACCACAAAGCCTTAGGAGCTGCCCCTTCAGACATAAATAAAGACAACTCTGAAGTCTTGTTCTACAGGTTGTACGATCAACCTCAAAAGAAAAAAGTTCCTGTCCTTCAGTTGAAGAGAAAAAATCAAGTGCGAATGTTGAAAACAAAGAAAACATTTAACAGAGGGTACGAACCTAACTGGACTGAGGAAATATACACAGTCGACAACATTTCGCCCAAAGGGTACCACCTGAAAGATCTCCTTGGAGAAGAGATAAAAGGAAGCTTCTACGAACCTGAGGTCCAGAAGGTGCAAGTCCGTCACGGAAGACGCTACAACATAGAAAAAATAGTAAAATACAGAGGAAAAGGCAAGAAAAGAGAAGCCTTGATCAAGTGGAAGGGTTATGGAGACAAGTTTAACTCTTGGGAACCTGTCAAAAACATAAACAAATGGCGTTTACCTTAACTTTACCTAGTAACTCATCTATGAACGTTTTTCCTGACAACACTTTAACTAGTTACAATACAATTTTGGCAGAATACATTAACTCTCCTACTCAGTTAGAGTGTGCTCTTCAAGAAATAACCTGTCCTACCACGTGGTACAACGTCAAAGAAGAACCCATTCTCTTGGTACAGGGAGAAAACGACCTGACAAACAACCTCCGCTCTGTAGTAGCTTTATTGAACAAACGCAGAAGAGAATTTTTTCCTCTGGAAAAACCAGGAGCCCATAGTGTCTTCAGTAGAGCTTCAAGCTCTACATCAAATTTATCAGCCCAATCTGCTTTGAAGAGAGGAGTAAAAATAACAAAAAACCTACGTCATGTCAACCCTGTGGGATCGACTGAAACCATTCCTCCTGCTGGTCCTGCAAGTGAAAGTCCACCAACTCCTGCTGCTGCGACTGAGACGCCATCTGGAGGATTCACTTCTAACCAACCCACGCCAGAGAAGGAGGAAAAGGAAGAGGAGGAGGCTAAGGGGGAGCGTGACACGGCAGGCAGAGAGAAAAGGGAAATATCGTCGGCTGTGGCTGAAGAGATGTCTATGGATGACAGGGAAAAAAGGTCTCTTTCTTTTTTTGAAGAAAAGGCCGTCTTCACAGACTCTGCTAATGTTTCTCCGCTCTCTCCCAGTCAGTTACAGGCTGTGAAAATATGTACACGCTTCAAGGAAATTAGCAGATACCTGTCTAAGTATTACTTCAAGGAAGGTAGTATCTACAATATGTTTGCCTTAGAAGGTGTGAACCTGGAAAGCAACTCAGAGTTGATAGGATACTTGAACAGGACCATAAATAAACTACAGAGCATGTTGGTGAGAAAACTAAGAAACTACAGGAAAAACAACAAAGCCACCGTGTTTCACTACAACAAATACACAATGAAAAGTGTAGTTTCCTTGCCTCCTGGTGTGGTCATGCAACTCCCAGAAAACTTAGGGAAACAATTAGGTTTTGACGGAAGTGTTTTCCTAAGTGGAAAGACACAAAGCCCCTACGTGGTAGACCTTCAGTTCAAAAGTCGATGTGCTTTCGTGTACTCTGACATAGTCAAGCACAGTCTTGTGGGTGATTCTAAAGCACCCCTTCTGAGGCAAATCAACATAAATCGCTACAACGGTGACATGCAGACCATAAGTTTCCAGAACTTGATATATCTGCCAGTCACTAAAACCACCTTCAGACAGATAGGGATATACTTAAGAGACAAGACTGGGGAACCTATACCATTTGAAAGCGGATCAGTGTCGGTGGTACTTGCCTTCAGACCTCTTCAAGGATAGGAGTATATTACCATGCTTCACTACTATGGAACGCCTCCATACCTGGCCCCTAGGGGTCAGTACGCTGAATACTACAGAAAATCACAGTTTGGGAACGGTGCTTTACCAGCGTACGGTGGCAGGGGGAGACAAAGAGGGCACGGACTTGGTTCGTTAATAGGTGGTTTACTGAGAGGAGCTGTTCCCCTCTTAAGTAAAATAGGACGCTCGGCTGCCAAATCTGCAGGCAAAGCCTTGCTTACTACAGGAGCTGGAGTCTTGTCCGACGTGGTAACAGGAAAAGGCTTCAAGAAAAGTGTAGTTAGGAGAAGTAAAGCTACAGGGAAGAACTTACTCAAAAGGGCTGCTTCTTCTGCTCAAGGATACATAAAAGGTACATCTGAACCTCCTCCAGTCAAACGACGAGCAACCGGCAAGCGCGGAGGACGTAAGGGGCAACGCGGCAGAGGCAGAGGACAAGCTAGAGGAAGGACCTTGTTCTAGTCATGAGTCTCCTTCATCCCAAGGGTCAGGTATGTGCAGTAGGTGAACTAGACCTACACGCCTTGCCTGTCACTCAAAAGGACATATTAAAATGTCAAAAAATAACCAAAACTACCAACAATGCCCTGACTCCACACACTGAATCATTTGACTTCACCTTCGAACCAAGCAACCTGTACACAGACCTCTCAGAAACTGAGCTGTACATGGAACTGGAAGCCGTGGCGGCAGACGGAACAACTCACCTTGCCGTAGGCATAGAAGCTGCTCCAGTCAACAACTTGGCACACGCTCTCTTTGCTTCCTGCCAGTTGCTGATAAATGGGGAGAAAGTCACCGGCAACAATGAAGACTATGGTCTCAAGGCCTACATTTTGGACACAATTTGTTGCAACAAAGAAGACAAAGAGACTCGGTTGAAAGGGTGTCAAAAGTACATGAAAGACACCTGTGGTCACATGGAAGCCAGAGCGGGCGAAAATGCTGGATGGACGGCACGGAGAGCAGAGTTCAGTGCCCGCAACAAGCATGCCTTAGTAATGAAGCCGCACCTGGATTTAATTAAACAGTGCAAGGTGCTGCCTCCGAACTGTGAAATCAAGTTCATATTTGAAAAAAATCAGCCCAATTACTACATGATGCAAGCAGCCGATCAAAACTACTGGGTCAAAATCACCAAAGCTGAAATGACACTTCTCCAAAAATGTGTCGACGACGAGGTGGTGAAAACTCACGTCAGCAGTGTCAGGAATCCACATTGGGGCCCTTTCAACTATCACATAGCCAGGTGTAAAGTAACTAAACACACTTTGGACGGCGGCTCACAAGACTACAGTTGGACTCAACCTGACACTACTCAGATCCCCACCAGGATAGTCTTGTGTATGATAAAGGAAACAGCAGCTGCTGGGACTAAGACAGAAAATCCTTTCAACTGCAGGCATTTCAACGTGAAGGAAATATGCGTGAGATATGACGATCAAAAGTTTGAGTTGAAGACCGACTTCGAAACAGGCAACTGCATCAGAGCCTACAGTCAAATGTTCATAGACAGTGGGCTGTCGGCTTTGGGGCAAGACTGTGGCATAACTTTGGAAGATTTCAAAGATGGATATTCCTTCTTTGTTTTCGACCTCACCCCAGACAGAGCACCTGAAGACAGTCGTATAAATCTCATCAAGCAAGGAAAGCTGGGCATTTCCCTTAGGTTTGCCGCCCCGACTACTCACGCCATATCTGCCGTCTTGTGTTCCTTCTACGACAACAACATCCAACTAACGGCTGACTGTCTTCCTGTCACAGACTACCACATGAACTGAGAAAAAAAATGAGAACTTCAGACATAACAGGTGCACTGGGAAACCATCCACACACAAGGCGGTTCTACCTGGGAACTTTTGCCAGTAATCAATGTCCTAAAAAACCAATTCCCTCTACATGTTTCGTCAGTAACACAGATCCAAGCTCTAAACCTGGTCAGCACTGGGTGGCATTTTACGTTTCTCATAACGGGAATGTATTCTACTTTGATCCCTATGGCTTACCTCCGTTTACTATATATCACCAGAGGTTCATGCAAAAGTCGTCAGATGGTCACGGGTCGTTCAGCAGAAAACAAGTGCAAAACTTTTACGCTAAAACGTGTGGAGCCCACTGCATTAACTTCCTCATAGAAACATGTCGGACCAAGGATCCACACCACACTGTGAAAAGGTTTTCTCAGGTCCCCTTCAACTTAATGGACAAAATAGTCAGGCCCTTCCTGAGAAAAAGAGAGAAGAAGAGGCAATGAATTTCGAGATGAGTCCAGAAGAAGTAGCAGTCAAAGCAGACGTGAGCAATCTTTTGGTGAAAGGAAAAGTTAAACGTGAACTGGACGTGATAGACGGGCTTCAGAGCACGGCGGAAGTAATAGACAAGATTCTCATCATCATGGCCGAGTTAATGGACAAAGTGGTAGCCCTGGAGGAGAACGACATAGGAAGAAAGGCCTTGAAGGATTTAATGGAGAGAATGCGGGCCTTAGAGGACCGTAGTCAAAGTCCTACTCCAGCCAAGACCGGGTGCAGTTGGTACTGCAACAAGAATTCATTTTCCATATAATATCCATGTACTCTGCTTGCAAAGCATATCTGATTATAATGATTCATACCTAGCATGTACTCTGATAGGAAGAAAAAAATAAAAAGATTGAATTAAAAAAACCGAGTTGTGTCTTTGTTGCATTTAATCTCATATCAAAATAGTGAGTCATAAGTATTGCGTAAATTCATAGGAACATTGCATCAGAAAATGAGTCATGGTTATTGTGTAATTTCTTTCAAGGATTGCACAATACACCCTCATACGTAGGTCATACGTTTTTGCAAGTAGGTTAGTAGGTCACTTCCGGTTTGTAAGTAGGTCAGCTCTAGGTATTGCACAATTCTTTTAATTTATGCAACTAGGTCAGGTCACTAGGTCAAATGGAATCCAGCTCTCTGATTGGTCGAAAAAACTAGGTCATGACCTTATGACGTCACTTCCTGTCAAATCCAGCCCTCTGATTGGTTAAAACTAGGTCACTTCCGGTCTACCAGTAGGTCATGACCTAGTTAGTAGCTAATCCATTGCGCTCAGTTTGCATGTATATACTACTGGCGTTCAATTATACTGAAATTCATGGGTTTTGAACTCAGTTTACATTCTGGGCACTAGCTTATTCCATGCATGGAGCTACAATATGTTACTAAATAAGTAATGTATGGATAACGGTCAACGAATGCCTTGTATCGAAGGTTATTGCATGAGCGTGTATGCCGAGTTCAGTAACCTTCAATGACTGTTATCTATATATAGATAACAAAAAAACCCGTTAAAAACGTTATGTATAACATTTAAAAACGTTATACATAAACGTTTTTATTCAACGTTTTATAACGTGTTTTTCTGTCACCAATCATGCCTGTAATGGCCCTATATTTTTCTCCATATATGACTTTCAGGTCTAGTTTTATATAGAAGTATTCACGTTTGTATCATAGAATGATAATGGTGGAGGGGCATTGGTTTATTAAGATGGGACATTACAATTATTCTCCCACACAGTGCAGTATATAGTCCTCCATGCATGTGTAGCAAGAGAGTCCTGTCCATTCCAGTTCATATTCAGGGTAACAGAGATTGGACCTACATTTTTTCTAACTTCTACACAAAAGGTGTCCATCAGCACAATATACATATAGGCATAATGCAATTAATGAAGATAACAAACAAGCTATCACTATATTGAATTAAACATTAATTAGATATGTTGTCCAGCTATCAGACTTCCCAATAGCTTATCACTCCCCACCATCATATATCTACAACAAGATAATCACTATATATCATAATGGGATAGTGCCTCCACCTAACAGGGCATACAGGAAACACCGGAAAGGTTTAGATATGTTACATAATGTTTACAAAACTTTTTCAAACATTTTTTGTATGGGTTAAACAAAAACGTTTGCATCTAGAAGGTTTAAATTTTTTTAAAAACTTTTTAGATACAAACATTTGCATTTAGAACGTTTAAAAACGTTTCAAACGCAAACGTTTGAATATCATATACCATACACGATTTAAAGTAGATACCAACACTACTCTTTGGGCATGAACAAATTTAAAACAATCCACCCACTACGGGACTTGAACATTCAACCTATGAACTTGGAGTCCAGTGCGCTAACCACTACCCCATGTAGTTAGGTGACTGACAGCAGCATTTGCCTTGTACAGACCTAGCCATACTACACACTCTCTCGTGCTACTGTTGAGTAGCGGCTGTATGCTGTGGTTGGTCACCTTACTACATGGGACAGTTTTAAATTCGTTCATGTCCCAAGAATAGTGCTGATATCCACTCCAAACAGTGCCGATATCTACCCCAAATAGTGCCAATATCCACCCCAAAGCCTGTTGCTATGCAGGGATATCAGAACAGGAATATTCAGTAAAAGCACTGTGAGTCACCCTATAGTCATGTAATCAAGAAGCTTCAATAGATAGGAGATGAAACTCAGAGCTTTACCTATGGACACAGTGTAACAGGCCCCCCCCCCTTTACCCCCCCTTCAAAGTAGGCTCCCTTTTGTGTTCAGTATTGAGTCCTATGTAGGATAAGGGGGTTTATAGAGATGTCAGGAATCTTTATCAGAGTGATATCAAATGGAAACAAGGGGCCACCTATACCAGAAAATCCTGCTGAATCCAGAATTTGTGATCCTGATTCTCAAAATTTGACCAAAGGTACCTAAAAAGGAGGTTTGATGATGAGAATATTTTAAAAATGTACAAAAGTTATATTGAAAATGATTGGAACTATTTATAGATGCAACATGCTAATCAAAGTCAATACCTGAATCTACATATCCTAATGTGTGCCTATCCGAACCTGACAAGTACTCTGCTTGCGTATGGCTCTACCTCTCCCACATACTGCCTATTCCTTAGTCTGCCTATCACTCATACTACCTATCCCTTGAAACATCTAGAGTTTAATTAGGTTTTCTCTCAAATGGCTTAAAGGATTTAAGTTTACCCTTCACCTTTGTACCTAATTTTCTCTGTACATTCTTACCATTAGTCTACCTATCCTCAATCTGCCTATCATTCACTTTACCTATCCCTCATGGTGACTATCCCCCAAATCTGCACATCCCTCATATTTGACTGGCACATCTGTGATATTACCTAGCACCTATGTATCTTTTGAATATGCTCACCTTACAAGGTACCCTCTGTACCTATCTCTTAAACTGTTTATTACCTATCCTCCTTGCTACCCATCCTCTTCAATACCTATCCCTCAAGCTCACTTTATAGCTTTCCTACCTATCACAGCTTGATCAGCTGGGATAGCTCACAACCAACCTTCATTTTGATCTCTTAGTCAACCTATCCCCTAAGGAACAAATTTAACAGTCTACCTCACACATACATCTACCTATCGCTCATGCTATATATCATTGAGGTTACCTATCCTTCAGGCTGCCAATCCTTCATGGTATATAGCCCTCAGTTTTTTAACTTGTCAAGTGGGATAGCATGAACGATATGCAGCATGAAGGATAGGAAGAGGGGAATAAACAACATACATGTAGGATAGGAAGTTAGCTAGTCTAATAATAGCCATGGTGAGGCATTTTAGAAAAGCATCATAATTCAATGGCCTGAGGGATATGTAAGGTAAACATGAGTGATATGCAGACTTGAGGATAGGTACAATGAGCGATAGGTATATTTCACAAGGCATAGACTATAAGAGCTACTATAAAGGTAGAAAGAATAGCATACAAGGTGAGAGATACATAGATAGCTGGTTAAGTAGGCAGAGGGCTATATACCATGAAGGATAGGCAACCTGAAGGATAGGTAACCTCAAGGATATATAGCATGAGTGATCAGTAGATGTATGCTTGAGGTAGACTGTTGGATTTGTTCTTTAGGGGATAGGTTGACTAAGAGATCATAACAAAGGTTGGATGTGAGCTATCCCAGCTGATCAAGCTGTGATAGGCAGGAAAGCTATAAAGTGAGCTTGAGGGATAGGTATTGAAGAGGATGGGTAGCAAGGAGGATAGGTAATAAACAGTTTAAGAGATAGGCACAGAGGGTACCTTGTAAGGTGAGCATATTCAAAAGATACATTGGTGCTAGGTAATATCACAGATGTGCCAGTCAAATATGAGGGATGTGCAGATTTGGGGGATAGTCACCATGAGGGATAGGTAAAGTGAATGATAGGCAGATTGAGGATAGGTAGACTAATGGTAAGAATGTACAGAGAAAATTAGGTACAAAGGTGAGGGGTAAACTTTAATCCTTTAAGCCATGTGAGGGAAAACCTAATTAAACTCTAGATGTTTCAAGGGATAGGTAGTATGAGTGATAGGCAGACTAAGGAATAGGCAGTATGTGGGAGAGGTAGAGCCATACGCAAGCAGAGTACTTGTCAGGTTCGGATAGGCAAACATTGGGATATGTAGATTGAGGTACTGACTTTGATTAGCATGTTGCATCTATAAAAAGTTCCAATCATTTTCAATATAACTTTTATACATTTTTAAAACATTCTCATCATCAAACCTCATTTTTAGGTACCTTTGGCCAAATTTTGAGAATCAAGACCACAAATTTTGGATTCAGCAGGATTTTCTGGTGTAGGTGGCCCCTTGTTTCCATTTGATATCACTCTGATAAAGATTCCTGACATCTCTATAAACCCCCTTATCCTACATAGGACTCAATACTGAACACAAAAGGGAGCCTACTTTGAAGGGGGGGTAGAGGGGGGTGGCTTGCACTATAGGACTCTATGGAGTAACATATCCTAGGGAACCTATACTATTCTTGATGTAATAACGATAGATGGTCAATTGCAGTGAATTGGGGTCACAGTGGGTCCACTTAGGGGGAAAATTTAAATGCCTGGATTTTTTTTGGAATTTTCTGTCCAAAATATTAATGCACTGAGGGATCTATCCTATAAATTGAAAACATTAATATGAAACATTGCCAATTTTAGCATGGATTATGTTACTTAACGTTAAATCCTATGGGATTCTGGTCCAAATAGGTTCATTTTTAGGGGCATAATCTTTCCACCTTCAAGTGACCGGATTCATATCAAATCTTTTGTCCACGATCTTGGGCATTGTCCTTTAACACTGATAATCTTTCATAGCCTCATACTCTCCTAATTCAGTATATTAAAGGCATAATGTATGTGCGGTCCATGGTACATTCAAGTGCCTTGTATAAAAAGTGGCAGGTAGAATTTTGTCATTTTTTCTGATATCAATTCCTTATATATGTAGAATAGTTTGAGAACAATATAGGTTTATACAATGCAGCATCAAATCTATGAGGGCTTGGAATATGTCGCACATATGGTTCCCCTAAAACTACCCCAATCTTAATTTAATTCACACTCATCACAATATTAGGGTAAAATTATTGATACCTGGAATTCCTCTATTTTCTATATTACAATAGACACATGAGACATTCTATTTACCCTCATTGATCTCATTTACATGATGTTCCTTATCTGTTGTAATACATTAAAAAGTGAGGCACATACAGTTCCACTTTACCTACACCACACAGTTTTTAGCAATAACTCCAGGCAGATAGGGGGAATAGTTCTTACAATGAGTATATATGAAGATAAATATTGTGGACTAATGGAAAAATCAAAATATTATACATTTCCAATATATTTTCTTTTTACTTTTCTCCATAACATTGTCAGCAATATGAAAAAATGCTCAAAATACCCCATAAAATGCTCTTATATTGCAGTCTACCGTGTTAAATATCAATCATACATGAGCCAAAACCATGGTTTGCAAGCATGATCTTGACCTTACACACCTAATGAAAATGGAAAATATAAAAAAAACTTCACATTTTATTCACATTTAGCCAATTCCCATGGAGAAAGATAGGTTTGACCCCAACTCAATTGACCAGATACATACTGCCATGGTACAAATACATTGTTTTATTTTGTTAATAGGTTGATGCACAGGAATGTCACCTTGGTCTATGGGATACTGCTGGTCAGGAAGACTACGACAGACTGCGTCCACTCAGCTACCCACAGACCGACATCTTCTTAATCTGTTATGATGTTCCTAGCCCCTCATCTCTTGAGAACATATCATACAAGTGGTATCCAGAGGTGAAGAACCATTGCCCAGATGTTCCTATCGTTGTTGTCGGTTGCAAAACAGATCTTCGCAACGACCCCGAAACACTTAGGTATTTGCAAGCGCACAGACAAGCTCCTATAACCATCCAGGAGGGTCAGAGAATGGCCAGAAGTATTGATGCCAAGGGCCATTTTGTGTGCTCAGCACTGACAGGAGAAGGGGTTAAGGAACTGTTTGACGCAGTCACACGTATTGTGCTGTCAGAACGTGTATCACCGCCAGATGGCATTGCACAATCAGAAAGAAAGGAAACCGATGCAGCTTCAGTTGATAAAAAGTGTGATTGCTGTAGTTTGCTATAGCCAACTTTTATTAAATAAACAATGAAATAGACATTGAATGGGCAGAAGTCAAAGCTCTTTGCAAAGGGAATCGATAGCCTGAATCATAACTGTCGTAAACCCCGATGTAACTAAGGCAGACTTTGTGGATGGGGCATACGCGACATGTTTTCTAGATTGACTCTAGACTGACTCATCCATCAATGGCTAGGATTAAATTACCGTAAAACCCTATGTTGAAGCCACACCGTACCCCTAGTTTGACAACTCCCCACACCACTGTACCAATGAAGATGTTGGGGAAAATTATGGGAAGGTGATACAGCTACCAAGCCTCTACCTTCGCTCCCCTACCCTGTGTCTGAAATAGTCATAAAACCGAGGCTTATACACGGGGTTTTACAGTAGAACAACTCATGTGAGGTACTATAATTGATAACTAAGACATCAGTCTTCAGCTATTTCAGATTATGTTTTATTTGTGTTCCTTAACATTTCAGCATTCGAGTCGCCTTTTCATGTGGAATTTAGACAAAAACATATTATCGAAGAAAGCTTTTGACTTTCTTGACCTCATGGGGATGTTTTCGTTGTAATGTGAGGTATGACTAGCAATGGTCTCTGGATATCAAAGTGTAAATTGATGCCTCTGTGAACTTGTTACTTAGGGAGTGGTCATTATTTATCAACAGGGGGGGTGGTGGGTTTTCACGTGGATGCGCGAAAAATTTTTATGCCCCGCCCTCGACGGCAGTAAAAAAAATTTGCGCCCCCCCCCCCCGCGCCAGAGGCGCGGAGAGTTTTCACGCCCCCTCTTTGATCTATAGTAGCGCGCGGGCTTTTTTGCTAAAAAGAGGGTAAATTTTTTTAGCCCCCCCCCCTCAAGAGGGGTCAAAATTTTTTAACCCCCCTCGAGAGGGGTCAGAATTTTTTATGCCCCCCTCAAACCCACCCCCCTTGTTGATAATAAATGACCACTCCCTTAGATCAACTCATAACACAAATCAGAAATATATTAGTCCTTTCATTTGATTACATTTCTAGGTACTCTGTAACAAGGCTTACTTAACTCAAACAGCCTAATGTTCCACTTGTACCAATGTAGGGAATGTGCACATCTGCAACTGTTCCACTTCTGTTCGTAATACCGCTACTCTTTGTGCCAGCACCTTTGCCAAGTCAACCATCTTCATCTGAATAATTTCTCAGTATTGCTTTTCTGCCCCTGCATCGCTCCATTTGTCTGCGAGAATATTTACATAATTAACAGGATACAAATACAAACAAGGTCATATGTTATTTCTTTATATGGCTTGAAATTATAACCTGAGATAGGACTTTCTGAATAATGTTTGTATCAATATTTGTGAGAACAGCAGCGATTCATTGTTAAAACTACACAGTGGAACCCCAGCCCACTGAGTAAAAAAAAAACGTATAATTTTTTGGAAACCAACTTTCAACCAAATAAAAACGTTTGTAAATTAAGTTTCTTTTACATAAAAAAAAGAAGGTTTTCTGACCTAAAAATAAAAGTGTTTTTATAGAACGTTAAAACAAGTTCTTTGTGTACATGTTTGACATTATTTTAATGTTTAAAAAAGACGTTTGGCAAAATTAGAAACCAAATAAAAATGTTATTTCAATGTTAAAGAAATGTTTTTATACCAAGTGGGAGCTTATGTCATGCCTCAGTACATGTTCAGCAAAAAGAATGGGGGGTGGTCACTGGAGGCACACCTTCTTTCAAAATCCTCACTATACAGCCGGTAAAGGTTAACAGTTATGGACACAAGGAGATCTAGGTCTGTGTACATTCTGATGTTAACCTATATATATATATATATATGGTATATATATGCCCTACTTTGTTGGTTCCTACACCCTTAGGACTCTAGTCACTGAGTGTCAATGGACGCTCAAAATGTAAACTAAGATATCATTATGTACCGTGGCCTAATGTTGAATTCTGTTGGACTGACTTTCATTGGTTGGACAATAACGGGTATCCTACTGGGCAAAAATATTTTTCAATCGTTCGTGAACCTTTGGAATAGGTTTGTGAAAAATGCTTTTCTTACATTGACAAATCGTTTTTCAACATATTTGTAGCGTAATACAGATGTGTTTTTTTTTTCTGATAAAAATAATAATCGCTTGTTAGTTTAATGCATAAAAATAGTGGAGGCTCCACTACGTGATTTTTTGGAACATTCTCATGTGTCAGTGTGTAAGGTATAGGCTGTTGACCGTCCTACACTGTAAACATGAGATCTAAAGTTGTAAACATGAGATTTTGGAGGTCACTTGTAATCACAGGGAGTGTGTTTACCTATAGGTCTGTTTATATCTACTCCAAACCTGTGACTGAGATGTCACATTGATCAGGTAGGGCTATGTCAATGGACCATTCTGGGTATTATTATTATTTTTCATTTTTACTAAATTCTTCGCCATATAAAGCCTAAGCTCTGCCCATGATCTACACTCAATAATCTCCTGTATTCCCCAACAGGAACCAGGATCCATTAGTCATCACAAACACACTTCCTCCATGACACTCTGTGACATAAGGTACACGGATGTAATAACATTCCAATCACATCATGTGGTGCCATATGTGGAATGAGAGGATATTTCACAATCTCCTCTCAATTCTCATTAACATAATCTACCCACAGGTGGCACTCTCTCTGTATGACATGTGTCACTATTCTATTGAGCCACATGTACAGAACATTTCACAACACTGTGAGCTGCTCAAGCCCTTAGTATAAAAGGTAGCTTGAGCAGCTCCCAATCTATCTATTCTAAGATCATCTCTCCCAACTTACACCTTACACCTATACCTAGAACCTACGACAGGTTGAGCTATAGGATCGGAGGCAGAGCTTAGATATTGGCGAGTGTTATCATTGTTACCACCTTTATGAAACACTCATGTCAGCTATGCAATAAAAGGATCAAATGAACTTCTCTGGATTCCGTGTACATTCACTTCACCACATGTAACCGTCCATTGACACGATGGTGGATGAACCCTCCAAGAATATCCCACTACCAACCTCTCATTAAACATGAGCAATAGTGAGACATCACCCAAGGAGCCAGCTTCAGAACAACACACCTTTACATCACCTGGGCTAGACGCGCCCAACCATTGCACAAGTGATACTACACACCACTTCCAGAGGCAAACTTCATCACCTGATGCCTTCAAAATGACCCAGCTATACCCACCCGACACACCAAGGAACACCACCCCTGGTAGGAGCTATACAGCGCCACAATCTGACGCCGACAGCGACAGCCCCAGGAACAGTCACAATAATTAGGATTCAGGGAACGGAACTACAGCACCTATAGTCCCCAACCCCCACCCTACAGGACCCGACCACACGACTGCCCACCACTACTCCTGCTCCTACTACTGAAGCAGAAGTTAACTCTCAATTGACTCTCACACCTCCAGGACTCTTGCACTGACGATGAAAAGCACAGCCAGGATACCTCGATTCTGGAGCCTAAAAGCAAGTCTGGTCAATATGGACAGCAAGGTATTTTCGTTGATACAGAATTGACCAAGAGTGCAGTATCTGTTAACATAGACAACCACTTGTATAGAGCTCTCGTTGATTATGGCGCCTCCCTGTTTTTATTAACCAGAAATGGTTGATAGAATAGCAAGCACACATTTTGAAATATGTTAGGAACCTTAGACTCACAGTGTTACTGGCTGATAAGACCCCTTTTCCTCCAAAAACATCCTACAATGGCTATAGTCAGAGTATAGACCCCCCCCTCTACCCCAACCACCCCCCCCCCACCCCAGCCCTACACCCCAATCTATTATTCCTGACAAACCCACCCATGGTAACCTTGAAACAGACATACATAGAACCACCCAGACACTATAGGCAAATTTTCTTCGTGTAATAGATGTTCCCTCTCCATTTCCCATATATTATTTCAATGGAGAGTATTCATTAGAACCACCAAATTCACCTTTTTTTTTATGTTTTATTTTTCCACAAATTCCAATTATTGCCTCCAAAATATCAAAACCTTAGCACCACAACTAAGTGGGTGACATTGCCAAAATTTTTATTTAATTTTGTGAAGGCTCAGGCAGCCGTAAACTGGATGAACTGGTTGGCACGCCACATAAATTACCCACGGTCACAGCGTACGCTCGGTTTGTGTCCCATTAAATTGGGGCATGCATGCGCCGGTTTGTTACAAGCTCAGGGCTCCTCTATACCCTAAGGTATTACGAAATGACGGCCTACTGTAGGAGAGCAGCTCTCTTGCATCCTGATCCGTGTTTATACCTCTGTTTGCCATTGGTACTGGAATGTTTGGTGAAGACACCTAATCAAATAATTCAGCACGATTCCCCGCTGTGTTATCACAACAACGAACAAGTGCACCCCTGGTAAGCTGACTAATCTTAGCTCCACAGCCATCACTCCCCTCCTAGTCATACTACAATATTCAGATCATCCAATGATCATCCGCACCTAGGCCTGGGTGCCCCTTAAATTTGCATATCAACCAATAGCCAGGCCCCGTGCCATATATGGGTGAGACATACCTCATCGGGAGGCATGTAATGAGGAATTAGCCAACCTCATGAAGTGCTTATAAGCCTCACTCTACCCCCATCTTTCCCACTTCCCAAACAATATACCAAACTTACCAAACCCAGTCACCATATGGAGCAAGTATCCGGAGACCACAGGGCCAAATGCCGAGGCTGCCATGCAACCAGCCCAGGTAGGTTTTGTCTTATGTGTCCATTAGTAGCGTCATCAATCGTTCTAGCATGACAATGATGGATTATGCCATCATGTTACCCAGATACCCATTACATGCCAATGGTAGTGTGCACCCAGAGTGCTTTGTAAAATGTGATAGTTGAATTCGCAATCCACTTCATGCCTTTCTACGACGACCTGACCACTTTAGATCTTACTTATCAACCTTTTGGCAACACCCCACCCACCCCACACACAACCCATCCTACCTCAGATTACCCATTTATTTAATACTAATTTTTAAGTCTTAAGGCACCAAAGTCATATGGACTCAAACCAGGGTGGACTATCCATAGCCTTCTAGGCCCACATGGCAAATAGGAGCAAGGCCATGGATCTGTTTGGCAAGCCGTTAATCTAAAAAGTTTGAATTTGTTCATTGTTATCTAGCCAAGCACCCCCACCACTGTATTGAACCATCTTAGCTCACTAATCACTAAAAACTCTTACAAAAGAGCCAGGGTGAAAATACATCAATTACTAGCCATAGATTAACTTAACAAGCTAGTCTATTTTAGAAATTATGCCTACCAGTGTCCTATTAGCAACACACCCCAAAATTTTGTATAAAACTTTTCATTTTTCAAACCCAAAATTCCCAAAATTCACTGCGCCCCACACCCCACCTTTTTCTCTCGCACAAAACCAAGCCCCCCCCACTCAACCACCCAAGCCCTATTTCCCCCCAAATCAAAATTCGTATGGGTCACTATTGCAGTAGAGTACATGTGCACTGGCAAAATCAAAACAAACCGTTTCTGTCAGTATACCCGTAACCATAACAACGGGGGAATCACCTACTCTATTTATAGAACAGGTGTCCCCACGCTGTGATAAGTGAACGCTCGGCGAGTCTAGCCACGGCATCGTCCCCCGATCCAGGAGAGCATACCGGATAGAAAGCTTGGGCCCAAACGGCGGCGAAGCAAATCGAGCCCATCAAGTTGGCTCCGCTGAACCCCAAGAAGCCGAGCACCCCAACTATCTATATATGTTTAAACTCAACCTGGCTGAGAGTGCCATATACATAGTCTATGGTAGGTAAAATTTCAACTCACCATTCCAACATGGCCGGCTCCGGTTCATGATGGAAACTACCGTCCCACCTCATTAACTACCGGCCACCCCCACAATCATATAACTTAGGACCTTCCCAAGGTTATACCCAAATGTCAGTAGCGTTTGGAAGATACCATCACACTTATGTGGGGATGGCAGGTAACCCTCACACATACACAACAAAGACGCTTATGTGGGGATCGCCCCCCTATCTAGCCTACCCTTCACCACCGCCCCCCCCCCCCACACTGAACCCCCAACCTCCGCAAGACGCCCAAAGCACATCCATACACAGCCATCATCAAACATAATGAGCTAAAAACGACATCATAGCCACAGCTAAGCCTAACTAACACAATAGATCGGCCTACACTAATGTTCATCAGTATTGGCACCAGCTGTAGCGTCTGGTCCGACAACTTTCGCACCATACGCGGCAGCCCGGCGCCATCTTGGTTTTGTTTTAATTACCGAAACTGACGGACGTCACGGCCGTCACCATGACTACCATCGGTCACGTGACATCCGCACGTGGCATCTCTATCACAACAACAACATTAGCACATGTTCACACTTTGACTTGCTCAGATCGAACTTACCTCAATAGCCATTAGGCATTCCACCGGGCGGGACGATCACCCACTGGATCTGTGTAATGCTGAAATACAATCCAGGAAGCGGATTAGACCAAAATGCCCCACGTCTCGACCCTCAAAATTATCAAAAATTCAAGTATCACCCTTTGGTAAATCAAATATACTTACAACCCGCCCGTCATGGTAATGACTATGTGCAGCACGGTGCCGTTAGGCAAAACAACGTCTACTTCGTAAACTTCCATAACGGCGATTATGCAACATTATATCACAGACGGACGAGTGCCTTTTTATAGCACCCCGGATCAAAAATTTTTTTTGGCGACACAGGAAAGAATTTTTTTTTTCTTTCTCTCTCTCTCCTTCCGCCCCAGTTTCGGCCCAAAAACAAATTTTCCTTCAATCAACTCAAACACAATTCCTTTCAATACAGTTGAGACAGGTAGGAGTCGACCTGAGCAGGTCATACCTGTATTAATCCCCATAACTTATTTGATTTTTCGCCATTACGGTGCAGCGCCAGCTCGCTACTACCACCTGGTGGAATTTTGAGAAACCAACCATAGCGTCCATGGATACAGGACCCGCGCTAAGTCAAATGAATCAATTGAGCTCTGTACTTAGGTTTTGTACGTTGACAAAATGATATTGATCTCACATCCTTTTTCTGTATTGACCGTGGCCTGTCTGCAACCCATAACAGACAAACTATAGGTCGATGAATTGTCTCCTCTTCCTGTTGTTTCCTCAACAGGCCTACCACCAACACAGCATCGTTTCCCTCAGCGCCAGAGGCCAAACCCAAGGAGAAAGGACCAGTACCATCAAGTCCAGAAACAACCAACACCGAAACAACATGGCAACTTATAACCCAATAGTTTCCTCGCCATGAAACTTTTCAGGCCACAAATGACAATATCACCATAAGGAACATCAGAACCTACTTCCCAGCAGTATACATCCAAATTGACACCTCAGGAGACACAAACAGACACTTTTCAAAACAATTTTTGTATAACCATATTTTAAATCCAAATCGCTGAGACACAATTGTGACGTTAATTTATGATTTTTGATGAATTTTATGAGAGACACACCAAAATACCCTTCTGGCTTGCCTCTCTAGGTGCTATAAAATTCATCACCTGTACCACTGTTTTTCAAGCTCAACTATGACATGTATTTATGAGTTTTAGTCAAATTAGATATCGATAAGCAACAGGTTGTACACATCTCACTTTTGTATATTTTCATGAAAATTACCATGTTTCTAGTCAACAGTAACACTGAATATCACCTTGACTTATACCTTATACCCGACTGTGTAGCAGCCTTAGTAATGTGGAGCCAAAAATTCATCACCCTTGTGTTGATTGTTGACCCCACAATACCAAGAATCACCAAACTTGGTTAACTTTCATCTGGATATATTTCATTGCGTATTAATGTATAAAACCAACATGTTATCAAATCAGAAAAATTTTCATTTTCCCACGATAACAAACCGGTACATATATATTTTTAAGCATTGTACATATCCCTGCATTTATAACCTGTGTACATAGATTAAGTCACTTGATCCACACAAACTGTATTTTTGTAATTCCATGAAGGAACCTTTTTTTATACTGCATATAACGTCAAACCCATCAGGTTTTTCACAAAACCCGGTATTTGTATCATAATACCCATAATTGTCAATGGACTTGGTAAAGCCTCATCTTTTCTACTTGTTTTTCTCCCTTTACACTCGTGCAGAGACGAGTAGGAATGTGGGGATTTGTCAATGGACCATTCTGGGTATTATTATTATTTTTCATTTTTACTAAATTCTTCGCCATATAAAGCCTAAGCTCTGCCCATGATCTACACTCAATAATCTCCTGTATTTCCCAACAGGAACCAGGATCCATTAGTCATTACAAACACACTTCCTCCATGACACTCTGTGACATAAGGTACACGGATGTAATAACATTCCAATCACATCATGTGGTGCCATATGTGGAATGAGAGGATATTTCACAATCTCCTCTCAATTCTCATTAACATAATCTACCCACAGGTGGCAATCTCTCTGTATGACATGTGTCACTATTCTATTGAGCCACATGTACAGAACATTTCACAACACTGTGAGCTGCTCAAGCCCTTGGTATAAAAGGTAGCTTGAGCAGCTCCCAATCTATCTATTCTAAGATCATCTCTCCCAACTTACACCTTACACCTATACCTAGAACCTACGACAGGTTGAGCTATAGGATCGGAGGCAGAGCTTAGATATTGGCGAGTGTTATCATTGTTACCACCTTTATGAAACACTCATGTCAGCTATGCAATAAAAGGATCAAATGAACTTCTCTGGATTCCGTGTACATTCACTTCACCACATGTAACCGTCCGTTGACAGCTAGGTGCCCTTCTGCTGTATAAACAATAACACTGTACCAAAATAAATAAAAATACAGCAGTCCAACAACCACCAGTCCTGTAAAAATCAAACCTGTCTGATATCAAACCTTGGAGACTCCTTATTTTTGAAAGGTTACAATATTTACATAACATCAGCTTGATTTAGTAAACAAAAACATCTTTTTAACAACACAAGTATGCCTGACATCACACACATTCACATCCCCAGATAAACAAATAGCTCCCCCAACATACAATTTCTACCTTGCAATGATAACAAACAATACTCTATAGTCTGTGTTTGTGTCCCATTTTGTGAGAATAGCTGCGATTCTCTGCAAAAATCGCGTGGTGGAGCCTGACCTACTGTCGTCTTTTTACTCTAGAAATGAAGATTTAATGTGTTAATGTGGACACAACGTTACAAACATTTTTTTGAGTATAGGTTTTTTAACTTATCCTGAGATCTACCTCCCACTGGGCACAACACGTTGAATCAAAATTGAAATAACGTTGATAAACTATGATCGATATTATTTGAATGTTGTTTCAAAGCACTGTGCCCACTGGGCTAGATCCCATCTGATATATCGTTCTGATACCAAAATCAGATGTAAGAACAATTGTAATTTAGGATGAGTAGTAAAGAGCCAACACTAGGGATAAGGTGTTCCATTTTATCTTTTTATCGTAAAACCTAATAACATGCACCCTGAGTTGAAGGAAATATTATACCAGGTAAAGATAGGGCTTGTCTTCGAGCAGTCTGGTACCGTTCTATAGGAAAGCCTCGCCTGTAAGGCGCATCTGGGTCTCTTCTTGGGATTTTGACCTGGCCGGAAGTAGAATGACGTCACACTGGAGACAAACATTCATGCCGCCTTAGTTCCTCAGGAATGTGGTGGGACCATGCTGTCACACACTTCTGACTGTTTTCAGATGAGATCTCATCTGAATAATAATCTTCCATTTAAGTTTGCATAAGTTTCAGATGATCTCATCTGAATGTAATTCGAATTCAGATGAGTTCTGGCATATATCCTTGGGAACCCTGGGAAGCGCGGCGGCATCAACATTTGTCTCCATGGAGGGCCAGGTCAATTCTGCAAGAAGTGACCCTTTTGCCTGTAAGGCACGTCTTAACTTCTGGTGCACTAGGGCACATTCCCTGCATGGGGTCGTACAGTAGGCACACTGAGGTGAAACCGGGGGCGAAACCATTGTATATTTAATGTATAAGTTACCTTATTCTTTTTTAGGATATTTTACACACTTTTACAACAAAGTGCCATTCAAAGCTGATCACTGTATAGTGCCATGGTTCAAGTGACTGATTGCTTTATTTTCATAAGGGTCTTTTTAGGCAAACCAGGCGGCCACAATATCAAGTCCTTTCTTTTTGCTCAAAGTGGACCCCTAATCCAATTTCTGAATTACATACAGTCTTCTTTAATTCAGTTAAAGTCAACATGGCGACCAGAGAGTACCCATGCTGGGCACCAGACAACCCATCAGAACAGGAGATCGTAAATAAATATGAAGTAGTATGAATCATTGAATAAGTTACTGAACAAAAACTTGGCAGACCTGGCTGACAATGTACGGATGGATGACCTCTGGCCCCATCTCATCATACTAGATTTGCTGGATCAGACGATAGCTGCCACACTGGTAAGGCTATGTTTTCTAAGCAGGGGCTGGAGCAGGCTTAGGTGGTTTTCTAAATGAAAACATGTTTATTGTAACATATGATAAGCCTATTATTGTAAAGTATCAGTCTATCAAAATGTGTTGTGAAAATGTATTGTGAAAAGGCTATGTGTACATATATTGTGAAATGTGATAAGGAATTGTGATGGGGTATGCACATCCATATATTGTAAAATATGATAGGGTTAGGTACATGTATTGTGAAATATGATAAGATCAGGAGGTGAGCTAATGTAGTAGTCACAGAATCATGTGATCATGTCAACACATTGTTAATGGTCAGAAGCTTGAGGTACTAAGTAATGTTCACAGGGCTGGAATGTGACAATCCTGACATAATTGCTACATTAACAAAATCAAGTTAAATTGTGACAGAAATCTACTTTCATGTTGCACTTTTTATTAGAAGTGTGTCTGAAAATAAATCTATTTAATCTTGCAGAAGCAAGGCACCAATCATCAACAAGTGCAGAAAATAATATCCTGGCTGCTGAAAAATCCCAAATGGAAGCTGAATGCCTTCCTTAGAGCTCTATACCTGGACAGTCAGGAGCATATCATCAGTCAAATTCTGAAGTTAAACCCTAAGCAATACAGTGAGACTGAGGCTGCTGGAAGTAAGCAGGTTGAACCTAAACAAGGGAGTAATCAGCAGAACGGAACACTATCTGAAAAACTGAAGGACGGTAACTGTTTATGGCTATGTTCTATTCGGATATTGTTTTAAGACGTCTATATTTACCACAGAGTGCTAACAACTTTACTTCTTCTTGAATAAAACTGGTGGCCTTCTTTAGCAATTTACCATGATATTTCAGTGAGGATACTCATTGAGTTATGCATAAAGTGTTTAGCCTTGAATTAGGATACTTTCAAGACATAATTTCTCTCTCTAGATGAGAGATCAATTTGAATCAAGGCCGTTTAATGATGATAGTAAAATATCAGTTCCCTGCCCTTGAGCTCTGGCTCCTTTCCCTAATCCCTGACGACTTTACTTGGTACATTAACTTGAGGCCATCCACAAGGACATAATGTAGGAGGAGGGGGAAGGGGTTGTCCAGGGTTCCTATACATTTCAATAGGGAACGCATGGCAAAGGGAGAGGGGCCCACTGTGGTTGATTCCATAAAAAAAATGGGTGTTAGAGAGATAAACATGTCATATTTCTTTCCAGCAAGTAAGGTGCAAAGTGACTTCTATGCCCGGTTCATGTAGGCCACAGGGTGAGCCCCTATAAAGGGCTTAGAAAACAAGTTCCATTCCAGTGAGAGGGGCACTAAATAATTTTTGTGGTTTTGTATAGGTAATGACCCTAGTAATCATATATCAAAAGTTCTTCATGCACATCCCTGCAGTTTTTGCATAGGCCAAGGTCAAAGGTCAGGAATTTCCCTCTATATTCCTATATAAAGCTGTTTAACATAGGAATTATTTGTTTGTTCTCTCTAAACTAGGCTATACAGCTGGAAGTGGATTTCATATATGTGTATACATGAGTGTGACTTGTAGGCGGGAATATATACGGTAAATAAAGTGGAAAACAAGAAGTTGAAAACAACCCCAGCCTTGCACAATCCACAGAAGGTTACCATATAATGCATATTAAATGCATATAATGCATACTCCCCCCCATGCATTAAAAACAAAGTATGCTTAAGATATAAAATACAATTTGTCATAATCAATGATCCAAGACTTAGAATGTAATCCTTGGTTACTTAATAACACGTCCAACCCTGGTGGCTCTGTAACTTGGTACAGGTAAGTTATTCTATGTTACCTTGTTCCAATAATCCTTATTGAATTCAATTATAACAAATTCTGTTCTTGTATCAATTAAAAAATGCACTTACAGATATTAATAAATTTCTATACACTGGATGTATTATAGTAGCTAGCATCATCATTTATTAGATTTATAAATCTGATTTCTGAAATGAAAGTTATCAAAAACAATGTTAATAGGAAACTGATTGCCGGTGATACGCAAAGCCCAAAAGCAGAAAAGCAATCTACAAAGGCTGAAACCTCAGGGCGGGAACGAAACATCAAAATAGTTGCTGTTGGACACGGAGCATGAGGGAAGACTTGTCTGCTAGTACGATTTAGCCATGGTCGGTTTCCTGAGGAATACATGCCAACCGTCTTCGAAAACTCTGCAGCTGAGACTGAGGTAAGATGTTTTACCAGTCAATATGAAAACTTGTCAGACAATGGCTTTTCCTGACAAAATCGCTGCCAGGCCAACAAACATTGCCAGACTGCAGGACCGAATGTCTTGGTACCTTAGGCTACATTGTCATGGTCACAGCTCACAAAATGGACCATTATTAGCATTTTACACCCTCAAATAAAAGGCATTACTGTTGTTCAGATTTAAATAGTTGAATGATAAAAATAATGAGCTGATTCTTGTTCTTTTCCTAACAACAACAAAAATAATCTTGCTGTGCTTCCTGCCAAGATCAATCCAGTCCTGCCGAATAATGAAATCTGCAGAGGGGAAAAGGTTTTTGTATAGACTGTTTTAGTAGAAAGTATTTACAAAAAGCAAATCTGTAAGGAAAGGGATGAAAGTAGTGTATTGCTGCGTGTGAGAGTAAGATTTGGCAAAAAATACAAAAACCTTTTGGCTTAGTTTGCAATGATTTGAGTAAAAAACCATTTATTAAAAAAGGTTTCTTTTACACTTTTCAATGTATTTCAGCTTTCGTTTTATCCACACTGTAAGAATGATTGCTAGTTATGTTATCAATGTCGAAATTGAAGATTTTTATAACATAGAAATAAAATGTTTATTTTTTTAAACATTAATTAAACATTTTTGAGTGCAGGTTTTGACGACATTTTTGATTTGGGAAACTTTAAAACCTGAGAAACACATATATGTATATGTTAATTGGTAAATATTCTGATAATAATCCAACTATTTCCTCCCATTCAAAATAGGTTGAAGCACAGACATGTCATCTGGGTCTTTGGGACACTGCTGGCCAGGAAGACTATGACAGACTACGTCCAAAGAGTTATCCCAAAACTGACATATTTTTTGTGTGTTACGGTATTAATTCTCCAGCCAGCTTTGAAAACGTACAGAACAATTGGGTCCCTGAAGTGAGGCACCATTGTCCTGAAGCTCCGGTTGTTCTTGTTGGCCTTAAAGTAGATCTTCGCTATGACCCTGACACTAGGAGATATTTACAGATCCATAAGGAAGAACCACTCACCACACAAGAGGGCAGAAACTTGGCCAAGGAAATAGGTGCCAGTGGTTACTTTGAGTGCTCAGCACTTACAGGGGAAGGTGTCCAGCTAGGTATTTCTCAAACGCTACGAATTCAGTCTGCCCACTACGAATTGCCCACCCCTTACGATCCAGTCCAATCGTAGTGAGGGGCAGTGGGTGAACCCTAATTGCCTACGATTGGCTATTCAGATGCATCGATTTTCCCTCTCTATCTGCACCATTTGTAGTGTTTGACCCTGACCAATCAAGAATTCCTCATGCCATCATGATCTAGTTCTCTCTGTACCTTGCCAAACGGCGAGTGGAAAAACGTCCCCTGGGGACGACCTTGCTGAAATAAATAATAATTAATAATAATAATAATAATAATAATAATAATAATAATAATAATAATAATAATAATAATAATAATAATAATAATAATAATAATAATAATAATAATAATAATAATAATAATAATAATAATAATAATAATAATAATAATAATAATAATAATAATAATAATAATAATAATAATAATAATAATAATAATAATAATAATAATTATTCCCTTCCGATCCAGTCCAGGCTGGTACAATTTGGGGGGGGGGGCTCAAAACTTAGCGTCTGAGAAATGACTTCCTGGAACTATTTGAGACAGTCACACGGCTTGGACTGTCGCCAAAAGGTTTCTGTTAAAAGGAAACGCCGTTGTGAACTTTTCTAACTTCATCAAGCGATATGAAGGCACCAAGTTGGCAACAAAAATCATAATATTTGAAATGCCTGCAAATGTGTATTTATAAGTGGTTTTCCATGAAGGCTCTTGTGAATGACTCTTCTCTGGCAAATGTTTGAAAATGCTGGAGATCTATTGTTTTTTAATCTAGTCATTTCATTTAAAGTTAATATGTAATTTAGAGTGGGGCTTTCAATGGGCTTGGATGATTTAAATGAGCATTTGCAAAACTTGTCCCACTTGGTGAAAAAAGAGGTTTTTGTTTTATTTTTTTTCTCTTAAAAATCATCTTTAGTTTACACCTTTTGCCAACTTTTATTCTTTTTAGCATTTACATTTTTAAGAGAACGTAACCACGAATCATTTTTGATAATATTGTGAATAATAGATGTATTCATGCTTTTGATATTTTTGTGTTTCATTAAGAGGGATTTATCAGGTCTGATAAGCAGTATTTTTTTTATTTTTGGTACTAAGCTGAACATACCACAGACTACAGTGCCCTCTACGTGGTGGTAAAGTTGAGCAGGTATCCAGTGTTGCTTTTAAAAATTCTCATATCTTATTGGTGTAATATCTTAAGTATGACAGAAATGTTTTCATGCATACCTCTAACAGTGAGAGATTTTTCCCGCCTGTAAATATACCGTATTCGTTCTAAAAAGTGCACATGTCCGGAAAATTACTTTTTGAATGCTCAAAACTTATTAGATGAATTAATTCTAATAAGCGCACCCCCTAAAGCTTAAAATCGTTGTTTTGGTCTAAAAATATTGATTTTTTTTTACACTTTATTTGACCGATTTTACACCAGGTGGGGCCCAAAAGGGAGGGGTGTGCGCTTATCAGAGCATGTGCGCTTATTAGAATGAATACGGTACATATCACCAGAGAAGGCTTCCAATGGACGTGATTGACACCTGTGGGTATTCTCCTTATTGTAATCTGAAGTATGACTAGCAATGGTCTGTGGATATCAAAGTGGAAATTGATACCCTTGGGAATTCATTACTCAGATCAACTGAAGAAACAAACCAGGAATATATTGCACCCTTTATTTGTTTAAGGAGTCAGTAACAGCCTTTCCATATAGATGTTTATGCCCTATGATATTTTTGTGGTCCACTGTAAAACACTTTTCATTAAACAAAGCTTTTTTTTAACTCAAACAGCCTAATGTTCCACTTGTATACTGTATACAGGAAAATGAGTGCATCTGCAACAGTTCCACCTCTGCTCATAATACCGCTACTTCTTGTGCCTGTGCCTCTGCCAATTCAACCAATGTCCTCCATTGAACAATTTCTTGGTATCACTATTCTGTCCCTGCATTGCTCCCTTTGTCTATTAGAATGTTTGCATATTAAACATAATACACACAGAAAAGGTTATATTGTTTCTGTTCTATATATCTTGGCATGATAAGCACCATTTTACCCCATTGATTTACATAATAACCTTGAATCTCAAAATTGAACATAGAACATTTTAAAACTGGTTTAGAAATTACTGCATGTATTTCAAACCAATGTAGGAATGGTTTAACAAATCACAGTAACTCCTGTTGACCGTCATAAAAAGATTAATAAAGACGGAACCGATGATAACTACAAACACGTGAAAATGCATTCATTGAAAGAAAAAAAAACATGTGAAAAACATGAGAACCTTCCATTTCTTAAATGCATTAAGCCTACTGTTTACTTTGTCAATTCTGTTGATTGAGAGATTATTGGTCGCACACCTCTGCTGCTTCTGACGGTGCAACACGGGATTTATCCTCGCATACAAGATGTGCCTTATTATGGTACACTGAAAACCCTGCAGATCTTTAAACTCGTCAGATTGAGGACCTATGGTCATCAGAAGAGGTACAGAGAGAGGGCAGTACCTTACATGGAGTGAAATCCCTTAGTCTACATCTCCCCAGTATGAGTCTATGGCATTCTGTTGACAATATGTAACAAATACACAAGGTGGCAGGTATGTGCCACTCATGTTTGATAATTAGGCCTTCAGTTTTCAACTGAAGGTCTTCACCGCTGAGGACTTTAGGTGCTCAAGTTGACGATACCCAAAACTACAGCTTTGGGTAGTCAGATTGAGGACCCAAGGTAGTCAGCACCAAGGTTGTCACTCTAACAACATTATGTAATCAGTTTGACTACCTTGGATGAGTGTGTTGACCTAAACCCATCAGGTTGGCTACCCTGGGTGCTCAATCTGATGACCCTAGGTTGTAGATTTGGGTATCGTCAGTCTAACGACCTTGGGGCTTTTAGTGTAGTAATCCACCATTGATTACAGACCTCATTACAAACAGTAGAATATCTCTAAACAATTATTTTCTAGTACATTTATTAAAATGCTTATTGATAGAGCTCCATGAATTTGTCCATCATGCCAAGTCTTTGGGTGGTGGTGGTGGTGAGGGGGGCTCCTAAATCTCTGCAGTCATGGTCGACAAGTTTTGAATGTGCGGCTGAGACATTTCTCATTCCTGTTCCAGAGACAGGAAAGATATTCCTCCTGGCAAAACATCTGATGTTGAACCTGTGAATCAAAAACTACAAACATTTCTCTTGTCAAGACCTTCCTGATCTTGAAGGTTAATGTCTATCAGGCGCATTGCTTACAAGTGGAGCAAACAAAAAGGACAAAGAGATTGGGTCCTAGTCATAAATGTACCATACATATATATTTGGGGGAATACATGAAACGACATGATAAAAACTATTCGAAATGGGATATTCTGTCAGAATCTCAATAGTTGTAGAGACTACTGACGCTTCTCTAGGTGATGGTGATGGTGATGGTGATGGAAAAAGAACCAAAAAAGAAACATTTTTCTTGATTCCCTAATCAAATGAGAATATCAATATGAACCATTGAAATGTTGTGAAGACACAATCATAAAATCATCAGTGTTGGCTTGGCCTTCAATTACATATGCTCAATATCAAAATGAGGATGTCTTACAGAGCAGAATAATGGGATGAATAATCGTGGGGAATTATTCGATAAATTATGATGAGAAATATCATTTGTTTAGTATTGTTTGTAGATGGTGATCAATGGCCCTTGTCATGTTTTAATTCAGAATCTTTGCAAAGGTAGCAATAAGACGGCCACATTTAGCATTCAGCATCTTATTTGTTAAAGATCATATATTCATATTTTATCTCACACTGTCATGGAGATTTTACTGATCCAAGCAGGATAAAGTGTTTAAAGGTCTCAGTTTGTTACAGCTGTGCTACTTTGATGAAATGTGCTGGCTTTAGCAAATGTACCTTGAATAGACATAGGGAGATGGAGAACACAATATCCAATTTTGTTATACTACACCTACTCATACTAATTGGTGCATTTGAACACAGGTATTGCAATCTTTATCTCATATTTCTTAATCTTTATATGCTCAATCTTGTCAAAATTTCATATGATTCTAACTTCAATAGAGGAAAACATTAGTATATGTCCCTAGCTTCTTTAACGGATGGTATAATACAGTAACATTATTCTGAACATATTGAACCTTTAAGGGCCACTGATGCAGGAGTGCATAGTGGCCATTGGTCGTCATGATGTGCTGGCGAGACTGTTCACCAGCACTTTATTGGAGCATCATGCCGACCCTACACTGAAAGCCCCAAGGTCGTCAGACTGACAATACCCAAATCTACAACCTAGGGTCATCAGATTGAGCACCCAGGGTAGCCAACCTGATGGGTTTAGGTCAACACACTCATCCAAGGTAGTCAAACTGATTACATAATGTTGTTAGAGTGACAACCTTGGTGCTGACTACCTTGGGTCCTCAATCTGACTACCCAAAGCTGTAGATTTGGGTATCGTCAACTTGAGCACCTAAAGTCCTCAGCGGTGAAGACCTTCAGTTGAAAACTGAAGGCCTAATTATCAAACATGAGTGGCACATACCTGCCACCTTGTGTATTTGTTACATATTGTCAACAGAATGCCATAGACTCATACTGGGGAGATGTAGACTAAGGGATTTCACTCCATGTAAGGTGCTGCCCTCTCTCTGTACCTCTTCTGATGACCATAGGTCCTCAATCTGACGAGTTTAAAGATCTGGAGGGTTTTCAGTGTATAAACTCCTGGAGGTTAGCATGATGCACCAATGAAGTGCTGGCGAGCAGTCTCGCCAGCACTTCATTGGTGCATCATGCTGACCAATGGGCATGATGCATTAATGCATCAATGACCCTTAAAGGGTTAAGGGCTGCTGTTACACTGAGTCACATAAGATACCTTGACACAGTGGGTGCTACCTCATGACGATAATTATGTAAGGGATATCTGAGGGCAGCACTACCATATGGCTGACATCCCCATGTTTCCATACATAGACCTTGTCAGATAGAACATACAACTTTTTAATCTTTTTTTTTTACTTTTAAATGTATTTTTCTTTTAAATGTACCTCTTAGCTAGTGATTTGGATGGCACAATGTCCATTGTGTTGCTGATAAGTCCCAAAGGACAGTGCTGGTAGTTAACATATTGATATTGTCTTAGTTCCCTAATTAAATTAGAACATCAAATAAATTAAATATAATGAAGGTGAGAGTGTGCTTTTATCAAAGTCCAGTGATCACTTATTAGAGACAATATAATATAAATGTGAGGGTAGCAAAAAAGCTGTCCACAAAGACAAATAAGACACCAGAAGTGAGTTGAGGTAATGACAAATTATACAGAGGCATTGATCACCAACTGTTGATTTAATACACATTAACATCTTCACAAGGTAGCAAACAGTAAGGCCTCCATTAGTATTCAGCACCTTATTTGTTAAGGAATACGTATCCTTGTTTTGCTTGACAATGTCAAGTAGATTCTACTGATCCAGAGAACGCAGTGGTGAAACATATCGGTTTGTTCCTGTCTTACTTGTGTGATGATGTATGCTGGTCCCAGCACATTTACCTTCATTAGGCATAGGAACATGAAGAACCTTATATCTCATTCTGTTTTGCTACGTGTCTTTGTTCTTCAATTGGCATATATTTGAACTCAGGTACAGCACGTTTTATCACATATTTTCCTTCATATACATTTTTGGTTAAATTTTCCCATAATTCTTCAAGCATCTGGAAAATAAGATTTAACAGAAACTTCACTTCTAATTTCCTAATAGGTCAATCGAGTGTTCTTTTTTTCAAGATTTCAAAATACAAACAATCTTGGCTAAATTCCTGATGATTAGTTAATATATTTGGTCCTACATATAGCAAAGATGCCGATACTATGTTTCGGGATTAGAGTTCAGGAGACGGTAAATAGGGAGTGATGGTACAAATGAAACACACTGTGGTGTCAACATCACGTCCCCCTGCGTTAACATCCATAATATATTGAACAGAATGAATATAACAAATTGCCAAGACTCCATCTATTTTCTACCATCTGATGATGTCTTTGAACATTGTATGACCAAACCCATTGAGAAACGTTTATCCATCATTGGGTTTGGGGACAATGTTAGAATTGGCTGTAATCGGTCTGAAGAAGGAGACCCAGGCAGAGTGCTGATATTTAAAGGTGGATGGAGATGGCCTTATAAACCAATAATAATCATTTCAAATATCACATTCATCATTCCAAATATCACATGCATGTTTCAACATCTCATACATCAGAATAATGCACTTGCAGCAACATATGAGAAGTATTTAATTGGGTGCCACCGACCCTTGCATATGATGTCAGAAGTAAGAGACTTTTTAGATTCCACTCAAGAGGTGAATTTTGTAATCACAATAAAAAAGATTCCTCTTTTATTGAAAATCTAGGTGCATTAGAATTTGCTGAATACTGCAAACAAATATGGTGGCACCATATTTTCATACAGCGTTGAATTACTAATGATTTCCGAGATCCAAATAGAAGGAAACACATTGAATGAAGATGATAAGCTTGAAGGTGTGTTGATATATTCACTAGACACTGAATCCATAATTGAAAATTCAGAATTCATATCTCATTTACCTGGAAGTAATATGATATTTATTTTATGGAGATAAGTATGTCAATATGCAGAAATCTTCATTTGCCTGCCCAAAAAGCAATGAGCTTCTTCAAAATGGAACACTCCCAGGTAGGGGGAAGTATAAAAGATTTTGAAATTTGATTGTGCTGTCTGTGACAACTCTAACAGCTTTGACAATGGTTCATTGCTCGTCCATAATGACAGCATAATGGAAAGAAAAGCGATAACTTGTTTTCGCTGTCCTTATGGTATCGACTGTTCACCTGGTGAAGTCTGTGTTAAGCCATATTTCTGGGCAGATTTATCTGAAGGAAGGCTTCATGCTTTGAGATGCCCATCTTCCTATTGTTTCGGACATAGTTTTGGTGAGACCTCAGCCTTAGGTACCAGCTGCAACCATAACAGGACAGGTATCCTCTGTGGACAATGTAATCAGGGTTATTTAGAAGCACTTTTCACATCAAAGTGTATGAAAGATGATCATTGTGATGGATATTGGGTCATTGTATTGGTAATAGGTTGCTGTTTTCTCTATTCAATTTTTCTGCTTTTTCAAGAGGACTTTATTGGTGCATTCACGAGTCAGGTTTCTATTGGAAGGTGTACAGCTTGCTGGGGGAACATGAAGGAACAGTCTGAATGTAAGGAAGATGAAGATTCACTAAGGAAGATGAAGGTTCACAGGAGGATGGGGGATTCAGCATAATTTTATTCTATAATTTTCAGGATGCTTCAATCATATCCATTCCAGTGCTTCAAGCAAAAGCCCTGCCATCAGCAATTTCAGATTTCAAATCACTCTTTGGGGGCCTTTTTGAATTTAGAGTAGGTCTGTTCAGCTTGACAACAGGTGATGTTTGTGTACTCCAGGGACTCACCCCAGAAGGAAAAATGTTATTCAAAGTGACATTTGTTCCTCTGCTCCTCACATTTCTTTTTGCCTTTTATTGGGTAGGAAGGGCCATCATCACATGCAAGAAGGAAACTGTTGGCAAACTAGGGGAACCAGCTGTATCAGGTTTGCTAACAGCCTTAATGTTCTCCTACCAGAAACTGGCAGTGACGACTTTTGAACTCCTATCTTGTGTTCCACTCAGAAAGGATATGATAGTATTCATCAATGGTAATGTAAGTTGCTACCAGCCATTGCAAATTACTATTCTGATTTATGCTGTCGTTTGCTCCTGTCCATTTTGTCTGGTTCTCATGTTTGGTCCTAGCCTACTGAAGACGGGTTTCATATCTCACTGTGAGTTTGTCTTTGCTTGTGTCATACCTCTTCCATTTATTCTCTAATGGATTTGCAGATTCACAAAGAGAACTTTGGTTCAAGAAAATGGCCCTGAGATTTCAATGGAAGCCTCATCAGCATTCGATGCCCTTCAAGGCCCATATCGACAGTCACATCCACTATCGTCTACTTCATTTCTGTGTTGGGCAGGGGTTCTGATCCTATTCCAACTACTTCTTGTATTGGGAAAGACGTTCATAGTGGCCCTGCTCTATAGAGTGAGTGAGTGAGTAATAGGTGTTTAACGCCATTTCGACAGCTAAGGTCATATTCATGGCGACCACTCTATAGACAGCTCTTTATGTGTGTGGTGATTTTCTGTGGTCTCATATTTCACCTTCACATCAAACCATACAATGGTAATAAGGCTAACCTTGCAGGCACCTTTTCTGCGTCTGCCCTTCTTGTGTTAGCTGTGATCAATATTCTCCGTGCTGGTTTCCTGGAGGCAGAGTACATACCACCACAGGGTTCTGCCTCTGACACCCTTGATATCAGTGAGGACATACTCCTTGTATGGCTGCCCCTAGTCGGTGTGTTAATACTGTTTGTGTTAATTTCTATTGCTGTCATCAATGTGATGATTGATCTTATAAAGTGGTGTAAAGGTTCACAACATGCAGTAGATGTCATTGGGTAGACTTTGCTTTTTCTGCAATGTTGTTGGACTAGTGTGGTACCTTATATATGAGCTTTACCTAAAGTTTATTTTTCTGCAAGTCCTGATAACTTTTAACGTGAGTCCCTACAAGGAGGACAGGTTGCATGTCTCCCATCAGAATCAAGCTTGAAACATGAAGTCCAATGTAAGTTTGAGGCACTGTAGTAATCACATATTGGTACAATTCTAAGGCCAACTTCTTAAAGATTGATTTTCATTCCCCTTTTCATGACTGGAAAACCACTGAATGCACTTCATATTTTACAGAATTCTCCATCATGATAATGATATTCTCCACATGTATCTAAGTACAATGCATTCAGAGGAACTGACAAGGAAGTTCAAATTAGCCCCATATAATGTCTATGCATGGGAATTATTGATAATGTTTCAAAGTTTATCTCCAAGAGATGGACCCATTATGTGTCATAATTTGTTGACATGGGTAATGTGTTTTATTGTGTATCATTTGCATATGATGATCTGCTAAAGTCGGTAATTTATGACACACTTTTTATTTAGATGTGGAATATTTTTTCTTTTACCTTTGCTGCATAGTACACTTCAATACATATGTTGTTTAACACTCTTTTTCTTGATATATGTGGAAATGCTTGTCATTGTATTGAGGAATGTCTTTGTCAAGTCATGGCTGTATATCAATGCCCCCTAGGCCAAATAAAAAAAAAGGTTTGTTTCCAGTAACCCGACCGACCCCTAGCAAAACAGGCAAAAAACTTCTTTTTTTTTTTATTTGAAGAATTTTGTCTCATATTTTCATATATTAAAGAAATCTTTCATTACTTTTTGAGGATTTTTCCTGTATCCCTTTTGTGTTCTTCCCCTCTGTCAAAGTTGTTATCTTCCCATCATTATTTTATGAGATCAAAGAATTTGATACATCCATTGATGTGCAATAACATTTCCTATATAAATGTAAAAAAGAAAAAGAAATCCGACCTACCGACCCTGGACATTTGGATCATGTTACTGGAAACACAATTTTTTTTCTTGGCCTTATGTTAGTTATTTACTGACAACTAATTTTTATGATTTACATAATTGTTATTGTATATATATTTTTGTGAAATGCAGCGTAAATGGTTTCAACAAAATCAATCAATCAATTAATGATTAAAGATTTTTTTATGCATGCTGTTACATAATCTTCAGTCCATGACAAGATGTGTCACAGGTGACACCAAGGTTAACTTCATCAAGCAATGAGGGGGCACCCAGTTGGCAAAATGAAAAAAAAAGTATTTGAAACTCTTGCAGCATATAAAGAGTTTGCAACAAAAACTCCTGTGAATGACATTTCTCTAGAAAATAGTTATAAATGCTTGAAAAATATTCAAAACCTTGTTTTCAAATCTAGTCATTACATATAAAACAGATAATTTAGAAAGGGCAGTTTGGTGATGCACTTGTTTCTGTTCAGAAAACATTTTTAGTTTACAAGTTCTGCAAGTGTTTGTTTTAAACCGTTGTATAAGAAGAGAATGTAAACAAGAAACAATTTTGAGAATGTTGTGATTCATTGCTTTATTCATGCTTTTAATATTTACACTCTATTATAATGTGTTTTTGTAGAGAGGAATTTTTTTTAACTTTTCATACTAAGTTGAACATATCACAGTCTAGATTGCCCTGTATAGTTGCAATATCTACTTAGTATTTGTAAGCATCCAGTATCGCCTTTTAAATTTTTACATAAATCTGTGTATTATCACATTAAGTATTATAGAAACATTTTCATGCATAACGCTAACAGTGAAAGATCTTCTTGTCCCTCTATAAGAATATACATATCATCACAGAAGGCTTTCAAAGGACTTTATTGACACCAGTGGGTAATTTCTTTTTGTAATGTGAAGTATGACTAACAACAGTCTGTGGAAAGTGGAAATTGATGCTTTTGTGAATTTGTCACTCAGATCAACTGATGAAACAAATCAGACATATAATCAGACCTTTTATTTTATTATATTTCTAAGGATTATGTAACAACCTTTTCATAACAACCTTTTAATGTGTTTATACCCTATGATATTTTTGTTATCCACTGTAAAACACTTAACAAGGTTTCTTTTAACTCAAACAGCCTAATGTTCCACTTGTACCAATGCAGGGAATGTGCGCATCCGCAACCGTTCCACTTCTGCTCGTAATACCGCTACTTCTTGTGCCTGTGCCTTTGCCAAGTCAACCAGCTTCCGCCTTTGAACGATTTCTCTGTATCGCTTTTCAGCCCCTGCATCACTCCGTTTGTCCGCTGCAATGATTAAAATGGTTCACAATAAAGGCAAGACACAAGAGAAGTTTTTTCTTCCTCGACTACATATTTTGGAATACTAATCACTACATCATAAATACTACTTGGATATATAACAACCTTGCATTTTTATAAATAAGCAAAATAGAATAGCCTACAGTCTCCATCAAATAACATTTCTATCAGCATACAACTATTGCTCATACCAGGGATCACTTATGATACATTTAAAGACTACTCTTAACAAATCATTTATATATTTCCAAGTTGTCTTAAAATGATGACTCTTCTTCATCTCAACAAAAAAAAAAGATGAGGGAAAGTAAATCAATGTCAGCTTCAAACATGAAAAGACATTTATGAAAACTTTTCATTTCTAACAAACATACTTACCGTTTACTTCGTGTATGTGTTTGCGTTCATTTACAGAAACGTTCAACTCCTCCAACTCCTTTGATAGTGAGTTGTTCTCTTCTGATTTGTCTTTTATAACCTTCTTTAGATCCTTTAGTATCTTCTTCTTGTCTGAAACATTCTTTTCATGGTGCTGTAAAAAATAAACAAATTCCAATTGATTTTTGAGGTCAATCCTTAAGTAACCTAGAAAAAATATCATCTATGAAGTAGTTACCTTTAATCTCTAGTCAAGTCAACTTCTTTTGAAAATTGGGATGGTGGTAGAATCAAATCAAATATTTACCTGTGTCTGGACTTGTAGTGTTTGTTCGAGGATGTTGATTTCTTGTGCTTTCTTTGCTTCGTGGTCGGCTTCATTCAGGAACTGAAAATGAACAAAATACATCAGACTCTTTCTGGGTATGAAATGCACATGCAAGATGCCTTAAAAGTGGGCTGCCTTATACATGGACTACTACAATTTACCCATTCAAAGACAAGAAATTAAGGTGAGATCCGACAGGATTTGATTGGAATGATGGATCATTGCAGTTAATGAATGTTTCATGGTTTCAAACGCCTCTCGGCACTCCCCGAGGGTGGGAAAAACCAACTGCTACCGGTGGCACGCCCCCCCTTGGGACTCACAGACACTAAATTTTTGCAGCATCCAGACCGCTTTGCAGCACCCGGCCCTCAGTACCGCAAGCTTCTTTTGAATTAGCCGCGGCAATTGGAGGACATGTTAGATTGTTTTTCCCCACCCACCCACTCATTTACCAAGGTTTTATCTCACATTACCAAAATCCTCATTCTTCCTAAATGATAACTGGCAGTTACGTACCATGGAATTCAGTTATGGGCACAATATATGAGTGAGAATAACTTACTCCTTGTATTTCACGCGTGACTTTGAGGTTCTGGACGTCTCGCTGCTTGTTCTGGAGGTCTTCCATCTCCATCGTCATCCTCTTGTGTTCCCTATGAAGTGTAAAAGAGACATGGAAGTGAAAAACAATACTCCAGATTCAGTGATTGTTATCAGGTCAGAGAAGCTGATACTGATATACAGCTTCATGGGTAAACCTCTTTGGGTTGCAAGAGGACTAAATGTATTTCTTTTTCTTGTCAGATACACCAATACAGAGGTGGTGGGTGACTCACTGGCATTGCAATATTGCATTATGCTAAACTTTTCAAGGACTATCAAACTGCATTGAAGCATCATGCCAACACTTTGGGAGTCTATTAACTATACACACAGGGTAGTCAATGAATATAGCAAAAAGAAGTTAACCATTGTAGTGCACATTATTTCAGCATAAATCTTTTAAGTGCAAAGCTGGTTAATTAAATACTAGATCTGGCCCTTTTTTTCATGCTTACCATTCCAGTTGTACGATACTCTTCCTATTATCCTTGCTCTCCACCATACTCGCTATCTTACTCTCTCCATAGTGCTGCAATGAGAAGGTCATGCTCAACTTATATCCTGAGCTAGGAAAATAGCAGAAGATATGAAGGAGCATTATCATGAAATTTGACTGTTGAATTGCACGAAAACATGACCAAACTTTTCAAAAGAAATTGTCAAAGGCAGTTGATTGCATCCTATTTTCTGTGAATGTACCTGATATCAAGAATATCAACAGTGCTTATTTGAAAATTATCAGACTATTAACATGTGTTTCACTTACCCTGATTTTCTGGTTGAGGTCCTCCACGACTTGTCTGTGTATGAGGATGCTGTCGTGGTAGTCATGGATGAAGGGTCCTGCGTCCACCTCCACCTGGCCCTGCTTCAGCAGCAGCTGCACCTCCAGGTTACATGTAAACCGCATGCGGTCCTCCTTTAGTCTACAATATAGGGTATATATGGGTTACATGTTTGTTTGTTTGTTTAGTTTTACGTCCAGGGGCCATCGAGGAACTCAGACATTCAAGGTTTCTCGGACATTAAGTCCTTTCTTTTCTTTTTGGACAGGTATTTTTATGTCAAGGTGAATATCGATACCCCATTGACAAAGCACTGAACCCCCGTATTGCACCCCTGCGTTAAATAACCTGCGGGAAATCCGCACAATGACGTCATAGGTCCACCGCGCATGTGCAGCCTTTTTGAAACGTAAACATCCAAGATGGCGGCGGTCAGCATTTCGCGATGAAGATGGGTAAATAGGAGTTAATTATGGATTGTATTGATGAAATATCGATTGATTTTCCACTCAAACACCTTGACATAAATGTAAAGATGAACTCTGATCAGTTTGAGCTTCCTGTTTCTTCACTCGCGCTTCCTGCCCGCTCCGCACGAGGCCGAAAGGCCTCGTGCGGAACGGGTAGGAAGCGCTCGTGAAGAAACGGTCAGCTCAAACTGCTCATCGTTCACCTTACCATTATATGCTGCTTGCCCGACACAGCAGTGACCAAATCTATGAATGACCGAATCTATAAGATGAATGACCGAATCTATGAGGAGGGGTGAGGGGGAAAACCGCTACCGGGGCTTCATTCCCCTGCTCATTTCGAAGGATAGCAAGTGTTCTTTTATTTGCCTGGTCCCATAGGCAGGGCCACACAAACCACAGCCTTTGATCACTCAGACGTGGTTCCCTCAGGGGGAATCCCATGGTAAAAGACAAGCATGTAGACCCGGGCCCGCGCATATGGACACCAGCTGCCCACATGCTCACCCCAAGACACAAGAAACCCCAGCTTTGTCGCCTTCTACGAATCTGGTATGCCCACTGTCAGTATGGAAGGAGATTTCTCCTTGTGGACTCCCAATGAAGTTATTCTGCTCCTCCATGCACTCACATGAAGGTACCCACTCCACAGGGGCAGGGTTACATGTAAACCCGCATGTGGTCCTCCTTTATTGATTGATTGATTTGTGTTTTACAGCACTTTAGCGGCACTAAATGGCTATCCTGTGCTTCACAGGTTGATAGGCACTATCAGCGGAAATGGTGGTATGATTTGTCTATGTGGGGGAAGTAATCATCAGGTTTCAACTAGATGTTATTGTAGAGCCCAAGGGACGGTCCTCCTTTAGTCTACAATATAGCATATATATGGGTTACATTTAAACCGCATGCGGTCCTCCTTTAGTCTACAATATAGCATATATATGTGTTACATGCAAACCGCATACGGTCCTCCTAGTCTACAATATAGGGTATATATGGGTTATATGTAACTGTAAACAGTCCTCCATTAATCTACAATATAGGGTATATATGGGTTATATGTAACTGTAAACAGTCCTCCTAGTCTACAATATAGGGTATATATGGGTTATATATAACTGTAAACAGTCCTCCTTTAGTCTACAATATAGGGTATATATATATATATATATATATATATATATGGGTTATATGTAACTGTAAACAGTCCTCCTTTAATCTACAATATAGGGTATATATGGGTTATATGTAACTGTAAACAGTCCTCCTTTAGTCTACAATATAGGGTATATATATATATATATATATATATATATATATATATATGGGTTATATATAACTGTAAATAGTCCTCCTTTAGTCTACAATATAGGGTATATATATGGGTTATATGTAACTGTAAACAGTCCTCCTTTAGTCTACAATATAGGGTATATATGGGTTATATGTAACTGTAAACAGCCCTCCTTTAGTCTACAATATAGGGTATATATATATATGGGTTATATGTAACTGTAAACAGTCCTCCTTTAGTCTACAATATAGGGTATATATGGGTTATATGTAACTGTAAACAGTCCTCCATTAATCTACAATATAGGGTATATATGGGTTATATGTAACTGTAAACAGTCCTCCTAGTCTACAATATAGGGTATATATGGGTTATATATAACTGTAAACAGTCCTCCTTTAGTCTACAATATAGGGTATATATATATATATATATATATATATATATATATATATATATATATATATATGGGTTATATGTAACTGTAAACAGTCCTCCTTTAATCTACAATATAGGGTATATATGGGTTATATGTAACTGTAAACAGTCCTCCTTTAGTCTACAATATAGGGTATATATATATATATATATATATATATATATATATATATATATATATATATATATATATATATGGGTTATATATAACTGTAAATAGTCCTCCTTTAGTCTACAATATAGGGTATATATATGGGTTATATGTAACTGTAAACAGTCCTCCTTTAGTCTACAATATAGGGTATATATGGGTTATATGTAACTGTAAACAGCCCTCCTTTAGTCTACAATATAGAGTGTATATATGGGTTATATGTAACTGTAAACAGTCCTCCTTTAGTCTACAATATAGGGTATATATATATATGGGTTATATGTAACTGTAAACAGTCCTCCTTTAGTCTACAATATAGGGTATATATGGGTTATATGTAACTGTAAACAGTCCTCCTTTAGTCTACAATATAGGGTATATATGGGTTATATGTAACTGTAAACAGTCCTCCTTTAGTCTACAATATAGGGTATATATGGGTTATATGTAACTGTAGTGAGTGAGTGAGTGAGTAATAGATGTTTAACGCCATTTCGACATCTAAGCTCATATTCATGGCGAGAATTATATGTAACTGTAAACAGTCCTCCTTTTATCTACAATATAGGGTATATATGGGTTATATGTAACTGTAAACAGTCCTCCTAGTCTACAATATAGGGTATATATGGGTTATATGTAACTGTAAACAGTCCTCCTTTTATCTACAATATAGGGTATATATGAGTTACACGTAAATGGGATATGGTCCTACAATATAGGGTATATATGGGTTATATGTAACTGTAATATCCCAACTGTAAATGGGATATGGTCCTACAATATAGGGTATATATGGGTTATATGTAACTGTAAACAGTCCTCCTAGTCTACAATATAGGGTATATATGGGTTATATGTAACTGTAAACAGTCCTCCTTTTATCTACAATATAGGGTATATATGAGTTACACGTAAATGGGATATGGTCCTCTTTAAGTCTACAACATAAGGTTACATGTAAAGCACATACGGTCCTCCTTTAGTCTACAACATAAGGCACATAACTATGGCACTTCTCACAACACCTGATTTCATTTATAAGCAAAGAAAAAGAAAAGAAATCTATGACCTGATATTTTAGATATTTCAAACAGCTTCAATGCGTTTATCTATGGAATAAAAATTTTCCTTATCAACAAACTGACCCCTCACTTCTTTTGGAAAATGTATGAGCTGATTTGGCCTAATATCCAAAATGCTGGGTGACTTTTGTCAGGGCTTTTATGATATGTGAGGCATCACTTAGTGACAGATGTCACTCAGTACATATTTTGGAGAAGTTAACATACTTGTTGAGGTTAGAGATGATGTCGTCGATCTCCTGTCTGAGGTCCTCGTCCTCCTCCTGCCGTTTCTGCAGGAAGGCCTGCATATCGGCCAACACCAGCGCCTTCTGCTTCACCTGAAGTATGCAAAAGGTGTAACGTTCAATTTGGGAATCGTTGAACAGAAAAAATATTTTCTATACTGAGGCTGGTAACATAAGCTACAAGAAGGACTGGAGCTGATTCCAACATCCACTAAGAGTTGATGAGATAGGACAAGCATATTCTTGGATAGCACCAACATGACAGTACCCATTATGGTTTGTATAATGAGTGCAATTTACCTCATCCAGCAAAATTTTGAATAGGGGACCAGTACATGTATTAAGTCCTCACTCCAGTATTTGGAGTCAATGTCTCAGAAATTCATTAAGATAGATTGAGCAATTCCTTTTCTCTGATCACAAGCTGAAGTACTTACAAGTTGCTCGCTCTCAATCTTCTGTCGCCGGAATCTACACATGCGTTCCCAGACATGATTCTCGACTCCCTCAGGGGCATTACTCTCCCTGTCAAGCTCAGCCAGAGCTGACTCCAGGGACACCTTAGCTGCATCATTCTGACGAGCAGTCGATGGTCTCTCTGCGAAGGGGTTTCCATGAGCAGGGTCAAAGGTTGGAGTGTCCACAGTTCTACCCTTCTGTCCTCTACAAATAGCAGGTATTTTTTTTTATATTTAAACTACTGTATGTATACATTGTATGTTTTACAAGTTACTAATAGTTTGATCAATTGAGCACTAACAGTGTGTCAAAACTTGAATTCTAATCCTGAGTAGTGACAACTGGATTTTACTGTAAAGAAAAGTATCAGAAAAATACCCTCCACCTGTACATTTATTCAAGACATGATTGCCCTTGGAGAAAATGGGTTAAGTCTATAACGATTGCTTGAGTTGCAATAACTTGCTGAGAAGTTTCATGGTAGTTGTACTGCACAAATAATATCCTAGACCAATAGAACTGATTCAGTCGACATGTTTCATGTCTATAGTCCAAGTCATTGTCCTCTGCTTGCCGACTTGTCAAGAATGAGTATATGATCCCAAATCTGACTTTTGAATATAAACTATGACAGTTTTCTTCGTAGTGTAAAAAAACAATGAAGAATTGATATATTTCATGCAGTAGACAATATTGAACATGAAATGTATGGGAACAAAGTGAGAGACGGATATAACGGTGCAATATGTAAAATATAACAAAAAATGAGAATTTATGAGTGATTTTCTTAACCTTTAAGGACAGTATGGTGCTCTACTCTGTGTCCCTTTGTTTCAAGTGACTTGATATTTTACAAGCACTGTTTTGTTTCCCTTGACAACAAATAAACATGAATGACTGAGCACAATTCTGTCCTGAAAGGTTTATTTTTATGAACAGTTACTGATAGTGAGCAAAACACAGATCATGCTGCTATTACAAAAAGAAAAGAATATTCATCATTGATGAAAAATTTGAAAATGCTTCTTCACAAAATTTAAGTTTGATGGTAAAACACATGTCTTCGGTTTTTAGATGAACAGATTTTATATCCCTTTCCCCCTTGAGCCCAAAACATCCTGATTGCATGCAAAAATTATATACTGTCACACAAATAATTCAATAAGAGAAGTCTTAAATGGCAAATTGATGATTTAAGAAAAAAAAAGTATTTAAAGCTATCTTTCGCAAAACCTGTGAAGATGGCAGTTTTTTATTTAAATTCATAGCCTGTCTTCCTATAGGTATGATCAAATTATTCCCTCAAATAAAGTCCAGCTTTGAATTTCCATGACTTTATCATAGAGACTTTGAGTCAGTCCATTACCATGAAAGTCAGACAGACAAACAATAGTCAGGCAGAGAAAAAGTGGTTACTCCATGAAGCGTTACACAAAGGAAACAGGCGGTCGTATGATAAATACGATGATGAGAAATATCTAGTGTATATTACTGTAGTAGGTAGGAGTCAGTCATTTGGGTAGGAGAGTCTCTAAAGGCTTTGCCCCTGAAATAAGGTACAGCAGCAACATAATATCAGAGATCTCATGGTGAATTAAGGGAGCAGCAGATGGGTAAACTGATCCAACTGACCTTTGGTATTGATCACATAGTATCATGCAGGTATCACACAGTTTGGAACTTCACCATTTGTAATTATGAATAAAGCCTGATCTTTGGTTTCTGGATGGTCAACATTTGTACCCCGTAGTATTTCAATTGAGATTATCATAGTATCAGCAACACTGAACGACGAAAGACCAAACACATAACGAAGAAAGGATGACAATTATGTTTGGGCTTCTTTGGGAAAAACCTTTCCCTTTAATATGCAAAAGCTGGAAAGAAATATCATTGAGGAAAACAGGATTGTTGAAGTATAATGTTGAGAAGACACCCTTCCTATATCTAGCATCAAATTGACCTTAAATAAGCAAAGTCAAATTCTTCATATAAAAGATCAGTTTAAAACATGTTAGTTTTATATGAAGATCTATCCCAAGTCTCATAGTCTAGAGCCTCAGTCTCTGGAGTGGTGTTCTATAGTTCATTCTGATGAATTACCAGCTGAATAAGCTACTGACTTATTATGTCCCCACTTATATATACACACCTCACAACCCAGGGCACTTATGAAGTCCAAGAAGTAACCACATAAGAAATGAAAAAGGGCCCTACCTTGGTCGGCGCCTGTACAGTTTGTGCAACTGGTCAATGAGGTAACCAGGAATGTCATTAAAATCACGTTTAAAGGATCGGTCCATCAGTTTATCCTCAATGACAAGGGTGTCATACTTCTCACGGAATGCATCTACATTCTTCCTTGACTCTGTCAGAGCCATTGCAGATAGAACCTGTGAGGACAAAAACTATCACTTTAAGACTTATTTCTAAATGTGCTTTGATGTCTTTATGGAAGAGCATATAAAACTTGTACGAAGAAGGGTTTTTTCCCAGACATTTTTATAGCTTTCCTAAAATCTGACAAAAGAGCATAAAAGCAAAAGTTCAGTATCCTAAATTACTTATGGCTTTGTATGAGGGAAAGCCAGAAGGCAATCCAGTTTTGTGACAGCCCAGTAGTTACATTATCCAGTTATAAGTTGCATACCTTCAGATCCTTCTTAAAGTCGAGCAGGGAGTTGAGCTCGTCTTCGCGGTTGTTGAGCTCCTCTTCCAAAAGCAGTGAGTGCTTGAGTCGCAGGATCTTGAGCTCCTCCTGGTAGATGACCATCTCTGTTTTGATCTTACGGTTAAACAGAGCCTGGAGCGCCTCATCAAATTGTATGGCGCTCTCCTGGATCTGTGTCTGCAGTTTCTTCAACTCCATTTCAAGTTGCTGCCAAAAAAAGATTCAGACCTTCATTAGAGGGGGTACATGTACCTACAATCTGTACTCCAAAAACATTTCCTGTTTCATAAAGGTAAGTTACACTTGAACCTGAAGTATCAGCCTCCGAGAGGTTTTATTTTTCTTCTTTTAATGACATGACCATGATGAATGAGTCTTATTCAAGAGAAAAGAGATCATAATGATCATCTTCCACTGAACCTATTGTATAGGCAATTATACTATCTAACATACTGTTTTTAAACTTTTACATTTATAACACGAGAAGGGATTTGGAACATCCAGTGCCTTACCTTGCGGTACTTGTCTCTCTCCTCAGCGAGCTCCCTAACCTTACGGAGGTAGTCCTGTGCCATGCGCTTCTCATCCTCGGTCCACTCTTCTTCTCCCTTCACTGTCATGAAACCAGGTTGGGGAATGTCCTGAGGAAACACCATCAATTTTTTGTTTATAATGAACAGACAAAGCCTGAATTCTGGTAAGAAGATGTTGGAAACCTGTTTGCTCCTGTCACCTCCATGGTGAAAACTGCACAATCAGGAATGCCACCATACACTAACAGTACTAAAGTGCCTTCACCTAATAAGTTCTGAGGGTGAAGAATTAATATCCCTAGATTAGAGCTAGGCTTAATTATGTTGTATAGTAGACCTAGGCTCGCTGACTCACTCTCGAGTGAAAATATCAATGCTTTTGATAACTACAGTACATATTATTGCCAAACATTTTTAGCAATTTCTACTTAATAAAAAGAAGATTTAGATTTAGAAATTAGAGCACTCTAAGGTAAGTGAATATCATGGGTATGTCACACATACCTTCTTGAGTTCATCTTCCTTCTTGATTTCGAGAACTCCTCCCATCATCTGTTCGAGACCACGGTCCCTCCAGTTGTCTCCTTTCTCTTTAGCACGTCGCTCAGATTCAAGACGCTGCTCCTCCTCAAGTTTACGCCGCTGCTCTGGGGTGAGGTACTTCTCCACTTTGACCTGATAAAACAAGATTTAACAGATTTTTAAGATGTTGAAAAAGAAGATAACCCTTAAGTCCTTGTGTGTAAAACTTTCCATGTTCATCTGGCAAAACCTGTGGCTCAAAAAGTTTTCCTTTTCTTTTCTTACCATCAAATATCAAAGATGTTGAGACAGATTGGTTAGTTCATTGATTAATGACATATGCTGAAGAAAGAGTTTATTGTTTCAGTCCTTAACCCTGCATGTGACAAGGTTTTATCAGGCAATTCAAGAAAAGCCATCAAGAGATATAATTTACTTAAAAAAGAGTTCCTGTTCTACAAGAATCTGCCAAAGCAGTATTTGATGAACCTAGATTATACCACAGAAATTGACATGCCCTTTTTTTTTTTAAAAAAAAAAAAGAGAAAAAAAAGGTATGCCACTAATCAATTATATAATTATATGTATACAATTCTACTAGGGGCACCAGTATGATAGAAGTAAACATTGAGCATAGATGGGATAAGACAACAATAGTACAATATGATAGAGGGTAAAACTCTGTACATACTTATCTACTGACAGACTGACAATTACACAACATTTAGTACAAAAGGGCAAAGTAAACAAATAAATCTCATACATTCTCTAAAGGTACTACAATGGGAGGTAGGCGTGTCAATGGGTACATGTTGAGCATGCTCTGACGACTTCAGAGACTTACATTTGAGTCGGCTGGCTGTTTTCCAAATAATGTTGCACAAAAGGAGAACAAAATGACTGTTTACCATTTTGAAGTATCTCTATCAAAGTAATTCCTGCTAAACTAAGTGGATTCCTGGTTATAATGGATGGCACTTTGCAGGAGTACAGACTCTCAAGCTTCAGCTGTTATACATGCTTACATTATGATTATGTATTTAATAAAAGACCGATAATTTAAGTTTGTTGTTAGTAACAGCTTTTCATTCATCACCGTGGTGTATCAAAAAGATAGTGGGTATGAACATACACATAGATACCTCAAATGAGGTAGTGATTTCAGAATAATTTTGACTTTGCTTGACACTAATCTTAAAGTGTTCAGGGGGTAGTATAAATAGTATTTGCCATGGTAAGTGTATCATAAATATCTAAGGTGGCTCTTTTGCTGAAAGAAAATACATCAAGATGAAATTTAATGGTCGCGAACAAAGGTGAATTTTTCAAGGGTGTTTATGTTAATTTCAGTAGTGACATTGATGGAATTATAAAGTGTATTTATTGCCCACAATAACTATATATATATATATATATATATATATATATATATATATATATATATATATATATATATATATATATATATATATATATAAACAGTGGTGATGGCTGGTTGTACCATGTGTATCTACCATGTATAAGTGAAAATGGACTATAATCATAATAGCCATAGTGAGTGGTGAACAGTGAAAAGCCATTCCCTACTTTGCCCTGCATCTTTCGCAAGACTGCTCTCTGCTTGAGGCGAAAGGAGGCCATTTTCACTTTTGGCACTTTTGGCTATGGGGGAATCAAGAAGAGTGTTATGTTTTAATAAGCATGCTGAAATAGGCTTGCATTCCCAGCGCGCAATGATAAGCCATGACAAAGGGTGAGAACCTTCCTGCAACATAAGCGACATAGATTGAGCGCACATATTATATATTAACAAAGGATCGCTGTTTAGGCAAGATAATTTCACAGCCAGTATCATCTGAAGGTAATAACATACTGAAGTAGAATACCAAGGGACTTCCAATCATGCAAGTATATGATATTAAAGGAAGAGGATATAAAAACCAAGTTCAATATTTCTTGAAAGAAGGCTGCTTTGTTATAAAAAAAATATTCCATTTTCAATAAACTTTTGTCAATTAAAGCACAAGGCATTTCAATTAGATATTTTTATATCATAGATATTGATAATGTAATAATGATATATATTATATATATATATATATATATATATATATATATATATATATATATATATATATAAAACAGCCCTCTTTTTTACTCTTTTTCACTTTCAAGTAATTTCAACCTTTAGTATACTGACCAGAGAATCAAGGAAATTCAGCATATCCTGCCCAGTAAACATCAATACATAATTATAAACATGAATGCTATACATTTCCTCTATCTTACAGATGTATTGTAAAGTACCATAAAACACCGGTCATAAGCCAATCTTTTTGTTGTTGCTATTTTTGATTAAAATCAGCTTATAACATTTTGCTTAAGTCTACTCCTGGCTAATGACCAGGGTTTTATTACAATAAATTAAAGAGAAAAATGATGTAAATTAAGGACCAAAATTGGCTTGTAATGAATCAGCAATGTCTAACCCTAGCTTATGACTGAGGTTGGCTTTTGATCGGGGTTTTACGGCAATATTAGCCTGTGTATTGCCTGTCAAAATAAAGCACCATGATACACCTCTGAGGTCATTTATTTAGAAGTAGACAACTTACACCACCTGCTGCTAAAATATCTGTTTCTCTATTACCCCACCCATAAGGTGCACTCCGCTTATAAGATGCGCCCTGAACTCAGCAATATCCTATAAGGTGCATCCAGAATCATATGTTGGTCTCTTTGGTACTGTATCATAATTTAATATCCTCATGTACCAAGTGCACCATTTCAGGGTAAAAAACATTTATCTGTCCTTGTGTCATTACAATGTTTGTAATCATCTGATGAGAGTACATTCACAAGGTATAAGTAAGTATGTATTACTAAATATGTTTCAATAAACATTTACAAACTTGACCTTGAACGCTGTGAAAATTGGTGTAACTCTAGTAACTATGACATATAACCCGCGCTAACGGTCATAAGGTCAACCTTTGACACTCGCAATTTCTGCACACACTGGATATTATACAGTCACAATTTATTCCATGAAAAGAAAGGTTTTTTTTTTAATTTCCATGGAATTCATTTTTGTTGATGTGGAAATGTTGGATAATGGATGCATGATATCAACTCCTATTTAGCTTTAGTATTCTAGATTTGATAGTACAGAAAGTCAAATTAGTATCATAACATGGTTGCACAAGCTCCCCATATTTTCAATTTTATCATCAAGATTACTACATAATTCTTCAAATGTAAAATTTTATTGTATATGATGGTGATGTAAAGTTATCAATGTTCTGATTCATCAATATACAGCTTTACCACATCAACCTTTAATTTATTACTTCATGCACTGCTCTGAAATGTCATGTTGTGACGCTTTGCGCAAACTTACGTTTGTTGCCACTTTCTATTGATATATAAAGATGAAGATGATTTATAATCAGCAAGAACATTTAGAACATGAGAAAAAAAAAATTTTATCCCTAGATTTTATGTTTATGAAGTGTATGTAAACGATGCAGAGATGCCACTCACTGGCCGACAAAAACCAGGAAAACTGGACTTTTGACACATTTTCCAAGGAATTTAACATAATTGAATACAGGAATCTTGGGATCAAAACCAGGAATTCCTGGTGAACCAGGAAAAGTGGCATCTCTGACGATGTGACGGATATCTTCTCCAAATAATATAAGATGATATTTTATAAAAATATGGAACTCTGATGTTGTAAACGTTGAAAAAAACTACCATATAAAACCAAGGCAGGTACTGGTTATAACCATGTGTATGTTTATAAATTTTAGGATAAATTTCTATTTGATCTGTAAAAGTTTTCATCATGTGCGTGAATAACACACTATTTCATGAAGTGTCCTATGACGAACTATTTATAGTGTACATATAAAATAAATTAAAAAAAAACAAAAAAAAAAAAAAACTCAGAGATTAACAAACTTTTGAAATCTAAGAAATAATCAAAAAGTCTTTTTCTCTAGTCATCTATACTTTTCTGATAGTGGAAAAAAGATGGTTAAGTATATGGTATGTCTTGTGAAACTATGTTTTCCTCTACTTCATTAATAATAGAGAACTTGTGTCACATACATCAAGTTTTCTATTGTTAATATACACAGTTGTTTTATCTAGTTGGTGAAAATTTGACTACAATCTTTTCACATACCGTAATCTCCCGCATATAAGTCGCTTCTTATACGCGAATCAGATTGGGGGTGCTCCTTATACGCGGGAGGGACATTGCCTTGAGTTTGGGGTGCGCCTTATTTAGGGGGGGGGGTATTTTTTTACTATAGAACAGTACTAAACTGACAAAAATCTGCCCTCAGGGGTGTGCCTTCTACATGAAACAGCCTTCTCTGGGTTGGGGGTGCGCCTTCTACACGAGCTGCGCCTTCTACGCAGGAGATTACGGTAGTTTTAGTACATGACTCAAATTATGGAAAATCATTTTCTTGTTTTGATTTTGGCATCCAGTTGGATATTGGATGGTGATATTTTTTTAAGTGAAAATTTGAAAAAAAAAAAATCACTTTAAGATGACACTTACTGGTGGACGCTTATGTTTCTATAAAATGTGGTAAAGTAATAACAGTATCCATTAAGCAATGAAAGGTATTTTTTTAAAAAGTGAAATAATGATGTTTAACTATTTATTATATATTTGTTATAATCACCTGTTATCTAATTAAATATTCTAGAGAATTCAATGTAAAGGTTATTCGCTAATGGGATATGCCTAGAATCATCTTTAAATCAAAGTGTGACTAGACAAAAGTATGGCATATATATTCTGTACCGTAAATCCTCGGTCACAAGCCGGCCCCGGTCATAAGCCGGGGGGAGAGTTCAGGGAAATCCTAAAAGCCGGTTTTGGGATCAAATTTTTACCATTTTCTCTTTATTCTATAGTAAAAAAAAAAACGGTCATAAGCCGGAGGGACTTTGGGAAAAATTTAGAAGCCGGTTTGGGCCCAAAATAGAAAAAAAAATCCGGCTTATGACCGGGGATTTATGGTAAGTTCCAAGAACATTAAGGAAAAGTTGTTTCTAATTGCAACGAGTGTATATTTGAGGTTTTTAATTGATGATACTTCTAGTACTAAAGTTTTCTTGTCTCTTTTGAGAGAATTAGTTCTTTAGTTATCTTGACTGACGCCTGACCAAAAATGCAAAATTCAAAAGTGCATATGATATAGTAGGAATAGGAAAAAACAGTGATATGACTTCCACTCAATTTAATTTTGGTTGATTATATTAAAAATAAATATATCTTTCAAAATTTATGTTAAGAAGCAAAATGAAAATGAATAAGAAATCCAAAAAACTCATTCTTCCAACATAATATCAAACAATACTTAAAATCATATTATAGAAAATATGAAAAGTTACTTTAACAGAACCATACACACATGTGTATGTGATTTGAAAAGAAAGTAACTATTTAAATCGCAATTTAAAGCACACATATAAAAGCACTTTCTGTTGCAAGAAGTGTTGGATATTGCTGAACAACTCTAACCTGAGTCCAGATATACGCGGATTTGCGCACCTTTATAAACATGTACAAAAATAACTTGGTTCAATGTCACTAAATGAACATAAATGCACACATGATGAATTTTTTAAATCAAGAGAGAAAAAAAAACGTACTGATATAATATGCTTCTAGCATGATTTTATGTTGCACTTACATTTCTCATATTTTTCTAGGTAATAAATTCTATGTAGTACAGGCATTACTACAGATCGCTTTTTTTAATTAGATCATTAGAAAAACTTTTGATTGTTGACAAATATCTATAGATGAAATACATCTGCTGAAACCTACCATTTCATCTTACTTATATTGCATATAAATGTGGAATTGATAGGAGGCTCAAAGATTGTACAATTTTAAATCATAAATTGTGTTTCTAAAACACTTTGACCAGAAAATATATCTTTTTCCCTCTCTAATGGGAACTTACTTTTGTAAAAATTTAGAAGATACAAGAACTGTACCAATATATGTTTTTTGATACTCCTTTAAGGTGGGACTGACATTTTTATATTTTTATCACAATTATCATGTTTTGATAGGTATCAAATGTGTACTAACACCAATACAAAAAAAAAAATCAGTTTTCGTGTGCTTTGTATTATCTGGGCTTCGTTTTATATTTCAAAGTAAATGTATTTCTATGGAATGACTTATGGTGAAAATGTGGAAGTGTGTGCATGTGCACTGTTTTAATTTTTTGTTTGATCCAGTATTGTCAAGTCTTAACAAAACACTTATTCTATGTATCACTTGATCTGTTACTTTTGCTGACACATACCCCTTCTGTCGTTTATGTAATTATCTGTCATGCAATATCGAACATCCACCGTCTCTCTTCCTTCCATTGACACGACACACTTTGTCGTTCCTCTATACACAAACACTAGATTCTACCTTAGAACTTACATTTTGTAGACAAATTATTCATAGTTCTGTTCTACAGGAAATGTTTTTATAAGAATTCCTATCAATTATGCAAAAACCTAAGTATCAAAAACAATGCAAAAAAAAGACCAACTCATTTGCGTTATTCCTATTTGATCAGGTTGAAGTGAAAGAGTCATTTAGAAGTGCTATTATCCACTGAAAATGTACAGTGGCTATTTCGAGTGCTGAAAACAGAGTGGGCTGAATTACAACATCAGTCTTTTACGAATTCTCAGAAGGCAAAAGGACTGTAAGGTTTTCTCTGTATTGTCATTTGTGCCACTACTTTTGGGAGTGCTAAGTTGGTGAGATACTCATTAAATTGGGGCCTCTGCCCCCCCCTCCCATCTTTTGTTTTCATTTTCTTCTCTGTCTATGCTGTGGGCTAAAAGCAAGGAGAGACAAGTTTTGCTTATAGCTCTCAACCAGACTACATTTTATGTACTTATGACTTGGATGATCAATTCCAACCGATGGGCCAGGGTACCCAAGTAAGATATTGCTAAGTTAAGTAATTCTATCGATTCCCTCAAATTAAAGACTCCTCTATTACATGAAAGCAGATGAGAAACATTGCAATATGGGGGTATCATACATCAAGTGAAATTAGATAGCGAATTGTTATACATAATTCTAGATATGACAAGGAACAATGGTCTTCTTGAGCTGTCATGGAAGGTAGCAAGCCAACTATCATATCCAGTGCAAGCCTACAGCCGGAGTTATAATCAATGTCTTAGTTGTTGAAGAGAACTAAATGTTGACCTACTTAACTTCTGGTGACTTCCCATACCATTAAATGTTCAGAGACCACTACTCCATGTTGCCACATTTTGTCTAGTGACAGATTAGGCCCAGTACATGTATATCCAAGGTGTGTGACACATCCACAAAGGTTCTCCATTTCAATTGATGAAAAAACTTACTATCTACTTGTGAAAGATCACACATCTAAACTAACCTACTGGTGAATGTATGGTCATTGTGGGTGATATCTCCCATTCTGCCTTTAACCCCTTTAAAGGCTGCTGATGTAGGAGTGCATCATGCCCATTGGTCATCATAATGCACCAAGCAAGTGCTGGGGAGACTGCTGACCAGCACCTCATTGGAGCATGGCTCCATGTCCATTTGTTATAATGATAGGCAACTGCAGCACCTTTGGCCCCTGAATCAGAGCACCATCCCAACCCTTTGGGAGGGTATCAAAGCTATTGGGTAGCAGTGGCATGATGCTTGGTATCTAAGACACAGTTTATACTTGAATTGAAACCTTGTGCCGCTTATATGGTGCTCTGAATCGGCGACGTTGTCACGGGGCAAATGTCAGCGGACGTAGGTCCTTGATTCAGTGCACCTCTGAGGATAGGTTTCTAGCATTACATTTATGCATCATTTAAAGGTTAGAATAGGTTCACCCAGCGGGACCAGATATGGCAGTAATTGGGAAATATCATTTCAATGAGAGAACTACATCGATACAATGTGATGACAAATGCCAAGAAGCCGAAAGCGCTGTGAGCTAGAATACTTGTTTTATATGTGAGGGTTTCCTAGTGCGAGATGCACATCTATTTCCTCACTTACTCTCCGGAAGTTCTGAAAAAATGAGATTCCGTAGTAATAAATGATGGGTTATTACCTACATAAAAAAGAGGTTGTTAGATAAATAGAGAAAACCAGCTCAGATTCACTGTGAAGGTATTTGCTGAAAAAGAGGAATATAGTAACTGTTTATTCTGCTAAATATCACACTGGCAAAATACCAAAGTTAATTCTATGGCTAATCCCCCATGCCTTATTATTTCAGTGATTTTATCAATCAATTGTCCCAGGGAAACCTAAAACAAAAGCGTTAGTATACTTTGGAACAAGTCAAAAAGCAATATGTCAGCAATAACTTGGTTGAGGGCATTTTAGGTTGCAGAACTAAATCAGATGTGTTTGTCAGGGAGAATTCTGTAAAAATTCTAAGTCAGTAATCAGTTTATATTCTGGACTGGCCAATATTCACTGTTTTATGGTAGTGATTAAAAGAAACATAACATTGGTTTTGCTGGAGCAGAAAAATTAGTAAAAGATGTTTAAATGAATCATACCTCATAATCCTCAACCACAAGAAGTTTCTCCGGCCTCTCTAAGATGCCCATCTCAGGCTCCCAGATCTCTTCACTCATATCAAGATCCTCAAAGATTTTACGCATGCGTTTGTTCTTTTCTGTAATCTTTTGGATTTCTCCCTCTTTTTTGTCGAAGACAGCATCAAACTCCTTGTTGAAGGCAGTTTTGATGCGATGAATAGCATCCTAAGAAGAAAAAGATATGAAAAAGTTACTTTATTCTATATGCAAAAGATCTTAGGCCTAAATAGAGAAACTGTTCTATTCAGGTAATACCTCTTTTTTTTGGCCCTGCCCTAATTTTTATGGTCATTTTTGTTGCATTTTGTGGTGCTTATGGAGAAAAATGTAATCTGCTTGGGTCAAATATACATGGAAAAGTACAACAAATTTCAGTTGACATAAAGGAATTTTTTCTACCTGCATACCCTGATTTTTTTCAACCATTTACTTTTTTTTTTTTTTTTAGGTCAAGTGCCATGCTAGATTCATGGACAAGTCTAAGTCTGGTCATACTCAAAAATCTATCTATGTGGCTCAGAACATTTTTTACAACAATGGATGAATATATGACTTACTTCCAGCAGAGCTATCTGTGTGATTTTCTGTTCACGGGTGTGTAGCTCGAACTGACTGTAGAACAAGTCGCTCCCACCTCCATACAACGCACCTGTTGGGGTTTGTTTTGTAAATTGTTATAATAGGAGATAAAAGATGTATACTTTTAGGAATACAGACAATATACACTATGTATACCTATATGGTAATGTTGGTAAATTTAACATCAGATACCGGGTACACAAATTTGTGCGACCAGGTTTGTCACCAATTTTGGCTGCTCAGCTGACCTATGGTACAAACAGTAATTTACATGTGTACAGATGGTATGATTATACTTTGTATGATTTTATGGTTCTGATGTTTTATAGCAATGCATTTTTCATGTCTGTAAACTTGCAGGTATTAAAGTCTGTTAAAATTAGATCATGGTAAAATCAAATAAACACTTGTAATCATTTTGACATGTGGCTTTGCAGCACAGGAGTGGCTAGTACATCATTGTTTTCCTTACACCTATAACACATAAGAAAATCACCAGAGCAAGGTCCACTGCAATTAACATTGTAATATTCGATACATGTTTTCTTAAATTCTGGCATGTGATGGGGATTTTGGTCAAAGAAAAGTTATTAGACTTGCATATTGTTCCATTTTCATGTTTGAATCATGAGAGGATTGTTCATGTCTTTTTTTATTTCCATCAAGGAGTGATAATTTAATTTTCTAACAACATGGAGGGAAGTGATGGGCTGACATGCGAAAAAAGAAATTCACCCCTCGCGAGGTTCACAATCCTCACCCCTAACACACAGGCCTTTTTGCTGAAAATAGGTTGCCTCTTTCTGCCCCCTCCCCCGCTCAAACTTACCACCCCCAGTTGTTAACAAATGATCACTCCTTGAGTCCTTTATATGATGCCTTGTATGTGGAATGAGGAGGGTATTGAGTGGGACTTTTGTCAAAGTGTTTATGTTGCACCCTAAACCCCAGTATCAACCTGCATTCATGAGGGGGGTTCAGAAATGTTTACAATTATTCAGAAGACACTTAGCAATGTTTCACCACCAACAAACTCAGTTTTAGACGGTTTAACTATGATATGTACACAGACCCAAAGACTCATCGCATCATTCATCTTTTCAGCAAGCAGCATGCTCCGAACTGTAATCCACCACTTGGGTGAATTTACCTATTTCCTATTTATTTTCAAAAAATTCAAAAACACTGCTGTAAAGATCTAATAGTCACCAAGATACTCAGAGCTAATAACCTACACATTTTGTTTGAACTACCACAAGAATGTGGATACAGAGAGAGCACACTACTTTGTTGAATGGAATTGACAACACCTTTCACCATTGGAAAATGTTGGAGAGTTCAGATGTATGGATCAGAAAAGATGTGGGTTTATTTTGTTACAGAGAGAGCTTTGATGTTTTCATATGACTTTAAAACATTGTGAGTCTGTTCTTCATATGGGGAATGAAGGAAAGGTCCAGCTGTACACAGGACATTCTATCAATCACAAACAAATAAAATATCTTAAGATTTCAATTTGTATTTGGTGTACATGTTCATTTCAGGGTTTATTCAGAACTTCTTATGATTTCGACACTATAACGATTTCACCTTGAATCAATATAACTTTATTTTGTCAGATGGATGGGTTTTTTTCGAGCAACAAGAATTAATGTCCATATGCAGCAGCATAATTGGCAGGCATAATGATAAGTATGGCATGCACATGAAATTATGGCAGTACTCGGAATGGTTAAATTATTTACAAAGCGCAAGGAGACAGGCCGATGAACCATGCGGAATCCTGTAATTGGGGAAGATCTCATGATGCTGTTCAGTAAATAATGATATCAGAATGGGAGATGTGCTCAAGAGGCCCAAATCACATTGTGCAAGGGACTCTCTATGACTCTCTGGGACAGGAGGGATAGAAAGATCTATGATTAAGGCACTACTTAGAAAAAGGTAGAATTAACAATGATATTTAAACATACCAGGATTGCCTACAAAAACAAGCACACGAAATGATAAATTGCTTTTTTGGGAAAGAAATCTGATAAGGGGGAAAAAAATCAATTCGCCTGCAACAGTTGCTGAAAATGACTTAAAAAATCAAAAAGGAAAACTGAAACAAATATAAACAAATAAGTATTCATAAGTGAGTGAGTAATAGATGTTTAACGTCATTTCGACAGCTAAGGTCATATTCATGGCGAGAACGACATTACACAATTTCGCAGAGGAATGTGTTGGTGCTCGCGCATATGTGCACCACACATATCCTAAGGGGATAGGAAAGAAAAAAATAAAGACCCTTTGAGTGGGCTAGGGAAGCCCGACAATTAAGTATAATCCCGGGTATAGATCTGATAAGCAACATCTAAGGTGTCAAACTTTAAAAAAGCGGAAAATCATCCATGGGTATCTACAGTATTCTGATGCAAAACTGTTTATCTTTTTTCATACAGCAATCAATGAATATGCTCGGTAATAGCATATTCATGTTAGAAAAGAAAAGCGCAAACATGAACGATAAAATCATGCTGGGACAAGGGTGTATGAAGCAATTGTAGAAATATAGATAACTGAGACGGAAGATATAGTAACTTTTTTTACTGATCCCCCCCCCATTTATATGACCATTTGGGTTTCTTTGACACTTTTTGAAAGTTCATATTCTTATATCATCTACCCAGAATTGCTGATGACCTGCACGGCATTGAGTTTTGTGCGGAAACTTCAAATGCGTATCCATCTGCAAATTTTTCTCCACGCTCAGTTGGATCTTTTATGGCGAACATAGAGTTGAAAAGTAAAAATAATTTGATTATTTTCTCTATGTGAGCCTGATTCCACCCAACATGAGACTGGAAAAATTAAGAAGAGTCCATCTCCCGCCTGTGCACTGTTGGAATTGTGCATGGATACAACACTACATAGAAAAAGCAGGGCGAAAACATCTTCCCTTTTAACATGAGGTTGGCATAGCATTAACAATCCAAACCATTGCTCCTCATATTTTTATCATAAGTTTAATATTTCTGGCAGAGCCATATACTACAATGTTTAGTTTGTATCCCTTCACAGCTCCATCGCCCTTTCAGGATTTTCAATAGGATTATCATGGGTGTGGAAAGCAGGGGGGCATGTTCCCCCCCCCCACTTTTGGCCAACTCCTAAAAAGGTCAAGCAAAGGGAGGTCAAAAATTGCAGAAAACCCCCCTGGTCCCACCCACTCTGAATATTTCCCACGCCCTTGATTATTCATCTTAGGCTGATCTACCAAGCGAGAGGAGACATAAGCCGTTTTATCAAGTTGATGCATGTGGTGTATGTATATCGTTCATAAAGAAATGAGTGTGGCGTGCTTCCAGATGCACAGTCATATCGAGCAAGAGGCCTCGGTGCCCGGCACACCACTTACCAGGCTTTCTGCATCTACCTTTGGCTGATGTTGGAATGAAGAAACCAACATGGTATATATGATTCCAACATTTAAAGGGGACAGCTCTCAGGTCAACCCACTATAAAAGGGGTATGTACAACATCAGATAGGGTTTAAATTACAGGGGTTGGAACAGCAGTACAAAACTAAACACTTTATAGCAGGGATGCACATAAAATGGTACATAATATACAACATCATGATGTGTACCTCTGTGTAAAAAGCAAGGCATATCTTTTGCTCAATATATGATGCACAAAATGCTGAACCATACAAAAATCTTTCACTGATTTAAAGTTTCACATTCAATTTTGATTGACAGTAACAAGTTACATTTATTTGACCATATGACATAAACTTATGTTTCTGAGGGTTTTCATGTGTTGTGTATAGTTGAATGAACAGCAGTTAGCTATAATCTAAAAAAAAACAAAAAAAAACATGTAACTTCACTGCATTTCATTTGTGATTGAAGGGTTTCTTTTTTGAGAAAAATCGTGACGGCAGAATCTAGTGTCGATGCATATCAATTTCTCGCACTGGCAGTCAAAATTTCTGTACTTGAACAGAAAATGCCATGAGAGGATTGTCCCCTTTGACAAAGATTATAATTTGATATTTCTATGTAAAGGATAGAAACTTTTAGGACATTTGTATGGGATACAGACTTCCGACGATGGAGGGGTGTCTATACCTAAGAACATGGCCTCAAAATTTGTATTGAATCAAAGGTAAGGTACTGTGGGGTCTACAGGATATAGACACCCCCAAATCTAACTCTCTGATTAATTCAAATGTGGTGGTTGATGCTGTGGGGTAAATCTGTGTGTGTAGTTGTGCTTCTGTGCTGAATATGTAAAATCTTTGTTTCCAATTACTTTCTGCATGTATTTCTGACATTGCGCTGTAGTTAATGGCGTTGAGTGTTGCTTACAAAAAATGTGTTTTGGGTGCAGAGTGTTTATGTTCACTGACATCATGTTGGTCCAGCAGAGCAAAATATAGTCAAAAACAGTATTAATCTAATTGTAACAAACAACATAATTCATCCAATTAAATGTACATGCTCTATTTAAAAACATACTGTATTAGTTGTACTATTTATAATAAGTCGCTGAATACTTACCAAGACTTCCCATGGTAGATGGCTGCTCCTTGCCCTCTCCCTCTACATCCTCCGCTTCATTCAGCTCATCATCGGCCTGAAAAAAGTAATTTATACCATGTCACTTTCAAAGTATGCAAAGCCTACTCTACCAACACAGTATGCAGCATATACCAGTAAAACCTGTTCTGTTTTTCTCTCTAGATTTAGAAAAGATACACTTCAGACACTTTTGGAACAGGGGAATGAAATGTATTCATCCTCTAAACCTATACAAATACTTGCTTTCAAAATACAAATTCACAAGAAAGTGAATCAAATCTTAGCGGTTTAAAGACATAGACAATATTTAAAATATTTTGGTAAAATTTGAAGTATCGTATGTTTATTTAAGCGTGTCCATAAAAGCAGATTCTATAACATTTCTTGTAAGAAGCAGCAAATCTTCATAAAGTTTTTTTTTTCTTTAGTGCGAAAGGTATTGGTCAAGGTCATGTCTGCTGAACCAATGGAATTCTAAAAGCTGGGAGATATTCATTGATTTAGCATAGGGCAGTGAAATGTGAAGACCATCAGCACCTTGATGACAATAATCAAGGTATACATGAAAAAATAAAGATATTGTGAATGGGAAGGGGTTGTGACTCAAATGTTTGTACATGGAGAATGTCACAACATTTAGTTGACAATTGGTAACATAATATCTGGGATAGTTATATAAGTCAATAATATATTTTGTGGCATAGATGGGGCATTTGAATAAAGATGTGTTAGTGACCAAAGAATTGTGACATGTCACAAATCTTTGAAGTGAAGCCATTCATTTCTTCTGTATAGTTTTTATTAAATGTAATTTAGAAAACAAGAATTGTCTAATAATGTGTGCCTCAATATTTAGAAAAAAAAAGACAATCAACCCTTGTGACAGGTTCCTTAGGATATTGTACAAATTCTAAGAAGAACAAATTGCCATATCCATAGAAGTAGTTCACATATAACTGCTACCTCATTCCTAACCTAACCTTTATTTTGTTTTTTGAATGATTGTGTACTTAAAAAGTGTACAGCACAAGAAGAAATGGATGAGTTCCCAGTTAAGACATTTTAATATTTGTTTATCTGTAAGAACAATGGGAGGAGTGCTAATATCATGCGTTAGAATAAGAAAAAAAAACATATATCATGTTGATGTAGGCAATTATTGCTCGTCAATGAGGAAATTAGTTTTTAAACATAAAATTATTTCTATAGTTTGATACCCTACAAAAGAATAATGAATCTATAATTTTACCCTTTTATGAATATATATTTGTTTACGCTACTACTTTTTAAAGCAACTTTTTTTTTTTTTTGTATTACAGTGAGGAGAGTTTACAATTAAGAAGGAAGGTTATGAGGAAAGAGAATAGGTGAATTAAACTTTAGTAACCACGTATGCTTCTCTTTTGATGAAATGTGAAAGGGGGAAGGGGCTTAGGGAAGGTATGAAGAATACTATGGTTTAGGAGTCCATCCTAAGCATATCAAATACTATACTATAACATTTAATAACACATCAACAATTGCCTTCCTATAACACTGTTATATGTTTTATGTCACATTCACATTCTATGAATTATGTGAATGACTATAGCCAGTTCATGCGGAGTTGTACCACCACCTCATTGGGCATAGTTCGGGCGGTGTTGGCCGAACTCAGATACTTCATCTGAAGCAGTAATCTAGTAGCAGTCTGATTCAGAGGGTAGAAATATGTAAGTTGGGTTTATGGATTAACACATTTACAGTCAATCATACGCAGTTGATTTAAAGGCGTAAAGGAGGAAAGTAGCAAGTAGATATCATGATTGAAGTTGTGGCTCCTATGGGATGTTACTTTGGACATCAATAGGGACCATTAGCAATCAGGACGCATTTAACCCAGACATTAATGCAGAAGATTTATGGTACGTCTGCATTTCATTGGACAAGGCATTGTTGCTAAATATCTCTATAATCCTATCTTTAAGTAACATGCTTATTGTCTTTATCTTTTGGTTGATATATCTATTCATATGGAAAGTGGGAAATCATAAATATCCGGAAAGGAGTTCTTTTCATGAAAAAAAATGCGGTTTGTTCGGCAGCTTCAATACATATATCTACAGCTTGCTATCTATTTGTATGAAATATAGCAATATCAATGTTACCAAATTCCACATGCCATCAGTAAATTCTACAGAAGTTGTAGAATTTAGTGATATTCAAGGTAAGAAGCTCTTTATCAGTTACTTATTCAAAGTCATTACATTTGGTATATTATGGTTATGACTCTCACATTGTAAGGGCAGCATAATGTCTCCTAACCTAAGGCCCCTTTGCTTTGTTGGCCATGTATTGAATAAGTAGTGGAAACTAGCTCCACTGTTTTTATTCATGCATCCCACCAACAATATGAGTTTTATACTATCATAAAACCCCGGTCATAAGTTGGCCCCAGTCATACGCCGGGGTAGAGTTTGCAGAAAAACTGTAAGCCGGTTTTGGGGCCTTTATATTTTAATCCTTTTCTCTTTAATCTATAGTAATAAACCCCCAGTTATAAGCCAGGGGTAGAGTTTGAGGGAAATTTAAGGCCGGTTTTGGCCAAAAATAGGGAAAAAAATTTGGCTTTTGACCGGGGTTTTATGGCATTTAAATAGTCAGATAATCATGGTGTAACTAACTGCATACAACAATGGGTAATGAATAGAGTAAATTATGCTGTCCTTAAGGTGGTAATATTCCATGAGAGAGATAGCATTGTCTGTGTACACCAACTCCTCACCTAATTAGTATACAAATATATTCTTTATTATGAAGGACTCAAATATCTTAAAGGTACTGCAGAAACATGACTTACTGTTGTTGAGTTTGGCTTCTGTAGGGCTTCAAACTCTTTACGAGCCTGAAAGATTTAAAAAAAAACATCATAGTAAAAACAAAGATATCTCGAATCAAGTACTTTGAGACAAATACATATCAACTCACAATCAAATTTTTGTCGCTTTAGTACAATGAGGTTTAACAAGGTAGAAGGTACCTTTATGAGGGGCCTCACACCTTTTACCATTCCTGATTTGTAGATTATTATTGGATTTACTGTATTTAGGCATACCTTATTCGACGTAGTTAGCGCACTATGCGATTAAAAAAACATATTTTCCTCAAAAACCACAAACAAAATTTAATCCTAATAAGTGCACACCCCACAAAATATAGTTCTATAATGGAAGTACTCAGATGCCTGCTAGTGTTAATGTGACACGTTGTCAAGTGTACTCCTACAGTCCAGCCTTCACACCTGCATTGGCTGCAACACCTGTAGGTGTGAATACTGGGTGCTATATAGGACATGACCCCACCCCCCCCAAGGTGTGAAAACATGCTGCACCAGTCCACATTGTTGCCTTTAATATCACTATTACAGTACCCAATATACTGTGTTCAAATAATCATGTGCATTAAGTGCTAAAGGGGTGTGTGTGCGTATTAGGGTATGTGCGCTAATTACGTCTAATATGGTAAAGGCCCTTGACTGTCAGCAGTGATTAACAGAAAATGAAACAGCTATATTCCTGGTCATTCCTTGACCAGAGGCATAAAAGGTTTCTTATTAGATTGTAAATGGTATATGGGAAATATATAGAAAACAAAGTTCAGTTCCATTGGTTTCTTTATGTAAGCTAACATGGATGAAGTGAATGGTACTCACTGCCAGCTCAGCTAGTTCCACCTGGCGCCGCTCTACAGCCTTGGACAGCTTCTTCATCTCCTCCTTGGAGCGGGAGCGCATCGGGTAGTTGTGGCACTCAAGGGCAGAGTGGAAAGCCTAAAGAACAACCGAGGATAAGAGTTATTGAGACGGAAGTTGTGTTTGAAATTGGTAGGGACTGAAGTGTTGGCTGGATCTTACTGGATTTGAAGGTGATCAGCAATGCTCATGATTGTACAGTATTTCATATATTACAGATTTCAACTTTTTTTGCATTTTTCAAGAAAAGTATATTACAATTGTAAAAAAAAGGGAAAGTCCTTAGGGATTTATGCAAGCATAAAACATAATATTATTCGAGAAAGGGTATGGTTGAAGACCTCACCATAATTCCGCGACCTTTGATCTCCATGCCATCCCAGCATTCCTGTTTGATGAGGTCCGCGAGGTACATCTTAGCCAGATTCTCAAACTCCTTTTCATCACGGATCTATGAAAGACAATAGCAGTGACTGGTATATCAGTGTTTCATGAAAAAAAAAAACTCTTAACCCAGATTTTAAAACAAACTTAGACATTTATTAAAATAATAGATTCATAATGTGGTGCAGCATGAGTACATTCATCTAAGTACATGTAAAATTTTGTTTCTTTGCTTTTTCATCTCTATGTGATACCTTAATCAAGAAGTTTTCAAAGCCTAAGGTATGGCAGCCCTCTTCCTCCTGCCTCCTCTATGGGTATTTCAGCATTGAAAATGGATACACAGGACTCACCCTGGCTACTTCAGCATCGGCCTCGGCCTGAAGGCGGGCTTGCTCCTCCACATCCAGGTCAAATTCGTGACGTGCCAGCTTCTCTATGTCAGGGACTCCTTCGTTCTCCTTCATCATGGCTTGGATCTGGATATGTGAGTGAGTGAGTAATGGTTGTTTAACGCCAAGCCGACAGCTAAGGTCATATTCATGGCAGAAAAAGTACATTAGACATCACGTCACAAAGGAATACATGTGCCTGTGCCCGTGCATATGGACACCAGACACATGTAAGAAAGAGGGGACAGGAAAGAGGAGATTCAAGGAACGAATATGTGCCAGTGCCCGCACATACGGACACCACCCACACTCAGAGAGGATAGAAAAGCAAGACATAGACCCCTTTTAAAGATGGCCTTGGGCTGGGGAGGCCCGATCTGGGTATGTTAATAACATTTTAGACCTATAATGATACCTAGGGGATTTCTATAAATTTTTGTTTACCATGCACCAAATCAATACTGACACTGGATGGGTCCATCAAGCTAACACTTTAAGTTGTAAAAACCCTTAAATATTAAGCATTGAATGGTTTAAGGGGGTGTCAAAAGCTGACCCTGTGATCTGTTTGTTTCATAGAGTAAATGATGTAATATTTTACCTGACGCCTCATGTCCCGAATCTCTGTTCTCAGTTCCTTCTTGATGTGGGCATATTCCTTATCTTCTTCTTTGATGGCCTAAAAAGAGTTAAATAATTCAGAAATGTATGTTATCAACAATATTTGATATGGACCAAAAATTTAAAATAGAGGAAACACTATAAAACATATCAGAGGTAGACAGTAACGCTGGTCCGGGAGCCAATGGCTCATGATTTTAGGACTGGACCCATGTTTTGTTTTTTGTCTGTTTAAAATGTCATTATAGAGGGCATTTCATCAGTAGATTTTCTTACACACATACAGTTCATCTTAATGTTTACCCCTGCATGTGTATTAGTGTAGTGGGTGCGTCTGCGAGACCACTGTGCGTAACTACCTACTTGGCAAAAAACGTTTTTAAACGTTCTTTTAACCAATTTTCAACCAAATAACCAATAGGGAAACCTATAAAAACGTTTTTTAACGTAAAGAAAACGTTTTTATGCCAAGTGGGTATAAACCATCGGTAATCTTTAAGTTCCTATGTATACGTCGGTATGCTAACCGACCGGTATATGTTACATAAGTCATTAACTAATTAGGTCATTGTTGTGTAACAGGATTATTAGGCGCTCTGCCTGCAGGTGTTCCTGCAGTCGGACCGTCACATGGTCTACTGGTATAGCCAGATAGGGCGCTAATTAAGTTAGTCTCTGTTTTACACTGACTCCATGTGTTCTTCTAGGAACACATCTGTGGAATATTATATGTTGGTGTATTGTCTGAAAAGACTATAAGACGGGTAACATTAACCTTCTGTAATTACGAGTTAAAGGATTGAATGTTAAATACAATAGCATCTGTTAATAAAGCCTTTCTCTTTTATTAAACTGGAATTACAGTGTTTCTCCTCTTTTCATGAAATCGAACCGACCATTAGCCCGAAGGTAGAGAGATTGAATTGGTACTCTACCGGACTGGCTACATTAGGATAATATCTTTAATGGATTCTGGATTCTGTGGACAGTCAGAACCCCAATAATGATAAAGTATAGACACCAAGCTTAACTGTGATGTCACTGACGAACAATGATTGGTAGTGCGATCCTATAAGAACAACAAAAATCACCACGACATATTCTTCTTCCTGAGAACCACTCCTAAATGCTGGATATTCAAAATTGTTCCTTTTGAGAACCCCTCCATATTGGACTCCATTCATTTTGACCTCAATGAGATCCTATTCATTCACTCACAATACATTAACTACAATATAACTACATACGACACTAGTCCAAGATACACTTACAAACATTTTACAACCATTTAACAGTTTATACACAATAACTCATACTTCTGCTTACCAAGTCATACCACTTTCTTTCTAAGCTTTTTTTTGTCAATCCTAGATCTGAACTCTATCATGGATTTCACAACAACTTTAGACAATAATGAGACATATCTTCCACTGTCATGCAAGTACCTACCCCACACTTTCAAAGAACAAAATAAAACTGTTTTTCAGTTCAACATTTCAATAAGGTCAGCTTATGAATAGCTAGGTTCTAGGTAGAACATCACCAAAATGTCTCAGCCTTGATATGATAGTTATGCAAACAGCCAACATAACTATGGTTCCCTGGACCCTTACAAAATTGTGTTGATAGCAAAGTAGCTGCAAGGGGGTTCATTCTTAATACACATAAATCTAGACACAAAGGTATCTGAGCTCAAATATGGTCACTCCTCTTTATGTCAAGAGGCTTTTGTCATGTATGCTGAATCATGGAACACAAATGGATTATTCTCTTTAGGATACATGATACATGAAAAGATATCCTCTAAGGGAGTGGTCATTATTTATCAACAGGGGGGTGGTGGGTTTTCGCGCAGACGCACGGAAATTTTTTACGCCCCCCTCGACAGCAGTTGAAATTTTTTGCGCCCCCCGCGGCGGAGGCGCGGAGAGTTTTCGCGCCCCTCTTTGATTTATAGTAGCGCACGAGCTAAAAAGAGGGTGAATTATTTTAGCCCCCCCTCAAGAGGGGTCACAATTTTTTTAGCCCCCCCCTTGGGAGGGGTCTGAAAATTTTACGCCCCCCCTCAAACCCACCACCCCCCCCTGTTGATAAATAATGACCACTCCCTAATATGATGTGAACTACCATAAAACCCTGACCATAAGCCGGCCTCGGTCATAAGCCGGGGGGTGAGTTCAGGGAAATCCTATAAGCCGATTTTAGGGCTAAATTTCCCAATTTTCTCTTTAATCCATTGTATTAAAACCCCGGTCATAAGCCAGAGGTAGAGTTGGGGGGGGGAATTAAGAAGCTGGTTTTGGCCCAAAAAAGGAAAAAAAATCTGGCTTATGACTGGGGTTTTACGGTAACTGCAGCTCTAAAACATCAAAAATATGAGTGGAGACAGAAATGACCACTCACTGCTTTCTGTTCTGCTGTTGTCCACCTAGGACATCACCTACATCAATTTCAATGTTATATTGTTCAAAATAAAGTAAAATTTAAAGCCCTTACTTCCAACTCCTTTTGTTCCAGCCAGGTGGCATCAGCGTTAGGGGTTGGCGTTGGTGTTGAGTAGATTATGTCATTCTCAATTGCATTTTCTACTGCCTCCTCCTTTTCTTGTTGTTCCTGTAGCAAAAAGGGTACACATTTTCCAATAAAACATTAATTTATTATGTCACAGCTTTAGGCCAAAATACAATCATACTAAATAATTCACAGAAGTAAGTAATTGACCAATTCTAAAAAATGGACCAGATACTAATGCACTGTAAGTTTGTTGGGTAGTATGTTCTCCATTTTACATGGGTGAGGCCTTGTCATATGAGAGGAATTGACTCTCTTCCATCTCCATGTATCTGAATGATGCAATTGATTTACTGTCTTGAAAACACAAAACGCACTTAAACTAAAAACAGCAGTCATTCACTGCTATGTACAAAGTAAACACTGGTTATTCACTCATTCACTTCTTATTTCAATCATTGATTTATCTTAAATTGGCAAAGATAAAAGAACAGGCGGACTGATTCAAATGGCACTTCCAGGCATTGTAAGGCAAATACAGTCAAGACTAAAAATTTTGTTGATCTCATTTTTTTTCTTATAAGTACAATACATTTCTTTGGATATGTTTAGGGAAACTTTTTCTGAAGCCTTTCTGTTTATAAGGATGGATGGAATTCTTATTGGGGATAAAGGGATTCCAGGAGAATAATTATTGCTGCAAAGCATTGATCTGCAATATACCGTAATCTCCCGCGTATAAGGCGCGTCTTATACGAGGGGTTTTAGTACTTCTTGGATCCACAAGGGGGACACCAAGAGCTTTCTTTTGATATCTTACACTCCCCCTAACTCAAAATCTGACATAGGGGTGTCAAAGGGGATGTGGGGTGCCCTAGCTACACATAGCTTTTTAAATTTTGAAAATACATTCAGTAGAACCAAAATTATGAATTTTTTATGTTTTTGACATTATTCTTGAACTCTAGGTGCGCCTTATACGCGAGGTGCGCCTTATACGCGGGAGATTACGGTAGGTTAGTGTAAACAATGCAGGACGCTAGTCCATCAAGCACTTCAATGTTAGTTGCAGATTGGGTGATTTATTCAATAACGACAATGGGTCACACAACGCTTACTCCTTCTTCAGCAGCTGCTTTCTTCTTCTCCTGCAGTTTTGCTACCTATAATAATGGCCATTGCCACAACGCATAAAACTGATCAACGCTAACTTCAAAGTAAACTGACAGGGAACGAAACGCTGTCTTTGAACATACGTCATAATCCTAGGGAAAGGTTTGAATAACAAACATAAGTGAATATATCCTTGAATAGACAATTATCAAAGTGTCTAGTGCACCTGGCTATTTGCCTGTAGTTTTGGCTGTTATTCCTATCAGCAAATGCTATAGATGTGAATTGTTTTTTAAAATACTCTATAGCCATGTGTATAAGCTGTACCTTACATACAGGTAAGACTCAGTAGGAGAGGTGTGATGTAGAATTTTCTAAAAATCCATCAATAAGAACAGAAGCCATATCCTTCATGCACAGATTATAGTGTTCTCATGGTGAAGTCCATATGCAGCAGCAGTTTATATGAAGGAATTTTAGTAAGTATAAATCATAAGCTATTGTCTTCAATGGAACACAATTCAATACCTGAGATTATTTCTTTCTTTCTCCCCCGCCCACAAAAGAAGACGTCTCCGCTGAATTCTTTATTTCACTGCGAGTAAATTTTCAGCAGAAGGATTCTTGAATGTGTTTTTTCCCTATAGCTACAGGTGCAGATGATGAAACGGGGAACATACCTTCTCTACTTTCTCGGCCTCTGAGAGTGGACGAGTGCTTGTCATTGGTGGTGACCAATCCGGCAAATTGTTAACCACCGCATCCTCTTGCTGCTGCTCAGCCAGCAGACTCGTCTGTTTGGCACGCATCGACTCGACGGCCGACTTGGCCTTCTGCTGACCACTGGCAGAGAAACTAACATGACAGACACAAGGCGAACAGAGTTAAACACAGTGGTACAGGGTCGTGGGGGCGGTTAACACTTACCAGTAGTCAGACATGACTAACCCTGCACCGTGCATGCTGTGTAAGCTGGGTCTCTACGTGCTGCCTATAATGAGGACATGCATTTACTATCCAAAGTTGGCAATGGTAGGTATAGGGATGTAAATTTGGGTAGTTGAAACATTTTTGAATTTTTACATGGAAATTCTGAATTCATTATTGAATGATGCAAAACTGTAATGTAGAAACTGCATGTCCTCATAAGTGGGATCCTTGTGAGAGGGCTCAGTGTGGGTTGGTGGGTGGGTGTATATATACAGTGTTAAATGCAAACAAGGAATAATCTTTGTGAATAAATATTCCTTGTTTGCACTGTTATTAATTATACAATAGATGTGAAGATAAGCGATGAGCCTTTGAATCACTCATTGAGTACCGTAATCTCCCGTGTATAAGACGCGTCCTCTATGCCAAACAAATGCCTTGTGCGTCTTATAGGATTTCTTCAAGTTGGGGGTGCATCTTATACGCGGGGTTTTCCAATATCTCATTTGGGAAGATGCGCCGATGACAGCTTGAACTCATATAGCCAGCAATTCGGCAGACCGGGAGGTATCGACGGGCGCTCGGCGGGTTTGACGCCGACCGTGTGCCGATGACAGCCTGAACTCATATAGCCAGCAGCGCGGCAGCGGTGTACAGGCGCTCGCCGGGTTTGACGCCGACCGTGTGCCGATGACAGCTTGAACTCATATAGCCAGCAGCGCGGGGGTGCGTCTTATACGCAAACCCCCCCTGCTGAGTTGGGGGGGGGGCGTCTTGTACGGGTTTTTTTTTTTCAAATCGATTCAGGGGGGTTGGATGCGTCCTCTACGAGAACCAGCCTACCGTGAGTTTGGGGAGCGTCTTCTACGCGCACCGCGTCTTCTACGCGGGAGATTACGGTAAATAGAATTTATATCAAAATGCGCATTTTTCCTTTGGCTAATTCTCAATATTAACTCATCATTCCCAGTTGAGTTCATGTAGTGGACTGATTCAGGCTATCATCTATTTTTTTTTTTTGGTCCCCACAGAATTTCAATATGATCCTGGAGTTCAATAGTAATCCAATTATAATTAGATACATGTGGTATACTTCAGTGTGTAAAGAATTTCAAAACATGATTCAGAGCAAAGCAATTCTATATTTAGCTTCATTATGTTTAGGAGTCTCATAATTACCCATTTGTGTGTTTTCCCTCCATCTAACATATATGTTGAAAATTTCTTTTTCATTGAAAAACTTATTATTGTTCAAAAGAAATCTATTTCCGTTTTAATATTTTCCGCATCACAATAGCTATTTTGATTTTTTTGATTCTTTAGAGTACCTGAATATTCTGTGTCCTTTAGTAAATAATAACTTACTGTCAGGAAATCATTACATTTTACATGCAGAATTAGATCAAATTGGTATTTGTAATAGCAGCAAGGAGTGTAGATCTACTATTGAGGTGCTGTCAGTGACGACGACTCACAGTGGGATGTGGAGTGTGTGAATATAAGTGGACATCTTAACCAACCACCAGGGTAGCATTTTAATTCATATCAAGCTTAATTTGGGTTTAGGTTTATATACCGTATGTATTTAGTATTCTAAGTGATGGTATTATGCCTACGCAGGGAGTGGCGAGGGCCGGCCAGTCTGATCTTAACAATGTAACATGTTCATAACTGGCAACATCAAACAAAATTTTAACAAACAGTACTAATTTCTATTAATTATTCTTTTTCAAAATTATATACTGGAGTTCCATGAAATATTGCTGTATTGAAGCTAGTAAGACTTAGGAATCATAGAATAGAGGGTTGTCATTTATTTTAGGCTTACCTGCCTTCATTTTAACTCAGGTTTTTTTGTCTTAATTTTCATTTTAACTCAGTTATAAGCCTACCAGCTACTTTTCAATTAAAACTTTCAGTAACCTCTTCTGTGAGAGGAGAAGAATATCTATAACTTGTCATCAATAAAATAACATTCCAATATAACTTTTGATTCAAAATTTAGTGGTAAATCATAACAGTGTAAATGGCTAATGTATTTTGCAGGTTTGGGGGGTGTTTGGACTTACTTCCACTTGTAGCAGGTGAGGTTACCGTCCCCACCACAGGTGAACATACGTGCTCCATCAGCCGCAAACACACAGCCCACAACACCTCCTGTACGGTAGTTGTGGGGGAACACATCAACTGTGCGCTCCTGGAAAAAAGGGAGATATATGTATGTGAATTATCATATTTAGAGATGTGATTCCTGTGTCTAAAGCCTACTCAAGATATTTCAATGTCTTTTTTTGTTATCCTATTTTAAGTTTTGATAAGTAAGAATGTAGTGCAACCAGTATTGCATAATCAGATTTTTCACATCTGCACCAACTTTCCTGGTGGAATGATTGAGCCTTAAAACACTTTCAATGTAACAGGAAAGGAACTATCCCCTACTTAAGGAGTAGTCATTTTTTAACAATAGGCAGAGGTGGTGGGTTTGAGGGGATGGGCAAAATATTTTGACTCCTTGGCAGAGGGTGGGCAAAATCTATTGATCCCTTGACCATGGGTGGGCAGAGCTATCTTACCTGCATGTTTTCAATGAAAAAGCCCACATGTTACTCTAGGTGAAAAGGGCCTGTATGGGTACCATTCAGGGGTGTGTGTGGGGGGGATTTTCTATTGTTAATAAATGATCACTCCGTTAAAAGCAGTTCTGGGTAGTTTTTTCCTGCACGGTGTTACTAAAAGGATAACAGAACAGCAAGCCCTAACTGAGTAGGATTTAATACTTACCAGAGCTCCAAGTGATCTCACACTGAGCATGCCGTCCACACCGTATGAAGCCATCCACTTCTGGTGGGGGGAGAGGAAGGTGCGCGCCATGGGCAGACCATGCCCTGAGTAGGAAGCATCTGGGTAGATATAACTGTCTGCAGGGTCATCCTGAATGATGACAAACACAAGTTTCTATGAGGCATACATAACAGAGAATTGGCAAAATTAGTCTACAGTTATTTAATTTGGTCTTCACTTTATTTTGTGTTTTTTTTTTCTTTTTATTATGTACTTTGAATGGTTTTCTGTTTGCATGACTTCAAAATTGTATTGTGTTGTAAAGATGATTAAGTATATTATGAAGCTTCAGATTATGAATAGTCATCAGCAGGTACAAGGGATGAAATCTTTACAAGCACATTGTTTTTAGAAAGAAATTGAAACAGTTTTGGATGGGACAAAACTGAATCCTTTTGATTTTCAAAATTATGTCTCATGCTGTTAACTTCCACTATTGGATCTAAGTATGAATTTAGAGATGGGTGTACATAGAACTGTTTTATTTACACATGGTACAAATATAGCACTATAATATCATTGTTAGTACCACCATACACCACAGAACCTGTGTGTCAGTTTATTCATTATTTGAAGAAAGGCTTATCTACAGATAAAATCTTAGTAAATGTGAGACTGCAATCTCTTTAAAGCTAGAAAAGAGATGGTGATTATTAAATAATAAAAAAAAGAAAAGAAAATGGAATTTCTACTGTATGAGTCATTATATAAAGAGCAACTATTTTTTGCACTCTTATCGTTGTATCTCAGTAAGAGAAAGACTGATCAAAAGGTCGAGGTGCAACAGTTTTGTTTGGTCTGTATTGCTTGGCATTCAGCCTTTGCCTTTGTGGGAGACCTATCTTGTGAACAATGCAAAAATACTTTACATTACTGAGTAGCACTTTCTCTGTTATCACATAGTTCAAAAACTGAAGGGAACAAACAAAACTTGATGATAGTTGATGTGCCCAATAGAGTGTGGCCCTTCCTACTATAGGCATGACGGTATTAGGTAATGAATCATGTACACATTTGGTTGTTTAGTAGAATTCGAAGCCAATACATTTTCACTTAAACAGCCTATAAAATAATGAATTTCAGCCTTTTACTGCTTGGTTTTTCACAAATGACTCAATTAGTAAATTGCAATAATTGCTTCATTCCTGAAATTCCCATAGATTAGTTAATCACACATGTATTCATAGGGAAAATAGAATGGGACAGAACTCTTTGTAATCTTCAGTATGATAAAATTCTCAATATAAGCCAATTAGTTTTGTTGTTCCATTTTCATGAAACCACACTTGTTCTCCTAATGTAACCTGTTGGCTCATATGTAGTATTTATACATCAGATTATAGAGAAAAGCAGAAATCTCGAACCTTTTGCATATGCAGAGCTTTTCAGTCATTGGTCACCATAAAAGTGTGGTAAGTTCATAAAACATATTATATAGGAGGTCGAGGTAGTTGCTTTGACAAAAGAATTTCCATTTAATATCTTTCACTTTTTCAGTTGTACAGAGAATTCATTTCAAGATATTTTCATTTTTCATCTACAGTAAAACCCAGCTCATAAGCCGACCTCAGTCATAAGCCGGGGGTAGAGTTTGAGGAAATACTATAAGCCGATTTTGGTGCATAATTTTCCCTGTTTTCACTATAATCTATAGTAAAGAAAACCTCAGTCATAAGCCGGGGGAGACTTTGGGAGAAATTTAGAAGCCGGTTTTGGCCAAAAATAGGAAAAAAAATCTGGCTTATGACCGGGGTTTTACGGTAATTATTCCTCTTACATTTCGTGCATTAGAATGGTTTTAAGTTGTGCTGAGAACACCTCTGTATTACTGACTGCCCAAACTATATAAACCATAATTATGTATTTTCTGTTTTAGGAAATTCTCTTGTTAAATGAAGGTAAGGAAGGAGAGAATTAGATTAAGTTCATGAGTAAAGGACTCATTAAGGTAAAACTGCAGTCCTATGAAAGCCAAGACATCCATTTTGTTACCTCTGAAGATTCATCATCCTTAAAGTAAAGAAATGCCATCCAGGCATGAATATTTTTTCATACAGTACAATACGCAACATTGCTGAAAAGGCAAAGGATTATCAAAGAATAAGGGTAAATGAATTTCAGGTGGAGGCATCCATTTCCTTTCTAGATCTTTGTGATACTTCTTGTTTCAAGCATAAGCTGTACATTTTCGTGTTATCATTGTAGTTATAGTTCTACTTGATGAGGAGAATATTGGTAGGGTTATAAATCTTTCATAAAATGTGTTGATTAATATTAATTGCTGTTATAAATTGTGTGATGGTTTGTGAATAATTATTTCTTCTGTGCCTATCTGAATAAGTGTCTGAGTGTTGCATCAAGATCTAATGTGAGAATATGTATCATGTAGCATGTATTCAAACACAGAAGCTTCATGGGACAAACCTGCAGCTTAGTCATACAAATCTGTTATAGAGACACAGGCATGTTTTCCGGGCGAATGGAAATAGCCAGCCATGTTTTTGTCACAGCAAACATGAGTTTGAACAAGGTTGGTCATTTGCACATCTGTTGAGAAGTATCACACAGTATGTTTTATTTTGGTCTTGGAATTTGTGAATGTGTGCATGTTTGTCTGCTAGTAGGTATGTATGAAAAATTGAAATGTTTGTATCAACCAATGCATTTGGATATATACAGGGTTCCCACTATTTTTGTATCATGGTTTTAACTGACTTTCAACTGACATTTATCAAATTTTAACTGACCAAATAGTGGATAATTTACGGGGCTCAGCAAAATAATTATTTTAGAAATTTTGTGAATTCGCATGGAATCTTGACAATTGCCCCCCTAAATTAGTCAAAATTTCATTTTTAACTGACTTTTTCCAAAAATATTCTTTTAACTGACCTTTAACTAAAAATAGGTTTGACTGACTTTTAACTGACCAGTGGGAACCCTGTATATGATATTCATCCTTTTTAATTTTTAAAAGGGAAAGTTTCAAGTATTGGCTTCCACTAGCATTTCTATTGTTAAGTTTGAGAATTACACTTCCTCAAAAAGATGCTAATTCATATCTATGGAGACAAAAGGCAGAAAAAATAAACATAAAAAGTTTAATTTGGATAATTTTTTTTTTCTTTTTACACACTTCACATAAAATACTTTTCATGGTTTGTTATGACATTTTTCTTCTCAAGACATATTTTATCACTAGACTAGTGTAAGCCAGGTTAAATAATTATTAAGCTTATGAGTTCTGCTAAGTAGAAAATGCTGTGTCCTAGCTACCAGTAATACAGTTCAATCAGTGAGTTATGATTCAAAGACGTGCTATTCATTTATGGAAAGCAGACTCTACCGCTTGATAAACTCCTTGCAGCTTCACATAAGAGATTGTGTTATCACATATTTGATGTACAAATGTTTTTAAAAAGAAAAATAAGACACATGTTATATCAAAGGAACTCTGTAGGGTACTCTACAACAACGTCACTAATCTTTCTTTTATCATTAGACAGCAAAATGCTTTATCATTTAAATGCTTTATCATCTTCACAATTAAGATTCGATGAATACAAGCACTTTTACAATTGTTGATATTGGGCTCTTGAAAACAACATATCATCTTCATTGGTAGAGAGAAAGGAGCTGTACCTTGGGTTTGCGCTGGGGCAGGAACATTTTCTGCATCTGCTTGGTGTTGTAGTCGTGACAGAAGATGGCGTGATCGGGGAGGAGACAGATACCGTACATAGGAGTGGGGAAGCTCAGTGTCATCTGTTTGATGTAGTTCTCATCAAAGTCCAGCTTCAAACTAGCATACTTCCCTCCTTCTTCTATTCAACAGATATTCATAGAAAAAAATCTAAATATGCAAAATTTGTAATCGAGAAATGACATTGTTCAATCATATATAACAAGACCATGTGGAATAAATATTTTTTTAAAGCTTGTTCTCAGAGAGCCGTAAATACTATACAGGTAGTTCATGGTTAATCATGTCTTTTTTTCTCCTTGTTTTTTTCCCGCCTCTTTATGAGTGGATAGAAACAACGCCTACCTTTATCTACCAAGAAGGGTAGCTCAAAGTGAGTGAGCCGGTTAGCACATCCAGTGCCATTCTGTAAGGTGTCGGCAGCAACTGCCACTTTAGTCAACTTCTTTGACTCATCAAAAACTGTACTGATATCCACAATGGCACCCTTGATACCTAAAAGTAAAGCAATATTGATGGACAATATAAAATATGTATACACACCATTAGCTTTAATACATATAAAAATAAACTATATTTGTACAATTTATATGTCTGAATTAAAAGCCTATCTATAGATCAAAAGCATTTTCTGCATTTACACAAATTCATCTATTAGATGCTTGACTAATAGAAAGGTCTATATTGTTCTTGGCCGAAATTAAATTTCAAAGGCTTTGGACAAATGTGAATCTCATGATCAAAAGTTTATTACCACTTACCGACATGACCAATAGGCTCGTAATTTTTAGACGGGCGGCCATCCACCACAAACACTGTCCCATCGTCAGAACCAGTGAAGAGGAAGCGGCCATTGTAGTTAAACCTTAAAGTCAAATACATAACATTATTCAATTTTTAATGTGTTGAGATAGGTAGGTTGTCTTTGGTTAATGTACACTATTATTTATTACTTATTTCATGCAAACTGGCCCCTGTGGGTTGATTAACATGGCATGGAGTGTGCCCGTAAAATAGCATAATCTCTGTTCTCAAAATTCAATTTCAAACCAAATTCCTTGGACCCCATTTGCTGCTGTAGGGGTTGGGGGGGGGGTCTTATATGTCAATGGAATATGACACATCGTGGTAAGATATGGATGTGATTGATTGATTGATTGATTTGTGTTTTACAGCACTTTAGCGGCACTAAGTGGCTATCCCGTGCTTCACAGGTTGGCAATTTAACAGAGGAATGTGTCAGTGCCCGCGCATATGTGCACCACACACATCCCGAGGGGATAGGAAAGAGGAGATATAGACCCTTTTAAGTGGGCTAGGGAAGCCCGATATATGGATGTGAGATGTCTAGGTGAGACTTACACAAGGTGTTTGATGGGGCCCTGGTGCATGCGGACGCGGCTGATGATGCGCGGTGACTCGAGCTTGTTGAGGTCGACGTAGTACACATAGCCCGACACTGTACCCACCACAGCTACATGGGTCAGGGGGCTCACAGCCATCTTAGTAGCCTACAAGATGGGAATTATACTTAACATTTACATCTCAGTCACAGTTTAAAATGCATACTGGAGTGCTTATAATTTTTATGAAAACATCTTGGGATATCATTTTGAAATGTTTTTTGCAGTTAGTTATGCATATATTCTTCCCTGTTTGGAATGTATAATACATAAATCCAAGGAAGGTAAAGCCATAAGAATTAAGACATTTCCCCGCTTTCTAGCTGTTTGATCCTGCACTGATTAGGCATCTCTACAAAAACCATTTTCAAGTTAGAAGACAGATCATACATAATTCAATATGCCATGTTACTTATAAGAGTATATTTTCAGCTGAGGTTCTCACCTGGAGGCCAATGGGCATTGAGGAGACGAGGTTTCCGTTAGACATATTCCAAACCTGCAGCTCTCCATCTTCACGTACAGACACACAGAGATCTCCACCAGGGGGCAGCACGTCCACACCGATGAACTGGCCACAGTGAATGTCCATCACACATGATATACTGTTGGGGTTAGCAGGCTCAAAGATGTGCACTGAACCCTGTTAACAAATGTTGAGATTTGACTTTAATCTCCTTTCTCATATACAAAGAGCAGGTTTCCCAGAATAGGAAGGAAAGGTTTTTTACACAAATCTGTTTTTTTTTTTTTAGGTTATTTAGAGTTTAAAAACATGTTTTCTTGCTAAATGGGATGTAGCCTATCCAGAACTCCCTGCATGCTTTGGAAGGTATTCGTCCATTTAATATGTTGGATGAAGCAGTAACCACTTTCTATTGAAGATATCTATTATAAGTGTTTGTTTGCATAATTAAAATATATTATTTAATAAAAACCTTAAGACCATATTAAAAATTGTGGAAATCATTTACTTGTGTGAATTACAAAGATGGAATGTGCAATCGAAATTCAAAAAGAGATACTGGGTAAATGATATTTTTCTGATAAAATGTTATTCAGATATCATGTTTGTGACACTACTGAAGAGTGCAAGTGCAGGAAGGTAACAAATGTCTGTTTTGTCATCTGGTAGGGATGGTGTGCAACAGGATATGACTCCCGTTAAAACTTGGGACGTTGGGAGATTTTGTATCTTTAGTCGAGATGACACATTTCTCTACACTCTCTTAGTGCAACAATTTTAGGGAAAGAGGGAAAGGTTATTAGATAGAATCATTTTGTACCGACAACATCTTTTTCTTTTTTCTCTGGAAAATTTAAATGGAGGTGATGTCATGCATTAGTTTTTAACCGTGCTAGTATTCAGCATTTTCTTGATTCAAAACAATTTTTAAATTCTCTTTTATACTAAAATGTCTTTTTACAAATTATTGCAAATGTAAATGGTAGATATCTACAAGGGGTCAATGGTTAGGAGATTATGTTAAGGATTCAATTGAAAATTTAGGATCTTAGATCTATGATCAAGATATTATGATTTCAGATCTAAATTTTAGGATCAAATATCATGATTTAAATATGGAATCTAAATGCAGTTTTTTTGCCGTGCATTTTACCATTTAGAAATTTATACCGTATTATCTGCAGAGTAATGCACAGTAATGTTGTAATGCTGTGCATATTCATATTAAGATCAATGTTGCTGAGATTGCATCATTGCATTCAAGACATGCCCGTGAATGTGGTGCTTGCTCGCTCTCCATGTATATTCCTGTCCCACAGATTAAAATATGCAAATCAGTAAAGCACAGAATAGTGGTGCTTTCCAACTGTAGGGTTGGTGGTAGTAGTGGTGGGGGTGGTGGTGGGGGTGGTGGTGGACCTGTTATTGCCTTCCTTGGAATGTGTGTGAGGGGTGGGAGTAGTGTGGTTGTGGTGGTGGTGGTGAATCCTGGTCACTGAAGTGGTGGCAGAGGCCACAGGAATAGCCCTGTGTTCTAATACAAAGCACTGCTCCTTCATAATCCTCTGCATTGGACATTGCCCCCCCCCATCTCTGAATGGTGGGTGGGGGGGGGGGGGGCACCACACTACTCCCACCCCTCACACACATTCCAAGGAAGGCAATAACAGGTCCGCCACCACCCCCACCACCACTACCACCAACCGTACAGTAGGAAAGCACCACTCTTCTGTGCTTGACTGATTTGCATATTTTAATCCAGGTATAGGCATACCCAATACTGTACCTATGAGACAGGATTATACATGGAGAGCGAGCAAGCACCACTATGAGAGCTTGTATTTAAGAATGGGTCCTCTCCTATAGCCGTAAGTTCTTACAAACTCACGGCAATTAACACAAGGTGTAGAATCATATATTGCTTTCATATTTTTTTCCTCTTAAACAATAAGTTCTAGGTACACTTCCAGACAAGTATCTGTACATTTGACTTCAACACCCTTTCCATTCTGGCCACTTTCCTCTTTTTATATTGTTAGTGCAGATCTCACTTACTTTAGAGGATCCAAGTGCGAGACGTGAGTGAGGTCCATTCCAGGACATGGCTGTTATTGGGGTGCCAATAGAGTAGGAATCTTTGATGCGAATCGTGTCGTTGTTAATCTCCATGTGTCGCAGTACACCATCATCTCCCGCTGCATAAAGACCGTCTTTGTGGAGGCCGAGGCAGGTCACAGAGCCCTCCAGGAGCTGGGCACTAGGGTCTCCACTTAGGGAGGAGTGCACTATAAAAACACAACAGGACACTACAGTCAGCATCTTCATCTTTCTGATTCACAGTCTCTCCGACCTTAGAAAGCTATTTCCCTTTATTCAATAAGCAGTTTAAAATAGATGTAAAATTTAAAACATACTGCCTTCAAGGCAAGCTGTATACTGCTATGCACATGTACTTTAAGGTAATATTCATGTTCAAAAAAAGAAGGAATAAAGAGTACAGGAAATATGTAAGTTTTGATAAAATGCTACTTCAGATTTCTCTCTGAATAAAGAAAAAAGAGAGAAACTAATAATCAAAACTATGATGGATTAATATGAGTTATTACCAGGAATATATCTCATCAGGCAGAAATACTATAGGTTCTATAAAGCTGTATTTCCCTGTGAAGGGTGGCCTTTTACAGAAGCTACGTGAAGTGTAGTCAAAGCATTCTATAGATCTACAACACTAGGCGTAATTCTGTGGAAGCACGGCAAACATGCAGTCTAAGCACACTGCACTAGAGCTTATATTTATCAGCATTTTGTCAGATCAAAGAGTTAATCACACACGCTTACTCTCATTATTCTACTGTCACACGGCATTACTGTTTGGGGTGCTCAGATAGCATTGAGTCATCACTCGTAGGCGGGGTCACTTGGCCAGCGTATAACTCAGGCACATGTTATAACATGAAGGTATGGTGGGGAAGGTAGGGTGATTGCATTGATAGCTCATATTGCACATACGGTACTTCAATTACAATATTAATTACTGGTTCTCACTAGCTGGCTTTCCAAAGCTTCTGGTTTACCCCTCTCCAACACATTTCTCCTTAACTTACCACACAAAAATAATGTGACATTCAATGAGTTTGAATGTAAACCCTTCCTATAAAGACCATGATGAGTATAGTCAAGACTGGCCCAATATTCTTTTCAATGACACTGTTGGCCCACAGCTGTAACAATATACATCTATCTTATTCACTATAGTGTCTGTGCAACAATAAAACACAAGTTAGGGGGTGGGGACATGTGGGCAGATGTGTACTTCTTGTGTATCTCTCTATGTGCCTCCCCTGATGTGAGTCAATGGGTACAAACACCAAATCATGTGTGGCTATACGGTGTAAGTGAAACACCATACACATGTCGTCTAGTGCTGGGGTACAAGGTGAGATCACTTGTCTTTATACATGCATATATCAAGACATAAATTACAGCTGGGGGTCGGTGAGTAGATCTCCACATTACGACTGGCCATATTCTGTCCCATCTGTGACATTGTTGATGTCCGCCTTCCAGTCCAAGTGTTAAACCTCACAGACTGTGTCAGCAGCTCTCCTGTTGAACTCTTCCGGCGGTTCTGAGATGTTCCCTGAGATGTCCCCTGGTGCACAAATGAGTTATCACATGCGAATCCTGTATCTTCACGGACTGGATAGGAAGTCCCTTTCCGTAGGTAGCCAGTTCCTTGGCGGGTATGTACCGATCTTCCTTCACTATCTTGAAATCCTATTTGCCTGTCTGTCTTTCCATTCAGGCTTTTGACAAGACTGACTCTCTTCTTGGATTGTTTTCCTGGTTTCTCCAGTGGCTTCAGTCGGCCAGGAGTGACAGCCCTATTATCTGAGCTCGGACGTTCAGGTGGTTCAATGTAAAGGGTTTTTTCCTTCGTCCATGTTGAATCAACATGAATCGTCTTTCTTCTGCTTTTGCGGGGTCTCTGAGAGAGGCTAGTGAGCCCCCTACTGAGTGTCCCATCCCTAAATTCATCTTCACTCATGTCGAAAAAGGACTCCTCTGCACACCCAGAGGCAGGAATGAAACAGCAAATGGCTTTGTATTGAAATGCATAAATTACACACATATATATAGAGTCCTTACTGCCTTATAATTATGATGAGCAGTATGTATGTAGGAAAGCTTGTAAAGAGATTGAAATTGAGCTAACTGAAGGTATTCTGGCTCTTACACATGAAACTAAGCTATCTAGCTATTCTTATATTTACAATGAATAAGCATGAAAACCAGATGCTGGGAAAAAAACATTATCATGTCATTAATCAGATTACAGTCTCACCGCCTTAATCATTCTGTATCTTGTCTTGTATTTTATTGGTAAATGATTGGCTGAATTTAAAAGGAAAGAAAGAAAAAAAAAGAAAGAGGAAAGAAGGCACTCCACACATGCCGCATAAATCTAAAGAGTATCGTGTCAAATAAATTATCTTTTGACAATGTTTTTGAGAATATTTAAGGCAGGTTTGACTGTTTTAGCACACAGGCAGTTGGGTTAGATTGGTTTGAACACATTGATCAAGCATGTCCAGCTCTACTGGCAATCCTCCACTCACGCAGGTTTGGCGGTTTCTTGAGAATGCCCCCCTTTTTGGCAGTTGTCTCCGGGGCCTTAGACCCATCCTCTAACATGGATACCTTACGCCCTTTGTTCATGGACGCTGTAATTTTTTTTTTGTTAATTCAAGATAGAAAGAAATCAAGAGAAAACTCAATAACTTGAAAATAGAAAGATAGACCATTTCCAATCCACTTCTGAAATGAAAGTTTTACACAACATAGATACGTTCGCCTATATAATTCTACCACCAACATATAACTACATACATCAAAATACTATACACTCATGCAAAGAACCCCTATGGCCAACAAAAACACAACTAAAAAAGCCCTCAAAGATAATATCTACCACCAAGTCTCCCAAGATATTTATCTATCACCACAATGCCAAAGACTACAAATTACCAATCTGTCACAAAAGGGTTTTAATAAATTCCAAAGAATTTCTTTTCTTGAAAGTAACCAGAAATGTAGGAAAGATTTTATCTAGTAAGACAACACTTACCATCAAGCTCTGATGCCTGCTGCCCATAGCGGATGGTGGTGTCATCTAGTGACAGTGAACTGTACTGACGCAGGCTGGGGTTATACATCATAGCGATACTGTATCTTTCACTGTCAACCTGTAAATGTAAGACCAGAACTCAACTCAGGTGGGTGGAGGAAGGGTGGGGATAGGGGTTTGATATGACCCATACCCAATATTTTCCTGTTTCAGCAATACAGTCTGACACAAATTGGCATTTCTATATACTAATTACTCCTCCTGGGTGATATCCTGATACAAATTGGCATTTCCGTATACAACTGACTATCTTTCACCCTGGGTGATAGCCTGACACATACTGACATGTCTATATACTACTTACTGCCTATCATCCTCAATGATAGCCAGACACATAGTGACATTTCCATGTACTACTTACTGTCTATCATCTGGGATGATAGCCAGACACATATTGACATTTCCATGTACTACTTACTGTCTATCATACATACTGGGTGATAGCCTGACACATGTTGACTTGTCCATATACTACTCACTGTCTATCACCCTAGGTGATAGCCTGACACATATTGACATTTCCATTTACTACTTACTGTCTATCACCCTGAGTGATAGCCAGACACATATTGACATTTCCATTTACTACTTACTGTCTATCATACATACTGGGTGATAGCCAGACACATATTGACATGCCAATATACTACTTACTGGCTATTATCCTGGGTGATAGCCTGACACATATTGACATATCCATATACTACTTACTGTCTATCACCCTGGGTGATAGCCTGACACATATTGACATCCATATACTACTTACTGTCTATCATCCTGGGTGATAGCCTGACACATATTGACATTTCCATCTACTACTTACTGTCTATCATCCTGGGTGATAGCCTGACACATATTGACATCCATATACTACTTACTGTCTATCACCCTGGGTTGACATCCATATACTACTTACTGTCTATCATCCTGGGTGATAGCCTGACACATATTGACATCCATATACTACTTACTGTCTATCATCCTGGGTTGACATCCATATACTACTTACTGGCTATTATCCTGGGTGATAGCCTGACACATATTGACATTTCCATCTACTACTTACTGTCTATCATCCTGGGTGATAGCCTGACACATATTGACATCCATATACTACTTACTGTCTATCACCCTGGGTTGACATCCATATACTACTTACTGGCTATTATCCTGGGTGATAGCCTGACACATATTGACATATCCATATACTACTTACTGTCTATCATCCTGGGTGATAGCCTGACACATATTGACATCCATATACTACTTACTGTCTATCATCCTGGGTGATAGCCTGACACATATTGACATTTCCATCTACTACTTACTGTCTATCATCCTGGGTGATAGCCAGACACATACTGACATCTCCATATGCTAGTTATCTCGGGTGATAGTATGGTGACAATTAACATTTTCATGTAGTACTTGATACCTCTCATCTCAATATGCTCAAAACATGAATGATATTTTCACCTCTTTTACATGTCAAAATGTTTTTGTGGAATCTGTCTATTACGACCCATTAAGGATTTGTGTACACCCCTATGTGATAGCATGGCACCAATTGATATTGATACTAATTATCATCTATTACTCTGGGTAACACTGGTATCAATAAATGGAATACTATACCTTAAGCAGCTGTCCCCCTGCACAGCCTACAATGATATCACCGGTGGGTAGCCAGACGTGGGTGAGAGGCACGGCACGGGCGTGCTTATCCTGATACTCCTCAAACAACTCTGCCTCCACACCTGCCAATGCAATGATAGGACCAGATTTAAATAGGAAAATTTGATCAACTGAGGATAGTAGAAGTGCTATGATATTTACATCTAACACTCAGATGAAAAATATATACTAAGGGGCTACTCTCTTACAAAATGATATTGGAGAAACAGTGGCAGAGTTCTAGAATCTCAATAAGTGGAATATAACTTATTGTAAATTTCATTCTGCTGCAAGAGAATTCTGTGTATGCTGTGCACAGCTGATTCACAGCTTATAATGAATATTGTTTTCCATTGCAAAAAACCCCTGACCATGAGTTTTTATTTCCAACTTTTTCTTCTCCAGATTTGGATAATCTATAGCCATGTTAATAAAAACAAAAAGAAAAATTAGATTACCATACTCGCCTACAACACCAAAACAATACCTCTGACCATGCACATGCTATCCACAAATGTTCATCTCTACATGTTACAGCTACACATAATGGAATAAAAAAAAAAAAAGAGGTGATATTTTATGTCTGACTTTTATAGATACAAAAACCTTGCCCATTCGAGGGTACATCAATATGAGTTGTTTAATTAATACCTTTCACCCCAGTGATACTAAACTAAATAGTCAGATTACATTTCATTGAAATGATACCCCCAGTGAATACAGATACAAACTTAACTGCAATTATATCCTGGACAATGTGTGATAACTCTATGAGACACTCTAATACACTCATAAGATTTCATGTATAACAGAATCGAAACATCAATTGATGTGTCTCTGACATTTATAAATGAGACAAATGAAAAGACATAATATGATTTCATGTCAAACCTTCAAATTATTTTTACCTGATGAACTATCAGATCCAAGATCAGCTGCAAAGAATACTAACTCATGTAGAAATCATATAAACCATAAAATAATTAGGTCAATGCTAGATATCTCTTTCACATCCACAAAATAAGATGAAGAATGGGCAATGTTTGAAAAAAAATGTGGCAGGAGTATTCTTCCTGTAAGGCGAGGAATTGAAATGAAGCCAGTGTGATTATGTAAGAATTAAAAAAAAAAGAAAGAAATATGATGATGAAAAAAGAGGATCTAGGTTACTTCAGTTTATTTATATAAAGAAAGAAAGAAACTTTAGTGGTGCTGAGATGAAACACCCCTAACTAAAACAAGAACAAATAAGATGTGAAAATAATATTTCATCTTAACTACATTGATGTTGCATTTTCTTTCTCATTTGGGTAGGGAGAAAACCAAGCTGGGGTTGTATTGTATTACTTCATCATTCTTTTACACTAAATTCAGTGTTATCTTATATACTGTCTTGTCTAGAAAGACCTCTAACAGTGGAGAATATATAGTGACTTTTGTATGAAAATGGAATGAAAAAAGAAATGTGGCATTACTTTCAAGAAGATATTCACATGGGTCCTCGTTTACATATTTTCTTTCTTGTATTTGCTTTGGAATAACATTAAAATTTTGTTATAAATCTTCAAAGTCTCTACTGCTTTAATTAAATCTGGTATCTATATGTTGATATTTGCAAAAGGCAAAACCATGATCTCCATCCTAGATTTTTAAAATCATTTTTTTCTAAGAAAATATGCAATGGACCTGACAAATAACATGTTTTCATGCTGCTAGTAATATCCTTTAACTAGTAAAATGTTTTTTACTGGTTAAATAATTCTTAATTTCCCTAGAAAGAGTCAAAGCTATATCTCTACAAAAACTCTAAATTTGTAAAGAATCATGTACCTTCTTCCTTTATTCGTACCAAATTGACTTTTGGAAAATAGATAATTTAAATCCGTCATATGGTTCAGTAACATAAAATTACAACTGCTTATATTTTTTTAGTTCACTAACATTCAATGGTATGTGCTCCAAAGGGGAGGTCAAAAGAAACCTTGGCTACATCAAACTTTCTTTTACATTATCACTGTATATTACAATGACATCTGGATATGTAATTTCTGAGGTTCTTGTGAAAAAGTAACAACAGTTTGTACCACTAAAAGTCTTCCTGATACAGCGAGTCACTATAACTGCTTAAAGACATTTGAATGTTAAGCGATGCCTCATCTTTGAGGGTTTATCACAGAATATTTCACAAAAGGACTTCATACTCAAACAGCTCCTATCTTTACTCATTCATAACTATCAATTAAATATGCACCAAAATCTTTTACTGTTTGCACAAAGGTTTCCTTTATAGGTTAATATACTGTGACACCCACCTTTGACTCCAGCGATGGCTGAGCGTGGTATATCTACCGTGACACGGGACATGCGTGTGGATGCCCGGGTTGGTAACTCGCGAACTTCTATTTCATCCTCGTCTATAGAGTCAATTGCTGGGAGCCGCATCTTTCTGTGATGGCAAACAGGGACATGGTGCTCATTCAGAATGTGCAAAAATCAGGCATGTTGACAACTTACACTGATATAAGGCTGATGGGATGGGAAAGTTCATGTGTCTATAGAGTAGACAACTACAACACATTCTCCAAAGGTCTATCAAAATATGTACTTCCGGTAACCTTTTATAGGCTGCCTAATCACTGACATGGGTGCATCATGAAAATTTGGATTATTTACTACAAGTTTCTTTTTTGCCAGAAAAGGTGAGATACAAAATATCAAAATCAAACTATGTAAATCAATAGACACTACCATGGTAAAAAAGGGTCAAATTAGCTTATTGTGTAAACCAGTAAAAAACCTAAGGGAATGACAGGGATCATGGTATATTTTATCATGAGTGAAATATAGACAAAAGGAATGTGAGAAATTTGGTATAGACAAAACTTTATAACATCAAAATTATGTCAAAAAGCATAAATTTACAACAACAATATTCAAATAAATGAAATTCTTTCAAAGTGTGTAACCAGAACTGAACATCTATAAAACCGACATTGTATAGACTAGTGAAGTAACAACACATTATACATGTATATCTAAAATATGCTGCATTTTTTTTAACTGAAGGACAACAGTAAAATCCGTAACAATTATTTAAAAAACAGTTCTTATGAGGACAAAAACGCACATTGGATTTTTGTTGTCTACACGGGGTGCCCTACGTAACATCAGTGTGTAAACAGTAATTTAAGAGTCTGTGAGATAAAGCCTGAGAGAACAATTGAATATTTGAGACATGAGGAAAAGTCTTCTCAGTTCAAAGTACAATGGCTAGTGAAAAATAGCATAAGGAGGTCACTGTGTGCTTGCTGTACGAAGTCATAGTTATGAAGGTTCCCGGGAAAGATGGTAACACTCAGATTTTGAAGACTTCTGGGGGCCTGAGTCTGAGAGCCCTGGTTCTAAGGGTCGTCACTTTAAGAGCTAAACTTTGAATGGCTCTGGTAGTGAATGTCTAGGTCCGGACCCACTTGGCAAAAAAAAACATCGTTTTTTTAACGTTTGCAAACGTTTTTATTTGGTGTGGGTAAAAAAAATTGTTATGAAAAACGTTTTATTATCTATTTTTGTATATAGTATATAGTGTAATGTGTATAATTAATATTTATTATTTATTGATTGTATGCCCTCATCTTTTTTTTTTGGTTTATCGTCATACACATTATCTGTGCAAACAAATTCGGTGTAACAAAAGTTCGAGGAATTCATCTTATTATCATGCTACCACTTTTGTATGATCGTGATTTGACAATAAACACTTTCAAACCTCAAAAAAAAAAAATCAACCAATTTTCAACGAAATAAAAACGTTTATTAGTTATTTTTCTTTGATGTTAAAAAAAGTTTTTTTAACCTATAATAAAATGTTTTTTAAGAACGTCAAAAAACGTTGTTTTTTTTGAGTATATATGTTTTGATGTTGCAATAAAACTTAGGAACCAAATAAAAACCTTTTAACATTAAAAAGACGCTTTTCTGAAAATTAGAGAGGATCTTATTCAGGCTTGTTTTTGACCCCTACTGTAAAAACTGCAGATGATTTACGGATTTTATGCGAGAATCAAATTTTGGTACATGTTACAATACCAACAAAGGTTCGGCGTGTACCAATTTTGTCTTTCTTGAACAATGATGAGAACATTCTTAAGACCATAGGCACAAATTCTGGAGGCCTTGCAGTAGGAATATTGTTCTAGAGACTCCTGTGGTTCTAGAGACCTCACTTATAGAATCCATGGATTTGGTTCATGAAGGGCGGGTTCTAATTGTACTACCGTAATCTCCCGCGTATAAGGCGCGTCTTATACGGGGGGTTTTAGTTCTCATTTGATCCAGAAGGGGGACACCAAGACCTTTCTTTTGATATCTTACATGACCCCTTGGTCAAAATAGGACAAAATGGGGCCCAGGAGGGCCCAAGGTGGCCCAAGCTACCCATAGATTTTTGAATTTTGAAAAGTCATTCAGTAGAACCAAAGTTATGAATTTTTCATTTTTTTGAGAATTTTCCAAAACTCTAGGTGCGCCTTATACGCAGGCTGCGCCTTATACGCGGGAGATTACGGTACCATAAAACCTCACCTATAAGTCAACTTTTTGTTGTTGTTTTATTTTTGTATAAGTCGAATTTTTGGCTTCAAGTTAGGGGGGTCGACTTGTAGGTGATGTTTTGGAAAATGTGATATGAATTTAAGTCTTCCAAATAGATTTTTTGGGCTTGAATTTTCCAAAGGGCAGATATAAAATCTTATTAGCATTTTAAACGTCTTTTATTACCTTTATGACTGGTTTCGATGGATTATTTAATATTTCAAGCATATTCATTATTTCCTATACACGAAAAAGAGGCCAAAACTCTTTGGAAAAGTTGGAAAATGGTTGTGGGGTGAAGTTCTGGGACCTCAAAAATTCTCAAGTTGGGGTGGCAACTTATAGGTGAGATTTTACTTTTTTTGTTGTTATTTTTCATATAAGTCGAATTTCTGCCTCTAAGTTGGGGGGTCGACTTATAGGTGAGGTTGACTTATAGGTGAGGTTTTACGGTAGTTCGGCCATGGAGGCATTGGTTTAGGGAAGCCACAGTTGCACCAAATGATATTTCCATGTGGGTCGATTTTCGATCTACGAAAGATACTTAAATAGATTACACCTGTGGACGCTGTTCTACTCTTATGAGGTGAGTTATCAGATATTAAACAGATGTAGAAAAGGACAGTTGTTTTTTAAATGTGAAGGTCTGAATAGCAGACCTAGGATACACTTACTCCTTGGGTCCCCATGCTAAGCTTTTAAAGAGCAACACAAGGACTTCATTAAAAACAATAATTGACTATATTTTAAAAGGAAAATATAATTGGATGCTCCTATCTATATATCTTTTTTTTATTTCTAAACAGACAATTCAAATCACAGATTATAACTGTAACTTCGCAAAATTACTGGTCGATAAATAGATCTTCAAAAATATAAGAACAGGAAATATAATTTTTTCAAAAATCAAGAACAAAAAAAAAAATACATGTCAAATATCTGGCTTTAATTTGGATACATTAAATGTTTTACCTTATCACTTTCAACAGAAAGGCCTTCTATACAGCATTGAATTTCAATAGTTAATTCAATAACAGTATATATGAACTGATGAAGTATGTAACATGCAGTACTCACTGTTTGTTAACAAGGTACTGGTCGTTACTGCACTCGATGTTCCACACGGAGAGCTCCTTGTGTGTGGAGATACACAGTTGGCGCCAGTTGGCCGGGTTGAAGCTGAATGATGTCGGCATTGCATGTTTCACATCTGCGGAGCACAGTTTGGTGCCGTCTGTGTAGTTCCTGTATGAAATTTATATTTACTACCAAAATAATCTTATCTTTTTTTTGTCTTTATGATGCACCAAGACAATGTCAGTGTTTTACTTATCAGCCACTGCTACTTCATCATGTTTAAATTGATGCTTATGGATGTAAAATACTGAGGGGGAAAAACATTGTTTTTAATGCATGTGTTATCTAGTTCACAGTTGTATGTATCAAATAAAAAATCTAAAGGCCTTCACAATTTCTACCAACAAGGAAATTATCTTTTATTTAATCAAATTGTGACTGATTACAGTTTTGGAAGTTAAAAAACAACAAAAAGCATTCTGGTTTATAGGAAGTCATAAAGCTGCTTACCAGATGGTGACCTGGTAGTCAGGCATACCGGAGATGCTGCCAAGGTACTCGCTGGTAGAGAAGGTCAGCTCCAAGTATTCTAGTCTTGCACCTCCTGGGAGAAAAATGGCATGAATTAGATATAATAAGATCCCCTCCTTCATGACAACAAATAAACATGACAGCATCTTTTAGGGATCTAGCCTTCTGGTTAAGGCACTTGTGCAAAATATAAGCTAATATCAGATCCATAGCTTACACTTAGTAAAATATCTTTCAACTGAAATGGTCTTTTTTTTCTAACAGACTTTTTGTCAATTAAGTTATTCTTTCTAACTGACCATGGCAATAAGAACCCCTGCCTTACCCTGCAGTTCGTTGATCATGTTGAGGCCTGGAAACTGGTAGACAAAGATCTTGGGGTCGATTGCTTGTTCAGCCACAGCCAGGACCCGGTTCACAGTGTGCACAGCGAGAGGACCGAGACCGTCCCCGGGCGGCGTGAGTAGGCGCTCTGTGCCATCGGCCATGACAAACTTGATGTTGTTACCGCACTTGAAGCAGACCCCATCGTGGGAGATGTGTTCTGCTTTTCCACCATCGTAGCCTTGCGCCCAGCTATTGAACAACAGACAATATGTTAATTCTTCACTTAATACATGCACAAGAAAAACTAAGAGAGTGATCATTACCTAAACAACAGGATTGGGTCCAGGGCCTGCCAGGGGTGGGGGTCGGGGTAGGAAGGGGTCTACTCTAAGCCTCCTATAATGCCTATACTATATAGGCCCCAAACCTGAATGTGACAGAGTATGTCTATACTGCTCTACTGGTGCTATTGATGATGAGGTACATTTTCTGACAATATGTGAACTACAGAAGGCAGCTCGAACAACTCTTGAAAACCATATAGATGGTAAAATCTGTAATTACCAGGATATGTCAAATATGGATGTTTGTTACGGTTATGAAAGAAAATGACTCTTTGAAACTGTAAAGATATCGGTAATTCAAATGTAGCTGCATTGCTCAGAGCATGAGCTTTAGTTTGATACCAAACATGCCTTATTTTTGACATTTTCTAGCAGAATTATCACATTTTGGGACAATTTTTCAACCAAAAAAAAAAAAAAAATTAGGGTCGGGCCAAAAATCTAGGGTCGGTCGGGATACCTGAACACAACTATTTATTTTTTTAGGCCTGATAGAATTTCTTGCACCTTCCCAGGGCTAGGCTATACGATAGTGAATACAATGTATATTAGTCTATGACTATGCCGCATGTGGGTTCCACACTCACATGTGACCAAGATCGGGTCGATGTCATCAATTAATGATTAACCCAACCTTGTCAATTGTCATTTTATTGTCAAGACTGATCAGTCTGATGACAGGTACCGGGGCCCATGGCCCCAGAGACAGTTGGCCCCAGAAAGTGAGACTGATGGCCCCACTTTTGGGACTGATGGCCCCACTTTCAAATTTGATGCCCTATGTATAATCTGATGAAATAATTTACATATATATGTTATGGAATGATTGTTTATATCTTGATGGCTACTCATAGAGTATGTTTGTTGTATGTTAGCTCAAGTTTGGAGGTGTAATAATAACAAAGGCCTACCCACTCAGGCTACTGCCTGCAGTGTGGGCAGCCCAGGGGTGGGTGCCTGGGGATTAGCAATGACATCTTTCAGCTTACAGCACTCACTGGGCACACTGTAGTCAGTACATAATAATTCCTCATTTAAAAAAAAAAAAGTAATTGCAAAAACGAAATTGAAAAGACAGGGATGTAAGTCAAACTGTTTGAAAAATTCTGAAGACATATTTAGAAATCCTGCATTTAGTGTAAAACATTATCAAAACGTTGATGCAAAAAGGTAATTTGGTTAAATCTATTAAAAACGTCTGGTTTTATTGATATTTCTTTATCAAAATGGCAAATAAATCGTAGTGATCTTATATAGTTAAAACATATGTAAAACATGTGATTTACCTGTGTTTATGTATGGATTCAACATAGAAAGCACATCTGAATTTTTTCTTTGTAATGAAATTTATTTTTCATATAATTTTCAATCAAGTGTAACATGGAAAGTGTTATTAAAGGAGGGCTAGCACAGCTAAGACCAATGAGGGCGCCACGATTTTTCTGCTGGGTCCCCAGTTTTATGATCTTTGAACCTGCACCCATGCACTACCCCCCCCCCCCCCTTTAAGGTCATAATCATGTATGATTAATGAAGATGGGTGATAGATGTGGGGTGGACCCTGGTTTAAAAGTCGGGGCCATCAGTCTTACTTTCTGGGGCCATCGGTCCATCTTGGGGCCAACTGTCTCTGGGGCCATCACTCCCACAATCCTGATGACAGTGGCGTCCAAAACGTAAACAGAGCAGATGTAGCGAAGTCAGCCGAATCTGGCTGCCCGCTCACTGTATCTGTCACTATGATAAACTGGTGTTGGTAAAACATAAATTCTGAGGGTTCTACTGGGCGGAAGTACTTCAAATTAGTATCAAATGAAAGGTGAAAGACAGCTCTATCTCACTGGCACAACAATTCCTCTCAGTCCTTATTTATCCACTGCTTCAGAGAGTGAACATTTAGGTGAATTTGGTGATTCTGTTAGACCATCCTATTTGAGTCATGCGAGTGGCCATGCACTTAATACAGAAATACATGAATATTACCCTTTATAGTAACATGGAATACAATATTATACACTTGTAACCAACATATTGAACTACAGTTTGACAGGATTTTGATAATTTTCCAGTGATTATTAAGTGCAGGGCGGTATCACAAACTTATTCAACTTTGGATCAATTTTCCATAAAAACTATTACTGAAGGAAGCTAACTGAACCAACAGGGCTATTCTACAATATTCTACTCAAAATAAGTACAGCTTTTACATCTATCTAGCTGCGATTTTCAATCTGCTGAATGCATGATATCAAAATATTCAATAAAAAAAACATTTAGAGACACAAGTTCATCTTGAAATCTAAAATACTTATACCTCTGGCAGTAGAATGACACCCAGTCACAGATATATAAATCTGCTAACATTAAGCTTCAAGATGCTGTTTTTGGTTAACAGATTGACCTTTCCTATCCACATTTATCAATAGTTATGTGCACTTGTCTGACGCTGAACTACTGCTGTTTATCGGTCGGTAAAATGTCAGCACAGCCCCCCAGCCCCCTTTCCTGTTCTTATGTCAAAGGAAATGCTTTTAACTTCAAGGGCTTTGCCACCGGACCCCCCTTTCCTTTGATTTAAATGCAAAACTTAGTCACAAGAGATGGATTAATTAAATCCCAATCTAACCTTTGGCAAGAGACGTGAGCTCGCGGGACCAGAAGTTAGTTAGCGATGGCGGCCCGCAGAGCACATGGCACAGATTATGAACTCTGAAGCATGTTGACATAAGTACATAGATATATTGTAACACAGTAACCAAAGTATCATCACTTAATAAAGGTTTACTTCATCAAGCATCCTGACTTCAACTTGGTGTCAGAAGTGGAGCTGTCAGGAACCCAAAAGCAAAATCACAAGGTAGTGCAACAACAAACATTCTCATTCTTAATGTGGTGGTGGTGACTTGAATTTCAAACATGTCTAGACCCAAGAAGCCAGAACTAAATCTAACAGGGAACATCCCAGAAAACTTCAAAAATTTTGAAATGAGATTCAACGACTACTGCATCAAGTCCGAATATAGAGACCTGTCCAAGAATCCCGAAACTCATCTGGCTGAGTACTATGCTAAGCCATTGATGGAAATTGCTGCGTTATGTTCATCTATGCCCGATGAGGCACTGCAGGTTATTCGATACAGCATAGAGCCCCAAATTACAGCCGGGGACAAAAGCAAGCCATGGGTGTGGTTGGAGAGACTCAGAACTCACTACACAGGCTCAGCCACATCCTCGCTGTTGACAGACAGATTCACCTTCTGGATGGCCACACAGGGTGCCCATGAGTTGGTGCAAGACTGGGAGACCCATGTACGGCGTGAGTGCAGCCTGTGTGACTATGGTACTTTAACTGATGAGATGAGCCATGACAAGTTTATTTTTAGTTTACGAAACAGTGACATTCGGGCAGAGCTTCTAAAATGTCATTTCAAAGCTGACAACACAAAAACGACACTTAGTGATGTTGTTGCGGAAGCCAAGGTGTTAGAAGTTGCAAAGCGGGCTAATCAGCTTATTGGCAAAGCCACCAGAGGCACAGGACGAGGCTGTGAATTGGACGGCAAAAGGGAAGGCTCACAAAGATATGAAGCTGAAACGTGAGAATGGTACGTGCCACTGGTGCGGTGACAGACGTAGAACACACCCTTGGTCAAAGTGTCCAGCCAATGGAAAGAAGTGTGGCAAGTGTGGTGGCAACGATCACTTCTCCCGTGTCTGTCTTGAACCTCAAGGAGACAGTCACCGCCCACAGACCCAGAGCTGCAGTGCGGGTCATTCTAGGAAAAAATCAGCGGGGTAGAGGGGTCAACCATGGGCCTCAGAATAAGTTACTGCCTGACGACAGAATAAGTCAACATAGCATACATGCAGTCAACACTGATGAAGACCTAGCTCATGTACCCCAAGACCCTTACTCAGAAGTAGACTATGACGAGCAGTGTTACTCCCTGGAAGACAGCTGTCTTTCAAGCTGGTGCAAGGAAAAGGCGAAAGTACTTTGCACAGCTTCTTCTGTCGGATAAGGGTGACAGCTTCAACAGAATGAAGATACAAATAGACTCAGCAGCTGGAATCAACACAATGCCAGAACGCCTGGCCAAGAGTGTGTTTACGTCTATCAAGATGACCCGTTCACCATACCTGCTCTTCCCGTACAAAAACACTGCTCCAGTAAAGCCCATTGGTCAGATCACCCTCTTATGTGACAGGGGGGAATCGTTATTATGATTTGGTATTCCAGGTGCTAGCAGACAGTGACATTGGTTAGAAGCCTGCACTTCTCTCAGGAGAAGACAGTGAGAATCTGGGTCTTATCAAGATTATGGCGGATGAGGTTCTGTCTCTATCTCCGGATGTGGTATCTGCAACAGCTCTGGACCAAGCTAAACCCTCACCAAAGACTCCAGATGCCTGCCTCCAGCAGGCAACTTGACTAAAGATGCAGTCTTGCGTGAATACAAGGACAGCTTTCAGGGACTAGGGTGTCTGGGCCCACCTGTCCATTTTGAGTTGAAGGCAGATATTATGCCAGTCCAGATGCCCGATCACCGGGTGCCGATCGCCAAGCGGGGAAAAGAGAAGGAAGCACTGGACAGGTATGTGACATTGGGGATCATGGCAAAGGTGGATAAGCCCACTCCCTGGTGTTCAAACGCACTCATCAGAGAAACCCCGAAGAAATTCCGCGTCTGTATTGACCCAAGTCAGACCGTCAACAAGGCATTGATAAGACCTCTCTTCCAAATCCCCACATTGAAGGAACATTTACACAAGCTGGGTAATGCCAAGTGTTTCTCTCTCCTTGATGTTCGGGAGGGATTCCTACACATTCCTCTTGATGAAAAGTCGTCTATGCACACCACCATGCACACATCATATGGTCGATATTGCTGACTTTGACTACCTTTTGGTATATCATGTGTGCCAGAGGAGTTCCAAAAGAGACTCTTGGATGCCCTTGAGAACCTTGAAGGAATAATTTGCATTGCTGATGATATCCTTGATTGTGGTGAGGGTGAGGACTATACAACAGCAAAGACCAGCCATGACAGAAGATTGGTGGCATTGATGGAACGTTGTGTGGCTAAAGACATCAAACTCAATCCAGATAAGTTCAATTTACCCTTCGGGAGCTCAAGTTCATGGGGAACATTATCACTGATAGTGGTTTGCAGCCAGACCCTGAGAAAGTGTCGGCAATCACGGGAATGGCAACCCCAACAGACAAGGCTGGGTTGATGCGGTTTATAGGCATGGCCACATACCTATCACAGTTTTGTGACAATCTGAGCTTGACTCCACAGCCCTTATGTATGCTGACAAAAGATGGTTCCAGTTTCATGTGGTCCAAGGTGCAGGAATCAGCATTCCAAAGAGCCAAGAAGCTCATCGCATCAGTACCTACACTCCTCTACTACAGTCTGGATAAACCAGTGACATTGCAGGTTGATGCAAGTCAGTCAGGTTTAGGAGCCGCACTTCTGCAACCAAACATAAAGGGAGAGCTACATCCAGTAGCCTTCAGCTCATGCCGGCTCAGTGACACAGAAAGGAGGTATTCTCAAATGGAAAAAGAGTGCCTCGCCATTTGCCATGGTCTCCACAAGTTCGACCAATGGCTTTATGGGAAAGCTGATATTACGGTGCACACTGATCACAAACCCTTGGTACCTATCATGTCAAAACCATTACACAAAGCACCCGCCAGACTGCAAAGGATGTTGATGACCTTGCAGCGGTACCGTTTTACATTAGAGTACAGGAAAGGCACCACGCTTCTCATAGCAGACACCCTATCCAGAGCAGCTTTACGCACCCCCGTCAATACACCCACAACAGGATTTGAGGTGTTCAGACTGGAGTGTGAATCCGTTAGCCGCAGTCCAGGTTGACTGGAGAGACTGAGAGGGAGATGACTAACGCTGATGAGTTACTCAATGCTTTACGAGACATGATTATCGACGGCTGGCCAGATGACCGTGCTGTAGTTCCCAAGGATCTCAGGCCTTTTTGGGGATACAGAGATGAGCTGTCTGTACTGAATGAGGCTGTATACAAGGGGGAGACTGTGTTAGTGCCTCAGCAGCTCAGGGCCGCAATGTTAGCCAAGATCCATGCAAATCACCTTGGAGCTGAATCAAACTACAGGATGGCTAAGGAGGTACTATTCTGGCCAGGAATGAGAGCCGTGATAAAGGACATGTGTGATGCCTGTGAGACCTGTGCAGTATATGGTTCATCATCACAAAAGGAGCCCATGCTGTCACTGCCTATACCGACAAGACCTTGGGAACTACTTAGCCAAGACTTGTGTGCATTTGAGGGGAAGGACTACATAGTTACTGTGTGTCATTACTCAGATTGGATTGAGATAGACAAGCTGGGAGACACCCTTGCCTCTACAGTAGTCGACAAGACAGAGGTTCACCTAGCCACTTTTGGGGCCCCAGCAAGAATACACACAGATAATGGCCCTCAATTTATTAGTAAAGACTATGCAGACATGGTGACCAGGTTCAGGTTCACCCACATGACATCATCACCTTATTACCTGAAAGGGAATGGTCGAGCAGAGGCAGCAGTGAAGGTAGCTAAGGGGTTGCTAAAGAAATCGATGAACATCAAACTCGCCCTGTTACTTCACCAAAACACCCCCCAGGCTGGATATTCATATTCTCCTGCTCAGCGTATACTATCCCGTCGGACACACACTCCTCTCCCAACATCAGACAGGCTGTTAGACTCTCAGGTGGCGGACAGTCAGGTAGTCCAGGAGGAAATCAATACTCGCAGGGTGGCTTCCAAGGCACTATATGATAGGAATACTGTAAACCATCCACCTCTCTTAGTTGGAGACTATGCTTACCTGGAGCCCCCCCCCCCCCAACAGGCGTGGTCAACCATGGGCCTACGGGCAGGTAGTTGACTGCAGAAGACCCAGATCATACACCGATCAGACTGATCGGGGACTGGCTAGCCGCAACCAGGTTCAGGTGCGGCCAGCTGCTCCTCCCCCAGTTGGCATTAGACATGGGCAGACAACTCAGTCCAGAATACCCTTGGCTCCAGTTACACCATCAGCCAGAGCCGACATTTCACCAGAACCAGCTGACAACCGGCAGGAGGTGCAACCGAAGGAGACTTGTTCCCCACAGAAAGTGCCAAAGTCACCTGCACCACCCAGCAGCAACACTACTGCATCTCAGTCCAGGGCCACTAGTGGCTCTCTTGTGGGCGGTGGTACCTCTCTTGCCCCGAGCCCCTCTCCGGTTCGTCGCACAAGGACAAGGGAGATCTCACGACCTTCAAGATATGATGACTATATGCTTGCATAGAGACTCATGTGTTCAGACCATGTTCAAACATATGATTTATTTTGTGACTCAATATAATTAGTATTTTCTTTCAGCATAGACTGTTTTAACACTTGACGTTGGACTATACTTGTCTGCATGGATGTGTTTGTTCCGTTTAAAAAAAAAAAAAATTGATAAAAGGGAGATGTTGGTAGAGACGTAAGCTCGCGGGACTGGCAGAGCACATGGCACAGATTATGAACTCTGAAGCATGTTGACATAAGTACATAGTTGTATTGTACCACAGTAACCAAAGTATCATCACTTAATAAAGGTATACTTCATCAAGCATCCTAACTTCAACTAAAGTACCGACCGATAAAGCACAGACTGACTAGTGACAGAGGGAATGACAGAAATATTTTTACATTACCAAACTATAAATGGGGATAGAAATGCTTCTAGAAGGTGTATCAACTTGAGCTATGAACTGCTATTTTCTTGTCACCGCTGTCGACCGCTTTCTGGAGCAAGTAGGTGAGTTGGGCGCCGATCCAACTATTATTTTCAAGCTCTTTCATTTGACACTAGTCAGCTGGCCGAGGCTTATTATCATAGCCGTCGGCAATTGGTCTATGCTACTGTAGGCTGGAAGGAAAACACAGCATCGTTTTGTCCAGAATTGATGGAATTTGACCAATAAAAATGCACCCCCATAATCTCCCAGCATGAATCTCCCACTACCTGTCTTTGTTGAAGTTGTCATGCACAGAAATTAAATAAATCCAGGTGTTTTCTGTCTGAATTGGGACTGGTGTTCACAAATCCACCATCTTGCCAAGCTGGCTGTGAAAAAGTGTGGAAATACAAATGAGTGCAGACATATGTTAATTCATGCAGACACTGGACAAACAAAGGTGGGGTGAGATTTTAAGTATCCTAGGATTATAAGGAGGCATTCCCCAGTAAAATGCCATTCTCCTGAGACTCAAAACGATGGTGGGAAGTTGGACCAGTGCCAATAGGCCAGAGCTTACTGCATTTCATATTTTTTACCCATTCAGAGAGTGAACATTTAAGTGATTTTGGTGATTCTGTCAGACAACCCTGTTTGAGTCACATGAAGAAGTCATATTGTTTTTTTGCCAAGCAGGATGAATATACAGAGTAATTCTTCTTGAATTTTTGATTAAGAATTATCTGGTGTTATAAAAATTGATTTTAGCGATTTTTTGGCGATTTTTAAACATCTAGAGGTATCATCTAGAGTATTGGACCCTATTATCGGCACCTTAAGGGTAAATCCTCAAGCAGATGTTAGGTTTTAGATATATGAAATCTAATAGATGCCAAACATGGAGAGTGGTAATTTTCGGAATTTTTCTACTCTGTGGCCTTGAGATATCATAACTGTTCAGTCAGCATTTGTTATTTTTTTCTGACCTATTCTGAGCACCTATTATCAGCACCTGTCTCCTATTATCAGCACATTGACCTACATTCCTTTAGATTTGGCTCATTAATAAAATAGTAGGCTATTGTTTATGTTTTCCAGTGTACAGATTACAAAATATATGTGTAATTTCACAATCTCACATGATTTTTATTGACTAATCACACTGTATTATCTAAAATACATGACTTCAAAAATAGACATGATTGAAATCAATTTTTCTATAAATAATGAGATAGGAAAATAAGGGATTCTTACAAAGAAAAATGTGAAATAGAATATATTTTGTGCTAAGTGTTTCATTAAAAAAGCTATTCATTGGGAGGGATATGGAATGAGTTTTCCTTCATTCTACATGCACTAGTGCCTCTCTTTTTATGATTTAAAGATTTTGGGAACAATATTTATTCACAGATGCTGATAATAGGGTCCTTTGATCTATTTTGGAACCTATTATCAGCACCCCTTTCAAATAAATGGAATTAAGGCATAGAATTCAAAACAGACCTAAATATTGTAAAAGAGGCCATAAATATGTGTCCATGCCCTTTTCTAACTCATAGTTCAGCACATTTCTGCACAAAAATATGTTCTTAACATTCATGAAATATTAATTATCTTGTTAATTGAGGCAATTAGGCTGTAAGGGATTTGACCCAGATAATTCTCAAAGAAGAAAAAGTCTGCTTTACATGTCATTTATGTGAAACAGCTATTTATATGTGTGCTGGATGCAATCAATTAGCTTTTTACCTTTGGTACACTCTGCCAGGACTTAGTAACATTGGTTTAGGACCTCAGATTGATCAAAACTGCCGATAATAGGGCCCTGCCGATAATAGGAGCCTCTAGGCTCTACTCTAACAGAAAGAAATTAATATTTAGATTTTTTAGCTTGCCATAAAAATCTCTCTATTGGGAATATCAACTTAATTCCAAAAGCCTTTAAACGCAAATATTAAGCCCTTTCAGTTGATATATGATATACCATTTTATTATTCCATAAATTCTAACATATTTTGTATTAATCAAAGAAATATCTATGAAATTAATACATAGGTTGGTTCTAAGAGCTATAAGAGCGCTCAAACTTTGTATAAGAGCGTTCATGCCCCACTGCACACCAGCCACAGTCAGTTAGACTGAGTTTATGACATCAAAGGGTCCGACCTAATGGTTCACTGCACAATATAATAAGAATAAGGGTCTCAGTGTGCGACCTCATGGTTCAATGCACAAATTAATAACTTGTAAGTGAATGCAACCGGCCGTCACGGGTGCCTGAGCACCGCTGACGCCGTCATGAGTGTCTGAGCACTCTAAGGACTGAACAATGGGTTACATAAGCACGACGCCATAACCTTCCGGTCGCTCTAGCGTCGCTCCTGAGCGACCTAGGTCAAATATCAAAAATTCTATGGAAAGCCCATAATTAGACGGTCAGAATGAGCCCAAGATCAAGGCGGAACTCCCAGTATTAAGGAAGTTACGCCATGGAGACTGAATCGACCTCCGAGTAAGCTACAGACAAACCGGCGGGAGTTACGCGCCTATCCAGCGGGCATTATAATCTTGGCACATTCAGCTCCGCGCATGCCCAAAATGGCGGTTATACAAGCATAAACGGCCGAGATATGAGGGTCTGAAGTTGCAGAACCGACCAAGACAATGGGGGACACAGCGGCGCCCATGGGGGTCCTTTGTCCCCCTGTGACACTTGAAAGAGTCCCCTCAAACAATTGTAGAGTTAGGCAGATGCTGCTGGCTCCAGTCAGTCTGGAGGTGCTTTTCCAAGATTTGCTACAAATAGCCTGTCTGCACCTCCAGGAGCACACATCACCAAGAACCGCTCTAGAGGTAACATCTCCAGTCATCTCCTGCTACCTGCTATACCACTGCACTATGGTGAAACTATGCTAGACAGGCATTGGTTTCCTACCATTAGTGGCCAGAGGCTATCTTCTTCAAGACTTCCACCAGAGGGTAAAGTTATCCATTATTACATTATTCCTCTAAGCAGCAGGTCAGGAGCTAGGTGTGGGAACCCACCTAGAAGTATGCTGGACACTGTATTATTAATACCTCACAGGTGGAGTGGAACTGAACATTATACTTTATAAATTACTGTATGTTTACTGTATGTGCAAACTACCTACATACTAACTACTGTATGATTGATATTTCTTACATGTTGCCTAAAGCTGAATAAACCAGTGACAACTGGAAATAACACTATTTATAAGAGCCTTGAGATAATTACACTATATACCACTAGTCTTATGATATTTCTCATATGACAACTTGATCATGCCAATCACTAGTATGACAAAGTGGTGGAGAACATCCTACTAAGATCCCATACCTCACAGGCTCATAAAATTTAAAGCTGGTAACACAACTAAAAACAATCATGCACACAGTAAGTTAAAGCTGGTACCGCAACTGGGAACAATCATGCACACAGTAAATTAAAGCTGGTACCGCATACACACAGTTAGACCCACTCCACCCACCCAGTGACCTTGACCTTGACACCATACCCACCAAGGTCACCAGTGAGATCTCCCACATACCAGTGAGATCTCCCACATACCAGTGAGATCTCCCACATACCAGTGAGATCTCCCACATACCAGTGAGATCCCCCACACATCAATGAGATCTCCCACACATCAGTGAGATCTCCCACACATCAATGAGATCTCCCACACATCAGTGAGATCTCCCACACATCAATGAGATCTCTCACACAACAGTAAGATCTCTCATATATCAGTGAGGTCTCCCAAAACGTCAGTGAGGTCTCCCAAAACGTCAGTGAGGTCTCCCAAACGTCAGTGAGGTCTCCCAAACGTCAGTGAGGTCTCCCACACGTCAGTGAGGTCTCCCACACGTCAGAGAGGTCTCCCACACGTCAGTGAGGTCTCCCACACGTCAGTGAGGTCTCCCACACGTCAGTGAGGTCTCCCACACGTCAGTGAGGTCTCCCACACGTCAGTGAGGTCTCCCACACGTCAGTGAGGTCCACCACACACATCAAGGCCTTATCAGTCAAGCTGGCAGAACAACACACAAAGACCTTACGTAGTCAGGGGCCTGTTGAAGAGGTCTCCCTCCCACCAAGATCTAGGAGGCCCGCAGGAGGCAAACCAGCCTCCAATACAACAGACCCACACTCAGTAGACCCCACACCACCCACCCTGTCTACTCAGGGAACAACCAGTTCTCAGGGATCCAACATTTCCCAGGGATCTCTACAGGACGCCCAACTCACGCTATCTACCTCAGGGGAAGAAGGATCTGCCTCAGGGGGTGGATCCACACCCTCATCTAGATCCTCCACCCCAGCTCCAGCCTTTGACAGCCACTCCTCCAGAGACACCTCCCCCACACCCTCCATCATGGACACCGATGAAGGCCCCCAACCTAATCAGACAGCTGAGAAGATAAGGGCCTATGAGAAGGCCATCCAAGATGCAGTTACTGCCCTAGAGACCAACAAGTCCCAGCAGGAGGAAAGGGAGAGGATCCTCAACCAACAACTGGCAGAGAGGAATGCAGCAATAGATGCTCAACAGAAGGCCATGGAAGATCAGCGGAAGTCCCTAGAGAGACAACAACAACAGATAGCAGATCTCATGAAGATGGTATCATCCCAGACCCCACAACCTCCCACACCTGCCATCACACCTGTTGTCACACCATCTGCCTCTGGATCCAAAGATGACATCATAATCTCCATGGTGTCCAACATGACCAAGCTCATAGACAATAAACAGCAGGACGACAGAAAGATCAGGATACATGAGGTAACAAAACCCAAAACCTTTTCACACCCATCACCACTCATGTCAACAGCATTATTCATTGATCACAAATTCCCAGAATATCTGAAGGATAAGTACAAAGTGACAGACAGTGACACCATGGTAACATATTTACCCAAGTACCTCGAAGGACAAGCACTAGCTTGGTTTGAATCCTTCAGGGAGAGTGCCACACCTGATATGTTGACATGGACCAATGTAGTGAATAAATTAAAAGAGTATTTTGCTACTCGAGACAATATAATCTCAAGGACTGCACTCCGTGCACAAAAGATAGATGAACCTGTTCTAGACTATGCATGCCATCTCAGGAAAGTGTGTAATGCCCAACGCCAGAGTGATGAAACCCTAAGCAAGGCATTTACCCAAGGCATGAGGCCCTGGATCTCTGTAGCTCTTGAGAACAAGAAAATAGACTCTTTTGACCAAGCCCTAGACCTAGCCCTAGAGGTTGAGACCCAAGAGAGATCTAGGAAGGTAAGGGATGCAGAAACCAACCCACAGCCTACTAAGAAAAAGGTCCAGGAAATCAGCTCTAGTTCAGATGAAGATGTTAACCTAATGTCTAGTGCCCATGTAAGGCAACAGGAAGCTAAGGTTGCATCAAGAGACCCTACCGGTAGATACAGAGGAAATAACTATGACCCCAACTACCAATCCAATAGAGGTAGAGGTAGAGGGGGCAACAACAACAACCGGGGGGGTCACAACAGTAGGAAAGACAACAGCTCTTCCAACTCCAACAATGGTAACTCTTCATACAGTGATAGGAGAGACAGAACCCCAAGTAATGGCAGATCCTATAATAATCAAGGATCCAACAGTAGGAGCCAGAGTCCACATAGGAACTACAACTCTGGATCCTACAACAACAACTCTGGATCCTACAACAACAGCCAGGGTTCAAACAACTCTGGATCCTATAGTCAAGGATCCAACAGTAGGGGCCAGAGTCCACATAGGAACTACAACAGTGGATCCTACAACAACAATGGCGCCTACAACAACCAGAGATCCAACAACTCCGGTCAATACAGCAACTCTGGTCAATATAACCAGGGTTCCAACCCACGCCAGGAGGATTACAAACCTGACACAAGAGGTTACCAGGGGAACCAACAAAGTAACCCCCAAATACCACCTCATGTGATGGATCAAATCTCCAAGCTCCTGGTGGCAAGCATCTCAACCACCCCACAGAACCAGGAAAACTAGGATGTCACAGTGCCGATGGGCCAGTGCACTGTGACACCCCAAATACAAACAATCAATCAGGATCAACAAAGATCCGACCAGAGACAATTGCTAGTGCCAATCTACCATCTAACAGACAGAGACGTCCATCAGTGATACACATCACCCCACCAGATTCATCATCAAAGGATACAGGTGAGAGTACCAAGCTTTCTATTGTACTTCTTCAAAATGGCTGTATCAATGCAAATCTATATGATGTTTCAGATGTACAATGTTTGGTTGATACAGGTGCTACTATCACCTGTGTCAGACAATCATTCCTCATGGATCTCCAAAAGAGATTCCATATCCAACTGAGGAAATCTAAAATCAACATCCACTTGGCAGATGGATCGGTGTGTCATGTTAGACATTCAGCTATGCTGAACTTTAGAATCCAAGGTGTCAGATTCCAATACCAATTTGCTGTAATACCCAACCTCACAAAGCCCGTTGTTCTCGGCACAGATTTCCTAAGCACTACAAAATCTCAAATTGAATTTAATGTTGATCCTGAACAAATTCTCAAACCCATTAGGGCAGTGAGGGATTTTACCATCCCTCCATTCTCTGAACTTGCAGTATTGGGTAAGGTCACGTCTACTCAATCACTGCAAGGGAAAACTGGAGTAGTAGATAACCTCCAAAGAAATAACAATGCCCCATACCTAGTTCAAAGGGCAGCAGTAACCCCCAGGGAAAATAACAAACATCCCCTAGTGTTACTCAACACCAGCAGGCGCCCACATAAAATCAAAAAGGGTGCCATCATAGCTCTATTTCAGGAAGTCAAGGAATCTGATTTAGAAAAACCTCAGCAGGTGTCAGACACAACCCCACACACTGATCAATCCATCTCAGCCATACGGCCTGAGGATGTAACTCAATTCAGTGACACAGACTCAGACTGTGAGTCCACATATGCTGACCCTGAACCCAACTCAATCAGACTCTCTGAAATAGCTGCTATACATAGTGAGGCACATGACCTCGAGCCAGAATTGGAAGAGAATGTTCCACCAAAATCTGTGCTCACATCCAAAGATCAGCATGATAGATTAAAGTCACTGCTGACCAAGTATGATGATGTATTCGTAGGAAAAGATGGAGACATTGGTGCCACACACCTGTATACACACTCAATACATGTAAAACCTGAGGCAGTACCATGTCATTTCCTACCATATAGACAAACACCAGAAAAACAGGCCGCAATAGGGGAAGAGTGTGAAAGGCTAGTACAACAGGGCATTCTGAGAGAATGTGCCGAGGGCCCCTGGGCCTCCAGATCCTTTTTAGTACAAAAATCATCGGGAGGCCATCGGCTCGTCACAGATTTTCGTTATTTGAACCAGAACACGATAAATCAAGCCTTATCTACACCCCGGGCCGATGACACTCTAGACATGATAGGGTCACTCAGACCAAGAGTATTCAGTAAGCTAGATGCCCAACAGGGATTTTTTCAAATTCCTATAAGACAGGAGGACCAGCATAAAACCGCATTCATAGCAAATGACAAAAAATATGTCTATGAAAGGATGCCGATGGGTTTAGCGACGGCACCGGCGGGATTCTGCCATCTAGTCACATTAATTCTGAACAAACTCAAGTACAAATGTGCCCTACCATACCTAGATGACATATTGGTATTATCACCATCAATCGAACAACACTTCCATGACCTGGAAGACGTGTTCAACAGCCTAAGAGTTGGTAAACTCAAACTGAAGAAATCAAAATGTGAATACTTCATAGACAGAATAGACTTCTTGGGAATGAGAGTCACACCCATGGGACTGCAACCATCTCCCACAAAGGTGGAGTCAATCAAAACCTTCCCAACACCAAAATCAGTCAAAAATGTCAGATCCTTCACAGGCCTATGCCAATACTTCAAAAAGTTTATCAAAGGTTATGCCCAAATTGCTAGACCATTATATGATCTACAGACACATCTCAAAGCATTTGTCTGGACAGAAGAGGCAGATAATGCTTTCAAAACATTAAAGCATGCCCTCTGTACCAATGCTCTTCTCAGATATCCAAACTATGAGAAAGAGTTCAGTTTGGCAACTGATGCTTCCAATGTGAGTTTAGGAGCTGTACTCTCACAGAGAGATAATGAAGGAGTGCTCAGACCAGTAGCCTTTGCAGGTAGAACCCTCTCAAAACATGAGAGAAATTACAATACCACAGAGAGAGAACTACTGGGAGTAGTGTATGGAGTATTACACTTCAGACACTATCTAGAGACTAGACACTTCCAATTATACACAGACCATGCAGCCCTAATCCCACTATTAACCAATACAGGACTCACACATAGATGGGCCAGATGGGCTCTAGACATACAGCAATTTTCATTCACCATCCAACACGTGAAAGGTGATGGTAACACACCACCAGATGCTATGTCTAGAAGAGAATACCCAGACTCTGGACCCATGACTAACCCTCCACCCCCACCAAGGAGAGTTAGAGCAGCCAGTAGAACCAAGTTTGCAAAAGTAACAAAGAAAGTACCATTCAAAAGGGATGATCCACCCAACACCATTGAAAGGCCAGAGACACCCATTAGGGGTATCTTGAAGCAATCTACACACTATGTGTTTTGCCACTGTGAGAGAGAATACTCACAACTCTTTCCAGATAATGACTTCGAGCCTATTGAATTCTCATCACTCAATCAGATAGTGAAGGCAACTCCTAAGGAGCCACCCTTCACCCCACCTGACTCAGATGATGAAGATCCAGAAGACACAATATATGCTATTACTCAAGCAACTTCTAAAGCAGTCAGATTCTTTGAACCAATGCAGGGAGAGGAAACATCAAACCATTTGTGTCCTATGACCACACGCTCAAAGACTAGAGAAATGATTCAGGAGGGCACACCAAAACCCCCCACACAATCACAAACTATTCTAAATGAGAAAAAGGTCACAGGAAACAAACCTACCAAAACCCCACCTGCCAGGAAGAATGTCACAAAAGACACTGCATCTACTAAGTCAAAGAACTCTGAGACAAAGAAGATTGACAAAAAGCAAATTGTGCCTTTAAAGAAAAAGGTTGCCACTCCCATCAAGGCGAGAATAGGCCCTCCAAAGGAGCCTACACACCAAAACAAGAGTGACACACCCCAACAAAAGGCACAAGATAGGCCAATAGTCGATGAAAAAGAAAAAGAAAGAGACAGAATAAAACAACATGTGCTAGATATAAATCAACTACTGGATCAGATTCCCGACACATCCATCTCAGGTACAAACCTTGGCTTGGAACAAAGGAAAGACAAGGACCTATTGCCCCTCATACAATATCTTGAGGATGGAACCTTGCCTGCACCAAAAGCACAAGGAAATAGAATCATCAACCAAGGCCAGACATACACCTTGGTAAATGGTACATTAGTCCATATATGCCCCATAAATTGGAGAAAAACCAATACTGTACCACTTCAAATTGTTATACCACAGCAATGGGTAACAAGTACACTACAGTATTTCCATGACTCACCTACTGGCGGCCATCTTGGTTCAAGTAGGATGCTGTCAGCACTCCGACCTAGGGTATATTGGAAGTCTATGCTAGCAGACACAACAAAATATGTTTCCACCTGCCACACATGCCTCACAGCAAAAAGGCAAGTACACTCACACAAAACACCAATGACAGTGAGAGAGTACATGACTTCACCAATGAAGTTCCTAAACCTAGACGCGGTGGGACCACTTCCCACAACTGCCAGGGGAAACAAACATATACAAGTCTGCATAGATTATGCTACCAGATATGCAACAGCTTGGGCTACTACTGACTTAAAAGCTGAGACAACAGCAGCAGAGTTCTACAAGAATATAATTTGTCATCATGGAACACCAGCCACTCTTCAAACAGACAATGGAACATGTTATACAGGTGCAAAGTTCACAAAGTTAACTAAACACCTCAAGATCAAACATAAATTCTCCTCACCATACAGGCCACAATCAAATGGGCTTGTAGAGAGATTCAATGCTAGCATAGGCACAGCACTCAGAGCATTCTGCTCAAAGCACCAAAACAATTGGGATTCATTTATTGAACCCATAACCTTTGCATTAAACAACACTGAATCCCAAACCACAGGATTCACCCCTTTCTTCCTACTCCATGGGAGAAACCCAGCCACCCCAATGGACTTAGGGCTGGGAATACAGGAAGACATATCCACAGTAGCAGACCATGTAGCTAACATGATAACAAATCAAGATACCTCTAGGAGGAAAGCTATAGAAAGGGTCGCCAAGCTACAAAAGGAAAGGAAGGATAGATATGATAAGAAACTTACACCACAGGAAATCAAGGTCACCGACATGGTGTACCTTAACATACCAAGAATCCTGACCAACACAGAGTGTAAGAAACTTCAACCCCTTTTTATGGGACCATATGTTGTAGTAGATAGACCTAGTTTGACAAGTGCCAAACTCAAAAACTTGGACACCAATCTATTGGTGGCCAGACCAGTGCACATAGACAGACTGAAAAAGGTTGTGGCTGTCAGAAACAATGAATTTGCACACAGGCTTATTCCACATGAGGCCAAATACTACAGCAAAATTGTAAGGAACAAAAATGATATCACCCTTACAAGAGAAACCACAGGCATAGGCCCTATCAAGCCTAGGCCTGCACACCACATACTAAGAAAGACATCTAGGTGTGGTGCAGTTTCAAGAAATTAGAAACAAGATTGAGATACCAAAGTCATAAGATTTTCAAAATGTATTACAAATTCTCTTCATCCACACATAAGACATGTGTGACTGATAATGAATTACTATGTATATAAAGCCAATCAAATTTGTAAATATATCAGTAGGTTATTGCCTCTGAAAGGGTCAAAGACTGGGACCCCCCAAGTAAAGCAGACATGAAGTCTAAGAAGAGTAAGGGTAACACAATGGAGTGTCTAAAGCCTAATCCCCACATGAAAGAGCGCGCTATGCCAACACAGCAGTCTATAGAGATCAATTGACCTTATAAGCTACCCTCAGACAACTGTCTAGACGGTCATGAATGGCTGTCCTGGATGACAGGAGGAGCTAATTACCAGTACACAGACTACACAATAGACCCCACAGTTAGCAGACACTGGAGATTAATGCATTGTCTCCAGAGAAACAATACCAGGCCCACAATGGATGTGGGTAGGGTAGGCTACATAAGAAGCACTGTGGACCATAGCCCACCATCAGTCTTCATCCAGCTGCAGTCTGGAACACAAGTCTACAGGACCCCACTTGGGAATTAGCCAGCCCACTTCTCCATTAGGAGAGACTGCACTAGGATAAAGAACACACCTACTTCACCTTCAACCTGACCTTACCATTTACTGGTCAACCTCTATAGACTCACCGGACATATTGCCAAGACAGCTCAATCTTGCAAAGGTACAGTTTGAACCACTTCATTTAAAGTGTTACACCATACACTTAGACTTTACCAGCACCAAATCACTACAAATTTGACAAGACTTTAAACAGCAAACTTGCTTTACACAAGCACCATGGGGACACTGAGAGTTTCACCCATACTGCTAACTATGCTGTTATTATATACTATTGAACCACTTACTGCAGGTTATACACCTGTGGTGAGACAAAACATAGGAGTAGTATTCAAACCTAGCCCTCAACCATTGGTCAATGGACATACAACCACAACACTGTTGTTAGCTATTCCCTACAAGATACCTCGGGCACCCGTTACCCAAGGATCCATAAGGGATAGAATACTCCATTTGACCACTCCTACTCTACAAGATCATACCTCTGGCCAAATTATCCAACAAGCTAAGGAGCTAGACACCTTGCTGGAAATTGCAGACAAGGAGATAAATGAAACACTAGCCTCCATCAAATTGTTCTTATCCAACCCCATAAACACATTGGACAAGGCCAAAAGAGAGGCCATACTGGGTTTTCTAGCACCCCTGTTTCGCGGTGTGCTAGGTCTAGCCACAGTAGAAGATGTAAACCAAGTAATGGGACAGCTCAAGAACATAGATGAAATACTAAGAAAATTTGCTAAACAAGATCAGGAAGCAGCTAGTCTCATTGAAAAGATCACAGACAGACAAGATAAGTTTGTTAAAGCATACATCCAAGATAAGAAGGTACTGGACAGCACAATCAACACCATAGGTGACACTGTCAACCTGTGGGCCTCTAACATGTCCAGGTCACTTGACTCATATTCAAGGCACGAGAAAACTCAAAGGGAGAAAATGCAAGTATTAAATGATGCACTAATTATCATAGCAGCAAGAATGAATACAGTTCAATCACTGCAAAGGACAAATGCAGCCCTGAGGATGCTATCATCAGGGATCCTAACCCCTGATATAGTACCACCCTCAGACCTCGCTAGATACCTAGTTGACATTAATAACAAACTTAGGATTACACACCCTGGAGCACAAGTCGCAATTAATGACTTAGATTTCTATTATTCACAGAAGCTGACCTCATACACTTACTCAGCTCACCATATATATATTCATCTGGACATTATAATTCAATCTACCACCTCAACCTTCAAACTGTACCAAATGATTACATCACCCATGCCTATAGACACACAGGAGACCCCCACCAGAGGAGTCACCAAATTACAAACCACGACTGAGTTTCTAGCAGTATCTTACGACGAATCATTATTCATCGAATTGGACTCAGCAGATATGCAGGCATGTGAAGGTACTACAGTAAAAGTATGCAGAGATGTAAATGGTAGAATCTATAAACACAGGCCTACATGCCCTGTAGCCATTTTTACTAACCAGGCTCAACAGATTAAGGAACATTGCAAGTTTACAGTTTCACCACTGCAAGCACCTACCACCCATGCTATTTCCATTTCTGAAGATGAGTATCTGGTCACTACTAATGAACCCCATTACTTTATCAACTGCCATGGTAAAACGTCTGAAACTCGGAAGGCCCAGTCCTACTCAATCATTGGTGTACCCTGTGGGTGCACGATCAGTGTAGGAGAATTTTCTCTTCCAAACACAAGGTTGCCCTGTAACTCAACCTTATCATTTCATTACATTCTCAAGACAATTAATTTACCATTCATGGCGGCACTTAACAAAATTTCTGAAACCAAACCAGATGAAACAGAGAATCTTCCAAATTTCCCAGTAGTAAACCTTTCTAGAACCTTAGAAAAACTACAGGAAAATCCAATCATGGATGATATTACTCAACTAAATTTGGAGCCCTTTGCCAAAACATTATTGAAAGATGCCTCCAACCTTGATAAGGCAATGGAAACACGCTACGTAGAATCACACCTACGTCGAGTTACAGAGCATCCAATCTTCCAAAGCTTAGGACTCATCCTAGGGATATCAGCTCACATTTTTATAGTATACATACTACTCAAACTGTACAGACTAGGAGGGACTGTAGCTTACCTGCCTACAGCCAAAGCATTCAGACTAGTCACCGAGCTGCCCCTACACAAATTGCTCCCAGATAAGAATCCTACCAAATCTACCCCTACAGAGGAAACCCACACCCCGTTCCTCACAATTCAGGAAACCCACACCCTGATAATTGCTATATTATTCACCCTGACCATTTACTCAGCCTACAGAATAATGAAGTACCTTAAGAAATTTGCACAGACACACTGTGGCAAGAAAAATGTGGCCAAGCGCACAAATCCCACAATATATTTTAAAATATATTGTGGAGACTCAAACTTCGCGCTACCCCTGAGGCCAATACCACATGAATTCGATGAGATTAAATCAGCAGCTGCCCCGACCTATAAGGATATAGTGGTTAAAACCTTCCCACTACCTAAGGCTATATTTACCTGGAATGGACCAGTAGTTATAACAACACAGAGAGGAGAATTTGCTTATCACCTCCCTCAGGTGATACACCTACCTTGGCGCACTAGGTTCAGTACCATACCAGCCCTTAAAAACAAAGGACTGTACTACTCCATGCTTCTCCAGAATGATTGTGGCACCAGCCCGGTGACCATGACAGCACTGGAAAATACAACAGATATAATTATTGACGAACAACAAGAGGAGACCGCAAGGTCAAACATGCAGACTATTGCTAATTTTCTAAACCACCAGCCCTCCCCGGTGACTGTGGAAACAGCCTAGGCTGCCCACAGCCTAGACTGCCCCCAGTCCACCACCAGGAGATACTGAGATGACACATCTCACACATGACACACACCTCCACTGTCAATGAAATTATCAAAGTATTGAAAAAATTGATTTAGAAAAAAAAATATACACAGCCACTTGTTGATGTATAATATGAAAATCTATGGTATTCTCACAAAATCCATGATTAATGCGCGCATATACGCGCAAAATTGCGAAATTGCAAATTACAAATTGTAAAATTGTACAAATCTAACATTAATATACATGAATGCAGGTAGATAACTAAGACAGTTTTTGTACCCACTAGCACTTGTATACTATACCAAGGTTTACTTAAGGTGACACACTTTAGGTATCCAAGAAAATTGTTGGAAAAATGAATGAAAAAAAAAAATTGTTGAGAAAATTGTTGACATGAAAAATGTTTACTTAAGATACTCACCAAATAATCTCTTTCAGGGACACATACTCAAAAAGGCTAGGGAAAAGTCAATTAAGCAGCGGCCCACTGCCGAAATTGCCAATTAATACACCCATATAGCAAAATCACAGAGTAACTCAGAGACAAACAAGCCTATTGTACATGAAGTACTTTGTTTTTCCGGTCCTCGGAAAAATTTGTCTCAAATCCCAAAAATTGTATAGTGTAAACTAGATTGTACGTTTGTACCCAATTTGCACACTAAAATTGTATGTTGCACACCAGATTGTACGCTTGTACCCAATTGAACGCTAAATTGTATGTTTGCACACCAGATTGTACGCTCGTACCCAATTTGCACACTAAAATTGTATGTTTGCGCACTAGATTGTAAGTTGTATCCAATTTACATTTGAATTATATGTTGCACATTATACTGTATGTCTGTACCCAATTCATACACTGAAGTCAGATTTTTAGAAAATCAACATTTCTAGGTGTATCCAAGCTGTACGCAAAATTATATTTGTACATACAGAAACTATCAATTGAACGCAAAATTATACATTGGCATACTAAAATTACCAAATGCACGCGAAATTATATATTTGCACACTAAAATTGCCAAATATACGCGAAAATTATATATTTGCACACTCAAATTGCCAAATGTACGCAAAAATTATATATTTGCACACTAAAATTGCCAAATATACGCGAAAATTATATATTTGCACACTCAAATTGCCAAATGTACGCAAAAATTATATATTTGCATACTGAAATTGTCAATTGAACGCAATTACACGCGAAATTGTAAATTTGCACACTAAAATTGTCATTTATGTTCAATTTGCACGCTAAATTGAACATTAAATGCCAAAATTGCACACTATTTGCCAAATTGTATGTTGTACATAAAAATGGAAAATTGTACCCAAAAATTGATGTTACATAAGCAAATAAGCTATGGTATGGTAAGATATAGAAACTCGGAAATGTACTTATACCCAGGAGAAAATTGTTTATACTAACAAAGCTCTACCACAAAATTGCATTTGAAGCACTCCCCATCACTTCAAATCCTCTTACAAAACAGTATATAACTCCAAAATAAGGTAAAAATTGTATAAATTGTACATTCCCTCGGCGAAATGACGGAGTTTCGCATTCTTTCGGGGGAGAGGGAGTATTCTATGATATACCATTTTATTATTCCATAAATTCTAACATATTTTGTATTAATCAAAGAAATATCTATGAAATTAATACATAGGTTGGTTCTAAGAGCTATAAGAGCGCTCAAACTTTGTATAAGAGCGTTCATGCCCCACTGCACACCAGCCACAGTCAGTTAGACTGAGTTTATGACATCAAAGGGTCCGACCTAATGGTTCACTGCACAATATAATAAGAATAAGGGTCTCAGTGTGCGACCTCATGGTTCAATGCACAAATTAATAACTTGTAAGTGAATGCAACCGGCCGTCACGGGTGCCTGAGCACCGCTGACGCCGTCATGAGTGTCTGAGCACTCTAAGGACTGAACAATGGGTTACATAAGCACGACGCCATAACCTTCCGGTCGCTCTAGCGTCGCTCCTGAGCGACCTAGGTCAAATATCAAAAATTCTATGGAAAGCCCATAATTAGACGGTCAGAATGAGCCCAAGATCAAGGCGGAACTCCCAGTATTAAGGAAGTTACGCCATGGAGACTGAATCGACCTCCGAGTAAGCTACAGACAAACCGGCGGGAGTTACGCGCCTATCCAGCGGGCATTATAATCTTGGCACATTCAGCTCCGCGCATGCCCAAAATGGCGGTTATACAAGCATAAACGGCCGAGATATGAGGGTCTGAAGTTGCAGAACCGACCAAGACAATGGGGGACACAGCGGCGCCCATGGGGGTCCTTTGTCCCCCTGTGACACTTGAAAGAGTCCCCTCAAACAATTGTAGAGTTAGGCAGATGCTGCTGGCTCCAGTCAGTCTGGAGGTGCTTTTCCAAGATTTGCTACAAATAGCCTGTCTGCACCTCCAGGAGCACACATCACCAAGAACCGCTCTAGAGGTAACATCTCCAGTCATCTCCTGCTACCTGCTATACCACTGCACTATGGTGAAACTATGCTAGACAGGCATTGGTTTCCTACCATTAGTGGCCAGAGGCTATCTTCTTCAAGACTTCCACCAGAGGGTAAAGTTATCCATTATTACATTATTCCTCTAAGCAGCAGGTCAGGAGCTAGGTGTGGGAACCCACCTAGAAGTATGCTGGACACTGTATTATTAATACCTCACAGGTGGAGTGGAACTGAACATTATACTTTATAAATTACTGTATGTTTACTGTATGTGCAAACTACCTACATACTAACTACTGTATGATTGATATTTCTTACATGTTGCCTAAAGCTGAATAAACCAGTGACAACTGGAAATAACACTATTTATAAGAGCCTTGAGATAATTACACTATATACCACTAGTCTTATGATATTTCTCATATGACAACTTGATCATGCCAATCACTAGTATGACAGATACATAGATTGTGGAGTTCTGTTGAGGTCTTGATTTTGGGCTGTCATCGCTAATTCTAGGGCTAGGCTAGGTGCTACTGCTGGCAGGGGCAGCAATAGTCTGACGCAGCCCCCATTCCGTCCCTCCATAGGAGGTACGGAATGAGTTACAGGCTGGAACTAGGGCAGCAAGTGCGTTCCCAAGGCCCAAGGGCCAAGGCCGAGCGAAATTCGACAAGTGTCAGCTGCAAAACTCAAAATCTATCCAGACAATACACATCAAACTTTGCACACTTACGCAAGTTCTAGTGTCCCAACTGTGTCCATTTTTAGAATTTGTACAACGCCTTTAAATTTTCATAGCCGAAGTAAAATAAGTTCCGTGGCGTTGGCGGCCCGTCAGAAAGTTTATTTGTTGCTATGTGAAGTTCTCGCCTCGTCTCGACGTTTATCGCGAGTTTCGGGGCCCAAGGTCAAGGTCGTTCATGTTGGCCACGTGACCTGACGTTGAAGTGTCATGGCGGTGTAAGGTCGAATGCTTAGTTACCGGGATTAATCAAGTCTTATATCATTGCCAGTAGTGCCTGAAAGGCAGTGGAATTGTGCAAAATGGCGCACCGAGGACTATTTCAAATATGTAGGGATATTTCAGTCCGGTCACTTTACGGCCAAAATTCTGCGACGGGACAAAATGTCTCCAAGGGACACATGCGGTCAGTGGACTGTCAAAAAGCAAAGTTGGTTTTGCAACGCTTGGAAGAGACCCCCACTGGATTGAGACTCAAAGCATGGTGCAAAAAACTCAACGATCACTTGAATGTTTTAGCTCTTCTTTTTGCCAGGCAGTGTAATGTCATTGCTGCACAACGGATACGAAGGGGAGGCCAAATCATTAACTTATACTCTCGCTTGTATGACAAGCAATCACTCACAAAAGTGGTGTGTCAACACAGCCAAAAACAAAGTAAAAAGACCCTCACCCTACTTCTTGGTGCTGTTCTCTTTTCCTGGGATGATCACAAAATCACAGACAAGAGTATGAGAGCGTAAGTTCCATTCAGTAAGGTTTTGTGTCACTTGTGGTGGGGCAAAAAGAAATATAGTCTGTCCTAAGTAAAACAGTTCTGAATTAGTGAATACACAAATCACAATGCTGAATACACATTCTTCATTTTCTGTTCACTACATTTTAGAACCTGTTGGCTATGCAGTATTAGGGAGTGGTCATTATTTATCAAAAGGGCGTGGTGGTGATTTTTCGCTTAAACCTGCAAAATCTTTTACACCCCGTCGAGACTCAAGGGGGGTCAAAAGTTTTTGCGCCTCCCCCCTTGGCTTTGACCTTTCGGTAAGAAGTTAGAAGAGCCCAAGAGGCTTTATCTTTTTTATGCCCCCGCCCCTTAAGATTGGTCAAAAGTTAGGCCACCCTCAAATTCAAATCCACCAGCCTAGGCTATTACGAATACACATCCAAAACACATCTGGTTCACATTCTCGGCTGTAGGACTCAATACACATCCAGTTCACATTTTCAAGCTGTTCAACTCGCAATCCACATCTAGCTCACATTTTCAGCTCTTTGATTCCCAATACACATTTAGTTCTCATTCTCAGCTGTTTGATTCCCAATACACATCTACCGTAAATCCTCGCATATATAGGACATGGCTTTTACATTGGAATTGCATTAGGGGTGTCCTATAGGATTTGGTCAAACTCAGGGCGCGTCATATAGGCGAGGATTTTACACTATAGAGTAGTACTAAGGGGCCCAAAATTTGACCCCAGATGCATCCTATAGGATTTGGCCAAACATCTAGTTCACATTCTCAGCTGTTCGACTCCAAATACACATCTAGTTCACATTCTCAGCTGTTCCATTCCCAATACACATCTAGAACTAGAAGTGTATTGTTAATTGAACAGCTGAGAATGTGAACTAGATGTGTATTGGTCTAATTAGGAATAGAAGAGCTGAGAATGTTAACTAGATGTGTATTGGGAGTCGAACAGCTGAGAACATGAACTAGATGTGTATTGGTCTAATTGGGAAAAGAAGATCTGAGAATGTGATCTAGATGTGTATTGGGAGTTGAACAGCTGAGAATGTGAACTAGATGTGTATTGGGAATCAAACAGCTGAGAACATGAACTAGATGTGTATTGGTCTAATTGGGAAAAGAAGAGCTGAGAATGTGAACTAGATGTGTATTGGGAATCGAACAGCTGAGAATGTGAACTAGATGTGTATTGGTCTAATTGGGAATAGAAGAGCTGAGAATGTGAACTAGATGTGTATTGGGAGTCGAACAGCTGAGAATGTGAACTAGATGTGTATTGGGAATCGAACAGCTGAGAATGTGAACTCAGGGATGCCACTCACTGATCATCAAAAATTCGGAAATCCTCCTAATTTTCTTAATTTACAATAGGAAATACCTATAGGAATGAAAGCCAAAAATTCTGAATTCCTAAAAAGTTAGGAAAAGTGGCATCTCTGTCAGAGTTGCCACTTTTCCTAACTTTTTAGGAATTCAGAATTTTTGGCTTTCCCAATATCTAATTACCGTAATCTCCCGCGTATAAGGCGCAGCTCGCGTATAAGGCGCATCCCCAACAAAGAGAATGCAATTACACGTATAAGGCGCACCTCTAAGGGCAGATTTTTGTTAATTTAGTACTGTTCTATAGTAAAATTACCCCCCCTATAAGGCGCACCCCAAACTCAAGGCAATGTCCCTCCAACGTATAAGACTCAGCAGCATTTTGTTTGGCGTATAAGATGTGCCTTATACACGGGAGATTATGGTAGGCCCAAAGGCCACTAATTTTCTTATTCAAAATTTGAAATTTTCTTCTCTCATTACCCAACACCAACGGGTACTTTTAGGCTATTGAACTTAAATGTAACATCATTTTCTGTATTTGTTATGCATTTATTAACTTATGTACATCAAAAGATGAACCTTGAGCTGGAGATTGAAACAAAACATACCCTAGGCTAAGACATATCCAGGATAATAAAAGAAATTCTAATCATATAAACAGTAACTTATTGTGCGGTCTTGCAACTTACATTCAGTGACTTGTAGAACTTCCAGGACACGTTCAGTTCACTTTGTAAGCTTTTATAATTGAATACACATAAAAGAATGGATAGTAAAGGTACGCCTGTCTGTACACGTTTAGGGCTGTGGAGGAGCTGACCAATCTGCATGGTGAGTCGGAAGCCTCGTTAAAGGAGCAGCTCGCTAAGAGCCTGGGCACCGAGTGGGAGACTGTCATGAACAAAGAGCACCTCTCCGCCTGGAGGAAACCCATCCCGGGCACTTACCTGTATGAGTACAAAGGTGAGCAGAAAATGCCCTCTTCTATAGGAATAAGTACATTTCAAGTAACTTGATAGAGCAGAGAAAGCAGGATGGCCCCGCAGAACTCCAAAACGTCTTAAGGATAATTTGAAGAAAAAAATTGACTAGAAAATTATAGTCCACATACAGAGTTCATGGTGAATAGCAGCTTACTTACATGTAGTTTGGCCTTTTGAAGTTTTTTCCGTGCCTGATTGTTAAATGAGTTATTTTTATTTGTTCTTTTCAGTGTACGGTACATTCAGTGATATCCCAGCCAGGGCATTTTTCAATGTGCAGGTACGTCTGTACACATTATTAAAGCTTCAAATAATTTTGATTAATTGATATGCACATTCTGATATAGATACAGGATAGAACTTTAAATCAGATCGTAAATGACAAACTAATCATTGTCATAACATGTTTAGTATAAGATGTATCAGTCATATTTAAATACCCAACACATTGAACATCAGTTATGTTTGATCTCAGATGTTTAAAGACAGACGCACTTGGAGTACAAGAAGCACTGGGACATATTTAATGTCAGATATATTTAATGCTAGATCGGACATAAAGTCATATTCAAACTCAGATCATGATCAGACATATTCAATCTTAGTCTTGTAACATGACGATTTACCACAAGGAGTATACTACCAGTAGCAAACCTGAGTAGCGTGGGGCCGGACTAGACTAGTTCAGTCTCAGATTATATTTAATTACAGACTGACCCAGTGGGCTATGTTCATTCTCAGACATGTTCAATGTCAGACATGTTTAATTACAGACTGACTTGGAATACAGAAATCAGTAGAAAATGTTTATTCAATCTCAGGCATGTTTAGTGGCAGACATGTTTAATATCAGACATATTTAATTACAGACTGACTTGGAGTACAGAAAACAATGGGATAAGCTCATCATCCACCTGGACATGATCGACAAACAGGAGGAAACTGGGTCAGAGGTCATTCGCTGGGTCACCCACTTCCCGGTATGTACATTTCAGGAAATTGTAAACTCAATCATTTGTAGATTCAAGTGAAAATAGAGATGGAATCAAATGTCCAACTGAAATTGTCGACTGTCAATTGTTTCTCTGGGCCAGCTCACGCCTTCCCATGATTTCCTCCACCCCCCAGGCCAGCAGCAGTAGAAACATTTAAATGCGTCATACAGCGGGCTGGGCTGGCTCACGCCGGCCCATTATTGCCTCCACCCCTATCTAGTTAGACCATGGGCATAATAAGACCTTAAAACTGGATCGATCGGCCCTTACAGCGATGTTGTAAAATTCACTATGAACTTGACATCTTGCATCCATTGTATCTAAAACCTGTGCTGTACCAATTACACACATATTAAGTCCTGATGATATCTACAGTCCTGTAAACCTGAAAAACACGTCCTCGTAGGGTTTTCGCATGCATGGAGCATTTGATGGTTTATGTCACTTTTTATAAATATCAATAATGTGTGTATTTGTTATTACAGTTCCCCATGTACAGCCGGGAGTATGTCTTCATCCGCAGATACAAAGTAAGTTTTCACATTTCTTATAGGAAAGTGCATTCCACTATCGTCTATTCTTATAGTGTAAAGATGAAAGTTCCAAGTCTATCGTAAGACCACTACAATTCACTTGGTCATTGTATAAATCTATCTTTCCATGACATGATATTTCATAAACTTGTACACGATGCTCTCTGACGTAGACATGTCCAGCTTACATGACCTAGGCATGACCCTGAAATACAGACATGATCCCTATTTGACCTTAACTTAACTTAATTTGATTTTCTTTTTTCTTTTCTTTTTTTTTACTTTTTTTTTTTTTTTTTTTACCTTAAGTGACATACCAATAGTTTAACCTTGACCTTAGGTTGACCATGACCAGAAGTTGATGGTGTTTGAGCTATGTTTAACCTTGACCTTATAGTTGACCTTAGGTTGACCATGACCAGAAGGTGATGGTGTTTTACCGATGTTTAACCTTGACCTTATAGTTGACCTTAGGTTGACCATGACCAGAAGGTGATGGTGTTTGAGCTATGTTTAACCTTGACCGTTGACCTTAGGTTGACCATGACCAGAAGGTGATGGTGTTTGAGCTATGTTTAACCTTGACCTTATAGTTGACCTTAGGTTGACCATGACCAGAAGGTGATGGTGTTTGAGCTATGTTTAACCTTGACCTTATAGTTGACCTTAGGTTGACCATGACCAGAAGGTGATGGTGTTTTACCGATGTTTAACCTTGACCTTATAGTTGACCTTAGGTTGACCATGACCAGAAGGTGATGGTGTTTGAGCTATGTTTAACCTTGACCTTATAGTTGACCTTAGGTTGACCATGACCAGAAGGTGATGGTGTTTGAGCTATGTTTAACCTTGACCTTATAGTTGACCTTAGGTTGACCATGACCAGAAGGTCATGGTGTTTGAGCTATGTTTAACCTTGACCTTATAGTTGACCTTAGGTTGACCATGACCAGAAGGTGATGGTGTTTGACCAATGTTTAACCTTGACCTTATAGTTGACCTTAGGTTGACCATGACCAGAAGGTGATGGTGTTTTACCGATGTTTAACCTTGACCTTATATTTGACCTTAGGTTGACCATGACCGGAAGGTGATGGTGTTCATGTCTCAGGACACGGTGCACCCAAAGTGTCCTGAAGTCGACAAGTACGTCCGCGTCCACAACTACAAGTCCAACATGGTCATACGCCCTCACAGCGGCTTCGACGAGGTAACATTTTTGTGGGATTTCTATGGTGCCACTACATGAGTCAGTGTGTTAAAAGGACAGGTGCAGCTTAGTAGACATAAATTTACCATCTATGAATGAACAGTTAATATTTAGCCATGTTTGTACCACATTTCAGAATGGCTTTGATTACGTTGTTACGTATTATGATGACCCACAGGCCGCAATCCCGTCAGCAGCCATTAAGTGGATGGCCTCCACGGGTAAGTTTACATACCGCTACAGGAAAGGTAAAAGGGGACTAGGTTATGGTAGAGGGCCGGCATAGAAAGGACAGGTACCGTAAATTCTCTCGAATAAGCCGCGGCTGATACCTGAATCCAAACAAAAAAGAAGCTCTTAGGAATTACCCAAGGTCTAGTTGCGGCTTGTACGAGGGTATTTTACACTATAAAAAAGTAATACCGTAAATTCTCTTCTATAAGCGTGGCTTATACCAGAACCCAAATAAAAAGTATGGCTTATAGGAAATGCCCAAAGTTGGGGTGCGGCTTGTATGACACCATAGAATAGTACTAAACTGACAATTTTGAAGCCCCAGATGTGGCTTATAGCCTCCTCTCAAACTCAAGGTGCGGCTTATACGAGGGATGTGGCTTATATGAGAGAATTTATGGTAAATTGTCAATTTTCAAGCCTTGGCTATGGATTATAACTTCTCCCAAAATCGGGGGTGAGGCTTATATGAGGGTTCGGCTAATACAAGAGAATTTACGGTATTCTCTTGGGAAAGATTAAGAAAAAAATCTAGAATATTTGCAAATTATGTCAATAAACAAGAAGTCCAGGTAAGGTATCGTTCAAGACTGAAATACAGGAAAAGCTTGGAGCAGGGATGTAAGTCTTCAGGGATTTCCCTGATTTCAGGGATTTTCATGTTCCAAAAACCTATACATTCCCATACAAAACCTACATTTAAGGGGTTCTTTTAGAGCATTTCAGGGATTTTGGTGCCTAGTGACTTCCATCCCTGTTGGAGGCAATTAAACTCTTTGAGTGATAAAATTTGAGGAATTTATTTATGTATGATTTTTTTTCCTGGAGGCAGTTCAACTTTCAGAATTCTAAAGTTTGTTTGTTTTATCTTCATCTTAATTTCATTTTCGCATGCAATCAAATGCTAAGATTTGAGAAATTTCAATATAATAATCTACCCCATACTTTCCTTGCTGTATCAACAGGAGTGCCCGACTTCGTGAACAAGTTACATCGAGCTGCCATGCTCCTCCATGAGTCTAAGAAACGGGACAGCGACGTGAGCGATGCAGAAGACGATCATGTGTCTATGTAACAAAGGATGAATAAATAGGATATAAACTGAGCAACGCGACTTGCCATAAACCAAATCTCGCACCACATGTGATCTCGCACTGCATACTGTTATGGCCTGTGTAAGTGCTGGGGCATTAATAAGTTCCAACCGGTCACTACCATAAATTCCACAGGCCAGGTGAGGAATATAGATAAGATAAGGGGTGAGGCTTTTAAGCGGGGTTTTGACACTATAGCACAGACCGCACCTTCAATTTTCAGGAATCAGCTGCGGCGTACAGCTCATTCCAAAGTCTGGGATGTGGCTTATAAACATGGGTGCGTCTTTATGGTATCCCCGGCACTTATACAAACTAGGCGTTTATGCAAAACATAAATTTTTTTGAGTGTATTGTTGTCACTTTCAATACCTCTATACCCCTGATGCCTATTTGAGACAGGCGCTTATTCAAAGACCCAGTGCTTCTGCAGGACTCTACGGTACTATGTGATGCTCAATATCCTAGGTGCTTAAACCTAGGAATGAAACGCAAGAAATCTCGTATGTCGCATTACACTGTGAGATAGCATTCATTGATTCGTTGAAAATCAGCAGTTGTACATATAAGATTGGATATATACAGCGGTCATATAGGATCCCAATTTCTGTGGTCAGTATTCTAGAATGTGAGTAGGGGGTGGGGATTTTTGATAATAGTATACAAACACTTTAAACACTGCACGACCCATTAAGGGTCAAGGTATAGCTATGCCACTTTTCACAACTTGTTTCGAATTTTTAGCTTTAATTTATACATGTATAGGAATATTTTATTAGAAATTAAGAAAATTAAAATAAGATCCAAATTTTCATTCATTAGTGAGTGTCATTTATGAGAGGACCATTTAGCCTTGATAGGATTCATATGGCTACACAAGAATAGGTTAAACATTTGTTTCCCAGCATTACTTGTATTTAGTTTTTTAAACATGGTTTGAAATACAACTTACTCAGTAGTGGCTTTGTACTCGCTACGCAGCTTTACGTCAAAATAAAAAAAAAAAAAAACATTACATGTATTTAGTCCATATATTCAAGACTGCATCTTTCTGCTTGGGACATTGTTATTGAATGTTTTCAGAATTGTTGACAGTATGAATAAGTATTGATGACTAAAAATGAAGAATTTAAGCTTCATGAACCATGTAAATCCAGAAAAAGTGTACGTTCTAGTGCACAGGTTTTTGAACAAATCATATTTTGTATTTTCAAGGGGGGAAAATGGAACAACGCCATAACTCTCAGATATTTCTGATAAAATATAAAACAAAACAGTTTAATACAATGTATAAAATGTTACATGTATGTTTGGCAATTTTCCTGGTTTACCAGGAATTCCTGGTTTTGATTTCAAGATTTCTGTATTAAGTTATGTTAAATTCCTGGGAAAATGTGTCCAAAGTCCTGGTTTTTGCCGGCCAGTGAGTGGCATCTCTGCATTTGGAAAGTATAACGCAGTACGACCAGGAGTAGCGCTAGTTGTGCCTGTGCACCGTGTGGATACATGTGTATTCTTTCACAGTATACAGCAAGTGTAAGTATGAGGAGTGCAGAATGTCCAGGGTCGTCATGATGCACCAATGAAGTGCATCATTGAAGCATCATGACGACCCTCCCGGATGGTATCAATACCGTTGGGACGTCATGATGCATGAATGTAGCCCTGGGCTCGCCAGGACTGCATTCATGCATCATGACGACCAATGGGCATGATGCATTCATGCATCATGACGACCAATGGGCATGATGCATTCATGCATCATGACGACCAATGGGCATGATGCATTCATGCATCACGACGACCAATGGGCATGATGCATTAGCGGCCTGTAAAGGGTTAACCGATGGTGTTAATCTATCTCAAGGAGTTAAACATTTAAATGGGATATTTGGATTATCTTTACTCTTATTTTTTGAAAGAATATGGTGTCATTATAACAGTGCAAATGTTGAATATGGGAATATATGAACGGTAAATGTTATCGGAGACTGTCATTGTACATAGTGTGTAAATATAAACTGGGTGAAAATGTGCGATTCCTTCATATGACAAATGAGTTTTCAAATTTACTTTTACCATTTAGATGTGGAGCTTATGATAGTTAAAGCTTGTAATAAATTCTCCTGTCCATTTGTAAAATGAAACCCCTGAATACATTTAATCTAGAGTGGCTATATTATATTTCTGATTATGAATCAGCATATCATATTTACTTCTTTTAAGTTTGTGTCCCCACTAGCATGACGATAATTCAGATCTTTCTGAATCCTCAGCCGAAGTGGACTGCATATATTCCCCTCTCCAGAACCCGGCTACACAATTCATTCACCGTAAATTCTCTCGTATAAGCCGCGGCTAGATTCCAATTTTAAGTTATATGAAGACCCTTGCCACCTTACAAAATGTATATACCTGTATGAACTGTTTCATCTCTATAAATCGTTGCTATAAGTATCATTTTCTACAAGTGACATTTGTAAATGTATCAGGAAATTATGGTACATATAGATGTAAACTTAGGTGTCATACATAAGCAAATCATCTTGTTTGACTACGTGTATTTGCAGAAATGTGTGTGAATATTTTGATGTTTATGATTTCTCACATATAAATTACTTTGTGACTTAGACCCTTGGTCTGTAACATGTGAGTAACTGGTGATCCACATAAATAAACTTCAAACTTTTATACTCAGTGTTTCTGAAATAGGCATAATACAAAATAGGGCATAATACCGACACCTTGGAGTGTATTGCCCTTGTAAGGGAGTGATCATTTTTTAACAACAGGGGGGGGGGCTGGTGGGTTTGAGGGGGGGTCAGAATTTTTTCAACCCCTTGACCGGGTGGGGGGGGGGGCAGAATACCTCTGATGGGGGGGGTCAATATAATTTCACCTGTTTTCAGTGGAAAACCCCGCGCGTTACTATAGGCTAAAAGGGGACGTTCACGCGCGATTTTTGTCCCTTTTTTTTTTCGAGCGTCCGCGCGCAAACCCACCAGCCCCCCCCCTGTTGTTAAAAAATGATCACTCCCTAAGGTTGGCATGATGCATGAATTTTTCATAGGCGAGTTATGCACCATGGTTGCATCCATGCATCATGTCAACACAGGGGCATATTAAAGCATTGTGCAGCAATTAAAGAGTACCTTTTTAACTAAAAAGCCTCAATTTAAGGCTAATCAATTGCAGTGCATCAATCACATCATGCCCATTTGGTGAATGCAGCCCTTGTGAGTAACCCGCAAGGACTGCATCAGTGCATCATGCCGACCCTTTTGTGCTGGCATGATGCACTGATGAAATACTACTTCAATGGTGCATCATGATGACCAATGAGCTTGATGCACTCCTGCATCACTGGTTGAGTTAGATAAGACAGACATGAGATGTACTAAGAGGGAATCAGCCGTGAGGTATATACTGGGGTCAGATCGAGTGCCATGGACGTCATCGTTCAGATTGACAAAATAAATGACTTAAAACAGAATTATGTAGCTATTTTGTCATTGTCATTCTGTTATTTATACACAAAATATACAAAGAGTCTGAAAATCCTGTAGCTCAAAGATTTTAAAATTGGACAGCAGTGTGGTATGTTCACCCTTTAAGGGTCGCTGAGGCAAGAGTGCATCATGCCCATTGGTCGTCATGATGCACCAATGAAGAGCTGGCGAAACTGCTTGCAATCATTTCATTGGAACATTATGCCAACTATCTGGGACTGTATCAACCATGTAGGGTAACGGGTTGTAATGATGCATGAATGTACAGGGGTGTGAAATCTCTGCAGAAACGCGGAAATCCGCGTTTTTGATGCTCAGAAAGGCCATTCTTGAGATCTATGCAAATCCACTGAGAAAAGAAATTACCATTTGTAGGGGGGGAGCTCTGACTTAAAATTTCTGCCAATGTCATTCCAGATTGAGAATTTTTGGCCTCCAAATGGTAATTTCAAACATCCCTGTATAACAGTGTGTGTTATATTCTGCTCAAATAACATTAGAACAACATTTGTTAAGCTTTATCCTACATAAAAAAAAAAACATTAACTAGCAAGCTGTATATTACACTTCAGAGGAAATGGGTTTCGGGATTTCACACCCCTGATGTAGCACTAGCGAGTGACTCGCTAGGACTGCATTCATAGATCATGACGACCAATGGGCATTCATGAATGATGCATTAATGCATTAGCGGCCCTGAAAGAGTTAACAGGAACACACTCTAGAAATACACAGGAACATATTGACTGCCCTTTTCCCATCATTTCCAATAACTTTAAAGTCATTTTCATGAACACCTTTTTACAATTTGGCAATTAGTGTGGATAATGTTGCTAATATTTTCACAATGAGTCAAGATTACAACCAACATTGTTAAGTTATTTTCACATTTACAAAAGTCACAGTCTATTGGAGGGACAATATGAATGGCTAAATGGTTCTCTAAGTCTGTCAGCCCAGAAAAGCCCATCACACATGTGTCACACCTGGTACATGAATGCATGAGGAGGTGATTCTGTAAATGTATCGACTGACTGAAACCCTTCACACATGTTTGACAGCTGGAGCTCTCATGTTCTTCCTCACATTGACAAACATCAGGTTCTAATTTCATATTGCTCCATTCAGTTGAGGCATGGGTAATTTTTGTGTGGATCGGATATGAATCTTTCTTACTGGTGTGACAAATAGACCTTGTGTTTGGTATAGGATCTTTTGATGAATGATTTAGAGTGTGGTTTGGTGAGCCTGGATCTCTGCTCTTTCCTTGATGAGCTTTGGTAGAAGATCTTTCCTGGCAGGTGACTGCATGATTTAAATTTGGTGAGGGTTTTTTTCAGAGGCATTACTCTTAAATGAGTCCTGAGATGTTCCTGCAGCGCTGCAGGTGTCAAGAACTCAACCCACACTGAGAGCAATTATAGGAGTTTATAACACGGTTAGAGATGTATTCAGTGCCGAAAATGGATAATATGAGTTCGGATATTTCGGGATAAAGCACCCAAAATTCACGGCGAGCGGACAGCGGGGCGGCCATGTTGAAATGTACTTTGACACGAAAGTAAATTCTCCATTTTTGAAGCTTATAGACCAAATATTGCAAAATCCTTTGGACATAACATAGTTGAAACCATATTCTAACTCCCTGTCGGGTAGATTACTTGATATTATGGCTGTATTTGATATAAAAAATTATTAAACTTTCGAATCGAGCGACTTGCCGTGCGTCTTCGCCATTCTGTCAACACTACAGGTGCCGCCGCCTGGTGTGTACAGAATGGATTATATTTTAGACTGGCGCAGCTCTGTCTCAACGTGTTCGCAGTAGTAGGTCTATGAGAGTTGGAGTTGCAGGAGGTCGCCAGCCTAACCATACGACAACATGAAACCAAGATGGCGGAGGGCCGTCTTGTCGACTCGCATAAGAAATGAATGGATTATATCATTTTTTAAGGTAAATACTTAGAATTAATGGTGGAAACCGTGTTATAAATGCAATATGTAATGCTTAGACTTGAACTCATGCCTTCCAGGACTTATATATGCACTCCGCTGCGCGTCGTGCATATATCAAGCCCTGAAAGGCATTCGTTCAAGTCTAAGCATTATATATTACATTCTTACTTCTTCGTTTTTCTCTCCTGCGTGAGACTTCTTCATGTGCTGTTTTAGTCTATAAGAGTCAAAGTAACTATTGGTACACAAGGAACATTTGAATGGTTTTTCCCCTGTATGGATCAGCATGTGCGTTTGGAGGTGAACCTTCTGTCTAAATGGTTTATCACAGTGAGAACATTTATAGGGTTTTTCTCCCGTGTGAGCCATCATGTGTCTCCTCAGTGTATCTATCCGTGTAAACTGTTTACCGCAATCTGAACATGGGTAGAGCTCCTCTCCTGTGTGGGTTCGCATATGTATCTTCAAATCGCCAGGTTTTCTGAACCCACTATTACACAGAGAACATTTATAGGGGCTATCTCCTGTGTGTGTTTTCTTCATATGCTGCTTTAAGGCCCTTTCCCCCGTAAATGTTTTATCACATTCGGAACACGGGTAGGGCCTCTCACCTGTGTGAGTCAGCATGTGACATTTCAGGCTTCTTGGTTCTGAGTATCTAATCCCGCAGATGGAACATTTATGAGGTTTCTCACCAGTGTGGGTCAGTAGATGTGTGCGTAATCCATTAGATTGTCTAAATAAGGGACCACGTGGCTAGGCCATGTGGCTAGGCCATGTGTTGTTTACAAACAAGGGGTCACGTGATCGCACTAATCTCCTAATTAGGTCATCTTACCATGGTTACCAGAATGCCGTCCTCTGATTGGCTGAGAGGTGGTCGCTAATTTCCTAATTAGGTGAAGGGCGTGGCCTATTATGCAAATGAGGTCAAGGTTAAGGTTATGACCATATATGGGCATGCACCATGGTTAGTCCAGGTCACGTAACTAAATGGAGGCCTCTGATTGGCTGCATCCCCAGTGAGTAATATCCTGTAGTTAGCTATAGTCCCATTCCGATACATACTATACTACTCCAGTGCTCAACCTACTGAGCTAACCGGGCAGCTGTGATAGTCATAATAAAATAGTAACCTAAAGACAGACATGAGGACCCACACAGGGGAGAAACCTCATGTATGTTCATACTGTGGTAAATGATTCAGTCAGTCAGGTAACCTAAAGAAACACATAATGACCCACATAGGAGAGAAATCCTATGTAAGTTCACACTGTGATAAAAGGTTCACAGATGGACGTAGCTTTATGACACACATGATGACCCACAGAGGAGAGAAACTACATGTGTGTTTACACTGTGTTCACACTGTGGTAAAGGGTTGAGCTGTTGAGCTAGCCTTAGGAGACACATGATGGCCCATACGGAGAAGAAGCGGTATATGTGATCATAGGGTGTTGACATTCCTATATTGTAAACATGAGATTCAAAATTGTAAACATGAGATTTCAGGGGTCATTTCATGGGTGATCTCTCTCCTTGTGTGCCATATTTACAAACTAACCTACAAGACTCTGTGATTGAGCGGGAGTTCAATATATAAGCATCAACACAGCAAAATATAAATAACAACAGCAGTTACACAGATTGCAGGGTCTTGTACTGTAAAAATCAAACCTGTCTGATATTGAGTTGCATAGAGTCATCAGTGTGAAAGTCTGCAATATTTACATTAGGTCAGCTTGATTTGGTAAACAAAAACATCTTTTTGACAACACAAGCATGCCTGATATTGCACACAATGACATCCCAACATAAACAAATGGCTCCTTTAACATACAATTTCTACCTTGCAATGATAACAAATGCCACTTTGAGTCTTTGTTTGAGTCTCATTTTGTGAGAATAGCTCCGATTCTCTGCAAAAATCGCGTAGTGGTGCCTAACCTTAAAGCGCTGGTTCCACAGAGAAAAATCGGTCGTAATAGCTGTAATCCGACTCCTTTCCCATGAAACTAGACCGAGCGATTGGACCAAAAGTTGGATCCACAGACCTTATTCCGACCGATTTGCACCCGACCGATCGAAAATGACTGAAGAGCGATTATACTAAATTTTATTTAGACCGATTAATGGCTGTGGAACTATTGATCCGAGTTCTATTTAGAGGAAGTACGACCGATTTAATCCCATTTACCCTTAATCCGACCATTTATAAAAAATCATAAATTATTGGTTTATTCCGACCGACCGACATACCGCTGCGCCATCTAACGTTTTAGTATGGAAACACCTGTTCTACTCTCATACGATAGATGGCGCATTGCTCGTTCGTATCACGATGCAGTCATGTGACCTTTGGTTTGTCCGTACTCTGATGAAAATGGCGGGTTGCCAAAATCAAGCCGACATGGGTAAGAAGGGAACAAGAAAGGCTCTGGGGACGATGACTAGAAGGAGGTGTAGAACGAAACCTACAGAACAAGAAGAGGAGACAACAGAGCATAACGGGGAGTCGCCAACAGAGATTTCTGACGACTTACCACCCCCAACTGGACCGGTCGGACTCGGTAGGCGCGGTCGTCCAAGGAAAAAACAGGCATCTGAGGTAGGTTTTCGCGCGGTGTGACATGTCTATAATATTTCTACCGCTACCGTATGTGAATAAGGCAGATTTCCTCTCTGTAGGTGAACACAGTCCTAATTGTCAATGAGAACCGTATTTACATTTTATCTCGTGTAATTGTGTGCCTATGTTCTAAAATCTAGGCGTTTTGATGAATCCTATTACGTGCCGTCCCCCCCCTCTTTGTACCTGCCCAGCCCATAACATATTAGAACCGACTTTCTAAGCCGATGGCACACACAGATTTTCTGTTATTTATAACGGCCTTATTAATTCTACACGTTGCTGTACGACGTCTTTTGTAAAATCCCTAAGTACTGTGCTGTGTATGTATATTTTGTATAAAGAAAAAAATTTATAAATTCATTTCATTTTCATCTCCAGGGGTCCCCCAGCTCGTCGGCCAACATACTCAAGAAAACTTCTTCATGTGCAGAGAGCGGACCTTCTCCATTGAAAAAGTTAGAGGACCACTTCCATGAGGAAGAAGGTGACTCACACAGTGATAACAAAAAATCACAGACACAGAACATTACGAAGAGAAAAAAATCATTGACATTTGACGATTCTGCAAAAGACAAGTGTGATGATAATACAGATGATGAGGGTAATGCTGTGACTCCTTCAAACAGAAAAACCCCTCACAGTAGATCCGCCACGCCATACCGTTCTGACAATAAATCGTGTGGAGAAGATGAGTACCTCAGGAGAAAAGTTAGCTTTGAACTCACTTCTGACCCTTATGGTGATTCCGACCGATTTACTTCCACCCCAAAGTCTGGAGGACGAGATGGTGATGATGATGACGAAGATGATGATGGAGATGATGTGGGTGAACATAGCTCAGAGGACGAGGCAGAGAAACAAGAGATGGCTGAAATAGCCAAAAAGTTGGCTGCTTATAACAAGAAAAAACTTAAAAAACAACTAGAACGATCACTTACTAACAGCGAGCTTGAAAACACCCCCCTCAAGGTCGGAATCGGATCAGATTATCTGGCTGATGATCCCGACGAAATAGATTATAGCAAAGAAGAGAACTTAGTTCTAGATGACGAATTTGATAACATGCCAGATACTCCGTCCAAAGATTTGTGGAAGGGAGGCAAAGAGGAGGAGTTGTGCCAATTGTGGGCAGAAGAAAAACATTTATATGTCATGAGCCATAAGCAGCATAGAGATCCGAATCTGAGGGATGACACCATACGCCGATTTGCAGCTATACTGAATGTGAAACATGAGTACCTTTCTGATTTCTGTATAAAATATCTTATTTTTTCTTCAGTTCCTGTACTTTTCATGGAAACAATTTAATTTTGTTTTATATATATCAAAATGTAAATTGCAGTATCACTTTAGAATCGGTTCTGATAACAATAGGATCATAAATTATTCTTTTTTGTCTTTTGCCAGCAAAAGATGTCAGGATGCGCATGAATACTTTGAGGACACAGTACACTAAGCTGATCAAAGAAAACCCTAGTGGATCTGGCAGAGGAGACACTACAGACAGGCAGGAAGAGATTCTCAGGTTGTGTAGTTTCATGAGGGGTAAACCAGCGTCGTGTAAAACTGTGTCAAATTACAAAAGGAAGTTAATCATTACCGATGACACTCCAGATGAGAGCCCAAAGAAGATGAGGGACTTGTCTACCCCAAAGTCCAAGAAACCACGTTTTATTTTGGTGAGTGTACTTCATGAACTAGAAACATTAGAAATTTTTTGTTACGACCGACTGGTTATTGGGGTCACATATTTTTCTGTATTTTGGGCCTTATTTTCTATATTGTATAGTACATGAATTCAGATTTATTTTGTTACATTTCTTTGCGAAATTACAGGTCAATAAATTATCATTTCATTGATATATTACAGACTTCTGCTGCTGCCAAGACGCTGGGTGTGAAATCCAAGGATGTGGTGGAGGCAGTTGATCTGACAGAGATGGACGAGGGTGATGAACTTCATTATATAGAGAGGAGTAAGCCTCCAGAGAGAAAGTTCTTATCAAAGAAGGAAGCACTATCTAGAAAAATTATTGATATCACAGACAATGACAAAGATGAGGACGATTTCGAACCTGTTCAGACGGCCCGTCGGTCGCCTAGACAACAGAAACAGACCAAGGAGGTTATCTCAACGTCTGGGGTTAGGAAGGGTGGAGGTAAGGCACCTGTCAAAGGGCAAGGTAGTAAAAGCAAAGAGGATTTAGTGGCTGAGAAAGCTAAGAAACCGACCATCTCTTATCCTGTCTCTAAAGCCAAATTAAAACAGAAAGAGGAGATAGAGGCTGAGAAAAAAAAGGAGTTAGAAATAAAAAAGAAACAGGAAATGGAAGCCAGAAAGAAACAGCAGTCGGAGGCGATGAAAAAGAAGGAACGTGTTCAAAAGAATTATTCATCGGATTACAGTGATATAGACAATACAGAATGGTTCATGCAGCAAGGTGCAAATTATCGGCGGCTCCATGAGCAAAAAAAATCAAATGAGAAGAAGGATATTCAGAAGACCTTAACGGAAAAAACTAACCAGCTAGCTATAATGACTGAGGGTTTGGCAAATCTAGGAAGAGATATGGCTCGTCAGACTCAGGCAGATGATGAATCCGAATGTGCAGACACAAAATGGGTGAAAACCCTTGTCCCTCACCTGCGTGAACTCACTCCCAAGAAAAAGAGGAAAGTGATGATGCATTTCACACAATATTTATTTGAAGCCATAGAGGAAGATGAAAATTAAAAGAAATGTGATTTGTGATAGGACTTATTTTTCAAAATCTGTAAACCACTGACAGTCCTCTGATCCATCGGTCGAAAAACTTGGACCATTTTGTTCAGTATTGTAGTTAGATTTTTGTTGAATGATTCTTTATTCAAATTTGAGAGGGAATCATTTTTTTTTAACTATTTTATTCCACAGTTCAGCTTTTATCCCAGACTTAAACTTTGTTGCATAGCAACTACTTTATAAGACTATGATTAGTAGCTGAAGAAGAGTAGCCGTGACAGGCTAGTGCATGTGTTCTTATAATACTATAGTCAATGAATAATCAAAGTACAACTTTCACATCTTTTGAACTGGATACTTTATTTTGATTCTGCTTGTCTGCTTGTCTGAAATCAGACCGATCTCTGCACACCTGAAGTGCACAAAGATAAATCTGATGAAGTCAATCCAAGACTTCCTTACAGCTATAATATTTATCAGGATATCCTGTGTTTTTATGTCGTCCGTCCATTATAAAACTAGATCACATGAGTGAAAAAAAACATGTTTGAACCTGTGCAAATACATTGTCGTGGAGAAGGACAACAAATATCGGTCTGAAAGACCTCATCAAACAATCGCACGGTGTGGACTAATCAGATCTGACATTAAGATTCTTGCATGTTTCAGATATCAATATAGCATGTGGCTTTTCTGACATATATCTATATACTATGAAAACGAGATGACTGTAGCTTATCTTGTAGGCAACTGTAGTTGCATTTCCTACTGGTACATGTACATGAAAATGTACTCCAAAAAGAATTCGAGTTGGTTAAAAATTGTGACAGACAATTTTTTGGACAGTCTGATGAGTGAAGGCCAAGGTAGATGTTGTATCAAAAAGGCATAAAGACTCTTCTACGTATCTATTTTGCCGGTTTTTTTTTATTAATAAAGTAAGAGTTTATTTTTTGAATTACATATTTTCTCTTGTGTCCTTTAATATAAAAATCCTCATACATGTACACAAAGCAGATCCACCGTGATATTTTTATTCTGTCTTGTACTTTGTTTTCCATCGGTCTTTCTTAAATCTGAACTCATGTCACATGTACACAAAAGCAACACAAAGTCAAGGAACCTAGAATATAAATATAATACACACTGTTCAGTCGCCATAGAAGAGAGGCTTCAGCACTGCTTCATATTGCCAGGGGCATTCGCCTTCTTTAGTGAGACACCAGTACATAAGGCGCTCCCTCACCTGCCTGACATACTGAGAGTGATTTTTTTGGGTGAGACGTCGGTCGGTGGAGACAAGTTCAATTTCCTTCCTCCACTCACCACGGTGGAGGTTGTAATCCTTGTCCTCCCAGTCAGTCTCTGGTTTAGAGGTGTAGCAGTTAGGAACCTTAGATTTGAGAAAGTTGTGGAGGCAAATGATTGCCATCACAACGTCCCTAGCCCCCTCTGGCTCCATGTCGATTTCTCGTCTGAGGATGCGAAATTGGGTGCAAAGAATTCCGAAAGAGTTTTCCACCACTCGTCTTGGCCTGCAGACACGATAGTTAAAGATTAGCTGCTTTAGACTGAGCTTGGCCTGAGGGAATGGCTTCATCATTTGTGGAGATAATGAAAAAGCATCGTCCCCAATGAAAAAATAATTCATCTCTCCTTGATGGCCAGGGAAATCTTCTGGGGGGGGAATACCCAAAGGGTTGGCAGGATCTTTGATGTCAATGTTGAATTGGCAGTCTGACCACAACGAAGAATCAGATGATTTTCCTTCAGCTCCAACGTCAACATAGAGAAACTTGTAGTCCGAATCTACTACAGCAAGGAGAACTATACTGTAGAATGATTTATAGTTGTAGTACTCGGATCCTGAATTTCTTGGACGTTTGATCCGCACGTGCTTGCCATCCACCGCCCCCAGCACATGAGGAAAATTCCATTTGTCATGGAATCCTTGCGCGACCGACCTCCATTCAGCTTCTGTCCTTGGAGTCTAAAAATAAATAAGACATAAGACAATAGTTAAAAATCTAAGTTTATTCACATTTCATCAATTGAAATAATTTATTCAGCTATTTACGTTTCATAGATAAGAAAAAAGGAAAATTTTCCATGATTATGCCAATATAAATTAAAAAAAAAATTAATACAACATCTGTTTAGACCCTTTCTGGAACCAGGTATACGACCGGCAGACTATATATAAAGAATCACATGGGCATGAGGTTTAAATATAGGAACACCTACCTTTAGGTACTCCTCATGGAGGACTCTGTACAGGGCCCTACAGGTGTCCCTGATGATAGGAAGGACGCTTTTCTCTGCTACCAAATACGACTGATGGAGGGAGAAAACGCTGTCACCTGTCAAATTAAATAAAAATTCAATTAAAATTTTTGATAAGAAATCTGATTCATCAGTATCTTATACGAATTAATGAGAACCTATTACCTACATGTCCTATATCCTTTCAGACAGACACACAGATCAACTATAAATTACAGTGTCCAACAGATAGAAAAAATTTAAATAAAAAGTAATTTTTCATAGATTTATTTTGCTCACCATGGGCTAGGTATCTGATGGTCAAGGACAGTCGGTCCTCCACTGGAATCGCCTTCCTCCAATTTGTATCTTGCCTTTGGATCAGTGGTCGGACTAAATCCAAAAGCTCTTGGTGCAAGCACGGCATCATACGAGTTGTTCTTCTGAACTCATCCACACAGCCAAGCTGAAAATAATAATATGTTAATGCTTCTGTGCACTTAAATGTCATTTCATGCAGAGATTCTCAAAGATTGGGGCATATAGATTCATTTTGGGTGGAGTACGATGGATTATGCCTTTTCATATAGTGGATCGGTCGTGGGACAACATAACATAAACAACTACTCACCCTGAGCAGATCGACCTCTAGCTTCGCCATGGTGTTTCTCTGTGAAGGATCCTCCCTGGCCTGCGAGTAGGGATCTCTCCACCAAATCGGCCTCCTTCGCTTGATGCCATTCACTATGGCAATGTCCTCCAGGTGGTCATAAACAGCATAGGAGACTGCTGCTGCGATGACAGAGAATCTATTCCACTGCTCCCGCTTGCGTTTAGCCATTTTGAACAAAGAGGGGTATTCAATAGGCGCACGCTAGCCACGCGGCGGGCGCCACAGGAGCAACTCCTCTCTAGCTGGAGTGCGAGCACGTTCAGCTCCGACGCGCGCCGATGGCTAGGCGTGCCGTCTACTGAATACACCTCTGTCTATAGTGACCCGCCATTTTCTACCACGTCATCAGTAACGTAACACATGTAAATGAACAAAACAGACCGACCGATTTCTCTTAGTGGAACCAACTGCTCTCTTAATCGGTCGTAATGCAATCGGATTAGCTCCAGTGGAGCCAACTTTGTACCACGATTTGCGCTTTCCCCTCGGTCGGATTTCATTTTTAAGTCCGACCGATCTCTGTGGAACCAGCGCTTTAATGGGTAACAAGGGGGAAAGGTAGTATGAACAATTAGCAATTTGAGGAATAGGCACAGAGTACCTAATAATATGAGCAAACATAAAAAAAAAAATATGGGTATTAGGGACAGATATATGAGTCAAATATGAGGGATGTGCAGAGTTGGGGGATAGGCACAATGATAAGGAATGTACTGTTAATCAATAAAGGCTTATATAGCAGACAAATCGTGCAGATTTAACATGAGGGATGAGGCTCTGAGGGATAGTCACCATGAGGGATAGGTAAAATGAATGATAGTCAGATTGGAGATAGGTAGACTAAAGGAAAGAAGGAACAAATAAGATAAGGTAAGGTAAGGGGTAAGCATCATAAGTTAAAATTGGTTTTAAGAGATAACCAGATTTAAGTGTAGATGTTTTGGATTGAAGAGATAGGCAGGATGAGTGATAGGTGCACAATTGATATACTGTATGTGGGATAGGCAGAGCAATGCACAGGCACAGAACTTGTCTGACTGAGAGATAAGCAGACATTTGGGTATGTGGATTACGGTATCAACTCTGATTGACATGTTGTATGTTTAAAGATTTCCAATCACTCTCAATATCATTTTTGTACATTTTCAGAATATTTTCCTTATCAAACATCATTTTTCGGTACTTTTGGTCAGATTCTGAGACCACTATTTATGGGTTTAGCAGAATTTTTTGGTTAAGATGGTCCCTTTGTTTGATTTTGTATCCCTTTCATGAAGATACATGATACAAGATGGTCTGTAGGTAAAGATCTCTACTCCACCCCCAGCCACAGCATATCCGGTACGGTGACAGGGCACCCGCGGTCAGCCTATTGGATAGGCTGACTTTCCTGTCACTGGTCACCCATCCTGTGTACAACCAATAGGGACAGTATCATTAGGGTTTAGGGCTGTTCCTTTAGTTCTATTAGAAGAGAGGGATGTGATCATGGTTTGAATAAACCATAATTTCTATAAAAATTTCTTTTCTATACCTGGAATATAGTATAGAATTCTATTCTATATATTATAGAAAAAGGATAGAAGCTTATGTAGGAGAAATGCACCTCCAGCCTTTATATACTACACCCAGAGTGCAAGTCACAGAAAGGGTTATGGGTTGTGCAATACTATTTGATAGGCTGACAATGCTGTCACCAGTGACAAGTGACCGAAAAATCATGCAGCGTATCCAAAGCGCTGACTGCCGCCTCTCTGTCACCGTTAGGAATACTCTGACTGTAGACGCATGGGGTGGCCACAGGTAACAGATCAAGCAACCGGCGACCCCCTGGGCGTCAGTACTGATCCTTACTACACGATTTCTGTGATTCTGAGTGCTTTTCCTGGATATTCCCATGCACATACCTGTCGATATTGCATGGCATGATGAATGCATCATGGCTTTTGTAAGGTATGCGGTTATCCAAGGATAACAGGCACCCAGTGCAGATATCCATGGATAACAGGTACACCTTACATGTCATATGTTACATGTTAAAACCTAGGAGAATTCTATTGCCAAGGGCAGGGGTAGAACCCATACCCTACTTATCCCAAATCCAACTCCCTATGCATTGCACCACAGGGACTGACGAGAATAGCAGCATGTCAAACCTTACCGCCTTCAGTCAGTAGCATGTCGAGTCCCGGTCCTGGCATAGAGGTGATTTCTTTTTTATTGAATTTATTGATATTCTATTGATTATTTATTGAGGGGGTTTTCATGTAATAAAATAAGTAGTTAATGGATAATTCATGACTTGTGTGTGTTAACAAAGGATAATTAAACTTGGGCTGCCCTCTCGTTTAGTTATCCTTTGATAACACACACGCGTCAGGAATTATCCATTAATTACTTGTTCCCTATAGTAGGGTGTTACATTGGCCCGGCAGATCTGTGTCCTTGCTGCGGGAATCCATAGATTTCAGAAACTGTGCCACATATATACTTCTCAAAAAATTATTATTCATCTCTAAGAGATGATAATGGTGTTGAATTAAAGCCAATGAATGGGCGCATGTGACAGTCATAAGTATTCTTCCTTAATCCTATAAGTATATATTCATGTCATAAAAGGCCTGTTAATAGCAGAGAGATTTCAGGTTTCTCTCTGCGTGTACATGCAGTCCATGACACCATGTACCTCAGAAGGGGCGCTATATATACCACCTCAGTCAAAGCCATTTTGCCAGGACACTATACATGACACAATAATCTAATTAACAGGGATTATTCTATGGATATATGGGTACATTGAACCGTTTGAACATTTATGATTGCACTTGAGGTTCAGTCTACAGGTTAAAATCTATCGGATCAATGCTCACAGGGTATGGAAAAAAAAATAATATCACAAATGTTTAGTAGACCCTTTATAAAAAAAAAAGGATATTGAATAATTAAATACATCTGTAATATTTTCCATATCTATTGATGTATTCTGTCGAACCTAATCCCATTTATGGTCATACTATCACAAGGAATCTGTAACCTTGTCAAGTGTTAAACATATATTTGAAAGATATTGAATCATACTTAATCATTGTGAAAAAATTACAGCTTTATTTATGATACATTTTGAGATATTTAGATATAAAGACCATGAATCTTCCTTTACCAGGCTGTTTGCCTGCACGCAGAGTGGCCAGTCATAGTGTGTCATGCTTCACTGACTACTACATATAGGTACCTTGCACCGCATAACTAGGACAAAAATACATAGATTCTTTCTTTAATGTAAAGAATTTCCATCTCATATCATGGATTCTATTGCGTTTTATAAAACAGCTGGCAGTGCTCTGCTGCACGATAGAAGTGACCTTGAGTGCATTATAGGAATACAGTGCACGACTGAGCAAGGTCGCCATAGTTGTAAACCAGTCAGGTACCCTTAATTCTTCCTAGATATACCTTGATTGGGTACTTGATTGATTGGAATGAAATGTAAAATGTTTTATAAAGACAATAGACAACTCCTTCTTCACATCTTGACTGCCTGTTGTCATATAATTAATGCACCCAGATGCATTCGTGCATTATAGGACAACAGACAGCCTAGATGTGAAGAAGATCGTTGTCTATTATCTAAACTTGAAGTGGATATATGCTTTAAAAAGTCTGATGGAAATAAAATGGAAATATTAACAAAAGCTGCAAGGTATTTCACTTCCCGGTATAAACCCATACATATGCATGAACCGCACCCCCTTTATTGGAACAAAGCAAAAAGCCAACATTTGTGTCTGAAAGATTGCCATCTCTTGTCTAATGAATTAAATATGCAAAACCCTCTATATAAGCCCCACCCTTGAGACTCTATAAGCGGCAGGAGACCCCTGAAATGGCCCATAAACAGCGGCTCATACGCGAGGTTTTATGGTGGTTACTGAGACATGACAGGATCGTGTGTAGGCCTACCTACAGTAAAACCTCGCATGTAAGCTGCACCCGCATATAAGACACACCCGTGTATAAGACACACCCACATATAAGCCGCCCCCACGTATAAGCCGCAACCCAACTTCAGGAGAAATCTATAACCCAGACCTGAGACCTGAAATGGTTCCCATTCCTAACTATAGTCTATATACGTAAAACCACGTGTATGAGCCGCACCCTGACTTATATGCAGGGTTTTAAGGTATGTATTGGTAAGCTGCTTTTTTGGAGGTGAGTGGTTACTAGTTGATATCTGAGACTTCTTCTTTTATATCTAAACCTAAAATATCGTGAGTGGTACAAATAATTTTGCAGACTTCAAATTCTGGTTAAATTTCAGGAAGATCAGAAATCCTCCTCAAAAACATAACCAATGGACTTAATAAATTTAGGTATTATAGTCATCCACTTCATTATAATCCTTGCTGCCTTGATCAAATCATATTCTTGTTAATATTTTTGAATGAATGATGGGGATTCTTGGAAACTAACCTCATAATATATCTCTGTTACCACTGGTTTTCTTAAAATGACCTCGAGCTTCCTGTAATTATGAATGGTGGATTTTGTATACGTGCGTCACGACACATCAGCTGAACTATCAGGGCAGAACTACACTTGGTGGCGTCCTTGGTACACTTTTTTTAGGTGATTCTTGACATTGTTGATTCTCTTTATTCCCATTACGCCAGAGCTTTCCTAAGATCTAACCTCCCCAAAGAATCAGCATGGTCCGCAAAAATACACATATCCAAGAGATTAACAGTCATTAAAATCCAAAATCAAATTTCATAATTTGAAATTGATTTTTTACTTGAAAACCTCTAAAAGCGCTCATTCTAGGACAAAATGCTCAGACAATGTCATTACAGTACACAAACCCGGGGGGGGGGGGGGGCTACTGAGTATTTGATGGTTAGTTTCAACTGCTACAGCACCCCATTTTAGCTGGTTCACAGCCCCTTGGAAAGCAGCTCAATTTTTACAGGCCCCTATCGTCAAGGAAGTCAGATAGCAGCCCCACTTTTGGGGCCGGCCCTCTTCCAAGTAAAAATAAGGTTTCAGATGATACATGTAGTATTTAGGAATTTCACAGCCTTAGAATCATCATATATGCAAATATTAAATGATCCCAATATCAGTCTGATATGGCAATATTTCAGAAAAACTCTGATATCACACTAGGAAACTGTGATATCAAAGTTAGAAAACCCTGATATCAAATCCAAAAATTGAGATCAAATGTAGAACCTCTGATAACAGGGGGTGAACATTTGGTTTGCCACATTCGTATATTGATCAACCCCACCCAAATTGATGCATTTGCTCTATTGTGACGTCATAGAAGACACCAAAGAAGCTCCCTGCATTCCCTTATAAAAGCAGATATGATCATAAGTATGCCTGGATCTTTTTATTCAATATAAAGTCTACCAAAAGAGGGCATCATGAAAATATGGTGGTCTTTTGCTTTAAAGGATTAAAGGGTCAATATCCTCTGTGCGGCTTGCTGCCATACGACTCCATGCCATACGACTCCATGCCATATGACTCCATGCCATACGACTCCATGCCATACGACTCCAAGGCCGCTCAGCAGGGGCGGATCCAGGGGAGGGGTCCTGGGGGTCAGGACTCTACAGTATCTAAAATCTATAAAATTTCCACAAGATTTTCTAACGTGACCCAATGTGCACCAGTGAGACCACATAGGCATCTAAGCATTAGGTGTGCCTTATGCATGGGATACTATGTTTGGTCCCCCAGGTAATTTTCTATTACATTTACATCCCATTAAATGGGTGCATCAAAATACTGTGCGCTGTAATGAGTTGACATTTTTTTTTGGTGAAATTTCAAAGTTTTATTGATGGTAGGCTCCAATTCACTTTCAAATAAAACTACTAGATTCACACCCAATGATACAGAAATTTCTTAGATGCTTAGACTACCATGTTAAAATCAATATTTCAAAAAATTCCTTGGGGGATGAGCTGTCAAAACTCTATCAAAGAACAATGTATGGTATCAGGATATAAATTTGCTTCCCTTTCCTATACCAAAGTGTTTTAAATATAGGTTTGATGATAATGTTATAAGATTTTCTTTGGGGATGACCCAAAACTCCACCAGTGCATAAACATACTCCTGATGGTACACCAAAATGCTTTAAACTTTAAGGTTAACATAATTTTTCAAAAAAAAAATCCCAGGGGTAGGGGCAGGCCCCACACCCCATTAAGGAATAATATCTAAAAATACTGCATTCACATCTGAGGCTAGTTGAAGCCCTTGAACTCAAGATTTTGACATCTATATTTCAAAATTTTCTTGAGGGACCAGCCCCTAAAATCTCACAAAGGACAAAGCACTACCACATAAGATTTGCATCCCCTTCATGGAAACCTGCCCACCCTAGGTTTACACCAAAATGCTATAAAATTTGGAGTTTGATACATATATTTCTACAATTTTCTAGAGGACATGCCAAGCCTCCCTAAAACACCATTGTGGAATCAAAATTCATAAGATTTACATTCTCTGTTCTCATAATCATGTGTTTACTGTTGATGGTACACCAAAATGCTTAACTGGATTGGGATCTAGAAATGCACCAGAATGCACTGGTTGATGTCTAGATTTTTTTTAAAATTTCCTTGTGGGAGCATACCCCCAAACCCCCCTACATATGTTGCGATGCAGCGCTTGTAATGTCACGCCGTTGCACTTGCGACATTGTGGCGCTGCGCTTGCGGCATTACCCCCATAAACCAGGGTTGGACCCCCCTTTTCAAAATCCTGGATCCGCCCCTCCAGTCAGGTGTATCCTTGGTATTGCTTTTCTTTTACAGACAGTGCAGCAGCAGTTTTTACTGGGTTAGATATAGTTAGTACCAAGACACACACCAATACACACAGGAGGTGGTCTCTTTGGATGTATATAATAAGATAGAGGCTTTCAGAGCATTGTAAAGGGAAGTTTTGCTGTCTTTGGCTACACCAACCAACCATGCTGTCCACAAAGGTAAGTGAATATTGGTATTTTACTGTGATGCCTCGTGTATAAGGTGCATCCTCCATATACAGTAAAACTTCGTTATAAGGAGGACCTTGGGAAAAGTCAATTTGCTCCTTATAAGCAAGGCCTCCTTATAAGCAAGGTCTGCCCCTGTAGAGAGATCTGGGTGTGAGTGAAGAAACCCTGGTACCTCCGTAGTCCGTCTACAACTCCCTACAGATGTTCAAAGGGGCTGCCCAGTCAACAAGAAAAATGGGTTTCAACATTTTAAAACGTTTTGCCATGATAAGGAGCCATAGGGAAACGTTTTGAAACGTTTTGAAACGTTTTTTGTTGACTGGGTGGGTGCGACTGAAGAAGTCCTGCTACCCCCTAGTCCATCTACAACTCCCTATAGATGTCCCTATAGATGTCCCTCCTGTACCCACTTCCCAAGACTATAAAAAAGATATACAAGAAAGTCTGGACTTACATCCAGTAGTTCAACAAATAATATATTGGACAATACCATCAGTCCACATAGGCAATACCACCAGCCTAATTGAGGGAGCCTGCTCCCTCTTAAAAACAGAATCTCGAGAGTCAAATGCAACATCTCAAGAATGATTCGTACATATTGGAACCATTAACTTGGAACCTGCTACTAACATTTTTTTAACCTATTACTACTAGGTTAAGTCATGGCCTTAAGCCTGATCTCAGAATATTATTATTATTACTATTATTATCACTATGATATATATTCTCAAGAATTATGGTGTTATTAACGGATCACTGGTATTAAAACAGTGGACTGGAAAAGATCCAAATACAGGCAATCTTATTCATGCCTACTCTTTATTCAGTATAAATTAAAGAAATTCAATCAAACATGTTCAAAGGGGCTGGGTGCGACTGAAGATGTCCTGCTACCCCCTAGTCTGTCTACAACTCCCTACAGATGTTCAAAGGGGCTGGGTGTGACTGAAGAAGTCCTGCTACTCCCTGGTCCATCTACAACTCCCTACAGATGTTCAAAGGGGCTGGGTGTGACTGAAGAAGTCCTGCTACTCCCTAGTCCATCTACAACTCCCTACAGATGTTCAAAGGGGCTGGGTGTGACTGAAGAAGTCCTGCTACCCCCTAGTCCATCTACAACTCCCTCCTGATATTCAAAGGGGCTGGGTGCGACTGAATAAGTCTGCCTGCCCAGTCTGCCCACCCCCTCTTATAGGTCTTCAAAGAAGCTATGTGCAACTGAAGAAGTCCTGGTACCTCTTCAGTCTGCCCACCACTCCCTACAAATGTTCAAAGGAGCTGGGTTATCATCCAAAAATCCCTCCTTTTATTATATGGCTAATATCGACGACACTATAGGTTAGTACTACTTATTCCGTATTCAATGGGGGGGGGGGGGGTGGAATACGATCCTCGCATATTCGGCAGCGCCATTTTGAAATTTATACAGAGCTAACTAGTTTCGTATTTAGGTATGGTTATTAGAAGTTTTACGCAAAAAAAGAATGATAGAACTAGTTAAATAATATGTTATGAATGGTCTAAGGTGTCCACGACCCGTGAATAATTTCGCATCGTATGCACAGAGGTTATGGAGAATCTTCATCCTTCTAAGAGGGTTTTCTTACTATAGGAATGTATAAAAATGAATCTGGAAAAGAGAATATGCTCCTTATAAGCAAAGTCTCCCTATATCCGAGCCCCTTATAAAGAAGTTTTAGTGTACCCTGAGTTGAAGGATCAGCTATGAGACAAATCTATAGGGTTTGGATCATGAAGCCATTTCTAAACACGCTACGACTATATCAATTTAATGACATTACAACCTTGTAGTAAGATGTACATTATGCCAGGGGTATGTTGAATGATTAACGATCACCAAATGGCCCAACAATCACCATATTCATATTCTAGAAGGAAGTAAGACATCTAAACGATCACCAACTATCTTGTACAAATCAAATTGCACAAGGTCATAGTACAAATAGTCCTGCACAATGTACAACAGCACTACTTGTTCTATAGTTGTAAATAGTCTGGGCTCTTGTCCAGAAATCTGTACGGTTTTGTGTAGTGCAATTGACATCTACAATCATAATTGTACAAATTTAACAATTGTGATCGTAAAAGATTTCAAAAAGGCCCAAATTGTTATATAATTAATCCTTTTGAAACATACTACTGCAGCACTACCACTGCCCTACTAAATCTCATGTAATTACTATATATAAGTATACAGAGCAGTCGTAGGGCATTATGTATACGATCACTGGCACTAACCTTGAAGCTAAGAAAATTTACCCTCTTTTTAGCCAAAAAGCCAGCGCGCTACTATAGATCAAAGAGGGGCGCGAAAATTCTCCGAGCCTCCAGCTTTTTTATAACTTTGAAACATGGAGAGTCTGAAAAGTCTTGGTGTGAATTTTTCCAGCAGGTTCAAGGTCATTGCAAGATCATCATAAATATGTCACCAAAATGACTAACCTAAGGAGTTAATGGTTTGTCTTCCAGGTTTTCAAGCCTTAATGCTATCTACATTAGATATCCTCATCTGAGGCATGCCACCATGTCATAAGGGTTCAGTAAAAGGGGTTACAGATGAAAATATGAATGGTTATGTAGACGAAGTATATATATTTATCACACATCAGCTATTTATCAATATGAATTTAAAACAACTTTGTTTAAATTGTGTTCTTGAATGCATCAATGGTTATTCAGCATCTGTTATCACATCCTATGAATGTTTTAATGGATTTGATGAAATAAAACCTGAACATCTTTCAAGACCCGATGCGGAAAATACACACAAATTAGATACCATCAGGCTGCAATGTGCTTTTTTCCAGATGTGGAAAAGAACTCACCTCTTTTTCAAACAAAGATATTATGTGATTTTCTTTATTGTACTGACTTTCTGTCTTCCAAAATCTATTCCCAGATAGGGTATGACCTGATTTGGCATAATGATGGTTTCCATGGCACCCGCCTTAAGAAGTGAATATGGCTCTAAAACTCATTTTGGCATTCCATAGGGCCATTACAAGTGTAGCTATTCCCACCTCTATTGACTTTTAGCTTTATAAAAGTCTCATTATTGTGTTGCTATGGTAGGCAGCTGCCTAGCAACAGACATTCCTTTTTATAATTCTTAGAATCCATGAAAATATCAGTCTTTTATGTCTGTACATATATTACTTTACTACTACCCTAAATTCAAGTCAAAGTCTCTGAAGGTGATCTTTTTATTGAATGTTGCTAGGGTAGGTGTTTGCCTAGGAACATGCATAACATTTCACTTTTCCCTAGAAACCATGTAAACTATCAATCATAAGGATTATATTATAAATCATACCTCACAGCTAGCACCAAAAGTGCTATATTCTTATTGCTAGGGTCCATGGGTGCCTGCCAGCAGATCTCATCTACCTAGCTTCCAAGGATACATACCCTGAAATGCCTAGCTTTCTTTAGTAGGTGTCCTAGACTGCCTGATGGTCATTTGTTAGTGTATAGGGCTGTCATATCCAATGTTCCCATTATGGACCCCTCTGGGAACGGGCTGATGGATTCTACCTTATTTATAAAGTCATTTGTATCCTTTAATATATGATTTCATTTTTGGTACCAAAGGTTTCAGAAAATTGCCAACAAAAGCGGAGACCTTTTCGGTAGCACATCCATTCCCAGAGACCACTGGTCTGCCAGGAGGTGGTGACACCTTCTTATGGATTTTGGGTAGGAAGGTTTTAATGTGTGTAGGGCACCAGCCATCTTATTTGTGATCTCGCCATTTTCTTACATACTGTCAATTTTGGCTTCAACCTCTTTACTGAGAGTTTTAGTGGGGTCATGGGTCAATGGCCTGTTTACACTGTCATCATTGAGTTGGTGTGTTGCTTCCTCAATATGACACTGTGATTGTCTGCAGGTTTGATGATAATTTCCTTATTCTTTGACAAGTCCCTCAGGGCTTTTTTCTCTCCCTTGGTCAGATTTTGTTTGATCTTCCTGGCATTATTGTTCTGAGATGAAAGATATGTATCTCATTAATTGCAATAAAAGTCTCAAGGTTTTGAGAACCCGGGGGTGGAGCCCATTTGCTGGGGTTCTTGAGTTCTTTGGCCAAATTTTTATCCTCAAAAGGGAGAAAGGTAACCATACTGGGTTTCGGGGGTTCTGAACTCACCAGTTCATCCCCCCTATTTTTTTCCTTCTCAAAAAATTGGTTTATTCTCAAAGATCTGTGAAATTTGTCAGGTTCCATTTTGAGGGATCCCTCATTGGTTTTCGATTGAGTGGGACAAAAATTCAAGCCTTTTTCCAAGAGACCGTTCACAAGCAGTCAGTCTCTTGGAAGAGAGGTTCACTACTATACCCTTTTCATCTTGGGACACAGTACTCTGTGTCTCATGATAAATGCTACCTGTGGTTTTATTGGATTTTGTTTCGATTCTTGTTGCCGGTGGCATGTTTGTTTGGTTGACCATTAACTACAATATTCCGCTGCCTAGCTTGGTATGGTTTGTCTCGTTTATCTATTAATGAATGATCAGAAACAGAAGAAGACACATACTGTTCATCAGTTTTATTACAGATGGACATGTTCATTTCAATAGTTACATTGCTCTGAATGGGATCAATACTGATGCTGTTGAGAATGCAAGACTGGGAATTTTGGGTAGTAGTCTCTTCTTGGACTTCTTGCCTCCATGTCCTTCTTGTTGCCCACTGGCCTCTTGTATGGGTGGGAGTTGTTCTTCCTCTCCTGCTGGCGCTGGCCCTGTTGAGGTCCTGACTTGGCCCCCTGAAAAAGCACCTGTGGGAGCTGTTGTGGGCCTGTTGAGCAAGAAGGTTGCTGACTATCATTGGACCCTGGACCAGACTTGGTCTTGGGGCCAGAGAAATTAGCATACAGATTGGACCAGCTAACTACATCTAACATGTGCTCTTTTGAGGTAACCTTGCGGCCATGAAGATTCTGGAGGCTAGCAGTGAGTTCAGCCTTTTCCTGGACAGTGTCCAGAGTGTGGGCATGGGGGAAGAGACCATCGATTCCCTGTTGAGAAGAGACAGAGTCAGTATTGAGCTTATGATATTTTACATGTGCAAAACTATCATGAGTTTTATCAATAGATTTATGTTACCTTTAAAAGGTAAACTCTACTGGTAAAGGTGGAGATTCTATTACCATTAAGTCTTGGTATTGTCTCCACCGAGGTGGAGACAGTACCCACAGCCTGAAGGGCACCAGGTTGCTGTGTAATTGACACTGTAGGTGTGTAGGTTACTTGCGGCCGTGGGGACGGTGCGCCTGGCAGTGTTTGGTGAGGCATGACTAACCTGCACCCTTGGTGTGAATAACACCAAACCGACCCCGTATAGGGACAGCTCCACTAAGAGGTTTTAGCTTTTTTATGCTAGTTTCAGATACTTCTGGATCCATAAAGCAGCTAAAATGTTCACCTTTTGCCTGTCTTTATTATGAGAACGCTTACGAGAGGACCTACTGCTCCCTGTAAGCTGGATTGTGTCAACAAATGTGTTAACAGTGTTCGCAAGAGTGGAAATGTCAGATTGAATTAATTCAATTGATATATCAGTGGGGCAGGAAGGAGTTTGTGTGCATGTAGGCTGACATTTTCTAGAACAGTAGTATAGAGAGCTTTTAAATTTGTCAAAACTAGGGTAGCTCAGTACAATGGCAAGTAGTAGGGTAACTTTAGTAGGAGTTACCCTAGTACCCTGCATTAACTTGGGTGGAGGCTGTGTCATGACACATGTGTCAGTATAGGTGATAGGTGAGGCTGCTTCATACTTGCTCTGCCAGCATGGGGGGGGGGGATGTCATGACACATGTGTCAGTATGGGCTAGGGTGTGTCATGACACATGTGTCAGTATGGGTTAGGGTGTGTCATGACACATGTGTCAGTATGGGTTAGGGTGTGTCATGACACATGTGTCAGTATGGGTTAGGGTGTGTCATGACACATGTGTCAGTATGGGTTAGGGTGTGTCATGACACATGTGTCAGTATGGGTTAGGGTGTGTGATGACACATGTGTCAGTGGGTTAGACTGTGTCATGACACATGTGTCAGTATAGGTGAGGCTGTGTCATGACACACTTGTCAGCATGGGTGAGACTGTCATGACACATCTGTCAGTATAGGTGAGGCTGTGTCATAATTCCTGTGTCAGCACGGGTTAGGGTGTGTCATGACACATGTGTCAGTATAGGTGAGGCTGTGTCATGACACATGTGTCAGTATAGGTGATAGGTGAGGCTGCTTCATACTTGCTCTGCCAGCATGGGGGGGGGGATGTCATGACACATGTGTCAGTATGGGCTAGGGTGTGTCATGACACATGTGTCAGTATGGGTTAGGGTGTGTCATGACACATGTGTCAGTATGGGTTAGGGTGTGTCATGACACATGTGTCAGTATGGGTTAGGGTGTGTCATGACACATGTGTCAGTATGGGTTAGGGTGTGTCATGACACATGTGTCAGTATGGGTTAGGGTGTGTCATGACACATGTGTCAGTGGGTTAGACTGTGTCATGACACATGTGTCAGTATAGGTGAGGCTGTGTCATGACACACTTGTCAGCATGGGTGAGACTGTCATGACACATCTGTCAGTATAGGTGAGGCTGTGTCATAATTCCTGTGTCAGCACGGGTTAGGGTGTGTCATGACACATGTGTCAGTATGGGTGAGGCTGTCATGATTGCTGTACCAGCATGAGTTAGGGTGTGTCATGACACATGTGACGGCATGGGTTAGGATCTGTCATGACACATGTGTCGGCATGGGTTAGGGCGGGGATTAGGGTCTCTGAAGTATTAATTAGTTTATCAATTAGACTACCGGGGTTTTGTACATATAGATTATGGGAAGGAATGGCAACCATCTCAGGCTTCCGTTGCAACTTATAGCATTCTCCCAAACTCAGGGTGCGGCTTATACATCGGTGCAGCTTATACACGGAATTTTACAGTATGATATATCTTATCAATTCCATGTCTGATGGACACTACTGACTAAATATGACACTAGGTGATACTATTTTTTTACACATCTCCCTTAAGTAGGGCCCTAGACCCCTAAAATGGACATGGCGACATGGGCATTTTTGAACTTAGTGACATGGGACATTGGCACCTTCTTAAAATCGACATGGGGACATGAGCTTTTCTTAAAATCGACACAGTGACATGGACATTTCTTAAAATCGACACAGTGACATGATCATTTCTTAAAATCGACATGGGACATTGGGGACCCCCATCAAGGGCCCCTTAAGTAAAAGGCCCCACCCCACTCTAAACTCATACATGGGCGTGGAAAGCAGGGGGGGGGGACAGGGGGGACATGTCCCCCCCCCCACTTTTGGCCAACTCCTCAAAAGGTCAAAACTAAAAGGTCAAGCAAAGGGAGGTTAAAGATTGCAGAAAACCCCACTGGTCCCACCCACTCTGAAACTGCTTCCCACGCCCCTGGTCATGGGAAGGCCATTTATGCTATATCTTCTCCATTTGTATTTTTATCATATGATCTGGTCGACTGGTTTCTAGTAAACAGGGAGACACTGTTCTTTTACTGTGATGTGAGAAAGAAAACCTTTGAAAACTCCACTTAAACTCAAACTACTTCCTTCTCTGCCCCAGACCCGGAGGTTAATTCAAAACATCCTGGGATCACAACCCCAGCGATCTTAGGAATCATTTTACCTTATCCTATTAAGCGATCTTAAGATCAGACTGCGTTCACATTTCCTAGCCAGCACTAAGATCGCATCGATCTTAGCCACAACCCTCCTACACTATTCCAAGAAGTACTGACTAGGCACAGGGTAAGAGTCCCAAAATAAAGGAATAGCTGTGGAGTCACTCTTCTTCACAAGAGTGGTTATACCATCGTTCCCCGTCCCCATATGGGCTAAGAAATATATTAGATTCCATCTGTAAATAAGGTAACTTTAATGCAAATGTTCAACCAGGATAAAATAAAAATATCTTACCTCAATAGAGAGAGACATATGCAGCAAGAGGATACCAAAGGGAGTGGGGTAGGACTTCACTTCAAAACTTGAGAAGGAAGAATTACCTTAGAGTGCCCTTAACGCATGAGTAGGCCTAAGGGCCTTCAAGGACTCCCCTGTTTATGTATATGCAGCAGGCTATTCACTCTTTTAATCAGGAGTGTTCCCTGTGAGTGCTCTTGTACTCAGGTGAAACCACTATGCAATTCTTTCACTAAGATCGCAGTGATCTTAGTGCTGGAAAAGGAACAGTAAAGTGATCCCAGGACTCACTATTCCTGACAGGCCTGCAACCACTGCATTAGATAGGGTAGACTGGCCAGGCCTTATGATATGTGCCTACACTAAGATCGCTGGGGTTGTGATCCCAGGATGTTTTGAATTAAGCTCCCGGGCTCCTAGGTCACACATGGGGACGCCATCCCCTGGAGGGTCTTGCCAAAAAGGAAATGAGAACCAAAAGAGAAAATGGGGGCGTTTATGTATTGGGAAATTACTTTTTTACAACTCCGTTTAGATGAACATGTACCTTTTTTTGCAGAATTCTGCTGTAAAACTTTGGCAATGTTATAAAAACCAGGTAGGGCTCTACGTTTCTATCAGTTCTGTTTGAATTTTTTTTACCAGGTTCTTCCTCGTTATCTTTTGGTAAAACCCTCCAGAGGGAATGGTGGTGCTGGCAGATGCAGTGGGGCTCTTAACCTCTGAGAAATAAAAAAAAAAAGATGTCAGAAACATATCTCATATCAAAACTAGGAAAACAGTCAATTTAGTCATAATATGATAGACAAAAGAATAATAACCAATGGCATCAGTAACAGGGGGGGTCCTTATCTTATTTCTTATCTGCGATCTTATCACAACTCCTCGCTTATGACCATATACTGCTCTGCCCTCAATACTTTCTTATATCCTCCCCATGGTAAAACGTGAGTAAAGAAATATGTGAGAGAATTTTGAAATGGAATTGAATTGAACCCCTGTCCTTCTCAGATACAACCCACCCTTCTGTCAGTCTGCCTTCCACTACTTAGTCCACCCTTTAATTACCCCCACCCCTGTACAACCACTATCTGTGTAAAGAGACACCATCTACAGTACTATAGTTAGAGGCTGACCACCCAACTGCTATCTGTGTAAAAATAACACTATGTGCATCAAATGCCCGACCCATGTTTACCTCTCTATTTTTCTGTTTAACAATAAACAGTGAGTTAAAAAATCATACATGGGTCTAAATTCATATGCATGTGAGTTATTGAGTGGAAAATGTTTAATGTTATTTTCACAGCTATTAGGTCATATTCATGGCAAGGAGACTACATCTATGAATGTGTTGATGCTCACTCATGTGCATCACACACACATCAAGGGGATAGGAAGGAGGGGATATAGATGCTTTTAGGGAGTGATCATTTTTATAACGACAGGAGGAGGGGGGCTGATGGGTTTGACGGGTGTGTGTGTGTGGGGGGGGGGTTTAGAATCTTTTTGAATCCTTGGCCGGGGGATGTCAAAAAATTTTCAACCCCTCTGAGGGGGGTTAAATTTAGGGGTTGAATTTTTCACTGAAGAAAAACCGTGTTTTACTATAGGTTAAAAGGGCGCGTTCGTGTGCGATTTTCGTCCCCTATGGGGTGGTCAAAACATTTTTACCCCCTGTTGTTAAATAATGATCACTCCCTTAAGTGGGTTAGGGAAGCCCGTCAGGTGAATGGCATGTACTGATGTTTAGTTGATAATTCAGGTGACGATCACTGAACAGGCAGGCATGAGTCGTTGGTTGGTGCCAGGAGGGGTACATATCGGCTGCCCCACTTACACCTCCTTCACCCCAAATCGAGTGTACCAGCATCTCCCCCTACCTGTAAATGGGAAAAAGTAAGTCGCTCCTTCTTATGCTATCAGTTTCTTAGTCCATCATATTAAAATAAATGATAAAATGAAAAAGAATTGTGGAATCATTTTCATCAAGGTCAGCAAGATGGTTCTTTAAACTCCTTGGGTATTGTCTTGCAGGTTTGAAAAAGATTATTGAGGAATTCAATCAGAATGGCACTTATTTGTATCATAGCGATCAATTCATGTTTTTCAGGCGACCCCAACGTCCTTGTTGGTGTCACCCATGCATGGCTCTGGTTGTGTCGGTAGTGGTGCTCCTCCTCATCCTCGTCATAGCTCTACCACTGTTATTCCTGTTACCAACAGGTCCAGGTAAGTATTACTCAGATACCCAGATAGTGTTATCATGGTACCCAGATAGTGGTACCATGGTACCCAGATAGTGTAAACATGGTACCCAGATAGTGTTATCATGGTACCCAGATAGTGGTACCATGGTACCCAGATAGTGTAAACATGGTACCCAGATAGTGTAAACATGGTACCCAGATGGTGGTACCATGGTACCCAGATAGTGGTACCATGGTACCCAGATAGTGTAAACATGGTACCCAGATAGTGTAAACATGGTACCCAGATGGTGGTACCATGGTACCCAGATAGTGGTACCATGGTACCCAGATAGTCTAAACATGGTACCCAGATAGTGTTATCATGGTACCCAGATAGTGGTAACATGGTACCCAGATAGTGTAAACATGGTACCCAGATAATGTTACCATGGCAACCAGATAATGTTACCATATGGTACCCAGATAATGTTACCATATGGTACCCAGATAGTGTTAACATGGTAACAGATATTGTTACCATGGTAACAGATAGTGTTACCATTGGTAACAGATATTGTTACAGATAATGATTAAAGTTAATTGAAGATATAAATGTTACAGATGGTAAGAGATAATTTTATCATGGAAACAGATAATGGCTTTTACTGCATAAAAGAACATTGCATATGGTGATAAAACCGTCAATGATAGCTTAGCAAAGGCCTATGGTAAACAATGTAAAAAGAAATTTTCCCAAGGGGATAACTTGGTGGGTAGCTTACATATGGAAAGTTTTTAGCTCTATTCTCATTGATAATACAGCTATATGAGGTTTAAAATTTATTGATTTCACAATCCTGCAAGCCTTAATATCAAGAGCAGGGATATACAATGTAATAAATATCCCTGCTCTTGATATATAATTTCTTTTTCGAAATATACCTCTAGAGTTCACAGAAGATGTCACAGTAGAAGTGAGCACCCTGGAGTACCCATACATAGAGAATCTTTTACAACGTGACGCGCGACTCTTCTACTCCTATGAACATGGCTTCTGCAGGAATGTAAGTAATCTATTTGTATTTTATACAGGATGTTGATTACCATTGAGCCTCGTAAAATAACACCCATTTGTCATTAGGGAGTGGTAAGTTTTCAACAACATGGGAGGAGTGGTGGTTTGGGGGAAGGGGCAAAAAAAATCAGACCCCTTTTTTGGGGGGGAGGGGGGAATAATGACCACCCCCTTATGTTGCATCAGGTATTAACCAGTAGATTAGATTTTTATGCTTCCTTTCTATTGTAATAGGAATAGTAACATGATTGGTTTCCATTATCATTACTATTGATATGGGATATGGAATGTTAATATTGTGAAAATAATAATTCTACTCACAGTTCAGGATGATAATAGCTGCACTGTCGTACCAAGTCGAATATGGAGACTGCAGGCTTCAGGCCATTTCACAGTATGTTATCTTATTATAGCAAAATGGGAAATATGTATACAGGGGGGAATTTTGGAGAACTAAACAAATAATTCCTCAATTATTTGTAAGTTATTACGTGATGCATCTGGAATCACGGTTATTGATATGGCTTTATGACAAAGATGTATATATGGTGATCTATCGCTCTGTGACATCTTTCATGATGCCAAAGTAGTTTTGGAAAATGAAGCTATGTAAATGATATGCCCTACTGTATGATATAAGTCACAGGTATATGTGAAGAGCAGTGATATCCACCTCAAGGCTAGTGCTCATAAAATTTATGCTGTTTGGTTCCAGGTACTTAGAGGATTCCCAGCCACTGTATGTATAATTGTACTGATTATCTTCGCTTTTAAAAGCATTCAAAATGAGGTTAAACTACCATACAACCCTGCGTATATGGCTAAAACCCTGCCATGGCTAAAGTCAGGGTTTTACGGGAGGAGTTCACATAGGTCCACTTTATGTATCATAAGATTATCATTATCCTGTAATACTTGAATTCCAGCTTTTTCTGGTAATTCCTTTGAAGTGCAAAGAAAACTAAAAGTTAAAGGAAACAGGCCAATCCTCTCATAATTAAAAGGCACCTTTTTACCCCAACAGGAAGATTGGCTCCATATTCACCTTCAAGCTGACCGTGGAGTCGTCCTCCCATATTTCCCGTTTCATGGTGGACAATGTACTGGATGCCATCATTGAGGCTGTCACAGCTGGGGAGGTGGGAGGGAGACTGCTGCTGTACTTGCAGGATACACGGGTGCTCGACTTCCCTGGTCTCAGGGACCCAGGTAAGGAACAAGTTAAGGCAATATGGGTGTTGGGGGGGGGGGGTATCAGGGACCCCGGTAAGTTAAAGGGTGGTTATGGTGAGGAGAGGGGGCTTGGGGGTGATTGTGTGGGTAGGGACGAACAGATGGTGAGATTTTAGAGACCACCTGGTTAATGTAGAGGATGAAGAGAAAAAGGTTCAAGAATCGAACCTTGTGGTACTCCAAACCCAACACCTCCTTCTTATTAGATTTAATAAGGTGGACTGTTTGTTTAAATATGGCTTAGAAAGTTGGTCAGTTATTTCATAGTGCATATCTCATCTATCCTTAATAACTAGCAGAGCGTGGTGTATACTATTGAATGCTTTACTAAAATCTATATACCAACTTTGAGGGTACCACGGTCCACATCTTCCATAGTCTGAGGGACCCAGATAGGTAGAAGTACCAACTGCAGGGGTAGACGTGGTGGACGTGATGGTGTGTGGGTATAGGGACTATCAGCTGGAAGGTGGGAGGAGGACTACTGCCTTACATAAAAGGTACCAGGGCCCTCACTTTCCCTGGTCTCCGGGACCCTGGTAGCTACAGGGAGACTGAGGACAGTGGGATAAATGTAGGGAAGGGGCTAGGACTAATTAACAGATTGGTAGGTTGAAGGCTGCTGCTGTCCTTACATGTTTTTTTTTTTTTTTTATAAAGAGGGTTCCTGTTATTATTGTAGTATTCCCGGCGACTGTAGATGTGTACCTGCTGCTGTCTGTTGGTGTGCTCGGTGTGCCGTATGTCCCAAACCTTGAGCAAAATAAAGCTGACGAGTTTCAGCAACTGCAGACAGCTCTCTGTGAACATGTGAGTACAGTGTTATGGATTTCATTAAAATGGTTAATTTGGCACAATCAAGGCCAATCACCTTATTTTCCTGAGGCAAACAATCTATACCAGTACAAAAAAATTATTTTGGTTTATGCCTGAAAAATGAAAGAAAAAACATAAGAGTTCCAGTAATATCAAAGAAGCTTATGCATACACTCACTGAACCAAAAGTGAGTATTCAAGGCTACACCTACTAGGTTATTGAACTGTGGTTTGTCCTTAAAAAGAATCAGTCAGAAGTAACACATTCAGAGGCGTAGGAAGCAAATCTTCATTGGGGGGCCCAGCGGGGGCCCCACCTTGACGGCCTTGAATTGTCGGCTCAAGCGCAATAACACCTATATATTCCTATATAAAATTTTTATAGAAAAGTAATTTCATTTTCCCTATCCCATTACTATATCAATCTAATTTGAGATGCAAAGTTTTAGCTTCTTGTTCAATTTATTATGAATTCTTGTCAATTTTTTGGGGGGCCCAGACATACTCAGGCCCCACCTCCTTTATGATTGGGGGGGCCCAGGCCCCCCTGACCCCCCCTTTCCTACGCCCCTGCACATCCTAAACAAGAGAAAACAAAAATTACTTTCACCATTAAAAGAAAATATATGGAATCAGCTTCTGTCAAAGTATGCATTGTGTGCTGATCAATAATTGACAGAATTTGATTTGGCAATGATAAAGAGTGAATGAGCAATTCAAATTTACAGTTCTTTATTTATACATATATTTACAGCTGGAGGCGACTGTTCAGTCAGTTACACCACCTGTAAAGGTGCTACAGTGTTCAATCAGCAGTATACAAGAGTAAGTCTTTTCCTGGGTCCTACCAAACTGTCCTTTTTTAAGAGCCGGGTCTTTGAATAAGCAAAGGTCTCGAATAAGTGCCGGGGTAGAGTGCTTTTAAAATTGATTTTTGTTCAATTGCACCGAGTTGGGGTCAAACCCTTTTTTTTCCTATGGGAAGGGGGTAAACGAGGCTAAAAATTGAAGTTCATGGATATTTTCTATTTTCATTAGGTGAGTAAGGGAGGGATCTTGCTTGCAAACCATAATTTTGCCCGTGTATTTTCGATATATAAAGCGGCAGAGTCCAATATAAGGGCCTTTTTAGGGGTATTTTGGATGTTTTTCATAGGGCCCAAAATGTTACGAGGCAAAGTCAAAAGAAAAAGCATTAACAATCAATAATAATTTGATTTTTCCATCAGCCCATGATATTTAGCATTATATATAATTGATGTAAAAACCATTTCCCTCATCTACCAGGAGTTATTGCTAAAATCCTTTTAGTATAATGGAACCATACGTGCCTCATTTTTCACTTCACCCTAGAGCATATTTATTAGTATCTTTGTGAAATTAAAATTCGTATAAGAAATACTTCATGTATCTACAATAAGGCTGTACATGAGAAAAGTCATAGGTTTGAATGTGTGGGCTAGTAATTGCATCTATGTAAATCAAAATAGATGTGGGGTAGTTTTATGGGAACCGTACGTGCCATATATTTGATTTAATTATGAATTTACCATTGGAATATAATGAAAAATGTTGGTCTCATTGAAAGCCACGAATATCAGGACTAAGTAAAATGATTTCTGATAAAATGCTACCAATTATTCAGAGTGCATCATGATTTTTCTGTACAAAATGTGCCCAGAACAGTATGTGCCATGGTATATATCCTGAATTAGAAAGGTATGTAGCTATAACAGAATACTAGTGTAAAAGGACAGTGCCCCGCAGAGATATTATGTGAATCTGGTCACTTGATGGTGGAGATACTATGCCCTTAAGAATGAGCTTACAATGACAAAAATCCCATAGGAATCAATGCTATATAATGGAATCAAGGCTAAAATTGGCAATTATTCATATTAATGTTCCCAATTATCAGGGTAGGTCCCTCAGTGCATCAATATTTTGGACGCAAAAATTTAATTTCAAAACGATCCAAGAATGAGCGCTTGTCTTCAACTTGTATAAGCGCTGGGGATAAAGTGTTGTTGAAATCTATAAGTGCTGGGGCGTTTAAACAGGCCACTATGGTGCTTAAAACCATAGAGATAGCATATATGTATATATATATATATATATATATATATATATATATATATATATAGTCAATGGCACTGAGTTGGGGAGGGCTTCCATAGCCCACTTAAAAGGGTCTATATCTCCTCTTTCCTATCCCCTCAGGATGTGTGTGGTGCACATTTGCGTGGGCACTGACACATTCCTCTGTGATATTGTGTAGTGTAGTCCTCACCATGAATATGACCTTAGCTGTTGAAATGGCATTAAACCTCTATTACTCACTCACTGAGTTGGGGTCACACAGGGCTCACTAAGCGGTGAAAATTAAACTGCTTGGATTGTTTTGAAATTGTGTGTCCAAAATACTGGCGCACTGAGGCACCTACCCTGAAAATTGAGAACACTAATATCAAAAATTACCAATTTTAGAGTCAATTCCATTTCTTAGCATTAGTTCCTATGGGATTCTGGCAAGGATGGTACAGTATAGGATAGGTTACTCCATACAGTCCTATAGTGAAGGCCAACCCCCCTCTACCCCCCATGAAACTAGGTGCTTTGTGTGTTCAGTATTGGGCCCTATGTAGGATAAGGGGGTTTATGGAGCTATCATCTATCTTCATGAATGGGATACCAAATGAAATGAAGAGACCATCTAAACCAAAAAATCCTGCTTAATCCAAAAATGATGGTCTTTATTCTCAGAATTTGACCAAAAGTACCCCAAAATGATGTTTATGAGGGAAATATTTTGAAAATGTACAAAAATGATATTGAAAATGATTGGAAATCTTTAAATATAGAACATGTAAATCAGAGTTAATACCTAAATCCACATACCCAAATGTCTGCCTATAGATCTCTGAGTCAGACAAGTTCTGTGCCTGTGCATTGCTCTGCCTATCCCACATACAGCATATCAATTCTGTACCTATCAGTCAGCCTGCCTATCTCTTCAATCCAAAACATCTTCAGTTAAATCTGGTTATCTCTGAAAAGGCTTAACCTATAATGCTTACCTTATCTCTCCTTACCTTGCCTTATCTCACCTCACCTTACCTTATCTCATTTGTTCCTTCTTTCCTTTAGTCTACCTATCCTCAATCTGCCTATCATTCATTTTACCTATCCCTCGTGGTGACTATCCCTCAGTCCCTCATGTTTAATCTGCACTGTTTTTATGCCATATAAGCCTTTATTGGTTAACAGTACATTCCTTATCATGTCTACTATTTTATTTTTCCTATCCCTAATAATGCCTATCATGAAGGCTACTTGTGCCTATCCCCTAACTCTGCACATGCCTCATATTTGACTTGCATATCTGTCCCTAGTACCTGGGGTTTTCTCTTTTTAATGTTTGCTCATCTTACAAGGTACTCTGTGCGTATTTCTCAAATTGTGAATTGCTCATACTGCCTATCCCCCTTGTTACCCATCCTTACCTATCCCCCATGCTCTCTATATAGCTCTCTTATCTCAATGCTTTAAACCTACCTATGTCACAACCAACCTTCATTATGATGACCATTTCTTAGTCAACCTATCACCTAACATACTGGTTACAGTCCACCTTATTCATACATCTACCTATCATTCATGCTGCATATCTTTCAGTTTACCTATATAATGATATGAATGGATGATAGGCATAATGGGGGATAGGTATATTTCACAAGGCATAGACCTGGAGACAGGTGGAACAAATTGAACACGAGCTGAGATATGTATAGAGACAGAGAGGGTTAGACTGACTGAGCTGAGATGGTAAGAAAGCCATATGGAGAGCATGAGGGATAGGCATTCAGAAGGATTGATAGCAAGGGGGATAGGTAGCACGAGCAATATCCAGTTTGAGGGATAGGCACAGAGAGTACCTTGTAAGATGAGCAAATGTAAAAAAGAAGAAAACATGCGTCTGAGGGACAGATGTGCAAGTCAAATATGAGGGATATGCAGAGTTGGGGGATAGGTGTTATGAAGGATAGGTAGTCTTTATGATAGGCATCGTTAAGGATAGGTAGGATCAAAATGGTAGACATGATAAGCAATGGACTGTTTACCATTAGGGCCTAAATAAACAGATTAACAATATAATTTAAACATGATGGTCTGAGGGATAGTCACCATGAGGGATAGGTAAAATGAATGATAGGCAGATTGAGGATAGCTAAACTATGGGAAACTTGGACCAGAGAAGATTAGGTAAAGTGAGGAGTATAATGCTTTAGTATCTAGGCCTTTTGGGAGATAGCCTTACTTAACTCAAGATGCTTTGGATTCAAGAGATAGGCAGTATGTGAGATGGGCAGAGTAATGCACAGTTGTCAGATTGGGAGATAGGCAGACATTTGGATATGCGCATTGAGGTTCTAACTCTGGTTTGCATGTTGTGTCTATAAAGGTTTCTCATCATTTTGAATATTCTTTTTGTACATCTTTAAAATATATTCTTCATCAAACCTCATTTTTGGGTACTTTCAGTCAATTTCTGAGAATCATGATCACAAAATTTGGATTCAGCAGGATTTTCTGGTCTAGGTAGTTCCTTCTTCCCCTTTAGTAACACCCTGATAAAGGAATACCATAGCTCCATAAACCACCTAATCCTCTATAGAAATCACCAATGAAGACACAGGGGCACCTAGTTTCATGGGGGGGGGGTAGAGGGGGGTGGCCTGTCATACTCTGCTCATAGACTCTGCTCTCAGTGACCCCTCATCTAAACTTCTTGATTCTGGTCCAAATAGGCTCATTTTTGGGGGGTTAATTTTTCCACCATCAAGTGAACACATTCATATGATATCATTTTTGCATGATGCTGGGCATTGTCCTTTTATAATAGTAATCTGTCATAACAAAAAACTTATTAATTCATGATATTTCAGGCATAAAACTTATTGTGGCATGTATGGTTCCATGTGGCACGTACGGATCCTGACATGGAAAAACTGCCATAGATTTCCAATGAGTTGTATAATGGGACTGTAATATTTACATGTAGATAGGTGCATAAGTGGTTAATCTTTATGACAATGCATCTCTAGGAAATCCCATAACTATGCACTGGAGGAATCACTTTATGTGGCAAGTATGGTTCCTCTAAAACTATGCCAAATCACATTGCAATTTCAAATATGGCAATACTGAGGTATAATGTTAATGAATTTAAAATTCTTTACCTAATGACTGATAGTTGACACCTAAGGCTTTCTAATTATATATTTGCATTTGATAAATATGATTTATTTCTCCCCATTATCATTCATTAAAGAATGAGGCAAGTATGGTTCCACTTTACCTACACCACAAGAACTCCAGGCAGATAAGGGGAATAGTTCTTGAATTGATTATATATAATGCTAAATATTGGGAGCTAGTGGAAATATAAAAAAAATTATACATTTCCAATGCATTTTCTCTTTACTTTGCCCCATAGCAGTGGGAGCACTATGAAAAAACGTTTGAAATACCTCATAAAAAGCTTATATTTTGTAGTCTGCTGCTTTAAATATTAATGATACATGGGTAAAACCATTGTTTCCAATCAAGATCCTGACCTGACCCACCTAATGGAAATGAAAAATATTCAAAACATCTTTACCCCCTTCCCATGGTGAAAAATGGATTTGTCCCCATCTCAGTGCAATTGACCATATATGGTGGTAACACCCAAAATATGTGGTGCGATCCAAAAATATCCAATATCGCTGACGCTTGACAAACTATTTCAATACTTAAAATTTCCTCAGAACTAAGCCAAATATACCAGATTGTAGCTTTTGAAATGGCAAAAATCATACACTAGGTCTGCCATAACAAAGTACAATCAGATTTGTTTGTAAATCACCATGGAAACGGCTGATGTGATTTTGTGGTCTGCCACCTGAGTCACTACACCTCTATCATAGGCCCCTTCGGTCCGCAGCAAATAATCTAGATTATTTTAATTCTTTTCCCATCTTTTTTTTTTAAATATTCTCCAAGCCTTCAGGATAATTTTAGTGCCAATATATACACAGACAGCCTGTTTAGAACCCAATTTATAGCCCTAGAAATGAAAAATTGACTGTATTTAGTGCGGGACTTTCACCATTCTATCCAGAAGTGATCTGATTTAGGGTGGTACCACCATATAAATGCATTACCATTATGCTCTGACCCTCAGTCTATTACCACTCCCTCTTACCTGTTTTTGTCCCTCTCTGGCTCTGGTTCTATCTGTCTGTCTATCTCTCTGGCTAGAAATGTCAAAATGTGCAATGGTCACATTTTCCTGATATTCCATGTATTGGAACTGGAGGTTACTTCGAAACGCATGGACACATTTTACATTGGGCACTGAGTAAAGTGCAATTGTAAAGATTTGGATTATTTTCAATGAAAATACATTTATGTTGGAGATGCTTTCACAAGCTAGAGTAGTTATGTGAACTGTCTGCATATCACTTGAACTTAATAAGTTCCTCTTTTGTAGATACCTTGGGAAAAGAAAAAAGAGACATGCTGAAGAGTAAGTTGAACTATTAATTATAGAGCTCATATTAGCTATGCTTTGAATACCTCGGGCCATTCTTAAACATGCTGCCACTACACCCAGCCAGTAATGTTAGGAAATGGCATCCAGCCTACTCTGCTACACTGTTAGAAGTAAACTGTAGATTTACAGTAGAAGTCACTGTATGTGGTCAAAAATCATAGATAGTGTGCAAATAGGCCTTGGTGGAGTTTTGAGAGGTCTGAGAAAAAATTATGTAGTATCTCAAAAATATTTTTTGTGGATAGTGAATAGGTCTTGGGGTAACTGCACATGAAATATTATGAGTTAAATATGAACACTGTTGCTATGGCAATGCCCAGAAGCTATCTACCTGGAAACGATGTCCTCCCGAGTGACCATCCGGGGTATTTTCCCTTTATTGATTCAAAATGACCTATGATATGATTCTGGTCCACTGTTATTATGATTTTGCTTGTAGTACTGGGTCTAATGGTTGGGTTTGGAGTATTGTAGTCAGACGTAATGGGCTTTTTGCCTTTCTCTCAGGTCATTTTCCTATAGGGCCTAGCCTGGAATTCAAGTAAATCTCAGATTCTAAGATATTCATTTCTTTCTGTTCTATATAAAAGCTGAACAGAATATGGTAGGAACTATAGATTATATGGAATACAATGCCCACGGCATGTACTTTCAGGTGTTATATAGTTTTGATGGGGAAAAAAATCTGTAATTTCTGTTCAAAATACCTTGTAGTTCATCACTCGCCTGGACATTATGTTCAGAATTGTGACCAAAATCCATTAAAGGTAGGCTCATTTTATGATAGCAAGGAATCAGCTGACACAGATAACAATGTGAATTCCATCATCTACTGCTCAAGATGGTCCAGATCTGTGATTTTCAATGAGATAAAATGATTATTTCAGTAGGAAACCAAGCCCTCAACATGGCATGTTACTCAATGGTCACTCGCCCGGACACAATTTCACCTGGACAAAAAAGCACTTCCCATCCCTGATACTGCAAAGGTTTAGCAGCAATCAATTATCCCATACATTGAGTACTAAGGTATATATAGGGGGTAAATAACAGGCATAGTTAGGATATTTGAATATCCCTATTGTGCAGAGGAGGGGCAGGAATATTGAATTTTGTGTGAGGACAAGAAATGTAGGCAGAATCATGATAAAAACCGTTAAAAGTATTCTCATTTTACATTAATAAGGTCACATCTGACATAAAGAAACATGTTATTTTCATGATCTACAGGTCAAAATGGTCTAGATCTGAGATTGTCATGGTAATATGACAATTGTTTCTGTAGAAAATCAAGACCTCAACATGGCATATTACTCAAATGTCATTCGTCCGGACATATGCCAAGAATCTCTACAAACATTTATTATAAGTACACTCATTTCATGATATAAAAGACACATCGGACATACATAACAATGTGATTTCTGTAATCTACAGGTCTAAATGGTCTAGAGCTATTATTTTCATTAAGATGAAATTTCAATTTCTGTAGGAAATCAACCCCTAAACGTGGCATGTTATTCAATGGTCACTCGCCCGGACATGATTTCGCCCGGACAAAATAGCACTTCCTATCTCTGCTACTGCAAAGGATGGAGAGTAATCCATTGCCCTATACATTGGGCACTTAGGTATATATAGGGGGTAAATAACTGACTTAGTTAGGATAGTTAAATGTGTTAATCCTACACAGGAGGGGAAGGAACATGATCTTTCGCCCGCACAAGGAAAAAGGGGGATTTTCAAGGAAAATCACTTATTGCCCCTTCACAGTGAAGTTTATGGAGGAAATCAAATTTTGTTTTCAACATACTTTACCCCTAACATGTAGCAAATCTTTTAAGGCATAATTGAACCCATTTCACTTTTAGGTATTTAATGGGGGGAGGCCAAATGTGTCCAGCCAAGGCAAAAGGGTCCCCCCGAGGGGAAAAGTCAATTTCTAAATTCAGGTCATGAGCTTTTCAATGATGTATTACATAAGAAAATATCTCTTTGAGTTTATGAGTTATGGGTCTAGGAATTTGGGTGATCACTGACCTATCGCTATCCCAAATAACCTCTAACTTGCATATTTCCCGAGATAACTCGAGATTAGTATAAGTATGCATAATTATGCAAATAAGGAAAATCATCATATTCTTTAAAATCATTTTCTCATAGAATTTGACCTAGAAATAGGATTTTTACCATTTTTTAAGTACATTCATTCCTGTGAGTGGGGCTATCAATGGGCCTTTTTATTCCTCTATTTTGAGTGGAAATCTTGTTTCCATGGCAACACATATCAACAGATACACTGATTTATGCCCTGAAATTCCCTAAAAACGTTCTATTTGCATTCCAAATTTGGAAGGTTTGGACTAAAAATGGAAATTTCCCTTTAGGACTATTGAAATCCTCATGGAAAACTAGTATAATAGAATTTTCGGTCTAGTTTCCCCTTTTTAAGCCTTAGTGGTGTCCCCCTGGTGGTCAGAATTGGTACTAATCCCCCTTGGACAGTCCATTTAGCTTGCTGGCTCACAAATGACCAAATTATCGCCCGGACAGACCATTTTACAAAAAGTAAAATGCTCCAGAAGAATAGAAAAAATCCGACCAGGAACATAATTTTTGCTCCTATTTCACCACAAGACTATAATTTACATAATAAAAGTGGACAGACACATACCTAGTCCTCATTCTACAAAAAATGATGAAATTTGTCGATTTTATTGATTTTCCAGGCTGAAAGGGGTCAATTTTAGGTATGTTCAACCCCCCAGAATATTGATATTGGACCACTAAAACCCATATGTGGCATGGACTGCAAGAAGGGGTCTTAGGGCCCCCTGCACTAAGACCCCTTTTCGCAGATCGTGTCACATATATAACATCAAGAACTCATTGAGCCCAAAAATATGACCCAAAAAAATTGGGGAAAAATCAAAATCCTAAGTGTAGGGGGCTGACTTTCACCAAAATTCCCATTTGCACACCTTCTGTGATTTCAGACCATGTACGTAGAATGTGTAAATTTAAAGTAGAGGTCGCTGTGTACTTACATTAGCTATTTACAATGTACCACCGTGTGAGTACAAAGTGACTAATTTGAATGGCAACCATCCTAAGTGTTGGGGACATCATACAGGCTGGCCATGTCTAAGAAGTTACCAGTCAATCATCCCCTGTTTTAACACTTACTGACAAGAGTGCACCCTATAACCCCAATAGTCAATCTGGCTCTCCTATACAGATGTTTGGAATATAAACTGTGATTGGGGAATCTAAAACTCCCATCTAGTGGGCTTCGAGAGAATCTGGGGAAAATGTCATCAGACATGGCCTGCGGGTATCATGCCCTCAAATTCCTGCAGGGGACCAGCGTATGTGACTGCTCTGTATTAGATAGAATTAGGCTATAAAGGTCAAAGCAAGATATGGTCATGGATAACATAAAAATTATATATAGACACCCCAAGAACAGCACTTTTTTCAATAGAAGTGACTATCATATACGACACCAATGGGAAACCATTACATATGACACCCAGAGATACCATTCAAATGAAGGAGACTCCTCCCTAAAATTGGTCTCCACATGATGATTGATTATAGCAGTGCTTAGTGCCTCTTACACAAATCTCAAGATATCACAGAAATCGGCACTGAGGGAATAAGCTATTTCTTAATTTTTATCCATCGTTGAGTCAATTGTGGCACTTCCCGTGGTGAGAGAACCTTTTGTTTGTTTCAGACACCTTGGATGGAATAACTATGGCAGGAGAAGGAGAAGACAAGCAAAGTAAATATATCTATTGCATCAATAGTTTAACATACTTTTTCAGATAGGCAGAACGATTGCATTATTGGCTTGATACATAATGTTAGAATAAGAATACTGAGTAAAGTAAAGAAAGTGGTTTCTACCAACATTTTTTTTTACCTTTGGCCGCTGGCAATTCTGAACATTTTTGGCAAAAAAATATATATAAAAAAGTGCATGGTCATTGGTAAACACGTACCAACTTTCGGCCTTTCCTAAATTTACTTCCCCAAAAAGCATGCTTTATTGCAAAAAGGTGACTTTGATTGCCCGAAAAGTGTAATTTTGGGGCATTATTGATGGATTTTTTTCTGCCTTTGGCCACTGGGAATCTCTGGTCGAGAAATCAAACTTTTTTTGTTGCCTCTGGCCGCCGATAATATCAGCTCGAAAATCCCGTAACCCAAGTTATTATAATAACATGGCACCTTGTCAAAAAACATATGGGGATGGCAAACCACCGCTTCAGCACTTTTACATTGTCTTATATAAATAGATTTGAAATTAAAATTGATATCCCCTTCCTTTTAGCACTGAGAGTTGAATTTCAAATCTACATAATTTACAGAATAATCCCCAGTATCAAGTTAAGAGTGTATCCCTTAGTCTTATATATATATATATATATATATATATATATATATATATATATATATATATATATATATATATATATATATATCCCAACATTAGTACTGATGTTAGGGTGATGTGAACCATCTGAGTTAGATATTCAAATATGTCATTGACACAAAAACATATCATACGGAATATGACAAATATGTAAACGGTTTATTTTGGTTAGGGTAAAAATCTTATTTTTTTCACAAATGTTTTTGTTTGTTGAAAAATAAAACCTTTGAACGTAATAAAAACTTTTTTAATGTTTGTATTCTTCAACGTTTTTAAAATGTTCTAACTTATTTTTATTCAGAAAGTGTTTTTTTTACCTAGATAGAAACATTTTACAAAACGTTAAAAAAAAACACGCATTTTAAGTACATGTCTTGACGTTTTAAACTTGTCTGGCAGCCAATAAAAACTTTTTTTAACATTAAAAACGTTTTATACTAAGTAGGCTGTAAACTCTGACATTTCATTTTGTGAGGACATGTTGTAAGCAGGTGTAACTGTTAAGTTTGCATAATACAAATCTGAACATGATCATAATTTTACATCTTTATTTCCCAGTGATGTCCTCGTGATGCAGTCAGTCGTGTTGGAATCTGCTGCTGCTGGTTTTGATCCTGATGCACTGAAAAACACAGTGCGAGCTAACTTTTCAGACGCAACCATCGGTAACTACAAGACTGCAGAAGCTGCTGTTGATGGTGCGTATACCTTATGCCAGGACTCCACTACTATAAAGGTGGCATGGGGCGGCAGCATCACAGGCGGCACAGGTTTAGGGTATCCTTTCTGCTTGCCAGTACAGGAATGCAGCATTTCGAGTCGCTGCGAAACGCAGCGTTCCTGTACTGGCAAGCAGAGAGGATACCCCAATGCAAGGAAAACCTGTGCAGCCCCACGCCACCTAGTGGAGCCAGGGCTTAATGCAATAAGCATTCTACTGACATTCCTTATTTTAGCCATGAATGTCCAAAAATCCAAAACAAAACAAAAAAAGGACTGAAATTACGGTGAATCTAAGTGTTGCTAAGTTTAGAGCAGCTTCAAGATTTTCTTTTTCTATTTTCTTTTTCATGCCTGGTTTTGGAGCTAGTCTCCTATATCTAGTCTCCTATAATATCTGCCAGGAGAATTTGAATCATTAGTCATACCCTAATCACTAAAGGTAGACGTCCAATAAGCACCTGTTTTGTATAGACTTAGTAGGATTAATAATAATAATAATAATAATAATAATAATAATAATAATAATAATAATAATAATAATAATAATAATAATAATAATAATAGCTTTTATTGACAACAAAAAGTGAGGTCATTGCCGACCTATGTGTCATACAGTAAGTCTACTACAATAATATGCTCTATGTTCTACAGACTACATGCATAGTATACAGTACTACAGAACTATATCTATGAAAACATTATATATCTGTATAACACAGATCACGCACACGATTACTCACACATTCACACACACAAGCACACTTTTTTTTAACAAGTTTTGAGCTTTATTGGTCTTTTGTTTGGAGACGAATACAGTGTATTATTACTTATGACAACACACAAACAAAGATACATTTATATCCTATCTCTTAAATAGATTAATTTGATAGGATCAAAGACGCTGACCAGTTAGCTCACGGAGCCACCTTCATATCTATGTTATTTGGTGACCCCTTTGAATGCAAAGCTTGAACTACAAGGATCAAAAGAACGATAACAATAATATCTGATGTGTCATGACAGCGACATTGGAAAGATACAATATAGATCATAACCACCATCCCCCTGACCCCCCTACCCCCCTCTTTAATTAATAATTTCTCTTCCAATATGAGGATTTCAAAACCAAAATGTTGGTAGACTCTATATGAGACATAGGGATACATTAATTAATTAAATTAATTTTAGGAACAGTTTCCATCATCATTGACTTAAATTTTTCCTTAAAAGTTTCTATGTCAGGAGACAATCTGTAGTCAACTGGTAGTGCATTCCAGCTTTGTGACGATGAGACCTGAGGACTAAATTCAAATGATCTAAGCTTGGGTATAGGATAATCCAAGACTGGTGCAGTGTTAAATCTTGTCTGTCTTGTCATATTTTTACATACCCTCCTACGCTACTTCTTTTATAAGCAAATATTCTCAAATGATGAAGCCTTCGGTCACTTAAAAATGACAGATTTGCATCATGATGAACCTTGTCAGTAGATGATAATATATGGTATGAAAAGCAAGTTTTTAGACACTTATTTTGAAGCCTTTGAAGTTCTGATAAATACTCGTCATTTGATCCAATGTATAATATATCACAATAGTCAATGATTGGCAGTCATATGCCTTATAGATGCTAAGCCTTGTGTCCAGCGACATAAGTTTCCTGGTTGTGTACAACAGATGGGATTTATATCGAACATTATTAATGATGCTTCTCAAGTACATATTAAAATTCAATTGCTGGTCCAGAGTTACTCCAAGGTACTTATATGAAATAACAGTGTTCAACAATACATTATTTAGATATATCTTGGGCTTAGGTAGTTTCTTTAATTTATTAGCCAATGCAAATACCATAACCTTGGTTTTTTTCTCGTTTACAGTAAGTTTGTTAGTAGAGGACCATACAAAAAAATTATTAATAGCAATATTCAAGGTCCGAGATATGTCTTCTACAGTTTTACCATGAGCATATAGCACTGAGTCATACAAGGTATCATGTAGACAAAAAATCCCTACAAAGATACACAAATACAGACACGGCATACATAACCTAGGTGGGTCAAATGCACTATACCTATTACTCATATATTTATATACAATACATTTCCTGTATGTGATGATATGATAATAGGTGAAACTGTACAATATGCATAATACCTAGAGTAATAGTTTGATTCCAAAGAGGGTAGTTTACAGCTGTTGCTGCCTATGCTTAAAGGCAGTATACACAAACTTTGCAAGTGCATTTAATATACTAGAGTCTTTTTCTTTCATAACCGTAACAAACTTTTCCATATTTGACATATCCTGGTAATATCCTGGTAATTACATTAATTAATAGCCAATGAGAGCATCCCAACTATTCACTGCGGCCCTCTAGGGGGCCAACTGGTACCCATCTGATAGCTCTTATCAGTAGAACTCGCTGGTAACAAGCTCCAGCAATGGCTGCGCCCATGGGACAAACTGCTACCTCGGAATAAGGACTGGGGCACCAGCAGTGCCCCCCCCCCCTCTAAATCTATAAGCGCTGGACAGTTGTTCAGTTGGACATGGGCCTCAAACCGACCCAGAATTATCTCCGTAACTCCAGGGTACAATGTAGTGGCTTCTGTACTATTGAATAGAACCAAAATGTGAATTGAAGGGAAATATATAGGGTAGCCCTGTTGAGTGCCAACATTGGAGGGTCATCTAATCTAAAGCACATCTCTTTTTGAAAATTTGAACTGAACCTAAATACAACTTCTAGTTTCAGAATCCCCTATCGATCCAGTAACAGAGCCTCCACCAACTCAGGCTCCATCAACTCGGGCTCCAGCTGCTTCGTCTCGCGGCACAACCTTCCCTATGACCCGTCCACGCACCAGTCTCGTCACATTTACTGGTACATTTGGTAGCCGTAAATTTACCACTCGATTTTCAATCTTAACTACTACATTTCCTAAAAACACTCCCACTATTACTGCACCCACCCCTTCCAATCCGCCTACCCGTTTCACTAAACCCATCCCTTCCACTACCAGACCTCCCTCTAAAATCATACCCACTCCTTCAACCACACCAACCACTTCAAAATGAAACGTTCAAAGATGTCTCAGAAAACCTGCCAACCCAAATTTGCAGAAAAAAGGTTATATTTCTAGGTTAGAAATAGGAATTATGATATTGAAAATATAACTAACAAATGTTTTACCCAAAAGTATTCTGTTTCACTTTTTAAAATCAAATAAAAAAAAAAATTGTCCTATCTAAAGCTATACCAAAAGAAAAGGTTGGTTTATGGATTTCGATTTTTGAAAAATGGTGAGAGTGAGCGATTCATTATCTTTTTTGGTCTCAAAAGTTAATTTTTTCTTGTGTATGGATTCCAACCAACAGAATGTGGAGCGAGCAATTTATTTGTCCTTTTTTTGCATTACCTTTGCCTGTCCTTTGTTGTCTTCACTGAATAACCTACTGTAACCCACCATAGTTTCTGATGTGTAGAGTGTGCATCTGCACCAGAAAAAAACATAAATATCTAGATACTAATGTGATGATGAGGTGGGTGGTATTAATTGTAATTAATATCTGAAAATGTCATATGAATAGGTCAAGTATTTCTGCCATAAAACAGTGAAATCAGGTGGTCTGTATTAAATCTTGGGGCAAGAAGTAATCAGTCACTTCTGAGTGTCAATAGAGGAAGCCTATGTACTGTTCAATGTGCAGCCAACCCTGAACATGGGGCCCTTGATGGGGGGTCCCCAATGTCCCATGTCGATTTTAAGAAATGATCATGTCACTGTGTCGATTTTAAGAAATGTCCATGTCACTGTGTCGATTTTAAGAAAAGCTCATGTCCCTATGTCGATTTTAAGAAAGTGCTTATGTCCCATGTCACTAAGCTCAAAAATGCCCATGTCGCCATGTCGATTTTAGGGGTCTAGGGCCCTGAACATGGCAGTGCTTGTAAGGTGATAGCTGGGAATGTTATCAGGTGGCACATAAGTGATCAGTGGTGAAAGGGCCTGTGGGTGAAGGGTCTGGTGATTTGATTGTAGACCTCTTAATGGGTAGTTAGTAATGGACCGACCCTACTTAAAAATGTAGGATCGGTCCTGTTTTGCTATTATCGGTCGGGTGACAGGAAACAAACTTTTTTTACGCCTAAATTGTAATGCATGGATATAGACAATATCCCATGGCAATTGGCAAAAATGTATTTTGAATGTTCGCAGACATTTTTATTTGGTTTGGGTAAAAAAAGTTTCTTATAAACCTTTTTTTTTTGTTGCTAAAAACGTTTTTTTTTCTCGTTTAAGCATATTGTTCTATCATATCTTTTCTGATTGTAACTATTGACTGTTAAACATTTTAGTAAATCTTGATAAATTTAATTGGATCGTGTCTGGTTTTATGTGAAATATTATTTTAGCATTTTCATTTAAGATAATTTTCAATGTGTAGTGTTCCCGACCCACGTAGATTGTACTTCTATAAGAAATAATGAGACACTACTCATGTTCCAGCTAGTTTTTTATTCGTCTACATATACACAACTGTCACAAGTAAACAAGCTTCAACAACAGTCGACTAGTAGAATATGTTAGCCTTCAGCTATCAACACTTTTCGCCACTCAGGAGCAAGCTCCATCGATTTAATACCAACACTACCAACACGCATTGACCGCCCGGTCCCTGCACTTTGCACGCAGGTTGGCGCCATCCTTGTTAAGGGAGCGTTCATTATTTATGGCAGGGGGGGGGGTGCCAATCTGGCAGAACGAATACGTCAAAAAAAAATTACCCCCCCCCCTGGGAATAGGTTGAAAAAAAGTGACCCCCCCCTTAGGAATGGGTTGAAAAAAAATGACCCCCCCCCTTAGAACTGATTGAAAGAAAATGATTCCCATCACATTACCTTATACATTTAACCATGTTCAACAAAGTCTGTGTACATCAGGTCTCTTCATTCCTGTCATATTAGGAGAAATTGAGAGACTAATGCACTTTAGCCGGTGCTGAATTAAGTGAACCCTTTAGCTACCCTAATGCTAACCCTATGCTAATCCTAATGTGCAGCAAGATGTGTGCCAGCTAAAGTGCATTCTACCTGAATTTAAACCATTCCAATTATTATGTTAAAAATGGGGTGGCCGTTGTAGAATGTCGTAAAAGCTATCAGCCGTTAGCCAGCTTTCATATTGTATAAATGCAAAGCCTTTTTCAAAATGGTTCCGATCTTTTGAAAAATTGAAATATGAATACCCTGCCATTGATTGATTGACATCTGTATAAAAAGTACCTATTTTGAAGGCTCCTCCATAGGGGGCACTAGCATGGGCCACTACTGATGCAGTTTAAGTGGGTACTATATTTCCCTGTGTATGGCCTCTGTGCTCAATGAAAAAACATTTTGGACCATTACCATACTTCAACATATGGTGTTTATATGTTTTTTCAGCTATATCAATTTCCGCCACCCTTATATTTCATGCAAAGAAAGATAAAGGATTATAGAAAATGTCTAAAGAATGATGTACAAACCATAGATAAGTCTTGAGCAAACTGTTTGCCACTCCCTCATTATTTCATGTAGAGAAATATAAGCCTGCCCTGTGTATAAGCCTGCCCTGTTTATAATCCTGGTAAATTTGTCACTTAAGTGTGTTTACAAGCCCGTACAGGCTTTTAGTAATACACAGGGAAATACAGGATGTCTTAGCCAGCTAAATCATGCAACCTATTCCTGACTAACTGTAGTGATTGAAGCACTTGCAGCTGTCTTTTTCAAAATTTGCGCATACAAAGACAAACTTTTTGAGATTTTTCTAGTGTTTCAATTTCATTCTGATCTCATTTTTTAACATTAATTTAGTAGGTGTGATGGATATCAATCGCAAAAGCATTGATTTCAAAAGTGAAACTAAGGGTTAGAAACTGGAGGTTCTGATCAGTAGTTGCTGTGATTATAGTAGGTGACTTTTTTACCATTGAGAACTTTGCTGGCACCTCTCAGCTCAAGAGACATGCTTTTCTATGTATACTTCTAGGAAGCCACTGCTGTCATCTACTCTGATGGTCCACAACAGATTGGAGAATGTTTACCATTCTCTCTTTCTTGACAGAAGACCCTTGTGCCAGATATAAGATGATAAGGTGATTTGATAATGGTTCACTGCTCCTGACACCCTGAACTAATTACCCGGTACATGGAATAAGAAAATGGTAATTGGAATTACAGAAAAATGTGCTTTGCGATCTCTTTTGGCCACCAAGATTATTGAAAATGAAGTTTACCGTAATCTCCCGCATATATAAGGCGGAGCTCATGTATAAGGTGCACCCCTAACTCAGGGATGTGTGTTTTGCATATAAGGCACACCTGCTGCTTCTGGATTAATATTTTAAAAAACCCTTGTATAAGGTGCACCCCAACCTTTTGACATATGCTGTAAGACATAGCCTCCCTTGGTAAAAGCCAACCTACATGTACATTGAATAGGCCTAAGTTGTGGGGAAAGCCTTGCTAAGGTGTTACCGCGACATTGGAGGGTGTGAGGGCGGCATGGGATGGAGTGAGGGTGGCATTGGATGGTGTGAGTGTCACATGGGAAGGTGTGAAAAGCTATGGCCACCATAGAGTACTGGTAGGGTTGGAGGGGAGCTGATACTGCCCAACACCTTTACAGCATTCATTAGCTTTACCCATAGGTTTGATGGAGGTGGGGGGCTATTTAAATGTTTTTCAGGGTAAATCATTTTATGTATCAAATGATATTTGAATAAACCCCACGTATAAGATGTGCCCTTAACTCAGGCTGATCCTATAAGGCGCACCTGGGCTCTGATTCGCACATAGGCCTAAGACACGCCTTATATGCAAGACGTTCTGGTAGTCAGGACTAAAACATTCCTAAATACAAACTTCATGCAAGAGAATACATTTTTATTACTGTACCACATTAGTTAAGTAGTACAGCATGGGAGCAATAATAATGGAGTATGAGAGTATCTCCCAAGAATGTTTTTGGAATTTCTGGAGCCAACTTCATATTCTCATTTGATCTTTTGAATTTGCTCCTACAGTGTGCCTTATCCACAAATCACACGTTATATATGGGAGGTACTATTGAATTTTAAAAATATAATCATGAGCACCTTTAAGCAACGTCTAAAGGAGCACCAGGTCTAGTGATGTAAGCAAGTTGTTCTAACACTCGAGTGCAGTTGGGTCGCCTTTCCTGCAATCTGATTGGTTGAGAGCGCATGTTGGGTCAGGGGACCCATAAAAGCACTTCCGGTCTCACTTCCTGTTTGTGGCTTTTCTGTCTTATTTGTGAATTATTTTAAGGAAAATCAAAGCTTTTTCTCGTGTCAGAACGTAAACAAAGGGCTCCGGTTTGTCTCTTCCAGAAACCCAAGGCCCTCGGTCCTCAGGCTGGGCTGATCGCCTTCGGCAATTGTTGGATACTCTATTGAGCAAACATTTAGAAGATTAGTTCTTGAAGTTCTTTAATGTAGAGTAGACTTGTAGTGTTACAAATTCAGTTTCAGCCACATGTTGACATGCTGATCTCCGCTTCCTAAACCCCCAAAGTTGTGTCCCACTCAACCCACTCACTTTACTTTTTAGTTCCCCACACAGTCACTGGTGGCAGCACCATATAGGCATACCGGTCATACCACATCTCCCTTTTTTTTGGAAAATGAGAAGTTCACTTATTAGTCTCTTTGTCTTGAAATGTTCATAGATGAATAATACCTATCGATCAAAATGAGTAGCTCACTTATCAATCTCTTTGTCTTGAAATGTTCATGAATGAATAATACTTATCAACCAAATAAGAACATGATTATAGCTAGTATCTTGCTATGAAATTATCTCTCAAGTTAAACTAAACTGATATCTCATTGAGTCTTTCACATGTTTTCAATCAGACGCTTAGGTGCAGATCTGGCTCTCCCAGACCTACGAGGCTCAGTAATATCAGCCCCTGGCGGGTCATCAGGTTCATTCACATATGAAGGGGTACCCGGCTGATCAATCCTCAGTGTTGGTTTGTCAGGTGAGTCAACCCTAGGGGTGACTGCATGTGATGGTATGTCACGTCTTGGTGTAGGAGGATGAACTGCTGGAATAGGTCCTGTATTAGGTGGACCTGGTATTGGTAGTGTAGCAGGTGGTAGTCCAACATTTCTAGTCATACGGCGGTTTTGCCTCAGGAGGCCTGTTGGGGTTGAGATGACATATGATCTCGGTCCATTGGCTTTGCCTACAATTGTGCCATGAGTCTTGAGATCAGGGAGCCACACTTTCTCACCTGCTGATAACTCTCCGGCTTCTTTCACACGGTGTCGTTGGTCATAGTTCAGTTTCATACTGGCTCTGTACATCCTCTCCTTTTTTCGTACAACAACCGGGTCTGGTGTGCTTGGTAAGAGTTCAGATGGATAGCAGGGGACTCTGGTCTTTAATTTCCTGCCCATATTTAGTTGCGCTGGTGAGAAGCCATTATGGAGTGGTGTGTTTCGGTACATTAATAATGCTAAGTCCACATCAGTAGCTTTGTTGAGAATACCTCTGACTGTCTGTACGGCTCGCTCCTCCTCACCATTTGACTGTGGATATCTCAGCAAAGATGTTACATGCACGAATTTCCACTCATCTACAAAGTTTGCAAAGTCTCTTGCACTGAACTGAGGTCCATTGTCTGTGACAAGTATAACGGGGATGCCCTGATGAACAAATATTTTCTTAAGTTTGGCGACAGTCTCTGCGGCGTCAACTCCTTTAGTGACTTTGCTTGTCTCAATATCCCTTAAATAGTAGTCAACAACTACTAGGTAGTTTGTTCCAACATGATAACAGAAGTCAGCAGCAATTCGAGACCAAGGACGGTCGGGGAACTCAGTTCCTTTCATTGGCACGATTCTTTCTCTCCTGTACTACTGGCCCAGCCCTCGGACCGAGGGCCTTGGGTCTCCGGACAGAGACGCACCGTCGCCCTTTGTTATTACGACCAATTAATCTGTTTTTATAGTTTGCACCAACATGATTAAATGGATATGAATGATAGGTAATAAGAAAATGTTGGGCAAAATTGTGGCTGCAATCATTAACAAGTACTATTACTTGGTGGAGAATTGTGAACTTCGCGACGTGTCGCGAAAAAAAATCGTGTTGTGTTGTGAAATTTTACATTGTGTTGGCGAATACCCCAAAAAAAGGAATTGCGCCGCCCCTCAGGAATAGGTTGAAAAAAAATGACCCCCCTCTCACAGTAGGCTGAAAAAAAATGACCCCCCCCTCTGAATACCCCTAAAAATTTTGACCCCCCCCCTCATTTGCTCACCCCCCCCTGCCATAAATAATGAACGCTCCCTAATGGTTTTGAAAAAGACCCCTTTTTCACAGATTTTCAAGGGGGGAAAAGACCCCCTTTTCTAGGAAAACACAGATATTTGGATCTCTAAAATGACCCCTATTTTCTTTCTCAAATACCCCTTATCTTTAAAACATGGAATTTTGAGGACTCAAAATGACCCCTATTTTACCCAAATACTGTCATTCTTTAAACCAGTCAAGAAAATACCTCCCTTTTCTAATTTTCAACGATTTCTTTCTTGAAAACACCCCCTTTTTTTCTAATTTCAAGGACATACCTCCAGGGCAAAAAAGACCCCCTATTTCTGCGTTTTTTGTTTTTTTTTAACGTGGATGGTGTCACATCTTGAACCAGAGTGCAGGGACCGGGATTGACTGTAGTCGATACCTTACAGTTGGGAAAGCACATTTAAACTCGAAAACTATGCATCAGTAGAACTGGACACTCATGTGGCCAGCCCAGACTGATAAACACCAGGAAATGTACAGTCCTTTATTTTATATTTAATAGGTGGAGAGTTCTATGTGACATGATATAAATACACTATAACCCCCGGGGGGGCACTCTCTATGTAAGGTATACACATATGTGCGGCTGGCAAGAGTACTTTTTCAAGGAAAAATCCCTAGCAAGCCTCCTGTTTCAGCCACAAATGTCCCTAGCAAGGGTCTACTATTGAGCAAAAGTGCCTAGCAAGGGTCAACTTTCAGCAAAATACCCCGATTTACGCAGGAAATTTCGAAATTCGAAATTTTCTTGGACATAAGCACAGTTTTCATGAAAATAGCAATAAACCAAATTCAATTTTCTCTCCAGTTAGTGTAAACTTAAGACATTTTGAAACAAATCTAAGATTATTGAGTCAAAAGTGCCCTAGCAAAGGTAGGCTTTTGAAGAAAAACCCCGCGAACGAGTGCCCTAGCAAGGGTAAGAGTTGTCGTGGGTTCAGCCACACACCTGTATAAAAAAAAATTGAAGTGCCCCCCCCGGGCTATAACCGGTTTGCCCACCAAACTAGGTCGCCGGAGAAGTTGGATAGTTGGGTGCACATCTGTTTAGGGCCCAGGGACACTCTCCCAGCAGACAGTTCGGTACGTAACGTTCGCTGCTGGGAGAGTGTGTCCGACTGTGTGGGATGGGCATGGAGACTGAGCACTTCCTCCCTGAAGAGGAGGCGATACTGATTACAGCCCGGGATTACAGCTAACCTCCCTGGTTGGTTGACGTTATTTAAGTTATTTTTTAAGTTATATTGTGCATATCTATTTTTAGTTATATTGTGCATATCTTAGAAGGAATTCATCTGTACAAGGGTCAGAATTAAAGGTCGACAGTGCTGTGTTATCAGTGTTAGCTATCATTTAGTTGCAATATAATATATGTGAATGATAGAGAAGTAGAGGTGAGCGCCAGATGGTGCTGCCATCCAGGGGAGAGAGCCAGAAGCTCCAGTCAGAGGTAGTTCTGGTTTCTGCCACTTGGTGGTGTTTGGGTCTGCCTGGCCTGACCTAATATTAAGACCTAATAGCTCATGAGTTGCTCCACAACATAGTCCCTGTCCAAATGCACCCTATTTCTTGTATGTTTATGTAAGCAAATGAAACTTGCTGACTATTGTACATCCATGTATAATGACTTGATTAATAGTTAAAACATGATATATAGTTCCTGAAGTTAATGGTTCATTGAGTAAGGGGAACTACTTGCATGGTATCATTACGCCTGGCAGCCATGATTGAGCAAGCCACAACAACAACCAAATGATGTGAATTATCTGAAGGAATCCCACTGCCAAGACCTGTATAAAGGTGCAGCAAGGTAAGAATCTAAGAGATGAAACATTTAAGATTTATTTGACTGTGTTTTTGATGTATGATGGTTAATGTATCAGTGTAAATTTGAGCATATGAAAACATGCCAAGCCAAGCATCATGTATGCCATTATTAAACAAAGGGTTTGGCCATTCAGACTATGTATTAAAAGACATCTTCACTGTTGTTTGGTGTACTACAAGTTATTATATATGTATTATGAAAATACTCAGAGTGTGAAGTTCAAGAGTTTGCCACCAGGTGATTGTGTTGATTCATATAGTGAGTTCAGAGATATATACATGCCATCTCATGTCACTAAATTTGTAATTTCACCTGTCCTTGTCACTTAGCTCCATGTCACATGTCGATTTTAAGAAAGGACCATGTCTCATGTCATTATCTTTTTTTTTCTCTCTCCTGTCCTTGTCACAAGAGCTCTATGTCCCTTGTCGATTTTAAGAAAAGGCCATGTCACACTGTCGATTTTAGGGGTCTACACCCCCATCTCTGCTATGGTAAATAAGGCTAAGCATGTCATTATTTACTGGTACATGTATTATCACTCAAGTAACTCTGGTATGATTTTGTGTCTGACCACAATTTATTGGTAATTTTGCTATTGTTATTGAGCAATATTTTGCCTATTTTGGTGTCTCAAAAATGAGTATTTTTGAGTATTTACATGGATATTTGTATCATTTTAAGAGAAGAATTTGTGATATTTAAGGTACAAATTTATGATAAATGTAGCCTTAAGGCTGTATTTTATTGGACATGATAAGCCTAAATTTGGGAAATATTTCTATATTTCTATGACAAAAATTGGTATTTTTTAGGCTGAATATTTGAGAGAATATTTGCTATTTTCTATAAATATTTCTGAGCAAGTCTGTTATCCAGTTATTGGACTAAGAGAGGTTTGTGTAAGCATAAAGATGATTATTTGTGTATTTTCTATATATTTTATGGAAAATTGTGACTGCTGTGTATTTTAGAGATTCATCATTTCTCTTTACAGTTTTCACGGTGTTTACGTAACAATAAACATCAGTTATCAACCAAAGACTATGTTTGCCCTTCCTTATATACCGGTCAAGGCCTACAATATAGGCTCTTCTGGTGATATATTGGTATGTAGGCCTAGCCACGTCTCTGGCTTCAGACTCAGTTTCACTTTCAGAGTCATTCATTTCTGACCCACTCAAGGGCACCGCAAACAGCCTGATTCAGTCATAGGGTTGCTAGGTCGAGAGCCCCCACCCCACGGTAACTGCACCCGTAGGGGTGGGGAGCAAGTCTGTTTTAACCAAGGTTACTGTGCCAAGTTGGCACAGTAACCTTTCCATCACTGCTGTCAATAAAGCAGTCACTGTTTTGGTCCAAAATTTAGCCCAGCATATATTATCATTAAACTTTGATTTAAAGCGGGGCTAGCACGACTAAGACGTACCCGCCTTAGCAAGTCACGTGACCACCCCTTGACCAATCAGATCGTCGCAAATCTTTAGCTGGTACCCATGAATTTGTGAGCGATCTTTGAAGCGGTACCCATGTTGAAATTGTCTGTGCTAGCCCTCCTTTAAGTCTTTATCCTGTGGATTATAAAGTTATTTTAAACAAAAACAGTAGAAATACAAAGAAATCAAGACCCTTTTTTAAGTGTGCACCACAACTAAAACCTCCAACTGCCATTTTTGGCACTGTGCCAGAGCAGAGCTGCACTGGAGATCTACCATCTCCTACAGCAAAATAAGTCTTGATTATTTAATTTTCAATTAATTTGAGAACCACAAAATCTACCGAATGGAAAAACAGTATCAGAATCAACAATTGTGACGTTTTTGCACACAAGAAGTAAGTAATTCAGTCACAAGAGGAGATTTTTTTCTTGACTCTGTAGGCTTTCTACAGGCTTGCTCTCGAACTGAGGGCCCCACAGTTCGAGCCTCTACGATCTAAGGGTTGCCATCTCTCATAGTCCGCGCCCATGTGATGTAATTCCTTGCTGCAGGGTAGTGTTGGAGGTACTCCACTGGAAACCTCACCCACGCTCCCATAGGGAACGCACTGTGACGATTCACTACTCTTTATAGAAATGGCATTTTCTTAGTACTAACTGCGAACAAAAACAAATCCTCTTCACCAGACCGTGCACATTTAACCATACCTTATTTTGGCCAATAAAAAGTGGTGGAAACTTTATGTGGAACTTGAAAGTTTTGATCGGCAGTGAGTTTTGCTGTGCGAGATCGGCAGTAGCCGTGGCCACTGTGGCTCAATATTACCCTGTACAAATTCCCTATCTTCTCTCTAATCACTGCACAAAACGACGAACCATCTTAACCACATATGGAAATGAATCATAGCTATCAAAGGAGACCCTAATTGCTAAGATTGGTTGAGGATAAGTGGTGGAAACCTTACATGGAAGAGGAGTGTTTTGCTGTGCGAGATCGGCAGTAGCAGTGGCCACTGTGGAGAAATTTAACCCTGCACAAAATCTTATTTTTCTCTTCATTCCCTGATGCACACACTCCAGTAGAGGGTGGCGCTATAAACAGTATGGCCAATTGCGTGAGAGCAACCATGAGTCATCTGACTGGATCAGTAGTCAGGGCGGAGCCCTGTGTGCGGGGACGTCCATCTGATCGAGTCAGGACGGATCAAACATGTTTGATATGCTCTGATCAATTTGTTAGTCTGATCCGATCAGATGTCTCAGTCAGCTGATCGAGACAGGCCGCTTGCGGTGCCCATCAAGCCCTCTCAGGGCTGCTGAGTACCGGTACCCTGGTAGCCCTTGCCCGGTAGCAAGTATTGTATACCCCGGCCTGCGTATGAGACGCAACCGTGTATAAGCCGAACCCTGACTTGGAGAATAAGCTGCACCTGAGCCCAGGCTGAGGACTGAAATGGTTAATTGGCATTTATTCCAGGGGCAGATCCAGGATTTTCAGATAGGGAGGGGGGCACACATTTTTGACTGTACATTCCTTACTGTACTTCAGATAGGGTCCTAAGAAAAAATGGAATCTATTAGATACCACATTTGACCAATTCTTTTGGATAGAGCCTGGGCAAGGAAACCCAAACCTTTGGAATTTTGTTTCTATCTATCATAGAACCTGAGATATGATTAAATATATGCCGATAAATCCCAGGATTTGTTACCCATAGGCCTACATTTCTATTATAAGGGAGTGGTCATTATTTATCCACAGGGGGGATGGGTTTCACGCAGACACATGAACATGATGGCAGTCAAAACTTTTTTGTGCCTCCCCAACACCCCTCTTTGATCTATACGGACTTAGCAGGTTTAATTATTAGCCAATGAGATTATCCCATCTATTCACTGCGGCCCTGTCGGTTGATTGATTGATTTGTGTTTTACAGCACTTTAGCGGCACTAAGTGGCTATCCTGTGCTTCACAGGTTGATAGGCACTATCAGCGGAAATGGTGGTATGATTTGTCTATGTGGGGGAAGTAATCATCAGGTTTCAACTAGATGTTATTGTACAGCCCAAGGGCTTTGATATATCCCAATATTTCCTCTGGTTTGTGTTTCTCGAATAGTTCTTTCAAGCTTGTACAAGCGTGGTATTGAGCCCTGTAGGGACACTGTTGGCAATCAATGAGGATGTGCTCCACTGTCAGGGGGTTCTGACAGCGGGCACACTTGGAAGGGTTTTCTCTCCCTATTCTGTTACCATGGGTCAGTCTGGTGTGACCTATTCTGAGGCGGCTCATAGTTTTCTCTTCATTTCTAGACTTGCACTTGTAGGGTTTGGTCATGTTGACCTTTGTTTGGATCTTTTGGAGTTGGTTTCCCACCTCTGCGTCCCATGATGTTTGCCATTTGTTATATATGTACTTGTTGATCTTGCGCTTCAGGTCGCTTGATGGAAGTGGCATTTGTACTACTGCCTGGCCCAAGGCATCCTTGGCAGCTGAGTCTGCTTGTTCATTTCCTTGAATCCCTACATGGCCAGGGACCCAACCATATTTTATGTTCTTTCCCTCCTCTGTTAACTGGTGGTGTCTTTCCAGCACTTTGTTTACTAGAGGGTGGTTCCATGCACCTATTTGCATGGCTTTAAGTGATGACTGGGAGTCTGAGAGGATCAGATGGTCTTTTGCCTCTGAGGTTTCTACATGGTCTTGTGCAAGGTACAGGGCATGCAACTCTGCTGACTAGATAGATAATTCATCTGGAAGGCGCTCTTTGTAAGAGTCCAGGCCTTTTACAGCTGCTGAGGCTGTCTTGTTTGCCATATGAGATCCATCAGTGAAGATGGTCTCATAGTCCTTATACTCGTCGCGCAGTCCGTTGAAAGCTGCCTGGTAAGCAGTGCTTGATGTGTTTCCTTTTCTGTGTGGGACTAAGCTGAGGATGATTTCTGGTTGGTACAGTGTCCATGGTGGTCTCTCTGCAATGGTCAGTTCCATGACTTTGTTCAGATCAATGCCTGCTTATTCCAGTGATTTTGTAACTCTCACTCCAAACGGAGCAAGGAACCACTTTCTCTTGCGGTCATATTCCTCCTGATATGCGGGTGTTTTGAGGAGTGTTGTTGCAGGATTGTTAGAGTTTGCTGCAATTCGAATTGCATATTGGAGAGATAGTGCTGGTACCCATCTGATAGGTGTTATCAGTAGAACTTGCTGGTAATAAGCTCCAGCAATGGCAGCGCCCATGAGACAACCTGCTAAGGGTCTATAGTAGTGCACAGGCTTTTTTGCTAAAAAGAGGGGTTAAAATATTTTTAGCCCCCTCCTTGGGAGGGGTCTGAAATTTTTACGCCCCCCTCAAACCCACCACCTCCCCCTGTTGATAAATAATGACCACTCCCTAATAGAGCTCAGAAGTTGTGACCAAAGATATCTAAAATCTAGGGTATTCCAAAACACCCCGTAAAACCTAATTTCACTTTTAAAAATATTCCAAAAATCCTAGATAGATACATATATGACCTATTTAATCGAATAGTCAAATGACCCTTTGACCTTGACCTAGATCTTATTCTTGGAGGTCACCGAGCTTCACTTTCAATCAACAAAATCCTTTGGGAGCATGGCAACCCAAAGCCATAATAATTTCATCAATTGGGCAGACTCTGAAAATACATTTACCTTGTGTTAGAGAAGAGCAGAATCCAAAGTTTCCACACTTGAAAGTACCGTAAATCCCCGGTCAAACCGGCTTCTAAATTTTTCCCAAAGTCCCCCCCGGCTTATGACCGGGTTTGTTTTACCATAGAATAAAGAGAAAATGGTAAAAATTTGACCCAAAAACCGGCTTTTAGGATTTCCCTGAACTCACCCCCCGGCTTATGACCGGGGCCGGCTTATGACCGGGGATTTACGGTACTTCTATTTTATATGGTTGGATAGGCCTTTCTTTTGTCAATACATACATAAGGCCACTTAAAATCGATTATCAGCTTTGCAGATACCGCCCACATCCTTTGAAAATGGCCGCATGGCCCTTTAATTCATTATTTTACAAAAATATACACTAAAATCCCCTCACCCCTTATAAAATTATGAAAAAAATATCTGGAAATTCCGCTCCCATTTAGGGGGCCATATTAGAACTTCTATATTGCCGATTTCCAAAAACATTGCACCTTTAGAATCGTCAGAATGCGGCTTTTCAGAAGTTGCAAGGACTTGAAAATCCTCCACTTGGTGTGATTAATATTGAAGTATATCTAAACATTGGAAAATATATTCTAGAAATAGATGACTATAATGTCATATTGGATGCAGGTCTTGCATGAGGATAGGATTAATGCAACCTGATGAGATAAACCACTTATGCACCTACTGTACATAAATAAGCCTTTCAATTGTAATGCGATTTATGACTTACAAAGAAAAAGAAAAATGTACATCCCTTGTCCCTAGAGTGAAGGAAGAAAATAAAAATTTGCCTCCCGCATGGCCCAGAAAATGAATAAAAAAGAAAAAGAAAAGCCTCCCTCCCTCACCAACTTTTTTCAAAAAGTATCCGCAAAGCTGATAATCAATTTTAAGCGGCCTAACTATTAGCCTGTAAACATGTGTTAAAGAGCACTCCCTTAGAGGAGAGGTTTTAGTGCAGTGCCTGCAGAGTCTGCCTAGGCCCCCTGCACAGCTCCCACTGCAACTACCCTAAGTGGCGCTCCTAGTGATTCTTGGGTCCCTACCTTTGGCATAACCAGCGAAATTCAACATGGTGGAGGCACTGAGTATGGGTCCAGGGTCTTTACCCCCTCTATAGAACCTGGAGCTGACAGCTTTGTATGCAGGACATCAGCTCACATGAAATCCCCATTTCCCTCCCAATAAAAATAGAAAATTGCCTACCCCCCTGAAATATAGGCCCCCTATTCCTATCCACCACCTCTGCAATTGAGCTGTGTACAAATGATGTCATGTTTTTTTCGACCATTTTCGATCCCCCCCTTGTCATGTTTTTTGCCAATATTGCAATGCTGAAGGTATATGGAAAATTAATCCCATCATGCCGCTACTCCTGCATGATGTCATTTGTACCAAATGAATAGACTAACAGATGCTCCCTCATTCACCCCTCCCCCCAGCCAGACTGAAGTGAAAGGGGTAAACACCCTATTGTCAACGAGTCCGTAAATGTTGAATAAGGATGAATGCAGACGAATCAGGAATCCAGTTGATATCCACTTTATTCATAGAAGTCCACGCGGTATAGATGGTGATACAGTATAAAGGTGCCCAACAGTGTCCAAGCCTAGCCCTTGAGCCAAGGGCTCGATCTCACGTGAGTGTGTGAGGTATGAAGTATGAAGGTGGAAAGATGAGTGAGCTGCTCCCTCCACAGGTATTTGTAGTAGGAGCTGCTCACCCAGCTCATCCTAAAAATAGTATCAGGTGAGCTAAATATAGTAACTGGGGAACTCCAGTGCAGGTATGTAGGGGAGATCCCAAACATAGCACTGGGGTTCACAGAGTTCAGTGTGGTTCTAAATATAGCTGCTGGGAACTCCCGGTATGCTGTGAGCTGCTTATGATCAATGGGCATGTCATCCAGCATGGGGAGTTGTTTCTAAACATTGTCTGCTAGGAATTTCCAGCATGCAGTGGGCTGCTTGTGATTGACGGCGTATCCTCCAGTGGGAGGAGGCGGGGTCACTGAGTGCAGTTGACACCGCCAGCCTTTGGTCTATGGGTATGGCTTGGCTTGTGGGTAGACTCGGACACTGGGTTACATGGTAGAGTCAAAGATGAAAAATAAATATGATAAGTACAATACCTATAACGGTCTACTGACAAATCCCCACATTCCTACTCGATTCCACGCGAGGTTTTAAGGAGGAAGATCGTGAGAAAAGGTCTACTGACAATATGTTTGATGTCTAATAATAGGTATTACATCTTATCATTTAAGTTGAAAGTATACAGTATTAAGGAGATATTTAATATTGGTTTTTGGTTGAGCATGAATAATTTATAAACAGTACAAAACGAAGCTATGCCAAAGAGGTGTTGTTTGTAATTTTGGCAAGAAGAATATGAAAAATTCAGGTCGTGGTAGGATACAAAGGCTGGATTATTATCTAGCACTAAAGTTCACACAAAGATAAAGGAAATAAAAACTATCCTAAAACATGCAGTTATTGGCTTTAAGGCAGACCTTGAGGTAGATAAGTTAATACTGAAGTTTGTTTTAGTACCGGTAGGCGCTTATTATTTAGGTCTTGAGCCAATGTACAATACAATATAATAAATAAAAACAGAGGTAAGGTAATTGATGACTGGCAAGTCGATCAATCATTCCTTTTAATACTGGTAAGGCTTAGGGAGTCTGAAGGCTTTTAGGTGATATGTTTAAGGAGTTTTCTAAAAAAGAAATTGGATTTTTGGTCCTTTATTTATTTGTAGAAGTTTTCTGTTAATTTTCGTAGAAGGTTTGTCTTAGTCAATGGAAAGTTTAGCATGTTTAGCCTTCAGTCTACCTGGGGTTATGATTGGCTGAAAAGGGACAAGGTTAATACAAAAATAAATGGTGGCTCTGGCTGATATTTGGATTGGATCTCAGTTGATCCTGCAAAAATACTGGTTGCCAGGGCTTCCTTGTAAAATTTTTAGAAAAATATAAACTAGCTAAAACCCATAAATATTTGACATGGTTGGGTTTGAAAAGGTACAGTGTGAAAAAGAAAAAGAACTTTATGGCATCTTAAGATCACAAAAACCTGCTGCCTGGCTTGTGTTCTTCATAATGTTCTTATAAAGGAAAATAAATGTAAAAATGCAGCGTGTTTTCATGGTTATGTATCATAGCCTTATACAAACAAGAAAAACTGGCTTTAAAAATCAGTTGACTAGGCTGACTGAGTCAGTGTTCATAGTGTCCATGGGCGGTCGGTGAGTGAAGTGTGTCTCTACACTTTTAGTCCATAATATTAAAGACAGTTTCAAAAATAAATAAAATAAATAGAGGATGGTTAATGAAATTATTTTCTCCTTCTATGGCGACTTTGGTTTGCAAGACCCTTTGGTGGTGGGTCTTGGTGGTTAAAGACATGTGGGTTGAGGGAGCGACCTAGTGAGGGTCTTCTCCTGGATCTGGATTTTTTGGTGTTGGGGACAAAGTTTACAATTTTGCTGAAATGCATTCTGCTAGGCTTGCCTGAGTCAGGCTGCAAATTTAGATCGGAACTGTATGCAGGGTCCATGTCTATTTGTTCTGCTGAGAGGGAGGTGTCAGAGTCACTGTCCTCCTCAGATGAAGCTTGGTATGTTTTGGGTAGGGGTCTCCAGACCTGGGTCGAGCCAATTGTTTTGAAAGTTTCTGGTCTATTGTCTTTGTTCATGCTGCATGGGCAGCTGTAGCTATACATTAGGTGGGGACAATTTCTTCCCAGGGTGGCGAATCTAGTAGGTGGCCCTATTGGAGAGCAGACTCGTGTGCTCCAATGGGGCAGGCCGGTTGGTATGGGCGTGCCTGGTCTGCCACTATCTCCTGTTGGCCTGTCAGTGCGGTCTCCGCCTCCTCGATTAGGTCGTTGGCCTCTGTATTGAAAAAACAGAACAAGAGAAGGGGGATTTTTAGTTTTAGGGTCGATCATAGTGCATGGATTACAAGGCGACCAACAAAAATACCAAATTGACAGGTAAGGCAGTGAATTAGGCAGTGCATATTGATGTGCAGTGTCACCGGGCCGGTGTAGACTCATGGCCAAATGTGAGCGGGAAACTGGAATATCCAGGGTCCAGGTTAGTTCTGCTGCGCGGCACGGGTAGCGCCACTGCATGGGGACCTGTTCTTATTTAGTTCATGCGAAAAACATTGGCTGGCGCCACTGAGCTGGCGTTTGTTCAGCGTTCGTGTAAGGACATGGTCAAATGGCATGGTCAATGGTGTAGACTTGCCATGGACTCATTGGGTTCATGTGTAAGGGTTGTCTCAACTCTGGGTTAGGCGATTCTGGGTCCCAAAGGTGGGTTTGGTTGGCTGGAATTTTGAATTTTGATGATGCGCTTTTTCGGAAAAATAGGTCCAAAAATTAACTTTATGCTCCCGTTTTGGATCCTGATATAAAAGAGGGCGGAGGCTATTTTGGGATCAGAAAGCGGCGGCTAAGACTGATAAAACGGAGGCCTGAAATATTGTCGAAAAGGTCGAAAAAGGAGAAAAAGGAGACATGATTGTGCTGTCAAGATTGATCTCCATGCCGTCTGGGACGGTCTTTCTGCTCATCGTGGCTGTGGGCATGTTTGGGTGAGTACAGGTGGATGATTTTTTGGGGAATTTTGGGGCTATGTACAGTCGGTCGTGTCGCCGGTGGTTTGACACCTGTGTGTTTGTGTGATTTCAGAGTCGTCCTTTTGTGGGTCTTTTTGGGCACGGTGCCGGCGGTGTGTGGGCTCGTGCGTGGACCCTATGATGGCCCGGAGGGAGGGGCCAGTGGGCCCTGCTTGGTCCGCTGTTAGGCGAGGATGGTATGTACAGTCTTTGTTTGAGGGGTAGAATAAACAAACAAAAAGGTATAACGCTAGTATGGGGAATTGGAATTGTCTATGGAACTGGATTGATTATCCTTCTGAGTCTTGAAATTTGTTTGTAGAGGTGGTATTTGTGAGTTGTGGGTATTTAGCTGGGGTATTGGTCATGTTTTTCAGAAGGTGGGCTGAGGCGAGGAACTCCTCAAGATGCACGTGGTGCGGCCGAGAAGGCTATGAAGAGGAAAAGGCTAGATCCAGAAGGTGGCCGGCCAAATGCGAGGATGTGATTCGAAAATTGATTGTGATAAATGACTGTGATGATTATAACAAGTGCCATGAGCCTGATTTGCCTGTGATTTTATCCAATAATATATTTGAGAAGTCCACCACCAGTCAGAAGTTATGTTGTTTGTTCTGGGCTTCTAAATTGGCATGGGCGGGCTCTCAAATTTCATGCGGGGTGGTATTGTTAGCTTGGGTCGAAAACAAGTCTAGTGATATTGTTAACACGTGCTTATGTTATTGTTTTGACGCAGATATTGAGTGCAGGTGTCCTGACTGACGTTAAGTTGTCATGCCAACGTGGGAAAAATGAAAGAGATCTGACGTTGGGGAGGCCGACGGCAGTGGTGAGACGCAGCGCCGGCGTTCTGACGCAGCGTTTGGCGGGGAGCCAGACGCGACGTCAGAAACAAGATGGCGACGTCTCATCGTGCAGTGGGCCCTCACAGTGAGTCGAAATAACTGTGTTATTGTGGGTCGAAACTGTGTTGTGGTATGGAGATGTTGTTAAGATGGTTTTAATTGTGGGTGGGGTCGGATTTAGAGCTATTAAGGATGGGGATGATCCCCACATGAAGGTGTTAGATTGGGCTATCCGGTGGATAGGGCGACCGGGAGAGTCCATTACCAGGTTATATGGGGGGTGGCCGGCGGTTAATTGATCCCCACATGAGGATCAAAGTAGGTTTTTGATGAAAACTTACCGCTGGTTGATGTTGAGGGTGGTGTGAGCATCATCTCCGGTTGCTTGTACATGTATTTGTCTTTCTTTGGCTGATGCCGGAGTGGGGTGTACTTTGTGAGCTCAGCCGGGGAGTCATGGCGATCAGCCGGCCAGGACTCACAAGGTAGTTGTATGGCGGGGTCAGTGTCACTAGAGGCAAGTTGAAAATCGGGTTGTCCTTCTGAGGAGATGACCACTGTCATGTGGTGAGCTCCTTTTAAGACCCTGTACAGCGGTATTCTCCATAGAAGTGGTACCGGAGGATAGCGCTGCAGCGGGATCTGTCGGACTTGTCCCCCGATTATTGTCCTGATGTCAGACTTCCAATGGAGATCCAGGTGTCTGCCCAGGGGTGCCGTAAGGCGAGCTGGGGAGACCTTAGGGGCTGTGATGGTGGGGGCCCAGAGATTCTGTCCATAGATCATTTTGCCAACGGTGAAATCAAAGGTTTGACCATTGGCATGGATCTTGGCCACAATCGAAGGTGTCCTGTGGCTGTCCTGTTTGCAGTAGGGCCAGTGTCGCAGGCACCTCTTGGCGGTACTCCATGTGATGTACAGGAGGGTTGCTATTAAGATCCAGGTGAACATGTCCTGGTAGCGGTCAGGCGATTGTACAAAATCCAGATCTGTGTTTGGGGTCGTTTGTGGAGCTGGCCAGTTTTTGTTAGCCTGGCGTATCAGATCTTTAAAACGATCCCAACTCTCCGCATTAGCCATCTTGGGTGTTCGGGTTGCTGAGACTAGTGTGATAAAGCGCGCCAATTGATTGACACGAAGATGGTTCTTAAGGGTTAATGCGCAGCAAAGTAGTGCCAGGAGGGGTGATACCAAATGTATCCAGGGTGAGAACTGGAGGTGGTATCCTAGATGCGTCAGGGAGTTAGTGGATAGGAGGGCTGACTGGTCCCTAAGTCCCTGTGCGGCTCTTTTAAGGGTTAGGGTGTCTTGGAAGAGGGGTGTTATTTTTTGATTGTGTAGGTGTTTTAATTTTTCAAAATTGGGCAGGTGAAGGGTCTGGGTAGTGGTTGCCATGGTGATGCCGGAAACATTGGTTGGAGGTTGACCGAAATGTCGCCACAGTGGTAAATTGAAGTAGGCTTTTGATATGGGTTCTAAGGTGAAATTTTGGGTGCAAGATAAATCAGAATTGGTTAAAATCATGCCGGCATTTTTAATGGAGCACAGACATGGGACTGAGATGACTGAGTATGCTCTATTCTTAATTTCGACTTGGCCTGAATTTGTGCATTGGAGCATGGAAGTGGGATGGTCGGTTATTAATAGGAAAGTGCTGTGAGATAGGGGTTGGATAAGATTTGGTATGGGTGCTGCCATGTGTGCTTTAAAACTGCAGGTATGGTGCACCGCCTCTGGTAGGTCTAAAAATAGGGATAGAGTGCATGTGGGGTGTGTGGCCGACAACAGAGGTAGGGGTAGGTTACAGCTGATAAGGTGGCCGAGGTCACACATATCCAGGTCAGCTTGTGTAAACTGTATATAGTGTGAGTGGGTCTTGGACATAGCCAAGTAGCCGGGAAGTGGCTCCACCTGGGTGTGACCTACTGACTTAGTGTCGGAGGTGTCGAAAGGCACGGGGAAGGTTTCTATTCTAAATATAGAAAAGGTGCTTCCCCCTCTGGTTATGGGTACTGGTATGGTTATTAACAGGCTCGAGTTATGGCTCCAGTGCACATGTACTCGGCGCCGATAATAATAACTTATGGGTAGGCCTTCTAAAATAATGCCGTGGTGTGCCTCGTGCAGGAGGCTGGACAAATTGTTTAAACCTAAACTGAGGTCGTCTTGTGTGATGATGGATTGGGGTAGGGTGCCCTCAAGTAGATTATTAATGGTTAAGAGCAGATTTTCCAAGTCGCTTTGGAGGTCAATTAAAGACTCTATTTGAGAATTTGCTGCTGTGAATAACATTGAATAGAAGGTTTCCTGTCTGGATTGGAGTTCTAATTTTAATAATATTGATGAGATGTTAGAATTTAAATGCTCTAATTTTCCGGAAATAAAAGATAGAGCATCATCAGTGTCGTTTTGGAATTTTGAGAAGATGTTGACAGAATTGTAATTAAATTCTGAAATATTTAACAAGAAATGTGTGGCTAATTCTACCACGTGCATTTTGGTGGCTAACTTTTTATCCAGGTCAGACATCTCAGAATTCAAAATATCAATTTCTGGTTGAGTCCCGAGGCCTATTGAAGCTCTTAAAATGTCACCAATGACTTGGCCGGGGGCATTTCTGGCTTTTCTGATATTTGGAGGTGAAATCAATTTTGACAAAGTTTTTAGTGTTGTTTTTGACTTGGAGAATAGGCTCTGTATCATGTTGTCTAGGGCATGGGCTGTGTGCTTAATGTATTGGGGTGCCTCAGTGCTGATGAGAGGGCTGAGTAGTTTTGGCTGACTTAGGTTCTGATCAAAGGTCAAGTTAAGGCTAAAGGTCAATGGATAGTCCATGTAATTGGCTAGTAATGTTTGGGGTAACTTGGTAAACAGTGCGCCATAGTTGGGTCTGAAGATGGTGTTCAGATTGTTGTCTGATGTTGAGGTGCAGCCGAGGAGCAGATGTAGGAATATACAGACTGCTAGGATGGCTGCTGCTCTAGAAAAATGAGAAGAAATTGAAAATTTTGAGGATTTTGAAAATTTTGATGGTGGGGTTCACTTTAAAAAATAACATTAGCCCAGTCACAAATGGGATGTTAGTATGGTCAAGTATTTACAAAGGTCGGGGAATCTGTGGGTGGTAGGGTTTTGTTGTCACATGAAAGGTTTTATGCAGATGGACTGGTGCCTGTTGTCACCGTCAGGGGCGGCACACGAGCTTGAGCATGGAATCTGTTTATCTCGAAGACAGCAAACTGGAATACTATGCTGGCCGTATTCCTTATGGCCAGTTCACGTCCAATTCTGGAGTATTGGCGGGGTAAGTCCCTGAGGGGCTGTTCCGACGCTATAAGCGTGCGAGCACATAAAAGTGCTATGTATGATGCAGATCTATGATTAAACCTGCCCCATGGAGGCCGGCGGGGATTATCCCCAGCTACAGCGACCATGAAGGCTTTGATGGTTGCTGCTGTGGAGTGATTGCTCAAGTCCAGCTCCTGTCTTAGCACAGGGCTGCTGAGGTAATGTTTAATATCTTCCTGGGCGAGGAAGGTGATGAGGTGTTGCTGTTCCATGATTATGCTCCTAATTTCAAAAGGATCCATGAGATCACTCCTGATCCCATGTGGTCCAAGGAGGCTGTGTATGGTCCATGTAGCATTTGGGCCGTGCTTATTTGCCGGTGGGTCCAGGCTGTAAGTCATAAAAGGAAAAAGGGTCTAAGTGGGCTGTGAATGGGGGGAGAGGTAAAGGTGGGGAATTTGCTTGGCTGAAGAGGTTTAGTAAATTGGATTATCAATGTTAAAAATTATAGGGTAGTGGAGAAGTTCTTCCACATTTTACACACACTTAAGGCTCACACCGCCATTGGTTAATAGGGGTACCTGGGCACCATGATAATAAGGTGCTATCATGTACAATGCTAGAACGACTGTTAAAAATCCTAAATGCTAAAATAGACCCATAAGATAATCCTACCTGGGCTGGTTGCATGATGGGTCTGCCATGGTCCCTTCCCAGACACTTGTTGCCGTGCTTAAGGTGTGGTGGTATTGGTTGTGGGTTGTGTTGTGATCAGATGTGGGTGGGCAAGCGCTTATAAACCTGAGATTGAGTTTGGCTATTTCTCAGTCTGAGATCTCCCATAGGTGGTATGTCTTGCCCTGAAAGAGGCGTAGGCCAAATATTATTGGTGGATGCAAGTGGGGTTGACGGTCCCATATGCAAATTAGGGTTATCCTGGCCTGGATTGGTTGGTGGTGAGATATTGTCTAAAGATAGCATATTGGGAAGCTTGGCGGGGGGTGTTTTATCCCTGGCCAAGGTGATATGGTTGCTATGGCGTCCCTGTAGCTTTTAAAGACCTTGAGGGCAGTGTGTTATTGATTTGTATATGTGCCACCACAGCACTTAAGGGTTGGCGGAGACAGCGGTGTAAACATGGGGTGTGGGTGTCAGAGGTCCATCTTCCTACAATAGGTTTATCATTGGAAATAGTGGTCTTGAAATGGTAACAAGCCGTCGCATGTGTGTATTGAAGTTTATACACAAACCGAGGATACAGCGCTGCCTTGGGCGGTCGGTATGTGGCGTGTGTAACCTAACCTAATTATTTGATAATCCATTTGCCAGTGTTTGGCGTTCCACTTAGAAGGGGTAGGTGTGTGTATATACAGTTAATCAAGGCGGTGTTGATTTTGGATGCATAGGAATTTTTATGGCTGTTAGTATAAATAGGTTGGGCGTTGGTCTGTGACTGTTGCTGTCAGTGTGTTTAAGTGGTTGGTGTATTAATGGTTGATTAATTTGGTTGGGGCGCGTGGCGCCTGTAGGGAATGAAGGAGGGTTGTTTATATGGATGTTTGGTGTTTGACACAGCGACTTATGGCCTATAATGGACGCTTAGAAATTTTTCTTGATTTTCTGGAGGGCATGGGGCTGAAGGAGATTGTTCCCTTTTTGGCTGGCCTTCCTCTCTTTTTCTTTGTTTTGGGAGTGGTAAGACTCACATTGGAGGGGTCGTCCTGGTCGGGGTCGTGAAGTGAGCTTGTGGGCCCTGATTGCAGCCTTTTTATAATGGCTTTGGCGCTAGCTCTTGTGATTGGTCTCCTTAGCCTTGATACATGTACTGATTTCTTCAGTATTTTTCCATCTTGTAGCCTTTTTAGAATAGCTGTAACTGGTGAAGTCATTTTCATTATGATGTAGGGGCCTGAGTATGTGGGTTGCAACTTTTTTGATGTGCATTTGACCAGCAGGGTGGGTATGTGTAAATATACCAATTGGCCTGTGTTATATGAGCTCAGTTCTGCTGAAGTGTCGTGTCTGGCTTTCATCTTTTTGTGAGCAGAGATCATGTTTTCTGCAGCTCTCATCTGAATATCATCCCTAAACTGTAGTAGGCTGGTCATAATCTTCTCCCTGGTGCTTGAGTCTTTTTCAGCTTTAATCAAGGACAAAGCTGCTTCAGTTGGTAGGTGTGTCTGCTTGCCAAAGACTAACAAATTTGGTGAGTAGCCTAAGGCGCTGCTTATAGTATTATTAATACTGAAGACTACAGCCTGTAGGAAGGTTGACCAATGCTTTTGTGATTTTGATACAAAAGCCCTGAGGGATGATTCAATGGTTTGATGTTGGCGCTCACAGAGACCTTGAGACCTAGACCAATGTGCACTTCCTGTCACATGCTTAATGCCGAATTTTTCACAAAAATATTTGAATAGTTTTGAGACGTATTGTTGGGCATTATCTGTGTTTAGTACTGAGGGAGTGCCATGGATACATATGACTTTTTGGAAGAAACCAAGTGCTACAACTGCAGCAGTATTTTCTTCACTCGTCCAGGCAGTCACATGCCTGGTGGCATGGTCGGTCACCACATGTATGTAGTGGGAGCCATCAGCGGCCTTGGAAAAAGGGCCTATTGTGTCCATGGTGACATGAGAGTATGCTGTAAGCACTGGGTCACGTAGTTTCATTGGAGTTTTCAGGTTTTTTGGTCTCTTTTTGGTGGTCAGGCATGTGTGGCAAGTACCGCAGAAGTCAAAAACTTCTTTAAACATTGATCTCCAGTAATACCTAGCCCTTATGGCTGTATAGGTTTTGACTGGACCTAGGTGTCCACCTAGGGGAGAGCAATGGGTTGCTTCCACTAAAGATTCTGTCCACTTTTCTGGAATTACAATTTGCAGTGTGGGCTCTAGGGTTTTACCCAAGTTGGTATCAGTAATTCTAAAGAGGACTTCATCCAGTAAGATGAATTGGTCGTGGTTACGTAGTATTTGATTCATTAATCCTGAGTCGTGTGGCAGGCTACCTTTTTCAATGTAGTTTGCCATGGAGGATGCAAAAAGGTCTTCTTTTTGGCTTTTAATCAGTGTTTCTCTAGAAGGTGTCAGGGATTGGTGTTTACAGATTTCCTGAATTGCCCTTTCAGCTAGAGGTAGCACACGGCGGGAGAGCTTAGCTCTCTTGGCGTTTGCAGCTTTGATGGAGACCCTAGGTGACCTAGATTTGGCGGGCCTGCCTCTGGGGCGAGGACTGCTGCACTTAGGCTTGAGTGGGCGGGTCTTTTTACTGGGTGCTGATTGGCTGGCTGCTGGAGGTGTGTCGTCCTGGGACTGGGACTGTGCTCGAGTGAGTACACACAGGTCAGGGTTCACACTTTGCTGCCTCTCTGGGGTGCCTTTTCTTGCTATGACGCCTTTTGGTGGTTTATTTGTGCTTCCCCAAATTTTGCCTCCTTTTAATATTGATCTAGGAGGTCCCAAACAGATGGGATTATTGGGAATTGGGTCGTCTGATTTGAAAACCTTTGTCATGGATATATCTGAAAATTGTACCCTCTTTGGTGGGAGGATAATTTTTCCTTGTGATCTAATTGGTATTGGATCATCAGAGCCAGGGGGATATTTTCTTCTGGACAGGCAATCTGCCACTAGATTAGCTCTGCCTTGTAGGTATTTCACTTCAAAATCATAAGACATAACAGTATCTACCCATCTTGCCAATCTGCCATTGGTGATATTTTCCTTCTTGTTGAAGAGGGAGACTAGGGCTGTATGGTCTGAATATACCTTGAAGTGAGTGCCGTCTACATAATGGTGGAACTTTTTGACAGCGAAGATTATCCCAAGTAACTCTTTGTCAGTTATTCCATATCTGGTTTCCTGAGGTGTTAGACCTCTCCCAGAGAATTCAATGGGCCTATAAAAACCATGTTCATCTACCTGTGTGATAACTGCTCCTAAGCTGAAATTGCTGGAGTCTGTAAAGATGATGAAGGGTTTGTTATAGTCTGGGAATTTTAGGATTGCCTCAGTGCAAATTGATGCTTTGATTTTCTCAAAGGCTGTTTGACACTGAGTGGTCCATTTGAAGGTACCTTTTGTGGCTTCATATAAGGGTTTCATTATATGGGCAAAACCTCTAATGAATCTCTTATAGAATTGTGCCATTCCATTGAAACACCTAAGGTCGTGGATGTTTTTAGGTGCTGGGAAGGTTTTGACCGGTGAGATTTTGTCTGGGGAAGGTGAGATGCCGTGTTGATCTAGGGTAAAACCTAAGAATTCCATTTTGGTGGTGCCAAATTCACATTTTTCTGACTTTAATTTGATGTTTCCTTTGATGAAAAGTTTTAGCACTTCATCTAGGTCTTGCAGGTGTCTTTCCCATGTGGGGCTGTATATGGCCACATCATCCACATAGGCTACTGCATTTCTGTATTTGCATTTCATGAGCAATTGTTCCATTACATTCATGAACGACAAACCAGAGGTTTTTAAACCCATGGGTAATACTTTGGCCATATACCTTGTGCCATTGGCAGAGAAAGTTGTTAAAGGCCTTGATTCTTTAGCTAGAGGAATCTGATGGTAGGCGCTGTATACATCCAATTTGGAAAAATATTTAGCACCTGTTCTGCCAACTTGTTGCATGAGGTCGTCTGCTCTGGGGAAGGAGTAGGAAAAAGATTTTAGGTTTTGGTTAACCCATCTATAATCCACGACTATTCTCCATCCTGAGGCTACAGACCTGTCTCCCTGGGGTTTGGGTACTAAGAAAGCTGGGGAGTTCCACTCACAGGGTTTGGTGCATTCTTCAATGACACCTTGCTGTAAATGTTTATCTAACAGCTCTCTTTGGAAAATCTCTTTTTTGGGTGACATTCTATAGGATGGTCTGTTGCAGGGTTTGAAATCAGGGATTAATTCTAATTTGACCTCATTCTCAACGTTTAATCCTATAGCACTCTCATTTAACACAAAGGCCTCTCTATTTGATTCAACAATGTTTTTGATTTGTTGTTTTTGGGCCTCAGAGAGCTTGTCACATATTGTATATTTTAGAGGGTCGTCCCCTTTGGGTAGCTGATCTAGGGGATCATCTCCACAATTGATGGGGAGCATTTCTTTGTCAGAGATTATGCTGCTGAGGGAGTGTTGGCTGTTTAGTTTTCCAATGGGAATGGCTTTGTCTAGATTGTTAAGTGCAAAGATGCCTAGGTTCATGTGCTTTTTGATATTGATGGAAAAATCATTTGGGTTGGCCACTGTTACCGGTATGATCTTTCTTGTTGACCTTGGTTCAACAAGGGCGTGTTTGATTAGTACCGGTAATGTTGTGTCAACATTTTCTGTGATGCCTGTTTTACCTATTAAGGAATCAGGTCCTATGACGATTGCATTGAATGTGGATTCAGAATTTGGTGGCATGGTTAGGCCTTTGGCTGCTCTTATGAAGTGTGGTGAAGGGGACTTGGCCCCAAAGGAAATTTTGGCCCTATATTTGGTCATAAAATTTACGCCAAGAATTATGGGGTGATTTAGTTTTGGAACAACATGTAGTCTTGTTTTAAACTCTGTGTTATTGATTAGGAAAGTTATAGTGATGGAATTGTTGACCTGAACTGAGGATTTATCAGCTAGTAGGATAACCATGCGAGATCTCCTACCATGTCTGAAATTGGGGGTTGATATGATTTTGTCTGCCATTTTCTGGCTGATAAAGGAAAGGGAGGCTCCAGAGTCTACAAGGGCTCTGTAAGAACTGCCATTGATATCAACATTAACTGCGCCTTTAGTCAATTCAGTATTAATGTAAGAGGTCTTACCTTGCTGCCCATACTTACTGGTCTCGACTTTTAATTGGAGGGTGGAAATTCTCTTGTTCTGGTTCTCATAGAGGTCCTCACTGTCTGATGAGGAGTCTTCGTCACAATTCACAGGCTGGGGGTCGTGGCTCTGTTGTTCTGCCGAATTTAGTTCTGCTCCATCATTTGTGTGTGAAATATGGCATGTGGGGGACGTTCCAATTTTGTTGTCCAAGGTGGGGGCGGGGCTGTAAGATGCATGGTGGCCCTCCCCTGTGTCCTATTCAATATTGTCATTGTAGTGTTCTCCTTGTCCAGAATCAGGAGGTTGGTTGTCAGGATGGTTGTCTCCTGTCTTTTTGTTGTCATTTCTGCCTGGTGTTGGGTCCCTGGATTTCTTTTGTTGCTGGGTCCAATCATCAGGGATTGGGAAATCTGCTGGGACCAGTAGTTTCTGGAAGGACACCTGGCGGGTGTTGGTGGGGGTGGAGGCAACAGGGATGAAAACAAAGTTGTTTCTTGTGTCGCTGGATTTGGACCTGCTTCTGTTTCCCTCCTGAGATTTGCTTCTGCCTGGCGATTGATACCTGTTCTTGGAGCCTGATCTGCTGTTTGAGCCGGGTCTGGGGTTGTTATAACCTTGTTGATTTTGGTTGTATCCTGGTTTAGGTTTATCGTCATACTGCTTAATATTGCCATTTCCAGGGGGCTTGTTGTTATAATTGTTGTTGTTGTACTGGTCCTTCCTGGATCTGTTATTGTTGTTGTTGTTATTGTTCCTTTGCCCATTGTAGTTATTATAGTTCATGGCGCACAAGTCTGAAGTTTGGTTTGAGGCATGGGCTGCTTTGGCTGCTTCCATGACCAATTCTTGTTTTAATGCTGCAGTCTCGGCTTCTCTAATGCTTTTGGGGCTGTCTGAGAGTACAACATTTTTTATTTCATCTTTGAGGCCATTTATGAGATAGTCCACTTGTACAGATTCATCCAGGTTGCTGTTGGATAGCAATAAGGTCATATCTGCTATGTATTCTTCCACAGTCTCCTTGGGTTGCTGCTTTCTGTTTCTATATCCTTTGATTATTGTGGCAGGGTCAGGCTGGTTGAATCTGCTGAGGAAGGCGGCATAGACTGCCTCAGTGTCATACATGATTGGTTTGTCAAAAATGTTTGTAAAAAACCATTGTGCTGCTCTGCCCTTTAAAAAGGTATACATACAGGATGCATGCATTGTTGGGCTGCGGGGGTATGCATTTCTTATATAGAATTTGAATTCTGCCAGGAATCTGGCTGCAGATCTGTAGGGCGAGGGTTTGTCAAAGGGTTCTGGCTTGTTAAAACAGCTTAATTGAGCAGATGTGAGTCGCTCAGGTTCAAAACTCCTATATCCAGTAGGAGCGGAGAAATTGGATTGTCCTAGATTTGGTATCATTGGTGTGGACTGCGCTGCAGGCTGGTGGGCAGCTGCTTGGGCAGGTGGAGTGTTTGTAAACAAGCTATACATTGGTATAGGGTTGTTGTAGGGCGTGTGCGCCTGGTGGGGCATGTATACATGGTTGTAAACACTGCCTGAAAGTGATGTGGCGGCTACCGGTGATGGACGAGTGGTAGAGGGCGCCATCTGGTGGGTTGTGGCTGAATTACCAAGACCTGCATGTGTCGCGCCTTGTTGGGTGGGCGTGGCACCTGTCGCTACCATTCGGGTTGTATTTTGGAAAAGGCTTGGGGGGCTGAGCCTGTATCCTACCGGTACAGATGTCGGCATCCTGGTAGAGGTGCCCATAACATGTGAAGGTTGGCCTGAAGGGGGTAGCCTAGTGTTGGTGGGTGAGAAAAGGCTGTTTTGGCCTTGGCTGGTAGGTGTTCTTGTCCTATCAATGGCCCTGAATATTTCAGATCTCATTCCATCAATATTTCTGTTGATTCTGTCAGACAGATTGGCTGACGCTATTTCAGACCTTCTCAGTACATCAGCGTTGTCCTGAGCTGCTTTTCTATGTATTTGGCCAATGTCATTCTCCAGGTGCGACTTCCAAGTGTCCATGTCATTTAACCTGTCATTTATTCTTGACAGTTGGCAGGAGGAGTCGTCTCCAATCCTTTTTATTTCAGCGGACAATAAGTTCATTTGTCCTGTTAATAGGTTGGAGAGGGAGTCATTGACTGCCTGGGTGCACTCTCTGACTATGTTCCTCGTCATGTCGTCCTGGTTGTACTCTGGAGGTGGAGCTGCAGTGGCCATGTCTGGGTAGGCAGGTGCTCTGTGCAGGTGGGGGAAGGTTACTTCTGTGTCTTCTTCAGAGGTGGATTCTGTCTGTAAATGGGCGGGGAAGTGACTGTTTCTGTGTAGTATGGGAGTAGTGGCCACAAGGTCGCCTCTTCTAGCTGCAGAGTCTAAGCTTCTTTGAAGTCTGTAAAATACAGGTGTATTTGGCCTTTGAGGGGAGGATGATTGCACTCTTCTCCTGGGCCTATGGGTGGGGTATGGCCTTTCAAAGGATTTGGCTCTTGGAGGCGTGCTCAGGGATGAATTTGGTGCTGGAGGTGTCGCCCTGTCTTCCTCAGAGGTAGAGTAGGGGTAGTAAGGCCTAGGGTTTCCTCCAGGTGGATTGCTATTAGGCTGTGGGTTTTGGTGCGGCCTTAGCAAATTGGTGGGATTGGAGTTGTCTTGCCACTGCTCTTCTAGAATACGGTTTATCCTGTCTAGAAAAACAGAGGGACTCTCACCACACTGGTAGCTTGGTGTAGCTCCGGTTGGTATCAGTTGTACACGTCCTGTGTTGAGTCTGTTTTCTCTCCACCTGTGGATTGCTGAGTCTAGCCTGCTCCTCCAGTAATTGTCTGCTACTGATGGGTGGGCTTGGATGTCCGGTACAGTAAGGTTGTCCCAACTTAGGTCAGGTGTGCACTGTGGGTCAGAATCACTGCTGGATGAGGGTGACCGTCCGGCAGCTTCCAGGGCTTCCTGCAGGCTATTGGATCTTTCCTCTAGATGGCTATCTAGGTGGAGGTAACCAGGTGATTGATTTTCAGGCGTGCTGTATGTGGTACTTTGAAGACCACCTAATCTTAGGGGTGGTGATTCTGAGGGTGAATAGCCAGGTAGGGTGAGGTTTAAACCTGGTGGTGGGGCTCCTGCTGGTGTACTGGTAGGTGCACCTGTGTTGGTGTCCACTATGGTAGATGAGAAATGTAAGGTGTTTGAACTCACAGGTGTCTGTTTATGTGTGCGTCTATGGGCTGGTAGCACTGGGTCCAGCTGGAGCGCGTCTGGCGAGGAGTCTATCGGGGCGGCGTACTGTGTACTAGTGGCTTCTTGCTGGTCTCTGTCTTGAGATGTAGGGATACGTTGTGGGGCTGGCTCCTTTGGTAGGGTCTCACTGTTGTCCATGGCTCATGAGAGGTGGTAACTGTGGGATGATACGTGAGGGTTTTCCACCATTGTCAACGAGTCCGTAAATGTTGAATAAGGATGAATGCAGACGAATCAGGAATCCAGTTGATATCCACTTTATTCATAGAAGTCCACGCGGTATAGATGGTGATACAGTATAAAGGTGCCCAACAGTGTCCAAGCCTAGCCCTTGAGCCAAGGGCTCGATCTCACGTGAGTGTGTGAGGTATGAAGTATGAAGGTGGAAAGATGAGTGAGCTGCTCCCTCCACAGGTATTTGTAGTAGGAGCTGCTCACCCAGCTCATCCTAAAAATAGTATCAGGTGAGCTAAATATAGTAACTGGGGAACTCCAGTGCAGGTATGTAGGGGAGATCCCAAACATAGCACTGGGGTTCACAGAGTTCAGTGTGGTTCTAAATATAGCTGCTGGGAACTCCCGGTATGCTGTGAGCTGCTTATGATCAATGGGCATGTCATCCAGCATGGGGAGTTGTTTCTAAACATTGTCTGCTAGGAATTTCCAGCATGCAGTGGGCTGCTTGTGATTGACGGCGTATCCTCCAGTGGGAGGAGGCGGGGTCACTGAGTGCAGTTGACACCGCCAGCCTTTGGTCTATGGGTATGGCTTGGCTTGTGGGTAGACTCGGACACTGGGTTACATGGTAGAGTCAAAGATGAAAAATAAATATGATAAGTACAATACCTATAACGGTCTACTGACACTATCCCAACATGGCAACATAGAGGGGTTTGGAATTTTTCCACTCCCCCCCTTTTATTCTTTAGGGAGTGGTCTTTATTCATCAACAGCGGGGGTGATGGGTTTTTGTGCAGATGCGAGAACATTTTTTACACCCCCCCTCAACAGCAGTAAAAAATATTTGTGCACCCCCGCGCCCCTCTTTGATCTATAGTAGAGTTCAGGCTGTTTGCTAAAAAGAGGGGTCAAAGTTTTTTACGCCCCCCCTCGGAGTGGTCTGAATTTTTTATGACCCCCCCTCAAACCCACCACCACCCTCCCCCCGTTGATAAATAATGACCACTCCCTTTAATAGTAGGGCCTGGGCTTTTTCGCTTAAAAAAGGGGTGAAATTCTTTGTTCCCCCCTAAGGGAGTGATCATTTTTTATAAAAACGGGGGGGGGGGCTGGTGGGTTTATGCGCAGACGCGGGGAAAAAATTGACTCCCCCTCTTGAGGGTGTAAAATTCTTTTGACCACCCTTCCACTGAAGACAGGTGAAATTATTTTGACCCCCCTCGTCAGAGGGGTGGAAAAAATTCTGCCCCCCTGGTCAAGGGGTTGAAAAAATTCTTACCCCCCCTCAAACCCACCAGCCCCCCCCCCTGTTGTTAAAAAATGATCACTCCCTAAGAGGGGTCTGAATTTTTTTCATCCTACCCCTAAACCCCCTCACCCAAGCCCTCTCCCCCATGTTAAAGAACTAAGTACCACTCCTGCACCATTCCCAAAGTCCACCATCCCTACAGTAGATAATATATGCTCCCTCACCTAGTGCTGATGGAATTGCGCGCTGCAAGCAGCGCACGCCGTATGTGCCTATTGAACACACCAATGTATAGCTACATAGACACTCGAGGCGTTCGGAGTACGGTCGAGGGATCAATGCTGGTTTGTAAGGCCACCCCCCATTGGTCCTCCCCATGTAGGTCAATGTTGATCCCTGAGTCAACTCACTACCCTCCCAAGCATAGTTAGGGACTGGTACCTAGCCAGACCTGGCTGGGGTGGAGAGGGTGCAGGGAACAAGCTAAGGGTTTGTAGTTAGCGTTCGAGGACAACCCTACCCATAATGCACTGGGTATACGTAGAAAACCGTACCCCGAACGCCTTGACTGACTGTGAGTTGACGGCGGAGTTGATGCCCCGTTATACGATCCAGTCCAAACCTCCCTATAATGAGCGTGTGATAATTTTTTAACAAATATTTTGTTTCCAGAGGCCTGGTGGATTTTTTTTGTGAGAATTGGAAAATGTTACCCTGATTTCTGAAAAACAATTTATTTTTTTTTGTCCATCAGCACAAGAATCTAGGTTTGCAATTACTAAATCTTAGAGCATGATGGCAAATTCATGCTGTCCCTGCTTACAGTGCTTATGACAAATAAAGATATTTTCCATAAAAAAAAAAAAAATGTTTCCCTCCCTCCCTCATGGGTCTGAAAAATCGCACCCTCTGGACAGGAAACGGATATATTTTTAAGGGTGGCCCTAGACAAGTTAAACTCAGTTTGTGACTATAATATAGGGATAATATACATCGACACAGGGGTGGGGAATGTTTTTCTCTTTCAGACTTCTTCAGGCAAGATCCTATGATAATAAGCCACAGTAGACCTGTAAAATGGTCTAAAGCCGTGGCTTACACACAGGGACGCACAGTAGGCCTAGTGGCAGTAGTGAGTGACATCTGACTCCTGACTGTTAGCCTGTTAGCTTTTTATCTAAATAATTACCCGGTCAGTTATCATAATGGATAGTGCTATAGTATTTGAACCACAGGCCGAGTCTATGTTTAGATCTGTAAGACATAAGATATGGTTACTGGCTCAGACCAGAAACTTTATGGACCTGGATACTGATTTGTCTGTATTTAATAAAGACCATGGTAATGCCATACTTTGATTTAGGCCACACCAAAAACATAAGTTGGTCTACGGATCGCCCCTCCATATTTTCAGAAATGCAATCTTGTCTACGAATTTCACTTGCTTCAGTTTCTACAAGTTTTCTCTTTGTGATGTTTGGCAATCTTTTTTTTTAAATAAATCTTTTTCACTAGCCTCGCTTTTCCAGCAAGGAATCCATTGGACGCCAAAAAAATTGTTAAAATCAATATTTAAAAATAATTGCTTGCTCACACCATTTTTTCTAAATTTTCCTTGAGTAAGATGGTCAGCTTATGATGGAAATCTTTACTCAAGTGAAATATAATTTAACCATGCTTAAATGGTACCAAATTTGATTAAATTTTCCTTACGGTAGGGGGTAGGCATCTAAGGGAGGTCAGACGTATAACATATTTCAAGAATAATTGGAACCCTGTTGATGACCTTTTTATTAGTTTGAATTTTTTTAATTTCTGCAAGTCCACTCAGGCTTCCTTGCAACCTAACACTGCTGGAACATTTTGTAAATTGCCAGATCCATGACAAGGAAAGTCAAATGCCCTTTTCAGAAACTTCACTTATATATGGATCAAATGATTTTATATTATGGGGCCAGAGTGAATAATCTTGACTTTGTTCGTCATTTCAGCTAGAATGAGGATGATGGGCCTAGAATGAGGATGATGGGCCTTGATGACGTAAGCTTGGATTCCTGCAAACAAAGAAGCTGAATATGTATTAAACACGATGCACACATGCCCACATAAGTCTGATTCAAGGGTCTTCCGAAATTCAAGGACAAGCTATGCTCAACTGAGTGTAAATAGCATGTCCTCCTTCATCCTAAACTGAACAGGATGGTGACAATCATGGTTACCTCTACTAGGTTAGAGCACAGACAAAATTCATGAGGAAAATAGTGTGAAAGTGTAAGCTTGACCTTTTAGTAAAATGCTACAAGGAGTCTACTCTTCATCAAAATACTGATTGGTAAGAATCCTGAAGATGGAACCAAGGAGCGTAGAGGATCAGGCTGATGAAAAGATAGTCTCAATTATCACCGATAGTAAAGAATCTTATTCTGAAGACGTCAAGTCATTGCCAGGTTTGCTGCATGACACCATGGCCTACACTAACATCTTCCTAATAAGAGGTGGACAAATTGTAGGCCTACCAGGACTAGCCACTTCTGAGGTCAGTCAAGAAACCCCATCAACATCAGGCCTGTGTCAAATTCTTAAAACTGAAACAGACCAGAACACTTCAAGTACAGTTGAGCTTCATGTCAATTCTAAATCCACCATAGATTTAGACAGGGACTGTGACAAAGACATGGGTCCTCATGTATGTGTACTTTGTGGCACAGAATTCAAAACATGGGAAGCTGTGATTGAACATCTGCACACACACAATATGGTAGAACCAGAGGAACCTTCTACAAACTGTGACAGCTTTCTGACTCAGGCTGCACACAGAGAGGTTCATAGACAGGATGAGAACAGTCAACATCAAAATACCTCTGCCATATTCCAACATGAAGTGACAAATCAAGATTCATTTTCACCCAAGCAGTCTGCTCCAGAACAGGATCCTTCATTAACAACGCATACAGTAGAGAATGTTAAAGACAATGCTAGAGAACATGTTACAGTTAAAAAGGGGAAATCTGCACATAAAAAAAAGAAAAGGGCAAATCGGAGGTGGAAGAACAACAAAAGCTGTGGAAAATGTTGCAAGCGTTTTCCATGTCCATCAAGTTTAAAAAAGCACATGGAGATTCATGACAGAGCTTGGCAGGTTAAGGACAATGCTATCATAAATTCTGATATCAACTCTGAAGCCTTCAAACAGAATCATGACGTCTCCATTTTGAATAATGGCGATGAATCTGATTCATTTGTAGATGTTGAAGCAGTATCTGACACATCATCGCTGCATGAAGACAATACATCATCTCTGCATGAACAAGACACACTACCTGCACCTAATGATACCACCAAGGTGCTGGTGTGTCCACACTGTGAGGCCCAGTCTGTCAGTCAGTTGGACTACATAGAACATTTAAAGACACATGTAAACTCATGTGGTTTTGTTACCTGTTACCTGTGTGTTAGCGGATTTGTATCAACCAGTGATTTGGAGCATCACGTCATGACTCATGGTGAAAAAACACACAGGTGTTCAGTATGTGGAGACATGTTCTCTGATTCAGGTGACCTACTTAGACACATGATGATCCATACTGCAGAAGGACCCCAAAAGTGCCCTCTCTGTGATATGCAAATTGATCTTCAAAAGGACATGAAACAGCATGTGCTGTCTCATATAGGGCCAAAAGACCAAAATTGCCGCATATGTTTCAGGAGATTTAAAGTGGCTTCACAATTACATAAACACATGTTGATCCACATAGGGGAAAAGCGTCATAAGTGCTCTGTGTGCAGCAAACTATTTACTTACCCAACTAAATTAAGAACTCATATGAGGACGCATACAGGAGAAAAACCTGAACAATGTTCTTTGTGCAGTAAGAGATTTAATTCCTTATCTAAATTGAAAATTCATATGAGGACACACACAGGTGAAAAACCTTATCAGTGTTCTGTATGTAGCAAGAGATTTAGCACATCAGGGAATCTGAAGACTCACACCTTAACTCACACAGGAGAAAAACCCTACAAGTGTTCTTTGTGCACCAAGAGATTTATTCAGTCATCAAACTTTAGAGCTCACATGCGCACTCACACAGGAGAGAAACCTCACAACTGTTCTGTGTGCAGCAAGAGTTTTACCCAGCTATCAACCTTAAGAGCTCACATACTCACTCATACAGGAGCTAAAAGTGTCCCATATGCAGTCAGCGATTTACTCAGTCAGGTAATCTAAGCCCTCACAGGGGACTCACACAGGAGAAAAAGGCTACAAATGCTCTGTTTGCAGTAGGTTCAATCAGTCAGGAAATCTTGAGACTAACATGATGATCCACACAGAAGAAAAACCTCACCAATTTTCTGTGTACAGCAAGAGAACCTTATGAAACAAGGTTTCATAGTGCTATGTGTCATATTAAGCCTATAGAAGTAAGGATTAAAGTTTGTATATACTGCTGATATATATTGCAAGATCAAGAAGCCTGTGGAGGTGATTGCCAGTTTTTATAACGGTTTCTTCCTCAGTTTATTGTGAAACGTTACAAAATGAAAGAGAAAAAAGGCACTGCACTGAGAAGAGACTTAAAAGACACATTGAAAAGGTCTGCAACTGACTGTGCTTCAGGGATTTCCCTGATTTCAGGGATTTTGAAGTCCCAAAGCCCTATACATTCATGTAAAAACCCAGGATTTTGGGCAGATATTGTACCATTTCAGGGATTTTCGTGCTCTCTGACTTTCATCCCTGTGTGCTAGACTCATACTACACAAGAGCACTTTTGAAACCATTAGAACGGCTGAAAATTGTGTGTTGTTTCATTTGGTCATATGTAATATAACTCTTTAAATGCACCATCCCAACCATATGTAGCTGAAACTCCCTTGTAGGATTGTCATGGTGCTCCAATGATGTACTGGCAAGTAAACCACCCTGTGTTTTATTGCTGCAGCATACCAACCCAATGATGCACTGCTGTAATCCAGAGGTGGAACAACCCGAGGGCTCAATATACCAACATACCGGTAGTTTGCCCAAAAGCCTCCAAAAACGAAATGATTTCTGACTACCCCACTAGTTTCATGTGATGATCTAATTATTTCACATGTATGATTGTTCTGTATCATCCTAGAAGTACATAATAGCATCACTCCATCTCATCTCATTATACAACAACAGAATAGCTGCAGAAAATCTGGGTTGATTGTACTTAACACCTTGTATTAGTCCTGGCATACCAAAGCTTTTTAATGACAAGATATGTAAGAAAATCAAGGGGTACTAACGTAAGTAGGGCAACGCGCCCATTTCAGGTTTAATACATATCATTTAATTATTATTTGTATATGTATTATTAGACCCAATTAAAACTCTTTAAAACTCTTAAATTATCAGTGGGCCTTAAAGAGTTAAGCTCTCAAGGCTTCTCAAGGGTTGTATGACGCCTTCAATATCTTTTGTTCTCATGATGCATCAATGAAGTGCTCAGCCTGCAATGGTGCATCATGTAAACCTTTTGAGAGTTACATCAATCATTGGTGTTCGGAGGATGGAACAAGCACTGGCCCATTATTTCTATCTGAGATCGATGAGGTATTTATCCAGATTGGATTCATGCATAAGGACATGAACTGGGCATCATATTTTGAAGCACCATGCAGGTTGATATAACTTTTACCTGTACCTACAGCGTATTGGTAGTATAGACGTTTGAGGTTAGTCATTCATTATAAGGGTGCTAATGTTGTATCAATGAATTTGAAAAATACTTGTTATAGGTTCAACTCATAAGATATCCTCATCCAGAAATAAAAAAGTCAATTTTGAAAAGAAACTGCCTTTAGTTGTTTCCTCATAAAGGAATGTTTATGACAATTAAATCCTCTGATCTATACAGGAAGTCTTGAACCCCTATTGGTCATCAATATGATACACGGGTACAAGAAAAAATGGTGTCATCACTATATAGCATGCACAACCACATATATAGTTGAAAGAATTTATTATCACCCTCCCTCCCCCTCTTTTTGAGTGCTCCCCTAAAACTGTTCTATTATATAACTTCAGGAAGTGCTCATTCAGGACTTGGTCGTTTCGCAGGGGGAGGGCAAGATACTTCAATACCTGCCTGGTCAGGGAGAGGCAAGACTATTTACTGTAAAACTCCGTTTATAAGCTGACCCCGGTGATAAGCCGGGGGTAGAGTTCAAGAAAAAGTTATAAGCCGCTTTTGGAGTGATTTTAACTTCAGAAAAACCCCGGTCACCAGGGGTTGAGTTTGGGGGCTTTGTCCAGCCCCCCAACCCCCTCTGACCCACCAATTTTGCACGATTTTCATGTGGTTTTTGGTGTCAGACGTGTTCCATCGTTAGTTATGATTATAGATATTATGTATGTATAATAAGGACCATTAATCATGCTAGTTTGTCTTCATAAATGTCTAGAAATATGCCATTAAAAAGGTCTAAAAGATAAAATCAACATTTGAAAAACCCAGATGTTAAGGTGGGGTAGACTTCAGCAAAAAATGCCAATTTTGATCAGAAATAAAAAAAAAAGGCTTTTTTATGACTGGGGTTTTATGGTACTTAGTTTCAGTGGAAGAGCATACGTTTTCTGAGCTCTTGGGGAGGGCAAAAAAGAAAGTTTAGAGGAAGGCAAATTTGTCCACGTGTCATTGTTAAGAAGTGTTTCTTGTTAAAAAAGGATGTTGATGTTTAATGCATCAATGTTACAGTAAATTCCCTAATAAGCCCCACCTGCATATGAGCTGCACCAGCGTATGAGCTGCATTGCTGACTTTGTGTATAAGCTTTAAGCCACACATGAGGCTTGAAAATAAAAAAAATGAAGGTTTAGTATGGTTCTCTAAGGTTCACTACCCACAAATAAGCCACACCCTGACTTAGGCTGGCTCCTATAAACCTCAAAAAGTATCTGATTCATGTATAAACTATGGCGTATAATATATGCAGGAATTAATGGTGATCTATTGCACTCTCTGCTTCCTATCCTAATGGCATAAGGCATAAGATTTCTTAAATTTGAAGTTTCATTGGCCTAAATGACATGATGTTAGAATTCTTTTGATTTCCTATGACCTTCGAGAGGTTGAAAGGTCTCTGGCATTGACATGTACCAATTCTACTGGCACTTAATATAAGACAGCAGTGGGTGATCCATTCCTACAAATGTTTTCTTATAAAAAGAGCGATATATGTGTGCAGTTGTGGAAATGGAAATTGTTTCATTGTCTACACATCCACTCGGACATCACAGCAACTTCGTCATAACTTGAGATCCACTGCTGGAATATTTTTTATTCTGTCAGATTTATGACAAGAAAATGGAGCAAATTTCCATTGATTTAGTGAATCTAAAGCATTATTCAGCAACTTCACTCGTATTCTTCTATTTTATGGGGCCAAAGTGAGTAATCATGACTTTGTTCATTGTTTCCGATAGATTGAGGATGATGGGCCTTGATGATGTAAACTTAGGTTCCTGCAAACAAAGAAGCTGAATATAAAACAGATGCACAAAGGCCCACACAAGTGCGACTCAAAGTTCTTTAGAATTCAAGGACGCTCAATGCTCAACTAAGTGTGAACAGCATGTCCTCCTTCATCCTAAACTGAACAGAAAGGAGACAATCATGGATACCTCTTTTAGGATAGAGCAGTGACAAAATTGATGAAGAAAATAGTGTGAAAGTGTAAGCTTCAACTTTTTGTAAAATGCTACAAGGACTCTACTCATAAGGAAATTACTGATTGGGAAAAACACTGAGGTGAGAATCATGAAGATGGAAACAAAGAGCACCGATGACCTAAGTAGTATATAGTGTATCGGAACGGGACTATAGCTAACTACAGGATATTACTCACCCGAGATGCAGCCAATCAGAGGCCTCCATTTGGTCACGTGACCTGGACCCCCCGTGGTGAGCTCCTTATTTGGAAAATAGGCCACGCCCCCTTAGCCAATCAGAGGCCTCCATTTGGTCATGTGACCTGGACCCTACATGGTGAGCTCCTTATTTGGATAATAGGCCATGCCCCCTTAGCCAATTGGAGCCCTCCATTTGGTCATGTGACCCCTCATTTGCATAAGAGACCATCTCTTGTATAATAGGCCATGCCCCTTTATGTAAATGAGTTTTTTGGGGTGGGGGGCCCCTTGGGGTGGGTTTAAAAGAAAAAAACAATTAGTAGACCCACCATACCCCTTTGGGGTAGGGGTGGGTTTGTACTTGGTATAAAAAATTTTAATAAAAAAAAAAATTAATATTAAAAAAGGTAAAAGGATGATTGTGGAGGTGATATTATGAAAGAGGATGAAGAAGGAGAAGGTGTCAGCAGTTTATCTTTGTGAAGATTGTGACATCACATTTGACAACGCAAAGGAGGCACTACTACCACAAACACCCACTACTACCTCTATGTTAGACTCTTTATATGGGTCAGGTCGCCAGAAAGCAGTAGATTTTGTGTTTTGGGGTCATTTTGGACTTTTATGGCTCTGGGGAAATAAGTTGTGAACCAATGTTGTCTTACATAGACTCATTTGATAGAGGACACTTAGGGCTATCAGGAAGATGTAAATTTGTGGTCATTCATCAAAATCTCTTAGACTTATAGCCTGCCAAAGTGAAAAAATAACTAAATTTCTTCTTTTTTTAAGTTTTGTATTTTTTACAAGTGTCCTGTATTGAATAAATAACATCTGGAGTATCCCAAAGTTATTTTTTGTATTGTATATGATCATAGGTATCATTTCCATGAGGTTTGGACATGTTACTGAGTGAGAATTTTTCATGATGTGTCTTTTAAAGTGGAAATCTGTAATTTGTAATGTCCGATACCTAAATCTAAATCAGTTATAAATTATGGAAAAATTGAAGCTTCAAAATCTTTGTTATTACCCATATGGAGGGCCCTATTGCTCCCCACTTTGGTGAAAAATCTTTGTGTCTGTCAGCATTTGTCTCCATGTGAGAGCAGCTTATGTGAAATAATTCTGATAAAAGTACCGGACGTTACGTAACGTCCGGTACTTTTATCATCATGTAGGAGGCAGTCTACTGTGCATGCATAACTCAAATGTTGTCCCATTTTGTAATTGAAGTCAATAATAGATATATTGGTCTTGTTGTTTCATGTGTTTGTTATGCATAATGGGACATTCCTATATTACTGAGAGCAACTTCAATTACCTCCACATTTCATCATTTTGGTACATGACACAAAACAAGCAATAAAAATGGAACCGGATGTCCTAGATCGGTATTTTTTGTTTTTCTGATTGATTGATTGATTTGTGTTTTACAGCACTTTAGCGGCACTAAGTGGCTATCCCGTGCTTCACAGGTTGATAATTTAACAGAGGAATGTGTCAGTGCCCGCGCATATGTGCACCACACACATCCTGAGGGGATAGGAAAGAGGAGATATAGACCCTTTTAAGTGGGCTAGGGAAGCCCGTTTTTGTTTTTCTGAGCAGAGGACATATACCTTGACAAATTTGTTAAGGTTACATGAAGTAATTAGCAAATTAATTTTTCAGGGCATTCAAGGGCAAAATCTTACACTTTCTGACGACCTGACCCATATAGTGATGTGTGAGGGAGTAGCCACATAAAAGGTGTGTAAAGCGAAAAGGTGAAGTGACGCGAGTAGAACATTGGAGTAACGTAATGAGTGAGTGGTGCCACCTGTCGTTTTTTTTTCTTTACTTTTTATTTGTACTTATTCATTCAGATATTGTGATCGCAACAAGCATTCACACATGGTGTGTGCAATGTGCTAAGGGGAGATAGAAATAAATACTTCTTTTCTTTCAAGTGTTAGCTGTGAAAAACGTGTCAAACTCTGAGTGTAAGGTGAGAATGCAAAGTATGGAGGGTATATATGTCTGTGGCTCTAGTCTAAAGGACACAACTTCTTTTTTTTGTGACTTGTACACATCATTATCAACAATGTATTCAAGGATGGCTGTTTGCGAGGTTAAGGCTTTTCCGATGGATCTAGGTTCTTTTCAGTGTGTATTTACCTTGTTTACCAGTATAAGCATATTTTATAGCCTTGAACCCATAGAGGAAAGGTCACATGTGTGGTAAAGTATTCTAATAGTTAGAGTTATGAGTAATAATGTATGTTTAATAATGACAAAATTAATTTGTATCATAACATTTTTTTTTTCAAATATACATGTTTTTTTTCATTTTTTTTTCATTTATAAAGGTCAAGGGGCAAAAATATATCCAAAAAGGCGGACACAGTGCATCTGTGTAGAGTATGCATTAATGACTACATAATACCTCAATACTCTCTCAAGATGTCAAACTGTTTGGAGGCCGTAATGATTGCCAAGAGGGAGAGAGCTAAAGCATCAATGGTTACTACAATTGTGGAACGACCAACAGCCAGGTTATTAATGGCCGACACTTGTCATTATTTACTACACAGGAAGTTTAATAGGACAGTAAAAGATGAATGTAATGGATGTAAAAACCATAAGTCGGAGGTTAAATATCATGGATGCTACTTATTTCTATGTATGGACAGCTAGTGGGTATTTTCCAGGATGTCTGTCTGTGATATTTGGAATGAATTTACAAGGGTGTGTGTCATATTTGATGTTGTCAATACCCTGAATGTGAAAGAACTGATAATGTATCTTTTCAATATGGACCATAAACGTGTATTGGCTGACAAAAGCAAGACCTATTCAGTAGAAATTCTATAATATAACTGTGAACAAAGTAAAAATGTTGAAATTTGAAGTAATGTTTTCGACATTTTATTCATACACTTTTAATGTTTTATGACATTTTTACTCATAATAACATTCATCCTGAGAAATCACTAGGTAACTGATGAGGGAGTAGTGTATATTGAACTATTTGTCTACCTATGAAATGACACTTGAATAAATGTGTTGAAAAAGAGACTTGGATTAAGGTATCAAGGGTCACATGACCACCTAGGGGTGGTTTATTATGTAAATGAGAATTTTCATAAATAAAAAATTACATCTTATTTTATTTTACCCTTATTTTTTTAAATTAAAAATTAAAAGGATGAGTGTGGTGATGATGTTGGATGAAAGAGGGTGAAGCAAGCAAGTGGTGCCTCGTCTGAAGGTTGGCCTGTGATAAAGATAACAGAACAGAGACCATCCGTAGTGGAAACAGCTGATATGGTTCACAAGGTTGGCCTCGGTCAATACAGAAAAGACAGCAAGGTTAAATTCGTATCTGATCAACTTGACAAACACAATACATAGAGCTCTATAGACCTAGGCAAGGTGCAGGCTTGGTTACCAGGGACGCTTTGGTTAGTTCATGGGTAACACACCAGGTGAAGACACTGCGCTGGCGTTGTGTAGTCATGGCGAGATCGTGTATCGATTTATGGTTTATAAGCTTGAGTAGTTGCTCAGAATTGCTCCCACCTTTGTTTCTGGGTGTATATGGGTGCTTAACTGGATTTGGGTAATGTATGGTCATTGATGTTTGAAACTGCGGGTCGAAAAGTTTGAATTTTGAAAAGGTCGAAAAATGTGCTGAAAGTTTACTGAGCAAAAAGGCGTGTTAACATGTATCAATGTTGTTGTTATGACGCATGCAACAGTTTAGGGCGTCACCAAATGGATGGATACCATGGTGACGGCCGTGACGGATGTCAATTTCGATACATCGATGCATATCCAAGATGGCGCCGGGCTGACGCGACTGGCGGGAAAAGATCCAACCAGGCGCTCTGGCCGGCATTGTTGGGATAAGCAACGGTGCATAACGTGTTAGCTAAACTTATCTACTGTTGTCACTGGATGTTATCGTAAGTGGATAAGTAGTTACGGGTATATGTTATGAGACTTGGGGTGTTAAAGTGGGGTCCTGAGGGGGACGAGAGGTTCTGTAGGGGGATGGTGTTGTAGGGTGGGGACATCCCCACATCAGCGTCATCACCGACCTATCCGGTGCTATGTCGTCTCGGGTCACAGGTTCGTCTTTGATGAGATCTCCTGGGCCGTAATGGCGACAGCGGGACGAAACTTGCTGATTCTCCATCACTTGAGGTCAGTTGAAAGTCCAGATGTGGTCAACCGTGGAGGAGTCAACTTTGGAGCTATGGACGAGGTGGGCCAGAGATTCCTGCTGTACAGTATGTTACCCGGGAGAAGCTAAAGGTGCTCCCGCCAGAGTGGATCTTAGGATAAGCACGAAGTGCACCATAGCATCGTACCTTCCAGGTAACTGGATCTATTGTTGTCTCCATCGGATCTGTGGGTACCGGGGACAATGCCAGTCATGGTTGGTGTTCTTAATCATCTCTTTCAGCTTAGTCCAAGATTGTGGTTCTGCCATGGTCGGTGTACTGTGAAGAGTGATGAGCTGTGCCAGGTGTGTCACACGCATACACATACGGCACATGAGCACACAGCAAAGGACGACTATGATTGGTGATAACAAGTGTAACCATGGTGAAAACTCAAGGTGATATTCAAGATTTGTTATTACGTCTGTGGACAATATTGAAGATCTATCATGGATACCTGATGCAGTCGAAGCCGAAATGTGGTAACTGTGGTTATGTCCACCGATCGTCCGAACCAGACGCATGTCCAGCGATTGGTAAGACGTGCAAGAATTGCAACATGAAAGGTCGACGGCCAAGGTCATCGATCGAATGACCACAGTAAGAAGTCAAACACGAAGAAGTCGAAGCCGAAATGTGGTAACTGTGGTTATGTCCACCGATCGTCCGAACCAGACGCATGTCCAGCGATTGGTAAGACGTGCAAGAATTGCAACATGAAAGGTCATTTTCAAGCCGTATGTCGTCAGAAGGTCCAAGAAGTCTATGGAGATGACCAGCAGGACGATTACTTCTGCGGATCCATTGACTGTGACGATAGCGACCCAGCATGGAAAGTTACTCTATCCATCGGGGGTAGTCAGCCCGTAGACTTTAAGATTGACTCTGGTGCCGATGTCTCTGTCATGTCATACTCTAAGTATCTAACGCTGAAGCCGAGACCGCCGCTCAGCGAGAGTACGTCAAACCTTTCAAGCCCTGGTGGTCCTTTGAGCTGTAAGGGAGACTTTACAGCCAAGACGCAGGTAAAAGGAATATGCTACAACTTCCGTGTCTTAGTCGTCGGAAATGAGGTCGAATGCCTTCTCGGGAGAGGAGTGGCGTCATGAATGGGACTCATTTCTAAACTAGACAGTGTCAAGGAAGGCGTTGGTTGTCTGAACACCGATCCTGTCAAGATCGTCTTAAAGGAAGATTCACAGCCTTTTGCAGTAGCAGTTGCCAGAAGAGTACCCATTCCGGTTCTGCCTAAGGTAAAGGAGGAGTTAGATCGTCTCCTCACTTCCGGCGTGATCCGTGAGATCACTAAGCCTACAGCATGGTGTGCACCCATGGTAGTTGCAGTGAAGAAGACAGGCAAAGTGCGTTTGTGTGTCGACCTGAAAAAGTTAAACGTCAGTGTCAGACGTGAGAGGTTTGTTCTACCGACTTTAGAAGACCTCACATCAAAACTGTCAGGAGCCACCATGTTTTCCTGCCTAGACGCCGCTAGTGGATTTTACAAAATCCCTCTGGCTGCGGAAAGCCAAGAATTGACAACGTTCCTGACGCCCTTCGGGAGGTACTGTTTTAGACGATTACCTTTCGGGATTACGTCGGCGCCAGAAATCTTTATGCGAAAGATGACGGAGGTCCTAGATGGGCTTGAAGGTGTTTTCACCTACATGGACGACGTCCTCATCTATGGTAATACTCCAAAAGAGCATGACGAACGACTAGCTACAGTGCTAGCAACCCTAAAGAGGACAGGATTGAAGCTGAACCAAGAGAAGTGCTCTTACAGAAAGACAGAGTTAAAGTTCTTGGGACATAGGTTCACAAAAGACGGAATTTCAGCTGACTCAGAGAAAGTGGAAGCAATTGCCAAGATGCCGCCACCATCGTCTGTGACTCAATTGCGACAGATTCTCGGTATTGTCCACTATCTGGGGTCATACTTGCCGGATCTACATGTAGTCACTCGTCCTCTGAACGATCTGCTGAAGGGAGATGTGGAGTGGATCTGGGGTTCAGCCCAGAAAGAAGCCTTCGCAAAGATGAAGTCACTCATCTCGTCAACTCCCATATTGGCTTACTATGACGTCAACAAGCCAACCATAGTGAATGCAGACGCCAGTGCATATGGTCTAGGGGGAGTACTGTTACAAGACCATGGAGGTATTCCTAAACCCGTTGCCTTCTGTTCAAGAACACTAAGCCCTGCAGAACAGAAGTATGCACAAATCGAGAAGGAATGTTTAGCGAGTGTGTGGGCGTGTGAAAAGTTTGACCGGTTCCTCTGTGGACTGGAGTCCTTCACGCTGGAGACAGACCACAAGCCGCTCATTCCTCTTATCAACACCAAAGACTTGGATAGTGTGCCGATAAGATGCCAGAGACTCCTCTTGAGACTAATGAGGTATAAGGCACAAGCAAAGTATGTCCCGGGAAAGCAAATGTATGTGTCAGATGCACTTTCCAGGAGTCCAATGTCAACGAAGGCCGTCAGCAGCACGGCTGAGGAAGTTGATATGTATGTTCAGTCTATCGTAGCTGGGTTTCCTGCAACCCCTCAGAAGAGAGACGATCTGAGAGTGGCGACGCAGAATGACTCAGTGTTACAAGCAGCGATAGTGTTCACCTTGACGGGTTGGCCTAAGTATGAGAAGGATATACCGGATGGCTTGCGAGAGCTCTATGCTCATCGAGCAATGTTATCAGTTGTAGATGGACTACTGGTTTTTGGTAGCAGGATAGTCATTCCAGCAGCCAACAGAGCAGAGATTCTTCAAAGGATCCATGATGGACATCAGGGAGTGACCAAATCGTTAGAGAGAGCCCGTTTAGGAGTCTGGTGGCCTGGTTTGACGGCAGACGTCAAAAGGGTCGTTGGCTCTTGTGAACATTGCCAGACGCTGAGACCAACTCAGCGAAAAGAGCCGTTGCTGCCAACACCTTTGCCACAAGGTCCCTGGCAGAGGATAGGAGTAGATCTCTGTCAGTTCAAAGGGAAAGACTACCTTGTGATGGCCGATTACTACTCAAGATGGATAGAGGTCTTACGCCTATACAAGACCACAGCCAAGTCAGTGAAATACCGCATGGAAGATGTATTTGCCAGGTGGGGTTCTCCGAGAGAAGTTGTGTCGGACAATGGTCCCCAATAGTAAAGCATCGGTTTAATCATGTTACGTCAAGTCCATATTTGCCCAATTCTAATGGAGAGGCGGAACGTGCAGTCCAGACTGCCAAGGGAATTCTGAGTCAAAGTGATCCTTGGTTAGGTCTGATGGTCTATAGAGACACCCCAATTGCCGCCACTGGATGTAGCCCGTCTCAGCTCATGATGGGTCGTCACATCCGCACAACATTGCCAGTCATTCCTTCTATGTTGGAGCCAAAGTGGCCTGACAGAGAGGCCATTCTGTCAAGAGACCAAGCTTATAAGGATTCATACACCGACTACTATAACAGTCAACATGGTGTTCGCCCTCTACAACCACTACAGGCGGGGGAAAAAGTTGTTATGAAGAGAGATGACCAGAAAGGTTGGAACCAGCCAGGAGTCATCAGTGGTGCCGCCAACGCTCCGAGATCCTACATCGTGCAGACAGAGTCAGGAGTCGTCCGGAGGAATAGACGCCATTTGGCACCAAAAGTATCATCAAGCACAGCGCCAAGTACGGCAAATAAACCAGGGCGCCCGCAGATTCAACCACCTCCTGCGAGTCCCATACAAATGTCAGATACCGCTGGGAGTGAAGCGGATGTTGAACCAGCAACAGCAGTAGCCGCTCCAGAGCCACGCCGGTCCTCGAGAGCTGTGAAGAAACCTGAGCGGTTTATTGAGAACTGTTAGATAAGCTGTATGAGTCATCCTCACATTGGTCAGAATAACACCAGAGGTTGACTTATGGGTATTGAGCAGTCTACTCTAATACCCAAGGGATCTTCCATATGTCATGTTTTATATTAAATATGTTCAGTCATATGGTCATATCAAAAGACTCAATAACAGTCATATTCAAAGACTTAGTCATGAGACATTTTGAACTTTCCTTAAAAGGGGAAGATGTTATAATATGTCAAAATGTTATCTATATAATATTTCTAAAGACTTTGGTTACCTAGAATGATTATTTCTAGTCCTGTTAATATTGACCAATCAGAAGCCAGCACCACCTGTATGCTGCAGAGAGTTGTTTGTCCTTGACCTCACACTGAATACACTGTCATGGCCGACCAGTCTAGATCCCAGACCTGTGTTGTAGTTTCTATCTAAATACCTGACTCTATATGGTGGGTACTATATGGTTACACCAGAAACATTAACCAGTGGGTTTCCAAAATGCCGCCACAGTGGTAGGTTAATGAAAACTCGGGCAGTGGGGTCCAGTGTAAAGTTGTTGGACACAGGACAAGTTAGAATTTACCATTATCATGCCATGATTTTTTAGTGTACACAGACATGCTACTGATACTATAGAGTAGGCTGCATTTTTGATTTGTACTAGACCTGAGTTACAACATTGTAGGGTTGATGGTGACTTGTTTGTAATTAACATATATGAATCGGGGGATATGGGTTTGGTAATATTGAGAATGTGGGGTGTCATGTGGGCCTGAAAATCACAAGTGTGATGGATAGCATCTGGTATGTCTAAAAATAGTGACAATGGGCAAGAGGGGTGTCTGGGTGATAACATGGGCAGGGGCAGGTTGCAACTTATAAAAACACCAGTGTCACACATATGTCTTTGTGGTCCATCTCAATGTAGTGTGAGGGGGATTTGGACATGGTAAACTAGAGGACCACTTTATGGATTTCTATATATGAAGACATTAGACGTGTGATGTTAGGTCATACAGTACGGTTGTACTATGTATTAAAGCTCAGTTAGAGGAACAGGTATATGTATTTTCAGAGATCATTCAAAATTTCATGTGCTGAAACATCCCTCCACTTGTGAAGATTTCAGAACCAAAATACTTCAAGGTTGGACCAGTACCCTTCTGTTATCTCTAAACACTATTTGGATTTTCTGTATATAAAAACATTTGCCCCAGGTGTTTTTATGGTGTGGTCACGTGACCCTACTTTTAAATTTCCCACTTCGCTAAGTACAGCTGGCTGAGAGGATAATATTTAAAATTAAGTATGTGTAGTAGGTTGGTAAAAGTTTCTCAGGGGTCCCATTATTCCTCCTTCAAATCTATCCCTGTCCATCTCTCATAGCCTACTACTTTCCATCCCTCCTCCTATCTTACCTGTCTCTGTCTAACGATATCCTCCCAAATCCTTTCTATAATTCACTGTTTTGTACCCTAGCTGGTAGGGACTAGAATATATGAGGCAACTTGATATTGGGTATGTCAGAATGTATCAGAAATCTATATTTTTGGTAGGGATCTTCAAAATATCTTTGGGGGAAAGCTGCAAACTCTTGATGATCTTGTATCATGCATATATGATAATGAATGATTTCACATGTAAGATATATATTATGAGGTTGAGTATGTTACCAAACACAGATAATCATTCAATTTCATACTGGTAGTTTTTACCCAAAATGTTGAATATATTATTCATGACAATCATCTTATATTTCTTAGAGAAACTAGCATTTTGATTAGGGTCTAGAATGCACCATTTGATGTCTAGATTTCAACATTTTCTTGGGGGCCCCCATCACCAAAATTCGCCCCTGATATATAAACCGTCCCCCTTCGGCAATAAATGACCAATCCTTAATCTGCAGGATGTTTCCAATTTTTGAGAGAATCTGCAGCATATCCTTGTCATAGGTATTTTCTTGATATCGTCAAACAGATCTACACCAGGAATATTTCCAGCCCATGCTCTTCTCAAAGGTTTAGATGTAGCTTTGATATATATTTATATAGTTTTTTACAATAATGTATAGAGCTATATGCTACTACCATAAAACCCCACAAATAAGCTTCAGTCCAGCTTTGGGAGAATGGTATACAAGCTGCACCTGGGGTTTGAAATGGCATATAAGCCGAGTCTTATGAGTTGGGTTTTACGGTATCTAGCTCCAGACCATTAAAAATTTGCTCCAGCGGTGCGGATTTTGGCCAGCCCTGATCTACTGCGTCTGATTCTGCTGCTACTGCTGCTATCGCTGCTACTACTACTGCTACTGCTGCTGCTCCTGCTGCTGCACATGCTCCTGCTACACATGCTCCTGCTGGTGCTGCTGCTGCACTTGCTCCTACCGCTGCACATGCTCCTACCGCTGCTCATGCTCCTGCTTCTGCTGCCCCTGCTACCGCTGATGCTGTCAAAGGAGACAGCGGATGCAATTTACCCTTCCAAGAAAAATCAGGGCTCTTTATATAGTTGAGAGAATGATCTAATCGTGTTTTCACCTGGATCCTTCCACCCCTGGATCAATCAACATGAAAAAGGGAAAAATGCTTTTTGGGATAAGTGTATCAGGTGGGATAACAGGTGTAACAACTGTGATAATTACCTTAATGCGTCTTACATGTATAAGAGGATTATGAATTGTTAGGAGATTAAGGCGTTCAAAGTCTGTATACAAAAACTACAGGGGGTGGTTAAAAACAGGGGGGAAACATAATCTTGTAAGAGAGAAGTCAAAGTGTTTGATTGGATTTCTCACTACCAAAGTTGTGGGGTGCGCAGAAGCAACGCGCGTGGCGCCAAAAATGGTGGACACGTGCCCGCCTACCTACCTACCTACCTACCTACCTACCGTAGTACCTCGTGTATAAGGTGCACCCCCAACTTGAGGAAATGCTATAAAGTGTATCTGAAGCTATATTTTGGTCGTTTTAGTACTGTTCTATAGTAATCGCTGCCTGTAAGGCACACCCTTAACTTCAGGGAGTTTCTATAGGGGGCTTCTACGGATCCTACCTACCTGTCTATCTACCTGTGACCCCTATCGACTTCATTTGTACACTAAAACGTATTTAATCTCCTTTATACGATTGGAGTATACAAGGAGCTTATTTTTTTTAATTACTCTCTAAGTACTCTTAATCTTTCAGTGGGATTTATTTCTAAATACCATCAAAAGCATTCTTTAAGATCTACAGAGCGGACTACAGGGGGTCAGTCCAGTTTTTAATGAGTAATCCCACCAAATACATCTTTAAAAAAAATTTACCCTTTGATATATTATTAAGTCAGTAACAGGTGGACAGGTATTGTGATAACTGTATTTGGTGGAATTACAGGGAGTAGAAACTGTGATAATTATCTTAATATGGTTTACAGGGGGATTAAAACCACTATTCTAAGAGATGTCAAAGCCTCCTTTCATCTATTCAAACTACAGTAAGGGGCTTATCTTAGAGGAGTATATAAGGAGGGAGAAAATTTCATTCACTCACACTTTCTCTTTAACCCTCATCATGAGTAGAAAACCAACTAAGCTACAGCTCTTGAGGAAAACGAAAAGAACCATGGTTTCACCCAGACATTAAGTCCATTCTTTCCTTAAACTTCATTTGCGTGTGTGTGTGTGTGTGAATGTGCGCGTGCGTGTGTTTGGGAGTCTGCTTGTAGCCGTGGGACACGGCTCGTAGCAGTGAGACACTGCTCGTGGCTCAAGGCCCCTCTTTATCGTGCTGCCTCACCCAGATGCTTTGCCGCAGACTGTTGACACATCATCTGAGAGCCACTTTCCAACCTAGCTGCAAGATTACTCTTCCAGCCGGGCTGGAGGATCATTCCCCCAGCCCACCTGACCGATACTTGAGGGGAGGTGTTTCCCCCCTGCTTCAGAGCTTCTCAAACATCTTCACTTCCCTGAGGAAGGTCAGAAGTTCTTTCTTATCAGTGCTGGTAAACACACTGTTCATGGACAAACCATGAAGGTGCTTGCCCCTACTCCTCTTTGTTGCCCGACATGAGAGCACCAGGTGTTCCATTGTCAGAGGTACTTGACATCGCTCATACATCTCCTTACTGTCTACTGATGTTATAATATGTCCCTGCTGCTGCTGCTACTACTGCTGAAGGTGCTACTGCTGCTGCTGCTGCTGATGAAGGTGCTACTGCTGCTGATGAAGATGCTGCTGCTACTGCTGCTGCTGCTGATGATGATGAAGGTGCTACTGCTGCTGATGATGAAGGTGCTACTGCTGCTGCTGCTAATGAAGGTGCTACTGCTACTGCTGCTGATGAAGCTATTACTACTGCTGCTGATGTTGAACATTATCACCCTCACGGAGAAAAAAGTGCTGGTGCAACTACAACTGACGGAGATACTAACGATTGCAGTGATTACTTATCAGACTGTTACATTTTGATGGGAAACAGTGCGTATGGTAAAATAATTCGCAACAAAGAAAACATACCACTGTAAAATGCTTCGAATTAATGACCAATTTGTGGCAGTTTAAAAGGGTACAGAGTTGACCACAGATCTCTTTAGAGTCAAACTGCAACCAAAAACAGTGAGGAAGTGGGTTCTATTGTATTCCTATCCTATATTCATCTATGTTATGTAGAAAGTGTGGACTTTCATTTAATGACGTCATTTAATGATGTGTAAATATAATTGCTCAAAATGAAAAAAAATTAAATGAAATTATGACAAATAAAAGTAAATGTGTGCTACTCCATATGTGTGTTCTATCGTATTTCTATTTAATATCCAACTTCCTCATGTAAAAAATGACGCGAAAAATTTACAATTAAAAACCTCAAAAAAAAAATTTTAATATCAGTGAACCCGCCCCTACCTTAAGGGGTGGGTTCTCTAATTAAAATAATATAATATTTAAAAAAAACAAAAAAAAACACCCCCAAGGGGCCCCCCACCCCAAAAAAACTCATTTACATAAAGGGGCATGGCCTATTATACAAGATGTGGTCTATTATGCAAATGAGGGATCACATGACCAAATAGAGGGCTCTAATTGGCTAAGGGGGCGTGGCCTATTATCCAAATAATGAGCTCACCACGGGGGGTCCAGGTCACGTGACCAAATGGAGGCCTCTGATTGGCTAAGGGGGCATGGCCTTTCTTCCAAATAAGGAGCTCACCATGGGGGGTCCAGGTCACGTGACCAAATGGAGGCCTCTGATTGGCTGCATCTAAGGTGAGTAATATCCTGTAGTTAGCTTTAGTCCTGTTCCGATACATTATATACTACTGACAACAACTGGACATCATATGTTGAAGCGCCATGCAGGTTGATATAACTTCTACCTGTACATAAAGCTTATTGGTATTATAGAAGTTCAAGGTTAGTCATTTATTCTATTCAGTCAATTTTGAAAAGAAACTGCCTTTATTTGTTTTGTAATAAAGGAATGTTTTTTAACATTTCTAATCCACTGATCTACACATGAAGTCTTGAACCCCTATTGGTCATCAATATGATACAAGGGTACAAGAAAGAAAGGTGTCATCACTGTATATATAGCATGCTCAGCCACATATAAAGTTCAACAAATTATTTTTCCACCCTCCCTCCCCCTTTTATGGGCACTCCCCTAAACCTGTTCTATATTTTAACTTCAGGGAGTGCTCATTCAGGTCTTGGTGGTTTCTGAGGTGGGGCGAGGGTAAGATAATGCAATCCCTGGCTGCTGGAGGAGAGGGGAGACTATATTTACTTGGTTTCAGTGGAAGGGTATAAGATTTCTAAGCTCTTGGGGAGGGCAAAGAAAATTGAGAGGGAGGCAAAATTGAGCCACATGTCATTGTGAAGAAGTGTTTCTTATTGAAATGGGATGTTGATGTTTAATGCATCAATGTTACAGTGAGTTCCTTCAAAGGCCCACATGCACCAGCATATGAACTGCATTGCTTTATAAGCTAGAAGCCACACCTAAGGCTTGAGAAATAGGAAAATGAAGGTTTAGTATAGTTCTCTAAGGTTCAATACCTGCATCTAAGCCACACCCTGACTATAAGCCTCAATAAGTATGTGCTTCATGTATACGCCATGGTTTAAATGGAGGAATTAGGAGTAATCTATTATGTTCTCTGCTTCCTATCCTGATGCCCCTAGGCATAAGATTTCTTAAACTTGACACGTTTCATTGCCCTAAATAACATTGACTCCTTAGTGCAAGAAGGTTGTAACTGACATTTGGCAAAATTGAGTTTTCTTCTGTTTTAACATCTACTGACCTTTATCTACCTACTGCGAAAATACTGAAGCTCTGCCTATCATATACATGCCTACAGACCCCAATGCAATATGGTTGTATTCACTTTGTTCTATAGTAACTGGAACACTTCTTTTGCTTCTCCTGCAAAACTTGAAAAATGCAATCATAACCTTCTTGCACTAAGGCAAGGACATGATGTTAGAATACTTTTCATTTTCCATGAGCTTCGAGAGGTTGAACGGTCTCTGGCATTGACGTCCACCAATTCTATCAGCATTAACTGTAAGACACTGTGTTTGGTGGGCGATCCAGTGGTACAAATGTTTTCTTATATTAAGAGTGATACATGAGTGCAGTTGTAGGAATGGAAATTGTTTCATTTCTTCAAATCCACTCGGGCATCACAGCAACCTCGTCATAACAAGAGTTCCACTATTTTTTTTTTGTCAGATATATGACAAGAAAATGTAGCAAATTTCCATTGATTCAAAAGCATTTTTCAACAACATCACTGCCCTTCCCATGACCCTTCCCCGCTCATATGGACTTGAGCAAGTCTACTGTCAAGTCTACAGGTGTAACAGACAACCGTCTTAATTTCAGACGGTTGTCACTGAACCAGGAGGATCATATAAGAACAAAGAGAGAAATTTTGGTCTGCCAGCAGGGAGAGAATTGGCCCTATGGGGAAGTGAATGGGTGGTTGTCTCTTTTTGCCAGGGTTTCCTTTTTTTAAATGGTAATTTCCAAAGGGAAAACAGGTGTTTTTGGTAATTTTTATTATTAATATATCTTTATTATGAAATTGATGATGTACATGTGTCTTTTTCATGGAAAAAGATTGATTATTTCTATTTTTAATGAATTATTGAAAAAAAAAGTTTTTTAGCCCGCCACCGCCTTGTTTGTTTGTTTGTTTAGTTTTACGTCCGGGGGCCATTGAGGAACTCAGACATTCAAGAATTTTAAACTATTCAATAGTAATGGTAGGCTGCGGGCCTACCTCGGGTTTGCGCATATGAGTGGGTGGGTGGGTGTGCGCGCGTGCATATATTTATGAGTCTGCTTGTAGCAGTGGGACACGGCTCGTATCGGTGAAATACCACTCGTGGCTCAAGGCCCCTCTTTATCATGCTGCCTCACGCAGGTAACATGTCGCAAACTGTAGGCACATCACCCGGTCGGTCACATTATCCTGACACCGACGGACCAGCCATTTTTCGATTTTTTTTTTTTTTTTTTTAAATTATATGTTTATATGATCTATATGTACTTATATAAGTTTGATTCTTTGAGGAAGTTCAGGAGTTCTTTTGTTTCTATTGTGTTGAAGACAGCTTTCAGTGTTGTTGCATTTTTAAGATATTTTCTTCTGTTGCTTGCAGTCCTTCGACAGTTGAGCAAGATATGCTTAACTGTGAGTTCAGTCTTGCATTGTTGGCACATTGGTTGGGCTTCACATTTCAGATGGTGTTCGTGTGTAAGCCTTGTGTGGCCTTCGTAGACGTGTTAGTTTCACTTTGTCTGATCTGGATAGTTTTCTTTTTTCACCCTTTCCTTTCAGTTGAGGCTGAATGGAGTGTAGCTTGTTCTCATGCTGCTTCTTCCAGTCAGCTTGCCATTTCAGTTTCACATATTTCTTGATGGTTGATGTCAGGTCCGTGTGTGGGATTGGCACTTCTCGAGGTGTCAGTTTCAGTGCTGACTTTGCCGCTTCATCTGCTGCCTCGTTTCCGTCTATGCCAACATGGCTCGGCAGCCAGCAGAAAACCACATCTTTCTTTGCTTTCTCAAGGTTGTTGGTTTTGTCCCTGATGTCTTGTATCAAAGGATTGTTTGGTCCATATTGGTTCATTGCTTGAAGGCATGACTTGGAGTCTGACAGAGCAATGAATTTCTGGTGAGTTGATATCCTGGCATATTCTAGAGTATGTAGCAAGGCGCTAGCCTCTGCCGTGAAAATGCTGGCTTTGGGATGGAGGCCTCTTTTCAGGTTGCCATATGGCGTGTGTACTCCATAGCCTACTTTGTCACCCTCCTTAGAACCATATGTGTACACCGCCAGGTGTTCACTATGGTCTTTTTCTGTCCCATGGAGTTGATCTTTAAAGGTGACTGAGTCTGTTTGTGCCTTTTTGTTTTTGCACAGGGTGAAGATGATCTTTGGTTTCATTTGTAGCCATGGAGGATTATCAGGTGGTTTTATCTCCCTGGTTTTGATCACATCTAATTTTGCTGCTTTCATAGGTCTTTTCACTCTGTATGAGTATGGTTGGGTCATGTTCGTTTTTTTCCTGTACACTGAATTGTTTTCGGTGAACAGTGTCTCATATGTTGGGTTTCTTTTGTTTGCTCTTACTTTAACTGCATACTGCATAGACAGCATTTCTCGCCTAAGCTCAAGGGGGGCGATGTTTGCCTCCACCTCTAGACTTTTTCCTGGAGATGTACGGAATCCCCCCGGCGGTATAGACTCAGGGAGGGGCCCAGAGCAAATGACAGAAGCTTAGGTTCCTGCTCACAAGGAAGCTGAATGTAAAACACAATGCACCCAGAAGTGTGACTCAAGGTTCTTCAGATTTCAAGGATGCTCTATGCTCAACTGAATGTGAATTGAATGTTCCTCTTTTTAACCTACAGTGAACAAAAAGGAGACAATCATTGGTAACTCTGGGAGGTTAGAGCACTGACAAAATAAATAAAGGAAATACTGTGGCTTGAAGTAAAATGCTACGTGGGTTCTAATCTTTGTGAAATCAATAAAGCTAAAGCACAAAACATGGGGCTGGAAACAAAGAGCATAGAGGATCCAGTTTCAATTCACTTATATATATATTTACCAAACAATCTCCTCATTTAGAATATAACTATCAATTTTGAAAAAGAAACTACAACAAAAGACATCTGAGTTGTTGAAAAAGTTGTAAAACGAATATTGATAATGACTATTGTTCCCTACTGATCTGTGAAGTGTGAAGTTTATAAATACTAACTTTCACACTTAGCTACCAGATTTTGGGCATTCTTTACAACATGAGAAGGGGATGGTGGGTTGTAGGGATTTAAACCCTCAACCAGACAAGAGGAGACAAAAAGTATTGACCCCTCTCTAAGGGCACTCAAAAAGATTCCCCTGTTACCTCTAAAAAAATTTAATGTTGCAGTGCTAGCTTTGCCCATTATATTCATCAGAAATTCACCAAAAAAATGTCAATACATCTAAACGATTCAATTTTTTATTTCGGACTCAATGCGCTTCAAGGACCTATAGCATAAAACTATTACAACACATGCATACAATCATGGTGTATATTCCCTTGCGCTACTGTACAAGTATACTTTTGCCCCTGCAATTTCCAAGATCCTGCAAGTTCCAAATCAAAATGAGGCTTGTAGAATCAGCCAAAAGAACGGGTGTGGCTTATAGGAGGGTATTTGGCACTTTAGAACAGTACTAAAACTACAATTTTCAAGCAACAAAGGTGGCTTATAGGCCCCTCTTAAATTGGGAGGTGTGGCTTATACGAGGGTTCGGCTTATGCAAGAGAATTTACGGTAAGTACACTTTGGTATGTGGTTGAAAGGAGTATACCAATGTAATAAGTGCACATACGCTAAGAAGAGAACATACCCTCTTTTTACTCTTACTTTTAAAGTTCTCCACTTTTTAAAGCCCAATCATACTCTTAGCTAAGTACTAAACCTACATTTCAGTAAGCTGATTGTGTGCTACATAGAATACATTAATGTTAAACCCTGCATATAAGCCACACCCTGAGTTTGTGTTATACCATTGGAAATGGAAAAAAACAAATCCTACCTTTGTTCTTTTAAACTATGATGAATTTCCAAAATTCAAAATTCTTTTTTTTTTTTTAGAATTTAGAAGATTTTGGGCCATTTCAATTTTTGAAATATGAGCAAAGAGGGGTGTGTGCACTGATCAGGGTATGCACACTAATTACATCGAATACGGTATATGCAGAGCCTTCATATGCATGACATCATCCATTCCCCAGACATGATTCGAGTCAATGTGCATCTTTAAATCTTCATGCAGCAAGAAGCCATGCACACACATTTCACAGTCAGTAGTGTTTTGGATACTACCAGTACATGTCAATCGGTGCGAGTTTAAATCATTTCCGGCGCTAAACCGTTCACTACACGTATGGCATTGATGGTACTTTTCTGTATTATGTAGCTTTAGGTGAGAATTCACTGCTTGCCTCGTGTCAAACTTTTCACAACATAGGGCACAGATGTGTAGGCCTTCTTCCATTGTGGCGTCCTCACCATGCACCTCTCTGGGAGGAATGGTCACCTCTGGGGGAGCACTCTCTATCTCAGATGGGGCACTGTGCATGTTAGTGGGAATATTATGCACCTCGCATGGAACACCGTGCACCTCATCTTTAGGACAGCATCTAATGTTCAATCTTCTGAGATCCCCCAGGATAGTAGTATCAGAATGCGAGTCGGCACCTGATGTCTTGCATATCAAACTTTCAGTTATTAGCGGTTCAAAGCTGATTGTCTCTTCATGTTCCTGTTTTGTTACCTGTATATTCCCACCTGATGGGTCAGTGGCAGCTTCATTTGTTTTATGCGCTGTCGCATGTGGGAACACAAGGGGACCATCTGTAGTATTTCGAATACTACATATCAATCGGTGCAAGTTTAAATCATTTCTGGCGCTGAACTGTTCATTACACGTAAGACATTGATGGTACTTCTGTGTGTTTTTATGTAGCTTTAGGTGATCAAATGCTGCTTGCTTTGTGTCAAACTTTTCACAGCATTGGGCACAGATGTGAAGGCCTTTTTTCATGGAGGCCTCCTTTTTAAGCACTTTATGGGGAGCACTTTGCACTTTTGAGGGAGCACTTTGTTTCTTTGAGGGAGCAATGTGTGCCTTGGAGGAAGCACTGTTCACCCCAGCTGGAATGCTGTGCGTCTTATCTTTAGGACTGCATCTTCTGGGATCCAATGGTGCCGTGGTATAAGAATGCGAGTCGTCACAGGATGCCAAACTTTGTGAAGGTGCGCTCAAGATCCACCCATAGTCTCTCTCATAATGAGCATCTGGCCATATGTCGTTGTTGGGTGGGAGCATTATTGAATGATGTGTTGATGCATGGTCTTTAAGAAGAGCTGGCTTAGTGGTCAAGAAGGAACAGTGCTTACAATGGAAGAACCTCATAGGTCTCTGCACCTTGGCCAGAGTAGTATACACATTAGAAGAAGCACCTTGCACCTCGAACAGAGTACCATGCACCTTGGCTGAAGCAACGTACAATTTGGCTGGAGTACGATGCACCTTGGCTGCAGAACTGTGCACCTTGGCTGGAGCACTGTGCACCTTGGCTGGAGCACTGTGCACCTTGGCTGGGATACCCTGCACCTTGGCTGGATCACAGTGCACCTTGGCTGGATCACAGTGCACCTTGGCTGCAGTACAGTGCACCTTGGCTGGAGCACAGTGCACCTTGGCTGGGATACCCTGCACCTTGGCTGGAGCAAAGTGCACCTTGGCTGGGATACCCTGCACCTTGGCTGAAGCACAGTGCACCTTGGCTGCGATACAGTGCACCTTGGCTGCAGTACAGTGCACCTTGGCTGGGATACCCTGCACCTTGGCTGGATCACAGTGCACCTTGGCTGGAGCAAAGTGCACCTTGGCTGCAATACAGTGCACCTTGGCGGGAGCACCATGCACCTTTGCTGGAGTACCAGGCACATTGGCAGGAGCACCATGCACCTTGGCGGGAGCACCATGCACCTTGGCGGGAGCACCATGCACCTTTGCTGGAGTACCAGGCACCTTGGCAGGAGCACCATGCACCTTGGCGGGAGCACCATGCACCTTGGCGGGAGCACCATGCACCTTGGCGGGAGCACCATGCACCTTGGCGGGAGCACCATGCACCTTGGCAGGAGCACCATGCACCTTGGCGGGAGCACCATGCACCTTGGCTGGAGCACAGTGCACCTTGGCGGGAGCACCATGCACCTTGGCTGGAGCACCAGGCACCTTGGCTGGAGTACAGTGCACCTTGGCTGGAGTACAGTGCATCATGGCTGGAGCACAGTGCACCTTGGCTGGAGCATTGTGCACCTTTCTGGGTGCACTATCATGGGTTGAAGAGTCATTTAGTGGACTGCCATCAATGTCTGATTCATTCTCATCCCTAAAGTCCTCTAGCCAGTCTGTCTCCATCAGGGACCTATCTATCAGCAATTCCTCTTCATTTATCACATATGGATATAGCATGTCTAATATACATGACTCTTCCAACAGTTGATCAGTTTGTGTCATTCTTTGCTCAATATCAGCTTGTGTGGGTTCAGCATCTTCTCCCTGTGTGAATTTGTTTGTTACCTTGGTTTCCCAGATGTCGAGTCGGGTGGTCTCAGCGTCTGCTTTCTTACTCTCATTCTGTTCCTCATAGTCTGTCTTTTCATTTTCTTTCTTTCTGTTAGACAGTAGTGCTTCACATTCGGTTGATGTCATCACTTTCCCAACATTAGTGCAAGTGATCTCAGCTTCTTCGTTCTTACGCTGATTCTGTTTCTTAACATCTGTCTTTTGTTCAAACATTGGTTTTTGATGATTCTTTCTATGGATATTTGGTATTATTGTTTCCCCAACATCAAGTTGGGTGGCTTTAGCTTCCTTCTTCTCACTTTGATTCCGTTCCTCAACCGATGATTTGTGATGTTCCTTTCTATGGATATTTAGTTTATCTTCATGACGGAAAGGCGCTCCGCACACTGAGCATGCATGGTACTTTTCTATTTTTATACAGTTTTGACTGCGTTTTCTAAGGTAGATTTTATCCTTGTCGCCTGATCCTCTACTGTTAATTTCTGTTGTTAAGGGTTCAAAGTCAACTGACCCATCCTGGTGCTGTAAGTATGAACTAATCACCGCCTCACAGTCTTCACCATCAGTAGATGTTAGAATGTAGATGTCGATTCTCTCCATACCTTCCCCAGCATTACATATTGAGAATGAGTGAATCTGAAAAGCTAGGTCCGGGTTGTATCTTTTAACCTTTATCCCTGGGTGAGTTGACATATGCTTGTTGAAATAAGATAAGCAATTGGATACAAAAGCACAAGATATGCACTTGAATAGGTAGTAACCAATATGTCCAACAAGATGAGTGTTTCTGTCAACCATTGTCGAACACCGTTCGCGACATATACCACATGTGAAGTGCTGTCTATTGGCATGTGATGGCACTCTCTGTACATCTTTTCCTGAAGCACTTTTAGCTGCTGCTTGATTCATAGTATTTGTTTTGGAGGCCAATTTGGCCAAACCTTTTGATGATTCACTGGGAGAATTGGCTGCAGAAAGTTGCTTTTTTGTTGATGCACCACCCGGGGGTACTATTACATGTCCATAACTACTGTCAACACCAGACTCTTGCCTTTTTGATGAATTTGGCTGAGAAGATACCCCAAAATCTGCAGTCCCTTCTAAAGCAGCTGAATCATATACTTCTTCTGATAACATAGAAACTTTGGATTTTCCTCCATTTTGAATAGTCTGATTTGTAGAAGAAACAGGTTCTGATAGAGAAACTATACCTTTTTCCTTCTCTATGCAGACTGTCTCCATGAGTGGTTCATCCATCAGTAGTTCTTCTTGACTTATCACATATGGATAGATCATGTCAAATATACATGATTCTTCCAATGGTTGATCAGCTGGCTGTTTGCATACAGATGGTGTCATGCTTTCCTCAATGCCAGCTTGTGTAGGTTCAGCATCTTCTTGTGTGCATTCATCTATTGTCCCCTTGTTGTCTTTAGCAGGTATTAGAGTAAGCAGCTCTTTTGTTGCTCCGTGGATTACAGATTTCTGCCTATGGTTTTTGATATGTGTTGTAGAAGGGGCTCTTAGTCGTTGCACATAAACTTTAATTTTATTTTCTCCAAGATATACTACAGAAATCTTTTCTTCTCTTGGTCCAGATCCTTTAGAGTTTGCTGCATAGTATTCACTTAGTGCTCTAGTTCTTTCATCTAGCTCTGCTTCTGGCACAGAGACTTCAGTTTCCTCATATTGAGGCAGTTCTTTATCTTCAACTCTATGATAGCTAACATGTGCTGTGGTAGAATGTTCATTTAGTGGCAAACAGACATTAAAGTTTCTGCCATTTTGTCCGTCATCTCTCTCTGTATCCGTGTCTTGCTGTAAGTCGCTGTGAGGTGGAGATGGTGTATGATTTATTGACATATGGTTCTTAATAACAGCTGTTTTAGTGGTGCAGAAGGAACACTCTTTACAAGAATACACCTTGCCAAGCCCCTCTTTGGCTCTGTGCACAGAGAATGTCTGCAGCGATGCGTTACTCACATCGCTTTGAAATGCTACATCCTCCTCGCTGTCATACTCTATGTCTTCATCAGATTCTAATACAGGACGCTCACTGACTTGGGATAAACCAAAATTACCTTTTTCTCCCACAATTTTGTAACTAAAAATTTTGGCAGTTTCCTCTGAGTCGAGATGAGAGGCACTTTTGCAGTAGGCATGATCATGTTCTGTGACATGACATTTGCAATAGTTGTGGTCAGGATTTGTACCATACTTAGCTACAAACGGGTGCTCATCATAGCCCCAGGGGACGCTCTGCCGATTACGCTTAGTCATGGTGAGTGTGATGATGTACGGTTAGCTTTATGTGTGTTGATGATAGCTTGAACCTAGCTCACCTGCCCAATAGAACAGTTTTACAGCTAGTCTGATTATGGCAACATGTTTCAGCACTGTTCTCATATAGTTCCAGGGTATATGGGACCATGTAATATACCTCAAACAGTGATTTTCAAGACCTTGAATATACACTTTTCATGTATAAGAGCTGGGAGGTAATTATCCCTCTCAATCAGTAAGTGCTGGGCCAGTTATTCAGGATGATATGGCATCTGCGCCCTAATGACATCAACCGCTCTGAAAGTGAAACAAAAAAACTGTTAACTTAAACCTGTAAAAGTCAGGTAGACATGACAGGATGAGCTTAGCAGTACAATAATCCAGTGACATGGCTAACATGGCAGATCCACTGTGGCAAATTTCTTGCACCTTAAAATGGCATATTAAAATCACCAAATATGTGCCCAATAGTACATTGGATTCATAGTACTGTAGTTTTAACACTCTTATACATGAATCAAAGCCTCCCTGCACCTCATGTTGGAGCCAGTCCAAAGTCTGAGTGTATCTTATAGGCAGGATATACATTTTTACTATACCTTAGGCCTAAAAAAAAAAGAAGTTGTGTTTAGGTATCCCGACCTACCCTAATTTTTTGGCCCGACCCAAATTTTTTCTAATTTTTTTTTTTAGAAATTTTTGGTAAATTTTACTCAAAATTAAAGAAAAATGTAAAAAAATGTCAATATATAGGTTTGTTATCAAATTAAAGCCAATATATATGTCAATATATATGTTTGGTATCAAATTAAAGCCAGCCTACGGCCTCACGAATGCTACTAACATAAAATAACCATCATTTTTAGTTTTTTTTTTTTTTAATTTGGTCAATTAAAAATAAAGGATTTGGTAATTATGTTTTTGACAGTTTAAAAAAAAAAAATCTAGAAAAATAAAAATCCGACCTACCTACCCTAATCTTTTTGAGCATGTTACCTGAACACAAGAATTTTTGTTTTAAGGCCTTATTCATTCTAATAAGCACACAGTGGCAGGGATTCTGCTAGCCACTCCCCGAATCGCAATGGCAAATGAAAGTTCATTTTAGCTATTTTGAATTGCACGGCCATATGAAGTTGCCAAACTGGCGAAATATGTTCCTGGCTGGGTCCTATCACACTAGACTCACAATGTCAATGAATGCATATGGGCAGTAATGGGTAGAACAACATTGGCTAATTGTTGTTAATAGATAATGCAGGTACTTTAAAGGAAAAGACGACCATATTTTCATGATGACTTATTTTGGTAGTATTTTGAATGTAATATATGATGATTATGCTTGCACTAGTGCCTTTTAGGTACTGATAGAGGCACGAGGTGGTGCAGTAGTGCCTCTATCAAGTACCTAAAAGGCACGTGTGCAAGCATAATCATCACACATTGCGTTTATACCACGGTCTGCACCTTTAGGATGCATTAGAATGCATTCTGCATTCACTGACATACGAACATTATATGGTATCCATTGGATCCCAAACATAAGAATCATCTAACCCAGCACCATTGTCCATTGGATAGGATGAAGCACTTTGGATCCGAAGATCCCTGAATCGATCCCGGACCATGCTGAGCTTTTTCAGTATGAACCACTCTCAAAGATATGTCATAGCTGCTGTCATATATAAGAACAGTATAGAAAAAGAACAGTCAATATTCAAGTGTCAACTCAGTGCCTCCATCCTATGATATAAGCACTCAGATTATCCAGTTTGGGCACCCAAAATCGTTCTGAAATGTGATAACTGTGGTATTTTAACATTGAATAAAAAGATTCAAGATGGGAGGCAAAATATGTTTTTAATGGTAAAAGTAAAGTGTACAGCAACGTTTTATCATGCACTTTTTCATCAAAATCCCCCTAACATAGTAACAAGGATCCCATTTTCAGACCAAAATCCCCCTAACAAGGGTAAACTATGACCAAAAGCCCCCTAACAAGGATCTGCTTTGGACCAAAATAACAGAGATCTTATGAAATTGTCCATAATTTTGGGAGGTTTTTCAATTCAATAGGAATATATATCATTAACCTCATTAATTCTCATGAACAAAGTGTATCACTCAGATTTAAAAACATAGTTTTTGGTGAAAAGTGCCCTAACAATACCCTAAATTCGTAAACTCGTATAAGCCGCACCCCTCATATAAGCCGCACCATGACTTTAGGAGAATATTATAGGCTGCACATTAGGCCTGGAAATTGGTGGTTTAGTACTGTCATATAGTAATAAGCCGCACTCAGACTTTGGGCCAATCCTATAACTATATAGTATAAGCCTAATTATGATTTGGATTCTGGTATAAGCCGCGGCTTATTCAAGAGAATTTACGGTAGTACAGTTTTCTAGGCAAAGTCCCCCTAACAAGGGTAAGGGTTGTCATAGGTCCAGCGGCACACTAGCCACTCTCGTAGCCCTACCAAAGTAGGGCTACTGGGCGAACCCCATTCATTTTGAGGGGAAATTTTTCAAAAGGGTGGATTACATTGAAAACATTATCTTTACACAATAAGTGATATATGTTTGGATAGATCTTTGTCTCACCTTTGGGGATTACATTAAATTAGAACTGAATAACACTTTACAAAAGTGTAATTATCAAAATTCACGGCCAACCCGTGACACAGACGAAACTCAGTCTAGCGGCACAACCATATCAGAAACAAAGTGAGTGTCCCCCCCCCCCGGGATATCCAAATGGGATTACTTTGATGCTAGTAATATGAAAGGAAATATGGAAGCACGATTTAAGGACACTTGTAAGCAGTAATTATGGAGAGAGGCAATACTGTACAGTCAATACTGGGCTGCATCTGGCCTCCTGTGACGTCATACTCTGCATTAGAGATGTCTCCACCCTGCCGTTACATTAGCAGTTGTGTTAAAAAGCGTGCCTGAATCATTTTACTCAATGAAAATAAGTACTACCAAATTAAGTCATCATGAAAATAGGGTTGTCTTTTCAATAATTTTGGCTATTATTGACTATTAGAAAAAAAGTATGATACCCTATAGGGGAATCCCAGGCACACGTGTGAGTAATAAATGGCTAGATGCTCAAAACCTTTATTAGAAGTATTAATACTAATAAGGGCACCCCAAAAGCCTGAAATCGTTGTTTTTGCCCTAAAAATTTTGATATTTACACTTCATTTCACTGATCTAAACCTGCACAAAGCTTCATTGTGTCTAACCTGAACTAGGCCTACAGTAAATTCTCTAAGCCGCAGCTAGTACCATGCCTATACATGGGTACTCAAAATTTTTAGGATGTCACATCGTCACTTTTTAGGAGGGATGGTGCGTCACTCAGTCACTTTTTACATATATGCCAATGACAATGTACTGGGAACTTTTGCTAGTGTCACCGTCCGTCACTTTTTAAAACCTCTGTGTCCCGAGTGTCACTATTTAAAACCCCTGCGTCACAGCGTCACTTTTTACCCATGTATAGGCACAGTACCAGGACCCAAATAATCCCAAATAAAATAGATCTAGGATCAGCGCAAAGTCCGGGTGAGGCTTATGGGGGGGGGGGTACTATTAAACTTTAAAGTACATTGATTTGAAGAACAAGAGCTGCTTCTTGCCATGAATCATTGAATGATCATTCATGGCATATCATGCACACATTGACATACATCCAGATACAGTGGCCGTAATTTCTGTGTCCAACCCTTCTTGCTTACCGTGTACAACGCCACAAGTGATGCCGAGGCTGATGAGATTGCCAATTTTTAACTGAATGTTGATGTTTTTTTTCCAGGAAAAATTATCAGCTCTAAACTACCGGAAGTTTTGAGTTGACCGAGTAAAAGTTGTCACCCATTGATATCCACACCGTACATTAAATATAAAGTTTACAGAAAGGTGGCAGCACTTAATGCTGCCGTGCTGACACCAACTTGTAATCTTTGAAACTACAATGACTCCAAATGCTCCAGTAGACCTGGGCCTACACTGTAGACCTATGGGCCCGGGGGGGGGGGGGGCAATCTCTATGTGATGTATACACATATGTGCGGCTGGCAAGGGTACTTTTTCAAGGAAAAGTCCCTAGCAAGCCTCCAGTTTCAGCCACAAATGTCCCTAGCAAGGGTCTACTTTTGAGCAAAATGTCCCTAGCAAGGGTCAACTTTTGGCGAAATACCCCGATTCACATGGAAAATTTAGATTCCACGAATATTTTCCTAGTTTTCATGAAAATAGCATGAACAAAATACAATTTTCTCCCAAACAAGTTCATTTTAAGACATTTTGAGCAAAATCTAAGACTATTATGTACAAAGTTCCCTAGAAAGGGTAGGGTTTGGAAGAAAAAACCCGCGAACAAGTGCCCTTAGGAAGGGTAAGGGTAGTCGGGGGTTCAGCCACACACCCGTTTCAAAAAAAATTGAAGTGCCCCCCCGGGCCTATGGGCGTTCCGTACCTCCACAATACCTGTATTGTGGAGGTACGGAACGCCCATAGGTCTACAGTGTAACCTGGGCCTTCAATATTCCATTTATATCTTTTTCTTTTTTTTTTAATTTAATGCCAGTAATTCTTCTAATTAGATTATCAAACTTCAAAGGAGATGAATATATGTAGTTTTAAAAATGAGCACTGAAACACTTTTGATACATCAGAATAGCTAATTTTCAGCAGATTCTTTATACAAGGTGGCCAGTCAACTTTTGTGTACCCCCCCTCCCCCCCGCTGGGGGGCCAGTACACAAAGTACCGTAATCTCCCGCGTATAAGGTGCAGCCCACGTATAAGGCGCACCTAGAGTTTTGGAAAATTCTCAAAAAAAAAAAAATGAAAAATTCATAACTTTGGTTCCACTGAATGAATTTTCAAAATTCAAAAACCTATGGGTAGCTTGGGCCACCTTTGGCCCTCCTGGACCCCATTTTGTCCTATTATGACCAAGGGGGTTATAGAATGTGGCTAGTCAGGGTGCGGCTATATAGAGGGTATTCAACCTCATAGAACAATATAGATTAAAAACCTTCACTTTTCAAGCCTTGAGTGAGGTTCATAGCTTCTCCCAAAGTCAGGGTGCGGCTTATACGAGTATAACAATAGCTGCTGTGCCTGAGGCTTTGCTCCTTATCAATAATGAATAAGGCAATAGTTTTTTTATAACAACATTTATTAAACATTAACAATGGCTTCATGTACAATTCATACATCATGAATGCCTGTTAAACAAAACAAGAATATCAATACAGCGACATATACTTTGATGACCTATACTGGGTCGGTCCACACACCCGCAGGGTTAGCATCATGTATCCTGACGTGCAATTGTTGACTAAATGTCTGGTAACTTAAGACTGCAAATACCTATACTAAACTAACAGAAATTCAACATGAGGTGAAAGTAACACTATGTAAGTACATGAAATAAAATTGAGCACCAAAATAAAATATAACTGTTTGCTTTCATTGCACAATGTCCTAGATTCTTTCACTTAGAAGCAAATGATCCCAGAATAACCAAGTAAAATACAGACATACTGGAATCACTCTATAATACATAGAACAGAACATGAATATAGCACAGTAACAGTGACTTTGGCATATAAGAGGTATTTACAAAGCACTTATAAATGTGGAAGGGAGAGGGATGCGGCAGGACGACTACTGTAATCTCCCGCGTATAAGGCGCTTCTTATACGAGGGGTTTTAGTTACCCCCAAATCCGCAAGGGGGACACATTTCTTTTGATATGTTACACTTCCCCTAAGTCCTAATAGGACATAATGTGGACCAGAGGGGTCTGGGGGACCCTAGGTGCACATAACTTTTTGAATTTTTAAAATCCATTCAGTAGAACAAAAGATAAGAATTTTTTTTTTTTTGGCAATACTTTCAAACTCTAGGTGCACCTTATACGCGGGCTGTCTGGGAAATAATGTTATAAACTACTTTTAATAATACACATAGCAAGTGCAAATTGAATCTCAATATAAGAAAACTGCCAGTTTCTCTAGTGTCACACTGGCTTCTTAAACATATGTGCAAGTACCATGAGTGGTAGAATATTAAATCCCTAAAGGGCCCCTGATGCATTCATGCATCATGCCGACCAATGGGCGTGATGCATAAATGCAGCCCTGGTAGGGGAAGTCACCAGCGCTGCCTGCATTAATGCATCATGCCGACCCTTGGCGGTTGATACACTACCAGAGGGTCTCACCAGCACTTCATTAGTGCATCATGCCCATTGGTCGGCATTACCGGCCCTTAAATGGTTAGGAGACATAATGCAGACTGCATAATGGTACATTTGTCAACACACTGACCATTTCTTTGACAATATAACCATATATATATATATATATATATATATATATATATATATATATATATATATATATATATATATATATATATACATACATACACATATACATACACATATACATACATAGGGAAAACATAACCTTACATTCATATCTAAATCTAACTATCCAGTGCATATCTTGAGAAGGTGAGTAACAAGTTTTTAGAGTGTGTGCGTAGGAGTGACAAGTTTACAGTAATGCCCCTATGTGAAAGATACAGAGATAGTGTAGTAGTAACATAATACCTTATAAATTTGATATATTATCTGATAATTCAGTCAGTCATGTTATTATAGAAAGACAAATTACATTATAGGCATGGTTAACAGTTTGATATGTTCTGTCCCTATTGAAGGCGCTACGTACAAATCGCGACATGGAAAAACTATTTTACAAAATTCGACTATCTTGATATAACTCTGAACAATACTTTATATGGTAATGGTATAGCATTGTTTGTTTTAGTCTTGATTTCCCTGACATTTCATTACCGCTGAATTTGCCATAGTATCCCGCGTACTTAGCTAATTTGGAAGTGAGGTGCCTTGATTTGTTTAACCCTTTTATACCACTAATACCTCAAGTATAAGGTGCGGCTTATAAGCGAGGATGGAACCCTGTACTTTGTAGGGCCCACAAAAGTTGAGGCGGTCATTACAGGTCAGGATTTAAAAGAACAGTACTAAAGTGACACCAATTTGGCCCTAGCACGCACTAACTCATCAGGGTGCGTCTTATATTTGCTGGGTGCACAGTCGGATTATATGCGAGGTACTATTGTAAAGGTACCAAGTTAAAAGTGTTTCACCAGATGCGGGACTCGAACCGGCGCTACCTTCATCTGGAGTCCAGTGTGCTAACCACTACACTAATCTGGCTCGTCCACTTTCCATACTTGGGAACCTTGTACAGATCAGTCACTAGGAGGTGCAGGGCAACCGTATGTCCCCCTACACTACCCCCCAGATCCAAGCACTGGGGTGCCTGACACTACCCCCAGCCATCATCAGCACTGAGGTGCCACACACTACCCCCAGCTATTCATCAACACTGGGGTGCCTGACACTCCCCCCAGCACCTCCACTGAGGTGCCAGACACTACCCCCAGTAGATCCACGTATGCGCTGCTGGTTACCAACCACTAAGTGCTTGGAACTCAACACCAACAGACATCCGAGGGACTGATCAACCATTTTTATCAGAAGCGCTGTCCCTGGGGTTCAGGTACGCCCACATCTGGTGCCAATGTAAAGGTACCAAGTGAAAAGTTTTTCACCAGATGCGGGACTCGAACCCGCACTACCTTCATGCGGAGTCCAGTGTGCTAACCACTACACTAATCTGGCTCGTCCACTTTCCATACTTGGGAACCTTGTACAGATCAGTCACTAGGAGGTGCAGGGCAACCGTATGTCCCCCTACACTATGGTGATCAGTTTAATAGGTCATTACATCCTAAAATATAGCAGCCCTCTATTTTTCAAATACCTTTATAAAAAGGAACTATTACAATTTCAAATACCACCTATTACAAATGTTTCGTAAGCATGAGCAAATGAGCAAAAAAACAACAAAAACATGCACTTAATTCAGAGTGCCGTATAGAAGTGGACAATTGATTTGAAAGTACAATGTAGATGGAAAATTCACAAAGGTTACACTGCAAGTCACTACCCTGTGTATTTCAGCAATATAGCAGTTCTTCGCTTGACTATTTTTGTATGGTGCCACATCTTTTCTTTTTTTTTTTTTATCTACAGTAGGAAAGACAAGGTCTATTCTGATCTTGATCTTATCTATCAAAACATTGATCTTAGATTTCAAGTAATTTTTATACAGTTCTGGAGAAACCACAAACATAATTTCTTTAGGCCTAAATTGAAATGAAGGTTAAGTTTAGGTCATTGGCCTATGTTGCCATTGACATTTATGTTCTATGTCATTTTCTATGTCCTATGTCATTGCTGCATGAGTTAGACAACAAATAGGCATGTATGCACTATTGGCCCTTAAAGGGTTCAGCTGTTCATTAAGGGGTTATGTTGAGCGAGCTGGAACTAATCCTCCTCCCACCTTTCTTTGTGCCATATCATAATGACAGCTATGGTAAACTTTCCCAGTCATGTTACATAACTCTTCATGGGCCAAAGTTGTTAGACTACATGAAACACACACTCAGCATTTCACTATATTCTAATGTGCCTGTGATAGCCAAACTGCACACCATCAGCACATGTAGTTACTGCCCATGCAAGTTGGTAATTTTTCTCTATGTTCTATTGTAGCAGAACCAGGGTCCATACATATAAATATATGCCATTGACTCAAGTCGATGGCATAATAAATTCTACAATGGTACAATTGTAATAATGGAGTGTTGCCACACGGAAAGTATAGGCTTAATAAATAAGTATTTGCCCATAACGCTTTAGAGGCCTCTGACTGCATCATGCCGATTAGTCATCATGATGCATGATTGCAGACCTGGTGAGTAACTCACCAGGCCCACACTCATGCATCATGTCGACCCTACAAAGTTGATAAAGTCCTGGAAGGTTGGCATGATGCACCAATGAAGTGCTGGCGAGCAGACTCGCCAGCACTTCATTGGTGCATCATGACGACCAATTGTCAATGATGCACTCCTGCATTAGCAGGCCTTAAAGGTTAAAATGATGATTGAAACTCCCTTTGACTAGATCCTATCACACGCACATGCTTAGTTTACAGCCTCAGTAGCCTATCGGAGTTTGAAAGCCCTTTTTAACATAGGTGAGGGTATCATGTTGTTCACCGTGCATAACATTGACAATGCCTGACAGATTTTCTACTAGTATTCTACATTTCAGATTATAACATATATCTACGATAAACAACTTGTACCGTAAAACCCCAGTCATAAGCCGGATTTTTTTTCCCTATTTTGGGCCAAAACCGGCTTCTAAATTTCCCCCCAACTCTACCGCCGGCTTATGACCGGGGTTTTAATACAATAGATTAAAGAGAAAATTGGGAAAATTTGGCCCTAAAATCGGCCTATAGGATTTCCCTGAACTCACCCCCTGGCTTATGACTGGGGTTTTACGGTAAATGGTAAGCTTAAACAGACAATACAACTTTACCTAATGACTCAATATGCATACAAATGTATTGTCTTTGTTCAATGACTAACAATGTAAGGTTTGGTGAAAACATCCGAGGACCCTAGCATTTGAACCCAGGTCTCTGACTATAAAATTCAGCATGCTGACCACTACCATGGCCCCTTGCCTGATGTTTCACCTTCCAACTACCAACCCCGGTACTAGATCGGTACGATACACACTAGGCGGCAGTGGTTACCTGATAACCCAGCCCCTTGGGTTCGTAAGATTCTACTGGGGAGTCCGGTCCCTGACAACTATTTGCATACACCTCAAACTCAGTTATAACATGATTTATATGCCTTTGTAGTCAAAAGATAAACATTATCGCAAATACATAGAGGTAACAGTCTTAACTATCAGGAGAGTTAATTCTCTAACACACATAGCGGGTATATAGCATGGATAACAGCAGCATAACACAGAATAAAAAACATGCATATATACCAAGTTAGATATAGTACATAAATATATTGCACATCCAATAGGAAAGACTCTTATCATTGAAACACATGAAAATACGATGTACAGCAACTTATGAAGTGGTCGGTACCAAGTACGTGGTAGAAAGATTCAAAAGTTCCCAGACTACCGTGTAAGAGTAGGGCTCTTTTTTATTCCATGGTGAATATTGAGACCCCATTGACAATGCACTATGCCTACATATTGCACCTCTGTCTCAAACAACCAGCGCCAATTCGCTTCATATGCAGGGTCATGTGATCAAAACATTCAAAATGACACAGCAGAGGGCAATTTCGTATATATTTTGTATATATCAAATGTTAGTTGATTTTGAAAAGGAAAGGCCTAATCATTGTTCGGAACACCTTGACATAAATGTAAAGGCCTATTAGCCTAGTGCGGATCGGCTCAAACCCGCTTATTAAGAAACAGTCGCTGAAGACTTATATGATCATCTTATTTGCACAAAAGATGTACTAAGTGAGGTCAACAAGGCATAAGGAATCCCTGGTCGATGATAATACATTATAACAGCACATGTCAATACACATAACGTATGGTCTACGGTAACAGATATCACGGGGTATATAATACACAAACTTCTCAAACAGGTTGACCATCCTGATACATTTATAATCACAGGGCCATACAGTACCACAGGGCGCTATCACAGTTCACCACTCACGGGCCGCATAATGTCCCACTCACTTCATGATGCACGAATGCAGTTCTAGCTAGTACCGTAATTTCCGACATATAAGGTGCATCTTATATGCAGATCTGAGGCATCCAGTACCATATAGAAGCAGTCGCAAGTCTGGGTGTGTCTTATATGCGGGGTACATTTTCTATGGGTTAACAGTATTAAACCCTTAAAACCCAGGCCCCAGCTGCACCTTACAGCATGTATTTCCTTGCAGCATGTGCCTTGCATGCAGGATGTGCGTTATACATGGGAGATTACGGTAACTTGGAGCGCTCCATGTGCATCAAGAAATGAACAAAACTGGGTAGGATTTTGCAACCCTTCAATGGCTGGGAAGGCAGGGGGAGGGGTCGACTTTGATAATCTAAGCTTAGTCCTGTTCAATTAGTTTTGGACTTAATTGTACAGACCGAGCAATGATATCAATCTAAGTTGGAAACATGGAATTCTATGGTGAAAAGACACAATATCGCAAATCTCAAATGGTAAAGGAAGAAAGGCGCGGCAAAGATACTCAGGTATGCAAACGCCTACCTTCTTCATGAATATGGGGGGGGGGGGAATAATTTTTCAATTTTTCCACAGCGAAGATAAGCAAAGGCCTGTGGGACACTTAGTACCGTATGCTGGAAGGATGGGGAGAGTATCGGCTACTTGGTTTATGATCCTGCATTGACAGGTCTGGAGTGATGGGTCTTCACATCAGTGTAAATGGGGAATATTGATAACAAAGCCTTTGTAACATGACATATGAGTATATAACAAGTGTATCATATATTACCGACACATAAACTCTGGACATGCTGCCTATGTTAACGGAAATGGCATTCAATTTTATCTAGCGGTAGATTTATGCATAATCTAAGAGTGCATCTATCTGGATACTTTGTTCAAAGCTCAACCCCCGCAAACCTATCCACAATTTAACTCCCTAGATAATATGGCTTATATATGAGTTTTTCCCCCATCAATTCCTCTCCGGTCCCATTCTGTTAGAACATATAGGGCCTGTCGGTCTCATAGCGGCTTCAAAAATTCATCATCATCAATTCCTTATGTGGTCCTTAAAAGGTTAACTTCCAAAATTTCTATTCAGAGCTCTGCTGTACAAATATATTGTTCAGACATAAAATGGACCAAGCATCAGACTTGTATAATGCCTGTATCAATAGTATATATATTCGCTTAGAATGAATTCCGACCGACTGACAGACTGATAGTTTCAGGGAGGTGATTTCATATTGGTCAATGATTAGAAAACTACCGTATGATCCTGTGAATAGCCACACCCCCGAATTCAGAAGGTGTGGCTTTGGGGGGAAAAATCATCTAAATTGTGTCGAGTCAGTAGGTTGGTAACCATGATGATAACGGAATAAACCTTTTATAACAATGTCTTTGGTATGTAGAATGTCAATGGAGTATTAGAGTAATGCTGGGATGGCTCATCATCATGATCCTGGAAATGTCCACCTCTTTGCCTATTCCCTATAATTGATCTAGATATAATGGTAGTTGTTTTTTTCTTATTCCAAAATGTATAACAGCTATGAACCAATAACCGCTTCAAAAACCTTGATACAAATTCTCCCAGACTTCACAATTGTTGTAGGCTACAAAACCCTCTACATTTCCCCGAAATTTTTAATGCAAATCCTTTCCGAAAAATTTCTCTTCCATGACTAGAAAAGCTTGAGGTGAGATTCAGCGTAAGTGACGGCGTCAATCGGGTTGGTCCACAATGATGATTTGTCGGAGCTCCTTAAGTAGGACATAGTCTTGGAGGAAGACGGGCAGCGTCAGGCAAGGTACTTTCTTAGCAATGTCGTAGCCGACTTGGGTACGGATGACGCGGCGACTAAGATGTCGCAGTGACATCGGGTTAGTGCCATACTCGATGATCCGCTGCCGTAAGGACGGGTTCTCCACCAGTGTGACGGGTAATACTGATGACTCCACCAACTCACTCATAGCCTGATGGTGGAATGGAGACATAGGTTTAACCCTTTGTGTTAAACAGGTATGTCTGAAGGTCTGAATTCATTGTGAAATACAACAAAACTCTGATCCATGAGAGGCAATTTGGGTAAAAAACAATATGCAAGTCGAATAATCTGCCTCAGAAATAGAACTTTAGAGAAAAGTTAGTGGATAGAAAAAATCTGAAATCATAAAAAAAAAAATCTGAAAACCTGTGTTTGCAATTGAAAGCTTTTTGCCAATTCACTGAGTTGTCTTCCATGTTAGTAACAGGGTACCAAGCCGTTTGTTAAAAAAAAAAAAATATCTGAAAACCTGTGTTTGCAATTGAAAGCTTTTTGCCAATTCACTGAGTTGTCTTCCATGTTAGTAACAGGGTACCAAGCCGTTTGTTAAAAAAAATTTAATTGTCTTATTTCCCTGAAAGTAGATTAGGTTTAACAGAATCATGGGATACTGATTTTGATACTGTATTTTGATATCAAATATTGTAATGCATCCACGCACAAGCGATTGAAAGCATTAAAGGATTAACTCATACACTAACCTGGATGTTGACCGGTGCGCCGGCCAGAAGCAGCATTTCCACAATGGTGGCAAACTTCTTATTGGGTTTGGTGGTGAGGAGGTTAAGACGTGTGACATCACAGTTAGCCTCTAGGAGGACTCGAAGCGCGCGACGGTGACCCTCAGACACGGCGACCATGGCAGGGGTACGTCCATGTGTAGTCTCTGAGTCTACACGAGCACCGCTCACTACCAGCAGGCGGGCGCAGAGGGCATGTCCCCCACGCGCACTCTGGAATAGTAAAGGTGGAAATATCAGAACATGAATTTCTATTCACATGCCATAATTAATAGGGCAAAGATTTATTTTGTGTCTACTTTTATAGAATTACCATAGATTCTGGCGTATAAGCTTCATCTTGAGTTACGGAGCAATTCAAAGGCCATAACTATGACTTGAAAATTTAAGGTTTTATATACTTGCGTAAAGCTGCACCCCGAGAATGTTTCGGTCACCCCTTGGAGGCATCTGAAATTTTTAGCCCCTTCTATAATTGATACACAGGCTTCTTCATTGAAAAGGGTTGAAGTTTTTTCTGCCTACTCCACCCAAGAATCTGAATTTTTTTAGCCCCCTCTCAAAATACACCAATTACTACCCTATTGTTAAGAAATGACCAACCCCTTACACTGTGGACTGCTCTGAGAGGTACAGGTTTTACCTTATGTAGTGCAGTCATACCGCTGAAGTCCGCCAGGTCAGGGTCAGCCCCACGCCTCAGCAGCAGTTTGAGCACCCCGTAGTGCCCCCTGGCAGCCGCTAGGAGTACAGGGGTGATACCATTCACCCACACGGCCACGTCCGGGTCTGCCCCCGCCCCTAACAACATGGCCGCCACCGTCACGGCATTGTTCTGTGCCGCCAGGTGTAATGCCGTCCAACCCTCGTCTGTCTTGGTGGATACGTCAGCACCGGCACGGAGGAGACGGTCGGTGATAACGTCATGACCGAGTTCCGCGGCCAGGATGAGAGGCGTCTTACCGTGCACGTCATGGACATCTGGGACTGCACCTGCCGTCAGCAACATCTGTATACACTCATCTGGAAGGAATGAATCAATGAACATTTTCTTTATTCCATTATTTCATTCAGAAATCTTTACTGTAGGAGAGAGCCGAATCATGAATGGTTTTTACATGTTTAAGATAGTACTCAGATCCCTTGAAATCAAATCATGTTAATTTCTGGCTCTATTTGAACATCACAAATAATATGACTATTTTAACTATCTTAACTATTGTAGTGGTCCGCTTAAGTAAAGTGCCCCAGTGCTTCAGCATTTTGATACCGCATTATGCCCATTCGGTGTTTATTTGAGACCCTGACACTTAAACCAGCCATATCATGGTATACATACGCATTAGGCCAAAAAAATATTGTTTGTTTCAGGTAGGGGGGGAGGTTATTTCATCAAAAAGAAGTTATGAATCTCAAAATATGGTACTCATCATGACAATATATACCTTTGTTTTTGAATATGAGGAACCCTTCGTCACTCCCTCCGAAGATAAAAAGTCGGAAAATATTTAATCAATTCAATTTTAATTCATATTCATTTTCCATAGGCTTTTCTTTACTTGTTGCATGCATCAAACCATTTCTCAAATTTTGGCGAAGGGGGTTCCAGTCCTCAAAGTCAAAAACAAAGGTGATAGTCTTGTTTCTCATGATGAGTACCATATTTGAGATGGGCCACGCAAAAACTTTGCGCTAACTCTCCCCTATTTCAGGTAACCCTACCCTACCTAACAAAACAGGGCCGACCCTAACTTCTTTTTTAAAGAAAATTCAAGTCTTCAGTCAATTTACACAACACAACTTTTTTTTTTTGACCCCATAAAACACAACATGACTTACTGATTCCAGCCCCTGTAGCGGCGTGTACAGCGCAGCGCTTCATCAGGTTCACCTTGTTCAGGCAGTGTCCAGGTAACAACTATACAGACATTAATTAACAAAACATGACTTACTTCATCAGGTTCACCTTGTTCAGGCAGTGTCCAGGTAACAACTATACAGACATTAATTAACAAAACATGACTTACTTCATCAGGTTCACCTTGTACAGGCAGTGTCCAGGTAACAACTATACAGACATTAATTAACATAACATGACTTACTTCATCAGGTTCACCTTGTTCAGGCAGTGTCCAGGTAACAACTATACAGACATTAATTAACATAACATGACTTACTTCATCAGGTTCACCTGTGTCCAGGTAACAACTATAGACATTAATTAACATAACATGACTTACTGGTACCAGCCCGTGTAGCCGCGTGTAGAGCGCAGCGCTTCATCAGGTTCACCTTGTTCAGGCAGTGTCCGGGGTCGGCGTGTGACATCAGATGGTTGAGGATGAGGCCGACCATCACATCATTACCACGGCGACACGCTAACATGAGCGGCGTGTCACCATTACGGTTTGGACGTCCAGGGTCGCCACCCTCCTGTAGGAGAGCCTCTGCACACTGTGAAGTACAACAAAGGGTAACTGTTTAAGGTCTGCTATTGTATTGATGCATCGTGCTCATTGGTATTCATGATGCATTAATGTAGCCCTGGTGAATAACTCACCATGTATTATTTTCAGGACTGGTGAGTAACTCACCAGGACTACATTCATGTATCATGATGAGTGCTGGTAATATAATATATGATAATATCTAACCTGTGTGTGTCCGCGGTCTGCGGCCATGTGAAGAGCCGTCATGTGGTCATGGTTGGCGCTGTTCACGTTCAGGTACTGGTTCCCTTTACATGCGTTGAGCAACAGCTTCACTGCCTGAAATATACAAACAGTGTCGACTGTATGTGGTATTTCTAGAGTGTAAAAATTTGGGATTTGAAAAAAATGGGGTGGGTGAGTCATTTTCATTTATCTTTTCTTAAAGAATCTTTTTGCATCCCTTATAATTCTTGCTTAAGACTCGATGGAAATTCAAAACTTTGATCTTATTTTACAATAAATATATTTGATAAACACTGTTAAACAAAAAGAAAATGCTCACAAAATGAGGTCAGTGAAATATACAGAAGAATTTAGGAAGTCATTACTCACAAACATGGAGTAAGTATAGCACGAATATCACATACCCTTGGTGCAAGAAGGTTGTAATTGACAATGAAAAGTACTGTAGTTACAACCTTCTTGCGCTAGGCCGACAATCTATTATCACTAGAAATTTACAAATGTATAATTCGAAAAAAAAATTTCTTCTCAAAGTGTCCTAAAAATGATACATCAAACTCAGAGAGAATACCTCTGTGTGTCCATTACAAGCGGCCAGTATGAGGGGTGGGTTTCCGTTCTCCCCAGGCTGGTCGATACGTGCACCGTTCTTCAGCAGTAACATGATGGCTACCACGTGACCCTGTAGTGCCGCATGGTGCAGGCTGGTCAGCAGCTGACTGTCCTGTTGTGGTTAATTAATGGATATATTATTACCGTAAATTCTCGTATAAGCCCTGGCTTATACCAGAATCAAATAAATTCAAGGTGCAGCTTATAGGAGGGGTTTTACACCATAGAACAGTACTAAACTGTCAATTTTCAAGCCCCAGTTGTGCCACATAGCCTCCCTTCAACTCAGGGTGCGGCTTATACCAGGGATGAGGCTTATATGAGAGAATTTACGGTAGTGCTAAAATAACGTGTAGTCTCCAGATAGCAGGGTAGCACTACCTACTCTATTTTTTGGCCCCATCTTAAAATCTCTCTGGGCATTTTGGGAAAATCAAGTTTTTAGCGCTCAACCTTATGGGGTTAAAATGAATGAAGGTTTTTAGGATCACCATCTAATTCATGTCAAAAGGTGTAAACATTTCCAGTTGGCCTCTTCCAAATGATAATAATAAAAAAATCCTACTTTAACCTACCCATTTAATCGACACCGTCTAATAATTATTTAGGCCCTATGATCTACTGAATTTACTATTCACCAGACATTAAAATTTGGGAGATAGGGGTTTCCCTAACTCCTCCCAGCCAGACAGTGCAGTTAGTGGTGGAGGGGCACAAGCAACTCATAAGTCCTCCTTTTTTTTAAATTCGAAGATTTAAAAAAAAAAATAGAAAAAATATTTTTGCAATTTCTATTTGCAATTTCTTTAGGCAAACTTACAAATTAGTGGTGTAGCTTATTCAAAGGTGTGGCTTATGTGCAGGGTTTTATGGTAATATATAATATACACCAAGATGTAAACTTGTATGTACCATACCTGCATGGGGACATGTGCTCCCGCCGTGATGAGGGCAGCCATCACCTCGTGGTGACCGTGACGTGCGGCTAACATCAATGGTGTCATGCCCTTCCTCTCCTGCTTTAGGCATAATAAAAAGAAGAAAGAGATATTAATCTGGACATTTTGTACATATATATGGGACATGAGACTGGGTTTTAAATAGACTTTCGAGAGGGTGACTATATTTCCTCCAGGCTGTACTTACCGTAATCTCCCGCGTAGAAGGCGCGTCTTCTACGCCAAACAAAATGCTGCTGGGTCTTATACGCGGGAGGGTAATTGCCTTGAGTTGGGGGTGCGCCTTATACGCGGGTTTTTCCAACATCTCATTTGGGAAAATGCGCCGATGACAGCTTGAACTCATAGCGCCAGCACCGCGGCAGACCGGGAGGTGTCAACGCGCTTGGCGGGTTCAAGCCGACCGTGTGCCGATGACAGCATAGACTCAACAGGTTGACAATGCGGTGTGGCTTGCCGGGGTGTAGGGAACACGTGGGCCGATGACAGCATCGACTCATAGCGCTAGCGCCGTGGCAGACCGGGAGGTGTTGACGCGCTCGCCGGGGATAAGGCCCACCATACGCCGATGACAGCTTGAACTCATATAGCCAGCAGCGCGGCAGACCGGGAGGTGTCGACGGGCGCTCGGCGGGTTTGACGCCGACCGTGTGCCGCTGACAGCTTGAACTCATATAGCCAGCAGATTTGCTTGGCGGGTTTGACACCGACCGTCACACCGTGTGCCGATGACAGCTTGAACTCATATAGCCAGCAGCGCGGCAGACCGGGAGCTGTCGACGCGCTCGGCGGGTTTGACGCCGACCGTGTGCGGATGACAGCTTGAACTCATAGCGGCAGCCCGGTCGCTGCAGATTTGCTCGCCTTTTTTTTACGCCGACCGTGTGCCAATGACAGCTTGAACTCATATAGGGGGGTGGGGAGGGGGGGCGCCTTCTACGCGAAACAGCCCCCCTGTGAGTTGGGGGGGCGCCTTATACGCGGGTTTTTCCGGAAATCGATCCAGAAGAGGTACGTGCGCCTTCTACGTGAAAAGGCCTTCTCTGAGTTGGGGGGGCGCCTTCTACGCGAGCTGCGCCTTCTACGCGGGAGATTACGGTAAATTATTTGCATGGAATGAGGTCCGTCAAAGCATCTTATTGTGTGTACCCCCGGTAATTGCCCAAAAGACAATGTAGGATATTTCTACTTGTGTATTAGTTCAGTCGACTAGTAGGGATGCTACTTACTGATCCCCAAAACTTCAAAAATCTTCCTAATTTGGTCAATATACAATAGAAAAGCCAAAAATTTGGAATTCCTAAAAAGTTAGGAAAGGTGGCATCACCTGGACAAGTGAATTTTTCCCTGGATGGATAACCCTCATTGGAACTTTGGTTTGCGTAGATTAAAGCATTTATGGCATAAGAAAGAATCGTTTTATTCTCAAATTAAAGAAAAGATTCTAGGATCAGTCCTGTTTTGCAAGACAAGTAGGGTTACTTGACAATTTTTTTTTGTCTAATGTACTTTTTTGTTGTAACCGGTCAAAAGAAAAATTGCACCTACCTGTAGGTCTACCCTGATACCGGGTGTACAGAGTAACATGTTGGTACTATGTACACATCCCGCTCGTGCCGCGTAGTGTAACGCAGACATGCGCTTCCTGTTCACCTGGTTTACCTCCGCTCTCTGCACCAACAGGAACTTTATCACCTCTAACGCACCCCCCTCCGTAGCCAACATGAGCTCCGTGTCCCCAGCATTGTTCTGACTTAATGTGGCTCGGTGGGACATCAGCATGCGGACAATGGGCAGGCAGCCTGCACGGCATGCATGGTGCAGTGCCGAGCAGTAGACCGAGTCTCGGTGGCTCACGTCTACATTCTGGGCCAGGAGCAGCTCACACACCTCGGTGCTGCCGTGTTTAGCGGCTACAGTTAGTGGCGTCATCTGGTGGAGCTCGGGGAGGTCAGGATGGGTGCCATGTTGCAGCAAGAGACGTGCGGCAGCTGCCTGGTTTACAGCAGCTGCATAGTGCAGCGGTGTCTTGTCCTCTGAGTCGCGGATATCAACCTGCGCTCCTGCAGCCAGCACCTCCAGGGTGAGCGGCGTTTTGGCTGTACAAGCCAAGTAGTGGAGCACCACCTTGCCATTAGAGTCGTACTGATCAACTTCCGCCCCACTCGCTAAGAGCACACTGACGACATCATCATGGCCCTGTTTCAGTGCCACTAACAGTAGCGGGTCCTCGCTGGGTGAGCAGAAATTGGGGTCTCCACCCTGTAGGAGCAGCTCTTGGACCACCTCCAGGTCCCCGTTTTGCACCGCCTGTAGGAGGCATATGTTGACGTCAGGCGTGTGTGTCGGGACGATGTCGGGGCCTGCTGGTTTAATGTCCATGGTGATTGTGTATAGATATTCTGATGCATGGTTAATGTGTAGGTATGTGCCTTACACACAATGCAGGCTCACACCTAGCGACCTGCGTGACTCTTCTAACCATGTTGTTGGCATCGGTAGGCAAGTATGCTGCAGGAACAGATGACTGATGTCGACCTCTTCATCTCGTCACTCATCAACTACATTCTCACCTGGTGAAAGTAGGAAAGAAGACTATTTCACAGAGTTTAATAAATATTTGTGGATGATACCCAGGTAGCACAGAGACATTGGCATAACGTTGGGCCGACGTTGGCCCAACTATCGGCTTTACATAGGCTGCCCATCCTGCCTACGTAGGCCCGACGGTGCCAACCAAATGCCAACGTAGGCCCAACGTTGGCTTTTGGTTGGCAAACATCAGCATCGGCAAATGGTCGGCCAGGGGCCGACCATTTGCCGATGTCCTGCCAACGTTGGGCCAATGTTGGCATTTGGTTGGCAAATGCCACTGGTCGGGCCTACGTAGGCCCGATGGGCAGCCAACGTTGGCCCAACGTTGGCCCGATGCGTCGGGCCAACGTTGGCAAATTTTTGTGTGCTACCTGGGTAGCTACTGCAGAACATGGTGATGGTAACGGTAACTAGCCCTCATCAGACTCACTCTTTCCTTCTGTCTCCCCCCCCCCCCTTTCGTTTTTTTTTTCTCTCTTGGGGTGGGGGGCAGGGATAGAATATGTGGATTCCATGGTAGTTGCACTGCTGAGTATTAAGCTTATAATATATAAACTTATAATAAAGTTTACAATACAAGAGTTATGTCACAAAAAGGCTGAAATTGACCACGCCCCCTTTTCACACCAATACTATCAGCTGCTACATTTAATAGACTACAAAATTGGCCATACATCCAACATGAACCTCTTACATAGATGCTAAACACAAACTTTTTAATTCTACAGTCCCGGGGGTACCGTGCACTGAGTTAGACTTAGTCAGTGACTAGACTGTGAGGCTGATTCTGTGTCAGTATCAATGAGTTCGATGACTATTACCCCTATTATCGCCCAAGTAAGTCCATTTTAGAGTAGGTTTTAGCTTAGATTCGAACATTATATTCGTAGCACAAGCCCGTGATAGCTACCTTCAACTAATGATTAACAAACCAGGATCATGACATTCCGGATGGTTGGGGAAATCAGGAGAAATAAGTTAAAATGCGGGCGACTTACCTTCTTAGATCCCAAATTGAAGTACCACCAAAAGACGCTAGGTGGCAGGTTCAGTGCGAGTTAGCAGCGGGGCCGATGGTCAGCTTTCTGTGTCTCTGAAGGACACAGCAGCAGCTCATTATGTAGTCTCCTTAAAGGATACAACCAACTGACCAATCAGGAGCCGGCTTCTGCTGCAGCAGCTGCACAGCTGCCTAAGACCAAGATACTGAACTTTGTGATACCCATTCAATGCATAAATGCACTGATCTCTTCAGGGTAAAATTTAAAGCAGTATCTGTTCTTTGAAATAGTTGCAAACAATTTGAAAAAAAAAAAAAAAAGACTAGCTGCTATGATATTCTTCTATTTATCACTGCTCATTATTTGCTCACTTAGGGAGTGGTCATTCTTTATGAACAGGGGAAGTAGTATATATATAGGTCTTCTTTGGATATTTCTAAAAAAAATATCCAAAGAAGACCTATATTTTTTGAATATCCAGAAAATACCTATTATTTTGGATATTAGGATTATTTTTGGAAATAGTAATCATATCATAAATCTTAAATACAAAAGAGAGGTCAAGTGGTTCTCATGTCACACGGTTCTTAGCTGAGCTTTCGGTACAGAGGAATGAACTAAGTGCACCAAGGATTGAAGGAGGATTGAAGGATTGAAGGAGGATTGAAGGAGGATTGAAGAATTGAAGGAGGATTGTGGAACACGTTCAATTCCAGATCAGTGCTCTAAGGAACGGTGAGCGTTACTGAAACAGGAGGACCATTATGTATGGTTGCTTCTACCAACTGATGGGAGCATACACGCTTCAACCAACAGTGGGAGCATCACCTAACAATGAGAGTATCAGCCGTTCTAAGTTGATAAGGTCGCACGAATAGTCGTGATTTTGTTCACACTGAAGCTAGTATTTGGAGCTACAGGCGTGGAGGTTTGTGACATGAGGGCCGGACCTCTCCAATTAACCCCAGACATTGCGTTCCTTTTATACTCCACCTCAGCAGTGAAAACATAAATGTGGTGTTACACCTTTAAGTCTATGAACAAATAGACATTCAGTTTAAGAGGATATAGATTTTTTTCAACAGTTTGAGTGATTTAGGGACAGAGTTTTTTCTCCTTTATTTTTTTGTTATGTTTCATTGATATCAGCAAAGAACATTTCCTGAGTTATTAGAGGAATTTACAGCGTTAGTTTACAATTGAAACGATAGATTTTCATTTTCATTGGATTTAAAGCAATTCTTGTATTACGATGATAAATAAAATATGTGATGTACAGATCATTTGACACTTTGATTGAAGTATTATGCTGTCTATAAGTGAAAATAAAAATGAAGTGAAACAAGTTGTTTGGATATAATACATTTTATTATAATAATGTAATAGAACAGAGTTAAGTATTATTATAAAATCATATCATTAGAACATATGTGTTTCTTTACGCCACTGTTCATATATTTTGCTGTGTCTTAATTGGAAACATATTTTCGAATAAGGAGTATCTTTGAGTTTGTTAGATTCTTTTAATGTAATATTATATATTTTTTCCAACACAAGTTGTGCAATCGGATCTCCACAATTTATTTTATATTCTTTTTCACCAAAATTTAAAAAAAGGATATGAATTTGTCCTCTGTAATCATTGTCTATGATTCCTGCCTTAACATTTGTATACTTAAACCTATGCCCACTTAATGGTGCTATACGTGCATAATACCCAGTAGGGACAGCAACTTTGATGCCTGTTTCAATTAAACATTTTTCTTTGGCTGGAATTATATAACTGAAAGCACTATATAAATTAAATCCTACAGCGTTAGTTTTTTCTTTGCTTAGAGGAAATGTATTGGAATCATATCTAGTATATCCTAAAACAGGTTTGTTTCCCATTTTTTTTATTGACTGTACTTTAAGACTATTAAGAAGCGTGCATTCACAGAGACATTTATATCATTCAGAGACATTAAGAAGTGTGTTTTACCTTTAGGATTCTGTTTTTCTTATTCTTCTTCTAAAATGTACAGTATATCAAGATAGTCAAAAAGTTCTTTGTCTTGAATGTCTTCCATCGCAGTATTCAGTTTATCTAACTGATTTAGTTTTAACATGAAGTGGCTTTCAATGTTCTTTGATGCGAACAGTAACGTATCCCAGTTTAATTTGGTGACGGTGAAACCTTCTATTTCAATTTTAGAGTTCATGTTAACGTTCGAACTAAACAGATGTTTTATTTGATCCATTTTAGATGAGAGTTCGGTCCATTCTTCTTCGAAAATTTCGATCTTTTGTTCTTCTTTTACATCCAAGTATACGAGTGTGTTGTCTTCGTGCGGCACGTCATCGTACATAACAACTAAATCGAGATTGTAGGAAATGTTATAACATCCTCGCAAACACGTTTTCACTTCACCTTGATCCGTGTAACTATGTGCTCGCACTGTGAAATTGGTTTCATACCGATGATGACTTTCTTCTGAACTTGTTTCATCTTCTGAGGTTGATGATTCAATGTTATTCATTATAGTTTCGTTGTCAGCCATTTTTTTGACGCAATGAATTATGTTGCTACGTTATGTTGTCATAGCTACACTTAGTAACGAGTGTTTACTCGATTTGTAGCGCATACCTTAGCAACCGTGTTACACAGAGAGTGGATACCAAAGACGATCTAAATCATAAATTTCTGCTGGTATTGATTCATTTATATGTCTCCAGCCGGGAAAATAAAGAATTAAGTCATCATTTATGAACAGAGTGGCAGAGAATGAGTTACATATGTGTTCTAGTATACTTTGAAATTGACTTCTGAAAGTGATTGTTTGATCTAAAAATAGTATATTCGCAGATTTCAATGACTGGATAAAATTTTTATATTCTTTAGACTTAAGTACTGTAGTAGTTTCATTGATACGACTATTTCCATGGAATATTATTGAAATCTTGCTGTATCTTGAATTATCTCGGGTTTGCCATTTAACTCCAAAGTGATCTGTGTAATACATGACATTGATTAATTTTTTTAAGTTTTTTATTACTTCATTTAAAAGTGAAGAAGTTTGAACTTCATCGTTTTTCCATTTATTTAAAAAAAGTTCTGCTATTTCATTTTTTAAAATAAAAGTAATTATTTTAGTGTTTTCATATGGAAAAATATTATTTCGAGGTGAATGATCATTGTAATCAGAATCTTGTAAAATATAAAGCAAGCATTCATCTACTTTTGCTTTGTTGCCCATTATGTTTTTTTTGGTTGTATGATTTTTTAGTTTATCATAGAGATTGTGTGATTTTTTAGTTTATCCCAAGGATATTTTGTTTGTTATATTGTATGCATAAAAAACATAACTCGATTTTATTTAATTTTTTTATTAGGGATAATTTCACATCGAGAGATGGAGGGCATTTCATTGATTTTATTAATGGTTTATATGATGTTGATTTTTTTTATTTTTAATGCTTTTTCATCATAGGCTTGTTCTTTAACTGCATCGACTCGTTTTTTCTTTTGCTGATTCTTAATTTGATTTTTCTTCATAGACTTGTTCTTCAACTGCATCAAAGAATTGTTCTTCATCTGCAGCCTCTTCATTGACAGGGTTTTCTCTTGATGGTTCTTCATCCATTTTTTCAACTGGTTTTTCTTCAGTTTCATTAGTTGTTTTTTCTTTCCCTGATCCGAATCCTCTTTTGTTTCTTTCAGTTACATTAAGAACAGATACTTCTTCAAGGTGAGGGATGCAAATTCTTTCTATGATGATTTGAGCTATTTGATCTCCATGTTTTATTTCAAAGTTTTTATTACCAAAATTGAACAGTAGGACGGCAACAGTGCCTCTATAGTCTCCATCTATTACTCCTGCACCAACATCAATAAAATGATGAACTGCAAGACCTGATTTAGGTGCTATGCGACCATAGCATCCTGGAGGTATAGCAAGCGTTAAATCAGTTTTCACCAACATTCTTTCTTTAGCAGGAATAATATAATCATAAGCACTGTATAAATCAAATCCTGCAGATTCTTTAGTTGATCTTGTTGGTTCAATCGCTCTTTCTGTATTTTTTATATAATATATCACAGGTTTACTTATAGGATTTATATCAGGCGTGGTAACAGGAGTATTGCATGGTGTTATTAATGCTGTATTTCTGTTATCCGTAAGTGTTACATAATAAGACTCGTGTGAATATGCCATTTTTGTTGATATTGATATATAAAGATATCAGTAATAATATGAAGTTATAACTAATATCAGTAATAATATGAAGTTATAACTATACTAAGTACTTATGACTTGTTTAATGACTTGTTATGATATAGTTATCTAAGCTTATTTCAGCGATATTTAAAGCGATAATACAATATAATGTTATAACTATAGTATGTATAATACTAAGTACTTATGATTATTGCTATACTACTTGTTATATGATATATAGTTATTTAGTTCTCAGCTTATCACAACTATATTAAAAGCAGTTATAAACAGATAACAATATTATGTTATGATAATAGTAAGTTGTTACAATTGTTATATCACTAGTTATGATATATAGTTATTTAAGATCATCATAAGCAATCTTATGATTAGATGACAATGTGATAAAAAATTATAACTATATCAAGTTATTACAATCTTAGCTTATCACAACTATATTAAAAGCAGTTATAAACAGATAACAAAACAGATAACAATATTATGTTATGATAATAGTAAGTTGTTACAATTGTTATATCACTAGTTATGATATATAGTTATTTAAGATCATCATAAGCAATCTTATGATTAGATGACAATGTGATAAAAAATTATAACTATATCAAGTTATTACAATCTTAGCTTATCACAACTATATTAAAAGCAGTTATAAACAGATAACAATATTATATTATGATAATAGTAAGTTGTTACAACTGTTATATCACTAGTTATGATATACAGTTATCTAAGGTTATCATAAAGATATTTTAAGCAATCTTATGATTAGATGACAATATGATAAAAAATTATAACTATGACAGTTGTTACTATTGTTGCTGTATTATTTATTATAATATTTAGTTATTTAAGCTTATCACAAGATATTTAAAGCAATCTTATAATCAGATAACATGATAATATATTATAACTAATAAATTGTTATGACTAACTGTATTGTAGTTATTAAAGCTTATCACAAAGATATTTTAACATTTTAATTAAAGCCTGCTTGTTCACTTCCTGTTCTTTTATCGAATTCATCGAAGATAATTTTCAAACCATCTTTTCTGTTCATGTCAGACAGAGCTTTTATGAGATGGTGAGTTGCACTGTATTTAGATGTTTGCCACATTTTTAGCACTTGGAAGGCATATTGAGTTAAGTCACGTTCAGGTTCATAAGAAATATTTTTTATATCTTTATATGATATGTTTAAATAAATAGCGATATATTTCCAGTCTGATGGTATTTTTTCGCTCAATTTGCTCAAGAAAAGATATATAGCAGTGGAATCAGTATGGTAATTTTCCAATAATTTTTCGCCAAAATATTTTTGAGTGAATTCTATTAAGTCTCTTCTGCTAGTTTCCAGAAAACTTGTTTCTAGTTCCTCCCATCTCTTGTATGGAGGAACATTTCTCCACCATTTTTTTAACATTTCTAATGCCATTTCGCATGGTTTTTTAGACTTAAAAATATTTTCTAAACGGTGATCAGGTATGCCTAGATAAATACCTAGTTTCATCCAGTCTGTACCTAACAGTACAGATATTTGTTGTAAGACTTGATCAGAATAACCTAAGTCTTGATTGAAATAATAGGATGGCAAAGGCATTTTGAAGTTATATGTAATCAGATGTAAAGTTAAGATTGGTTATGTTAGCTGTATCACAAAGTAGTATCGGAAACTGGTTATGTTAGCTGTATCACAAAGTAGTATCGGAAACTGGTTATGTTAGCTGTATCACAAAGTAGTATCGGAAACAAGTATACTATGATGCAAAAACAGAAATAATATAATATTTATAAGGTTATATATGATATATAAAAAAGGACATAATATTACAATATGCATAAGTTCATATATGATACAGTAAGTAAAAAACAAATATATAGCCAGTAAAGATATCGTAAAACTTGTATATTTAATGTTTGTGATTTGTGTTTTTGTTTTTTTATTTACAGAATTTGTAATAATATATTTTTTTATTTTAAGCATTTTTTATTGCTGACTTAGAATACTTTTCCACGAAGCAAGATAAAAATTTACTTTTTCTCTGTCTTCGATAGTGTATCTACTAAAGAAATTTGGATTAATGTTTAACATTTCATGAAAGGTAATTTCTCCGTTTAAAATATCATTCACAGTTATATTTTTAATTTTCAAATCTTTTTCTATATGACAGGCTATCATATCAAATACACTTTCAATTAAAGCATATTTTTCCATGTTTTTACCTGAATAGTATTCAGGGTGATGATCATTATTTTTATAATGATGATCTAATGCATTTTCCCAATTTTTTTTGTCTTTTTCATCTTTAAGACCTTCAGTAGAAAAGAATTTTAAGGTATAACCTATAGCTTCTTTTACTGATAATTTTGATAAATCATGCATATTTAATCGTTTTATAAGACATATTTTTTCTGCATAATTAAATACTGTTTCTCCTATAACGAAAAAGGCTGCAGATATTATTTGCCTATGCTTGAATACCTGTTTATAGTGTTCAAGGAGTATGTTTAAGAAAGCAGAATTGCATATAATTTTTTCTTTTTTAGCATTAACATATTTGATTGCTATTTCGTCACTGATGTTCTTATTTTTTAAAAGATTTCTTATGCTGTATGTTTGAAAACTCATTTTGAATTATATAGCAGTGATTAAGTATACCTAATCACATTCATGTTTTTCTTCATAAAACACTTCATCAGGTATACTTCTATATATGTTTAATAAACTCTCACGAGGGAGATCTACTATATCTATATCTTCAGCAGCTTCTTCATCCTTATCATTACTGTCTGATACTATAGTGTTTATGTAAATCGGACCTTTTCTTTTCCTGTATTCCCTCTCCATTTTAGCTATGCCATAGGCTTTTCTATGTGCTAACATACTCATGACTTCTTTTTCTGTCTCTTTTATTTTATAAGAGAGAGAAGAATTTTTTTCTTCTTCTTCTTTTATTTTGTTTTGATATTCAGTTTTCTCTTTTTCTAACGAGCAAATGTATGAGTGTTGATGGTGACAAATTTTTTCTAGGATTTCATTACGTTCTTTTTCATAGTTTAATTGAATCTTTAAATAATCCATATTTAAAATATAAGTTATTGTTTATAGGATCAGCGTGATATTTTTTGATCAGTTGTAAGTTGGAGATGTGGTATTTATCTCAGCGATTTTTCTTTGTTTAGGTATATGTATTACAACATATCTATTTTTAAGAGAGGAATTTATGGTTATTATATCAGTAAACTGATTTACTCTTGAGCTTTGGTTTGTTTGAGAATTATTTGAAACAGACTGTCCTAAGTAAGGATAGGACCAGCTTTTTCTCTCATTTATGTTTGTTATGTAACAAGTTAAAAAACTTTGTGTTTTTTCTCCATTGCGAAAAATGTTGCCAGTTTCTGTACAACATAGGAATATTTCATCTCCTTTTTGTAAAGGAGAAGAATATTTTTTTTGTGTTTCATTATATATGATACCTGTTATAGCTAAGACAAACATAACTAAAATACTACTTGCTTGTATAGCTGGTAGTTTCTTTTTAGTTGCATTATTGATTTTACTTAAAAGGTTTGATTCCGTCATTTCAATTTTTTAGATTTTAAAGTGTAATTGTTATTTAAGAAATCGTTTTTAGGTAAGCAGCTTTGACAAATTTGATATGGGAAATAAGCTTCTTTGATTTATTACTTTATTATCGTTCCAGTCTGTATCAGTCGTGAAACTAGATATTATATCTTGCATGGACATGTTGTTAGCTCTTTTCTCAAGATAATATAAACAATATTGTCCGCAAGTTGTAGAAAATAAACCTTGTATAGCATGAGTTGAATATTTATATTTTTCAGGTAATGCTTTAAGAAAACTTTCACGAAGAGGTAGAAATCCATATGAATCAAAATATTCAGCTAAGTTATTAGGTTTTTCATAATATAAAGCTACCCAATGCTCACCAGGAGAATCACTGTTGTCAGTGTTAACTATGTAACTAGTAGGGTAATACGTCACTTCAGGTATGGTATCTGCTGAAAACACTCCATATTCTCCTTTTTTTTCTTCTTTTATGAGATTTAGATAAAAATTTATTTCTTTTCCATTCATTTTGTTAGGTTAGTCAATTCAGACTTAAATTTTAGCATATTACTTGAGTCTAATCTCATGATCTCATCATATTCTAAATATACAATGGCTGCTACTCCATGATCTAATTCTTCTTCTAATTTTATTACAAAACCTAAAGTACCAGTTTCAGTTAATTCAAAAGTTTCTGATGTTGCTCCGTCTTTAGAAATATCAAAGCAAAATAATGTTGTTCCCTCTTTAAATTCGTCTATGGTTACATTTTGTGCTTCATTTCTGAATATATCTCCTGTAGATTTAAGGAGAGCAAGATAAGCCATGTTATACATATTATTTGGAAAATCTAATTCATAATGATAAAAAGGAGTTCCTCCATCGTTTACTTTAAGTTCTATTTCTTTAACTTTAAAGTTTTCAAATTTAAATGGATTACGATTATGAGTGCCTGTGAAGCCATCTAAATGCACGAGACCAATTATGACTCTTTTAGGTAAAGGTGTGTTATTCACAACATGTGAAGCTTGAAGAATAGCTTTTTGAGGACCGAAAGTGACATATTTCATGTCTATTTTATGGATAGGAATATCCCATATAGGTAAATTAGTAGCTCTTGCTTCTTCTAATTCTTGATGAAAATCATCTGTTAATCTAACTCTTTTCACGTACAAGTTTATTTCTTGTACATCTATAATATATTTTTGAGCTTCTACTTTTGACATTAAACAAAAAGTTTCATCTGCTCTATCTAATTCAATAGAAAGAGGCAAGTCCCCAGGTAATAATTTAGACTGTGAAAAAAGACTGTCATGTATTCTTACATGCACTTCAAACAATGTTCCGTTTTTTGTTTTTTCATATCTTTTTTTAGCTCCTGCATTGTGAGCTGTACCTGTTAAAGTGTTAACTTCATTGAAATCTTTATTGTCTTTTATGTAAAAACCTAATGGTCCTAAACATTTAGCTGTAAGAGGATCATAACTTAAAGTAAATTCTATTATTGATTTGTAACCATATAAATCATTGCTGTCTGATATTCTTATTCTCCTACGAAAACTTTTACATTCTTAAACATAGTAGCACCAAAATAATTAACAGGAAAAACTTTAGCATTATCATTTATAGTTCCATCGTTAGCTGGAGCGTCAGGTGCTGTTTTATCTGCTTTCAATATTTTTGCTTTTATGTAAAGGTAACTGTTATGTAAAGAAACATAATCTTTTTTGTTAGATTTTAATGTAAATTGAACAGTGTTGCTGTTTGGTGAAGCTGTAGGATCTATTTTTTCATAGTATGTTTTTATTCTTGTAGTATCAGTAGGAGGTATATATTTATAATCCAATTCTGAGCTTATACAATGATGTAAATTTTCATTTAAAAAAGACATATTTTTTGTTCAGGTGTATCTTCTTATTTTTACTTTGACAACATAAAAAGATCAAGTTATCGGTTTATCTCAAGCTATTTATTCTATCCGAAAATATCACCATGCCTTCCTTTCTTTTTTCTGTTTCTCTTTTTTATAATTTTTGGCTGAGGAGATAATTTCTTTCGATTTGAAAAGTTTGAAATAACTTGAGAACCTAAATCAGACAAACTTTCTTCAGCTTCTCTTTTTATAGCCTTTTTTATATTTTCACCTTTTAAAACATTTTTTGCAATTTTTATTCCTCCTTTAAGAGCTCGTTTTCCTATTGCTTTACCTGCACTTTTCACCGCAGGAGTAATGAGAGGTACAACTGTTTTTAATAAACCTTTTAGTATGCCACCTATACCATATCCTCTTTGATTTCTGCTTCCTATGAAAGGAGTTAGTGTATTATATCCACTTCCATATTGATTGTAAAATAATGGATTTTTATTTTCTCGTAAAAATTGCCTGTAAAGAAGTTTTTTATGAGCACAATTCGAATACATTTTTATTTATTTTCCTAGGATTTTTTCTTCTTTATCTCAAATGCTTTTTCTTTATTTATTACTATTTTTTCCATTTCGTGTCCCAATCTTACCCATAATATTTAGGGTTGGTTTTTTTTGATCTCCCATAACGTGTTTTACGTGGTGATGCTTTAGACGAACTTTTTTTCTTTTTTATTTCTCCAAAAATATCTTCAGAAGGAGGGGTAGAGGACATAGGTTCTATTTCACTTTCTTCATCGAATTTTTGTTCAAAAGAAGTTGGTTTTATTTTCTTAATTTTTATTTCTTCTCCTATTCCTCCACTTGCTTCATCTTTTTTATTTTCTTCAGATTCTGTGAAGGTTTTTTCTTCTCCTGAAGGAATAAATAATTTTTGTTTACCATATTCTGGAGGATAATTTAAATTATCGTCGTCCACGCTGTCAGAATCTTTAAATAATGATTTTTCAATTGGATCATCGTAATCATTTTCTGAATATTCATCATCTGTTGCTTCTATGGATTCTATCTTTCCTTTTTCAATTTTTTTATGTATTTGTCGTTGTCGTTTTTTTATAATGTCTATATTTTGATCTTCTATAGGATATTTTTTTATTTTATAAGCGTCAGCATCTTGCTTGCTTTTTCCTGGTTTATTGAGAAACCAAGATTTAGGTATATGTGGAGATAAATTATACCAAAGTTCATTAATGCCAAGAGGTTCTTTTTTTATGCTAGTATTAGAAAAAAATTTCATTATGTCTATCACATTAGAATTTTTTAGCAGTTTTCCGTTCATTATTATTTCACCCTGATCATTCCAAAAAAATTGTAAAGCTAACATTTTTTTTAAAATTTCTTTTATGTAAGGTATTTGTGCTTGTCTTATATGTGATAATATTTCTTCTATAGATATACCTGTATGAAAAGATTTTTCAGATTGATTTTCTTATTGATTCTGGAACAGTAATGAAGGACGAGTAGCTGCGGTCTGGGCTAAACTGAGTCCAAATGACCCGGCCCTATTTATTAACAAGTAATAACATATTAATACAGAGAAATTACATAAAAAAAAAATTGAAGCAGTGGAAGAGTCCCATGTGTGTGTGCCCTTAGGCTGGCAGGCTGCAGTAGTGGGTCACTGCCCACAGGTATGTTCAGGGAGGAGTAGCAGTGTGTGTGTGTGTGTGTGTGTGTGTGTAGGAGTAGCAGGTGGGTGAGTAGTAGTGGTACTGACCGTATCAATACATAGACCAATCAGGATTGGTCTCACCCATTGATTCTGGAACAGTAATGAAGGACGAGTAGCTGCGGTCTGGGCTAAACTGAGTCCAAATGACCCGGCAACACCAGAACAATGATATAGTCCTGATACTCTACACATTAGTATGTCTAAAAAGTAGCTTTCAGTGCCGTGGCGACTATATTGTCTATATCTATCCTGGTACCAAGTGGTTTGGCTAAGTACAAAAGAGCAGACAAGCTTGTCCAGTCACCGGTGTATCTGATGTCCTCTAGTGGGATACCGCACAGGTGCATAAAGGCGGCGCCTGAACGTCTCAGAGAATGTATTCCGGCCCTGTTTGTATCTATCCCAATAGTACTTAGTAGGTGTTTCAGGAACTTAAGTAGTGCTGAGTATTGTAATGGGACCAGCGAATTCCCTTTGCGCACTAGGAAGGCGGGTGCTTCAGGGTCTGTCGTGGGGGTACCGTCAAAGTGTCTCTTGAGTAAAGATACTGCACAAAGTGGTGAGTTAGGGACTCCTACGACCGGGATGTGGTGGACTCTCTGTCCAAATTGGATTGTTTTTGAGCTTGAAACCGTGACAATCATACCCCAGCTAGTGAATGATACAGACTTTCTTCTTAGAAAGTGTGGTGATGCTTTTGCTGCGTTGTCTACTACTAGGTTGCTCTTCCTGAGAAGGGTCCTGAAGCTAGTAACGATGCATGCCCACATAGCTAAATGGTCAGGTACTGCTAGATTCACCCTTGTAGACATGTCCAAGAGTTGCGAAACTGACAGTGTGACTCTAGTGGGTATAGGGTCACCGAGGATCCTGCGCAGACCTGACATAGTACACTTAAACATAAAATTTGTCCTTATCCAAGCTACGTCGTAGCCATAATGTGCATTTAAACTTATCACTGCACTCACGTAATTGTCTATAGTGCTATACTTCAAGTCCGAAGACAGGTACACTGAATATCGACACATGGTCTGAACCGAAGTGGGTACGACTGTAGAGGCAGAGATGGTACAGAACACAATAAATCTTTTCCATTGGCTGCATTTAGTTTTCCAGGTGGAAACGCTCCAAGCATGCGCTCTCGCTATTGCCGCTTTCATGTCCAAATCTTCGCATAGCTTAGCCGCCGCTACAACATAGATACATAGGAAGGTTATGCGGGTAATATAACACTCTTGACAAAGCATCTGCAAGGACATTAAGTCGTCCTGGGATATGTAATGCTACAATATGGCAGTTATAAAGAGCTGTAAGCCAAAACAGTTCTCTCAGGAAGTCCATCGCTCTTGTATTTGTACTTTTGCCCTTATTCAGTGCGCTTACTACATGGGTGTTATCCGTGTAACAGACAATTTTCCTATTGCGCCACAAAGGTCCCCACCTATTAATCGCCATTAAGATGGGGTATAGCTCCCTGATGTTTATGTTTTCAGGCACGAATTGACTAGGTGGCGGGAGGCAGTGTCCATGACTGTCTATGTTCATACTGATCCTGCATCCCCAACCTGCACATATCCAGTCCTTGCCGTACCTGACACCGTAACCCCTGTCTGATGCGTCCATATATCCTTAGGACTGCCAGTACTTTCTGTAAGGGCACAACCAAAACGTATTGATGTGGGTAGTAAAAAGGGCCTTCCAAAATACCAGTACTTTCTGTCAGTGGACCTCCAAAACGTATTATGTGTAATGAATATTTCAATTTTTTGGCTACCATACAGTAATAATGTGTATTCAAGCAAAAATTTCTCTCTATTTTTAATGTAAACTTCCATCCCTGATACACATTGTTCAACACTGGAAGTTGCAATAATAAAGGAAAAACGTTTTGAAACGTTTTGGCATTTGTGTATTAAAGATGATTTTCATTGAAAATAAAACGTTTTGATGTGTATTAGTGGAAAGAAATCTGCAGCTGTCTAGCAGCCAAAACGTACTAGAGTGTTCTGAGGAGAGTGAATCATCAAGTTAAAATGTTTTGAAACGTTTTGGCCAAAGGTCTGTATGTGGAAATGTTATCATTAGCCTACATGGCCATGTTGTACATGTAGCTATGCTATTATTAGCCTACATGGCCATTTTATACATGTAGCTATGTTATCATTAACCTACATGTCCATGTTGTATATGTAGCTATGTTATTATTAGCTTACATGGCCATGTTGTACATGTAGCTACATAATTAGCCTACATGTCCATGTTGTATATGTAGCTATGTTATTATTAGCCTACATGGCCATTTTATACCTGTAGCTATATTATCATTAGCCTACATAGCCATGTTTTACATGTTGCTACGCTAACATTAGCCCACATGGCCATGTTGTATATATCTATGTTATCATTAGGCATGTGTTACATATTATATTGTAACTCATTGCACCAGTACAAGTGATATGGTGATACATGGCACCAGTACATGTTATATGGTAACTCATGGCAACAGCACACATCATATGATGACACATGGCTGCAGTACATGTCATGTGAAGACACATGGCTCCAATGCACATCATTTGATGATACATGGTATCAGTACACATCATAAGATGACACATGGCACCAATACACATCATATGATGTTACATGGTACCAGTACACGTCATGTGATGATACATGGCACCAATGCACATCATGTGATGATACATGGTACCAGTACACATCATGTGGTGATACATGGTACCAGTACAGATCACATGGTGATACATGGCACCAGTACACGTCATATGGTGATACATGGTACCAGTAAATGTCATATGGTGATACATGGTACCAGTACACGCTATATGATGATACATGGCACCAATACGCATCACATGGTGATACATGGCACCAGTACATGTCATATGGTAATACATGGTACCAGTACACATAATATGGTGATACATGGCACCAGTAAATGTCATATGGTGATACATGGTACCAGTACATGCTATAAAATGATACATGGCACCAGTACACATCACATGGTGATACATGGCACCAGTACATGTCATATGGTGATACATGGTACCAGTACACGTCATATGGTGATACATAGCACCAGTACACGTCATGTGATGATACATGGCACCAATGCACATCATGTGATGGCACATGGTATCAGTACACGTCATACGATGAAACATGGCACCAATACAGATCATATGGTGATACATCGTACATGTACACGTCATATGGTGATACATGGTACCAGTACACATCATATGGTGATACCTGGTACCAGTACATGTCATTTGATGATACATGGTACCAGTACACATCATATGATGATACATGGTACCAGTACAGGTCATGTGATGATCCATGCCACCAATGCACATCATGTGATGGCACATGGCTCCAATGCACATCATTTGATGATACATGGTACCAGTACACATCATGTGATGATACATGTTACCAGTACACATCATGTGATGATACATAGCACCAGTACACATCATGTGATGATACATGGTACCAGTACACGTCATGTGATGATACATGGCACCAATGCACATCATGTGATGATACATGGTACCAGTACACATCATGTGGTGATACATGGTACCAGTACACATCACATGGTGATACATGGCACCAGTACACGTCATATGGTGATACATGGCACCAGTACACGTTATGTGGTGACACATGGTACCAGTACACATCATATGGTGATACATGGTACCAGTACACATTACATAATGATACATGCCACCAGTACACGTCATATAATGATACATGGTACCAGTACACATCATATGGTGATACATGGTACCAGTACACATTACATAATGATACATGGCACCAGTACACGTCATATAATGATACATGGTACCAGTACACATCATATGGTGATACATGGTACCAGTACACATTACATAATGATACATGGCACCAGTACACGTCATATGGTGATACATGGCACCAGTACACGTCATGTGATGATACATGGTACCAGTACACATCACACGGTGATACATGGCACCAGTACACGTCATATGGAGATACATGGCACCAGTACACGTCATGTGATGATACATGGCACCAATGCACATCATGTCATGGCACATGGTATCAGTACACGTCATACGATGAAACATGGCACCAATACACATCATATGGTGATACATCGTACATGTACACATCATATGGTGATACATCGTACCAGTACACATCACATGGTGATACATGGCACCAGTACACGTCATGTGATGATACATGGCACTAGTACACGTAATATGATGATACATGGCACGAATACATGTCATATTAACTTGGCACCAGAACATGTCATGTGATGATACATGGTACCAGTACACATCATATGGTTATACATGGTACCAGTACACATTACATAATGATACATGGTACCAGTATACATTACATAATGATACATGGTACCAGTACACATTACATAATGATACATGGTACCAGTACACATTACATAATGATACATGGTACCAGTACACATTACATAATGATACTTGGTACCAGTAATAGTCATGTGATGATACATGGTACCAGTACACATTACATAATGATACGTCGTACCAGTACACATCATATGATGATACATGGCACCAGTACACGTCATGTGATGATACATGGCACTAGTACACGTCATATGATGATACATGGCACGAATACATGTCATATTAACTTGGCACCAGAACATGTCATGTGATGATACATGGTACCAGTACACAGCATATGGTGATACATGGTACCAGTACACGTCATATTATGAAACATGGCACCAGTACACGTCATGTGATGATACATGGCACCAATACATGTCATATTATGATACATGGCACCAGTCCACGTCATATGATACATGGCACCAGTACACATCATGTGATGATACATGGTACCAGTACACGTCATATGGTGATACATGGTACCAGTACACGCTATATGATGATACATGGCACTAGTACACGTCATGTGATGAAAAATGGCACCAGTACATGTCATATTATGAAACATGGCACCAGTACACATGATGTGATGATACATGGCACCAGTACATGTCATATTATGAAACATGGCACCAGTACACGTGATGTGATGATACATGGTACCAGTACACGTCATATGGTGATACATGGTACCAGTACACGCTATAAGATGAAACATGGCACCAATACACATCATGTGATGATACATGGTACCAGTACTTGTCATATTATGATACATGGCACCAGTACATGTCATATTATGATACATGGCACCAGTACATGTCATATTATGATACATGGCACCAGTACACGTCATATGATAATACATGGTACCAGTAAATGTCATATGGTGATACATGGCACCAGTACATGTCATATCATGATACATGGCACCAGTACATGTCATTTTATGATACATGGTACCAGTACACGTCATGTGATGATACATGGTATCAGTACACGTCATATGATGATACATGGCACCAGTAGACGTCATATGATGATACAGGGTACCAGTACACGTTATATGGTGATACATGGCACCAGTACACGCTATATGATGATACATGGCACCAGGACAAGTCATGTGATGACACATGGTACATGTAATATGGTGACAGAGTAAAAGTATACATCATATGGTGACACATGGTATGGTGATACATGGTGCCATTGCTTGTCATAATTGTGATGGTAGCAGTAGAAGTCATACTTCAGGGGCGTAGGAAGCAAATTTTTATTGGGGGGGTCCAGGGGTCTCGGTTGGGGGGCCCGCTATATTTTTATATAGGCTTATATAGGGAACCTCTTCATTATTGGGGGGGCACAGGCCCCCCTGGCCCCCCCTCTTCCTACGCCCCTGTACTTGTGATACATGACACGTAAAACAGGTCAATTGGTGATACATGGTATTAGTACATGTCATATTAGCATGCATGGCACCAATAAGCGTCAACAACAAGTGAATAATTTTTCATTGTATACCCTGAGGTGTAGCTATCCCGCAATGTGTTCTAAAACATTCTAAATTGAAGGGAAAACCTGTTCATTACACATCAAGACATTATGGCCACTGCAATATTCCTATCAATGTGTTCTAAAACGTTTTATATTGAAGGAAATACCTCTTCATTACACATCAAAACGTTTTGGCCACTGGGGTGATCTTTCTACCAATGTGTTTTAAAACGTTTTATATTGAAGGAAATACCTCTTCATTACACATCAAAACATTTTGGCCACTGGGGTGATCTTTCTACCAATGTGTTCTAAAACGTTTTATATTGAAGGAAATACCTCTTCATTACACATCAAAACATTTTGGCCACTGGGGTGATCTTTCTACCAATGTGTTCTAAAACGTTTTATATTGAAGGAAATACCTCTTCATTACACATCAAAACGTTTTGGCCACTAGGGTGATCTTTCTACCAATGTGTTCTAAAACGTTTTATATTGAAGGAAATACCTCTTCATTACACATCAAAATATTTTGGCCACTGGGGTGATCTTTCTACCAATGTGTTCTAAAACGTTTTATATTGAAGGAAGTACTTGCTTAGTACACTTTAACATGATATGGCATTCAACCATTTTAGGCATACTCCTCTTGATAAAGAAAAGCCAAATACTCTCAATGTGTATTGAAGTTGATTAGCAATTTGCTAATTAATTATACACAAATCATGTTATATTAGATTAAGTAAAGTTTGCTTACAATATTTCAAGCATTGTTCCATCAAATAGACATCTTATTGGGGACCTTAACTAAATGTATCATCATATTTCTTAGTCCTGAATTCGACATGATTTTTCATTTTTGAAATAATTACGTAATTATCCATTTTCAAGGTTAATTAATGTATATATGCATGCCACTGATAGAGAAAATTCCTTTCTTGGTGTAAGTCAAAAGTAGGTGACATCTCAAATAGAAAAGTGTTTCATCCCTGAGTTCTTCCTTCATAGAGATATTCTACATCATAGTTCATGAAATGTGCAAAAATCACTGGCATTTTGAGGCCCTCCAACCTCCAGATTACTGGCATTTTGAAGGGCCCTTTTTACTACCCACATCAATACGTTTTGGAGGTCCACTGACAGAAAGTACTGGTATTTTTGAGGGCCAGTTTTACTACCCACATTAATACGTTTTGGTTGTGCTAAGGATATAAGTCACTTTTTGTGGACGGTAGAGTGCTGACAATTTTTGCTTCGCCATTAAACCACTTTGCGAATCTTAGCCACCAGTCTAGGTCCTTGAAGAACCCGGTAGAGAGGGTTATGTACCTTTTAGTGCTCGTGAACGCAGATAACATGCCTATGACTCTGTGAGAGAATGTCCTGCCCCCCCTGACTAAAGTAGAGCAGTGTGCTAAGATCCCGCATAAACGGCGCAGCTGTTTCTTGGTTGCCCTTCGACGACCTACAAAGAAACGTAGCTCACTGTGCAATTTATTGATCTTGCTCTCCGGTAGTCTGAGGCACATTTGTAGTGAGTCAATTTCTATCCCTAGATAAATTTGAACTTGTGCAGGTGAAAGAACCTTCTTATAGGATAAGAAAAAACCCAACGAGTGGAGTGTGCTATGTAGAAACAACTGTGCTTTTTGGCACTCCGCATATGAGTTACCCATAGTAAGTAAGTCATCGAGATAATTAAAGCAATAATAACCGTTAGCTCTCATATAACGAGCTATGCTGTCAGTAATCCTATTAAAGAGGAATGCAGCCATTCTAGTGCCGAATGACACAAAGTTGTCCACTAAATACACTTTCTGTGAGTCAAATGTCCACTGTAGGCCCTGGAATTGCCTATCGCTTGGCCTAATCATAATAGAGCGGTATGCTGCGGAAATGTCTGTGACTGCCATGAACATACCGGGTCGGAGCACCTTGGTCACATCATCGATGCTAGTGTAACTAAAGTGGTGGAATGTCTCGTTCATGTGTGAATTAATAGATAGACCTTCTGGTCTACTGGCGTCCGTTACCGGTCTATAACCGCCATCTCTTTTCTCAACCGCACCTAAGGCGTGGATGCAAGTAGGTGCTGCTGTGACTATAGACAATTTGCCTTGGTCTACTTCTGTCTTTAGCAGGTTATCAATGAAGTTCCTTGCTTCTTGGGGTACATAGTTCTTAGTGCTATACTCACTAATATGTGTGTTTGGGTCCACTACTTTAAACCCGTGCATTATGCCGTCCATTAGGAATGCGGCGTCATAATCCCAACCATTTGTACCATAAACCGAATTAGGGCCTCCACTAAGCATTGATAACCAGCCTGCGGGTTTCATTTGAGATCTGACCCCTTTTAGGATATGGGTGGAGTTAATATCCCACAATGGAGCATAGCTTACATAAATTGACAATAATTCTGATATGTCCGAAGTACACACAAGCGAGTCTCTATCACAATAAATGTCTGGTAAATTGTCGGTTGTTACATTGACCGCGGAACCGTAGGAATCCGGAATATCATGGGCACCGTCAATATTATTTGTACATCAAGATACGCGGGAGTGGATCGGTGGTGCGAAAAAGGTTGACCCCCCTCCCGCATTATTGTTTGCTCCACTGCTTGTGGTTGTTGGCTGATTTTTGCACCCCCCTTTTGCTGGGTGGGGGCCCTTACATACCGCGCATACGTGTTGCCTGTTACATGGGTTATACCAACATCTAGTGAAATTGAACAAAGCACAAACATCCGTAGGGCAATGGATTCTGTTTTGAGTAGAGGGGCCTTTACATTTAGTGCCTTGTTTGTTACCTGCTTTTAATCTGGCTAATTCAGCCTTCAAATCCTGTACCACCTGTAGGTTATCGGAGCCCAAATTATCAGAGACTGATGCGTGCTCAGCTGTCTGAAATCCGGGTAACTCCCCTGAAATCACTCTAGTAGTGAGATCGTGCTCATATTTAGCTAGTGCACTCGAGGTATAAGTGGCATTGAGACCCTTCCTAGCTACGAATCTCATATGGTCACCATAACTTTTTGCAGACCACTGTGGTAAATTAGCAATAGCTAACTTCTCCTGGACACATGTCATACCATATATTAGCTCTCTGTATGTCATATCAGAGTAGACTTTGTCAGTGGGAATGTGGTAATCTGGCCTTAACCAGTGTTGTGACCTCTTTTTCTTAGAAGCTTCACCTATCTTAAATAAAGTGGATAACAAGTCACCTTGGTCCTTTGCATCCAGGTAGCCGGCAAGGTCCCCCTCCACGCCCATATTCTCAGCTGTCAGGCCTGCAGTTGATAATCCAGCCTGGATGGTAGCAGAGGGGGGAAGCTTGGGTGGTGTGATCCTGTGTTGTTGATGTTGTGTGTCAGGCAAAGACCCAGTGTAGGGTGTCCCATCCAAGTAATACAGCTGTGGTACCTCCTGTGCTGCTGTGGTTGGGACTGGAGCACTGCCTACTGGGTTCTGCTTGGCCTGATTGAGCAATTTTTGCTGTTTTCCAGCTAAAAAAAGCATAAACTCCTGCTGCAAATTGTCTCCCTCGGCGAAAGCGGAAGGAACGCCATCTTGCACTCCCGAGCGTTCACGAACATTGCCGAGCTTGCCCGAGCCGACGTAATCCGAAAGTTTCCGACCTAGGCTGTCGGCAGCGCTCGGTATATCCTCGTTGGTTAATATGCCGCTTGCGTTTGCTCTCTGGTGTGTATCGTAATCCAAGTCTTGACCGCTCTTTTTCAATCCGCTGTAGGAGTTTACGTCGCCGAAGAAACCCGAAGTGGCGTTCGGTATTCTCCGTACATCTGCCGACCGCCCCCAACTCTCTCCGAGCCCGTTTTCGGCGGCGTTCGGGTATCTCCGTATGTGTCCGGCCGTGTTCGGGTTGGATATGCCTTCGGAGGCGCTCGGCAAGGTCCGGGCGTCTTCGGCTTTGGCGCTGCTGGCTGCATTCGTAAATGTTGTGTACTCCGCTCGGTCGTCGGCGTATCTGCTGCTGCTCCTGGGTGCGTTCGTAAACGCTTCTCCCTGGTAATAGCTGCTGTTAGGTGCAGTCAAATCATGAAAATTTACGAATGCACCCCTCCTCTTGTGTGCAGCACTCTGCTGCTTCTGCTGTATGTCTTTGAGGGATTTTTTGTAATCCTCCTCCAGTTCTGCATTCTCTAAGTCAATTAAGGCTAGCCTTTCTTCTAATGCTAAGAGGTCACCTTTTTTCCTGAGTAGTCCTGCCTTCTCTTCTGCTATAGCAATCTTCTCCTGGAGAATAGCTTCTGGTGACTTTGGCTGTGTATTACTCTGCCTTCTCTCTCCCAAGGGGGTGGCCATATTGGAAGCTCCTTGGTCTCCCCCTTCTTCCTCATGAAAAACTGCATTACTCCTGGTCTCCTCCGTGAGTTTGTGGTTTAGCACCCCACAGTTGGGGCAGTGCTTTTTGTTGCCATGGTATGCCTGTTGGCATACCAAACAGACCACCATGATGCATAAAAAAAACAAAAAATTGAAGCAGTGGAAGAGTCCCATGTGTGTGTGCCCTTAGGCTGGCAGGCTGCAGTAGTGGGTCACTGCCCACAGGTATGTTCAGGGAGGAGTAGCAGTGTGTGTGTGTGTGTGTGTGTAGGAGTAGCAGGTGGGTGAGTAGTAGTGGTACTGACCGTATCAATACATAGACCAATCAGGATTGGTCTCACCCGAAAATAAGAAAAAAAAGTAGGATTTTGTTTAGATATATCTTGATTAGTACTTAAAACTTTATATGGTTGAATATTATACATTTTTTCTGCTAATATTTCTTTTTGTCTTTCAAGAATAGGATTTTTTTCATTTTTAGTTTCTTTCGTCTCAATTTCTTCTATAGCTCTAAGTTTTTTATATGTAACTAAAGGAATGACAATACTTTTTTTGAAAGAAGCAGTCATATTATTGTCTACTTCCTGCTAAACCTCCTAGTAAAGTTACGGCTAAAGGAATAAGCATAGACAAAAAACCACCTTTTTGTTTCAATACTGCTTTCCTTTTTTTGTTATTCACACGTCTATTTACTAAAAATCTTAAAATTTTTTTATGCTTTTTAAGTTTAGCATAAGAAAAAGGACTTAATTTAATGTTTCCTTTCAGTACGTTATAAATGCATTGACATATAGCATCTATGTCTTCTTTTCCTGCATATTCTATCAGAAGATTTCTTCTTTTTTTATTTTTAGTGTTACTTAAGACCGTAAGGAAAGCTAATTGCCTAGACAAATTAGGCCTTTTGTTTCTTTTAGTCTTTTTCTTTAAAATTCTTTTTTTCCCTTTCCTTTTTAATATAGGTCTTTTTTTTAATAACAAAGATTTCCTTTTCTTAGGCATTTTTTAAAACGTAATAAACAAAACTATTTCTTGTCTTTTATATCATTCTTTATTTCATTTATCACACGTACATTTTTTTAAGTTTTATTTGGAATATAAACATCTTGGCCTACATCAAAAATATTTCCTCTTAATCTGTATTCTTGTGGAGTTTTTTGATGTCCGTCTATTAAGAGATAAGAATGTGGTTTTCTAGTTGCTTCATTAAAAATATTGATAAAAGTTTTATGATTTTTTGGTAATAATTTTCTTCCTAATATTTGAGGCACTGTTTGATCTAAAGGAGAATTAAATATAACAAGGTAAGTAGCATTTCTGTTCACAGTTTGTCTTTCTTTCCCTTCAGAAAAAAAATTTTGAGATATATATATATCACATTTAAACCTTCATGATGACAAGTTTGAGTAAATAATTTTCCTATTTCTGCATTATTACTGCTTTCTTTCATTAAGTCATCTAATATAATAAGTCCATTTAAGTTCGGTTTTATGTATTTATCAAAAGAAGAAGGAATACCATTAATGAAAATAACGTCTTTATCTTGCATTATAGAAGGTTTTTTAGGAGGTGTTTGACCATAACACCAAATAAAATAATCTATGTTTTTGTCTAATATGCGATCACTGTTTTCTATTAAATTATGAACAAAAGTAGTTTTACCACTGTTACTAGGACCTGCTACTATCATAGAAAAAGGTATTCTAATACATGCATTGAAAATAGGAAATTCTATGTGCTCCATTTTTTTTTTTTTAAATTCCTTCAATTTTAACTAGTTCTTCTTTATAAAAATTACCACTTAATATTTCATTGTTTTTATCAATTAATACATATGTTGCAGGCCAAGTTCTAAGAACATAAGCTACTTGAAAAATTTCTTTTTTCCAATGAGAAGAATATCCTTTTCTAAAAGTAGTTTTATATTTAGTAATTCTAACTTTATCTCCAACTTTAAAGGGTAAATGATGTTTTTTAGAGAATAAATATTTCCCGTATTGTTTTATCCATATTTTTTTTTCGTTTGCTTTAGTTACTTCTGAAGGACTTATACCTAAAGTTCTATGCTTACTGTGATTATAACTATATACTAAATTTTGAAGTACATCTATATATCTCAAAGTCTTTTTGAAAGTAAGATATTTATATATTTTATCTTGTATAGTACGATTGAATCTTTCTACTATTGCACTTTTAGTGTCTTGTGATGTACTGAAAAATTTAATGTTATTTTCTTTTAAATATTTTCTGAATACACCTTTAAATTCACTTCCGTCATCAAATTGTATAATTCTAGGCTTAACTTTGCTTTTCATTAATATATTTTTAAAGCCATCTAAAGTGACGGAAGCTGTTTTGTTTCTTAATGGAAAAATATAAGCATAACGAGAAAAACAATCTATACAAGCAAGTAAATATTTGATATCATCATTTTCATTTTTTAAATTAAATATACTAATTAAATCTATTTGCCATTGATCATTTATACCTTTCACTATAGTTTTTCTTCGTAAAAACCTATGTTTTATTTTTTTGTGAGAAGTATAGGTTCTAGTGTTATGAAGAAAAGCTGATACATCCGTATGAGTTATATTTTTATTTTTTTTCTTTGCACTTTCATATAATTTATTTGCAGAACTGAAAGAGGCAGGATCAGACGGATTGAAAAATATTTCTTTTAAAATATTTTCTTTGTTTTTAGTTTGTTGGTTCATATTTTTTGACACATATTTCCTGTATTACATTACAGAGACGGAAATCCGATATGCATGGTTTCGTTCTAATATATCAAATAATTTTTATACATGAATAGAACGATACATATAATCACGTGATTTTAAACCATCTCAATGTAATAGAAAGTGTGTCGATATATTATACTGTCAGATTTCACGGTTATCCATGAAATTTTTTTAATTTTATTCATCCAATAAAAAAATGTTTACTGATTAACAGGCATGTAAATTGGGATGAAGCCACTCGGTTTCATGTTTCCATCTACGTTAAATATCAGACTTTTGTTTCCTGTTTTTGTTTTCCTTGAACTAGAATTAATTTTAGTTTTATTTCGTGAGGTATTAGATTGCTGCTTGTTCACATTTCTCTTTCTTTTAACCTGCACCTTTTCCTTTCTTCCTGCTTTTTCATTTTCATCTTGACTTAAGTCATCATCACTTGTATTATTTTCCACCCTGCTAGAAGTCTTATTCATCTTTTTCTTTTTCTTGACTTGTATTTTTACTTTTTTTTCTTCATATTCATTTTCGTTATGACTTACATTATCATCACTCTCTTCTTTTCTTCTTTTCAAGTTTTCTTCTTTCTTGATAGGACGAACAATGTTTGATTCAATATTTTTGGTGGAGTCATTTTTTTCTTCTTCTGAAGATATGCTGTTCGAGTCTTCATTTTCGCTCATATCTTCCATGACTTTTATACTGAAATTTTGTGCGGATTTAGCTTTGCTTCTTAGCTTTTCTTTCATGTATTTATTGTAACAAGCATTACATCTCAGGTGATTTTCATCAGACGTAAAAAAATGATAAGATTGAAAAGGTCTATGACACCTTATACATTCTTGTACCATTGACTCTGCACATTTTAAACAATATTTTTTATTTTTTACTAAATCAGCATTTTTACCACAAAATTCACATTTAGAAACCATTTTTTATCATAAAAAATTGAAAACGAAAATATATAAAGCTAATTAGCTAAGTTATTCATTTATCTCAATAATATTTTTATAATATTATTTTAAAGGTAATAAGGTAAGTCATTCATTTATCTCATTAATATTTTCATAATATTATTCACTGCTATCATTTTCACTTAATTCCATTTCACTTTCACTGTTGCTATCACTACTTAAATTTTGTTCTTTTTCTTTTTTTTTTTTTCTTTTTTCTTGCTTGTTTTCTTTCTTCAATTTCTTAACTTTTTCAATTTTTTTATATATTTTATTTTTCATTCGAAGAAGAAGGTCAAACTCTTCTTTTTGAAGAGATATACTTTTATCTTTAGTCAAGTCATGAAAATGTAAATATATATTTCCTTTAAATTTATTTATATCTATTCTTTTCCTCCGACCAAAAGCCAAAGTAGGGTATTTTCCTGATTTGTTCATTTTTTCTTTTATTATGCCTTAGGCTTTCTTTCTAATGTTAATAAGGTTAAAGTTTTTTCAAGCTATCTCATGATCTTTTTTTCTTTTTTATTTCTGGAAAAGGTATTTCGTTTTTTTTTCTTTTTTTCTTTCTTTTAGGTATACTATAGTGTCCATAAGCAAGAGATTTTATCCCACTATCACATAAATATCTTTTATCTTCAAAAGGAGAAAGAGAAATCTTATGTAGGGAAATGGTATACACTTTATGTTTAAGACTTACTATATTACAGAATTGATCTTCTCTTATTTTATTTTTAAATAAGACTTTTTTAAAGTTACTATGTTTTATTTCTTGTATACAACTTTTTTTTATGCCTTTCACTTTTTTCTCTTCTTCTCCAGTTTCATAAAGAATAGAATACATTTTAGGTCTTAATGCTATAAATTCTTTTATTTTTTTCCCTCCTGTTTCATCTTTGAATTTTCCTAAAACTTTCATATTTTTAGAGGAAAATAAAGGATGACTTTCTTTAAGATTAGAAAAATCAAAATAATTTTCAATATTTTTTATCTTTTTTAAGAAATGTTCATCTTTAATATAATAAATGAATGAGTCTGTATCCGTGTATAACAATTGAATAATGCTTTCTGAAAAAGCAGGTAACATGATATTATAATGAAAATTAAACATCCATAATTTTGATAGTTCTAATACTGTAAATCCTATGTATATAGGTTTATTTAAAAGAATTCGTTCTTTGTTATATTGTATACCTACGAAGTCTTTTTGAAAGATATGTAGTGATTTAAAATTTGGTTTTCTTATAAGTTTTTCACTTACTAAAGGATTAGAAGTTAATTTCATAGTTGATCTTTTCTTAACATTTTCTAACGTTTTCCCAAAAGTGCTGTTAATTAAAAGTTTAAAAAATTCTTTGTCAAAAGAAGAAGTAGCTAAGGTTCTTTTTGTTGTATTAAAATCGATGTATGGTTTCATCCAATCTTTTTGTTTAAATGAAAGAACTCTATGTATTTTTTTAATTTTCATTCCTAGGTTTAGATATAGCTTTAAGTTACGGTAATGTATAACATAATTTTCCTTTTGATTTAAATTACATATTAATTTTTTTCCTCCTTTTTTATATGAAATTCCTATGTCTTTGAGTACTTGTTCAGCATAAGTGGATAAATCTTCCTTTTTTATTTCTAATTTTTCTGGTGCTAAAGGAAAAGAATTATGTCTATCATGAAGGTTTGCAGGATAAGATAGAGTTACTTCCATAATATAGCCTGTTTCATTATCGTCTGGAATGTTACATATTTCTAATTTATTTATTTCTTTTTTTTCTAACCATTTGAAATCAGAAATAGGTAAAAAATCTGCTAAACATTTTCCATATAAATTATTGCAATCAATATAAAAAATATGTTCATCAGGCTCTTCTGCTATGGCATACCTGTGCGAAACATTAGTTATCCCTCCTCTTACACCTGTTTCTATGAAATTGTACATTTCTATGTCCGAAAATAAATCTAATTTAACCCCAGTATATTTCAACATGGCTTGATAACTTAAGCTTGGTGAAGTAAGAAAATGTGATGGATCTAATCCATAATAATCTAAAGCCTTTTCTCTAAAAGATTCGAAAACGTCACATAAAAGCAAAACGTCTATTTTTAAATATTCTTTCAAATAATCTTTTAGGTTCTTGCATTTGAAAGCTTTGAACATAAAAAGAGCATGCTGGTAATCTTCGTCAGAAATGTTTTCTTTTGTTAAAGAAGAATAAAAATATTTTCTTGCAGGCAATTTTTTTTCTTTCAAAACACTCCATGAATTTATATAATCATAACACATAACTCCTTTACGGATAACATAAGGTAATAATTTTTTATCTTTTAAATGCTTCTTTGTTTCATAGGAGTCATCAGTTCCTTTTTCATTCATAAGATTTGCTAATTTAGCTAAAGAAGTAGGAAGAAATTGAAAAGAATCTATGAAACGAAAATTTTCAAAACTTAAAGTCAAAAATTTTTCTGACGATTTTGCTATAACAGATATATTTTTCTCGTCCACATATTTATATAATTTTTGAATAAGAAAATGAGTGTCATAGTTCATGCTATTATGAATAACAATAGGTATTTTTAATTTATCCATCCTTAAAGACGTATAAGTAAGATTACATCTGTTACAAGCATAATTTATGTCTCTCCCTTTACCTTCTCGCCCTATATGAGAATGATCTAAAACTTTACGTATACCTTTACGAGTCAATGAAACCCCACAAACGTAACATTTTCTCTGCTTAGCTATATGAGAAATATCCTGAGGAGTTAATTTCATAGGTTCTCTTTTATGGTGTAAAATATAAGATATTTCAGCTCTTTTTTGATATAAATAAGAGACAAAATTTGATATGACATTTTTTCCTACATATATGAATGGATCTTGATTGTATTCTTTATATTTTGACACCATTATAGCACCGAAAGCATTTAATTTATGTTCGCGTTCACATAAAGATTTACCTTTATAAATTGGTTCTTTCATTTTATAATTATAACATTCAAAATCTGCATAAATGATAAAAGGACTTTTTACTTTATTTTTGAAATCTGAAAAATTAAGATGTGAACCTATAGGTGGCATATAGTATCCTTGTCCTACGTAAGGATTTTTATTGCAATTCTGAGTTATGTGGGACTTATATTTTTTTTCTGAGCAAAAAGATATCAAGCATTTGTAACAAAAATATCTAGTTTTTTTCCAGAAAAAAGGTCTTATAAACTTATGTAAATTCCTAATCAAATAGTAGTGATCATCATATAATAATAAATCAACATGTCTTCCTTCAGAAACAGTAGTCGAATTAGTAGAAATATACATAGGGAAAGGTTGAATAATCTTTTGCTCTGTTTCTAACATACCAAATACAATTATTGTTAGATTGTTCTTTTTTTCAAATTGTGATATTTCATTTAATTTCACAGGAAAAGTAATAAAAGAAAGATTCAATTCATTTAAAAAAATATCATAAGATTTTGCTAAATTTGAATTATTTGTTACTTTATGTAGACCAGCTAAAACAGAATAAAGAAAGCATTTATTACCAGTTCCTTTTATATTTAAAATTGATTTTTTTTTGTCTATTAAGTCTTTAGTCTTTTGTCTTTCTTTTCCTCCTAAAGGGTTATATTTAAAAATTGAAATTCCAAGAACTTTGATTTTTTTTAAGAAACCATCCTGATCCCATGTGAAGGAAAGAATCAAAAAATCCTAATATAATAGAAAAACTAGACCTAATTGTTTCTTCTAAATTCAAAGAATCAAACCCAAATTGAACTGGACTTAAAAACCATGGTTCTATTTGAAAATATTCATTAGTTTCTAAGTTATATTTTCCTAAAATAACGCAAAGTCCTATCTGAAATTTAACTCCACCTTCTTCTTTCTTTACTTTTAATATTTTTTTCTTCACTTTTTTTAAATTTTTGAACAAAAATAAATCAGGATCATATTTTAAAGAATTAGGAATGATATCATATTCTGTGATAAGATTTTTTAATGCTCTACGACGATAAATCATTAGACTATCGGTCTGAAATGTAAAACCAAAAACACTGTTCCGTATTCAAATTTAACAAGATCTCCTAAGTCATCACAGACAGTTATTTGAATTTCTTGTATTTCATTTCTTTTAAGTTTTTTGTAATATGGAGTAACAAAAACTTCTGTTATGTCATCACCAAAGCTTCCTGTGCATCTTATTGTTCTTAAAAGTGGAACTTGTTTGTTTCCTACTACTTCATTACAAACTATGTTGCTATAAATATAAATATTAGATGCTATGTAATGCAAATTAGGAACCCCACCCGCTATGAAATTTTCATATTCATTTGGTCCTAAATTTGATGCTATTTTTTTATATTCTTCAAAATTTTCTAAAGGAGGTCCCATGAAAGACACAGTATTTCCTTCTTTTTTCTCAGCTTTTTCATGTAAATCTAATCTTAACAAAGAAGACAAATCAGAAGAAAAAGTTACTACGTCTCCTTTTCCTACTTTAAGAATAGGTTTTAAATTTTGTGGTTCTATTTTCATAAAAGGTTTTCGCTCTTTTTTAAAGAAAACATCATCAGGATAAATATCAATTTTTTCTAAAACAGAATTTATAGTTCCAATAAGGTTATTAATAGAATTATAATTTCCATAAGGAATTCTTTCTACTATAAACCTTTTCTCCAAGGTAACATCACTTGCAGAATTTGCTATGAACACATTTTTTTTAAATTTAAAAAAATTTCTTTCCACTATTATAGTTCTATTTCGTTCTGGTCTTTCAGGAAAATTATACCAAGAAATAGGTATATTAACTTCCACCACTCCAACCTCCCATTCCCCTTTCAATGTAATAGTTGAAGGTAAATTAACATAATAAGAACTTGTTTTGTTTTCCCTAGAAGGGTGAATAGTATTAGAAGGTAAATTCACGTAAAAAGGAGAGGAAATTGACATTTCTTTTTTTACTTATATGATATATACTTTTTTGATTATCTCAAAGAAATTAAACTTGAAAAATATTTATTAATTTCATAATTGAAAACATTATATAACATCATAACATAACACTGTTATATTTTTCAACATTTTTATTTTCAAGTAAAGCCATTTTAGGTAACTTGTCTTTCTTCAAAGAAGAGCATGATTCTGATTTTTTTGATAACCATAATAATATATCTTTTTCATACCTATATATTGGCTTCTTTTCAAACCATTTAACATCACAATATTTACACTTTTTTATTTTATGATTCGTTTTCATAAAGAAAAATTCTAAACATTTTATATGAACAGGTTGCATACAACAATGAATGTAAGTAACATTTGTGCTGTTAGAAGAAATTATCAGCTCTGAAGAACAAAGTTTACAAAACATATAAAGAATAGACATTTTATGTTCTTTTTTTCTTATTTGATCTCTTATTTTTTTCTTTAAAGGACTTAAAACATAATCATTAGGATTAACATTCAAGTAATGTTTTTTGTGAGCAGGTTTCATCAATTCTATTACATCTTCAAAATATGAAATTTCTAAAATAAAACATGAAAAATCCTTTATTCTATAATAAAAATCTGTATATTTTAAAAAAATACAGCACATTTTAATAATTCTAGGCAATAACATGACATCAGATAAAACAATCTTCATTATTTCTTCTAAAAGATATGAAGACTGAAAGAAATCAGAGAAAAAGCATAAAGCTTCTACTCTTATTTCTTTTAAAGATGAAAATGGCTGAATCAAAGAAAGCGCTGTAAATATATGTTTAGCTTCTCTTACACTCATATAATTCTGAACAGGGAAACTGACATCTATTAAATCATCTATTTTACCATCAGTGAAAGTCAACATAGCTTCTAAGTAATAAACACGACTTAAAAGCAAACCAACATTAACTTTCATTATCATCTTTATATCAGCAATTTTTTTTCTGATATAACTTACTGTGAAATCTCTTCTCAAAACTTGACACTTTATTATATCTACTCAATAACTTACAATAAATCCTCTTTATTTCAATCCAACAACAAATATGGTAAAGGCATATTATCTTCAATAGACTTTATATATCAAAACTTGTTTGATAAATATGGTACAGAATGTTCTGTTTTAAGGTTCTTAACCTGAAATGTCACAGTGCCTAACTAAACACCGAACTTACAGGTTATATACTCTTATGTGATAAAGGATACCTGTTAGAAGTTATCACATAGTAGTTTTTTTACATCCTTATATTTCTTAAACTTTAATAATAATGTAATGCATTTTTTATAGTTTTTTTTCTTAAGCTTCTGAATTTTTTTCTTAGCCATGAACAAAATTCAGGACTACATATTGGCTTTGCTTTTTTCCATTTCATGCCACAATCATAACATGCTATACCTTTCCGATAATGAGTACTGTATGAAGCAAACTTAAAACTACTGTAACATTTATAATTAACTGGACAAGCACAACACAGCATATATGTTACTTTTAATGTTCTAATTTTTTTATTTTTATCAAAAGTATGGTATTTCCCACACCCTCCGCAGCGAAACTTAACAATTTCTGCATTAAGGTCTAAATCTTGTAACATATCAGTTATTTTATTTTGTAGTTCATTATCCGAATAACAAAGATAATCACAATAAGCAAATATGCTGTGTTTTGTACAAAGCAAATCGTCTAATATGTCAGAACGATTAACTTTTAGAAGATCTGAAGCAAACCAAAATAATTTTCTACTGCTTACATGAAACATAGTTCCGCAATAAACATAAACTTTCAATGCTTTCCCTATTTCTTTGATTTTTTTCGTAGTCCTTTGATATATATAATTAAACAAAAAATCTGACTGAAAAAAAGAAGCAAAAAATGCTAAGGACTCTATGTTTTTGATTTCATTAAAACGTTCATAACAAGCTTTTTTTGATGAAATATTTAAGAAGGAAATGTATAAAAAACATTTCGATACAGATAATAATGAATGTGCAGGTATTTCAATGTTTAATTTTTCCATCAAAGGTTCACGATAAAAATTGAAATAGTTTTTAAAGTATAAACTTCTTAATGAAAGTAAAAAAAAGTTCAAGTAGAGTTGCTTTTCCATCTTGAACCTATAAAAACAAGACGGATTATTTTAAGATATAAAACAAACATTGAAATTCTTGTATGACATTTTCATACTACATATTTATGATATAGGCTGCACACATGTTCAAATATAACATCATATAAACATTAAAGTAACTTTTCTTGAAGCTTATGTTTTATTTCTTGTGAATTTTTTAATCCAAATGTGTTGACGAAATATGCTGAATCAAAAGGAGAGGGGAGCCAAAAAGTTTCAAGCAATAACGGCATGACATCATGCTCTTTTTCTGTGCAGTGAAATATACTCCCCCTCCAAAGAACAGCTCGTCAGTGCATGTTTCACAAGTGATTTTTTTACATATTTTTGTTCTTGTTTTTGTAGGAACTTTCGTCATCAGCTTCAAGAAAAGAGATCCTGTCTCTGTGTCTTTCTTTTGAGGGAAGACGACAGAAACAGGCAAGCGAGACAGAATTAAACGTTGAAGGTAGTCTCTCGTATTAGCCTGTTGTATAGAATCAGAAAAAGGCTCAGTGACATTGACAACTTTGGCTGAACTTTTATCAGGAAGAGTGATGTTGTTGTCGTCTTTCACGACAACTTCACTAGGAACTAAGTCACTGTCTTGGAGAACAGCTACTTCTTCACCAGCAACATTAACTTCGTTACTGTCAATGATTTCGTCCTTGTCCCCTTCGAGAATAACTTCAACTTCACGATGACTGTAGTGGTCATTGTTGTCTTCAATACCACCAATTTCCTCATAGTCAACGTGAAGTTCATTGTTATCTTCTAAGGAGACAACTTCATTCACAACTTGATAGTCATCTTTTGACAACTCAAGTCCAGAAATCTGAATAGCTTCGTCTAGTAAATCTGAAGAAGCTGGACCATAGTCGCTTTTGCAAAGCTCAGAAAGTTTTTTTTTCTTTACTAATGGAGGCATAACCTCCAGATCTTCTTCTTTTGATATCATTCTTTTAGTAGGATAAGCTCGACTCGGTCTTACAAGAAGAGGCATTTCCTCTTCAGGCTTCTGAAGAGAAGATGTTTCTTGTACATCATGAACATTTTTAGCAAATTTTGTTCCTTGAAAAAATTGGTTGTTTAACTTGGACAAAATAGGTTCTGGCTCTTGGTTTTCACGTTCCATCTGTAGGTAATAAATAAAATAAAATTCATAACTAAAATTTTAAGTCAAAAAGTTAAGTATAAAAAAATAAAATGTCACTCAAACATTATGCTAAGCAACTTTTATATAATATTAATTTCATTATTTTTAATTTTTTTGGTTTACAATTTTTAGGACCTCTTCTGTCTTTAGTACACCTGAGAATAGCTGCAGAACAATGTTGCGGACATTTGGCACATTTCTCTATATTTTCAGGTAACATATTAGTTTGTAAGACAATTAAATGCTTATATATTCTATCACATACTTTAATAGAAGATTCTAAGTTAGCCCTACACTGTTCTAGCTGTTCTTTAAATAAGTTAGCAAAAGGTGAAAACTCTCGTAACGAATTTACTTTATCATCTACATCTATATCTATTTTTTTCTCATGCTTCATTTCTTCATTTTTTTAAAATTTTTTATTCGTTAAACCCTGCTCTTCACTATCTGAATCGCTCTCAGACAATTCTAAATCTTCTTTTAAAAAATTAAATTCAGGATCAGAAGAAGTATCTTGAGAAACGCTTCGTTTAGGTTTAACAGATTTAGATTTTCTCTTTTTTCTTTCTATGTCTAAAGATTTCGAATCATTATCCTCATTTTCACTAGAATCTGACAAATTCTCTTCACTGAAAACATTATCAGAAGCTGGTAATATTTTTTTATTCTTTTTTCTTTTCTTAGTCTCTACATATTCTTTCACTTCCTCGTTCTCAGAATCAAAAAAAATAGAAACAGGTTTGCTTCTCATATTTTCAGAAGGAAAAAAATCTACACTTTGATTTTTTGTGTGAAAAGTTATATTAAGATTCAAAACTTCTGAAATACATTCTAACAATACACTATGAGAAGAAATAAGGTCTAAAAGAATTTTTTCTTTCTCTTGATTTATACAAAATTCATACTCTTTTTTGTAGGCTTCTTCTTTTTTTAACAGAGACAAAAGAAAAAACCAAGTCTCATCTTTCATTAGATCAAATATTTTCTCTTTTGATATAAAAGACTCTTGCTTCTTCCTTTTAATATATTTTAAAATGTAATACAAACAATGTTTCTCTTTAAGCTTAATTTCATTCCAGTAAACTCTGTTAAATTCATTATTTTGACTTAAAATAAAAAATATTGTTAAAAGAATTTCTGAAATCAATTTAATTTCTTTCATTTTTATTATCTGACTTTTCCTTTATTATTTCGTCTAACACAAGTTTTATCTCAGAACATAAAAATAAAAAAATATTACAATCTTTAGTTATACAATTCCCTTTGAAATTATAACCTAAAGTAAAAGTAATATCTTTATTTGAAATTCTTATGACAGAAACATTGTTCACATTATAATCTTTTAATCCTTCATAATTTACCCAAACAGATTCATATGTGTTAGACTCCTTTAATTTATATGAATATTTGTCTTTAAAATGAAATCGTATTTTTAAAAGAAATTCTATGACTTTAATATTGTTATTTTTTATGTCAATTTCTACACTTATTTGGATATTTAATAATGATACTTTAATTTTATTGTAATTTATTAAAGAAAAATGATTCCAAAAGTTTGAACAAAAAAAGGAAATAAACTTTTTAATGTTGCTTACAATAAAGTTAAAATCATTTCTTAAAAATATATAACAACACCCATTTTTGGTAAATTTTAAAGAAAAATCTTTTTTTAAAATAACAATAGAACCTCTATATTTAGAAATTTTCCCCTGCAGCTGATATAAATTCTCTATGTCTAACTTAGCACAAGGGTACGTTCTAGCTATTAAAACAATATTATTAGTGTAATACTGAATTGACATAAGAATTAAAACCAAAAAATATGCAAACCAATTAGATAACACCGAAAGAATGATATATTATACCATAATAGAAGCAAGCCAGCTATATAATTTATTGAATAACTAAATAAACAAGACAACTGAAGCACGTTAACTGAATGACTGATACAAGCTAACTAAATAAAAGCAAGTAAGCAAATAAATAAAATAAAATAATAACCTTATCCAAATTTAATCAGCAATCTTGATGTTGCTAGCAGATCCTCGTCCTAAATGAACTGTGAATAACCTTGTTGATACAGTAAACTGTAAACGACCTCGATGTTAGAGCAAACTGCAGACGACCTTGATGTTACACAGACTAAACGACCTTGATGCTGCTGAGTCCTTAATCAAAAATAAGAAGACAGCACAAGACGTCTATCTGAAAAGAAAAAAGACACTTAATTTCTTTAAATTATCAGCATTTTATCATTTCATATATAATCAGTTTCATGTCATCATCTAATTATCGTTATTTTTTCAATATGATATATATAAATTAATCAGTTTCATATCTTCATCTTGTTATTATTTTAATCAGTTTCATATCTTCATCTTGTTATTATAAAACATTATAAATAGTAATTATAATGTTTTTTCAATATAATCTTTTAATAATAATCTCATTTAGATTAAATTTTACATTATAAACTCATTTAGATTAAATTTTAATGTAAAATATAAATAACAATTCGTCTTATCTATGACTAAAATCCAAAACAAAAGAAATTTACCTTTGCTTTTTACAGTAAAACTTTCTGACTCAAGTTCAGTAAGATCACTCTCGGATTGAGTTTGGATTAAGTATTGATCTGAAAAATAACATTTCATAAAATCTTTAATATATAACTCGAGTTCAGCAAGGTCATTCTTAAATTATTGAGTAAAGTATTAACCTGAAAAAATAAATTTTTATTGAGAAGATTAAAACTAAATCTTCTTAAACTTAAAACATTATTATTAGAACTTGGTTTTATATTCAAATAAAAAAGTATTTTTCTTTTTTATTTAGTAACAAAGAATAGGTTAATAAATTTACCTCTGTGTACGTAGAAAATATCACGGAACAGATAATTAATTATCAATCTCGTACGGGTCAATAATCTCTGACACGCCTGTATATTTTGCCTTGCTAGTTGTCCTCCTCTATGTTCCTCGTAGTTAGACACAGAGTTTCCTCCACTCATGATACACTAAAACAAAAAAAATAGGAATTCTTTAAAGTAAACTAAGCTCATTAAAGTTCATTTACTAAGTATATTTACTATGGCTGATTTATAGGAAGAGCGCCGTTGTGATGTGATATTTATTGACGTTTCAAACATCAACATCGTTAATTGAACAGGGTCTATTTTTTTAAAAGCAGTAAGTAAAAGCATTCAGTTTTTCACTACAGTTTTCGCACAAACACACCAAATAACTATATTTAGTTTGTGACTGTAGTTTTTACTCGAACACTATAAAATAATTTATTTTTACTCTAACGCATAAAAAAACTTGAAACTATAGTTTCTTCTTCAACGCATAAAATTTGAAGTTTGACATTTTAGTTTTTACTCGAAAGCGTTAAGTTAAAAAAGGTCTAACTATATAAATCACCTACCTTACAGTTTTCCTTTTCCTAGGTTCGTTATAAGCTGTAGCGTTTTACATGCTCCTCTCCTGTTCTGCTTTTATCTGAAAAGAAAAATTTAATTCATTATTAAATATCCACTCGAACACAACTAATTTCAATATTCAGTTTATTGCTACAGTTTTCACTTGAACGCATCAGTTCAGTTTATTACTACAGTTTTCACTCGAACGCATCAGTTCAGTTTATTACTACAGTTTTCACTCGAACGCATCAGACAATTTCCACTCGAACGCATCAGGCAATTTCCACTCGAATGCTTTTACTTAAATGATCTAACACACCTTCAACAAAAGCAATAAGATATTATTTCAATCTCTATTCGAACGCAACAACCTTCCAGCTCATAACCTTATTTTTCACTTGAACGCGAAACATAAAATTACTTAGTATGTTAGTTTTTTCCTCGAACACAATAAGTCATTACGCATGCGTCACTCTGTTATAACAAAATGGCTGACTATACCTTCCGCTTTAGGTAAAACCATCTTTAGCAGCAGTGTTTTCTCCGAGAAATCATACTTTTAAGCCCTATCTAGACCTTTCTGATTTATTGTCTTATTCTATGAAAAACATAAAGAATACCATACTTTTGTATATCAAAAATATGCCATAGTTCTAGAGAAAAATGTATTTTCCGAACGCATATTCCGCAATCGAAAACAAAATACTTCTTACAAAAATTTACCTAGCCTTATGTTTCTTAGTTAATCCGTTAGATGTCTCTTTCTGTTTCTACCGTGTCTAATGAAATACTTTTGGTTCCTCTACTCCTGTCGTGTCTCATCAAATGTTTATGGTTCCGCTATGTGTTTCTTTCTACCCGATGAGGGTTCAAGGGCAGTACCGCTTTATCAAGGATGAGGGTTAAATTGCACATAAATTTGAAAGACATTTAAAAGAAATCATCTGAATTTAAGGAAAATTTATTTCAAATGAAAACTCTAGTGAAAGCCGAGAAGAGAATCTCAGGAAAATGAAATATTTATAAGGTGGTATAACGTCCGTCCCCCTCCTGATCTCGGACCACCATATAGTGATCCGCAGTAAAAAACAATCATAGAATATAAATGTGACACACAGACCCTTTGGTTAAGCGCTGATAAGCTAGTGAAAGCCGAGAAGAGAATCTCAGGGAAATGAAATATTTATAAGGTGGTATAACGTCCGTCCCCCTCCTGATCTCGGACCACCATATAATGATCCATAGAATATAAATATGACACACAAGCCCTTTGGTTAAGTGCTGATAGGCAACATTAAAAAACTTATGAGCACTATTGAATCATTAGGCACAGTTCAGACCGAAATATAGGTAGATACACACGCAAACCAACAGAAAAAAACTGAATTGGTCAAACCTATATTTCATACATAAAAGATGAAAATAAAAATTTATAATTATAATGCACAATTAGAATGATTATATGCTGGTTTTTAAGGTGGTTAAGCTACAATAAATTATAGTGAGAAATATTTTGGTGGTCCGAGACTTTACGGCTAGGTAAAAAATTTGAAAACTACTAGATCATACAGGAACCAAAATGATTAACTTGAACTTCCGGGTTAATTTCGCCAGAAGCTTCTTCTGCAAAATATAATATTCTAAGACCTAACGTAGGATTTACAGCTTCAAAAGCGGAAAATCATGTCAAGAAGCAAGGATTATTTTCTTTTAGGACCTAAAAGATGCCTAAGTTTCAGCGAAATCCTCTCATACCATCGACAAGCTGAACTACTTCGCTGTTATCTAGTCATGGAAACTCGAAACGGGTACTTATCTATTTTATCTAAGAAGACTATGACTCACCCTACTTTTAGTTAAAGGCTCATTGTCAGTCTTTTCTCATTCACTCGTATTAATACCTTTTTCTACAGCTAAACTAGTTAGGTTAAAGAAAGATCTAGGTTATTCTCTAGTTCTTCGTCATCTAGCTCACAGTGAAGATGTGGACTTATTTCTTAATATTCGTTCTTGTCCCTGCTTGTCTAGGAGTGGGAACAAAAGAAAATTGTTCATGCTCTTTCTTAGAGGATAGCATTATTTCCTGCCAGAGTCCTAATCTAACATGTTGGATTCAAATGGAACTGACACACAAAACTTTAATCACTTCAGAAATCAGGACACAAAGTAACGACCAAACGCAGGAAATACAGTATGGAAGAAACCGATTCCCTTTCTTAGAGCAAGTTTCCTCGAAAGTTGCTCTCTATTCTTGTGAAGCAGGGACATGCAGGTAATTTAAAAGGATTTATTATCCTATTTTACTGAATAGTAATTCGTCGAAATTTTTACTCTTACACTCTAAAATAATATTTCTTAACCAAAAATACTAATCTCAGAGCAATTTTCTGTTAGGCCAATAGAACTCATATTATAGTTTACCGTCCACCGCCCGCATACATTTAAAGGGCCGGATGAGAAAATTTCATTATTCATTATCTAAAAAAATATTGTAGAATTTTTCAAAAATGTATTTAGACATGGTAGGAATGAGCAAAGGAGGGCATATTTGGTATCAAATTAAAGCTTACAATGCCAGGAATGTCAATAACATGGTGGCATATACAACCTGAAGATTTCAAGGCAGTGCTACCTATATAATGAATAATGAAAAAATGCCTCATCAATTTTCAAAACGGCTCGGACAGTAAACTGTAACCTGAGTTCCTATGGCCTTATTAGTGCTCACATGTAAATTCCTAATTTTTTTCTCTGCTAGCTATAAAAATAAATATGTATTCAGCTTTAGACCATGCTAAAAGTAGTGCTATTGAAAATATGAGATCATAGACTAGAATCTTTAATTCGACGCTGTCCCAGGGCTTTTGACAGGGCTGCGCAGTGCGCAATACACGCATTTAATGCCTAAATGTCGCATTTAAATGGCTAGAATGGCCATTCATTTACAGAATGGCGCATTGTATTTGCTAAAAAGTGTGCAATTGGCGCATTGCAAAAAATCCTGTCAAAAGCCCTGCAGTGTCCTGGCACCGTGCCAAATCTGATACAATAAAAGAGATCGTAGTTCAAATCTGTTATAACACATTGTCTATACTGTCAAATGTTTCAAAAATAATTCTGTTATAACACTGATAAAGTTAACGTCCTATTTTAACAGGAAAACTCATGTCTACCTTCCAACAGAAGGAAAATATATCCGTCTCACAGAATATCATCTGATGAAAGCAAAATCAACCACAACAAAAACTTCTACTCTGTCTACTATAATCTATAAGTCTACTACCACCTACAAACCTACTGTCTACAAGCCTACTTCCACCTTCAAGCCTAGTACCTATATCCCTACTTCGATCATGTATAGACGCACCATCTATATCCCTGCTTCCACTCCTGCTGCCTATACATCTACTGTCATTGAAAAAGAGGCTACTTCAAGGTATTTCTATATTTTTACTAATTATTATAACACTTTAATTTGTTTTATATAAACTACGACTTGTACGAAAATGCCAACGACGTCAAAATATTTTCTATATATCTTTTTAAGTCACTGAAGAGACTTTATAACCTTAAAAATGTCTTAAGAAATCCTGAATCCAAAACCATATAAACGTTGTTATATTTTCTTTAACTCTGTTCTAGTTTTTGAAAAGACATAATAACCTTATATTTTCAGAAATATCTTAACAAAAATTACCTAACATACATTAATATAATATAACCTTTCTTTTCAGAGAAAAACTTACCTTGATTAAGACGTCTGAACAGCAAACCACAACTGCTCCTCAAGAAAGAGACTATCAATATGAGGATACTATGACAACGTCTTCACTGTCTGGAGAAGGATTTCATCTGGAAGATCAGCCCAACACTCCTGCTTCTTATATACCAAACCATGAGGAGCTGTCAACCTTAAGCCCCGCCTTGAAGAGCAGCTCTCCCCTTTCAGCTGTACCAAGAGAGCACAAACTGACGACTTTAAGCCACGCCTTAAGGAGCAGCTCTTCCCTCTCACATACAGTAACAGATCAGAAAATGTCAACTTCAAGCCCCTCCTTGATGAATAGCACAAGAGAGTCTCTTCCAAACGATTCTGTTAACTCTTCAACGGCATCTTCATCTTTTATTGTGTCTGTATCATTTGGTGTAATCATTCCTTTACTTATGATAACAAGCATTGTCATAATATTAAAGGCTCGAAAAAAAAGAAACAGATCTCCTATATATAGACCAACTTCAGGCCAAGCTAGCACAAGCAGAGAAATTTTTGAGTTAATACCTCTACGTTCAAACATACCATAATGTCTTGCATATTAAAGACATTCCCTACTGCGTCTTATGTTTCCTCAAGTTGAAGGGTATATTTACTGAAAAAACAGCATAAAGATTATAGGTGCTTCTTATATACTCACTTTAATCCAAAAACATTCTCCTGAGATCTGTATGTGAGATGGAAAAATGACATGAGACATGATAATATCCTAAATTCGTCATATGACACTTAGATTAGTGTCAAAGACATGAAATAATAGTAATTTAACGACATATAACATGGAAAAATAACATGAGACATGATCTTATCCTACAGGGATGTAAGTCTTCAGGATTTATCAGGATTTCCTGATTTCTGAAAATTTTGAATGCCATCTACTTTCCTTATACAAGTGGTAAAGAGAGACTTTTGGAAAAATAGATGGCTTTTATATCAAGTAAATGTATGGCTTCCTGATTTTTGCCCATGCCTGACTTACATCCCTAATCCTAAGTTCGTCATATGACACTCAGATAAATGTTAAAGACCACTGCGTCTTATAATATTTCCTCAAGTTGAAGGGTATATTTACTGAAAAAACAGCATTAAAATTATAAATGCTTCTTATATACGCGCTGACTTTTATACACTGGAGATTAAGGTAGTAATTCTGTTTATCCAAGAAAACATTCATATTTTATAGCTACGCTTGTTAATAATTATGAATCACTTAACCAAAATTCATATATTTCATCATGTACGGTTATATAACCTGACATATGTATCTTGGCTATAAGGTATATACTAGCCTTCCGTGTGGCTTTTAAAAGAACACTATTCATTATGCAATACGCTATTCTATTGAAATCTGTATGAGAAAACAATAAACAATTACTCTATTATTGAAAATCTTTTAATTATTGGAATAATCAAACTAAAGAACTAAGTACGTATGTACTGATGCATAATTTATGTCCTTGTTTTGTTCAGAACGTTATCTGGAAGACATGATTAATATCCTTGTTTTGCTCAAGACATTATCTGAACGCAGTATTCTCTGGGAAAGTTGTGACATTTTGACCCTGGGTCTTTAGCTCTATAAGAAGTAATATAGTGAAAAATCCATCTTTAATCTTCTAAATACAAGACTCATAATTTTTTTTTCTGTTCAAAAATCACTTTTTTTTAATTTCAAGCATCGTCAACTTTAAAAAACTTATAAAAAATATATGAATTAAGAAAATTATCTTGAGATAATGATTACAATAATAACATTTATCTTAATATATATAGGATAAGACCTAAAGTGGTTAAGGGTGGGAAAGCTTCCAGTCTTCACCCTTTAAGACTAGCAATATAAAACTGTGTTTAATGCGCAATTCATAAGAAAACAGTGGAAAATAAAAATAAATAGCAAAAATAGAAATAAAAAGCTGACATACCATCTGTCATAAAATGTTTAATTAAAAACTTCGATAAAATTTCATTAAAATTTCTCTCTAGCACTTTATTAATTATGATAGTATCGTAACATTCAACAAGTACAAAACATAAGCGAACCTTAAAGGATTTCCTACCACATAGGAGACAAACACGTCTGTAACCAACATAAGAGTGCATCATACTCAATATTCATACGAAATGTTTTATTTTCAATTATGATACGCAGTACATAAAAAAATACTATGATAATATTCTCTCTTAAAAAATAAATAAAAAAGTGAAATAAAAAATAAATAAGACTTTATCAATGTAATATCATAATCTACAGCAAGAAATACAATAATCCATTTACAGTATTTAAAGGGTGAAGAAAAATATATTGCTTTGTCCTAAGAAAAGATTTTTCCTATAACAGAGAATAAACACCAGCTCAGCTAGTCTACCATAATACCTTACGTATAAGACGCATCTCAAAACTCAACTATACGTGAGATGTTATAATATGATCAAAAAAAATCCTATGAGGTCAACATTTTACTTCATTAAGAGTTAATAACCACGTAATACGACACGTAATAGTGGCAGCACTATTCTCTTTTTACATAAAGCTACGTATTAGAACACCACTGTCCTATAAAAATATGATGTTATATAAAGAAATATATCGATACAATATAAATCTTTTATACAATAAACTATAGCCTATACCAATAAAACATTAGGTAATATTTATTTATAACACGTCATCTCTCAAAACATTTATCAATGTAGCACACCCATAATCATAACACTCGTACATGAACATATAGAAATAAATTCATGCATGTATCATACTAATATAACTCAAGTCTAGGCTAACATTAGCTTAAGAGTTCGTAGATCTTCTATTTGGAATTTTTGAAGGTCTGGTCTCTCCAGACCAATATTTAATCCAAAAACATTCTCCTGAGATCTGCATTATACTTCTTCAATCCAACTTACTGGTATAATCCCAAAAAATCCTGAGAGGTCTACATAATACTTCATTAAACGTCATCAAACAGTCTCGATTTATCAATAAAATGATATTCATCAGCGCCGTATATAATACTCTACTATATCAACAGGTGGCAGGACTATATACTATTTGAGAGTTTACAGCATAACGAAACTCAGGGTAAGGAAGGTGGGGGGTGTGTGTAATTGATCCCTAATGCTCTCATATTGTATAATTTGGTTAAAACGAAATTCTTTTATAACTAAAATTACACACTTTGTTATAACAAAATTTACTACAGTAATTTAACAACATACAACCTGATGACAAGGACATGGAAAAATGACATGAGACATGATCATATCCTAAATTCGCCATGTGACACTCAGATCAGTGACAAAGACATGGGATAATAGTAATTTGACATGTGACATGGAACCTAGTGTCAAGGACATGGAGAAAAATAACATGAGACATGATCATATCCTAAATTCGCCATGTGACACTCAGATCAGTGACAAAGACATGGGATAATAGTAATTTGACATGTGACATGGAACCTAGTGTCAAGGACATGGAGAAAAATGACATGAGACATGATCATATCCTAAATTCGCCATGTGACACTCAGATCAGTGACAAAGACATGGGATAATAGTAATTTGACATGTGACATGGAACCTAGTGACAAGGACATGGAGAAAAATGACATGAAACATGATCATATCCTAAATTCGCCATGTGACACTCAGATCAGTGACAAAGACATGGGATAATAGTAATTTGACATGTGACATGGAACCTAGTGTCAAGGTCATGGAGAAAAATGACATGAGACATGATCATATCCTAAATTCGTCATGTGACACTCAGATCAGTGTCAAAGACATGGGATAACAGTAATTTGACATGTGACATGGATCCTAGTGACATAAAACATGATCATATCCTAAATTCTCCATGTGACACTCAGATCAGTGACAAAGACATGGGATAATAGTAATTTGACATGTGACATGGAACCTAGTGTCAAGGTCATGGAGAAAAATGACATGAGACATGATCATATCCTAAATTCGTCATGTGACACTCAGATCAGTGTCAAAGACATGGGATAATAGTAATTTGACATGTGACATGGATCCTAGTGACATAAAACATGATCATATCCTAAATTCGCCATGTGACACTCAGATCAGTGACAAAGACATGGGATAATAGTAATTTGACAAGTGACATGGAACCTAGTGTCAAGGTCATGGAGAAAAATGACATGAGACATGATCATATCCTAAATTCGCTAACTGACACTCAGATCAGTGTCAAAGACATGGGATAATAGTAATTTGACATGTGACATGGAACCTAGTGTCAAGGACATGGAGAAAAATGACATGAGACATGATCATATCCTAAATTCGCCGTGTGACACTCAGATCAGTGACAAAGACATGGGATAATAGTAATTTGACATGTGACATGGAACCTAGTGTCAAGGTCATGGAGAAAAATGACATGAGACATGATCATATCCTAAATTCGTCATGTGACACTCAGATCAGTGTCAAAGACATGGGATAATAGTAATTTGACATGTGACATGGATCCTAGTGACATAAAACATGATCATATCCTAAATTCGCCATGTGACACTCAGATCAGTGACAAAGACATGGGATAATAGTAATTTGACAAGTGACATGGAACCTAGTGTCAAGGTCATGGAGAAAAATGACATGAGACATGATCATATCCTAAATTCGCTAACTGACACTCAGATCAGTGACAAAGACATGGGATAATAGTAATTTGACATGTGACATGGAACCTAGTGTCAAGGACATGGAGAAAAATGACATGAGACATGATCATATCCTAAATTCGCCGTGTGACACTCAGATCAGTGTCAAAGACATGGGATAATAGTAATTTGACATGTGACATGGAACCTAGTGTCAAGGACATGGAGAAAAATGACATGAGACATGATCATATCCTAAATTCGCCATGTGACACTCAGATCAGTGACAAAGACATGGGATAATAGTAATTTGACATGTGACATGGAACCTAGTGTCAAGGACATGGAGAAAAAGGACATGAGACATGATCATATCCTAAATTCGCCGTGTGACACTCAGATCAGTGACAAAGACATGGGATAATAGTAATTTGACATGTGACATGGAACCTAGTGACATGAGACATGATCATATCCTAAATTCGCCGTGTGACACTCAGATCAGTGTCAAAGACATGGGATAATAGTAATTTGACATGTGACATGGAACCTAGTGTCAAGGACATGGAGAAAAATGACATGAGACATGATCATATCCTAAATTCTCCGTGTGACACTCAGATCAGTGACAAAGACATAGGATAATAGTAATTTGACATGTGACATGGAACTTAGTGTCAAGGACATGGAGAAAAAGGACATAGAGACATGATCATATCCTAAATTCGCCGTGTGACACGCAGATCAGTGTCAAAGACATGGGATAATAGTAATTTAACAACATGTGACATGGAACCTAGTGTCAAGGACATGGAGAAAAATGACATGAGACATGATCTTATCCTAAATTCGTCATGTGACACGCAGATTAGTGTCAAAAAGATGGGAAAAGCTATGTACATAAATTATTTAGTTCCACATAACCTAGAACAGGACAAAGATAGTTCATATTATTCTCGGTAGAGGGAAACCCGAGAATGCGTTCTGCGTTCTAAATACGATGAAATCTAACGTCTCAGTTGTAAACTATGAGCAAATATTCTTTATTGATATCAATAAAATATATCAAACAATGAAAAGAAAGAGCTCTATACATAATTCATTCAAACTGATCAAGAAATTATAAAGAAAAGAGCATTATACATGTAATAATTTAGTTCCACATAACCTACATCATGCTAGAAATAGTTCATATTATTCTCGGTAGAGGGGGACAAAAAATCCGCGTTTTGAATAAAAATCTATCGTTTCAATTTAAACTACCGCTGTAAATTCCTCTAATAACTCAGCAAATGTTCTTTGCTGATATCAATGAAACATATAAAAAAATAGAGGAGAAAAAACTCTGTCCCTAAATCACTCAAACTGATGAAAAAAATCTATATCCTCTTAAACTGAATGTCTATTTGTTCATAGACTTAAAGGTGTAACACCACATTTATGATTTCACTGCTGAGGTGGAGTATATAAGGAACGCAATGTCTGGGGTTATTTGGAGAGGTCCGGCCCTCATGTCACGAACCTCCTTGTCTGTAGCTCCAGGTGCTAGCTTCAGTGCGTAAAATATCTCGACTGTTCTTCCGACCTTGTCGACTAAGAACGGGTGATGCTCCCATTGTTGGTTGAAGCATGAACGGGTGATGCTCCCATTGTTGGTTGAAGCATGAACGGGTGATGCTCCCACTGTTGGTTGAAGCGTGTCTGCTCCCATCAGTTGGTAGAAGCAACCATACATAATGGTCCTCCTGTTTCAGTAACGCTCACCGTTCCTTAGAGCACTGATCTGGAATTGAACGTGTTCCACAATCCTTCAATCCTCCTTCAATCCTCCTTCAATCCTTCAATCCTCCTTCAATCCTCCTTCAATCCTTCAATCCTCCTTCAATCCTTCAATCCTCCTTCAATCCTTGGTGCACTTAGTTCATTCCTCTGTACCGAAAGCTCAGCTAAGAACCGTGTGACATGAGAACCACTTGACCTCTCTTTTGTATTTAAAATTTATGATATGATTACTATTTCCAAAAATAATCCTAATATCCAAAATAATAGGTATTTTCTGGATATTCAAAAAATATAGGTCTTCTTTGGATATTTTTTTTAGAAATATCCAAAGAAGACCTATATATATACTACTAGGGGATTGTGGGTTTGAGGGGGGCAAAAAAATTTAAGACCCCTCCCGAGGGGGGGGGCTAAAAAAATTTTTGACCCCTCTTGGGGGGAGGGCTAAAAGAATCGACCCTCTTTTTTAGCAAGAAAGCCTGCGTGCTACTATAGATAAAAGGGAGGCGTAAAAATTCTCCTCGGCTCTGGGCCGTTGGGGCACAAAAATTTTAACTGTCGTTGAGGGGGGGGGGCAAAAACCCACCACTGTGTCCTTGAAGGATACAAGTAGACTATTGCATCCTTGAAGGACACAAGTAGACCACTGCGTCCTTGAAGGATACAAGTAGGCCAGTGTGTCCTCCAAGGACACAAGCAGCCCACTGCATCCTTGAAGGCTATAAGCAGCCCACTGTGTCCTTGAAGGATACAAGCATACCACTGCATCCTTGAAGGAAACAAGGAGATCACTGTGTCCTTAACGGATACAAGGAGACTATTGTGTCCTTGAAGGACACTAGAAGAACACTGTGTCCTTGAAGGACACAAGCAGAACACTGCGTCCTCGAAGGATACATTGGATTATACCCTACTGATTGTTGCGTGGGAGAGATGCAGAAATTACGCATCACTAGCTCTCACAGTATAGAGCTAGATGCTCATTTCTTAGCAGATGTTTTGTACATAGACTGAGCAACCATTACTCTATGACACAACTACGGCATGCCCCGGGGCATTCCTAATGCCATCAATGCTCCTGGGGCATCTTCCCTACTCCTCCAATCTAAAGTCTATACAATCCTATAGTAGAATTCAGGGAGGAATATCTCAAAAAAAATGACTGGGACCCCTATATTTTTATCATTAGAAAGTAGATTTAATTTGGAACTTGTGACGAAAATTTGGTGAAGATTTAGTTACTTTTAGTTCATGGGAGTTACCCAACCTTAGTCAACATTGAATCCTTGAAGGACACAAGACTATGTACTGTGTCCTTAGAGGACACAAGGAGACCACTGTATCCTTGACGGATACAAGCAGCCCACTGTGTCCTTGAAGTACACAAGCAAGCCAATGTGTCCTTGAAGGATACAAGCAGAACATACATGCTGCAGTGGTCAGCTTGCATCCTTCAAGGACACAGTGGGCTGCTTGTTTCCTTGCAGGACACAGCAGGCTGCTTGTGTCCTTGGAGGACACAGCGAGCTGCTTGTGTCCTTGGAGGAAGCAGCGGGCCTCTTGTGTCCTTGGAGGACACAGCGGGCCTCTTGTGTCCTTGGAGGACACAGCAGGCCTCTTGTGTCCTTGGTGGACACAGCGGGCTGCTTGTGTCCTTGGAGGACACAGTGGGCTGCTTGTGTCCCTCAAGGATGCAGTGGTCTGCTTGTATCCTTCAAGGATGCAGTGGTCTGATTGTATCCTTCAAGGATGCAGTGGTCTACTTGTATCCTTCAAGGATGCAGTGGTCTGCTTGTATCCTTCAAGGACAGACCCAGTCAACAAAAAAGAAGTGATTTAAAGGGGGGCTGGCACCGCAAATTAACAACATGGGTACCAATTCAAACAGCGATCATAAAATCGTGGGAATCAGCGGAAAAATCACGATGCCCTGATTGGTCAATGGGTGGTCACGTGACTTTTTAATGCGGGCATGCATTACCATGCCAGGGCCCCTTTAAAGTCAAGAAAACATTTTCAACGTTTTAAAATGTTTTGCCATAATAAGGAACCATAGGGAAACGTTCTGAAACGTTTTTATAATGATTTTTGGGGAGTGGCCATTATTTCTCAGCAGGGGGTGGTGTGTTTTTGCACGGACACACAATAATTTTTTACGCCCCCCCTTAACAGAAGTCAAAATTGGTTGTGTCCCCCGGGCCGGAGTCGTGGGAGTTTGTGCACCCCTCTAGTGCGCAGGCTGTTTTGCTAAAAAGAGGGTAAATTTTTTTGGGCCCCTCCTCAAGAGAGGTCAAAATTGTATTAGCCCCCCTTGGGAGGGGTCTGAAACTTTTATGCCCCCCCTAAACCCACCACACCCCCCTGTTGATAAAAAAATGACCACTCCCTAAAAAAATTTTGACCCCTCTTGAGGGGGGGGCTAAAAGAATTTACCTTCTTTTTAGCCCAAAAGCTGTTCGCTACTATAGATCAAAGAGGGTTCTGGAAATTCTCAGCGCCTCCGGCACGTTGGGGTGGCACAAAAAATTTACAGTCAAGGAGGGGGCGTAAAAAAATGTTGCGCGTCCATGCAAAAACCCACCACCACCCCCCTGTTGATAAATGATGACCACTCCCTTAGACCTGCCAGCTGTTGTGTCCTTGAGGGACACTAGACTAGCCCAGCCCAATGTGTCAACAAAGAATTGGTGTTGTGTCCTTCAGGGACACAAGGCTAGCCCACCCATGCACTGTGTCAACAAAGCTTTGAATCCAGGATCATCATCCATGGACACAATAAATGAGCATTTCAATTTCTTTCTATCACTATTTTGATCTGTCAAATTCTATAACAAAGAAAAATTCTGCCTATTTATTCAGAAATCAGTGTGTTTGTGCTTTGAATGCAGGCTGTAGAAGGTCCACCATCTTGGTTTTAGCAGCTGCCATCTGCTGCTGCAGAGACTGGCTCCTGATTCGTCAGTTGCTTGTATCTCTGAAGGACACAATGGCTTGTATCCTTCAGGGACACAGAAAGCTGACCAACGGCCCTGCTGCGTTAGGCAGGCCAGCGTCCCGCTGTGTGTACATCTTTCCCGCGCTGAGACTGGTCGTGGATTTTGACCGCTGTAGGGCCGCGGTGTCACCGCTCTTTGCATCAGTAAACACAGATAAGGCGGACTGGGTCAAAGACAAGGGGCTTTAGTAAATCTGATAGTAAATTTGCTAACAATATGTTGTGATTGTGTTGTTTACAACTCCCCTGGCCTAGACATTAGGGTCTGAGACTGAGTCTGATAAAGACGCAATGGGTCACAACTTTGCCTTTGGGCTTTGCCTACTTTTCATAGGCTTTCAGGAATGATTTGTAGAGATCTCAACCAATACACAGAATATGAACTATTAACAAGGGCTGAGGACAGATGCCTACAATTGGTTAGGGCTTCTTATAGCCTAATTATTTGAAACCCAAACTGCAAGTGCAAGGTGAGTTTATGTCTACTAAATATTTTGGTATGTGTTGAGACTTGAGACATGGCAAAGGCAGCTGATACACTCTCTGTCATTTAAGCTACGGAATAAATGAAAGGGGGGGGGGGTCACCCATATCCCTAGTAGATTTTAAGAAATGCATATATGTTCTGTCCCCACCCGCCCTCGTAAATGAATATGTTCCCCTCTCTATTTTTTTCTAAAACAGCTTTTCTATTTCTACATCCCTATACAGTGATAAAAGGGACGGTCCAAGAGTCTTTGAATTTTTAAAATTGATCAATTAGAACAAAAGTTATGTCACTTTTAATATTTTCTATCCCATTCCCAAAGTCTGGGTGCGCCTTATATGCTGGGTGCGCCTTATACGCGAGGTATCACGGTACCTGCCCAAACTTTTTTTTAACCATTGGAGTGGTCATTTTTTAACAACAGGGGAGGTGGCTTTTGGACGGGGAGGGGCAAAAATTTCCAGATCCCTCCCCACTCAACAAAAAACCGTTATCTAACGTCGAAAATCCGTTTTAAACGTTTAAAAACGCTTTGGCATGGTAAGGAGCCATAGGGCAACGTTCTGCAATGTTTTTTTTGTTGACTGGGTCGCGAGGGGGGAAAACTTTCACCCCTTTTTGGTGAAATATCCTTTGCTTTACTATAGAATAAAGGGGGGGGGGTGGCGAGAAATGTCTGACCCTCCGAGGGGGAGGGCCCAAGAAATTTTAACGCACCCAGCTGAAAATCCACCGCCCCTCCCCCGTTGTTAAGAAATGACCTCTCCCAAAATCATTAATTTTACCATTAATACCTACAGGTTTATGTGTTCCCCCAATCATGGCGCGTAGTAAGTACAAGCGGCTGAAGACGGTACAGCAGGTGCAGGAGGAGGTGGACGGGGTGACACAGATCATGTACCTCAACATGGACGACATCTTAGAGCGGCAAGCTAACGTCACCCACCTAGAGGCACTAGCAGGTACTGTAAATTCTCTTGTATAAGCCGCACCCTCAGTTAGAGAGTAATGTCTCGGCCGCACATAGGGCTGAAAATTGACGCTTTTAGCCTTTTACTGTTCTATAGGGTTCAATACCCCATTAGCCGCAACCCTATAAACTACATTTTGAATTGGGTTCTGGTAACAGCCATGGCTTATTTACGAGAATTTACAGTATATGTCCTACTGGGCAGACACTTTTTTGACGTTTAAGAAAATGTTATGCTTGCGTTTGTAAGTTTAGCTTAAAGTTTGAAAAAAAAAGTCAAAATCAGCTTTCTATGTATCTACTCCAATGAATCATGTTATCTTAACGTTTATCAAGAGGTTTTTATTTCTAAATTAAGAATAGCGATGTAAACGTTTAAACCAGAGTATAGAAAAGGTTTTTAAATGCCCCTTTGCCTCTAAGGGAGCGTTCATTATTTATGGCAGGGGGGTGGGGTGCCAATCTGGCAGAACGAATATGTAAAAAAAAAATTACCCCCCCTTGGGAATAGGTTGAAAAAAAGTGCCCCCCCCTTAGGAATGGGTTGAAAAAAAATGACCCCCCCCCCTTAGAACTGATTGAAAGAAAATGATTCCCATCACATTACCTAATACATTTAACCATGTTCAACAAAGTCTGTGTACATCAGGTCTCTTCATTCCCGTCATATTAGGAGAAATTGAGGGACTAATGCACTTTAGCCGGTGCTGAAGTGAACCCTTTAGCTACCCTATGCTAATCCTAATGTGCAGCAAGATGTGCGCCAGCTAAAGTGTATTCTACCTGAATTTAAACCATTCCAATTATAACCCCAAGTTTGGCCCCCGGACAAAAAAACTAAACAAACAAACAAACTTTTGAAAAATTGAAATGTGAATACCCTGCTATTGATTGATTGACATCTGTATAAAAAGTACCTATTTTGAAGGCTCCTCCATAGGGGGCACTAGCATGGGCCACTACTGATGCAGTTTAAGTGGGTACTATATTTCCCTGTGTATGGCCTCTGTGCTCAATGAAAAAGCATTTTGGACCATTACCATACTTCAACATATGGTATTTATATATTTTTTCAGCTATATCAATTTCCGCTACCCTTATATTTCATGCAAAGAAAGATAAAGGATTATAGAAAATGTCTAAAGAATGATGTACAAACCATAGATAAGTCTTGAGCAAACTGTTTGCCACTCCCTCATTATTTCATGTAGAGAAATATAAGCCTGCCCTGTGTATAAGCCTGCCCTGTTTATAATCCTGGTAAATTTGCCACTTAAGTGTGTTTACAAGCCCGTACGGGCTTTTAGTAATACACAGGGAAATACAGGATGTCTTAGCGAGCTATATCATGCAACCTATTCCTGACTAACTGTAGTGATTGAAGCACCTGCAGCTCAAAATTTGCGCATACAAAGACAAACTTTTTGAGATTTTTCTAGTGTTTCAATTTCATTCTGATCTCATTTTTTAACATTAATTTGGTAGGTGTGATGGATATCAATCGCAAAAGCATTGATTTCAAAAGTGAAACTAAGGGTTAGAAACTGGAGGTTCTGATCAGTAGTTGCTGTGATTATAGTTGGTGACTTTTTTACCACCGAGAACTTTGCTGGCACCTCTCAGCTCAAGAGACATGCTTTTCTATGTATAATTCTAAAAAGCCACTGCTGTCATCTACTCTGATGGTCCACAACAGATTGGAGAATGTTTACCATTCTCTCTTTCTTGACAGAAGACCCTTGTGCCAGATATAAGATGATAAAGTGATTTGATAATGGTTCACTGCTCCTGACACCCTGAAATAATTACCTGGTACATGGAATAAGAAAATGGTAATTGGAATTACAGAAAAATGTGCTTTGCGATCTCTTTTGGCCACCAAGATTATTGAAAATGAAGTTTACCATAATCTCCCGCGTATATAAGGCGGAGCTCATGTATAAGGTGCACCCCTAACTCAGGGATGTGTGTTTTGCATATAAGGCACACCTACTGCTTCTGGATTAATATTTTAAAAAACCCTTGTATAAGGTGCACCCCAACCTTTTGACATATGCTGTAAGACATAGCCTCCCTTGGTAAAAGCCAACCTACATGTACATTGAATAGGCCTAAGTTGTGGGGAAAGCCTTGCTAAGGTGTTATCGCGACATTGGAGGGTGTGAGGGCGGCATGGGATGGAGTGAGGGTGGCATTGGATGGTGTGAGTGTCACATGGGAAGGTGTGAAAAGCTATGGCCACCATAGAGTACTGGTAGGGTTGGAGGGGAGCTGATACTGCCCAACACCTTTACAGCATTCATTAGCTTTACCCATAGGTGTGATGGAGGTGGGGGGCTATTTATATGTTTTTCAGGGTAAATCATTTTATGTATCAAATGATATTTGCATTAACCCCACGTATAAGATGCACCCTTAACTCAGGCTGATCCTATAAGGCGCACCTGGGCTCTGATTCGCACATAGGCCTAAGACACGCCTTATATGCAAGACATTATGGTAGTCAGGACTAAAACATTCCTAAATACAAACTTCATGCAAGAGAATACATTTTTATTACTGTACCACATTAGTTAAGTAGTACAGCATGGGAGCAATAATAATGGAGTATGAGAGTATCTCCGAAGAATGTTTTTGGAATTTCTGGAGCCAACTTCATATTCTCATTGGATCTTTTGAATTTGCTCCTACAGTGTGCCTTATCCACAAATCACACGTTATATATGGCAGTTGGGTCACCTTTCCTGCAATCTGATTGGTTGAGAGCGCATGTTGGGTCAGGGGACCCATAAAAGCACTTCCGGTCTCACTTCCTGTTTGTGGCTTTTCTGTCTTATTTGTGAATTATTTTAAGGAAAATCAAAGCTTTTTCTCGTGTCAGAACGTAAACAAAGGGCTCCGGTTTGTCTCTGTTCTGGAAACCCAAGGCCCTCGGTCCTCAGGCTGGGCTGATCGCCTTTGGCAATTGTTGAATACTCTATTGAGCAAACATTTAGAAGATTAGTTCTTGAAGTTCTTTAATGTAGAGTAGACTTGTAGTGTTACAAATTCAGTTTCAGCCACATGTTGACATGCTGATCTCCGCTTCCTAAACCCCCAAAGTTGTGTCCCACTCAACCCACTCACTTTACTTTTTAGTTCCCCACACAGTCACTGGTGGCAGCACCATATAGGCATACCGGTCATACCACATCTCCCATTTTTTTTGGAAAATGAGAATTTCACTTATTAGTCTCTTTGTCTTGAAATGTTCATAGATGAATAATACCTATCAATCAAAATGAGTAGCTCACTTATCAGTCTCTTTGTCTTGAAATGTTCATGAATGAATAATACTTATCAACCAAATAAGAACATGATTATAGCTAGTATCTTGCTATGAAATTATCTCTCAAGTTAAACTAAACTGATATCTCATTGAGTCTTTCACATGTTTTCAATCAGACGCTTAGGTGCAGATCTGGCTCTCCCAGACCTACGAGGCTCAGTAATATCAGCCCCTGGCGGGTCATCAGGTTCATTCACATATGAAGGGGTACCCGGCTGATCAATCCTCAGTGTTGGTTTGTCAGGTGAGTCAACCCTAGGGGTGACTGCATGTGATGGTATGTCACGTCTTGGTGTAGGACGATGAACTGCTGGAATAAGTCCTGTATTAGGTGGACCTGGTATTGGTAGTGTAGCAGGTGCTAGTCCAACATTTCTAGTCATACGGCGGTTTTGCCTCAGGGGGCCTGTTGGGGTTGAGATGACATATGATCTCGGTCCATTGGCTTTGCCTACAATTGTGCCATGAGTCTTGATATCAGGGAGCCACACTTTGTCACCTGCTGATAACTCTCCGGCTTCTTTCACACGGTGTTGTTGGTCATAGTTCAGTTTCATACTGGCTCTGTACATCCTCTCCTTTTTTCGTACAACAACCGGGTCTGGTGTGCTTGGTAAGAGTTCAGATGGATAGCAGGGGACTCTGGTCTTTAATTTCCTGCCCATATTTAGTTGCGCTGGTGAGAAGCCATTATGGAGTGGTGTGTTTCGGTACATTAATAATGCTAAGTCCACATCAGTAGCTTTGTTGAGAATACCTCTGACTGTCTGTACGGCTCGCTCGGCCTCACCATTTGACTGTGGATATCTCAGCGAAGATGTTACATGCACAAATTTCACTCATCTACAAAGTTTGCAAAGTCTCTTGCACTGAACTGAGGTCCATTGTCTGTGACAAGTATATCGGGGATGCCCTGATGAACAAATATTTTCTTAAGTTTGGCGACAGTCTCTGCGGCGTCAACTCCTTTAGTGACTTTGCTTGTCTCAGTATCCTGTCATGGTAGAGTTTGGCATGATCAAGTTGTCATATGAGAAATATCATAAGACTAGTGGTATATAGTGTAATTATCTCAAGGCTCTTATAAATAGTGTTATTTCCAGTTGTCACTGGTTTATTCAGCTTTAGGCAACATGTAAGAAATATCAATCATACGGTAGTTAGTATGTAGGTAATTTGTACATACAGTAAACATACAGTAATTTATAAAGTACAATGTTCAGTTCCACTCCACCTGTGAGGTATTAATAATACAGTGTCCAGCATACTTCTAGGTGGGTTCCCACACCTAGCTCCTGACCTGCTGCTTAGAGGAATAATGTAATAATGGATAACTTTACCCTCTGGTGGAAGTCTTGAAGAAGATAGCCTCTGGCCACTAATGGTAGGAAACCAATGCCTGTCTAGCATAGTTTCACCATAGTGCAGTGGTATAGCAGGTAGCAGGAGATGACTGGAGATGTTACCTCTAGAGCGGTTCTTGGTGATGTGTCTTCCTGGAGGTGCAGACAGGCTATTTGTAGCAAATCTTGGAAAAGCACCTCCAGACTGACTGGAGCCAGCAGCATCTGCCTAACTCTACAATTGTTTGAGGGGACTCTTTCAAGTGTCACAGGGGGACAAAGGACCCCCATGGGCGCCGCTGTGTCCCCCATTGTCTTGGTCGGTTCTGCAACTTCAGACCCTCATAACTCGGTTGTTTATGCGTTTATAACCGCCATTTTGCGCATGCGCGGAGTTGAATATGCCAAGTTTAAACTGCCCGCTGGATAGGCGCGTAACTTGCGCCGGTTTGTCTGTAGTGCACTCGGAGGTCGATTCAGTCTCCATGACGTAACTTCCTTAATAATGGGAGTTCCGCCTTGATCTTGGGCTCATTTTGACCGTCTAATTATGGGCTTTCCATAACTGCTTTGATATTTGATCTAGGTTGCTCAGGAGCGACGCTAGAGCGACCGGAAGGTTATGGCGTCGTGCTTATGTAACCCATTGTTCAGTCATTAGGATGCTCAGACACTCATGACGGCGTCTGTGGTGCCCAGGCACCCCTAACGGCCGTTTGCATTCACTTACAAGTTATTAGTTTGTGCACTGAACCATGAGGTCGCACACTGAGACCCTCATTTTTATTATATTGTGCAGTGAACCATTAGGTCGGACCCTTTGATGTCATAAACTCTGTCTAACTGACTTGGTTTGGTGTGCAGTGGGGCATGAACGCTCTTATACAAAGTTTGAGCGCTCTTATAGCTCTTAGAACCAACCTATGTATTAATTTCTTAGATATTCTTTGATTAATACAAAATATGTTACAATTTATGGAATAATAAAATGGTATATGATAGAATACTCCCTCTCCCCCGAGAGAATGCGAAACTCCGTCATTTCGCCGAGGGAATGTACAATATATATATATTTTCACCTTATTTGGAGTTATATACTGTTTGTAAGAGGATTTGAAGTAATGGGGAGTGCTTCAAATGCAATTTTTGTGGTAGAGCTTTGTCAGTATAAACAATTTTCTCCTGGGTATAAGTACATTTCCGAGTTTCTATATCTTACCATACCTGAGCTTATTTGCTTATGTAACATCAATTTTGGGTACAATTTTCCATTTCTATGTACAACATACAATTTGGCAAATAGTGTGCGATTTTGGCATTGAATGTTCAATTTAGCGTGCAAATTGAACATAAATGACAATTTTAGTGTGCAAATTTACAATTTCGCGTGTAATTGCGTTCAATTGACAATTTCAGTACGCAAATATATAATTTTTGCATACATTTGGCAATTTAAGTGTGCAAATATATAATTTTCGCGTATATTTGGCAATTTTAGTGTGCAAATATATAATTTCGCGTACATTTGGCAATTTTTAGTGTGCAAATATATAATTTCGCGTGCATTTGGCAATTTTAGTATGCAAATATATAATTTCGCGTGCATTTGGCAATTTTAGTATGCAAATATATAATTTCGCGTGTATTTGGCAATTTTTGGTGTACAAATATATAATTTTTGCGTACATTTGACAGTTTTAGTATGCCAATATATAATTTTGCGTTCAATTGATAGTTTCTGTATGTACATATATAATTTTTGCGTACAGCTTGGATACACCTCGAAATGTTGATTTCTAAAAATCTGACTTCAGTGTATGAATTGGGTACAGACATACAGTATAATGTGCAGCATATAATTCAAATGTAAATTGGATACAACTTACAATCTAGTGTGCAAACATACAATTTTAGTGTGCAAATTGGGTACAAGCGTACAATCTGGTGTGCAAACATACAATTTTAGTGTGCAAATTGGGTACAAACGTACAATCTGGTGTGCAAACATACAATTTTAGTGTGCAAATTGGGTACAAACGTACAATCTAGATTACACTATTCAATTTATGGGATTTGAGACAAATTTTTCCGAGGGCCGGAAAAACAAAGTACTTTATGTACAATAGGCTTGTTTGTCTCTGAGTTACTCATTGATTTTGCTATATGGGTGTATTAATTGGCAATTTCGGCAGTGGGCCGCTGCTTAATTGACTTTTCCCCTAGCCTTTTGAGTATGTGTCCCTGAAAGAGATTTATTTGGTGAGTATCTTAAGTAAACATGTTTTATGTCAACAATTTTCTCAACAATTTTTTTTTTTTTTTTTTTTTCATTCATTTTTCCAACAATTTTCTTGGATACCTAAAGTGTGTTACTTTAAGTAAACCTTGGCATAGTATACAAGTGCTAGTGGGTACAAAAACTGTCTTAGTTATCTACCTGCATTCATGTATATTAATGTTAGATTTGTACAATTTTACAATATGTAATTTGCAATTTCGCAATTTTGCGCGTATATGCGCGCATTAATCATTGATTTTGTGAGAATACCATAGATTTTCATATTATACATCAACAAGTGGCTGTGTATATAATTTTTTTTTTTCTAATACTTTGATAATTTCATTGACAGTGGAGGTGTGTGTCATGTGTGAGATGTGTCATCTCAGTATCTCCTGGTGGTGGACTGGGGGCAGTCTAGGCTGTGGGCAGTCTAGGCTGTTTCCACAGTCACCGGGGAGGGCTGGTGGTTTAGAAAATTAGCAATAGTCTGCATGTTTGACCTTGCGGTCTCCTCCTGTTGTTCGTCAATAATTATATCTGTTGTATTTTCCAGTGCTGTCATGGTCACCGGGCTGGTGCCACAATCATTCTGGAGGAGCATGGAGTAGTACAGTCCTTTGTTTTTAAGGGCTGGTATAGTACTGAACCTAGTGCGCCAAGGTAGGTGTATCACCTGAGGGAGGTGATAAGCAAATTCTCCTCTCTGTGTTGTTATAACTGCTGGTCCATTCCAGGTAAATATAGCCTTAGGTAGTGGGAAGGTTTTAACCACTATATCCTTATAGGTAGGGGCAGCTGCTGATTTAATCTCATCAAATTCATGTGGTATTGGCCTCAAGGGTAGCGCGAAGTTTGAGTCTCCACAATATATTTTAAAATATATTGTGGGGTTTGTGCGCTTGGCCACATTTTTCTTGCCACAGTGTGTCTGTGCAAATTTCTTAAGGTACTTCATTATTCTGTAGGCTGAGTAGATGGTCAGGGTGAATAATATAGCAATTATCAGGGTGTGGGTTTCCTGAATTGTGAGGAAAGGGGTGTGGGTTTCCTCTGTAGGGGTTAATTTGGTAGGATTCTTATCTGGGAGCAATTTGTGTAGGGGCAGCTCGGTGACTAGTCTGAATGCTTTGGCTGTAGGCAGGTAGGCTACAGTCCCTCCTAGTCTGTATAATTTGAGTAGTATGTATACTATAAAAATGTGAGCTGATATCCCTAGGATGAGTGCTAAGCTTTGGAAGATTGGATGCTCTGTAACTCGACGTAGGTATGATTCCTCGTAGCTCGTTTCCATTTCCTTATTAAGGTTGGAGGCATCTTTTAATACTGTTTTAGCAAAGGGCTCTAAATTTAGTTGAGTAATATCATCCATGATTGGATTTTCCTGTAGTTTTTCTAAGGTTCTAGAAAGGTTTACTACTGGGAAATTTGGAAGATTCTCTCTTTCATCTGGTTTGGTTTCAGAAATTTTGTTAAGTGCTGCCATGAATGGTAAATTAATTGTCTTGAGAATGTAATGAAATGATAAGGTTGAGTTACAGGGCAACCTTGTGTTTGGAAGAGAAAATTCTCCTACACTGATCGTGCACCCACAGGGTACACCTATGATTGAGTAGGACTGGGCCTTCCGAGTTTCAGACGTTTTACCATGGCAGTTGATAAAGTAATGGGGTTCATTAGTAGTGACCAGATACTCATCTTCAGAAATGGAAATAGCATGGGTGGTAGGTGCTTGCAGTGGTGAAACTGTAAACTTGCAATGTTCCTTAATCTGTTGAGCCTGGTTAGTAAAAATGGCTACAGGGCATGTAGGCCTGTGTTTATAGATTCTACCATTTACATCTCTGCATACTTTTACTGTAGTACCTTTACATGCCTGCATATCTGCTGAGTCCAATTCGATGAATAATGATTCGTCGTAAGATACTGCTAGAAACTCAGTTGTGGTTTGCAACTTGGTGACTCCTCTGGTGGGGGTCTCCTGTGTGTCTATAGGCATGGGTGATGTAATCATTTGGTATAGTTTGAAGGTTGAGGTGGTAGATTGAATTATAATGTCCAGATGAATATATATATGGTGAGCTGAGTAAGTGTATGAGGTCAGCTTCTGTGAGTAATAGAAATCTAAGTCATTAATTGCGACTTGTGCTCCAGGGTGTGTAATCCTAAGTTTGTTATTAATGTCAATTAAGTATCTAGCAAGGTCTGAGGGTGGTACTATATCAGGGGTTAGGATTCCTGATGATAGCATCCTCAGGGCTGCATTTGTCCTTTGCAGTGATTGAACTGTATTCATTCTTGCTGCTATGATAATTAATGCATCATTTAATACTTGCATTTTTTCCCTTTGAGTTTTCTCGTGCCTTGAATATGAGTCAAGTGACCTGGACATGTTAGAGGCCCACAGGTTGACGGTGTCACCTATGGTGTTGATTGTGCTGTCCAGTACCTTCTTATCTTGGATGTATGCTTTAACAAACTTATCTTGTCTGTCTGTGATCTTTTCAATGAGACTAGCTGCTTCCTGATCTTGTTTAGCAAATTTTCTCAGTATTTCATCTATGTTCTTGAGCTGTCCCATTACTTGGTTTACATCTTCTACTGTGGCTAGACCTAGCACACCGCGAAACAGGGGTGCTAGAAAACCCAGTATGGCCTCTCTTTTGGCCTTGTCCAATGTGTTTATGGGGTTGGATAGGAACAATTTGATGGAGGCTAATGTTTCATTTATCTCCTTGTCTGCAATTTCCAGCAAGGTGTCAAGCTCTTTGGCTTGTTGGATAATTTGACCAGAGGTATGATCTTGTAGAGTAGGAGTGGTCAACTGGAGTATTCTATCCCTTATGGATCCTTGGGTAACGGGTGCCCGAGGTATCTTGTAGGGGATAGCTAACAACAGTGTTGTGGTTGTATGTCCATTGACCAATGGTTGAGGGCTAGGTTTGAATACTACTCCTATGTTTTGTCTCACCACAGGTGTATAACCTGCAGTAAGTGGTTCTATAGTATATAATAACAGCATAGTTAGCAGTATGGGTGAAACTCTCAGTCTCCCCATGGTGCTTGTGTAAAGCAAGTTTGCTGTTTAAAGTCTTGTCAAATTTGTAGTGATTTGGTGCTGGTAAAGTCTAAGTGTATGGTGCAACACTTTAAATGAAGTGGTTCAAACTGTACCTTTGCAAGATTGAGCTGTCTTGGCAATATGTCCGGTGAGTCTATAGAGATTGACCAGTAAATGGTAAGGTCAGGTTGAAGGTGAAGTAGGTGTGTTCTTTATCCTAGTGCAGTCTCTCCTAATGGAGAAGTGGGCTGGCTAATTCCCAAGTGGGGTCCTGTAGACTTGAGTTCCAGACTGCAGCTGGATGAAGACTGATGGTGGGCTATGGTCCACAGTGCTTCTTATGTAGCCTACCCTACCCACATCCATTGTGGGCATGGTATTGTTTCTCTGGAGTAGGTGCACCTAATCTCCAGTGTCTGCTACTGTGGGGGTCTATTGTGTAATCTGTGTACTGGTAACTAGCTCCTCCTGTCATCCAGGACAGTCATTCATGACCGTCTAGACAGTTGTCTGAGGGTAGCTTATAAGGTCAATTGATCTCTATAGACTGCTGTGTTGGCATAGCGCGCTCTTTCATGTGGGGATTAGGCTTTAGACACTCCACTGTGTTACCCTTACTCTTCTTAGACTTCATGTCTGCTTTACTTGGGGGGTCCCAGTCTTTGACCATTTCAGAGGCAATAACCTACTGATATATTTACAAATTTGATTGGCTTTATATACATATAAGTAATTCATTATCAGTCACACATGTCTTATGTGTGGATGAAGAGAATTTGTAATACATTTTGAAAATCTTATGTTCTTTTGGTATCTCAATCTGTTTTTAATTTCTTGAAACTGCACCACACCTAGATGTTTTTCTTAGTATGTGGTGTGCAGGCCTAGGCTTGATAGGGCCTATGCCTGTGGTTTCTCTTGTAAGGGTGATATCATTTTTGTTCCTTACAATTTTGCTGTAGTATTTGGCCTCATGTGGAATAAGCCTGTGTGCAAATTCATTGTTTCTGACAGCCACAACCTTTTTCAGTCTGTCTATGTGCACTGGTCTGGCCACCAATAGATTGGTGTCCAAGTTTTTGAGTTTGGCACTTGTCAAACTAGGTCTGTCTACTACAACATATGGTCCCATAAAAAGGGGTTGAAGTTTCTTACACTCTGTGTTGGTCAGGATTCTTGGTATGTTTAGGTACACCATGTCGGTGACCTTGATTTCCTGTGGTGTAAGTTTCTTATCATATCTATCCTTCCTTTCCTTTTGTAGCTTGGCGACCCTTTCTATAGCTTTCCTCCTAGAGGTATCTTGATTTGTTATCATGTTAGCTACATGGTCTGCTACGGTGGATATGTCTTCCTGTATTCCCAGCCCTAAGTCCATTGGGGTGGCTGGGTTTCTTCCATGGAGTAGGAAGAAAGGGGTGAATCCTGTGGTTTGGGATTCAGTGTTGTTTAATGCAAAGGTTATGGGTTCAATAAATGAATCCCAATTGTTTTGGTGCTTTGAGCAGAATGCTCTGAGCGCTGTGCCTATGCTAGCATTGAATCTCTCTACAAGCCCATTTGATTGTGGCCTGTATGGTGAGGAGAATTTATGTTTGATCTTGAGGTGTTTAGTTAACTTTGTGAACTTTGCACCTGTATAACATGTCCCATTGTCTGTTTGAAGAGTGGCAGGTGTTCCATGATGACAAATTATATTCTTGTAGAACTCTGCTGCTGTTGTTTCAGCTTTTAAGTCAGTAGTAGCCCAAGCTGTTGCATATCTGGTAGCATAATCTATGCAGACCTGTATATGTTTGTTTCCCCTGGCAGTTGTGGGAAGTGGTCCCACCGCGTCTAGGTTTAGGAACTTCATTGGTGAAGTCATGTACTCTCTCACTGTCATTGGTGTTTTGTGTGAGTGTACTTGCCTTTTTGCTGTGAGGCATGTGTGGCAGGTTGAAACATATTTTGTTGTGTCTGCTAGCATAGACTTCCAATATACCCTAGGTCGGAGTGCTGACAGCATCCTACTTGAACCAAGATGGCCGCCAGTAGGTGAGTCATGGAAATACTGTAGTGTACTTGTTACCCATTGCTGTGGTATAACAATTTGAAGTGGTACAGTATTGGTTTTTCTCCAATTTATGGGGCATATATGGACTAATGTACCATTTACCAAGGTGTATGTCTGGCCTTGGTTGATGATTCTATTTCCTTGTGCTTTTGGTGCAGGCAAGGTCCCATCCTCAAGATACTGTATGAGGGGCAATAGGTCCTTGTCTTTCCTTTGTTCCAAGCCAAGGTTTGTACCTGAGATGGATGTGTCGGGAATCTGATCCAGTAGTTGATTTATATCTAGCACATGTTGTTTTATTCTGTCTCTTTCTTTTTCTTTTTCATCGACTATTGGCCTATCTTGTGCCTTTTGTTGGGGTGTGTCACTCTTGTTTTGGTGTGTAGGCTCCTTTGGAGGGCCTATTCTCGCCTTGATGGGAGTGGCAACCTTTTTCTTTAAAGGCACAATTTGCTTTTTGTCATTCTTCTTTGTCTCAGAGTTCTTTGACTTAGTAGATGCAGTGTCTTTTGTGACATTTTTCCTGGCAGGTGGGGTTTTGGTAGGTTTGTTTCCTGTGACCTTTTTCTCATTTAGAATAGTTTGTGATTGTGTGGGGGGTTTTGGTGTGCCCTCCTGAATCATTTCTCTAGTCTTTGAGCGTGTGGTCATAGGACACAAATGGTTTGATGTTTCCTCTCCCTGCATTGATTCAAAGAATCTGACTGATTTGGAAGTTGCTTGAGTAATAGCATATAGTGTGTCTTCTGAATCTTCATCATCTGAGTCAGGTGGGGTGAAGGGTGGCTCCTTTGGAGTTGCCTTCAGCATCTGATTGAGTGATGAGAATTCGATAGGCTCGAAGTCATTATCTGGAAAGAGTTGTGAGTATTCTCTCTCACAGTGGCAAAACACATAGTGTGTAGATTGCTTCAAGATACCCCTAATGGGTGTCTCTGGCCTTTCAATGGTGTTGGGTGGATCATCCCTTTTGAATGGTACTTTCTTTGTTATTTTTGCAAACTTGGTTCTACTGGCTGCTCTAACTCTCCTTGGTGGGGGTGGAGGGTTAGTCATGGGTCCGGAATCTGGGTATTCTCTTCTAGACATAGCATCTGGTGGTGTGTTATCATCACCTTTCACGTGTTGGATGGTGAATGAAAATTGTTGTATGTCTAGAGCCCATCTGGCCCATCTATGTGTGAGTCCTGTATTGGTTAGTAGCGGGATTAGGGCTGCATGGTCTGTGTATAATTGGAAGTGTCTGGTCTCTAGATAGTGTCTGAAGTGTAATACTCCATACACTACTCCCAGTAGTTCTCTCTCTGTGGTATTGTAATTTCTCTCATGTTTGGAGAGGGTTCTACCTGCAAAGGCTACTGGTCTGAGCACTCCTTCATTATCTCTCTGTGAGAGTACAGCTCCTAAACTCACATTGGAAGCATCAGTTGCCAAACTGAACTCTTTCTCATAGTTTGGATATCTGAGAAGAGCATTGGTACAGAGGGCATGCTTTAAAGTTTTAAAAGCATTATCTGCATCCTCTGTCCAGACAAATGCTTTGAGATGTGTCTGTAGATCATACAGTGGTCTAGCAATTTGGGCATAACCTTTGATAAACTTTTTGAAGTATTGGCATAGGCCTGTGAAGGATCGGACATTTTTGACTGATTTTGGTGTTGGGAAGGTTTTGATTGATTCCACCTTTGTGGGAGATGGTTGCAGTCCCTTGGGTGTGACTCTCATTCCCAAGAAGTCTATTCTGTCTATGAAGTATTCACATTTTGATTTCTTCAGTTTGAGTTTACCAACTCTTAAGCTGTTGAACACATCTTCCAGGTCATGGAAGTGTTGTTCGATTGATGGTGATAATACCAATATGTCATCTAGGTATGGTAGGGCACATTTGTATTTGAGTTTGTTCAGAATTAATGTGACTAGATGGCAGAATCCCGCAGGTGCGGTCGCTAAACCCATCGGCATCCTTTCATAGACATATTTTTTGTCATTTGCTATGAATGCGGTTTTATGCTGATCCTCCTGTCTTATAGGAATTTGAAAAAATCCCTGTTGGGCATCTAGCTTACTGAATACTCTTGGTCTGAGTGACCCTATCATGTCTAGAGTGTCATCGGCCCGGGGTGTAGATAAGGCTTGATTTATCGTGTTTTGGTTCAAATAACGAAAATCTGTGACGAGCCTATGGCCTCCCGATGATTTTTGTACTAAAAAGGATCTGGAAGCCCAGGGGCCTTCAGCACATTCTCTCAGAATGCCCTGTTGTACTAGCCTTTCACACTCTTCCCCTATTGCGGCCTGTTTTTCTGGTGTTTGTCTATATGGTAGGAAATGACATGGTACTGCCTCAGGTTTCACATGTATTGAGTGGGTATACAGGTGTGTAGCACCAATGTCTCCATCTTTTCCTACAAATATATCATCATACTTGGTCAGCAGTGATTCTAATCTGTCATGCTGACCTTTGGATGTGAGCACAGATTTTGGTGGAACATTCTCTTCCAATTCTGGCTCGAGGTCATGTGCCTCACTATGTATAGCAGCTATTTCAGAGAGTCTGATTGAGTTGGGTTCAGGGTCAGCGTATGTGGACTCACAGTCTGAGTCTGTGTCACTGAATTGAGTTACATCCTCAGGCCGTATGGCTGAGATGGATTGATCAGTGTGTGGGGTAGTGTCTGACACCTGTTGAGGTTTTTCTAAATCAGATTCCTTGACTTCCTGAAATAGAGCTATGATGGCACCCTTTTTGATTTTATGTGGGCGCCTGCTGGTGTTGAGTAACACTAGGGGATGTTTGTTATTTTCCCTGGGGGTTACTGCTGCCCTTTGAACTAGATATGGGGCATTGTTATTTCTTTGGAGGTTATCTACTACTCCAGTTTTGCCTTGCAGTGATTGAGTAGATGTGACCTTACCCAATACTGCAAGTTCAGAAAATGGAGGGATGGTAAAATCCCTCACTGCCCTAACGGGTTTGAGAATTTGTTCAGGATCAACATTAAATTCAATTTGAGATTTTGTAGTGCTTAAGAAATCTGTGCCGAGTACAACGGGCTGTGTGAGGTTGGGAATTACAGCAAATTGGTATTGGAATCTGACACCTTGGATTCTAAAGTTCAGCATAGCTGAATGTCTAACATGACACACCGATCCATCTGCCAAATGGATGTTGATTTTAGATTTCCTCAGTTGGATATGGAATCTCTTTTGGAGATCCATGAGGAATGATTGTCTGACACAGGTGATAGTAGCACCTGTATCAACCAAACATTGTACATCTGAAACATCATATAGATTTGCATTGATACAGCCATTTTGAAGAAGTACAATAGAAAGCTTGGTACTCTCACCTGTATCCTTTGATGATGAATCTGGTGGGGTGATGTGTATCACTGATGGACGTCTCTGTCTGTTAGATGGTAGATTGGCACTAGCAATTGTCTCTGGTTGGATCCTTGTTGATTCTGATTGGTTGTTTGTTTTTGGGGTGTCACAGTGCACTGGCCCATCGGCACTGTGACATCCTAGTTTTCCTGGTTCTGTGGGGTGGTTGAAATGGTTGCGACCAGGAGCTTGGAGAGTTGATCCATCACTTGAGGTATTGTTTGGGGGTTACTGTGTTGGTTCCCCTGGTAGCCTCTTGTGTTAGGTTTGTGATCCTCCTGATGTGGGTTGAAACCCTGGTTATATTGACCAGAGTTGCTGTATTGCCCAGAGTTATTTGAACCCTGGTTGCTGTAGGATCCAGAGTTGTTGGATCCCTGTTTGTTGTAGGCACCATTGTTGTTATTGTAGGATCCACTGTTGTAGTTTCTATGTGGACTATGGCTTCTACTGTTGGATCCTTGATTATAGGATCCGGAGTTGTTTGAACCCTGGCTGTTGTTGTAGGAACCATTGTTGTTGTAGGATCCAGAGTCGTAGTTCCTATGTGGACTATGGCTCCTACTGTTGGATCCCTGATTATTATAGGATCTGCCATTACTTGGGGTTCTGTCTCTCCTATCACTGTATGAAGAGTTACCATTGTTGGAGTTGGAAGAGCTGTTGTCTTTCCTACTGTTGTGACCCCCCCGGTTGTTGCTGTTGCCCCCCCTACCTCTACCTCTATTGGATTGGTAGTTGGGGTCATAGTTATTTCCTCTATATCTACCGGTAGGGTCTTTGGATATAGCCTTAGCTTCCTGTTGCCTTACATTGGCACTAGACATTAGGTTAACATCTTCATCTGAACTAGTGGTGATTTCCTGGACCTTTTTCTTAGTAGGCTGTGGGTTAGACTCTGCATCCCTTGTTTTCCTAGATCTTTCTTGGGTCTCAACCTCTAAGGCTAGGTCTAGGGCTTGGTTAAAAGAGTCTATTTTCTTGTTCTCAAGAGCTACAGAGATCCAGGGCCTCATGCCTTGGATGAATGTTTTAAATAAGGTGTCGTCCTTTAGGCATTGGGCATTACACGCTTTTCTGAGATACATTGCATAATCAGATACAGGTTCATCTATCTCTTGTGCACGGAGTGCAGTCCTGGAGATAATATTGTCTTGAGTAGCAAAATACTCTTTTAGTTCATGTACTACATTGGACCATGTCGACTTATCAGGTGTGGCACTCTCCTTGAAGGTTTCAAACCAAGCCAATGCTTGTCCTTCAAGGTACTTGGGTAAATATGTTACCATGGTGTCACTGTCTGTTAATTTGTACCTGTCCTTCAGATACTCTGGGAATTTGTGATCAATAAATAGTGCTGTTGACATGAGTGGTGATGGGTGAGAAAAAGTTTTGGGTTTGGTTACCTCGTGTTGCCTGATCTTCCTGTCGTCGTGTTGTTGTCTGTCTAGGATCCTGGTCATGTTGGACATCATGGAGATCATGACATCCTCCTTGGATCCAGAGGCGGATGGTGTGACAATAGGTGTGGTGGTGGGTGTGGGAGGCTGTGAGGTCTGGGATGATACCATCTTCATGAGATCTGCGATCTGTTGTTGTGCCTGTTCTAGGGCCTTCCGATGGTCATCCAATTGTTGACTGAGGATCCTCTCCCTTTCCTTTGAGGCAAGGGCATGAGCATCTTGTTGGGCTCTGTTTGCTTCTAGGGCAGTAACTGCATCTTGGATGGTCTTCTCATAGGCCCTTATCTTCTCAGCCGCCTGATTGGGTTGAGGACCTTCATCAGCGTCGGCCATGGTGGAAGGTGTGGGATCACTGGTGTGTTGTAGGTATCACTGACATGTTGGAGATCACACTGGTATGTGGGAGATCTCACTGGTATGTGGGAGATCTCACTGATATGTGGGAGATCTCACTGTCGTGTGGGAGATCTCATTGATGTATGGGAGACCTCACTGACGTGTGGGAGATCTTATTGATGTGTGGGGGATCTCACTGGTGTGTGGGAGATCTCATTGATGTGTGAGAGATCTCATTGATGTGTGGGAGATCTCACTGATGTGTGGGAGATCTCGCTGATGTGTGGGAGATCTCATTGATGTGTGGGAGATCTCACTGATGTGTGGGAGATCTCACTGATGTGTGGGAGATCTCATTGATGTGTGGGGGATCTCATTGATATGTGGGAGATCTCACTGATATGTGGGGAGATCTCACTGTCGTGTGGGAGATCTCATTGATATGTGGGAGATCTCACTGATATGTGGGGAGATCTCACTGTTGTGTGGGAGATCTCATTGATATGTGGGAGATCTCGTTGATGTGTGGGAGATCTCACTGATATGTGGGAGATCTCATTGATGTGTGGGGGATCTCACTGGTGTGTGGGAGATCTCATTGATGTGTGAGAGATCTCATTGATATGTGGGAGATCTCACTGATATGTGGGGAGATCTCACTGTCGTGTGGGAGATCTCATTGATATGTGGGAGATCTCGTTGATGTGTGGGAGATCTCACTGATATGTGGGAGATCTCATTGATGTGTGGGGGATCTCACTGGTGTGTGGGAGATCTCATTGATGTGTGGGAGATCTCATTGATGTGAGGGAGATCTCACTGATGTGTGGGAGATCTCACTGATGTGTGGGAGATCTCACTGATGTGTGGGAGACCTCACTGACGTGTGGGAGACCTCACTGACGTGTGGGAGACCTCACTGACGTGTGGGAGACCTCACTGACGTGTGGGAGACCTCACTGACGTTTGGGAGACCTCACTGACGTTTGGGAGACCTCTCTGACGTGTGGGAGACCTCACTGACATGTGGGAGACCTCACTGACGTGTGGGAGACCTCACTGACGTGTGGGAGACCTCCATGACGTGTGGGAGACCTCACTGACGTGTGGGAGACCTCACTGACGTTTGGGAGACCTTACTGACGTTTGGGAGACCTCTCTGACGTGTGGGAGACCACACTGACGTGTGGGAGACCTCACTGACGTGTGGGAGACCTCACTGACGTGTGGGAGATCTCACTGACGTGTGGGAGACCTCACTGACGTGTGGGAGACCTCACTGACGTGTGGGAGATCTCACTGGTGACCTTGGTGGGTATGGTGTCAAGGTCAAGGTCACTGGGTGGGTGGAGTGGGTCTTACTGTGTGTATGATTGTTCTTAGTTGCGTTACCAGCTTTAATTTTTATGAGCCTGTGAGAGATGGGATCTTAGTAGGATGTTCTCCACCACTTTGTCATACTAGTAATTGGCATGATCAAGTTGTCATATGAGAAATATCATAAGACTAGTGGTATATAGTGTAATTATCTCAAGGCTCTTATAAATAGTGTTATTTCCAGTTGTCACTGGTTTATTCAGCTTTAGGCAACATGTAAGAAATATCAATCATACGGTAGTTAGTATGTAGGTAATTTGTACATACAGTAAACATACAGTAATTTATAAAGTACAATGTTCAGTTCCACTCCACCTGTGAGGTATTAATAATACAGTGTCCAGCATACTTCTAGGTGGGTTCCCACACCTAGCTCCTGACCTGCTGCTTAGAGGAATAATGTAATAATGGATAACTTTACCCTCTGGTGGAAGTCTTGAAGAAGATAGCCTCTGGCCACTAATGGTAGGAAACCAATGCCTGTCTAGCATAGTTTCACCATAGTGCAGTGGTATAGCAGGTAGCAGGAGATGACTGGAGATGTTACCTCTAGAGCGGTTCTTGGTGATGTGTCTTCCTGGAGGTGCAGACAGGCTATTTGTAGCAAATCTTGGAAAAGCACCTCCAGACTGACTGGAGCCAGCAGCATCTGCCTAACTCTACAATTGTTTGAGGGGACTCTTTCAAGTGTCACAGGGGGACAAAGGACCCCCATGGGCGCCGCTGTGTCCCCCATTGTCTTGGTCGGTTCTGCAACTTCAGACCCTCATAACTCGGTTGTTTATGCGTTTATAACCGCCATTTTGCGCATGCGCGGAGTTGAATATGCCAAGTTTAAACTGCCCGCTGGATAGGCGCGTAACTCGCGCCGGTTTGTCTGTAGTGCACTCGGAGGTCGATTCAGTCTCCATGACGTAACTTCCTTAATAATGGGAGTTCCGCCTTGATCTTGGGCTCATTTTGACCGTCTAATTATGGGCTTTCCATAACTGCTTTGATATTTGATCTAGGTCGCTCAGGAGCGACGCTAGAGCGACCGGAAGGTTATGGCGTCGTGCTTATGTAACCCATTGTTCAGTCATTAGGATGCTCAGACACTCATGACGGCGTCTGTGGTGCCCAGGCACCCCTAACGGCCGTTTGCATTCACTTACAAGTTATTAGTTTGTGCACTGAACCATGAGGTCGCACACTGAGACCCTCATTTTTATTATATTGTGCAGTGAACCATTAGGTCGGACCCTTTGATGTCATAAACTCTGTCTAACTGACTTGGTTTGGTGTGCAGTGGGGCATGAACGCTCTTATACAAAGTTTGAGCGCTCTTATAGCTCTTAGAACCAACCTATGTATTAATTTCTTAGATATTCTTTGATTAATACAAAATATGTTACAATTTATGGAATAATAAAATGGTATATGATAATCCCTTAAGTAGTAGTCAACAACTACTAGGTAGTTTGTTCCAACATGATAACAGAAGTCAGCAGCAATTCGAGACCAAGGACGGTCGGGGAACTCAGTTCCTTTCATTGGCTCGATTCTTTCTCTCCTGTACTACTGGCCCAGCCCTCGGACCTCGGGCCTTGGGTCTCCAGACAGAGACGCACCGTCGCCCTTTGTTATAACAACCAATTAACCTGTTTTTATAGTTTGCACCAACATGATTAAATGGATATGAATGATAGCTAATAAGAAAATGTTGGGCAAAATTGTGGTTGCAATCATTAACAAGTACTATTACTTGGTGGAGAATTGTGAACTTACACGTCGCGAAAAAAAATCGTGTTGTGTTGTGAAATTTTACATTGTGTTGGCGAATACCCCAAAAAAAGGAATTGCGCCGCCCCTCAGGAATAGGTTGAAAAAAAATGACCCCCCCTCTCACAATAGGCTGAAAAGAAATGACCCCCCCCTCTGAATACCCCTAAAAATTTTGACCCCCCCCTCATTTGCTCACCCCCCCCTGCCATAAATAATGAACGCTCCCTAAGGCTTCTTTATATTTCATATTTTGCAAAAGAGCTTGTTTTCCTGCAGGAAATCAAGAATCTCCTTGTTTCCAGTGCTGTGGAAAACACTGTTCATTGTCGTTGGATTTTTCTTGGTTGCCTGACAATGTAGCATGAGATGTTCCACACTCAGGTGAGTGTTGCATGCCTGACATACAGGTGCCACTTCACCTTTCAGAAGGTGACTGTGTGTCAGTTTGGTGTGACCAGTCCTTAGACGGGTCAGTTTCACCTGTTCCAATCTTGTCAGGTTTTCTTCTGTAAAACTTTTGCCGACTGTTGGTCGGATGGTTCGCAGCTTGCTGGCATTCACAGTGTTCCATCTGCGCTGCCATTTTTCCTGAACATGGACTTTTGCCATGGGTAGGACATCTGTGTATGGCATTTGGTCGGCCCCTACAGGCCTCCTCAGAGCACTTTTTGCAGCAGTGTCTGCAGCCTCATTTCCTTCGATTCCTATGTGGCTTGGCACCCAACACATAACCACATCTTTACTTTTTGTCTTGTTTTCTGTGTACACTTCCCGGATGGCTCGGATTACAGCATTTTTTGGATATAGGTCACGTATGGCTTCTAGACATGGGTGGGAGTCTGAAAAGATGACAAATTTCTTCATCATCGAGACCTTGATCCATTTCAATGCCTGCAATAAAGCGTTTCCTTCTGCAGTGAAGATACTACTTTGTTTGTGGAGTGCCTTCTTCAGGTTACCAAAAGGTGTGCGGACAGCGAATCCAACACGGCTGCCATCTTTGGAACCATCAGTGAAAATGGCTTGGTGGTCATTGTACCTCCCCCTGAGTGCCCTGTATTCTTTCTCAAATACATGATCAGGGGTTTCACTTTTCTTATTCTTGTCAAGATCAAGGTTCACCTTTGGTGTCTCTTGCTCCCATGGAGGGGTCTTAGGGGGTTCGTCTGTCAGAATCCGTTTCATCGGAATCCTAGCCTCTTGGATCAGTGCTTTAGCTTTCACAGCCATTGGTTTGATGGCATTTGGTTTTCCTCTATAAACATTGTTTTTGTTGTTGAAAATCAACTTGTGAGCTGGATTTGATGGATCAGCCCGCACACGTATTGTATACTGTAGTGTGAGCTTCTCCCGGCGCAAGTCCAACGGTGGAATACCTGCCTCCACATGGAGGCTAGATGCCGGTGTTGTCCTAAATGCACCAAGACATAGTCGGGGTCCCTGATTTTGGATGGGTTTCAAACCATCCAAATAGGACTTTGGGGCAGAGGCATAGACCATCGACCCGTAGTCCAGACGTGACTGAATGTACATCTTGTACAGGGTCAGTAGAGTCTCTTTGTCACATCCCCAATCTGGATGACTGAGGACCTTTAACAGGTTCATTGCTTTTTGGCATTTCCTTCTCAGGTATTCCACATGCGGCTTGAAGGACAGGATCCTGTCAAACACCAATCCGAGGAATTTTATTTCTTTCTCGACCGTGAGGCGTTGCTCATAAAGAGTCAGGTGTGGTTCTTCATTACATCCCCGTCTTCGACAGAAATGTACTGCACAGGTCTTGCTCTCTGAGAACTTGAACCCATTTGTGTAGCTCCATTCCTCCAGTCTAGTCAGTGTCTGCTGGAGGCGGCGTTCTATTGTGGGCATGTGCCTTCCTTTGAAGCAGATGACAAAATCATCTACGTAGAGGCAGCACTGTACATTGTCGTGTAGTTGTTTGGTGATACTGTTGATCTTAATGCAGAACAAGGTTACAGAAAGGATGCAGCCTTGGGGCACACCCATTTCCTGATCCACTTTCTCTGACAAAACCGATCCTAGGTGAACATTGAAAGTCCTGTCCGACAGGAAGTTCTGAATGAACCCTGTCAACCTGCCCTTTAGTCCCATGTCATGGATATCTTGCAATATTCCATGCCTCCATGTGGTATCGTAGGCTTTCTCAAGGTCAAAGAAGACCCCAACAACATGTTCGTTGTTTGTGAACCCGTCTCGGACCCAGCTCTCCAGGCTCACCAGGTGGTCTGTAGTGCTGCGTCCTCGGCGGAATCCTAATTGGTGAACTGTTAGCTTCCCCGTGGATTCAAGGAAGAAGACAAGCCTGTTATTCACCAACCTTTCCATGGTCTTTGCCAGACAACTAGTCATGGCTATAGGTCGATAGCTTGAGGCCAGAGTTGGGTTTTTCCCTGGTTTGGGAATTGCAACTACTATGGCCTCTGACCATGATGGTGGAAAGTTTTCTGTGACCCAGATGTCATTGTACACGTCTAGAAGAAGCTCCATGGTTTCCTCAGGTAAATGTTTGAGCATCTGGTAGTGGATGTCGTCTGGTCCAGGACAAGAATCTTTAGCCTGGCCCAGAGCATATTTCAACTCCTCCATGGTGAAAGGCTTGTTGTAGCTTTCCTTATTGTTTGAGGTGAAATTGAATTTCTTCCTCTCAGTTCTGGTTTTATGCTCAAGGAATTTCTCTGAGCAATTGGTGCTCGAAGACACCTGACTGAAATGTTCTGCCAGGGTTTCTGAGATCTCTTTGCTCGACTCAACTTTCTGTGCTCCTTTTTGCAGATGGTGCACAGTTGGAGGAGGATTTCCATTGAGCTTCCTTACTTCTTGGAACACCTTACGCAGGGGAGTGGATTTTCTAAGCGAACCCACATACCTACGGAACGATTCCCGTTTCTCTTTCTTGAATGTTTGTCTGGCGTTAGCCCTTGCATTCAAGTATTTATGCAAATTTTCTGTTGTGATGGTATTGTTCAACTTGCGATATGACTTCCTTCGTTCTCTCCTTGCCTCATAGCACTGCTCATTGAACCAAGGGCATTTTTGTCTCTTTTTGGTGATGGAGGATTTACCAATGCACATGGCACTCACTTCCCTTAGGGTGTGTGCAAAGTACTCAGCAGGATGGTCCTCCTTTTCCTTGATGAGTGGCCATGATCGAAAAGATTGCCTGCAATTCTCTTGGTAGTCCTCCCAGTCTGCTTTCGAGATATTCCATCTAGGTGGAGGGACAGTGTCAGAGTTCTTCTTCTGAGTCTGAATGATGATGGGAAAGTGATCACTTCCACAGAGGTCATGATGCACCCTTCAGTCAAAATCAGCAAAGACAGAAGCGTCACTCATGGTCAAATCAATGGAGGAGAATGTACCTGATGCTGGATGATGGTATGTTGCTTCCTTCTTGTTGAAGAGGCACAGCGACTTCCGGTCAATGATTCTCTCCACCATTCTCCCCTTACCATCTGTTCTGCTGTCTCCCCAGACTGCACTGTGGGCATTAAAATCGCCCATCAGGATGAACGGGGTGGCAACTGGTTGATGACTGCTGTCAAATCAGTTTGTGACACTCTCTCATCAGGTGGTAGATAGAGGGAGCAAAGTGTCACTGGTGTGTTGATTGTCACACGAGCTGCAACAGCTTGCAGGTTTGTAGCCAGTGGTATCTCTTCTTGTGGGTGTTCAGGGGCTAGAAAGAGTGCTACACCTCCCTTAGGGTTTTCACCCCCTGGGATGTTGACGTACCCTTTATAGCCTTTTAATGTGATTTTTTCTGGTTTCAATGATTTGATTTCTTGCAGGGCGAGTGCCATTGGGTTGAAGTCTTTGCATAACCATTGCAGGGACTCCAGACTGGCACTAAAGCCTCTGCAGTTCCATTGAATGATGTTATATTTAAGATCCATTTTCATCTAGAAGTTCATACCTGTTTGAGGTATGTACTGTCTTCTTCTTTGTTAATGTCACCATCTGACTTTTTCTTCTGTTACCCGACCTAGTGTGCAGAGGGCTAGGTTCAGGGCTTTTCCCATTCTTGTGGTTTCTTGTTTTGAAGTCCCTGTTTATCTTTACAGCCTCCTTCCTCTCAGGGCTGGAGATGGCCTCTGCATAGGAGGAATTTGGTGAAGGTGACCTTGCAGAGGAGCTGAATTCGTTCTCTTTCACTGGTGTTGTTTTGGTTAGGATCTTTCCAGGTGAAGAAGAGATTTCATTTGAATCCATTACAGGGTAGTCTTCCTCCTCATTTACCTTTTCTTTGTTCTTTCTTTCTTCCTCTTCCCTCTTTTGCTCCCTGCGATGATTGCTCTTGGCAGCTTCAATCGAGGATTTCCCCTTCGGAGCTCTTTTGCTTCCTTTCCCTTTCCTCTCTCTCCGAGATGGAATTGGGATACGGGAGGGGGAAGGATGCGATTTCTTATTACTGGTGGGATGGGGATAGAGGATTTTTCCCCCCTCATTTTCGTTGCCTGTTTGTCAGGCGACTGCTTTCGTCTCCTTTGATGCCACTACCTTAGCATAGGTCTTCTTACCTGATGCTGCTTTTATGATTTTCCGAGCTTCAGGAAAAGGGACCTTATACATAGCGCTATATCTTTGAATGTCTTGCTCTTCCTTATATTTTGGGCATTTGCGTGAGAAGGCTGGATGGTCACCTCCACAGTTCACACAAGATGCTTTCTCAGGACATCGATGGTTTTGACCTTTTTCTTTACTGCATTTGCCACAGATAGTCTTGCCTCTGCAAGACTTACCTGAATGCCCATACCTGTGGCAGTTGTAACACCTAAGGGGGGATGGTATATAGGTGTCCACCTTGACTATATGATACACACACCTCAGGGTTTTGGGTGGCGTAGGTCTGTCAAATGACAGAACATAGGTTGATGTTTCTACCAGGGTGCCATCGTTCCTTTTGAACTTTATTTGGAAGACGTCTGTGATGCCTTCCTCCTTGAGCCCCTCTTTAATTTCTTCCACTGAAGTTCCCTTTAAGTCACTCCAGTGGATGACCCCCTTGGAATAATTGAGGGTCCTGTGTGGAGAGACCCGAACTTCTGTGTTTACAAAGGTGGTCACTCTCAAAAGGCTTTCAGCCTGTCTTTGTGATTGAACCTCTAATAAGAGTGTTCCATTTTTGTTTTTGTTCACTTTAACTTCTCCAACAGTGTTGGTCAATACTTTATGAATGGCAAAGGGAGACATCCTCGCCAATGATTCATCTTTGTTTTTGGCCTCGACCACAAGGAATCTTGGCCAGTTGTGCTCATTATAGCTCTTTTCTGTGGTTGTTCCAGTAGCTGACTTCTCGATTCCAGACTGGTTCCCTTCTGGAGATCACAGTCCTTTTTCAGGGAGACGACCGATCCCGGATTCGAAGTTGAGTATTCTGTCAAATATCAGCCCCAGGAACTTCACTTCTTCTTTGACTTCGAGTGCCGTTTTCTGGAGGTGGAGCGTTGGTTTTTCTCTACATCCTCTTCTGCGACAGAAGTGGACACAGGTGGTTTTGGTCTGTGAGAACTTGAAGCTGTTTTGGCAGCTCCAGGTTCCAAGGTGGTTCAGGGCCTATTGAAGCTTTCTTTCAATAGTTTGAATATGCCTCGATCTGTAGCAAATGACAAAGTCATCCACATACAAAGAGCAATTGATGTCATTTTGTAAGTTTTTGGTTATTTCATTAATCTTTATGCCAAACAGGGTCACAGAGAGGACACAGCCCTGGGGGACACCCATTTCTTGTTCTACTCTGTCTGAGAGAGTAGTGCCAAGGCGTACACTGAATACTCTGTTGGCAAGAAATTTTGATACAAACATGGGAAGCCTTTTATGGGAAAGATGAGAAGTAGACCCTTTTAAGTGGGCTAGTAAAGCCCGGCTTTAAGTGATGACTGGGAGTCTGGGAGGATCAGATGGTCTTTTGCCTCTGAGGTTTCTACATGGTCTTGTGCAAGGTAGAGGGCATGCAACTCTGCCGAGTAGATAGATGCTTCATCTGGAAGACGTTCTTTGTAAGAGTCTAAGCCTTTTACAGCTGCTGAGGCTATCTTGTTTGCCATATGAGATCCATCAGTGAAGATGGTCTCATAGTCCTTATAATCGTCATGCAGTTTGTTGAAAGCTGCCTGGTAAGCAGAGCTTGATGTTTTTCCTTTTCTGTGTGGGACTAAGCTGAGGATGATTTCCAGTGTCTATGGTGGTCTCTCTGCAATGGTCAGCTCCATGACTTCATTCAGATCAATGCTTGCTTCTTCCAGTGATTTTGTAACTCTCACTCCAAATGGAGCAAGAAACCACTTTCTCTTGCGGTTATATTCCTCCTGATGTGCAGGTGTTTTGAGGAGCGTTGTTGCAGGGTTGTTAGTGTTTGCTGCAGTTCGAATTGCATATTGCAGAGATAGTTTTTCTTGCCTCAAGAGGAGTGGCAGTTCGTTGGCCTCTACTTCAAGGCTTTTGATGCGAGATGTCCTGAAGGCTCCCAGGCAGATTCTGAAGGAGGGGTGGTTGGAGGAGGAGACGGTTGAGTATGTGGCCTTTACAGAAGGGATGACATGTCCGGTGTGTAAACCGAAAGGTATTATAGACAATAAGTTCACAAGAGCAGACTCCTAGCTGCGCCACTGGCGAGAGGCACACAAAGAGAAGATAGTAGTTTTTTTGTGCCCTTAGTGTGGGTATGAGACTAAAAGAGCGTAGGATGTGAATTCCCACTTGTTACACACTCATGGAAAGGGAAACACTGAGGACCCCATTGTGCAAAAGCATTGAAACACCACCTATGAGAGGAAAGTCATATCCAACCCGGACTTCGTAAAACCTGGGGCTTTGTGATCGAAAGCACCAAAAAGGAAAGTGGAAGTGAAGAAAACCGAGTCCAAGAAACCTCGCCCTGATTGTAAATGTATTGACTTAACAAAAGAAGTAGCTGAGAAAAATGCATGAATCAGTGAACTCGAGGATAGGGTTCACTCCAACGTCAGAAGTAGAGAAAGACCATGACCTCTGTACCAATAACCAGGGATGAGCTGGTAAAGTCCGGAGCTGAATCAAAAATCACCACTTGGATGACAGTCTTCAAGGAAGGAAACCTAAGAATTCTGGAAATCGAGATTTTTGTTTGTTTAGTTTTACGTCCGGGGGCCATCGATTGATTGATTGATTGATTTGTGTTTTACAGCACTTTAGCGGCACTAAGTGGCTATCCCGTGCTTCAAAGGTTGATAATTTAACAGAGGAATGTGTCAGTGCCCACGCATATGTGCAAAATGTGGGATGGGATAGGAAAGAGGAGATATAGACCCTTTTAAGTGGGCTAGGGAAGCCCACGGGGGCCATCGAGGAACTCATTCAAGGGCTCTCAGACATCAAGTCCTTTCTTTTCTTTTTGGACAGGTATTTATATGCTGCTTGTCCCACACAACAGTGTCCGAATCTATGAATGACCGAAACTATGAGATGAATGACCGAATCTATGAGGAGGGGTGAGGGGGAAAACCGCTACCGGGGCTTCTTTCCCCTACTCTTTTCAAAGGATAGCAAGTGTTCTTTTATTTGCCTGGTCTCATAGGCAGGACCAGACACACTATGGCGTTTGATCACTCAGACATGTTTCACTGAGGGGGAATCCCATGGCAAAAGACAGGCATGTAGACCCGGGCCCTCGCATATGGACACCAGCTGCCCACATGCTCACCCCAAGCCACAAGAAACCCCAGCTTTGTCGCCTTTTACGAATCTGGTATGCCCAATGTCAGTATGGAAGGAGATTTCTCCTTGTGGACTCCCAATGAAGTTATTCTGCTCCTCCATGCCCTCACATGAAGGTCCCTACTCCACAGGGGGGGGGAAATCGAGAAGAACAAACGTCACTAAGCAGACAAAATCATTGCCGAGAGGGAGAAAGAATTGGCTAAACTTAAATCACAGAAAACAGTCCCTGAGGTCTAGGATTCACCACTCAGTAGGTGGGGTTTGGTTTGGTTTGGCTGATTTTACGTCCACTAATAGTACTTAAAAGTTAGCAGACATTTCTGTGGTTCACAGACATAAAGTCCTTTCTTTTCTTTTTGGACAGGTTTTTAAAAGCTGCTTGTCCAAACAGCTAGACAGGTATTTTTTATGCTGCTTGCCCAACACAGCAGTGACCGAATCTATGAATGACCGAATCTATGAGATGAATGACCGCATCTATGAGGAGGGTTGAGGGGGAAACCGCTACTGGGGCTTCATTCCCCTACTCTTTTCGAAGGATAGCAATATTGATTGATTGATTGATTTGTTTAACGTCCTAAGGCCGTAGGCCTCATGGGACTGCCTCATTGGTTATCAGACATTTAGTCCATTCTTTTCTCAAACTTAATTTGCGCGTGTGTGTGCGTGTGAATGTGAGTGTGCGCGTGCGTGTGTTTGGGAGTCTGCTTGTAGCAGTGGGACACGGCTCATAGCAGTGAGACACTGCTCGTGGCTCAAGGCCCCTCTTTATCGTGCTGCCTCACCCAGACGCTGTGCCGCAGACTGTTGACACATCATCTGACCGGTCCATTATCCTGACACCGGCCAGACAGTCGTGGTTCTATACCAATCAGGCCAGCTTACCACGGACTGAAGGATAGCAAGTGTTCTTTTATTTGCCTGGTCTCATAGGCAGGGCCAGACAAACCACGGCCTTTGGTCACTCAGACGTGGTTCACTGAGGGGGAATCCCATGGCAAGAGGAAAGCATGTAGGCCAGGGCCCGCACATATGGACACCAGCTGCCTACATGCTCACCCCATGCCACAAGAAACCTCAAGTTTGTTGCCTTTTACAAATCTGGTATGCCCACTGGTAGAATGGAAGATTTTTGTTTGTTTGTTTAGTTTTACTTCCGGGGGCCATCAACGAACTCAGACATTCAAAAATTTTAAACTATTCAATAGTAATGGTAGGCTGCGGGCCTACCTCGGGTTTGCGCATATGAGTGCATGGGTGTGTGTGTGAGTAATAGATGTTTAACGCCATTTTGACAGCTGAGGTCATATTCATGGTGAGAACTACATTACACAATTACACAGAGGAATGTAGCGGTGCCTGCGCATATGTGCACCACATACATCCGAGGGGATAGGAAAGAGGAAATATAGACCCTTTTAAGTGGGTATGGGTGTGTGTGCGCATATATTTATGAGTCTGCTTGAGATATGGCCAACGTTTTTCTCCAGTCCACTGTTGGCATTATGTTACATTTTTCCCCATTCTGTTTTCTCCAACTTTTGCCTTCCGGTGACCAACTCGATGGCTTAATTCTCGGTGGGTTTCTTGGCGAAGCTGCTATCCCACCGCGAGGTGACCAGTCATGAACTCGACGGTCTTTATCATATTTTACCCGAACTTTTACGATGTTACCTGAACATAAGACAATGATAGCGGCCTAGACTGGCCCGTAGCCTATCAGGTTTTGAATTTAGATTTTTTGTGATTGACCATGGCACCAACTTGGTGTGCAGCACTTGGTGTCCACCGAACCCTCTGAAGTGAAGGATTGACTTTGACTACTTGTCTTGCTAAGATTACTAGCACTTCCAGTAGATTTATTAACAATCTTTTTATTCCAGGATAAGCTGTTACTTAGTATATCTATTTATATCAATGCAGGCTGTCTCCAGCTTGTTGTAATTAATTCTACCAGTGACATTTACTCTTGTTATAGACTTGTAGTGTAAATAATATTGTTGGCCTAGGTTGACATGTAAATATAGTGATAGGCCTATATCTATGGATAAATGTTTCTTTGGCGCCGATGTTCCTGCTGCTGTGATGTGACATTGTGTTGTCGGATATGTGATACAACCCTTCACAGTACAGAATTACTACTTGAAGATATTTATCTATTTATTCTGACCAGTTAGACCTTAGGTAGTGAATAAATCACTCCGACATTGTTGAACTTTAAATCACTTGTCTGGTATTTATTTCACTAGATATATCCCTGGTAAAATATAAATATTTAACTGTCACATTGAGGATCCAATACTTAGAGACATCAATCGAACCTACAAGCTATTATGAGATACAGATAATATTAATAATTCTCCTTCGACCCTTGGTGTGCCACAGGTAATGATAAATTAAAAGAGTGAGTGAGTGAGTAATAGATGTTTAACGCCATTTCGACAGCTAAGGTCATATTCATGGCGAGAACTACTTACACAATTTCACAGGGGAATGTGTTGGTGCCCGCACATATGTGCACCACACACATCCTGAGGGGATAGAAAAGAGGAGAAATAGACCCTTTTAAGTGGGCTAGGGAGGCCCTGTAAATTAAAAGAAGTTGAGTGATAGAAAAGCGTTCTTATAAAGGGGTTTACCCAAGCCTTTTCAAAAAGACCCCCCCCCCAAAAAAAAATATTAAAAAGAAAAAAAGCACTTTTTGCCAAGTGGAATGATTAAATTTATACAACTCACACCATTGATACTCTAGCTCAGTTGGATATATTTCTACCATTTTCCCTTGTAGATAACCTGATGCAGCATGCTGAGGAGTTTGAGGAGATGAGTAAAAAGGTGAAGTTTACCATGTGGCTCAAGGACAAGAAGTTAAGCTGTGGTCTGTTCATTATAGCGCTCCTTGTGGTTGCGGCTGTTGTCACTCTAGGTAGGTGTCCCATAAGAGTTGTGTTTCAGGTAACATGCTGAGAAATATTAGGTAGGGTAGGTCATATTTTTTTCCCCTTTTTATTTTTTTTTTGGCTTTAAAGAGGCAGAACAGTGCACATACAAATTGCCCCAAAATAGATTAAATTCCCTCAAAATTGAAAAATAATATAAAATGAGGACTGCCCCTGCTTTACACTGCAGAGGTCTTTTGAAGTAATTTAAAGTTATGTGCTAGTCCATATGTTAAAATTATTTTGAATAGAAAGGTATTCATAAGAAATCGTTTCTATGAATTTGAAAGAATAAAAATATTCCCGACTTCCTGTTTTCAGCCGAAAAGATCATAGAATGATGACAAATTGCTCCCACCCTTTCCTGTAACATTACACTTTTACCAAGAATGCCTTGTTATGTGGCTAAAGAATACCTAGGTTTTTCACATGTTGGGTTTCACCTTTTTGTGATTAATGGTTAATACGAAATAGAATCAAGAAAGTTTTCACTTTTTTCTCATTTTCATTAGGGTATCTTTACAATTTTCTTTTTCAAAAAGTAACAGGTGACTCCCATCCTTTTCATATCAGAGATGTCACTTGGGCATCTGTCATATATCGATTTTGTATGACTTAAGGTAAAAAAAAAAGAAAAGAAAAATCATGTTGATTGTCATTAGAGAATAGTGAAATTCATAAATAGGGCATTTTCCTTTCCAACTTTTTATATATTCCTATTCGTTACTTACCGTATCGTATTTTCCTAAAAGAGGGTATGATTTTAAGGGAGGGTGCCCGAAAATATTTATATTTATCATATTCAATTATCTAATGTCTGAATCAAATTTGATGATGAGCTATCTACAGAGTCCTGATATTTTCATTATGACAGGGTGTGAGTTTAAATTAAATATAATTCCTGTCAGTCTTGTGTATCTGATTTCCAGTTCTGATGAAGCCGTGGGAGCTGCTGCCGGGTGGAGTCCTGGACGTGACGTCACCAACACCGCTCAAACCTGTACAACCCACACCTGCACTAACCCAATACATTATGTAGCTGTTTTTTTATTTGATTTTTATTTCATGATGATGTCATAATCTTGATGGCCTATGATTATCAGTAGATAGACATGATCAAAAAGATAAGACCTTGAGCTCGTATCAGTTAGCAGTAAAGGTGTATTTATCCCAGCATATTGTACACAGTCTTTAGGTATATGGCACTAGCATATGGCTAGTACTGAGAGATTCAGCTAGGTGGCTCATGTAGTCGGGGGCTAGATCAACATTTGGCCTCTTTGTATAGTTTACATTGATTGTCTTTTCCTCATTAACTACATGTAGCTATTTTATAAAAATTTATATCCATGTATAACAATTACTTTCAACTTTAATGAGATAAGGTTAATTTAGACCCAACAGGTAAAAAACATTAGAAATAAAACTCTTAAACTCCAATAAGAGGTCACATATCACTCAGATTGAGTACACCCAGGCCATTGTCTCCCTATCAAGCTAATCCACTCCCCTCACACCTGAAACAATAGGGAGGCACTTAGGGTGATTAAGATAGGGGCAGGGTGCAGCTTGTCTCCCTTATCAGTGTTATCAATCACCATTGTTCAGAAGTGTGAACAGTGGCTGATAAGAACTTTACCGAGAATGCAATGCTGTGGAGTCAGGGCCTACCCATTGTTTTATGATGGGTTTATCTGCTCAGTGAGAAACTCATGTGGACGACGACATGGCCAGAACAACAGTTGTTTTAATAACGGAAATGCGGAAGTACGGTTACAACGTTAGTTACAGTAGTATCTACTTTTAACACCATGCGGCAGCACTGCGCGGTAGTCGCGAGTGACACGGATCTCGCAACATCTCCCCTTTTAAGATAATAATGTTATTGTCTGGATACACTGTCCTTGAATCTCTTAAAGAAAGATATACTTTGATAGCACCAGTATAGTCTATGATAAACATGAAAATGACTGTTCAATGTTCAAGGACTGTAAGTCTCTGTAATAAATGTTTATGAATACTGGCAATGTTATGACTGTTTAATAATAACTCATATGACTTGGCAAGTGTTCTTGGTAACAGTCTATATCAGGATGTATAAAAATATCGATATGAATAAGCTAAACTAAACTCGAGGGGAGCGGTCTCCAGTACGTCACCCTCTAACCTATCTTTACCATAGGTTCCCCTAGACTGACTCAATTAGACGAGTAGGCTTTTTGATAGCCCGGTTTGAGCGACGAGGCTCATCGGGTGTCTTAGGTGGTGAAGACACAGGGCTGTTTGCGACTGGCGGTCGCTCAGTCATGATAGCAGGTGGTGGTATGGCACTGCCTGGCGGTAGGACTGTGGCAGTGGCAATAGGAGGCATCTCCATTAGGTGTCGGCGGTTTCTCCGTTGGGCACCTGACTTGGCCTCGATGTTATACGACCTTGGAGTGTCGGCTTCTCCTTGAACGATGCCCTTTTCTGTCCAGCCCTTCTGGGAGTCTGTCTTGACCAGGACAGGTTGACCTGGGACAAGCGGCTGGAGTGGCTTAGCACCATGATGCTGGTTGTATGACCTAGAGGTGGAGGATTTGTACCTCTGGTCCCTAGCGAGGATCGTTTCACGGCTAGGCCATACGGGCTCCAGAGTAGCTGATGGTACTGGAAGGGTCGTACGTAGGTGTCTACCCATCATAAGCTGGGACGGGCTGGCACCTGTAGCTGCTATAGGGGTGTCTCTGTATACTAACAAAGCGAGCCATGGGTCTTTCTGACTCAGCATTTGTTTAGCTGTGTAGACAGCTCTTTCTGCCTCCCCGTTGGAATTCGGCAGGTATGGACTAGAGGTAATGTGGTTAAACACATACTTTGCCGAAAAATTCGGCGAATTCGGCTGACGAAAACTGCGGACGGTTGTCGGATACTATTTCTAGTGGCACACCGAAACGGGTGACAGCGTAGACGTTAAGGCGAGGACCTCTATCCACCTGGAGTAGTAGTCGCACATGACTAGATAGTCCTTCCCTTTGAATACAAATAGGTCTACTCCAACTCGCAACCAAGGCCCTTGTGGCAATGGTGTAGACATGAGCGGCTCGCGCTTCTGTGTCGGCTTGTGCTCAGTGCAGTGGCTGCACATGCTAACTATTCTCTTGATGTCATTAGTGATTCCAGGCCACCAAACACCGAGACGTGCTCTCTCGAGGCATTTGGTGATTCCTTGGTGACCGTCGTGGATTCGAGCAAGTATTTCCGGCCTCATGGAAGTTGGAATGACAATCCTTGAGGCGAACACAAGTAGTCCATCTGTGACTGACAGTGATGCACGATGGGCATACAGGCTCTTGAGGTTGTCTGGGACATTCTTCTCGTATTTCGGCCACCCAGTCAGCGTGTAGACGATAGCTGACTGGAGGACCGGGTCATTGGTTGTTGCAGTGCGAAGCTCCTCCTTCTTGGCGTCTGATGCAGGAAGGGTTGACTCGACAGACTGGATGTGCATTTCTACATCCTCGACTGTTGAGGACAGGGTCGAGACAAGTGGACTCCGCGAGAGTGCGTCTGAGATTAGCATCTCTTTACCCGGGACATGCTTGGCATTGATGTTGTACCTCATCAACCTCATGAGTAGTCTCTGACATCTCAGAGGCACTTCGTCAAGGTCTTTGGTGTTGATGAGTGGCACAAGCGGCTTATGATCCGTGAGGACCGTGACGTTTCCATGTCCGCGGATGTATCGGTCGAATTTCTCGCACGCCCAGACGCTGGCCAGACACTCCTTCTCTATCTGGGCGTATCTCTTCTCGCTGGTGGTCAGTGTCCGAGAGCAGTAGGCAATTGGTTTCACCGCTCTGCCATGCTCTTGTAGGAGGACTCCTCCTAGGCCATAAGAGCTGGCATCGGCACTGACGATGACTGGTTTGGTAACGTCATAGTACGACAGCTGTTTTGTCGCACGGAAGGCTTCTATCTGCGCTGCATCCCAGGTCCACTCTCGGTCTGACTTCAGTAAATCATTCAGTGGACCGGTGACTGAGTTCAGGTGGGGCAGGTATGATCTGAGGTAGTGCACCATTCCCATGAACTGACGTAGCAGGGTGACAGATGTAGGCGGCGGCATCTGGTTTATGGCTTGGACTTTATCGGGGTCTGCCCGAATGCCATCTTGACTGAAGACGTGCCCAAGGAACTTGAGCTCCTTCTTTTTATATGAGCATTTGTCATGGTTTAACTTAAGACTGACACGATCGAGTGTCTTGACGACTTTGGACAGGCGATCGTCATGCTCAGCGTTGTCCTTCCCATATACAAGGATGTCATCCATGTAAATGAAGACTCCATCTAACCCCTCCAGGGCTTCGAGCATCTTCCGCATGAAGATCTCGGGGGCTGATGTGATGCCAAATGGCAGGCGTCGGAAGCAGTAGCGACCGAACGGAGTGATGAAAGTAGTCAGCTCTTGACTCCGTCCGTCTAGCGGGATCTGGTAGAATCCACTTGCTGCGTCAAGGCATGAAAACCTTGCAGCGCATGTAAGTCTAGAGGTTAGATCATCCAAGGTCGGCAGGACGAAGCGTTCTCGTTGGACGTTGACATTCAGCTTCTTCAGGTCTACGCAGAGGCGGACCTTGCCGGACTTCTTCAGGACTGGTACCATGGGAGCACACCATGGTGTTGGCTTGGTGATCTTCCTTACTATGCCTAGAGACGTTAGGCGCTTTATCTCCTCCCTCACCTTCTCGACCAAGGGAAAGGGGATACGTCTGGCGACGTTGACGGCGACTGACTGGGCATCGTCTCGAAGTACGATCTTGACTGGATCTGTTTCGAGGCATCCGATGTCCTGACTGACGGCTTGGATGCGCATGACTAAGTTCATGCGATGGGCGACTCCTCGTCCTAGGAGACTCTCGCCGGATCCGTCCACGACCAGGACACGGAAGTTGTACTTCTGGCCCTTGTAGACGGTGTTTGCGATGAACTGTCCTCGACAACTGAGTGGACCCCCATGGGCTTGACAATTTGACTTTGATGTCTTTTAGGGGTGGTCGCGGCTTCACTTTGAGGTAGTTCAAATAGGACATTATGGAGACGTCTGCACCCGTGTCTATCTTGAACGTCTCGGATGACGTTCCGAGGTCTAGTGTGACTTTCCAGGCTGAGCCACTGTCGTCGCAGTCTATGGCACCGATGAAGTTGTCAAAGTTCACCGCACCACAAAACTGGGCTTCTCCCTGGGTATCGTCGTAGACTTCTCTGACGCTCTTATTACGACACATTGAGGCAAAGTGTCCGACTTTCTGGCAGGACTTGCACGTTTTCCCGATCACAGGGCAGGCATTGGGCCCTGGCGACCTGTGCACGTAGCCACAATTTGGGCACTTCTGCTTCGACTGACCTCCTGACCTTGACCCTGACTGACCTTGATTTGACTGTCCTTGATTTGACTGTGGCTGACGCGTTGACTTTTTGTATCCCTGTCTTCTATTGTGGACGGCATTGACTGACGTGTCTTCCTTCTGGGTCGACTCCACGAGCTCCTTGTGTCGCGCTTTATCGGTAGCTGTTGCAAGCGTCAAGGTGTCTTGCTCCATCTGCAATTCGCGAGATAGCTCCTTGTCTAACATTCCGGCGATTAAACGATCGCGGATATGTTCGTCTTCCTTCTCCTCGAAGTTGCAGTGCTCTGCAAGCTCATGCAGATTTCTTACGAAGCATTCGACTGACTCACCTTGTTTCTGCGAGCGCTGGTAGAATTTTGTTCGCTCGTGGATGGTGTTCTTCCGCGGGACAAAATAGTCATCAAATTTCTTCAAAACCGTTTCGAAATCGTCTTTTGGATCGACTGGATCGGGTTCGTCGTCTGTGGGCTCGGGGCGTGCGACAAACTTAAAAGACTTGTAGATGTGTTCAGCCTGGCGGCCCATAGTATATACCAGGGCTGAAACTTGCACGTCCGGCTCCTCATCACGGATCTTCTCGAGAATAAAATAACAAGAAAACCTGGTTTTCCAATCCGGCCATGATGCCGGTTTAGTGAAGTCGAATGGCTCTGGCGGCTGATATTTAGGCATTTTGATGAGGTGGGTAGGCCTACTAGTGCTTTGTATGTATTAAGAAAAATGTCACTGATTCTCTTGACTGACTTGACTGTTACACACTAGAGCGTACCACCGTAGACAGGCACCTACTAGACTTGGCGGCTTATTTGAGGGGCTTAGGTATAGAGTGGCAAGGTTTGGTGAAGTGGGGGGACTACATCAATTGTCTTTACATGGACTTGACAATGTCAAATACGACACAATTTGTATCTGACAATAACCACAGGTTGACAGTGACTTGACTTTGACTGAATATGTTGACTTGACTGACTTGTAGTCTTGACTTGACTGACTAGGAATAAAATATTCAGCCTTACCGATGGTCCAGTGTTGTTGTCTCAATTGTTGAAATTCACCCACAAATATCTCCTTACCAACCTGCCATCCACCCTCAAAAATACTCTCACATTATTGACTAAAGTCTAGTTGTTCATTGTTGTTGTTTCCACTGGCAGATGGTCAAAAAAATCCTCACTTCTGACATCATGTTTTATGATGGGTTTATCTGCTCAGTGAGAAACTCATGTGGACGACGACATGGCCGGAACAACAGTTGTTTTAATAACGGAAATTCGGAAGTACGGTTACGTTAGTTACAGTAGTATCTACTTTTAACACCATGCGGCAGCACTGCGCGGTAGTCGCGAGTGACGCGGATCTCGCAACACCCATGATGCAAAGCAAGATGGCGGCCTCCATGACCTGATATGCTAGTGCCCTATAGATGATGGTCTGTCTCCCTGTGGGAAGGAGGCAGAGTGTATACAGTGAATGTAGGGTGCACCCCCTAGTGTCGGTATGTGTAACTAGGGTGCAATGTACAGTAAGGTTTAAGGTATATAATGGTGAGATATATGGGATGATGGTTAACATATCTAGATGGAGGTTTCAATATAATATAATAACAATGAGAATAGCTGCCTCATCGGATTGTATGTTAGCCCCATTACCATACGTGTACCATAACCCCTCCCACAATATTAGACAGCAGGCCTATGACCTAGCTATTATGTGCCACTCTATATGAACCTGTACAGTATAGTTATGTTCATCGTATGATCACCCTATCATTTTTTTGGTCTATTTTATTCATGTTTTTTTCACACTCAAAAAAAATAAGGAATTCGATATAGAGGGGGCAATATCCATAGGAACATTTGGATCATTCAAAACTGAGGTTGGAGCATTTTGAGATTAATTCAATGGGGCTATGCTCACCATGTAATGTATGTGTAGAGGTACATAACATATAAACCATAGCGTTGGGTACCGTCTGACGTAGCGGGTGAGTCGAGTCGTCGGACGTTCCTCAGGTTCCGGATAGGTGGCAGCACCGATTCGGGTCTGTGGGGACATCTGACGACGAACCTGGGTCCTTATATAAAGCCCAGGGCTCGGCCGCTACGTCAGAGGCCCTTCTGGCCTCGGAAGACTGTAGAACACCATTAATAATTATTAGCTGCCCCCTCTATACTATCGGGTAGCCGTGAGTGTGCATTAGTAATAAAATCTATCCGTTGGCATACACTTGAAACACCGTCTTACTCTTTCTTTCCGAATCGTAAGACCCGAACCCCCAGGTCCGTAAGGCCACAACCCCTTACATATGTAAATACTACCTTAATGCTGTGTTCAGGCTCATGCTAAACTTTAATCTGATAAAGATGATTTTCTTTTTCTGTCTATATGAATTAAACTGCTTCAGTTAACTTTATTATGACAATATGAGCCAACACTTTAACTGACATATTAGTTGTCGTGATGCATAATGGTGTAGGGCCTAAAAAAAAAGGTTTGTTTCCAGTTACCCGACCGACCCTACCATAACAGGGCCAACATTTTTTATTTTTTATTTTGAGAATCTTTAAGAATTGTTCGTGAATTTCCATCTGTTTTTGATGATTTTCTTCCCATTTTCAAAATTTTCTATCTATTTTTCTATGGGTCTTGAGTTAACAGTTTTATAAGGCATGTCTTTTCCATATTTTTCACATTTCTCATAAACTATTGTATTTCTACAGTAAAATAAAAGAACCTGGCATATCTGACCATACATTGGTATACAAACTCAAAAAATCCGACCTACCGAACCTAGCCCTTTGAGCCATGTAACTGGAAACACACCTTTTATTAACTCGGAAAGCCGAGTTTTAAGAGACGGGTAGGGGCGCGTGAACTTTTTAAGATCGGCAAATGGACCTTTTTTAGGTGATATAATTGGGTTTGAAGAGGGATAACTCAGAAGTTGTGAATTGTTATGTAAAATGAAATGTATTGTTGTGTAGGGAACATGTTAGAGAGTGTAGGGGTGATATTTATATGTGTGGTACTGTTTGATTTTTTTTTGTATATTGAGATTTGAAAAAAGTAGGTCATGTGGTAGAGCAACTTAGATGCTCGGGGCACTCAATGTATTTCTATGGCGGGTGTCATTTTAGGATGTGTGGATATGGTTGTTCTCAGATGGTGATAATCTAAAAATGTCATATCTAATTATGAAATAATGTACATAATATGAAAGGGTATGACTTATAGAAAGTGCAGGTGTTGATAGTATATGGCATGTATGTGTGGTTTTGGTGAGACAGAGTTTTTAAATTGGGAGTGGAAGTGCTACATGGATTTAGTGTGTTTGTATAGGGGTGTTACGTTAGGGTGTCGGGTCCAGTATTTTTCCCGGAAGTATGTTGGGTGGGTGCATGCGCAGTTCTGTTTTGATGGGTATGTGATTTTGGTCATACATTCATGGCGGTCAGACACGTGTTTTGGAGTTTTTGAATTAAAAAAATATGATAATTGTCTTGCTGGGTACACATAATCTAATGCTATTGCTGGATTAATAATAAGTGATCCTGGATTGATTGATTGATTTGTGTTTTACAGCACTTTAGCGGCACTAAGTGGCTATCTCGTGCTTCACAGGTTGATAATTCAACAGAGGAATGTGTCAGTGCCCGCGCATATGTGCACCACACACATCCTGAGGGGATAGGAAAGAGGAGATATAGACCCTTTTAAGTGGGCTAGGGAAGCCTGAGGTTGTTTTGTTGCTACTAGCAAAGGCATAAGTAGGAATTTGCCAGGAACCTATTTTTGTCCGTCCGGGTTCCCTTCGGTGGAGTTGAATCACTCTTGGTTTTTGGTTGATGAAAAGATATGTGTAAGAAGGGGTGAAAGGGTTGTCTTTCTCATGTAGAAGGAAACAAGATAAATGTTAATGATCCATAAAACAGAGAGGGGAAAGTAATGAATAAGATGGACCTCCTAAGTCCTGTTGAAGGTTTGTCCTGCTTTTGGTACTCTTTGGACCAGGCTGATCTGGATTACAGATATATGGTGTTACCCCTACCTTTTGTGGATATGTGTGGATTTATATACATGTGGATTTGTGACATTGTTTATCTTTTGTTTTTTTGTTTGTTTGTTTAGTTTTACATCCGGGGGCCATCGAACGTCACTGACACTGCAGGCATTGACTTCGAAAGGCTTGACTTTGAGCACATATTGGACGTCGATGTGATTTTCATGTTTCTACATATTGTCAACGAGTCCGTAAATGATGAATAAGGATGAATACAGACGAATCAGGAATCCAGTTTGATATCCACTTTATTCATAGAAGTCCACGAGGTATAGATGGTGATACAGTATAAAGGTGCCCAACAGTGTCCAAGCCTAGCCCTTGAGCCAAGGGCTTTAGTCTCACGTGAGTGTGTGAGGTGTGAAGTATGAAGGTGGAAAGATGAGTGAGCTGCTCCCTCTACAGGTATTTATGGTAGGAGCTGCTCACCCAGCTCATCCTAAAAATAGTATCAGGTGAGCTAAATATAGTAACTGGGGAACTCCAGTGCAGGTATGTAGGGGGGATCCTAAACACAGCACTGGGTTCACAGAGTTCGGTACGGTTCTAAATATAGCTGCTGGGAATTCCCGGTATGCTGTGAGCTGCTCATGATCAATGGGCATGTCCTCCAGCAGGAGGAGTTGGTCTAAACATTGTCTGCTAGGAATTTCCAGCATGCAGCGAGCTGCTTGTGATTGACGGCATATCCTCCAGTGGGAGGAGGCAGGGTCACTGAGTGCAGTTGACACCGCCAGCCTTTGGTCTATGGGTATGGCTTGGCTTGTGGGTAGACTCGGACACTGGGTTACATGGTAGAGTCAAAGGTGAAAAATAAATATGATAAGCACAATACCTATAACGGTCTACTGACAAATCCCCACATTCCTACTCGATTCCACGTGAGGTTTTAAGGAGGAAGTTTGTGAGAAAAGGGTCTACTGACAATTACATCTGATGTGTAATAATAGGTATTACATCTTATCATTAAGTTAAAAATCAGTGGTACCAAGGAGATATTCAATACTGATTCTTGGTAGAACATGAAAAAATTGTAAGCAGTGCAAAGGAAAACTGTGCCAAAGAAGTGTTGTTTGTAATTTTGGTCAAGGAAAACATGGATAATTCAGGTCGTGGTAGGATACAAGAGCTGGATTATTTATCTAGTTCTAAGGTCCACACAAAAAAAAAGGGAATGAAAAACTATCCTAAAGCATGCGGTTGTTGGCTCTAAGGCAGACCTTGAGGTAGACAAGTTGTTATTGAAGTCTGTTTCAGTACCGGTAGGCACTTAGTATTTAGGTCTTGAGCCAATATACAATGCAACATAATAAATAAAAACAGAGGTAAGGTAATTGATGACTGGCAAAGTCGATCAATCAGGCCTTATAATACTGATAAGGCTTAGGGAGTCTGAAGGCTTTTAGGTAATATGTTTGAGGAATTTTTCTAATAAAAATTTTTTTTTGGATTTTTGGTCTTGGTTGATTTATCCGTAGAAGTATCTGTTAATTTGTAAAAAGGTTTGTCTTGGTTAATGGAAAATTTAGCATGTTTAGCCTTCAGTCTACCTGGGGTTATCATTGGTTGAGAGTGACAAGGTTAATACAAAAATAAAAGGGGGGCTCTGGCTGATATCTAGATTGGATCCCAGTTGATCCTGTAAAAATATTGTCTGCCAGTGCTTCCTTGTGAAATTTTAGAAAAATATGAACTAGCTAAAACCCATAAATATTTGACATGGTTGGGTTTGAAATGGTACAGTGTGAAAAGAAAAAGAACCTTATGGCATCTTAAGATCACAAAAACCTGCTGCCTGGCTTGTGGTCTTCATAATGTTCTTTAAAAAAGAAAAATAAATGTAAAAATACAGCGTGTTTTCATGGTTATGTATCATAGCCTTATACAAAACAAGAAAAACTGGCTTTAAAAATCAGTTGACTAGGCTGACTGAGTCAGTGTTCATAGTGTCCATGGGCGGTCAGTGAGTGAAGTGTGTCTCTACACTTTTAGTTCATAATTTTAAAAACAGTTTCAAAAATAAATAAAATAAATAAAAGATGGTTATTGAAATTATTTTCTTCTTCTATGGCGACTTTGGTTTAGAAGACCTTTTGGTGGTGGGTCTTGGTGGTTAAAGACATTTGGGTTGAGGGAGCGACCTAGTGAGGGTCTTCTCCTAGATCTGGATTTTTTGGTGTTGGGGACAAAGTCTACAATTTTGCTGAGATGCATTCTGCTAGGCTTGCCTGAGTCAGGCTGCAAGTTCAGATCGGAGCTGTATGCAGGGTCCATGTTTATTGGTTCTGCTGAGAGGGAGGTGCTAGAGTCACTATCCTCCTCAGATGAAACTTGGTTTGTTTGGGGTAAGGGTCTCCAGACCTGGGGCGAGCTAATTGTAGTGAAAGTTTCTATTGTGGTCTATTGTCTTTGTTGATGCTGCATGGGCAGCTGTAGCTGTACATTAGGTGGGGACATCCTGTTCCTTGGGTGGCAAATTTAGTGGGTGGCCCTATTGGAGAGCAGACTCGTGTGCTCCAATGGGGCAGGCCGATTGGTATGGGCGTGCCTGCTCTGTTACTGGAAGCTCCTGCTGACCCGTCAATACGGTCTCTGCCTCCTCGATTAGGTCGTTGGCCTCTGTATAGAAAAAACAGAACAAGAGAAGGGGGGAATTTTAGTTGTAGGGTCGATCATAGTGCATGGGTCACAAGTCGACCAACAAAAATACTGAATTGACAGGTAAGGCAGTGAATTAGGCAGTGCATATTGATGTGCAGTGTCACCGAGCCGGTGTAAACTCATAGCCAAGTGTGAGCGGGAAACTGGAATATCCAGGGTCCAGGTTAGTTCTACTGTGTGGCGTGGGTAGCGCCACTGCATGGGGATCTGTTCTTATTTAGTTCATGCAATAAACATTGGCTGGCGCCACTGAGCTGGCGTTTGTTCGGCGTTCGTGAAATGGTATGGGGAAATGGTATGGTGAATGGTGTAGAATTGCCATGACCTTGTTGGGTCATGTGTGAGGTTTGTCTCAACTTTGTGTTAGGTAATTTGGGGCCTAAAGGTGGGTTTGGTTGGCTGAAATTTTGAGTTTTGGTGATGCGGTTTTTTGAAAAATATGGTCCAAAAATTAACTTTATGCTCCCGCTTTGGATCCTGATATAAAAGGAGCGGAGGCTATTTTGGGATCAGAAGGCGACCGAAAAACTCACCCGGAGAAAGGCTGTTTTGATAACTTGGAGAAAACTTAAAAGGACACCAGAAATATGATCGTCCGCGCACAGCTCGTTGTTATGGCCTCAGGGTTGGTGCTCGTGGCCATTGTGGCCGTCGGTCGCTTTGGGTGAGTACTGACCAGAGGGTTAATTTTCTGAAATTTTGGAGTAACGAGCGACTTGGGAGTGTGCCGGTGCATTGACACTGTGCTTGTTTTCTGATTTTTAGGGTCGTGCTCCTGTGGGTGATAGTGGGGTGGTCCCCGGTCCACTGCCACCGGGTTGCTGGACCCTTTGATGGCCCGGGGAGTGGCTCGAGCGGGCCCTGTTCCGTGTTCGGTTAGTGGACGGTATGTATACCTTGAGTGTGCTAATTTTTGGAATAGGATGACTGGAATTTATTTGTATTTTGAGTTGGTAATTTGTAGGCGGAATTGACATGGAATTTGGAATTTCAATGTGGGTAATGGTTTTTCTAGAGGGGGTATTAATTGTTTTTCAGAGATGTGGTGCGGTGATGCAGGTTTTGCAGCCTGAGGACGGAGAGGTGGAAGGGGAAAAATGGTAGAAGAAAAGGACTAGTTCCAGAAGGTGGCAGGCCAGATGCGATTGACTGTGATTTGATATTGATTTGTGATGAAGAAGACTGTGATAATCATTTGTATGCCAGGAGCTTGATTCCACTGTAATTCTACACCAATAATATACTTGAAAGTCCACCACCAGTTAGAAGTTATGTTGTTTATTCTGGGCTTCTAAATTGGCATGGGCGGGCTTTCAATTCTCATGCGGGGTGGTATTGTTAACTTGGGTCGAAAACAAGTCTAGTGATATTGCTAACACGTGCTTATGTTATTGTTTTGACGCAGATATTGAGTGCGGGTGTCCTGACTGACGTTAATGTTGTCATGCCAACGTGGGAAAATGAAAGAGATCTGACGTTGGGGAGGCCGACGGCAGTGGTGAGACGCAGCACCGGCATTCTGACGCAGCGTTTGGCGGGGAACCAGACGCGACGTCAGAAACAAGATGGCGACGTCTCATCGTGCGGTGGGCCTTCACAGTGAGTCGAAATAACTGTGTTATTGTGGGTCGAAACTGTGCTATGGTGCTGGAGATGTTGTAAAAATGGTTTTAATTGTAGGTGGGGTCGGTTTTAGAGCTATTGAGGATGGGGATGATCCCCACATGAAGGTGTTAGATGGGGCTATCCGGTGGATTGGGCGACCGGGAGAGTCCATTACTAGGTTATATGGGGGATGGCCGGCGGCTATTTGATCCCCACATGAGGATCAAAGGAGGTTTCTGAGGAAACTTACCGCGGGTTGATGTTGAGGGTGGTGTGAGCATCATCTCCTGTGGTTTGTACATATATTTGTCCTTCTTTGGTTGATGTCGGAGTGGGGTGTACCTTGTGAGCTCTGCCGGGAAGTCATGGCGATCAGCCGGCCAGGACTCACAGGGTAGCTGTATGGCGGGGTCAGTATCACTGGAGGCCAGTTGGAAGTCGGGTTGCCCTTCTGAGGAGATGACCACTGTCATGTGGTGGGCTCCTTTTAAGATCCTGTACAGCGTGTTCTCCATAGAAGTGGTACCGGGGGATAGCGCTGCAGCGGGATCTGCCTGACTTGTCCCCCAATTATGGTCCTGATGTCGGACTTCCAATGGAGGTCCAGGTGTCTGCCCAAAGGTGCTGTAAGGCGGGCTGGAGAAACCTTGGGGGCCGTGATGGTGGGGGCCCAGAGGTTCTGTCCGTAAATCATTTTGCCAACGGTGAAACTAAAGGTTTGGCCATTGGCGTGGATCTTAGCCACAATAAAGGGTGTCCTGTGGCTGTCCTGCTTACAGTAGGGCCAGTGTCGCAGGCACCTTTTGGCGGTGATCCAGGTGATATACAGAAAGATCGCCAATAGAGTCCAAGTGTACATACTTTCGTAGCGGCCAGGTGACTGGATATACTCCAAATCTGTATTTGGGGTTGTTGGTGAGGCTGGCCAGTCCTTGTTAGCCTGGCGTATGAGGTCCTTAAACCGATCCCAGCTTTCAGCATTGGCCATCTTGGGTGTCCGAGTTGCTGAGACTAGTGTGATGAAGCACGCCAATTGATTGACACGAAGATGGTTCTTAAGGGTTAATACGCAGCAAAGTAGTGCAAGGAGGGGTGATACTAAATGTATCCAGGGTGAGAACTGGAGATGGTATCCTAGATGCATCAGGGAGTTGGTGGATAGGAGGGCGGATTGGTCCTTAAGTCCCTGTGCGGCCTTTTTAAGGGTTAGGGTGTCTTGAAAGAGTGGTGCTATTTTCTGATTATGTAGGTGTTTTAATTTTTCAAAATTGGGCAGGTGAAGGGTCTGGGATGTGGTTGCCATGGTTATGCTGGAAACATTGGCTGGGGGTTGACCGAAGTGTCGCCACAGTGGTAAATTAAAATAGGCCTTTGATATGGGCTCTAGGGTGAAATTTTGGGTGCAAGATAAATCAGAATTGGTTAAAATCATGCCGGCATTTTTAATGGAGCACAGACATGGGACTGAGATGACTGAGTATGCATTATTTTTAATTTTGACTTGGCCTGAATCTGTGCATTGGAGCATGGACATGGGATGGTCGGTTATTAATAGGAAGGTACTGTGAGATAAGGGTTGGATAAGATTTGGTATAGGTGCTGCCATGTGTGCTTTAAAACTGCAGGTATGGTGCACCGCCTCTGGTAGGTCTAAAAATAGGGATAGAGTACATGTGGGGTGTGTGGCTGATTGATTGATTGATTGATTTGTGTTTTACAGCACTTTAGCGGCACTAAGTGGCTATCCCGTGCTTCACAGGTTGATAATTTAACAGAGGAATGTGTCAGTGCCCGCGCATATGTGCACCACACACATCCTGAGGGGATAGGAAAGAGGAGATATAGACCCTTTTAAGTGGGCTGTGTGGCTGACAACAGAGGTAGGGGTAGGTTACAGCTGATAAGGTGGCCGAGGTCACACATATCCAGGTCGGCTTGTGTAAACTGTATGTAGTGTGAGTGGGTCCTGGACATAGCCAAGTAGCCGGGAAGTGGCTCCACCTGGGTGTGACCTACTGACTTAGTGTCGGAGGTGTCGAAAGGTACGGGGAAGGTTTCTATTCTAAATATAGAAAAGGTGCTTCCCCCTCTGGTTATGGGTACTGGTATGGTTATTAACAGGCTCGAGTTATGGCTCTAGTGCACATGTGCTCGGCGCCTATAATAATAACTTATGGGTAGGCCTTCTAAAATAATGCCGTGATGTGCCTCGTGCAGGAGGCTAGATAAATTGTTTAAACCTAAACTGAGGTCGTCTTGTGTAATGATGGATTGGGGTAGGATGCCCTCAAGTTGATTATTAATGGTTAAGAGCAGATTTTCCAAGTCACTTTGGAGGTCAATTAAAGACTCTATTTGAGAATTTGCTGCTGTGAATAGCATGGAGTAGAAGGTGTCTTGTCTGGATTGAAGTTCTAATTCTAATAATATTGATGAGATGTTTGAATTTAAATGCTCTAATTTTCCAGAAATAAAAGATAGAGCATCATCAGTGTCGTTTTGGGATTTTGAGAAGATGTTGACAGAATTAATTAAATTCAGAAATATTTAACAAGAAATGAGTGGCCAATTCTATCACGTGCATTTTGGTAGCTAACCTTTTATCCAGGTCAGACATCTCAGAATTTAAAATATCAATTTCTGGTTGAGTCCCGAGGCCTATTGAGGCTCTTAAAATGTCACCAATGACTTGGCCAGGGGCATTTCTGGCTTGTCTGACGTCTGGAGGCGAAATCAATTTTGACAAGGTTTCTAGTGTTGTTTTTGACTTGGAGAATAGGCTCTGTATCATGTTATCTAGGGCATGGGCTGTGTGCTTAATGTATTGGGATGCATCAGTGCTGATGAGTGGGCTGAGTAGTTCTGGCTGACTTAGGTTCTGGTCGAAGGTCAAGTTAAGGCTGAAGGTCAATGGATAGTCCATGTAATTGGCTAGTAATGTTTGGGGTAACTTGGTAAACAATGTGCCATAGTTGGGTCTGAAGATGGTGTTCAGACTGGTGTCTGATGTTGAGGTGCAGCCAAGGAGCAGATGTAAGAGTATACAGACTGCTAGGATGACTGCTGCTCTAGAAAAATGAGAAAAATTGAGAAATTTTGAGGATTTTTGAAAATTTTGATGGTGGGGTTCACTTAAAAATAGCATTAGCTTAGTCACAAATGGGATGTTAGTATGGTCAAGTATTTACAAGGGTCGGGGATTCTGTGGGCGGTAGGGTTGTTGTTGCATGATGGGATTCATGCAGATGGACTGGTGCCTGTTGTCACCGTCAGGGGTGGTACACGTGATTGAGCATGGAATCTGTTTTTCTCAAAAACAGTGAACTGGAATACCAGGCTGGCTGTATTCCTTATGGCCAGTTCACGTCCAATTCTGAAGTATTGGCGGGGTAAGTCCCTGAGGGGCTGTTCTGACGCTAGAAGCGTGCAAGCACATAAGAGTGCTATGTAGGATGCAGATCTATGGTTAAACCTGCCCCATGGAGGCCGGCGGGGATGGTCCCCAGCTACAGCGACCATGAAGGCTTTGATGGTTGCTGCTGTGGAGTGATTGCTCAAGTCCAGCTCCTGTCTTAGTACAGGGCTGCTGAGGTAATGTTTAATATCTTCCTGGGCGAGGAAGGTGATGAGGTGTTGCTGTTCCATGATTATGCTCCTAATTTTAAAAGGATCCATGAGATCACTCCTGATCCCATGTGGTCCAAGGAGGCTGTGTATGGTCCATGTAGCATTTGGGCCATGCTTATCTGCCGGTGGGTCCAGGCTGTAAGTCATAAAGGGAAAAAGGTCTAAGTGGGCTGTGAATGGGGGAGATTGATTGATTGATTTGTTTAACGTCCTAAAGCCGTAGGCCTCATGGGACTGCCTCATTGGTTATCAGACATTTAGTCCATTCTTTTCTCAAACTTAATTTGTGCGTGTGTGTGGGAATGTTAGTGTGCGCGTGCGTGTGTTTGGGAGTCTGCTTGTAGCAGTGGGACATGGCTCGTAGCAGTGAGACACTGCTCGTGGCTCAAGGCCCCTCTTTATCGTGCTGCGTCACCCAGACGCTGTGCCGCAGACTGTTGACACATCATCTGACCGGTCCATTATCCTGACACCGGCCGGACAGTCGTGGTTCTATACCAATCGGGTCAGCTTACCACGGACTGGTGAGTATAGAGAGCCACTTTCCAAACTAGCTGCAAGATTACTCTTCCAGCCGGGCCGGAGGATCATTCCCCCAGCCCACCTGACTGATACTTGAGGGGAGGTGTTTCCCCCCCGCTTCAGAGCTTCTCGAACATCTTCACTTCCCTGAGGAAGGTCAGAAGTTCTTTCTTACCAGTGCTGGTAAACACACTGTTCATGGACAAACCATGAAGGTGCTTGTCCCTACTCCTCTTTGTTGCCTGACATGAGAGCACCAGGTGTTCCATAGTCAGAGGTACTTGACATTGCTGACACGTGGGTTGGTTTCCACCCTTCATGAGGTGTCCGTGAGTCAGCAGATTGATTGATTGATTTGTGTTTTACAGCACTTAAGCGACACTAAGTGGCTATCCTGTGCTTCACAGGTTGATAGGCACTATCAGCAGAAATGGTGGTATGATTTGTCTATGTGGGGGAAGTAATCATCAGGTTTCAACTAGATGTTATTGTACAGCCCAAGGGCTTTGATATATCCCAATATTTCCTCTGGTTTGTGTTTCTCGAATAGTTCTTTCAAGCTTGTACAAGCGTGGTATTGTGCCCTGTAGGGACATTGTTGGCAATCGATGAGGATGTGCTCCACTGTCAGGGGGTTCTGACAGCGGGCACACTTGGGAGGGTTTTCTCTCCCCATTCTGTAACCATGGGTCAGTCTTGTGTGACCTATTCTGAGGCGGCTCATAGTTTTCTCTTTATTTCTAGACTTGCACTTGTAGGGTTTGGTCATGTTGACCTTTGTTTGGATCTTTTGGAGTTGGTTTCCCACCTCTGCGTCCCATGATTTTTGCCATTTGTTATATATGTACTTGTTGATCTTGCGCTTCAGGTCGCTTGATGGAAGTGGCATTTCTACTACTGCCTGGCCCAGGGCATCCTTGGCAGCTGAGTCTGCTTGTTCATTTCCTTGAATCCCTACATGGCCAAGGACCCAACCATATTTCATGTTCTTTCGTGAGTCAACAGAGAGTGACCTATCCGAAGACGGTCAGTCTTGTCGATTCCCTCCTGGTCAGGCCAGTGTGGTCATGTTCTTTGCCAATCGAAGGTCCGATGGCTCTGAGCTTGTTGTTGTGGTCAGAACTCCATCTTTTCTGCCACTCTTTCTTTATGAACTCCTTGGCCATAGGGAGCAGGTCTGAAGAGGGGATGGGAGCCAAGCCGGGTTCCCGGCTCAGGGCTTTCTTAGCTGCATGGTCTGCAGCTTCGTTCCCCTCTATCCCAATGTGGCTGGGGAGCCAACAGAGGGTGACCTCTTTCTGGGCCTGAGTCAGGTGCGAGATAGATTCTTTCATCTGCTGCACCACTGGGTTTCGTGGGTCATGCTGGCATAGAGTTTGCAGGCATGACTTCGAGTCAGAGAATATGATGAAGGCATTGTGCGTAGACACCTTCATCCACTCCAGTGCACTAAGGAGGGCATGCGCTTCTGCAGTGAAGATGCTGCTCCTTCCATGTAGTGCTCCTTTCCGGACTCCGAAGGGTGTACAAGCCGCAAAGCCTACTCGGTTTCCGTCCTTGGAGCCATCAGTGTACACCTCAGTATACATTTCATGGCGATGGCAGACTTCTGCCAATTTCTCCAAGTACACCTTGTTTTCAGTTTCGCTTTTCTTGTGTTTGCTCAGGTCAAAAAGGATCTTGGCTTCTGCCTGTTCCCACGGAGGGGACTTGGCAGGTCCTTCCTTCATGACCTTTGTGATGGGAATTCGGGCCTCTCTGATCAGGGTTCTCACGTACCTTACTGAGAAAGGCTTTGCCACGTTCTTGTTTCTACGAAAGACGCTGTGGTCCTCGTAGAAGATGGTATCGTGGGTGGGGTTTCTCTCATTTGCCTTGACTCTGATGGCGTATTGCTGGGACAGCTTGCTCCGTCGCAGATCCAGTGGTGGAACCCCTGCCTCAACGCAGAGACTACTTGCTGGTGATGATCGGAATGCTCCCATGCAAAGCCGTAGGCCCTGGTTTTGGATAGGTTTTAGCCAATCCAAGTAGGACCTTGCAGCTGATGCATACACCACCGATCCATAGTCCAGGCGAGACTGGATATACATCCGAAACAGAGTCAGCAGAATCTCCCGGTCCGCTCCCCAGTTTGAGTGGGAAAGCATCTTCAGGAGGTTCATGGCCTTCTGGCATTTTTTCCGGAGGTATTCGATATGGGGTTTGAAAGTGAGAATGCTATCAAACACAAGTCCAAGGAATTTGACCTCCTTTTCTACCTTCAGTGCGTTCCCGTGCAGTGTGAGGGCAGGAGCTTCCTTGCATCCTCGTCTACGACAGAATTGCACACAGGATGTTTTTGTTTCAGAGAATTTGAAGCCATTTTCCAGGCTCCAAGTCTCTAGGTGGTAAAGGGTTTGCCCCGATAGCAGATGACAAAGTCATCCATGTAGAGGCAGCACTCAACATTGTGGGCAAGGGTTTTCGCTATTTCGTTGATTTTAATGCCGAAAAGTGTCACTGAGAGGACGCAGCCCTGGGGGACTCCAGTTTCTTGGTCAACTCTCTTGGAGTGTGTGGCACCAAGTCGGACATTAAATGTTCTGTTTGCGAGGAAGCCTTCCACGAATTGTGGCAGTCTGCCTCGCAGTCCCATTTTTTCCATGTCTTGGAGAAATTTCCATGTTGTGTCGTAAGCCTTTTCAGGTAAAAAAATACAGCAACAACATGTTCTTTGTTGGCGAATCCTTTCCGGATAAAACTCTCAAGACGGAGTAGGTGGTCAGTTGTACTGCGACCTTTTCTGAATCCAGACTGGTACATGGGGGAGAGGTAATGGTGGGGAGTTTGCTTGGTTGAAGAGGTTTAGTAAATTGGATTATCAGTGTTAAAAATTATAGGATAGTGGAGAAGTTCTTCCACATTTTACACACACTTAAGGCTCACACCGCCATTGGTTAATAGGGGTACCTGGGCACCATGATAAATAAAATTATCACGTACAATACTAGAACGACTGTTAAATAAAAATCCTAAATGCTAAAATAGACCCATAAGATAATCCTACCTGGGCTGGTTGCATGATGGGTCTGCCATGGTCCCTTCCCAGACACTTGTTGCCGTGTTTAAGGTGTGGTGGTATTGGTTGTAGGTTGTGTTATGATCAGATGTGGGTAAGCATGTGCTTATAAACCTGAGGCTGAGTTTGGCTACTTCCCAGTCTAAGATTTCCCATTAGGTGGTATGTCTTGCCCTGAAAGGGGCGTAGGCCAAATATCATTGGTGGATGCAAGGGGGGTTGTACGGCCCCTTATGCAAATTAGGGTTATCCTGGCCTGGATTGGTTGGTGGTGAGGTATTGTCTGAAAATAGAATATTGGGAAGCTTGGCGGGGGGTGTTTATCCCTAGCTAAGGTGATATGGTTACTATGGCGACCCTGTGGTTTTTAAAGACCTTGAGGGCGGCGTGTTATTGATTTGTATATGTGCCACCACAGCACTTAAGGGTTGGCGGAGACAGTGGTGTAAACATGGGGTGTGGGTGTCAGAGATCCATCTTCCTACAATAGGCTTATCATTGGAAATAGTGGTCTTGAAGTGGTAACAAGCCGTCGCATGTGTGTTTTGAAGTTTATACACAAACCGAGGATACAGCGCTGCCTTGGGCGGTCGGTATGTGGCGTGGGTAACCTAACCTAATTATTTGATAATCCATTTGCCAGTGTTTGGCGTTCCACTTAGAATGGGTAGGTGGTTGTATATACAGTTAATCAAGACGGTGTTGATTTTGGATGCATAGGAATTTTTATGGTTGTTAGTATAAATGGGTTGGGCGTTGGGCTGTGACTGTTGCTGTCAGTGTGTTTAAGTGGTTGGTATATTAATGGTTGATTAATTTGGTTGGTCCGCGTGGCGCCTGTGGGGATTAAAGGAGGGTTGTTTATATGGGTGCTTAGTGTTTGACACAACGTCTTATGATCTATAATGGACGCTTAGGAATTTTTCTTGATTTTCTGTAGGGGATGGGGCTGAAGGAGATTGTGCCCTTTTTGGCTGGCCTTCCTCTCTTTTTCTTTATTTTGGGAGTGATGAGACTCACATTGGAGGGGTCATCCTGGTCGGGGTCGTGAAGTGAGCTTGTGGGCCCTGATTGTAGCCTTTTTATGATGGCTTTGGCGCTAGCTCTTGTGATTGGTCTCCTCAGCCTTGATACATGTACTGATTTCTTCAGTATTTTTCCATCTTGTAGCCTTTTTAAAATAGCTGTAACTGGTGAAGTCATTTTCATTATGATGTAGGGGCCTGAGTATGTGGGTTGCAATTTTTTTGATGTGCATTTGACCAGTAGGGTGGGTATATGTAAATATACCAATTGGCCTGTGTTGTATGAGCTGAGTTCTGCTGAAGTGTCTGTCTGGCTTTCATCTTTTTGTGAGCAGAAATCATGTTTTCTGCAGCTTTCATTTGAATATCATCCCTAAACTGTAGTAGGCTGGTCATAATTTTCTCCTTGGTGCTTGAGTCTTTTTCAGCTTTAATCAAGGACAAAGCTGCTTCAGTTGGCAGGTGTGTTTGCTTACCAAAGACTAGCAAATTTGGTGAGTAGCCTAGGGCACTGCTTATAGTATTATTGATACTGAAGATTACAGCTTGTAGGAAGGTTGACCAATGCTTTTGTTATTTTGATACAAAAGCCCTGAGGGATGATTCTATGGTTTGATGTTGGCGCTCACAGAGACCTTGAGACCTGGACCAATGTGCACTTCCTGTCACATGTTTAATGCCGAATTTTTCACAGAAATATTTGAATAATTTTGAGACGTATTGTTGGGCATTATCTGTGTTCAGTACTGAGGGAGTGCCATGGATACATATGACTCTTTGGAAGAAACCAAGTGCTACAATTGCAGCAGTATTTTCTTCACTGGTCCAAGCATATATAGTAAGTTCATCAGCTCTGACACCGGCATTTACAAGGTAATAATAAATGACATACTGTTGTAACGGTTCGTATCGACTTATATGTTGGGTGGCTCTTTGGCTCGCTTATCACTAGAGATACCAACACAACACGAGTAGTTCGGGTTGGGCAAAGCCCCAGACTCCCTACCGCTTGGGTAGGCCTTTATTCAAGATGTCAGAACATACGTCTGGACTGGACCATGTCCAGTCCCCTTCTGCGGATCATCCGGCTTCTTAGTAGAAGCTGGACCCGAGGCATGGTGCTGCCCCCTCTTGTACCAAACGGGTACCGTGAAGCGACACCTGGTTGGCATAGAAGGAACGAGTACCACACGAGCACGTCTCTCGGATGAAGCGCACGATGCCGGCCCCTACACCTGCCCCCCTAGACTTTACCTATTGTTAAAGTTATATAACAATATATACACAGGTAAGTCTATTATAACAATGTTATATAGAATATATGACATTAAAGGGGCATTATAAATAATATGTACATAGGCATTGTCGCATATAATCTGAAGTAACTAAATAATAACATAAACAGGAGGTGGTGCCTTATGCACCATCAACCTATGGTGGTATATGTAGGTAACAGTGTTACAAAGTTATTATAGTTATGACATATTTAAATATGTTAAGTTACATATAGAGGTTACATGTTGTAGTATTATATACAATATGAAGTAATAGTAACCCGAGAGGCAAGGTAACCCGAAAAAAAAATTTATGTTTAGTTTATACAAAAATATAGTTTTATAGGAAAATAAGTTACACATAATAAAAAATGAATTTAAGAGGTGTCGTACCGGGGTAGCAGGATCACCCTTACAATAATACTATACTTCCGGCGAACCTGGAATGACTGGTTTCTGCAGCTCCATACGGCGACAAATGAGTGGTGGCAAGCCACGTTGCTGTATGTTGTGCCCTGGTGAGGATGGGAAGATGGAGCCCCGGGTTCGTGTGGTAATCATTAGATGTTTCGGGTGGTGTCCATCTTAGCTGCAGGTTGTCATTTCAGTCCGTCGGATCTGAATAGTCCTTTAAGAAGTTAATCTTCTGGCATAAAGTATGCCTGTACTCTCGGGTACTCGTGAGTTCGAGCCGGCAGATGGACACTTACAAGTCCTTGGACTCATCTTCAGTGTCCATCTTCTCAGCTGGCTCCCGGTTAGATATGGGAGCCGAGCTGCTGCTGCTTGTGGCAAGTAGCTTAAGGGCTTCGGTGCTCGGGTCACTGAGTAGACTCAGAGCACCCATGCCCTCGGAGGGACTGTCCACCCCTGCATTGGCTTCGGCACCCGAAAGGAAGGACTAGAGACGATGCGGAGCTGTCCCAGTCATCCAGGTGCTTGCCGAAGCAGAGGAAGAACTTCAAGTCTGCCTCCTTGTACCTATGGTTGTACTTTAAGTTCTCAGCAGCGTGGAACTCCCTAAGCTTCTCGGCTTCCCTCTGTTTCTCCCGGCACACAGCTAAAAATAATTTTCTTGGAATCTTAAATAATCTTACCTGATGGACAAAACTACCAGTTTTAAGATTTTTAATTTTCTTAAAACTGGTAGTTTTGTCCGCCACATAAGATAATTTATCTTATTTTCTTAAATCAATAAAAATATTTTTAGCTGTGCAGGATTTATAGGCCTCCTCGACCCGTTTAATCTCCTGCTCCTTAATCTTATCCTCCTTCCTCTTCTGGATTTCGTATACCAGATTGAAGGTGGCTTCAGTCATCGTCCGCCAGTAGTAAATCGACTTCTGGCGATGGAGAGACTGCCACTCAGCCATCAGGTCATTCTGGATCTCGATGGTACGCACGTCTCTATGATCAACGAACGTATCCGGATCCTAAAGACCTGACAGAGTACTGGCTATCAGTTCCATGACGGGGACCCGAGGGCCCGCGGATGGGGTTGTAGCAGGCGAAGCGCCTGCAGATGGGACCTCGGTACCCTCAATTGTGGTGCCTCCCCGGCCTCGGCCGTTGCCCAGGGGCGCTCGGGTGGATTCAACTCCATCGCGGCCTCTACCCCGAGTCTTAGCTCGGCCCAAGGAGGTCAGAACCTGTGATTCGGGTACCGCGGGTCCCATGGCAGGGAACTTCACCGCGTACTCGCTATAAGTCGGGCGCTGCTTACTGGAGGAACCCTCTCTGGCCCACCATGCACTATGGCCGGATGGGGCACTGAAGAAGGTGCTCCAGTCATCTAGACTACCAGTGGCTTCACTCGGAGGGTGCTGTGCAGGTGGTGGGGGTGTTACCTAGCTAACCACCCGATGGGTCTGGTTGCCAGGCATATCCAGAGCCGAGACCTGTTGTCCCGACTGGCGACGATCAGCTGGATTAGCTGGTCTGGGCTGATCCCTGTTGCCTGTCGGGCTTATGGATCGGTCCGCGCGGGTCTGTTTGGAGGTACTTGTGGCCGGAGCCGAACCTCCATTGGTTCCCTTTGAACGAGACTGCTTTCCTTTCTCTTGTTTGTCATCGCCCCGCCACTTCTTCACCTTCAGGTGCACCTCTGTGGGCATCCCGAATTTTGTACTGGAGGGGTTCACAGCAAAATAAGTGACAAGGTTGCCACTCCTCCAGGCGCAGAACTCGGGTTCAAATGCCTGCTCCTTAACATCCTTTACACTCAACGTAGCCCACTTCGCTAGGAGCTCGTTGAAGCACTTGACAGCTCGCTTCCGTGTCTTTCCCAGACCGGTACCGTGGGCTTTCTGTAGATGCAGAGCCAGGTCCCGCGCCGGTTGGTCACGAAGGTGCCGCCACACAACTTGCCTGGGCGGTCTCCAGGGACACACCGCATCAAAGGCTTGTGGTGCATATGGTGTTCCACTATATGCCTAGCGAAGCGAGGCTTTGTCTCAAATATCTTCTTGCCGGTGAGCGAGAGCTGACAAGACTCGAATGGGCACTAACGGCGGCTGCCGCTCGGTCCCCATTGAGTCATAGCCCATTGAACTTGGGTCCTGGACTCATAATGGTAAAGAGTACCCAATTTGGACTTGAGCTGGTCAATCCAAATCAGGAAAAATTTACCAACTGGCGTGTCGTGAGGACCAGTCTTCATCCACTCCTCATCGTCACTGTCACCATCCTTATTGACGGCGCCCGCGCACATGTAGTGGATCGTGTCGTATGCACAATCCGAAAAACAGCGGGGGACACTGGTGGTAACAGTGGGCCGTTTCCTGGCCGTTGTCTTCTTTTTAGAAGCTACCTTCGCCTCCGGGTGCTTCTTAGGCTGACCTCTAGGGCGTTTCTCGGGTACCGCTATGCTAGGCTTACTTAACGTTGGCCTAGGGGGTTGGTATCCGGACTCCCTCTCCGCCACTCCACGTCCCTTCCAGGGCTGAAGCTTTCCTATATTCGTCTTCCACCTTCTACCAGTCTAGCAGTCTTCCATCATCACCGTAGACTCAGAGATGATGCGCACAATCTTGAATGGACCCTCCCAAGGCGTTACGAACTTCAAGCGTTCGAGTGGCTCGTAATACCTTAGTACCTTGTCCCCTACATTAAAGCGTATTCTTTTTGCATTGGTGTCATACCCCACCTTCTGCCATTTAGCACTTTTCAGCAGTTCTTTATGAACGGCCTCGTATGCATGTGTCATACAAGTTATTATGCATGATCAAGTTGTCATATGAGAAATATCATATGACTAGTGGTATATAGAGTGTAAGTACATCAAGCTCTTATAAATTGTTATTTCCAGTTATCACTGGTTTATTCAGCTTTAGGCAGACATGTAAGAATACCAATTACACACATGTTAATATGCAGGTAATTTCCACATACAGTAAATATACAGTTGTTTATAAAGTATAATGTTCTGTTCCACTCCACCTGTGAGGTAATAATAATAATAATAATAATAATAATAATACAATGTCCAGTATAGTTCTAGGTGGGTTCCCACACCTAGCTCCTGACCTGCTGCTTAGAGGAATAATATAATAATGTTCAACTTTACCCTCTGGTAGGTGTCTTGTAGCAGGTATACTCTGGCCACTAGTGGTTCAGTCCTATACCTGTCTGGCATAGTCTAACCCAGCATAGTGTAGAGCTATAGTGTTGACTGGAGATGTTACTTCTAGGGTGGTTCTGGTGATTCTGATTTCTAGGAGGAGCAGCCAGTGGTATTTGTACCATTTCCTGGCTTTGCTCCTCAGACTGACTGGAGCCAGTGGCATCTGCCTAACTCTGCAATTGTTTGAGGGGAGTCTTTCATGTGTCACTGGGTGCACAAAGGACCCCCATGGACGCCGCCATGTCCCCCATTGTCTTGGTCGGTTTGGCATGTTTGGCATGTGCATATCTCGGTCGTTTACGCCGCTATAACCGCCATTTTGCGCATGTGCAGACTTGAATATGTGAAGTTGTCAACGCCCGCTTTCTGGGTGCTTAACTTGCGTTGGTTCGTCTGTAGCGCATTCGGAGGTCAAATTAGTCTACATGGAGTAACTTCCTTAATAATAAGAGTTCCGCCTTGTTCTTGGCTCATTTTTTGACCGTCTAATTATGCCCTTTCCAGAAATGCTTTGATATTTGACCTAGGTTGCTCAGGAGCGACGCTAGAGCGACCGGAAGGTTATGGCGTCGTGACTTATGTAATCTATTGTTCAGTGTTTGGGTGCTCAGACACTCATGACGGCATCAGCGGTGCCCAGGCACCCCTAACGTCCGTTTGCATTCACTTACAAGTTATTAATTTGTGCACTGAACCATGAGGTCGCTCTCTTAGACTCTTAAAAGCATTATATTCTGCAGTGGACCATGAGGTTGGACTCTTTGATGTTGTAACCTATGTATAATTGACATGGCTGGTGTGCAGTGGAGCATGAACGCTCTTCTAGAATGTTTGAGCGCTCTTCTAGCCAACCTATGTATTAATTTCTTACATATTCTTAATACAGTAATATGTTACAATTTATGGAATAATGAAATGGTATATGATACGTGCTTAAATCTGTCCCGTAACGACTCCACAAACAACACAGTGCAGGGTGCCTCCGGGTCTATCCCAACCACTCCGTACACTAAGTCGGCGGGCATAATTATGTCCTCACTGAATACCAAGAGGTTTGGAGTGCAATTAGTAGATGAATGGACAGTGTTGTTGTAGGCGTGTACTACAAATTCGCACTGTTCATCCCAATCGTCCTGGTGGGTTTTAACCAGGGGTTTTAGTACTTGTATCAAAGTCCTATTGAACCTTTCCACTTGACCATCCGATTGTGGTCGGTATGGGTTGGTTCGGGTCTTATATATTGCTAAGTAATGGCACATTTCCTGCCATAACTCTGACTCAAACTCTCTTCCTTGGTGACTGTGCATCATGAGGGGCACACCCAAATGTAGCACCCAGCCTTTTACAAATGCTTTGGCACATGTAGCGGCTTTGTGGTTTGGAAGAGGAAACACCCTAGTATACTTTGTATAGTAGTCTGTGACGATCATCATACAGGTGTTATCTACCTCGGATCATTGACTTACAGACGCTACTGGAGTGGGTCCCAACGTGTTCGGGATGTCTCTGGCCAGCATCGTATGTTTCTTCACGGCCATATCTATTCCATTGAATATGCCGTGCAAGGTAGTGCCCTCTTTCCAGGCGTCCCTTGCAGCAATTTGCTCGTCTCGGTCTCTTAGACCCTTGACGAATTGAGTTATCAAGTCGTCCATATACCAGTCCTGGTTCTCTGTCCTGGGTCTGGCCTTACTTAACAGGGCATGAAGTTCCATACCGTATGCCCTGAAAGCTTCTGTAGGTTTCTTGGTATGTTTCTTAAAACGAACCATAGGATCCTCTTTGACCATATTACATAACAGTCCACTAGCAGACTCAACGAGCTGCTCAAAACTCCCGGCGAGACCATACCAGGTGCGCCATTGCTCGACGGCCATGCGTCCTGGGCCACCTTTCAGACATCTAACTAGGTGTGGCTTGGCCTTGTATGGGGTTCATACATTACAATTCATCATGTCGATGAATTCTTCAAACCATTCTTTCCATGGCCGAGTACCGTTGTATTCCTTTGGAATGACGGCCACCCTTCGGGCTGAATTGTGGGCATACATCAATCTACTGCATTGCTGTTTGCTCCATTCAATCGCCTTGGTTTCATTCAAGGTTCGATTGCCTCTTAAACCGCCGAAACTGCTGTTGTTCGGCGGTGGTGGTGGTGGTTGGGTATACATCCATTGCAAACCATTGGTATTCGTATAACCTCCACTCCCTGTATTGACGTTGGTACCCGAAGCACCATCACCCCCATGCCTGTTCATATTGGCTGATCTGCCTTGACCACCATCATTAGGCGCTTGGCCAGCCTGTCCTTGCTGGCTGCTACCACTTTGGGGATTCTGTTGGTTGCCAGGATTACCTGCATCCAACCCAACATTATCTGTCTGATCCACGTGTATGTGGAATCCGCTTGTTTCGGCACTAGTGTCGGAACAGTCTCTTGGTACAAAGTCTGGGTCCAAATTGTGGACTATCGGAACTTCACTGATGCGAACTCTACTGGTCCGGCCATTCTGATCTTGGGTTCTAACATAGATACCCCCTTGATCAACATTTCGAGAGGCGTTATCATTTACAAATGGGTTGTACGCCCCTGTCGGATGCTTAGGAGTCGAACAGGAAACAGGGTATCCTTGTTTGACAAAAATAGAGTCTGGATTCTTGTCCTTACTCCTTGGCGGTGCGTTCGCATGCTCCTGTTCCTGCAAGTAACTTTCCATAGCGGACTTATTTATTGTCAAGGTTGCCACATCCGTGGTCAAATTCCTCTGTTCTTCTCTTAGCTGCGCGTTCTCTGACAAGATCTTGGATCGGATCTTCTCATTGTCCACTACAGCTCAGTTTCGTTCCTCTTGGGCAGCTAGTGCCTCCTTCTACAAAGTATCTTTCAATAGACGATACTTTTCACCTTTTTCTTTCTGAGACCTTTGGTACTTGGTGGTCTCTTTACGGATCTCGTCTTGCTCCGGGACCAACTTAGCTTCTGTCTCCGCCTTACGGAGTTGAAGTCTTTTTTGCTTCTCCTTCATAGCATGCAACTCGGATTGCAATTTACTTACATCCCTAGCCTTAGCGACTTCCTCGGCTCTAGCCTTGTCAATCGCCCTTCGTCTATTGGCTTCCTCCCTTTCTAGGTCGGCCAATTTACTCTCTCTTTCCTTCTCATCCTTCTCTTTCAGCTCCAACCGATGGACTAGAGAAGACAAACGATACTTGAGGTCTGAGGTCGCCTCCTGTTCGACAGAACGAAGCTTTCCAATCTGTTCTTTTGTCTCGTCTTCTATTTTCTTCTGAGCAGCTATGAATTGTTCATGCTGTCTCTTAGCCTGTTGCTCTACCTGTTCTTTGGCTTTTAAATAGGCTGCGGTTGTCTTATACCCGGGGCCCATCCGGCGTCCATACCTTGACTTACGGCTGCCTCCCGGATTGAACATGGAGTCAGATAAGCCTTCGTCTAAGGATAGCCCCAGAGAGTACATTTCCGCGCCTCTCGGCAAAGTCTCTCGGGTTCTATCTCTCTTAGTGCCAGTAGATCCTTTTGGATCTGCTCTATCCCTATCATCGTCGCTCTCATGATCCGACGATGTCATCAATGGGGCCACGCGAGTTGCCCCATCCACTTCAACCCTCGTAGGGATCTCTGTCCGTTGGATTGGACTTTGAGCCTTAGGGGTTTCCAAAATACTAGCAACGCTAGCTGGGATCCTAGGTCCAAGCTGGCACCTACTAGCTAGGACTTGAGACCAATCGCTCAAGTCTAACCTGGCAGGTTTAACCAACCCGCTTAATACTCCTGTATCTGAAGCAACCTGTCTAGGTGTGCTTGGATACAGTTTAACAATCCCATCTCCAATTCTGGTGGGATTGAGAAGACTGTCTGGACACCTTCCAGGTTATACACATGCTGTTGACCCGGTTTCTAGTCTAACAGCAGGTGCTGGGACGTGTAGTCATACTCTTCGAATCCCTCTAGCCCAGGGCTGGAAGGATTCGCATTAGGTTGCCTGTGGCTTTCGGCCGTTTGGCCGCGCTCCACCCCCGAACCAACTGGTCACGGCACCAGTGTAACGGTTCGTATCGACTTATATGTTGGGTGGCTCTTTGGCTCGCTTATCACTAGAGATACCAACACAACACGAGTAGTTCGGGTTGGGCAAAGCCCCAGACTCCCTACCGCTCAGGTAGGCCTTTATTCAAGATGACAGAACATATGTCTGGACTGGACCATGTCCAGTCCCCTTCTGCGGATCATCCAGCGTTCTTAGTAGAAGGTAGACGCGAGGCATGGTGCTGCCCCCTCTTGTACCAAACGGGTATCGCGAAGCGACACCTGGTTGGCATAGAAGGAACGAGTACCACACGAGCACGTCTCTCGGATGAAGCGCACTAATATATATACAACGATGCCGGCCCCTACACTGTGATGGTTCGATCTTAGATTAGCTTACTACTATTCAGAAGAGATCATGAATACAAGGATGTCTGGTTCAGAAGGTAACAAGTTTATTCAATATCCTAAAGTACAGGCAGCTAAGAGTATTCCGAGTGGTCTCAGAATCAGGGAGGTCTTAAGGTGTTCCAACAGAATCCAGGAGGATTCTGCCCCACTGGCTTCCGACCCGACTATTATATAGTCACAGGGGCATATTGTTTACAGTGCCACCCTCTCACTGGAGCATTGTACGTAATGTGGCACTGATGTCAGAACGGTCACAGGGGTTGGGTGGCGACCCCTCGTGTTTAAGCTGAGAAGCCCAGAGGACAGTGCTGCCACCGTCCACCAGGTGTAATCAACCCCAACCTGAGAAAGTTCCCCACTCGGAAACCAGTCAACTCATAAGCTATAGATGCTAATACTAAACTGTGCCCCTACAATACTAAGCGCGTTTACCATAACTATCAGATTGCCCTCAGTTTAGCAAAGGTGGTACATTACATTATCTCAAATTGAATATGATGGCCCCCATTGGTTTAACCAAGAACCTCTGTATCAAACCCTGCAGTGTGATAACCCTTTGCCGTATCACACTGCCTGGTAGATCATCCATGGTCATATAACTAAGGATAATATGATAACTAATGCCAAATAAATGAATTTTGAACATTTGTGACTTAGTTTCACATTCAATTGCCACTTGAATATCTCAAAAATTAAAGAATAATTGACCAGCGACATCTTAACTGATTTTATTACAGATCAGTAAATATTATCTGTACCATGTTGAAGCAGAAGAAAAAAGGTAGTCATTGGACAAACAAAAGGATGCTGAGCAATTCAGGGGGGGAAGCATATATATGAAAAATATCAAACTCTATTGCAATTTTCACTAGTGGAATGAATATGCAAGGAGTCAGTTAATCAAACTCTGCATGTATTCAGATACAATTATCATATAACATTATACGAACAAAGAATTAGATGGTTATCAGCAAAATAAAGATGCTTATGTTTTTTTTTTTTGTTTTTTTTCTGGAGCTACAGGCGTCTATGAAGTTGGCCAGTGGTGAATCATAGTGCTACACATTTTTTTAAATAACCTGTTGAATCTACTGGACATCCTTCTAAAGCCGAACAAGAACAATGAAAGCACAAGGCATCTCTGTGAAAATAAACAGCGGATAATGCACCATTATTTCCATGACACTTTTTACAGTGTAGGGCAGTGGGCAGGGGTATAGACACTAACATTTCCAGCCACTGACCACCCGGGCCCATAGCTTTATAAATCTAGGGGGTGTGGATGGGGGGTCCCCCATGTCACATGTCAATTTTAAGAAATGGTTATGTCACATGTCACTTAAATCCCTATGTCCCATGTCACCTCTAAGAACCTCTCATGTCACATGTCGATTTTAAGAAATGGTTATGTCACATGTCACTTAAATCCCCATGTCCCATGTCACCTCTAAGAACCTCTCATGTCACATGTCGATTTTAAGAAATTGCCATGTCACCATGTCAAATTTAGTGGTCCACACCCATAATCTATGGACCTGGAGCTAAATCTGTGGGCCCAAAATAGCCAGTTTACTTTTTTAAGGAGAAATTAAAGGTATTTCTCATTAATTCACACTGTAAGTTAGCAAGAATTGCTAGGTCCCTGCTGATGTTCTCTTTCCAATGGTATATGACACACCTATATTCCTATGAATTAACTTCTATAGATATCTCCCTTTAAACTTCTGTGGGCCATCCCGGGCCCACAGGAAGGTAGTTCTTGAGAAAACTATGGGGCCGCAGCCAAAACTGCGGGCCAGTGGCTTCTGGGCCAGGGTTAGTGTCTACCCCTGGTGGGTGTCATTAGGTGCTTTTAGGCCGGGGGCTGATAGGGCCCACCATGCATCCCCCCACATCCCAATGCGACAGGTATTTTTTTGATCCTTAGGGTCCCCTGAACAAAATTCAAGATGTTAACATTGATTACCTTGGGATGCACTACTGGTTTTGGCTCATTATCCATGTGCGGGTTCAGACCACTTTTGGGTCAATTTTGGTACCATGTTATTCAAGGGGTATGCTCAATCCCCAAGCTCTAAGACTATCTTACCTTGTCTGGATCCTAAAGCTATTGGTCCTGTTGGAAAGAAGACATAATAAGCTTTTATTAAGCTGTAATACATGTTTTTAAGTTCAGATTTGAGTGTACCAGACAGTCGGGAAGACGGAAGATTGAAATTACAAAGTTCCTTTTTTTTACTGAAATCTTAAATGCACTCCAGATACATGTATAAAACTTGCCCTTATCCCCATCTAAGCACAATATCTAATATGATTTATGTAGGACAAACCTTTCTGAGTAATATGAGACATTCTACAGAATTCCTTGATGACTATGACACACGTTATTGCCTTGGATGCAAAGACTTTACATTGAGCCAATACGATGCTGTTCCATTTCAATAATCAACGTTAACATCTTGAATCTTGTTCAGGGGACCCTAAGGATCGAAAAAATACCTGTCGCGTTGGGATGTGGGGGCGGGGGTGCATGGTGGGCCCTATCAGCCCCCGGCCTATTTGGGACAGGTGACGATACAGGACATCCTGCTTTAGGCCAGTAATGCTCCAAGGATGTCACATGACCACTCAATTTCCTTATGTCTTGCGTTATAAAGGCAAATACATTTCACAGGACTTAGTAATATTGACTAGACCAGACAGGTGTTTAGGAACTGTTCTACAATTTCTGTTGTTTTGTGTCGCTTCATGGAACACAATTGTGTAAACTTCATACCACAGAGAGTACAAGTAGAACAGGTGTTTAGATTCAAGGCAAATTCAAAGGTTAATGTCCATCCATAGTTTACTATAATAATTTCAATGCAAGTTGATCAGCCAAAATAAATTTTTCAATTGTCCCCAAGTGGTATAAATAGGACCACAATGTTTCTATTATAACCTTAATCACACAACCACAATTAATATAAACCAAGTCACTGTTTCTGTGTAGGATGTGCTGTTGATTTGTGCCGCTTCACAGAACATGATTGTGTAAATTTCATACCACACAGACTACAAGTAAAGGGTTTCTCTCCTGTGTGTGTGGGTTCTCACATGTCTCTGTAAAGTGCTCTGCTGCGCAAATGCCTTTTTACACTTGGAGCACTTGTAAGGTTTCTCTTCTGTGTGGGTCCTTAAAAGAGCATTCAATCCTCCAATTTGACTGAATGAATCGTCACAGTGAGGACATTTATACGGCCTTTCTCCTGTATGGGACCTTATGTGTAAATTTAAGTGAGAACGTGTAGTGAACATTTTGTCACAGTAAAATCAAGTATAACGCTTTTCTCCTGTGTAAGTCACCATGTGTCCATTTAAGTGAACTGGGTAGTTTTTCAAGAAATCTTTGTATAATCTTTTAGAGAAAAGGATCTAATGAAGAAAATATTCAACTTAGAAGGAAACCCCATTTCTCCCTTTACATTCTTTTCAGTATATTTCAATATATTTTAAAGAAAATCAACATGTAAAGAAAAACTGTTTCATTCTTTGGATTTTCTTTAGAATACTATAATCTTTATTAGATTCTCAGAGAATGAGTTCTACGTTGTTTCTATGCTGATACGTACATTCTGATGAACAGACCTGGGAAACACCCTATGACATCATAATTTCAGGAGGGGATCCCCTCAATCATTGGCTCTCAGGGAAAAAATCAAAATATTCATGTAATGATTTTCTTTGTATTTTCTTTTTCAAATGAGAAAGGCTACATTTCTCTTTGTAATTTCGTTTTTCACCTTTAAGGATTATAGAGGTAAACTTTGCTTAACGATTTCAAAAAATTAATCCATAGACCAACGCGGGGTTTACAATGACCTGGAATGACGTAACATGCACTAGTAGAACGATCACATATGTATACATTATGCAGCAAGTTGACTATGTCGAGTTTATATGTACTTACCTGATACAAACATGTCTTTAAAAAATAAATTCAGGAAGGGTTTCTCAATAATACATATGAATGCCAGGAGTGTAAGAAATAAATTTACAAAAATCAAAGAGGAGCTGAATAATAATTTCATTGATATTATATTATTTTCTGAGACCTGGTTGAATGAAATGGATTTTAGTAAATTGTATAGCTTCCCAAGGTATAATCTTTTTCGTCAAGACCGTATCAGTATATATAGAGGAGGTGGACTCTGTGCATATGTCGATGAAAGTCTATCATGTTCAGTAGACAGGTTTAAGGCCTTAAACAGGTCTAATGAAAATATAGAAGTTCAATGGTTATTATCAGCTAAAGGTGCAAATAAAAAATGTATTGTATGTAATGTCTATAGACCACCTTCGGGAAACCTTATGGAATTTTGTAACACAATGCGAGCTTTACTACTACAAATAGACAACTTGGATAGATATGATATTTTTATTCTAGGGGATTTCAATGTAAATGTACTAAACAATACCCCAGACAAACAATCACTTATAGAAACCTTTGATCATTTTAACTTAGTACAACTGGTCAACGAGGTCACAACCACATCAGGTACCAATACTTGTATAGACTTGATCTTCTCAAACTGTGATACCATTACCTCCAGTGGCGCATTGAATATACACCTATCTGACCACCTACCGGTACATATCCTAAAAACCCAAATACACATAAAGAAAAATTTTAGAACTTTTTTTGGAAGATCATATAATAAACTTAATATTGAAAATTTTATCTAGACTTAGAAAATTGTAATTGGGACCATTTTAATGAATCAAATGACCCAAATGTTTGCTGGACTATATTAGAAAATATGATAAAAAGAATGTTAGACCTACAATGCCCGGTAAAAAGTTTTAAGGTGATAGACAGACCTAGCCCATGGATGTCTAATGAGCTGCTTGAAAAGATCAACGACAAAAATGCTTTATTAAAGTTAGCTAGGAAAAACTTGGATATCATATCGTGGCACAGAGCTAGAGAGAGTCGAAACCAGGTTAATAGAGACATTGAATTGGCTAAGGAAACATATTATTCCAACCTATCAGAGGTATATAAGAAAGATTCTAAGAAATTTTGGAGTACTATTAAAGATATTTTACCTTCTAATAAATCTAACAGCAAGTCTATCATGTTAACTGATGAAAATGGCCAAGTAATTTCAATTAATGACACCTCTACTTATATAAATAATTTTTTTGCAGAAATTGGTCCTAGACTGGCGGAACAACATCAAACTATCTTTAATTTTAAGGGCACGAGATGTGAGGTGGATATGCCAGAGATGATCTTTACAGATGATGAAATTATGAAATGCTTATCTGACATAGATGTATCGAAGTCATCTGCTATTGACTATTTATCTACAGATATATTCAAAAAAACTATGTTAAAGTTCCCTCAAAAATTTATAAAAATTATTAACTTGATTATGAATACAGGCCAAATCCCTGATAGTTGGACAATTGCTACGGTGACTCCTCTCCCCAAAGGAGGGGACCCATCCAATGTCTCTAACCTTAGACCGATAAGTGTTCTACCGGTACCGGGAAAGATACTAGAAAGACTTATACATAACAAACTAAGTGACCATTTAGAAAGATATGATATTTTATCGAAAAATCAGGGTGGATATCAGAAAGGTAAATCTACACTTGACTCTATCTCAGTACTAGTTGACGATGTATTAAAAAATAGAAATGAGGGTAATATAACAATGGCAGCCTTTATTGATATAAAAAAAGCATTTGATTCTGTAAATCACTTAATATTATTAAAGAAATTAGAACAATACGGAGTCAGAAATAGAAATTTAACCTTAATTAAAAATTATTTATCAAGGAGACAGCAATGTGCCATAGCAAATCATATACGTTCAGATAAAGCAAATCTAACATGTGGCGTACCACAGGGCTCAATATTGGGTCCTTTGTTCTTTCTATTGTATATTAATGATTGCATTTCTGACAATGATGTACATAAAACCTTGCTATATGCAGACGACTCTGTACTCTATGTATCCGGAAAAAACTTAGACGCCTTAACAAATCAGCTGACCATTGCACTTAACTCCTTCTCTATCTGGTCTTCAGCCAACAAACTTACTATGAATGAAACCAAGACGAAAATAATGACCTTTGCTTCAGCAATTAAATTGAAAAAAATACAAAAACCTAGGATTGTACTCAATGGTAAAACTTTAATGAATGTTCAATCATACAAATACTTAGGGGTTACCCTTGACCAAGAAATGAATTTTAACATGCATGTGAGAAATGTTATCAAGAGTGTTCGATTCAAATCAGTAATTTTGTACAAAACTAGAAAATATTTATCAACTGCAGCAAGATTAAGAATGTACAATATGCATATAATACCAATTATTGATTACTGTGATATTTTATACAATGGAGCTAATGCTGATTTATTACAAATATTGCAAAGATTGCAAAATAAATGTTTAAAAACCTGTCTAGATGTACATGTACTAACCCCGACAGATCTTGTACACAGGGATACTAGGAGCCCGAAACTTGAAGCTAGAAGACTACACCATATAAAAATGTTAGCTTATAAGAGATCCACAAAGGAAGAGTATATTAAACCTACTGTTAGAACGACAAGATTTTCAAATGCTCCTGTATTAAATTATATGAAAATTAATTGTACAGCTTACACAAAATCTCCTGAATGTTTATGTGCCCAAACGTGGAATAATCTAGAGCCTGATATCAGGAACATTAGGGACAAAGATAAATTTAAAACCTTATCAAAGAAATGTATGATAGAATCTATGAATATATAAAATGTATTGTAAAATAATTATACAAACTGTATCTATACTATTTGTAATGGCCCAAGTCGTTCTTGTCAAAGTTTGCTTAAATTATCTATTATTGAACTGTATATATTGCTCATATTGTACCAAGAAAAGACTGAGTTAAACCTAATCCTCAAGGAGCAATAGTAACGGTTTATCTTAGACTACTGATTATGGTCTACGTCGACCTTGTCAAAGCCTGCATATTGTTACTATTACTGGAGTTTATATGCGCATGTTGTAAAAATCATTTATGAGACGAGGGAGGGTAATTAATATTATTCTATATTTAAAGTAGAATATAAGTGCCCCAAATTGTTCAAAAATTATTGTTATTATATCTTATAATTGTATGAATACCGGTAATGATTTAAATGGTCAGATCATAACAACATTTTTTTTAAATGACGATCTGGTCATTAACTGTTTGGTCGTGTTATTAATAAGATGAATTACCTTATAAAATGGGTAAGCATGTAAAATATCAACGTATGTACTTAGGCAAATATATATAGAAGCTATAATTCTAATACATACAACAAATATAAAGCACGCCTATGATTACATGATGTATGTACCAATAGACCAAATAAAGTTTAAATTTGTTCTAAAAAAAACTATCCATAGGGGAGGGTCACATGCATATCCATAAAAAGAATTTGGAAAGATTCTATAACGAAAGAAAATATGAAGAAAAGCTTACACATGACTTGAGTCTTTCTAAAACAAAACACTACCAAATTCATTGTTGTGAATTCTTTTATCTTTATAGCCTTTGTAAAGTCATATTCTTTGATAATCTGAAGAAAAATATATATAAAAAAGTATGTGGAAGTTTCGAATTCCTTATCCCCACCTCAAGAGGTGGCCCTAACTTGACCTTGAGCAACAGGTTTTGGACAAAAGAAAATACCAAAATACTTTCTTTTCACTAAAAGAAAATAAAAAGATTTTGTAAAGATTACAAAGAGCAATACTTCAAATCTTTCTTCAAAAGATTTAATTTGGACCATTTTACACAGTTTTGTAAAGAATGAAAATTTGAAAAGAAAATAGAAATAGAAATGGGTTTGAAAACGATTTCTAAAAGATTAGACTTAATATATTCTTTTTAAAAAGAGAAAAACTACCCTGATTGTGTAAACTTTTTTTCACATTTCGGACATGTTTAAGGTTTTTCTCCTGTGTGGGTCCTCATGTGTGACTTTAGATAAGACCCTTGTGTAAAATGCTTTCCACACGTAGAGCATTTTCTTTTTTGGACTTGCTCATTGCATTAATGAACTGCTAAGTTCATTTAAATAATTCTATAGAGCAGACCAAGTTTTATTGATTTTTCAAAGGAAAGTCACAAATGAAACAGTACAATAACTTCATGGATCTTGACAAATGTCAATATGAACACAATCAGGAGATGGAAAAATAGGGACTGGCAATATTCACTCAATAGCTTATTAACAGAGAAAGTACAGACAAACAAATTAAAAGCAAAAAGAGATAGATAGTAAATAATATGTCATACATAGAGATTTGTGTGTCTACACATTATTTCAGTACATCATGATTACAGCTAAATACACCTTGTCTTTAGTTCAAATAAGTGATAATTAGAGTTGGTGTTATATGCTGTTATATGCATATGGGAACATCAGCAATATCAATATGGATGTAAACATGAAAAAGGATATGAATGTGAGTATTAATATGAATATGTATATGAAGCGGCACAGTTTCCACACCTGCTTCTCATTATCAATTATAATCCAATTTCAGGTTCAACCTTATATTTTCTATCTTCATCACACCCTCTTTGAATTTTACCTTTGTCGTAGCTTTCTGAATCTCCTCAGGCAGAGTATTCCAGAGAGCCACCCCTCTGTACCATGGCGATCTTTTATAGTGTCTAGTAATAACCCTAGGTAGTTCAAAAACAATCTTCTTTTGAGACCTTGTATTATAAGATTGTGGTCTATTTAACACAGTCTTTGATTTTTTATACATTAAGCATAATAATAGCATGTCAAATCTTTTCTCTAACACTGGAACCTTACAAATTTCATGCAACTCCTTCACACTATACCATCTAATATTGTATTTCAGACAAACTCTAAGAGCTCTATTTTGCAGCCGTTGTAATGCCGCAAGACCATCCTCATTACAACTAGTACTTATAAATGAACAATATTCTATAATTGGTCTGATTGTACAACAGTATATCTTTACACTTTGCTCTTGTGTTAAAAACCTTCTTAACTTAGCAAACATAAATAGTTTATTGCATACATTTCTTTTAATAATTTTAATCTGTTTATCAAAACTAAGTTTACTGTCAATATGTACACCTAGATATGGAAAGAAGGTGACAGTTTGCACAGTGCTGCCATTGAAGTCTAAAGTAGAATCCGGACATCTTTTTAATTTATGAGCACTACAAAACCACATAAATTTTGTTTTAGTTGGATTTACTGTTAGTCTGTTTTCGATAACCCAACGCTTAAAGTTAATTACATCTTCATTGAAATTCTCATTAACCAAGTCTACATCTTTGTTAGAACTATAAATCACAATGTCATCAGCATACAGTTTAATCTTGCATTTTTTTAAGACCTTAACAACATCATCAATATATAAGACAAACAACAGGGGACCTAAAACTGATCCTTGAGGGACACCGTAATCAATATCTTGGTTTTAGGACAATTTATTACCATAGCTAGTTCGTTGTTTTCTATTTTCCAGATAACTTTTAAACCATAGAAAATTAGATTTACTCAAACCAAGTTTACTGAGTTTAATTAGCAATTTTTAATGTAATACACTGTCAAATGCTTTAGTGAAGTCTATAAATAGAGCCCCTGTTATCAGACCATTGTTTCTACATTCATAAAGCTCATTAACAAAGTCAAAAGTGGCATCACCAATACCTGTAACCATATTGGTTTTCACAAAAAGTACCATTTTTCTTCATACTTTCACATAAGTAATAATACATAATTTTCTCAATGACTTTATACGGCATTGGTAGTATTGATATGGGTCGCCAATTTTTTACCATTGCTAAATCCCCATCTTTAGGTAATGGTCTTACAACTGCCATTGCCCAACATTTTGGAAAAATACCCCTGTCCAAACTAATTTGTATCAGATGAGTGAATTGATTTATCAACAACAATAATGCACAATGTAGTATATCTCCCCTTATTCCGTCTATGCCTGATGACTTATTTTTATCAATTTCTTTTAGAGCAAAATGGACATCCCACTTATTAACCTTAATATTCTGATCTAAGAAGTTTTCATTTGCCAATAGTTCATCTATATCTAGATTATTATCCACAAGATATTGATCAGTTCCAATAGCAGTAATATGCAGATCCTTACCAATATTACAAAAATAGTCATTTACATATTCACAAACATCATCAGAAGTTACATGAGCATCAGTTATATGATGTCTCATGTCTGGATACACAATAGAATTCGAATTTTTAAACAAGTCATTTATGTGTTTCCAGAATTTTTTGGGATTACCATAACATACTTGCAACTCTTGCATGACACCACCAATTTGATTTGCTTTAATTTTCTTTCTAATTTTTCTTCGACAATCCTTTATGGCTTGCTTTTCCTGAACACTTTTATTGGCACTATAGAGACATAACCATCCTTCTCTTTCAAATACTAAATCCATAACTTCATCATCAATCCATGATCTCCTACTTTTTTTAATGTATCGTTCAACAAGAGGGTGAAAAGTGTCCAAATATTCAATTAACAGAGTCAATAACATATCCCATAATATATTAGGATCATCAGTAATATTGTAATAGGGTTTCCAGTCACATGATTCTAAAAAATCTCTAAATCTGTCTTCATTAAAGTTTCTATAATCTCTTCCTCTATACTTAGTGCTAACATAACTGATATTCTCATGTCCTCTACAACCAAAAACTGGGAGGTGATCAGAAATTAGGGCAGAGACCGTACTTGCATTAGTTACATCTAAGCTATTTGTAATTATGTTATCAATACAAGTACCACTAAATGGTCTCGTCACCTCATTAATTAGTATTTTCCATCCAATATCCTTGCACACATTTCTGAAACTTTCACACCCTGCATCATTTTCATCATACATATTGAGATTAATATCACCTAAGATCCAAGTTTCATGCCTACCATGATTGTTGTTATATTCGTAACCAGCGATGGATCGTAAGAAATTAATAAAATTTGGTACATTCGTATTTGGGATTCTATAGATAGAGACAATCAATAAATCCTTTTCACCAGGAAGGTTTAACATAATAGCAATACTTTCATAATCGATGGTCTGTATGGTAAAGTCTTTTACAACTCTAATATACTGCCCTAGGCCAGCCCTCACACTTGGGCCAACTCCTCCACAATTTTTACCAATTCTATCATTCCTATACAGTAACCTATCCTCTCTATTAATCAGGCCATCAGGTGAGGCAGGCTTCAGCCAGGTTTCACATAGACATATTATGTCACTCCTTCCTAATATCTCATAGATTTCATTATATTTGTCTTCAAAACTACGACATTTCATTGACGAAATTACCAGTCCCCTCCTCTCCCTGAAATCACTAACACCACAAACCATAAGTTTAATTTTATGTAATACTTAAACAATGAATATATACACATGTGAAAAAGCATCAACAAAAGAACAACAAATAAATGACTAATTACAGAATATACAAATCCTCTTCCACAAATTGATGGGGCTTCTCTCCCGTGTGGGTCCTCATGTGTGACTTTAAGGTCCCTGCCTGTGCAAACTGCCTACAACATACAGAACACTGGAAATGATTCTCTCCTGTGGGTGTGGGTTTTCATGTGTGCTTTTACGTCTTTCTTGGTCTTATATGTTTTAACACATAAAGAACACGGATAAGGTCTCTTGCTTGTGTGTACCAGCATGTGACCCCAAGCTTACCCAAGCATGCAAACCTTTTCCCACATTTCGAACAAACATAGGGTTTCTCTCCTGTGTGGGTCCTCATGTATATCTTTAAGACATGCTGGTCTCTGAACCTTTTACCACATTCCATACACTTACTTCTCAACTTTGTCTTTCTATGTTTTATGTAACATGGGTTTGTAAGTGCTGACACAGATCTGATATTTCACTGAAACCCTCCAAACATGTAGCAAAGCCAGAGGTGCTTTGAATTTTGTTTTTATTTTAGATGCCTGCTCATGTGTGTCTGACTTTTCCTCATTTGTTCCTTTGTAGTTTTCAACAGGTGTGTCCCATTTTTCAATTGTTGTCTTACATTATAATATTACATGGGTCTGTAGGTATTGACATAGGTCTGATATTTCACTGAAACCCTCCACACATGTAGCACAGCTACAGTAGTTGGACTTGCTGTCAATATGCATAAAAGCTTTTAACTAAGTGTTACTTTGAGATGCCTGCTCCTGTGTGTTTGACCTTTCCTCATTTTTTCCTTTATAGCTTTCAGCTAGTGTCTGACCTCTGTCATCTTTTGTATTACATTCTAATATTTAAAAGGTCTATAGGTGTTGACAGATCTGATATTTCATTGAAACCTTCCACACATGTAGGACAGTTAGAGCAGTTGGACTTGCTGTCAATATGCATAGATGCATTTAAATTTGCTTTAATTTTAAAGGCCTGCTGCCGTGTGTCTGACTTACTTGGGTCCTCACATTTCCTTTACATGTACAGTAGTCAGCAAGTCTCTCACCGCTGTCAATCTTCAAATTGGATTGTAATATAACATGGGTCTGTAGGTGTTGACACAGTTCTGATACCTCAGTGAAGCCCTCCACACATGCAGCACAGCTATAATAATTGGACTTGTCGTCAATGCGCATAGATGCTTTTAGAACAGTTTCACCTTTATCAGGTGGCCTACAAATGTCTGACCTTTCTGGGTCCTCAGACCTTTCTTCATACGTAAGGTTTTCATCAAATATCTCACCGCTATCAATCTTCATATGAATTGTAATGTTACATGAGTTTGTATGTGTTGACACATTTCTGGTATCTTTGTGAAACCCTCCACACATGTATAGCACAGCTGGAGTAGTTACTACCTGTGTGAATCGCTGTATCCATATTTGAACCCATGTTTTCTATAATATAGCTGACCAGATGATCACTACACATACTGATTTTATTTGACACTTTGTTATGTGTCTTCCAGTTACAACTTATCTGGCTGGGTAACAGTTCTATCATAAACTGAGCAATGGTATGTCTCCTGTGTGATCTGTCATTTCTTTTACACCAGAAACCTTACCTTTAGATATATAAATTACACTTGGTACCCCATTAGCTAAGCTGATCACAAAGCCTTAGAATCCACTCGGCAGCCTATTGAGGAAGTTGCCTGACTTTTCTGATGAATGTTGCCCAGACTTGGCTTCTATTAACCATTGTATAAAACGATTATGTCACCTATTCAGCTCATTTATAGTCATGTAGATATGTTGACAATGTCCATGATGCATCATCTATGCAATCTGCAATGAAAATACGATGTTAAGTGAGAAAGCTCTAATTGTTACTTAAAATAGGGAATCACAGTAAGCTAAAAATTTACTGATATATTCTTTAAACACATTTCATTTTCTGTGAATAAGCAGTGGTGATTTCATTTGATCAATATTCCATATTATGAACAAAATCAAAGGTAGATTTCAGTATCTACATCGATTTTGACAGAGTCACTTACATTTCAAGATGAAGAACTTTTATTAAATTTGAATCACACTCAGTAACGTCAAATATGATGAGCAATGTTGAAAAATATAAGGAACTTTTTGGAGAATATCAATCATGCTGTGTCAAAGCACTTGGCGGAGCTGCAGTTACATACCTCTGTATGTCCGTCTGAAGCCAATGCTCCACTAGTGGCATGGCAGTGGCAGCGTTACCAGCGGCACACAATTTCCTTTGTGCTCTTTGTTATTATTGACATCATAGAGTGCATGGGGCACCCTTTCTGATTGCCAGATCAATGCCAAATGGGGTTGGTTAAGTCCTTCAAGATAGTGATTAAGTCTGCATAGGTCCCGTGCCACACGCACAATCTCTCCATTGTGCCGTAACTTTTACAAGACGATTTTAAAGTACTGGGCTACCCCTATGGCCTGAAAGTACAATTATTGACACTCCACAAGGGAGAATACAGACTCAGCTAGTTGCAGTGCTAATACCTAGAAATGGGGAGGGGACTTTCCATATTATTTAGCAACGAGAGTTCTAGTTGCTACTCTGTGGTAAATATTGCACTGTAGTAGTGGTTGGGTGATGCGTGACCGCAGGGCCTTGGTAAAAGTAGCACTACTTCTTCGATTCTCTATCAATCTGAATGAAATGAAAGGTTTCTAACAGGGGAAGGATGTCCCCATTGACGTGTCTAAGGAATAATTGCTGTATTGAGTAGAGGTACCCATGCATGATGCATGGTGGAGCCCTGCAAGACACACATTGCTTAGCAAGTTGTTTGATACAAGGATGCATGTTTGAATGGTAAGAAAATGATTTCAAGTATCAGCTATGGTAAATTCTACATACATACCTTACAAGAGAATGATGTAGAGTGTCTTTTGGGTATTTCTCTGCCTCATACCGTAGCTGTTGTCTTGTGTTCCCACCTCGACCCGAGGACCACACATGGATGATGCTGTCTTAAATGTGAGTTGACGTACGTTTAAAAGAGGTACGAGCAACAGTATCAGCAATCTGTTCCTTTATCATGCAGTACACCTAACCTACATCTGTAACTACCTGACCTCACTGAGGGTATGATCAATTTGCCGTCTTTCCTCATGGAGGCAGAATGAAAATAATAAAAAAAGAAGATAATTCTGATCAGAAATCGGTCTACACCACCACTCTATTTTCATGAGGAGTACTTTAGATAATATTTTTTATGAACAAAATAATTGAGCCATACATACTAGGGCATCTGCTATTATGAGGGCACGAGATGCTGTCTATCATGAAAATTATGGTGGTCTTTCATTTTAGTGTATCACCAATGTGTGCAAAGTTCCTGTAGTCTGAAAATTATACCTTATTTTACAAGAAAGCCACAGAGACTGTCTTTATTTCAATCCTTGAATGTACAACTGGTAAATAAGGACCAAATCCAATTTCATTCTCTGCTGTACCAATGAACTGTAATGTCACGTATGCCTGAGGGGCAGGATCAAGTGAGGATAAATTGAAACTGGAAATAAGCTGGTTTTTTTTCCCTTTAAACCACCAGGATTAGCTTAAACAAGCATTTAATATTAAACAATTGTTAAGCCACACAGAGAGAAGAGCACTGATCGCTTTGACGCATACTGCACAGGTCACAATTTGTCTCCCACATGACATGTATGAAGGCATGTCGAATCAGGTTAACGCTCTCATATTTGGTTTATCAACTCTACTTGACAAGCGTAATGAAGACATGTCACATATTTCTGATCCATTCACCTGAGTGCTAGGTAATACTGTGAGACAATTATGTAAGGGTCAAGAGCAGTCAATAGCTGTGTAGCAATGGTTCAATCAAGGCAGGCCTATGGTAGAAGGCAGGAGATATCATAGTCCCACAGGCCTGCAACACTAAGGCACTTTTACCTATCTACAGAACTTCTACTTGACTGAGGACCTCTATGCAGTCCATAAGACAAGGGCATGGAGGTGCATGGCAATGTTATATGTCTCCATGTACTGTAGATACTGAGATTATAGATTGGGGCTCGCTCAAATTTTATCTCACCTCGTGCCTTCCTTATGGCCGACACTCAAGGACGAGAGGTCCCGAGGGTTGTATCCACACCGAAGTGAGATTACCCTTGTGGCGTTGTTGCCCGGACCCTAGTCTAATGGGGAGGGGGGATGATGGTGACTGAATCTATGGGAAGATAGAAAGCATGCCCCTAAACATTTACCTAGGCAATGGTTCTTTAACATCCGTCACTACATAGGCATAGTGAGAGATGGACAGGCCTGTTTTAAGTCATTTGTCTGCCATGACCGCCGAGAGACTTTCCAGCACAGCCTAGCCAGAGCAGGGAGGAACTCAAAGGACACCTTACTGCGACGTTTAGAACCACCACTGTGCTCCGGCCGGGCCGGGAACCGAACCCACGACCTTACGGCCTGTGAGCGGACGCGCTACCGACTGCGCCATGCCTCCCGGCTTATAGATTGGGGGTTAGCTTACAATATTTGGTATTTTCACTGACTCACACATAAGGTGTCTAACCTCTCCAGTTGAAGAATTCAGGATTGTGGGTGTCTATTTTGATATTCAATAACAAATGCAAATTTAACAATGAAATAAAATTCACTACTATTCACTGATAGTATTTACATGACTTAGTGATCTATTCTTCATGAGAACAAAAAGACACAGATACATCAAATGTCTCAAGTGTTGGTAGTACTTCTTGATAGTGCTTAATCCTGGTACCAAAATGGTTGTTTGCCCCATCCAGTAGAATATCCTAGAACAATTATGTATGTCAAACCATCATATGTCAAATATCTCACCGCTATCAATCTTCATATGAATTGTAATGTTACATGAGTTTGTATGTGTTGACACATTTCTGGTATCTTTGTGAAACCCTCCACACATGTATAGCACAGCTGGAGTAGTTACTACCTGTGTGAATCGCTGTATCCATATTTGAACCCATGTTTTCTATAATATAGCTGACCAGATGATCACTACACATACTGATTTTATTTGACACTTTGTTATGTGTCTTCCAGTTACAATTTATCTGGCTGGGTAACAGTTCTATCATAAACTGAGCAATGGTATGTCTCCTGTGTGATCTGTCATTTCTTTTACACCAGAAACCTTACCTTTAGATATATAAATTACACTTGGTACCCCATTAGCTAAGCTGATCACAAAGCCTTAGAATCCACTCGGCAGCCTATTGAGGAAGTTGCCTGACTTTTCTGATGAATGTTGCCCAGACTTGGCTTCTATTAACCATTGTATAAAACGATTGTGTCACCTATTCAGCTCATCTATAGTCATGTAGATATGTTGACAATGTCCATGATGCATCATCTATGCAATCTGCAATAAAAATACGATGTTAAGTGAGAAAGCTCTAATTGTTACTTAAAATAGGGAATCACAGTAAGCTAAAAACTTACTGATATATTCTTTAAACACATTTCATTTTCTGTGAATAAGCAGTGGTGATTTCATTTGATCAATATTCCATATTATGAACAAAATCAAAGGTAGATTTCAGTATCTACATAGATTTTGACAGAGTCACTTACATTTCAAGATGAAGAACTTTTATTAAATTTGAATCACACTCAGTAACGTCAAATATGATGAGCAATGTTGAAAAATATAAGGAACTTTTTGGAGAATATCAATCATGCTGTGTCAAAGCACTTGGCGGAGCTGCAGTTACATACCTCTGTATGTCCGTCTGAAGCCAATGCTCCACTAGTGGCATGGCAGTGGCAGCGTTACCAGCGGCACACAATTTCTTTTGTGCTCTTTGTTATTATTGACATCATAGAGTGCATGGGGCACCCTTTCTGATTGCCAGATCAATGCCAAATGGGGTTGGTTAAGTCCTTCAAGATAGTGATTAAGTCTGCATAGGTCCCGTGCCACACGCACAATCTCTCCATTGTGCCGTAACTTTTACAAGACGATTTTAAAGTACTGGGCTACCCCTATGGCCTGAAAGTACAATTATTGACACTCCACAAGGGAGAATACAGACTCAGCTAGTTGCAGTGCTAATACCTAGAAATGGGGAGGGGACTTTCCATATTATTTAGCAACGAGAGTTCTAGTTGCTACTCTGTGGTAAATATTGCACTGTAGTAGTGGTTGGGTGATGTGTGACCGCAGGGCCTTGGTAAAAGTAGCACTACTTCTTCGATTCTCTATCAATCTGAATGAAATGAAAGGTTTCTAACAGGGGAAGGATGTCCCCATTGACGTGTCCAAGGAATAATTGCTGTGTTGAGTAGAGGTACCCATGCATGATGCATGGTGGAGCCCTGCAAGACACACATTGCTTAGCAAGTTGTTTGATACAAGGATGCATGTTTGAATGGTAAGAAAATGATTTCAAGTATCAGCTATGGTAAATTCTACATACATACCTTAAAAGAGAATGATGTAGAGTGTCTTTTGGGTATTTCTCTGCCTCATACCGTAGCTGTTGTCTTGTGTTCCCACCTCGACCCGAGGACCACACATGGATGATGCTGTCTTAAATGTGAGTTGACGTACGTTTAAAAGAGGTACGAGCAACAGTATCAGCAATCTGTTCCTTTATCATGCAGTACACCTAAGCTACATCTGTAACTACCTGACCTCACTGAGGGTATGACCAATTTGCCGTCTTTCCTCATGGGGGCAGAATGAAAATGATAAAAAAAGAAGATAATTCTGATCAGAAATCGGTCTACACCACCACCCTATTTTCATGAGGAGTACTTTAGGTAATATTTTTTTATGAACAAAATAATTGAGCCATACATACTAGGGCATCTGCTATTATGAGGGCACGAGATGCTGTCTATCATGAAAATTATGGTGGTCTTTTATTTTAGTGTATCACCAATGTGTGCGAAGTCCCTGTAGTCTGACAAATTATACCTTATTTTACAAGAAAGCCACAGAGACTGTCTTTATTTGTCTTTATTTCAATCCTTTAATGTACAACTGGTAAATAAGGACCAAATCCAAATTCATTCTCTGCTGTACCAATGAACTGTAATGTCACGTATGCCTGAGGGGCAGGATCAAGTGAGGGTAAATTGAAACTGGAAATAAACTGTTTTTCCCCCCTTTAAACCACCAGGATTAGCTTAAACAAGCATTTAACACTTGTTAAGCCAATGTAAATTTCTAATTGATTGTGCCAATCCATTATGAGGACCACCAAATTGTTTCTATTTCAATGTCAGATATTGGTCAGATGATACTTGTGCCATTTAACTACATGAGGTCATCATATCACATCTGGATGTGCCGTTGATTTGTGTCTCTTCACAGAACATGATTGTGTAAACTTCATACCACAAAAAGAACAAGTATAAGGTTTCTCCCCTGTGTGGGTTCTTATATGCCTTATCATAGAATGTTGCTGCGCAAATGCCTTATCACACGTAGGGCATTTATAAGGTTTCTCTCCTGTGTGAGTTAGTAAGTGTGCATTTAATCCTCCACTTTGACTGAATGCATTGTCACAGTAAGGACATTTATAAGGCCGTTCTCCTGTATGGGACTTCATGTGGGAACAGAGGCTAGAACGTGTAGCAAACTTTTTGTCACAATCATAACAAGTATAACTCTTTTTGCCTGTGTGAGTCACCATGTGGCCCTTTAGGTGAACTGATTGTGTAAACTGTTTGTCACATTTAGGACATTTGTAAGGTTTCTCACCTGTGTGGGTCATCATGTGTTTCTTTAGGGAATTCGCTTGTGCAAACTGCTTACTGCATGTAGGGCATTGGTGAGGCTTCTCTCCTGTGTGAGTCATCATATGTGACTTTAAAGATGACGCTTGTGCAAAGCACTGGCCACATTGAGAACACAGGAAATGTTTCTCTCCTGAGTGGAGTTTCATGTGTAAATTTAAAGCCTTTGTGCTCTTATACCTTTTATAACATATGGTACATGAATGTGGTTTCGCATCCACGTGACTCAGCATATGCTCTCTGAGCTGCCCCATGTGGGAAAACTGTTTCCCACATTCAGAACACATGTAGGGTTTCTCTCCTGTGTGGGTCCTCATGTGTATTTTCAAGACACCCCTGTCCCTGAATCGTTTACCGCATTCAGAACATTTAACCCCGTTTTCCCCCTTGTGGATCCTCATGTGAATTTTTAAGGCACATTCATCCCTAAGTCCTTGACCGCATTCAGTACACTTTGCTCCTGTGCTTGTCCCTGGGTTTTCCATAGGTAGACTGATTGCGCTAATTTGTCCTTCATGCCAATGATTTTGATGATTGTTCCCCACTATAGGTATCTTGTCATGTTCCTGTGGTTCAGTCTGGTCCTCTCTATGTAATGGTTTTAAGTCTGTGTTGATCTCCCTAAGATGATTTACATTTTCCCCTATGTGTATCATCATTTGTGTCTGTAGGTTTCTAGAATCTGCACACTGCAAATCGCCTGTAGACATATGAGAGGTTTGGACCTTACCGACTGGCCTTGTAATATGACTCGCTAAGTGTTCACATAGTTGTGATGTCTCAATGAAGCCCTCTACACCTGTACCACAGCTAGAGTACTTCCCTTCAGCAATTGGGACATGTGGCTCCGTAATTTGGTTTTTAAAAATCTGGTTAGAGAAAATATGATGTTTCCTGTCTCTATCAGTCAGGCATCTCTCTAAATAACCTCTCTGGGAAATGTCTTGGTCAGGATTGAAGTTTTTGTAAGAGTGTCCCGTAATGGGTTTTATAACCTGTGCATCTGGTTGACTTTCTTCCTCACATTCCTCCTTACATGTACAGTATTCATCAGGTGTGTCAAATTTGCTGTGGGTCATCTTGTTGGTCGGTGCTATAGCATGGGTCTGTAGGTGTTGACACAGATCCAATGTCTCAGTGAAACCCTCCACACATGCAGCACATCTGGAGTAGTTCTCTCCCTTGTAAATGACTATGGCCTTTGTTACATTCATATTGTCCCTAGTTATTTGTATCCTGCAATGAAATGGAAATATTGATGTCAACACTGAAAGCTCCTGTTATTAACATTTTGTAAACCTCTTGTGATTGCCATATTAGCTCGCATACCTGCCCTATAAACAATGGACTGTAAGCCTTTGGCCAAGACACAGCATTGATTTTACTCTCTAAGGGCCGCTGATGCAGGGGGGTGCATTGTGCCCACTGCGGGTGTTGGGTTTGAGGGGGGTGGGTAGAAAAAATTCCGACCCCTCCTGAGGGAGGGGGGCGTAAAATATTTGGACCCCTCTTGAGGGGGGGGGATAAAAAATTTACCCTCTTTTTGGCAAAGCTACTATAGATCAAAGAGGGGTGCAAAAACTTTCCGTGACTCCGGGTGGGGGACACAAAAAGTTTTGACTGCCGTCAAGGAAGGGGGCGTAAAAAAAATCTCACACATCCACATGAAAACTCACCACCCATTGCCACTGTTGATAAATAATGACCACTCCCTTACTAGCACTTCATCGGTGCATCATGTGGGAGCCCGGTTGATATCCAAGCATATGATATATGTATTTATACCACGATTTCGGCACTTCCGGTGGTTTTATATGCGATATATACGTGGTATATTCTGCATATACCACCCTTGTGCATTTTTGAAATTTTTGGTATATACTTTTTCGAGGTCAAGTTGGACTTAGAATATTTTTGGAAATGTGTGGCGGACATAGAAATTTTGTCTCGCCATTGTTTCAATGTGAAAAATCGTCCCAACTTGTATGAGGATCGAACCCCGGCCGCAGTGGTGGTAGGCGAAGGCCTTAGCCATAGCGCCACACTGAATGGTGATGAAACACAATGCGAAAATAAATAAATTCTAACCTGAGGTCCTAGTGGTACGTTTCCATTCAGTTTTCGTATTGATTCCAAGCTTGTCAGGTTATAATATTAAAATCTCAAGAAGTATTCGATCCATAGACGAGGAATGCATGCTAATTTTCTACATTTTCTTCGATATAAATAAGAATCCATTGATCTTGGCATCGTACGCGAGTCGCAGCCCGTGGCCGCTCTGCGCGAAGCCATTGTTTTTGTTCCTTGCCAGGAGAGGTACCGCTGTGTTCACACTCATTTTTCGTATGGAATCAAACCATGACAAGTTTTCAAATTAAAACATACATATCCTTAGACATTCTAGATGAGTACTCCATGCTTGATATGTCCGATATCTTCAAAATAAAGGAGAATCCATTGATTTTTCCATCGTAAGCGAGTCGCGGTACGGCCATTCCCACCCGCCTCCTTGTCCGGCGAAAGTGTGTCAGTGGCCCAGATGTAGATATAGGTCATCCGCTCGTCGTGCAAGGAAGACACCGACAATTTCGGACCGGTTTGGAAAGTCAATGGATTCTCCTTTATTTTGAATATATTGGACATAATACGTATGGAGGGAATGTCTAAGAATATGTATGTTTTAATTTGAAGACTTGTCATGGTTGGATTCCATACGAAAAATGAGTGTGAACACGGCGGTATCTGTCCCGGCAAGGAACAAAAACAATGGTTTCGCGCAGAGCGGCCACGGGCCGTGTCGCTAGCACTTCCAAAATGTCTTCGCCTGGCTATATTCTTTGGATTTCAGGTAAGAAATTGATACAAAATGGAGGAAATGGTGGTATAAACCTATTAGGTCATGGATGTTGGAGCCCACGGGGAGTCTATGCTCGGGTATATCCAGCAAAGACTCCCCTAGGGCTCCAACATCCATGATCTATTAGCTTAATATTTAAAGAATGGCAACGATCTTCTTCACATTGAGACTGTCTGTTGTCCTATAATGCATGAATGCATCTGCTATAATGCACTCAAGGTCACTTCTATCGTGCAGCAGAGCACTGCCAGCTGTTTTATAAAGATATATATATATATATATATATATATATATATATATATATATATATATGTATATATAGATGGACTGTAACTGATGACGAAAAGAGCTACAGATCGAAGATACCAGCTTGATTAAAATGTTAACCATGATGTACCAACGAAGGGCTGGTGTCACCATTTCATTGGTACATCATGCACCAGAGTTCATTGGTGCATCATGACAACCTTCTGGTTATGTATCAACTATATAGGGTCGGCATGATTTATAATGACCAATGGGCATCATGCATTAATCCATTAGCGGCCTTTAAAATGTAAAATTTGATACAAGACATGGTACATGCATACATACCAAAATCTATCCTGACGGTCTGAATGTTGTGAAGCTAAGAGCACTTACTACCAGATGGTGGACACCAGATAACCAGATAAGGGATGAGTCATTTATTGCCAGGTGGGGGAGGGGGCTTGTTAGATATAGGGGGGTGTCGTCATTTTGAAAAAGAGCCCCTTGGTGGGGAGGGGGGGCAAAATTCAATAGACCTTCATACAGTGGGAGGGGGGGGGGGGTCAAAACTAAATATGAGCAATTGAAATACCCATCACGATGTGTCATTCCATGCGTGTATCCGTTTGTTTTTTTGTCTTTTTTTTTTTGGGGGGGGGGAATCATTTTGCAAAGTCAGTTCTTAGTGGGAAGGGAGGTCGCGATCGTTTTTGTCATAGTAGTGGGGGGGGGGGGTCGGAAAAAAATCATCCAATCTGCTAAAATCCATCAAGCCCCCCCCAGCTAGCAATAAATGACTTGTCCCTAAGTCCACATCGACCTCTCACACATGACCTAAGTGCAACTTATCAGTTGGTGAAGATAAGAGGTGAGCAAAGTCATACACATAAATCGAGGTGACCTGAGAGTTCCCTTGTATAGAAAGAAAATCTACTTTTATTTTTTGGGAGAAAAAACGTCGTTTTTCTGATGTTGAATAACATTTTCAACATTAAAATTTTATAAAAGTTTTTTTACCATTCAGACAGGAAAGAATTCATAAACCTTTGTCAGTATTTATAAAGTTCTTCATACTTCCACATTCCGTTTGTTTTAACCTATTTATATAATTGTTTTTTTTTATGGATGTTGTAAAAGTTTGTGTGTTGTTTGGATACCCTGGAAAATATTTACCTATTTTTTCTAACGGCAAAGCCTAGTAAACCTAATGCTCGATCAAACTTATTTCAGCCCCAGACAATGAGATGAGGTGAGGCATTTTGTGCTCCCAGATGGCAGCAGCAGCAATAGTACCTCAGCAGCAGCAGCGGTTGCTGCTCGATTCTTGCTGCTGCTGCTGACTGCAGCCTCAATGCCCTGAGGACAAAGGAAATAGCAGTTGGTTTGTAGGTGCCTCTTCCTTATTTCTCTTAATAACATGAATGCCGAGTACTATAAAATAGGTTAGCTTAGTTCTGCTATCACTGTTGTCAAATGGGCCCTGAGTACTGCTACTTATGGGTAGTTTTTGATCCGTGTTTGGTCACCTCATACCTGTCAGTGCAGTGGCATTTAGCTGGACAATACACAGAGAGGCAGGCAATGAAGGTTGCCATTGCAATTCCCTGAATGGTAGGCCTGGTCAGTAGTATAGTATGTATCGGAACGGGACTATAGCTAATCTAAGGATATTACTCACTGGTGATGCAGCCAATCAGAGGCCTCCCTTTTGGCGGGGAATTCAAATGTGGGGTCACGTGACCTAGACCCCCTGTGGTGTGGTGCCAAAATGGACTAATCAGAACCCTCCCATTTGGCGGGATGTTCAAAATGGTCACGTGACCCAAACCCCCTGTGGTTTGCCGCCAAAATGGCGCCCTCTGATTGGCTGGCTGTTTAGGTGACGTGACCTCTATTATGTGAATAAGGTCACATGACCCTAATTTGAATAGACCAATCAGAGGTCATCATTTTGGTGGGAAATTTGAAAAATTTGGTGATGTGACTCTACTTTTAAATTTATTTTTGTCAAAATAGAGACCTCTTGGTGGGGGGACCCCTTTTTTTTTGGAAACCCGCCCCTTGGGTAGGGGCGGGTTTACTAAAAATAAAAACTTAACAAACAAATTTATTTTATTTTTTTATTTTGATAAATAATATTTACACTTTATTATTTACAAGTTGCTAAATACAAGTTCACACTCTCTACATAACATATCGAATATCGGAGAGGAACATGACAGAACCCACACATTGAGATGTACACATTCAACTTTTGTTTGTCATAATTCAGACTGTATATGGTGTAATCTTGGTAAACAAATTTGGAGCAAGTACCCTCTTGAAATGAAGGATAGGTGTAAGCCATATTTCCCATCCACATCTCATCGATATTACAAGTGAAATCCACTGAAGTGCTATACCAAGTACTCCATTCAGTTTGTCTGGACATGATACTTCTCAGTTGAGCAGCTGGTACACCGAGGTAAGGAACTTTGCTACACAACATTCGATCGACACACTTTTGACAAAAAGAGTCGAATGTTCCCTTTGAACAATGACACATCTTCCAAAAGAGAAAGCAACGTGATGATCGATTCTAACGTATCGCCTTTTGACGAAAGCACATGTGTTCTCGTTATGGAATTGATATACTCCTTTAGCTCTAACTGTGGTAGTACCAACCACTCTTTGAAATGCATCTTTGAAACACACACTCAATGAATCAAATACATTAGAAACAAACACTTTATGAACACTTTGGTTTAACAACTGGGCCTTAAAGAACAAAACATCTGATGCATCTATTATTTCCCAAGTGGAAATGGGATCGCAAGTACACATTATTAGTATAGTATATATCGGAACGGGACTATAGTTAACTACTTACACGGCATGCAGCCAATCAGAGGCCTCCATTTGGTTACGTGACCCGTTGCCATGGTAACGTGACCTACTTAGGGGATTAGCGACCATCTCTCAGCCAATCAGAGGCCAGCATTCTGGTAACCATGGTAACATGACCTAATTAGGGGGATTAGTGCGGTCAGGTGTTTGTAAACAACAACAGGTGGTGTAGCCATGTGTTTCTTTTGTTTGTAAACAAAAGGGGCGGAGCTAATTATGCAAATGAGGTACTCCTGAATTCTTTGCACGTGATGATAATGATAATTCAACTAGGTTTTTTTTTGTTTTTGTTTTTTAAATAAGTTATGTATGAAATAAAACAACAAAATAAATCATTTTTATTTTTTTATTTTCATGAAAGCAGCATTTTTAATCAATCATTTTTTCTTTCCTCCGAACAGACGGCAAAGTCTCACTTTGCCAGTTTCAGAGTCACTGACTCTCTCGATCATACATTGCACTAGTTTGGATAAATTCAGCACTATTTCGGCCAGATATAGGACCTTTGTCTGCATGAATTGTAGACGCTTGCAGCATCCCGTTTCCTCTTTTTTCGAATTCTTCACATCATCATCATTGCGAGCCTCTTACTCACCGACCGGTCGCTCAGTTTTGGGTTTTTTCCTCATCCGCATGACGCATTTCTTGGGGTTTCTTGTTCGACATGCTTCAATCAGGAAATGTACGCAATGAGGGCCACAGGTGTCAGCAGTTGTGTCTTGGAGTTGAACACAGTTTCTTTGCCACTTGAATGGAGCAGAACGCTTCAGGAAAGCTAAGAACTCTGCTCTCAGCAGAGGTAAGCCGAATGAATCAATGTAGTACACATCTCCTGTCCTCGACACGTAAAACGCCACCCAATGTTGACGTGGTAAATGTTGAGGATCCGTGTTACTCACGAAACAAGTGTTCTTGATAAGGTGCTCGCGGATAGTGTCACAAGAGAAAACACCTAGGAAATGTGCGAATGTTATCCTTTATCTATTTCAAGTGTGTTTATGCACTTTTTTCTTGTCTTCAGTTCATGTGGTAGTCTGTGATGGGATGTCGATCTCTGGTCAGCTCAACGACGTTGTCCTACACCAAGTAGAGCAGTACCGTTGTGGTCTCCGTCAGCGCCGCGCCAAAACTGAGCTCCACCCTCAGCTGACCCGCCATTATAAGGTTCACTCTACACCCGTCATGTGATCTGTCCGGAGTTAAATCTCAGGGGGAACAGCGAGTAACCATTCAGGAAATCATTGTAGGAAATGTCGCAGGAGCGTGAGCCCTTGTACATCCCTATTTCCATGTGTAGTGCTAGGCACTCCCTCACCGCTTCCCTTTTGGTAAAGTCGGCGACGTAGGCGTCATTCGGCACCTTCTGATCGTTCACTATCACTTGAAGCGAGTTGACATTGCAATGTTTCAGATCGAGGAAACAAATCATCATGGACTTGGGTAGTTGACCCATGTTGGAGTGTGTGTAGGTGTGATCTCTGTTGCCCGCAGGGATGGCGTAGGTCGTCACCTCCACTCTGTTAACTGGGTAGTCGAAGGGACCCTGTTCTATTACTGACTTTTCGTGTGTTTCCACCACAGAATCAGCTATGACCACTCAACGCGCATAGAGCTTAGCTTTGTGGATCTTGAGTTTGTATGCGGTGGTTCCCGCGCTCATCAGATAGAAACCGGGGGCAGCTTGTTTCAGAGTGAGGTTGATTTCCGTCTCTCCAGCTATAAACTTTGGTTGATGAGCTAGGTCAAAGTGGAGTCTCGACATCAGCAAGAAGGGTCCGTTGGAGATGAGTTTCTGGTGAGCCTTGAACCCTGGGTTATCATTGTTCAAGGCCTCGAAGTGACCGACCCTGTCTCGGTGCCAACCGTGGACGTTCATGATGTTCTCCTTGACGCCTCTGTCGTAGTTGAGTAAACCTTCCAGGTAAGCTCTGTAGGGGTAGGTCTCGGTGTTACCAGACACTTTGAAACCTCCAATGGAGACTTGGACATCCTTGAAGAGCGAGTGAGCCAAGTTGTTCATCGGAGCCACCACGTTGGTGTCGTCCAGTGCGTCGCCGTTCGGTTTCAGCACCTCGCATTCCAGATGAAGGTAATTTTCGTTCAGGTCTGTGTACTCTTGGGACTTACTGATAGTTAAATTGATGTTGCTCCCATCTCCCAAAGAATTTTTCTTTTCTAGCCCCACAAAGGTCGACTTTAGGATAATAGTTTGAGTTGGCGCTACGGCATACAGGTCGAGCTCAGAGAGCGCGCACTCGTTGCTGTTTTCGTGTACGTAAGCCATTGTGCTCCCTCTTCACGTTGGTGGTAGACTGACACCGGTGACCTCTAGTCCTTTTATTTATAGGTCGCCTCCCTAGCAATCGAAAATGTCCCCCCACCGTCTCTTGCAAGAACCGCTTCCCATTTGAGGAGCTCGCCTCCGACGTTTGCACCCCACTTTCTTGGGCGTCGTTTTTTTCCCCGGCAAGATCACTTTACCCGCCAGACTCTTCAGAGCACCTACTCCTCTGTTATTCACGCTGTTCTTGAAAGTACCTCCCTCCATCATATCCTTGGCCACACCCATGCCAGCGCGGAACAGAGGGGTGGAAAAAGAAATTCTGTATCCAACTAAGGAAGTCAAAAATCAACATCCATTTGGCAGATGGATCAGTGTGTCATGTTAGACATTCAGCTATGCTGAATTTTAGAATCCAAGGTGTCAGATTCCAATACCAATTTGCTGTAATTCCCAACCTCACACAGCCCATTGTTCTCGGCACAGATTTCTTAAGCACTACAAAATCTCAAATTGAATTCACTGTTGATCCTGAACAAATTCTCAAACCCATTAGGGCAGTGAGGGATTTTACCATCCCTCCATTCTCTGAACTTGCAGTATTGGGTAAAGTTACATCTACTCAATCACTGCAAGGCAAAACTGGAGTAGTAGATAACCTCCAGAGAAATAACAATGTCCCATATCTAGTTCAAAGGGCAGCAGTAACCCCCAGGGAAAATAACAAACACCCCTAGTGTTACTCAACACCAGCAGGCACCCACATAAAATCAAAAAGGGTGCCACCATAGCTCTATTTCAGGAAGTCAAAGAATCTGATTTAGAAAAACCCCAACAGGTGTCAGACACTACCCCACACACTGATCAATCCATCTCAGCCATACGGCCTGAGGATGACCCTCCATTCACTGACACAGACTCAGACTGTGAGTCTACATATGCTGACCCTGAACCTAACTCAATCAGACTCTCTGAAATAGCAGCTATACATAGTGAGGCACACGACCTCGAGCCAGAAGTGGAAGAGAATGTTCCACCAAAATCTATGCTCACATCAAAAGATCAGCATGATAGGTTAGAATCACTGCTGACCAAATATGATTATATATTTGTAGGAAAAGATGGAGACATTGGTTCTACACACCTGTATACCCACTCTATACATGTAAAACCTGAAGCAGTACCATGTCATTTTCTACCGTATAGACAAACACCAGAAAAACAGGCCGCAATAGGGGAAGAATGTGAAAGGCTAGTACAGCAGGGCATTCTCAGAGAATGTGCTGATGGCCCCTGGGCATCCAGATCCTTTTTAGTACAAAAAGCATCAGGAGGCCATAGGCTCGTAACAGATTTTCGTCATCTGAACCAGAATACAATCAATCAAGCCTTATCTACACCCTGGGCCGATGACACTCTAGACATGATAGGGTCACTCAGACCAAGAGTATTCAGTAAGCTAGATGCCCAACAGGGATTTTTTCAAATTCCTATAAGAGAGGAGAACCAGCACAAAACCGCATTCATAGCAAATGACAATAGATATGTCTACCAAAGGATGCCGATGGGACTTGCTACGGCCCCTGCGGGATTTTGCCATCTAGTAACATTAATTCTGAACAAACTCAAATACAAATGTGCCCTACCATACCTAGATGACATATTGGTATTATCACCATCCATCGAACAACACTTCCATGACCTGGAAGATGTTTTCAATAGCTTAAGAAATGGTAAACTCAAATTGAAGAAATCAAAATGTGAAAACTTCATAGACAGAATAGACTTCTTGGGAATGAGAGTCACACCCATGGGACTACAACCATCTCCCACAAAGGTGGAATCAATCAAAACTTTCCCAACACCAAAATCAGTCAAAAATGTCAGATCTTTCACAGGACTATGCCAATACTTCAAGAAGTTTATCAAAGGTTATGCCCAAATTTCTAGACCATTGTACGATCTACAAACACATCTCAAAGCATTTGTCTGGACAGAGGATGCCGATAATGCATTCAAAACATTAAAACATGCCCTCTGTACCAATGCTCTTCTCAGATATCCAAACTATGAGAAGGAGTTCAGTTTGGCAACTGATGCTTCCAATGTGAGCTTAGGAGCTGTACTCTCACAGAGAGAGAATGAAGGAGTGCTCAGACTAGTAGCGTTTGCAGGTAGAACCCTCTCCAAACATGAGAGAAATTACAATACCACAGAGAGAGAACTACTGGGAGTTGTGTATGGAGTATTACACTTCAGACAATACCTAGAAACTAGACACGTCCAATTATACACAGACCATGCAGCCCTAATTCCACTATTAACCAACACAGGACTCACACATAGATGGGCCAGATGGGCTCTAGACATACAGCAATTTTCATTCACCATTCAACATATGAAAGGTGATGATAACCCACCACCAGATGCTATGTCTAGAAGGGAATACCCAGATTCTGGACCCATGACTAACCCTCCACCTCCACCAAGGAGAGTTAGAGCAGCCAGTAGAACCAAGTTTGCAAAAGTAGCAAAAAAAGTACCATTCAAAAGGGATGATCCATCCAACACCATTGAAAGACCAGAGACACCCATTAGGGGTATCTTGAAACAATCTACACACTATGTGTTTTGCCATTGTGAGAGAGAATACTCACAACTCTTTCCAGATAATGACTTCGAGCCTATTGAATTCTCATCACTCAATCAGATGCTGAAGGCAACTCCTAAGGAGCCACCCTTCACCCCACCTGACTCAGATTCAGAAGATTCAGATGACACATTGTATGCTATTACTCAAGCAACTTCCAAAACAGTCAGATTCTTTGGACCAATGCAGGGAGAGGAAACATCAAACCAGTTGTGTCCTATGACCACACGCTCAAAGACTAGAGAAATGATTCAGGAGGGCACACCAAAGCCCCCCACACAATCACAAACTATTCTAAATGAGAAAAAGGTCACAGGAAACAAACCTACCAAAACCCTACCTGCCAGGAAAGATGTCACAAAAGACACTGCATCTAATAAATCAAAGAACTCTGAGAGACAGAAGAATGCCAATAAGCAAAATGTGCCTTTAAAGAAAAAGGTTGCCACTCCCACCAAGGCGAGAATAGGCCCTCTAAAGGAGCCTACACACCAAAACAAGAGTGACACACCCCAACAAAAGGCACAAGATAGGCTAATAGTCGATGAAAAAGAAAGAGAAAGAATAAAACAACATGTGCTCGATATAAATCAATTGCTGGATCAGATTCCCGACACATCCATCTCAGGTACAAACCTTGGCTTAGAACAAAGGAAGGACAAGGAACTATTGCCCCTCATACAATATCTTGAGGATGGGACCTTACCTGCACCAAAAGCACAAGGAAATAGAATCATCAACCAAGGCCAGACATACACCTTGGTAAATGGTAAATTAGTCCATATATGCCCCATAAATTGGAGGAAAACCAATACTGTACCTGTAATTGCATGTCGAACAATTGGGACTCATTTATTGAGCCCATAACCTTTGCATTAAACAACACCGAATCCCAAACCACAGGATTCACCCCTTTCTTCCTACTCCATGGGAGAAACCCAGCCACCCCAATTGACTTAGGGCTGGGAATACAGGACGACATATCCACTGTAACAGACCATGTAGCTAACATGATAACAAATTAAGATACCTCTAGGAGGAAAGCTATACAAAGGGTCGCCAAGCTACAAAAGGAAAGGAAGGATAGATATGACAAGAAACTCACACCACAGGAAATCAAGGTCACCGACATGGTGTACCTCAACATACCAAGAATCCTGACCAACACAGAGTGTAAGAAGCTCCAACCCCTTTTCATGGGACCATATGTTGTAGTAGATAGACCTAGTTTTACAAGTGCCAAACTCAAAACTTGGACACCAATCTACTGGTGGCCAGACCTGTACACATAGACAGACTGAAAAAGGTTGTTGCTGTCAGGAACAATGAATTTGCACACAGGCTTATTCTACATGAAGCCAAATAGTACAACAAAATTGTAAGGAATAAAAATGATATCACCCTTACAAGAGAAACCACAGGTATAGGCCCTATTAAGCCTAGGCCTGCACACCACATGTTAAATAAAACATCTAAATGTGGTGCAGTTTCAAGAAATTAGAAACATATTGAGATACCTAAAGAACATAAGATTTTCAAAATTTATTACAAAATTCTTTTCAACCACACATAAGCATGTGTGACTGAAATTGGATTAATTATATATATATATATATATATATATATATATATATATATATATATATATATATATATATATATATAAAGCCATCAAATTTGTATTAATATCAGTAGGTTATTACCACTGAAAGGTCAAAGACTGGGACTCTCCAAGTAAAGCAGACATAAAGTCTGAGAAGAGTAAGGGTAACACAATGGAGTGTCTAAAGCCTAATCCCCACATGAAAGAGCGCGCTATGCCAACATAGCAGTCTATAGAGATCAATTGACCTTATAAGCTACCCTCAGACAACTGTCTAGACAGTCATGAATGGCTGTCCTGGATGACAGGAGGAGCTAATTACCAGTACACAGATTACACAATAGACCCCCACAGTAGCAGACACTGGAGATTAGGTGCACTGACTCCAGAGACACAATACCAGGCCCACAATGGATGTGGGTAGGTTAGGCTACATAAGAAGCACTGTGGACCATAGCCCACCATCAGTCTTCATCCAGTAGCAGTTTGGAACACAAGTCTACAGGACCCCACCTGGGAACTAGCCAGCCCACTGCTCTATTAGGAGAGACTGCACTAGGATAAAGAACACACCTACTTCACCTTCAACCTGACCTTACCATTTATTGGTCAATCTCTATAGACTCACCGGACATATTGCCAAGACAGCTCAATCTTGCAAAGGTACAGTTTGAACCACTTCATTTAAAGTGTTACACCATACACTTCGACTTTACCAGCACCAAAATACTACATAATTTGACAAGACTTTAAACAGCAAATAATTATTGCTTTACACAAGCACCATGGGGAGACTGGGAGTTGCACCCATACTGCTAACTATGCTGTTATTATATATTATAGAACCACTTGCTGCAGGCTATACCCCTGTGGTGAGACAAAACATAGGAGTAGTATTCAAACCTAGCCCTCAACCTTTGGTCAATAGACATACCACCACAACACTGTTGCTAGCTATTCCCTACAAGATACCTCGGGCACCCGTTACCCAAGGATCCATAAGGGATAGAATACTCCAGTTGACCACTCCTACTCTACAAGATCACACCTCTGGTCAAATTATCCAACAAGCCAAGGAGCTTGATACCTTGCTGGAAATTGCAGACAAGGAGATAAATGAAACCTTAGCCTCCATCAAATTGTTTTTATCTAACCCCATAAACACATTGGACAAGGCCAAAAGAGAGGCCATACTGGGTTTTCTAGCACCCCTATTTCGCGGTGTACTAGGTCTAGCCACAGTAGAAGATGTAAACCAAGTTATGGGACAGCTTAAGAACATACATGACATACTAATGAAATTTGCTAAACAAGATCAGGAAGCAGCTAATCTCATTGAACAGATCACAGACAGACAAGATAAGTTTGTTAAAGCATACGTCCAAGATAAGAAGGTACTGGACAGTACCATCAACACCATAGGTGACACCGTCAACCTATGGGCCTCTAACATGTCCAGGTCTCTTGACTCATATTCAAGGCACGAGAAAAAACTCAAAGGGAGAAAATGCAAGTATTAAATGATGCATTAATCATCATAACAGCAAGAATGAATATAGTACAATCACTGCAAAGAACCAATGCAGCCCTGAGGATGCTATCATCAGGAATCCTAACCCCTGATAAACAAGATCAGGAACACCCTCAGACCTTGCTAGATATTTAATTGACATTAACAACAAACTTAGGATTACACACCCTGGAGCACAAGTTGCAATTAGTGACTTAGATTTCTATTATTCTCAGAAGCTGACCTCATACACCTACTCAGCTCACCATATATATATATATATATATATATATATATATATATATATATATATATTCATCTGGACATTATAATTCAATCTACCATCTCTACCTTCAAACTATACCAAATGATTACACCACCCATGCCTATAGACACACAGGAGACCCCCACCAGAGGAGTCACCAGATTGCAAACCTCAACTGAGTTCTTTGCAGTATCTTACGACGAATCATTATTCATCGAATTGGACTCAGCCGATGTGCAGGCATGTGAGGTACTACAGTAAAGGTATGCAGAGATGTAAATGGTAGAATTTATAAGCACAGGCCTACATGCCCTGTAGCCATTTTTACTAACCAGGCTCAACAGATTAAGGAACATTGCAAGTTTACAGTTTCACCACTGCAAGCACCTACCACCCATGCTATTTCCATTTCTGAAGATGAGTATCTGGTCACTACTAATGAACCCCATTACTTTATCAACTGCCATGGTAAAACGTCTGAAACTCAAAAAGCCCAGTCCTACTCAATCATAGGTGTACCCTGTGTGTGCACAATCAGTGTAGGAGAATCTTCTCTTCCAAACACAAGGTTGCCCTGTAACTCAACCTTATCATTTCATTACATTCTCAAGACAATTAATTTACCATTCATGGCAGCACTTAACCAAATTTCTGAAACCAAGCCAGACGAAAGAGAGAATCTTCCAAATTTCCCAGAAGTAAACCTTTCTAGAACCCTAGACAAACTACAGGAAAATCTCTACAAAGGGCTCTACAACTAAATCTAGAGCCCTTTGCCAAAACAGTATTAAATGATGCTTCCAACCTTGATCAGGCAATGGGAACACGTTATGTAGAATCACACCTACGTAGAGTTACAGAGCATCCATTCTTCCAAAGCCTAGGACTCATCTTAGGGATATCAGCTCACATTTTTATAGTATACATACTCCTCAAACTATACAGACTAGGAGGGACTGTAGCCTACCTGCCTACAGCCAAAGCATTCAGACTAGTCACCGAGCTACACAAATTGCTCCCAGATAAGAATCCTACCAAATTTACCCCTACAGAGGAAACCCACACCCCTTTCCTCACAATTCAGGAAACCCACACCCTGATAATTGCTATATTATTCACCCTGACCATCTACTCAGCATACAGAATAATGAAGTACCTTAAGAAATTTGCACAGACACACTGTGGCAAGAAAAACGTGGCCAAGCGCACAAATCCCACAATATATTTTAAAATATATTGTGGAGACTCAAACTTCGCGCTACCCTTGAGGCCAATACCACATGAATTTGATGAGATTAAATCAGCAGCTGCCCCAACTTATAAAGTCATAGTGGTTAAGACCTTCCCGCTACCCAAGGCTATATTTACCTGGAATGGACCAGCAGTTATAACAACACAGAGAGGAGAATTTGATTATCACCTCCCTCAGGTGATACACCTACCTTGGCGCACTAGGTTCAGCACCATATATACCAGCCCTTAAGAATAAAGGACTGTACTACTCCATGCCTCTCCAGAATGATTGTGGCACCAGCCCGGTGACCATGACAGCACTGGAAAATACAACAGATATAATTATTGATGAACAACAGGAGGAGACCACAAGGTCAAACATGCAGACTATTGCTAATTTTCTAAACCACCAACCCTCCCCGGTGACTGTGGAAACAGCCTAGACTGCCCACAGCCTAGACTGCCCCCAGTCCACCACCAGGAGATACTGAGATGACACATCTCACACATGACACACACCTCCACTGTCAATGAACTTATCTAAGTATTGAAAAAATTGATTTAGAAAAAAATATATACACAGCCATTTGTTGATGTATAATATGAAAATCTATGGTATTCTCACCCAATCGTGATGATTAATGTGCGCATACACGCGCAAATTGTACTAAGTAATTTAGAAATTGTACAAATCTAAAGTAATATACATGAATGCAAGGAAGATAACTCAGATGGTTTTTGTACCACATTAGCACTTGTATACTATACCAAGGTTTACTTAAAACAACACACTTTAGGTAACCAAGAAACTGTTGAAAATGAAATGTGTAAAATGTAGAAAATGTATCAGAAAAATCTTATACACACACACAAAAAAAGAAGAATATATTCAAAATGACTCGCAAGAAATGTTGAAATGTAAAGTAATTACTTCAAATACTGACCAAATGATCTCCTTACAGGAATGTGTACTCCATGAAATGGTAGGGAAAAGTCAATTAAAGCAGCGGCCCACTGTCAAAATTGCCAATTAATACACCAATATAGCAAAATCACAGAGTGACTCAGAGACAAACAAGCCTATTGTACATAAAGTACCCCTTTTTCCGGTCCTCGGAAAAATTTGTCTCAAGAAATGTTCCCAAAATTGTATTTTGTGTACCTAGATTGTACATTTGTACCCAATTACAGGCTAAATTGTATGTTTGCACACTAGATTGTATGTTTGTACCCAATTGTATGCCAATTTGTTCACCAATTTGTATGTTGTGTGTCAAGTTGTACGTTTGTACTCCAATTTTGCACATTTGCACGCAATTGTACACTAATTTGTATTTTTGTACCTCAAATTCAAACATGTATAGGCAGACACACCAATTCCTAGAAGAAATAAGGCAACTTCAAGCCATGTTGTAAGTCAAGCATACTTCCCATGTAGCAAGCCCACTTAGGGCCAATTCAGTTTTACCTCAAATAAGCTGGTTCAAAGCGGGCAGAATACTATTCGTGGTTTTAGGTTGGGCAAATGGTAGGTTTCCAGTCAGGGCCACATTGAGTTGCCCTAATAGGGAAAACTGAACTAAGATTGTTGGGCTCCCGCCAGTTTTTGTCCTCAGCAAGTTGTGTGGGCCACATAAGGCTAACTGATTCGGGCACAGAGCAGCTTCAAAATGGGCAAACACTTTGGGCACAGATTGGTTTCAAGGTGGGCACCCCGAATCAGGCAATGAATCATATAAATCATGAAAGTACACAAATTCTCTCAGAGTTTGGATCTACTGGCAAAATTCATTTGAAATGTGCAAAGTTAGGTGATGTCAGCAGTTTTTAATGTGACTACACCATTCCTGTGGTAATCCTTTTATATTGAAGTATGCTACCCATTGGGAGGCACTAAGAACTTGAAGGCTAGCATGTTACTGGACTAGGTCTGGTTGACATGCCTTGGCCATCTAAGTTTGAATTGATAGTTCTACTGTATCATGATGATGGGGGAGTAATACAGTATGTTTAGTCTCCCTCCAACTATAGAGGCCAAGGGGAGGGGCTAGCACCTGGAGGCTAGCAGAGCATTTTCAGGGTTCAAAATTTTAGAAAAAGAGGAAAAAAATAGATTTTCTATAATATCTATCCCAGATGGCGCCACCTGATCAAAGTGGTCAGCCCACTTTCAGCCACACCAAAAACCCATGTTGACCCCAAAATGATAAATTTTGACCAGATGGCGCCATGTGATCAAAGTGGGCAGCCCACTTTCAGCCACACCAAAAACCCATGTTGAACCCAAACCCACTCTGAGACTGATCTGTGCCCATATTGGTTAGCCCATTGTGGCCCACACACCTCACTGAGGACAGAAACTGTCAGCAGCCCATCGGTTAGCCCATTGCGGCCCACATAGGAAGCCACACCAAATAAAGTGTGGGCCACAGTAGGGCCACACCACCTTTGCTACCTGGGTTAGGTTTGTTTGACATCCAAACCAGAAAGTTGCACAAATTACGGTCATACGCCTAGAGTTAAGGAAATGTAATCTTTACCCCAAAACAAAACTGTTGTACATACTGAAAAAGCTCTACCACAAAATGTGTATTTGAAGCACTCCCTATTACTTCAAATCCACTCACACAATTGTATGTATGTCAAGGTAAAAAAAAAAAAAAAATGTATATTCCAAGGTGAATAGTCGGAGATTCGCAATTTTCCCCGGAGGGGGGAGCCATTGTCACATATATACGAAACACCTTCAAGACCCACACTCAGTGCTGTCTGCATCCCTACTGACCGCCGGCGCTTCCCGCATACCGGGCGGCAACCGCCGCTCAGCATCTGCCACTAAGCAGCCTAACAATAGTGTCCCTAATGCCAGTCTGTACTGGATATGTGGGATGGCTGTATAAGGCCTAGACCACAATAGGGGAAGACACACACAGACAGTGATACCAGCCAATTACTTTCACAGTTCAAAGGATGCATCGCTTAACAATCATGTAACTCTATTGATGTGGAGACATGACAGTTGGATGCTGGGCCTAACTTTGTCTGGGGCAATCAGCCCCAGAGTAGGGATGTAAGGCCCCCAGTAGGAGGTCCATCATCACAGAATCACCAGAACCACCATTGCAGTAACATCTCCAGTCCAGCTCTCCTCTACCTGCTATAGCTCTGCACTAAGCTGGGTTAGACTATGCCAGACAGGCATAGGACTACACCACTAGTGGCCAGAGGCTATCTTCTACCAGTCACCTACCAGAGGGTAAAGTTACACATTTATATTATCCCTCTAAGCAGCAGGTCAGGAGCTAGGTGTGGGAACCCACCTAGGACCATACTGGACAGTGTATTATTATTATTATTATTATTATTATTATTATTATTATTATTATTATTATTATTATTATACCACCTGCCTTACTGTTATGCCCTCTCCTACCAGTGCATTATGAGAGCATATACGCACATGTGCTTTTTAGGGATTTTTGGATATACTTTTTCGAGGTCAAGTTGGACTTAGAATATTTTGGGGAATGCTGGCGGACATACAAATTAAGTCTCGCCATTGTTTCAATGTGAAAAATCATGCCAACTTGTAGGAGAATTGAACCCCGGCCGCAGTGGTGGTAGGCGAAGGCCTTAGCCATAGCGCCACACTGAACGGTGATGGACTTCAATGGAAAAATAATTAAGTTCTAACCTTCGGTCCTAGTCCTATGTTTGCACTCAGTTTTCGTCTTGATTCCAAGCTTGTCATGTTATAATATTAAAACCTCAAGAAGTATATGATCCATAGACGAGGAATGCGTGCTGATTTTCTCCATTTTGTTGAATATAAAGAAGAATCCATTGATTTTTCTATCGTAAGGGGCTCGCGGTCCAGCCATTCCCACCCGCCTCCTTGCTCGGCGAAAGTGTGTCAGTGGCCCGGATGTAGATATAGGTCAACTGCTCGTCGTACGAGGAAGACGGCGAAAATTTCGGACCGTGTTGGAAAATCAATGGATTCTTCTTTACTTTTAATATATTGGACATAACACGTATGGAGGGATCATCTAGACTATCTAAGGATATGAACCTGTTATTTTCTGGATTTGTCATGGTTGGATTCCATACGAAAAGTGTGTGTAAACACAGCAGTACCTCTCCCGGCAAGGAACAAAACCAATGGCTTCGCGCAGAGCGCTGACCCGGGCCGTATCGCTTGCTTTTATAAAATGTCTTCTCGTGGCTATATTCTGTGGATATCAGGTAAGAAATTAATACAAAATGGAGGAAAAGGTGGTATAAATGCAATATGGCATAAATATGCCACCACACGGGTGGTATATTGACGATATTGCACTCGGCCTAACGGCCTCATGCAATATTCGTCAATATACCACCCTTGTGCTGCCATATTTATGCTATATTCCATTATTATTACACAGGTGGAGTAGAACAGAACTTTATACTTCATAACCAACTGTATAATTACTGTGTGTGGAAATTACCTGTATATTAACATTTGTATTACTGATACATAACATGTTCTGCCTAAGCTGAATAAACCAGTGATAACTGGAATAGCACTAATAAGAGCTTTGATATTCTTACTCACTATAACCACTAGTCATATGATATTTCTCATATGACAACTTGATCATGCACAATAACTAGTATGACAGTACACTACATGTAACATATAAGATCCACAATGCGTCCAACATTCCATTGAGGCAAATCTGTAGTAATAATTTGCCAACTTCTGATACAGTTCTATATTCTAAAGATTGGTTAGGATCTAATCGAGGTCAATTTTGAGTTTTTCTTATATCTGCGATGTCATGAGCCTATGAATGTGTGTGCCAAAGTTTCTGATTATTATAAATGTTTGAAAACTAAAAAGTTGAAAAGTTCATTTTGTGAATAGAATTTATATTTTGGAGTACTATCAATCTGTTTACAATGGGTCTCACATCAGAAAATACAAACCACGGGGTTGACATATTTTAGCCATGCCTTATCTGTGGGTTTTAACGATGTATTGTCCTTTTAGATATTTCACAGTGTATGCTTTAATATACATTTAATATTTTGAAGATTTGATACTCATTGTCGAAAACTTGGAGATGTCTAGACTATACCTATGCAATGTTTGCCTTCACCTAACCACCCTGTGATGTAGCAGAGGGCAAGCTATAGATTACCATGTCATCAAGTAGAGATCCGGATTCTTTTACCAACTGAGGGCCATTCATGAATAATGTCATGCCAAATTTGCACATTTTTGAACCCCCTCTCCCCTCTTGTCGGCTTTCTTGTTGTCAATTTCGCAATGCTGATGGTATACAGAAAACTTATCCTGGAATGCCCTCCAGCATTTCTGGGTGGCCCCAAACACAAATGACATGAGACAAGGTTGTAGATAGGACAGTTCTACACACAAAATAATCCAAGTTAGTAAATACTAATCTAACTTAGACAAAATCACCCATTAGGCAAAATACCCAACATGTTAGTAACATCTTACTAATGTGTTAGTAGTATTAACTAACCTATTAAGGCAAGCTGACTTGACTTAGCCATGTCTAAGGGGTAGTAGTTTTGTCTAAGGGGTAGCAGTTTTGTCTAAGGGGTAGTAGATTTTTTTCACACCAGGTGGCAGTGTGTTTGCATGAGGATAACATGGAAAAGCCTATGAATGTCAGAATAATGGTGCTTTCAATGACTATCGACATAAAAAATCCTCTACAATTCAACCTGGCATGTGATTTAACAGAATACACTTAATAAATATATATTTGTTATTGAAGGAGCAATGAAGAAGAATGGAAACACCTTTTTTGTGAAAATTTAATTTACTCATATATCCACATCTTTGACATTATGATAAACCCAGAGCAACTAAGTTCACGGGTTGCAAAGAAAATGATGTGATGTATTGGACTTGCTTCTCAAATGGAGAGGCTCTGTTCTGGATGTCTTAACCTATGTGGAGTTTACACTTTCCATTTCAGAATTTCAGAATTAAGAGAGTTGCTATATTGCTTGAAAGTCTATGTAGTTAGTGGAAAAGTCTAAGGCAAGTTAGGAGAAATCAGGCAAGTCGGGCATTTTTCCTAATGGTTAGGCGTAAACTCCCAAGACAACTTCGGTGGTTTGGGGACGTGCAAACTACCAACTTGGGTTAGCAAGTCCAACAAATGTTAGGCGAAAGGCCTAAGATATTCAGAATATTTTTTTGTGTGTAGACGATCTGTGATGCTATACTACTATGGGATATTGCATTTATTTCACTCAAGACCTGTGATACTGCATTTATAATATCTGTCTTTAGACTCAATACTGCTTACTGCATCATCATTAGCAAAATCAGGTTAGAGTTTCTTAAGTTGCTTTATTCCATAGTATATAGTCACAGTTAGCATTACCATGAAGTTTTAACATTATGTGGATCAGACTTTTTTCACCACACCCCTCTACTCCTGGACTTTCACATTGTGTCCCGTCCGAGTGATTTATTTAAACCCATGTGTGGCTAACATGGAAAGTGGCTACAACTCTAATTTTACCACTTGAGGATAGAGGCATTTGGTCTTTTGCATTGGTAAAGGATCATGATGCCAGCACTAATTGTCTTTGACTGAGGGCTACTTAAGTAAAATAATACAAATAAAACACTTGGACGGGACTTGGACGGGACATGTCCCGTCCAAGAGTTTTATTTGTATTATTTTATCCACAAAACTGAATTTGGCTGCTGTATGCATGTAACTAATAGCACTGTCTTTATCACTTTTCTGAGAGATAGTAGGTGTGTTTTCTTCATCATCTGAGTAGTATATATTGGTGGTTACTTTATTTTGTGGTATTTAGGTGTTTATTATTGTTGTCTTGGACGGGACATAATAGAGGTTTTCTTTGAGAAGATGTAAAAGCTGAACCATTGACATGAAAGGCATATAATGAAGTTTTGTATGTTTAATATACCTTGTTATTTAAAGAATTTGAAAGAGATTCAGTTATATCTTTGTGTATGTCAGATGACTTAAAATCTCAGAAAATCTCAGGAAATGCGCAAAAATGATTAAATCATTTTTTTCGAGAAGACAAATACTGTGAAGAAAATCTAAAGCCATATCATTTCATTATGCCTAAACAGAAGGTGTTTTGTGTATCTATGTAAAGTTTGATGATGATTGCATCACTCTAAACACTTAAGTGGTACCAAAGCCATGACTGAATGATGAAAATTCACAGTATTTGTCCTGTCTGAGTGTTTTATAGGGACATACTTCAAAGCATGTTGTGAAAAGCAGGTATCATATATGCACAAAACGGCACCTATTCTAGTAAACAGATGTATTGAAGATAATGTGTGTTGATTGTAATGGATGGGAAAGCATAATTAAGTGTAATTTAGGGGCTAAAGTTAGGACTCGGGTACAGACTTTTTTTTCATTATCACGACTCACTTTGACAAAGTGGCCCAAAAGTTTTTTTTAAATAGCTTTGACTTTAATTCCTTCACCTGAAGCCTAGAGACGATTGATTTGGCAATTCATATATACATTTTGAAGATAATGTACAGTGTTCAAAGGTATAACCTTGATGTTTCATTTATAGTTGTTATTTTCCCGGTGCTGGTGTATTTTAGCATAAAGGTTACCGGTATGTTGGTGCATTCCCTGGATTTACGCTTCAGCGTTGGGAAAAAATTATTGAATTTATTCAAAAGCCCACGAGGGGTCTCTACTTTCACCGGGTAACACTTTCCTGCCACTATACATTGACTGTGGTTTGCACTATTTCCAACATTTTGTCGAGTGGGTTACATCATAGTTGCCCTCAATTGCAGATATAGGGCAATAACTCACATATCTCATGATACTTGAAACATGATATCCCATTATGAAACAACAAAATGAAATAAAGGTTACGGACCGCAACCTATGACATTGATGCTAGCCTACTATTAGTCTAGGCTAAGGGAGTCATCATTTTTTAACAACAGGGGGCGGGGGGCTGGTTGGTTTGTGCATAGATGCGTGAAAAAAAATTTGCCCCTCCTCTTGAGGGTCAAATTTATTTTATGGGTCTGGACCCCTAAATTCGACAGGGTGACATGGCCATTTCTTAAATTCGACATGTGACATGGAGATTAGTGACAAGGACATGAAGGAGTAAAAATTTAGTGACATGAGACATCTGCTTATCTTAAAATCGACATGTAAAATGGAGCTTAGTGACAAGGACATGGGAAAATAGAAATTTAATGACATGTGACATGGCCTTTTCTTAAAATCGACATGTGACATGGGGACCCCCCATCTAGACCCCCTATTTTGACCCCCCTGGGAGGACTGAAAATCATGTGCGAATGCGCTCTATAGTACCATGCAGGCTTTTTCGCTGAAAACAGGTTAAATTATTTTGACCTCTCTTGGTCAAGGGGTTGAAAAAATTCCGACCCCCTGTCATACCAACCGGCCCCCTCTTGTTGTAAAAATAAAAAAATGATCACTCCCTAATGAACAAATATACATTCTGTGTGTCAGAGGATAATTTGTTACAAGACAGAAATCATCATTAAGGTTGTCATTTCCTTTTCTTCCCAGCTAGCACAACTCGTGCAATTTACGTCATTCTTACATGAAAACTCATGTGATTTACGTAGAAAGGACATCATTTGGATGAGTGATGCTAGCAGGGTTCTTTTCTTATATAAATTTGGCTATATTGATCCTAAAAAGAAATATTTTAGGTCTGTAAGACCCATGAGCCACTTAATGAAATGCAGACAGAGGGCCTCATTGTCTCTGTGTGCTGCCACCTGGGAGTATAATGTTGAACTGAAAATCACTCTTCAACCACAGTATCCAGCAGTGGGCCTAGGCAGATCAAATGAGGATCTGGTTGGAGACTACAGCTGGTGCACTGTGGGATAGATATGTTGCATGTTTATCCTTGCACTGAGAAACTATCGCCTATAATTATTTGTCAAACAGTATTTACAGTTGACTCAGCAGGGGGAGGAAGGTAAGGGTAAAAGTAAAGTATGTCCTTACAGTCTTACTGTGGGTTCATGGTGTTTCACTCTACCAATGCTCTGTCTTACATCAGAAACTGATCTCTGTCCCAGATTGCTGTCAGTGTCACTGTCAGTAGCTACCTTCTAGTGCTGTCCATCACTAAGGGAGTGGTCATTTATTATCAACAGGGGGGGGGTGGTGGGTTTGGGGGGGGGGCGTAAAAAATTCTGACCCCTCTCGAGGGGGGGGGCTAAAAAAAATTTGACCCCTCTTGAGGGGGGGGGGCTAAAAAAATTTACCCTCTTTTTAGCAAAAAAGCCCACGCGCTACTATAGATCAAAGAGGGGGCGCGAAAACTCTCCGCGCCTCTGGCGCAGGGGGTGCGCAAATTTTTTTTACTGCCGTCGAGGGGGGGGCGTAAAAATTTGCGCGCATCCGTGCGAAAACCCACCAACCCCCCCTGTTGATAAATAATGACCACTCCCTAAGGCCAATGGAACTCACATTGCAGTTTACTGTCCACCGCCCGCATCCTTTTGAAGGGGCCGCATAAGAAAATTTCATTATTCATTATCTAAAAAAAAAAGAAAAAGTTCTCAGAAATGCATTTTGACATGATAGGAATGACCAAAAGGGGACATATTTGGTATCAAATTAAAGCTCATAGTGCAAGGAATGTAAATAACATAGTGACATCTACAACCTTGAAAATCCCCGGCATTGGTAGGTTGATAATGAATAATGAATAATGAAAAAAAGCCTCATCAGTTTTCAAAATGGCTCGGACGGTAAACTGTAACCTGATTTCCCATGGCCTAATGTCTAATGATAGGTAGCTGCAGGTCTCAACCATAGAAATACTTTTTTACTATATTTTAATGTAGCATGGCATGCAATAACTAGTGTGCCCCGGAGGTATTGAGCAAAAAATCCCACGTATATCTTTAGGTGCAACCTCGATTTATGACATATAAAAAAAAAACTGCGCATCGATCACGAAAATCTGGAATGCTGGCCATAAATGTACAGACACCTGCATAATTGGCTTTTTTTTTGCAGTGAATAAATTAAGTTCAGTTTTATATTATATCATATGAATAAGTACCTACTCAGGACCAGTTATGAATTTTTACAGAGTTCTACTAAATTAGCTAACTATTTTATCCACCCAGAACTCATGTAGTATTCAGTGTGGAGGTCTTTTGTCGGTAAGGATGCACTGAGTGACCCCGAGATTTCCCTATGTGAGACCTGCAGCAGCAAGTGTAACTATACTGTGTAGTCATGTATATAGTGACACTGTCAGTAGTCAGCCTGAATCATCATAATTAATGTTACTATGTAATTGGGGAGTGGTCATTATTTATCAATGGGGGCGGGGTGTAATATTTCAGACCCCACCTGAGGGGGGGGGCGACATAAAATATGTTCGTCCCTTTTGAGGGGAGGGGGGGGGGGTTAAAAGATTTACCCTCACATTGCAGTTTACTGTCCACCGCCCGCATCCTTTTGAAGGGGCCGCATAAGAAAATTTCATTATTCATTATCTAAAAAAAAAAAGAAAAAGTTCTCAGAAATGCATTTTGACATGATAGGAATGACCAAAAGGGGACATATTTGGTATCAAATTAAAGCTCATAGTGCAAGGAATGTAAATAACATAGTGACATCTACAACCTTTAAAATCCCCGGCATTGGTAGGTTGATAATGAATAATGAATAATGAAAAAAAGCCTCATCAGTTTTCAAAATGGCTCGGACGGTAAACTGTAACCTGATTTCCCATGGCCTAATGTCTAATGATAGGTAGCTGCAGGTCTCAACCATAGAAATACTTTTTTACTATATTTTAATGTAGCATGGCATGCAATAACTAGTGTGCCCCGGAGGTATTGAGCAAAAAATCCCACGTATATCTTTAGGTGCAACCTCGATTTATGACATATAAAAAAAAAACTGCGCATCGATCACGAAAATCTGGAATGCTGGCCATAAATGTACAGACACCTGCATAATTGGCTTTTTTTTGCAGTGAATAAATTAAGTTCAGTTTTATATTATATCATATGAATAAGTACCTACTCAGGACCAGTTATGAATTTTTACAGAGTTCTACTAAATTAGCTAACTATTTTATCCACCCAGAACTCATGTAGTATTCAGTGTGGAGGTCTTTTGTCGGTAAGGATGCACTGAGTGACCCCGAGATTTCCCTATGTGAGACCTGCAGCAGCAAGTGTAACTATACTGTGTAGTCATGTATATAGTGACACTGTCAGTAGTCAGCCTGAATCATCATAATTAATGTTACTATGTAATTGGGGAGTGGTCATTATTTATCAATGGGGGCGGGGTGTAATATTTCAGACCCCACCTGAGGGGGGGGCGACATAAAATATGTTCGTCCCTTTTGAGGGGAGGGGGGGGGGGTTAAAAGATTTACCCTCTTTCCAGGAAGAAAGCCCACAAGCTAATATAGATCAAAGCGGGTCGTGAAAATTCTCACTTTTTAACAACAAAGGGGGTATATGTTGGGGGTGGCCTCTTACCACTCTCCTACTCTGAATGCAAATATATCCATTCAACTTCTACATTCAACTTGTACATATTAAAATGTACCCCTGTTCATAAATAATCACCAGTCCCTTATGTATAGGCACTACTGTAGTTGAGCAGATCTATATTTACTAACCAAGAACCAATCAGCCTCAAAAGATTGAACATGTATTCTGAATAGTCTTTATTGTATATGCCATTTGAAGTAGAAATTATGTTCAGTATCATGTCTAGATTATTCCAGTTTACACACTTACCTGATTAAAATTATCCTAAAGCAACCTAAGAGTTTGTTCTTTTTGAATGGAATACAAGAAACCCACTATAATATTCACATTTGTCAAAAAAACTTTTTTTTCAACGTTTGAAAACGTTTTTATATAATTTGGCTAAAAGAATGTTTAAAAAAACTTTATTTCAATGTTTTTCAACCGAATAAAAACATTTGCTTTTTCAACCAAATTAAGATATTAAAAATTGTTGACGTTGCCTTCAAAAAACATTTCTTGGACCTGAAATAATTACATTTTTATAAATATGTAAAAAAAACCACGTTTTTTTGAGTACATGTTTTGACGTTGAAAAAAAAAAAAACGTTTGGCAAACTAAGGAACCAAATAAAACATTTTTTTTTAAACGCCAAATGGCTTATAATTCGTATTTTGTCACCTTGGCGGATGAGCTCTGTTAGATTGGACATTGGTAACTATCATCTTTGGTTTATTCCTCTAAAGTGATAAAGTCTTATTATGATATCACAAGATAAGTATATACTATAGTTTGGACAAATCTCCATGGGTGATTCATAAACTAACAGGAATGCTACAAGTCTTTCTTATACGTATAAACGAGAAGCACATGCTGTTTCTAAGCTAGAAAGTATTTTACCCTGACTAGTATATGCAGATCTGTACTCCTAAATAGGCTTTGAGGTCTGTATCAAAGCATTAAAAGAAAAAAAGAATATTAAAAAGAAAAAAAAATACAAAAAAGAGAATACATGGCTTTTCCAAGCAGGTGGTACTCCATCAATAATTCGCTATAAGAAATGACTGCATTGTCTATGTATGTATGTCTCTCTCTCTGCCTCTCTTCACTCTCTGTCTCTCTCTGACTTCCTCTGATTGTTAATTTGAAGTAGAGTAGGATGTAATGTAGTCTTAGTCTAAAATGACAATAACTTTTGTAGTACGGTCCATGACTTGTTATATACTTCGCAAAGCGTATGCAGAATATCCATGCAAGCTTTGAAGGAAATACATTTTCCTTATACAAGTGCTAATGAGGGCTGTTTGGAAAAATAGAAGGCTTTTATATCAAGTTAATGTATGGCTTCCTCATTTTCGCCCATCCCTGACTTACATCATTGGCTAAACCTCAATCTCAAATAAGCACTGAGCCCAAGGATAATTTGCATAGGAATTAACAAGGGCTGGGGCAGTTTTTCATGACAAAGTATCCTGCCGATCAGCATTTAACAGTGCTGGATTTAGATGGAGGGGGGCGAGGGTACATGCCCCCTCCCTTTTGCCTGTATCTAACATGACTTATTCTAATTATTCAATTTCAACCCGTACTAGGAATCACTGACCTCCATATATATCATCAAGTCACAAAAATGGGGGATAAAGCAGAAATACCGCTGCAGAGTGGTGATGTTTCCGTCCAGGTGTACTCCGAGGATCCCTCCAAACACAGGTGCAGGATATGCCCAAAGGAGTGGGACACATGTACTGCATGTCTCCTAGTGCTTGGTGCACTAGTCACCGCTGCTGTCATCGCTTTTGCGGGACTGACGATTGGTTTGTCGGTCACCCTAGCAGACCCTCATATCAAGATTCTCAACTTTGTGGCTGGTGATTGCACGGTGGTGAATTCTACATTCACGGGGAATCGCCCGAGTTGTGCATGCTATGGAGAACCGAGATGTCGGGCCACCTACCCCTGTCTTGCTGTCACAGTGAAGTATCGCACGAGGGATGGACAAGTGGTCGAGTCAATGCTGCATGACGATGAGCATGTTTTCACGTACAGACCTCATGTGAGAATTAACTTTATACTTTCTTATCCCTTGAATCCCTTAAGGCCCGATAATACAGGAGTGCACAGATTTTAAATTGTATAGGAAATTCCACTCTACAGAGGTATGTTGGCATGGGATAGGTTAACCGCTGATATACAATGAGGTTACACTTAGATTTAGTTGTGTTAGGTTTTTCACTATTAACACATCTTCTTTTGTCACCCATAGTTGTGTCTCTTATCCACATTATATGCACATGTATTCATCTATCGAAGTTATAAATTCTCACCATGAATATACCATACCTATAACATTTGGCACAATTAGCTCATTTAAAGGCAGATTGTTCATTAATGCACCACGAACTTGAGTCTGAAAATATCTCATTTGGCTATAAAGCATATACAATACATTTAGTTAGACAATGGGGTGATACTGTACTCTTGAATTTTTAATCATTACCCACTTTGTGTATTACAGTGTTCCTACCAGCCCAGCTCCTGTAGTCCGGGATACAATCCATCCTCCGTCAATAGCTTCCAATATGAGTATGGCACGCCGGGGCGCAGCTTCCCATGCTTCCATGACCCGACTGGACCTGGGGCGCTGCTGACACGTACCCGCGGGACATCCTTTGTTGTACATATCATATTCTGGCCTTTGTTGTTTACGGTGATATTTGCCATTCTGTGGTGTCTCATTTTCTGCTATTGCTGTCCCAAGGCCCAGAGAGAGGCCGTAGGTCAGTAACTTAACCTTGTAAAGGCTGCTGATGCAAGAGTGCATCATGCCCATTGGTCATCATGATGCACCAATGAAGTGCTGGTGAGCACTTCATTGGTGCATCATGACCACAAATGGGCATGATGCATTAATGCATCAGTGACCCTTAAATAGTTAACAACAAGTCAAGAATTTCAAACAGTAAAATGGCGTTTAAAGCAAATGATGGCAAACTTGTCAATGCAAACGAAGGATGCTTTTTAAAATTGACAAAGAAGTGTCTCCACTAAGTGCATTGTGTCAGTGTTTCCCCAGAGTATGATGAAGCTTATGTTATAGAAAATGTGGAATTCATATTGAATCATTTTTGTAACTTGTGCCCACTTATGTCACGTGCTATGGGTATCATTCGGATTATCTCCACTATTATTTGAAGGCATGCTATTGCATTCCATTTTGAAAGAAAACTGCCTTGATTTATGCTGGTGACCTGTCAAAGTAGTCCAGTGCTCCCATGGATATGTATTTAATAGTTAAATAGTATTAACTGTCCTCATAATGCATTTCTGAAGATATCTTTGTAAGACCTTGCTTTAAGTTAAATTCATAAGGAGATTTAACAATCTATGTATAAGGTGCACTACGTCTATATACATAAGATATACCATACGTCCAACATTCCATTGAGGCAAATTTCTAGTAATACTTTGATTACTTTTGATATCATATTGATGCCCTGGTCCAAGAAGGTTTTAACTGGATTTATCAGGTTTTGCTGGAGAGGCAAAATCAGTATTTTAGTTACTATGGTACAAAATGGAAACCACATAGAACTACACTATAAAAAAATGTTTTCGCAATAACGTTGCATTCCTCATCCCAATGTTGCCAGAAATTTAGGCAATGTTTGCCTTCTCCTAACCACCCTATGATGTAGCAGAGTGCAACCTATAGATTATCATATTAACGGATTCTTTTACCAAACAATAAAGGACATTAGACAAGGCCAAAGCTAGGCCAGAGATAACAGTTCTGTGATGCTTTACAATTCTGGGCATTATCTTGTATTTCGCTCAATACCTGTGATACTGCATTTATCTTCTAGAGTTGATATAGAGACTGTTACTACAGCATCTATGAACTTATAGAACAAGGATAGGAATCTCAGTAGGCCTACAGCTTGGCTTGTAGTCAATTTACAGGTTTTATAGGTCTTTTCATGAAAAATAATTCATATATGGCCTTTCTTTACAAGGTATTAAATGCAGTGAGTTCCGAAATAAACTTTACTTTTAGCAATCTTCCTGTTTCCTTTAACAGGGACAAATAAAGACATTTATACAGGGTTATACCTGTCTCTGCTTTATTTCATTGTTATCTAGACAGGCCTATAAAGCATCATCTAACCACCCATTTGCATCCCTCCCCTACCTATCTACCTATAGTACTTAAGTGAAATAGATAAAAAAAAATCTCAAATACCCCTATTATAGCCCATTTTTTTTTCAAGAATTATTACTGTTTTATCAACTAACATATTGGGCTGTATAAGCTCCCTGGCACTTATTGATTTCAAGTAGGCTCTAACCCCAGCACTTATTCATAATCGGCACTTACAAGACTTAGAATATAGTGTATTTAGAAATTTCAACACCCCTATACCCCAGCACTTATTCAAGACCCGGTGCTTATTTAGGGCAATACGGTAGCTAATTTGAACAGCTCTGTAGGCCTTAAATAAATGATTAGAATATTGACAAAAGGAAATTACATCAATTTGACTCCCCACTCGTTGGAAAATATGGTGACATTTTTTTTTCTCCATCAGCATTCCAAATGCTATTTTTTGAAAATTCAGATGCATTTCAAAAGTGAAAGAAGGTTTGATGTTTACAGTCTAGTTTGCCCATAGCAGCCCATAGCAGAACTCCCGTCATTGGGCCATTCAGAACATATCATTGAATTTACTGTGAATTGGGAACATCCCTTGTCATATGATTTGAAAAGTTGCTTAAAGGTTACGTGGACGTAAATGCTGCCCTCTCATGAGTCATATGGTATTCAGGACTGCACTGAAGGGTGTTCTGACTGCTGATTGGTTTAGAATTAGACAGACGAAATATTGGTAAAATTATGAAAAAAATCACAGGTGTTCCCAAATAGTTAATAAATGGAATAGTAGGTGTGCTTTTATATTATGCCAGGCCTTGGGGATTTTATGAGGCATGCAAAAGTTAATCTGGCCAATGGAGATTTTTAGGCCCAAAATAGGGTAGAATGGCACTCACTGCACATATCATTCCCTTATTTAAGATTTTCAGGGTTAAGCCTATCCAACATTCTGTCAGATTGTGTATAAGGGATGAGTTAACAGTGCTATGGTTAAAATTTTTACCAACGAACATTTTAGGCGGCTGTTTTTGTGTGTTATGCTATATAGAAACATAGAGGAAATGGATTTAGTTCCACGTGACCTATAGGAGGTATGGGCATTTTGCCTTCATATTTCAGATTACATTTTAAAGTCATTTTTCTGTTACAGCAGGGCTGGTTTTGTAGGAATATGACCAAAATAGCCACATAAATTGTGTATAAATGAGAAAAACCTTAGAAAATGTTGCTTGCGGAGATAGGGTAATTTCCAAAATATTGCAGTTTCTACAAATTGCCCCGAACACCACTTTTGCTGGACATAACCCACCAACAGAATGAAATTTTCAGCTGAAAATTAACTTTTAGTCTTATTTGAATCTTTCTAGGGCTTTTTATGCACAGATGTCCAATTAGGGCCTACCATAGGGACCACTAACAATTTGGTCGGGTTTGCGGTGTTCAGTCAAAATTTCAATGACCGAGCAATTATCCAATTAACAAGTAGTAATTTGTTCATGAGTGCAAATATTGGTACAATATTGATAATAGATATTTATAAATGCATACAGCAGAAAAGGCACAGCTAAAGAAATGATCCCCTGATAGGATATCATCTCATAAAAGTTGGATTAATCATAGGCCTAATATTAATCATTTTTCAGCAATTATATGATATTTTCCATGATTTTGTGATTTTCTCTGGGGAATGCCACACTATATCTTACAAAAGCAATGCCCTCTTCATCACCATGTGACTGCATTCAATACATATATGCAGTTTGGTAGCTCTAGAGCTTTCACTTGTCTAGTGCATGAGTCTTTGATGATAAAAGTCGCTGCTCGGAAACAGCACTGAAAACCAGTAGCAATTTCACTGTGATCTACACATATGGACCCGCTCATATTTTGACATTGAGAAAGGCTGTTACCACCTCACTTCAGGATATGATAGGGCAGAGTCTGAGGTTTCATTGAAAAAAAGTTTTAGTTTAATCTGAAGACCCCCTGCCTAATTAAGGTTACGTGGACGTAAATGCTGCCCTCTCATGAGTCATATGGTATTCAGGACTGCACTGAAGGGTGTTCTGACTGCTGATTGGTTTAGAATTAGACAGAAGAAATATTGGTAAAATTATGAAAAAAATCACAGGTGTTCCCAAATAGTTAATAAATGGAATAGTAAGTGTGCTTTTATATTATGCCAGGCCTTGGGGATTTTATGAGGCATGCAAAAGTTAATCTGGCCAATGGAGATTTTTAGGCCCAAAATAGGGTAGAATGGCACTCACTGCACATATCATTCCCTTATTTAAGATTTTCAGGGTTAAGCCTATCCAACATTCTGTCAGATTGTGTATGAGGGATGAGTTAACCGTGCTATGGTTAAAATTTTTACCAACGAACATTTTAGGCGGCTGTTTTTGTGTGTTATGCTATATAGAAACATAGAGGAAATGGATTTAGTTCCACGTGACCTATAGGACCACAAAAATAGTTGTGTTTCCAGCTACCTGACCGACCCTACCAAAACAGGGCTGATTGTCCCACTGGTAGTAGCTATGCCGTGTAAGGGTCATAGACCCCTTGCCAGAATCCTACACATTTTCTATATCCAACCAATGGCATTATTCTATGGTAGGCCTTCACTTGATAACCATAAATGGAGGGTTTCTAGGAGACTATTTTCAGGTTGTTCAACTTTTTGTCCCATGCTGTCTTAAAGGGAGGGACTCCTGGTGCCATTGGGACATAGTCTTACAGTACCAATATCACACAACAGATGTCTCTGTAGCATAGTGGGTAGGTGGGGCCTCAGCCAAAGCTGTGTGGGAGGGGGGGGGGAAGAACCATCTGATATTTTGTAACTGAGGTCATGGATTAATGGAGGCACACACAGCCTGACCCATTTCTGAAACACACACACCTAAACACAGCAAGCTATATTTAGAAAGTTAGACTATATGCACCACACTGAACAGAACCTTTTACGTTTTGGTAGTTGTAGGTATGGGGCTATGGCCCATACCCCTAAAATCGACATGGCGACATGAGCTTTTTTTGCTCAGTGACATAAGACATGGCCAATTTGTGTGACCCTGACTATGTTCCTACAGACGATGAAGAATGTTTCTCTGCTCCTACTGGCCGGGGACAATCTGTGAGAGGCTGTGGTGGGGCAACACGGCCAAGGGGTAGGCCTCGAGGCTCTGGCAGTTCAGGGAGGGGAGCTACTCGAGGTGCAAGAGGAACCCGAGGAAGTAGAGGCTCACAAGGTGCTAGAGGAACCCGAGGTCGTGGACGTGGCGGTAACATTTCTGGAAATGTTTCTACTGCTTCTTCCACCGATTCCACAGTTAAGAAATGGAACAAACTTGAACTTAAGGCTCTTATCTGGGGAGCCAACCACATGAAACCTATATTAAAAGGAATGTTCAAGGCAAGCTCAGACGGAAGGACGATGAAGAAGTTAGCATGGGAGGAAACTATAATTTCTTTTTTCTATTTTGACATGGGTATCCACTTATAAATCATTTGTTTCATGTGTTATACTGCATAAAAAGTAATGGTATTTATTGTCATTTAAGATTTGCCATGTATACAGTTGTGACTGTACATTTTTTTTTGTGTATTCTTGACCATACAGTTTAACTTAATCAGACATTTTCTGTTACTGTAACAAATTCTTTTTTTTTCAGAATATGTCGAGTCCATAGGAAAACGTGAGTGGAAGGTCAAACAATGCAAAGATAAGCTATTGTATTTCAGCCAAGACGCCAAAAGAAAGGTAGGTCTGCTGTGAATTATACATATATATATACGGGTCAGGTCGTCAGAAAGTGTAAGATTCTGCCCTTGAAGGGCCTTTAAAATTAATTTTCTAATTCCTTTATATAACCTTAACACAACTGTGAAGGGACTTCCGCTCAACTCAGAAAACCAAAAAATACCGATCTAGCCCATCCGGTTCCATTTTTATTGCTTGTTTTGTGTCATGTAACGTCCGGTACCAAAATAATGAAATATAGAGGTAATTGAAGTTGCTCTCAGTAATATAAGAATGTCCCATTATGCATAACAAACACATTAATTAACAAGGCCAATATGTCTATTATTGACTTCAATTACAGAATGGAACAGAATTTGAGTTATGCATGTACAGTAGACTGCCTCCTACATGATGATAAAAGTACCGGACGTTACGTAACATCCGGTACTTTTATCAGAATTATTTCACATAAGCTGCTCTCACATGGAGACAAATGCTGCTGGAGACACAATTTTTTTCGCCAAAGTAGGGGATAATAAAGCCCTTCATATGGGTAATAACAAAGATTATGAAGATTAATTTTTTCCATGTTTTATAACTGATTTAGATTTTGGTATCGGACGTTACAAATTACAGATTTCCATTTTCAAAGACACACAATGAAAAATCCTCACTCAGTAACATGTTCAAACCTGATGGAAATGATACCTATGATCATATACAATACAAAAAATAACTTTGGGTTACTCCAGATGTTCTTTATTCAATACAGAACATTTGTAAAAAGTACAAAAAATCAAAAAAGAACAAATTTGACTGTTTTTCTCACTTCGGCAAGCTATAAGTCTGAGAGTTTTTGATGGATGGCCACAAATTTACATCTTTCTGATAGCCCTAAATGTTATCTATCAAATGAGTCTATGTAAAACAAGATTGATTTGCAACTTCTTTCTCTAGAGCCATAAGAGTCCAAAATGACCCAAAAACACAAAATCTACTGCTTTCTGGCGACCTGACCCATATATAATATATATTTACATTATACATTATACCATAATAGTATATATTAACCTATTAACTTTTCACTCCATGATATACTCTCTCTGTATGTGTTAACATGTATATATTGTGGCGGAGACGGAGGGGCCGTTGGCGGAGCCGAAACCATCCTGGTGTGGGGGCGGCGAGGCCAGGGGTCCTGAAGTAACGCGGTTACGTCGGCAATAGTAGTCGGCGGAGGAGATCCTCCGACGCTGGCCTGCCGTGGAGCAGGCCGGGGTCGGAGTATCTGCCTATGTATAAATAAGGGAGTTGTTACTCCGATCAGTTAGTTCCGGGTTGCAGACAGAGAGGAGCAGAACTTAAAAGGCTTACCTCCGGGTTAATCTATATACGATACAAGACTTAGATGGTGTGGCGAAGACTGCCAGGAAATAAAAGACACTGAAGTCAAGCTGTCGGAGTTGTGTAATTCTTTATTAACCAAAGAGTCGGAAAACGCTACATTGGTGACAGCGGTGTTTGAAGACTCACGAGAGAAGAAAGATGGCGGAGGCTTCAGAAACGATAAACTTACCTGTGGAGAAGAGGGATGCGGAGGAGATTAAGCGGGAAAAAGGGGTTTTGCTGGAAGTGGTGGACGAGGAAGTGATGCTACGGCAGAGGGGGTGGTGAGGCCGGAAGAGATGAACCCGGAGAGACAAGCAGAACCCGCCGATAGAGCACCCCGGGAGGAGGTGCCGGACGCGGGGTATGAGGAACCACGCGTTAAAGAAAGGGAGCCCTACCTGTGGCCATGGGAGAGGGAGGAGAAACCGGCGGCCTGAAGGCTGAGGCACCCTAAAGGAAAAATGGGTGATGCAGATGCCTGGCTGGGGTTCAACCCGGGAAGGGACGATGGCGGAAAGGTGCTTTGGTGGCCGGAGGAGCAGGTGGAGGTGAATAACCCAGGGAAGGGGAGCAAGCGGGCACCGTCCGAGGTTCGCCCCGAAACCGGGAGATGTGCGGAGGAGGCGGATAAGGACGAAAGGGGGGAAGGTGGAGATCCCCGGCAGGGTAGAGGAGTTGTGGGTCGTCCGGAGAGCGGCTGGAGAGGAGGTGCCGATGGGGAGAAGGAGGCAAAGGGTAAGCCAGTGGTGAAACCCTCTAAATATGATGGCACCACAGACCTATCTGACCACCTCAACCACTTCGACCTGTGGGTCAAAGTGAATGGATGGAAGCCGGAGGAGGCGGGTATGTTCCTAGGCCTGAGTCTGTCGGGGGCAGCCCGGAGATTGTTGACGGGAAGGAAACCAGCCACGCTGGAGGGGTATGAGGAGTTGAGAAGGGCACTCGTGGAAAGGTTTGAGCCTACTAATCAGGAAGAGATCTACAAAGCGTTCCTCTGCACTAGGGTCCGGCGAAAGGGAGAGGGACTGCAAGAGTTACAAGAAGAACTGAAAAAGTACACTAAGTTAGCATATCCGGAGGCGGACGCCCGGACGACAGACACCTTAGCTCTCGACAGATTCCTATTGTGCCTCGACAATCCACTCAGGCAGTGGGTGTATCAGTCAACACCGAAAGATTTACAATCCGCAGTAATGACGGCGGTGGGAGCGGAGGCGTACCTAAAAGTGGAGCAGGAGAATATCCACAAAGTGCGGGCGGCGGATGCGTCAGTAAATGAACACCTAAAGTCCAATAAGGAGGAAATGAGCAAAATGGCGGAGTTGATGGAGCGGTTAGTTCAAAGGCTGGATGATTCGGCGGCAGTGGGGAGGAAGAAAAAGCCAAGCAATGGTGCTTGCTTCGGATGCGGACAGGAAGGCCATTTCAAGCGAGAATGCCCAAATATCAAGGCCAAGGAGGCATCCAAGCCGGTGAGCGAACAGGCTACTCCGGCGGCGGGAAACTAGAATCGACCTATACTAAAGGCCAAGTACAGGTCGAGGGAAGTGGGCCTATCAATGTGATACAGGGCCGCCGAGAGAGGGGCAGAGGAGGATTGGTAGTAGAGGGTCGGCTGGCAGGGGCCCCCATCCAATTGCTGGTGGACACTGGTGCGTCGCTTAATCTGGTCTCCGAAGGATGGTGGAGCAGGTGGGGCGGACGGGAACGCCTGGGGGAAACGGCGGAGAAGATCTACTCCGTCGATGGGCGGCCTATGGACATAAAAGGGGAAGTGTACACAGAGCTGGAAATCGGGAGGCGTACTATCAATGTGCGTTTCGTAGTCAGCGACACCGGGACGGAGGGAATCTTGGGGGCGGAGTTCCTCCGCACCAACAAACTAATGGTCGACGTAGCAAAAGGGCGCCTAGTGTGGACAGAGGAAGATTCTGTATGCCGAATCGTCAGCACCCGGGCGGCGGTGCTGGGATCCGGACAGGAGGCCATGCTAGAGGGAACTCTAGCCGGACCCTGGCAACAAGGGGACGACGGGATGATTGAAGGGATGGCCGGACACAAGGGTGAACCGAGTTTCCTGGTGGGGCGGGGGCTGGTGTGCCCCTAGGGGAGGGCAACTTGGGTCAGGGTGCTCAATCCCGGTCCTGAGCCAGTGGTGATATATAAAGACATGACTCTCGGGGCCATTCAACGAGTGGAGTGCAGAGGCGGAGGCGAGGCAACGGCCGGAGAGGGATGGTGCCGGGTGGTGGAGAGAGGTGAGCCGGAGGAGCTAAAGAGCTTGGTGGACGGGCTAGTGAGCGGGATGGAGGCTCACTGTAGGAAGGAGCTTGCACGGCTTATAAGGAAACACCTGGGGGCATTTCAGAGGCATAAGGGCGACAAAGGGCACACTCAATTGGCCAAGCATAGGATTGATACGGGGGCACATCCACCTATCAAACAACCGCCGAGGCGATTGGCACCCCATAGACGAGAGGCTGTAGAAGAGGAGGTGGAGAAGATGTTGGAAGCCGGAGTGATCGAGCCATCCACTAGCCCGTGGGCTTCTCCGGTGGTCCTAGTAAGAAAAAAAAGATGGTACCACTCGCTTCTGTGTGGACTACCGGAGGCTCAACGCCGCCACCGTGAAGGATGCTTATCCCCTACCTAGAGTGGAAGATTGTCTCGATACCATGGCGGGGGCCGCTTGGTTTTCGTCAGTGGATCTGGCCAGCGGCTACTGGCAGTTGGATATAGAGGAGGGGGATAAAGAGAAGACAGCATTCACGACACACCGGGGGCTGTTCCAATTCCGGAGAATGCCCTTTCGGTTTGTGCAATGCGCCAGGCACCTTCGAGAGGGTGATGGAAGTGGCCATGAGGGGACTACAGTGGAAAACTTGTTTGGTCTATCTAGACGACATAGTCGTATTCTCCGCCACCTTCGAGGAACATATGGAGCGGCTTGGGGAGGTACTTCAAAGGCTGGAGGAGGCTGGACTTAAAATCAAGCCCTCCAAATGCCAGTTGGCTCGCCGCAGAGTGTTATTCCTGGGCCACCAAGTGAGTGAGGCGGGAGTAGAGACAGATCCGGAAAAGATAGCGGCGGTGCAGTCGTGGCCCACTCCGACCACGGTGACGGAGGTCCGGAGTTTTCTGGGGCTAGCCGGCTACTACAGGACCTTCGTTCCCGAGTTCTCTACGAGGGCTAAACCACTGAGTGCGCTGGCCGAGAAAGGGAGGACGTTCCGGTGGTCGGAGGAATGCGAGGCATCATTCCAAGACCTAAAAAGAAGATTAACCGAGGCCCCTATCCTAGCTTTTCCCCAGGCGGAGGGACAGCTTACCTTAGACACCGACGCCAGTGACACAGGCCTCGGAGTGGTACTGTCCCAGGAGCAGACGGGGGTAGAGAGGGTCCTAGCCTATGGCAGCCGCACTCTCAGCAGGCCGGAGCGTAACTATTGCGTTACAAGGAGGGAGCTGCTGGCTATAGTCTTTGGCCTCAGGAAATTCAAGCATTACCTAATAGGGAGGAGGGTGGTAGTCCGGACAGATCATGCCTCCCTGCGGTGGCTGTTGGAGTTCAAGGAGCCGGAGGGCCAGCTGGCTCGATGGCTGCAGATTATAAGTACTTACGACATAGTGGTGCAGCATAGGCCGGGGAAACTACATGGAAATGCGGATGGGCTGTCCAGGAAGCCCTGCAAGCAATGTGGACGAGAGGATGAGGAGGAGCTGCTGCATTGCCGGGTTTTCACAAGGTCTCAATGCCAGGAGATGGTTCGGGGGGCGCCTCCGGCGGCGGAGGACTCCACTCCGCCGGCAGGGAGAGAGTGGGGCACGCTCCAAGCGGAGGACACTGTGCTGACTCGGGTCAGAGCATGGGTGAACGGGGAGGCGACCACCACAGAGGAGGAAAGACGGACCTGGGGCTATGAGCTGAGGGCCTGGCATGCCCAATTGGGGCGCATGAGTATTGAAAAAGGGATACTGGGCCGGTGGTGGGAAGGCGCGGCGGGGGAACGATGTTTCCAAATTGCTGTACCCGCCCGGAGCAGGAATGATGTGCTCCGGGAGGTCCACGGAGAACCCTTGGCGGGGCATCTGGGCCGCAATAAAACCATCCGGCGCCTCCAGACAGGTTACTACTGGCCTGACTTCAGGAGGGATGTGACCCTGTGGTGCGCCAGCTGTGAACCCTGCGTCCGGAGGAAGGCGGCTCCACCTCCGCATCGGGCACCAATGGGACACGTGGGTGCTGGACTACCCCTACAGAGGATGGCTCTAGATGTGATGGGTCCATTGCCCTTGTCCTCCGCCGGGAACCAATATATTTTGGTGGCGGCGGACTACTTCACTAAATGGACGGAAGCGTACGCTTTACCCAACCAGGAGGCACCCACGGTGGCCAGGGCTGTGGTGGAGGAGTTCATCTGTAGATTTGGAGCTCCGGTGGAGGTGCACACAGATCAGGGCAAGAACTTCCAGTCGGGACTGTTCAGGGAAATGGTGGCCTTACTGGAAGTCAGGCAGACCAGGACCTGTTCCTTTAGGCCCCAAAGCGATGGGATGGTGGAGCGGGCCAACAGAACGATTGAAATGCTGCTGGCGACCGTGGTGGCGGAGGACCAACGGGACTGGGACCGGCGACTGCCATTTGTAATGGCGGCGTATCGCTCCTCCGCACACGCCTCCACGGGGTTGTCCCCCAATCTTCTGATGTTGGGGCGGGAAACAGTCATTCCCCTGGATTTGGTTTACCCACTGGAGCCCAATGTAGGGGGAGGGGTCGGTTATGTGGCCGAATTACAAACTACCATGGCAAAAGCATACTCCGTCGCTAGGGAGGCCCTCGGAAGGTCCCTCTGCAGGCAACAGAGGAACTATGACGCGAGAGCCTCGGCAGGCGAATTCCCTGTCGGGGGCAGGGTCTTCTACTACCACCCTCTCCGGAAGAGGGGCCTGACACCTAAACTCCAGAGCTATTGGACAGGCCCATGGGAGATAGTGGGGCGCGTAGGGGAGGCGGTGTATAAAATCAAAAAGGGTAAAACTACCAGGGTAGTCCATTACGACGCCCTAAAATTGGCCCCGGCGCGGGCCACGGCGGAGGATGTTCCCGTGGAGGATGAAACAAGGGAGGCCGAGCCCCTATCGTCTGACAATTCAGACGAGGAGGGAGAAGGATCCGGAGGGGGCACCATCCGGCTGCTTCAGGTGACCTCGGAGACTAGAGCTGACCTGGAGGCGAAACTGCTGACCTGCAAAGAGAAACAGAGACATCAAATAATGGAAAACAGTAAGGGAGGGGCAGCGGATAAAGGAAATCGGAAAGAAGGTCTGCGGAGGAGTGCACCGAAGCCTGAAGGAACCAGCGTAGCCCGGGCCGTCAGACTGGCGCCTCAACTGGATACTTACCTTGGGGCGGAGTGGAGGAGCTGCAAAAGCAAGATGAGTCAAGAAAGCCGTGACTGGTGCGATGTATGGCTGGAAAAGGAAAGAAGGTCGAAGAAAGAAGCTGAAATGTCACATTGGAGGGGGGTAGAACCAGAGGAGGACCCTCCCTACGAGGAATGGTCCCTCCCCGAGATGGGCGAGTCGGATGAAGAGGGGGTGAGTGATGAGAGTGAGTTGGCCCGCAGAAGGCGGAACCATGGCCAAAACGAGGAAATCAGGGCAGAAAGATTAAGGAGGGCGGCGGATCCTGGCCGGAGGAGAATCAGAGAGAAGCATAGGGAAAGATGGTTTATTTACGAAATGATCGAGGAAGCCATCTACAACAACCATGAAAACGAAGAGAGGGAAGTCAGGAGAGTCGGACGCTGCAGAGCAGCCATGACGAAGGGGAGGTCGGGAGGCCAGGCTCCAAATTCCTCGAAGGCGGGCGGTGAGGCCGGCCGGCCGGCGGCCGGAGCGCCGCCTAGCGGAGTAGAGCCGGAGAGGCGGGAGTCGCTAAGCAACCGTCATAACAAGGTCTCCCCAATAAAAGGCGGGGGAAGGGCCGTTAACGGTCAATCTACAATGCGGGCCAGAGATGACACACGGTTGGTGGTTCTAAGAGGGACAGGGCCCGAGGGTGAATCGAGTCGAGGCAAAGATGCTGTTGGAGGGTCAAAGAAAGTGTCTTCTACAGTGTCCAGCCACTCCCGGGAGGGCCCCACACGCTCAAAACACAGGGAGAGTCGGCGGAGGAGGAGGGAGAAAGAAAGATTCTCCGGCCACTCCTCCTCTAGCCGCTCCACTAGTGGCCACAGAAGGGACGGAGTGTCTGCCCGGACGGAGGCAGCCAGATATGGGAGAAGGGACTCGGAGAGCCGGAGTCGGAGTGGGAGCTATCGTAGGCGGAGGTCCTCGGCTGACCGCGGATCGCGTTCCCACGGTTCACAGCGGCCATGTGAGAGCGGAGGCGCCACTGGCGACAACAGTGTGCGGAGTAGGGCTATGATGCAACCGGGGGTTTCCCACGGCGTGGTGACGGAGGGTGGCCTGACCCAGGGGACGGTGATTGGAGGAGGAGGAGGAGGGGGCGTGACCACCGGGGGGAATATAAGGGAGCGTTATCCGCCTCATCCTTCAATTCCTGTTAGCCTATGGACAACGCCACAACTAGTAATGCCTGTCTTCAAAAACAGAGACCAGAAGCCTGTCCCCACGGAGTGGGTGGACGGGGTGGAGCTGCCGAAGTATCGGTGCGAGATCTGCCGGAAAAGGGGGGACTCCAAGCAGTGGTACTATATGAGATCCGATGGGATGAACCGCCATCTCCGCACTCACGACGAGATGCAAGAGGGCTACCAGTGCCCTAAGTGTGAGTACATGGTCGCCAAGATCCGGGTAGATGATCTCCGGCGACACATTACGCGTATTCACCCCGAGCTGGAGGACTGGCAGCCGCCGGAGGAGTGCAGGATGCTACCGGTGGGCCGGGCAACGGAGGCGGGAGGATCCTCGGCGGACAGTAGCCTCGTGGCCGCCCCAACTAGCCCGGAGGAAACTGTCAAGTCCACCACCACAAAGAGGAAGAGGGGGAGTGCGGTGGCCAAGAAAAAGAAACCAGTAAAAGCCGCCTCCAAGCCCGTGGTCCCCCCGCCGCAGCAGGGCACCTCGGCGGGTGGAAGGGGTGCGGGGGACAGCCCCAGTGGATCTACCTTCAGCGGCATGGCGTTGCAGGGATAACGTTGATGGAGGAGACGGAGGCTGCTGTCGCCTCCAAATACTTGGAACAATTGCTGGGATTCCGCGTGGAGGGGACCAGCACCCCCCAGAGCTGTCTCTCCGTCAGGTCCACCCGGAGTACGTCAGGAAAGGGGGTCAAAAGGGCCTTCGAGCCGGAGGAGGGGAGGAATCAGTGGAAAAGAGGAAGAGACAATCCCCACGGGGTAAGGAGCGGCAGGCGGAGGAGGAAGCGGGACCCTCCAACCCGCCACTGACCACGGGGATACCCGACCTGACACCTCTACTGAGCGGGGGGAGGTGGAAATAGACGAAGAAATGGCGGGGAAGCTGAAGTTCGTCATAGGATTGCTGGTAGAGAGATATGGACAGTCGGGGGAGACCCCCACCAAGACTCTGTTACGAATGCAATGGGAGGTGCCTCTAGGGGAGGTCAATGTGAGGGCCCTGGAGGCGGAATACGAGGAAACCAGGAAGGACACTCCGACCACCCGAACCTCCATCAAGTCGGCTGCCTACGAGGACATCTCCGCCACGAGTGGGGAGGACAGAGAGAGCTTGGGACTAGGGGGAAATGGGCTGGACTCTAGCCCCAAGAAGCAGCCCCCTTACGAACTAGTCAACAAGCCCAAACCCACTCTCTCCGGGGCCAGCCCCGAGACGTTGCCCTCCTATGAGGATATGAGTAAACCGTCCCCTAACAAACCGAAACCCATCCTGAAGACAGTTACAATCGTGACGCCTGAGTTGCCGGAGAAGGATGAGGTGGAGGGGGTGGGGGGGGGTGACGAGGCGGAGGAGGTGGAAGGGGAGGATGAAACCAGCGAGGAGTCGGAGGAGGTGGCCATCCCGGCGTACGTCCAATCCTGCCCTAAACTGAAAGCCCAGTTCTTAGCTGTACTCAGCGATGCCAAGGAGGAGGAGCGGAAGAGGAAAAGAGAAATTAAACGGAAAGAGAGAGAGGAGGCGGAGAGGAAGGCCAGAGAGGCTGAGGAGCGCCGGAGGGCGGAGGAGGAACAGTGGAGAAAGGAGGAGGAGGAGAGGAAGGCCAAAGAGGCGGAGAAAGAAAGACTGAGGAAAGAGATGGAGACTAAAAGTAAAAGCCCTAAAGGAAAAGGAGCGGGAAAGTCTACGAGGAAGTTGAGCCTGGAGGGAGTGTTAAAAGAGGCGGAGGAAGAGGCCATACAAAACCGATCCATGGAGGAGGGTACCGCCCAATTAATGAGCAAATTTCAATCGGGTTCCGTAGGGACACCGGTGAAGGAGAAAGGACAGGTGGAGAAGGTACCAAAGACCCCCCCCCCGTAGAGCCGGGGACCTTAGTGGCTCTACCCAGGTTGGACAAGTACCCCCGAACCGTGACTGTGGGGTTGGACGGGCTAGTCCTTTGCTCGCCCAAGGGAGAATTCTTGCTGCAAGTAGAAGTGGGGGGTGAGAGTGGACGGGCGGAGACCATGGTGATGGTGCCGGAGGGGGTTGAGACGGTGGTCGGAGGGCTTGGGGACCCGGCGCCCCTACCCAACACTGAGACAGACCGAGTGATGGTAGTAACCGGATTACCTATAGGAGATATGGGAGAAGGGGGAATCGCCAGCACCGAGGGGTTGGTGGGGGTAGAGGAGGTGCACCGCCTACCGCTAGATCAACAAGGAGATAAAGCGGGTGACAATAGGGACGAGGAGACGGAGGAGGATGGGGCTATGCCATGGCATTCGAATTTTACCGGGCCGGAGGCCCTCAAGGAACACTCTAGACGACTGGGGCAGCCTCGGACCCTAGGACCTGAGATGAGGGTTATACCTGGGGGACTGCAATCTTCCTCCATTCACACCCTCCCCAATGGAGATATTGAACTGGTCCATGTTACCCGGACCCGTTATGGCCGTGATAAGAAGGGATGCTGCAGCCGCTGCGGACAGCGGTGGCCGAGGACGTTGGCGGCGCGGACGACCAAGGCTGGAACCAACGAGGGCGGCGACAAGACATCCTGAGGCGATCCGGAGGGTGGCGGAGAAGGGGGAGGCGGAGGATGTCTGCCGGATCCAGACGAACTGATGCCGTATTATTGTATAAAAGTTGTTGTTATGGTTATACTCCGCATAGGGGACGGCGGATTCGGTTTACTTAGTAGTTAATGCCGCCTATAGAGGAGGTTTAAGTAGGATTTACTATGTGTATGATATGTGTAGCTATTTACTTAAACGCCCAGGGGCCATGGCGTGACAGGATTATTCAAAATTGGAAACCCATCTGCAGGAGGGTAATATCACACTCTTTCTCCCGGTAAGGCTATAGATTAGTTGGGGAGAGTGTGGCGGAGACGGAGGGGCCGTTGGCGGAGCCGAAACCATCCTGGTGTGGGGGCGGCGAGGCCAGCGGTCCTGAAGTAATGCGGTTACGTTGGCAATAGTAGTCCGCGGAGGAGATCCTCTGACGCTGGCCTGCCGTGGAGCAGGCCGGGGTCGGAGTATCTGCCTATGTATAAATAAGGGAGTTGTTACTCCGATCAGTTAGTTCCGGGTTGCAGACAGAGAGGAGCAGAACTTAAAAGGCTTACCTCCGGGTTAATCTATATACGATACAAGACTTAGATGGTGTGGCGAAGACTGCCAGGAAATAAAAGACAAAGAAGTCAAGCTGTCGGAGTTGTGTAATTCTTTATTAACCATAGAGTCGGAAAACGCTACAATATATCTTGTTCTTATATAAATGAAATTAAAAGGCACCATATTATCCTTTTTGTTTCCGAGTCCCTAAATGCTATGCTATATCTCAATTTTAATTGGACAGAGGCAGTACGTCGACAATAAATACAGAAGTGGTAGTGGGCAACGAGAGGAAAAGGACTACTTAAACGATTTCGAAGAGGCTATACTGGATTGGGTAGGGGAGGATGTAGTACTAGGTAAGCTAAAATCAAAGTACTTGGCCTTCTGGCATACATTTTTATTTTCCTATGGAAAAATCTATTAACTATATGTCCATATATTTATAAAAATACAAATCCTGCTTCCTCTCTCATCCGCCAACACTCTTTATAAGAAAAACAAATTAAATGTACAATTCTTTTATGTTTCATATTTATATTGCGAAAATGGGTCTTTGTTGTTCTGACACTACTTATATGTCCAAGTATATGAAAAGATGATTCATTTATTTCAAGGGATACCCGGCATGCAGCCGCCTCACTTCAAAGGGGGAGGGAGGACTGACCAGGCGTGGTCATGTTACGATCCTGAGAGAGACAACCGGCAGGACTATGGGAATCTAGCAATGCCCAGTGAGCCATGAAGGCTGTGATGGAGGGCGATCTACTGGCCACGGACGAGGAAGGCGGTGAGTTCTTTTTTCTGTCCTATATCATAAAATGGGTCCACCTTGTGTTTTTTTATTTCTTCACCGAGAAGAATATTATATATTTTGATACTGCCTATGATATTATACAATGTGTATATGTGTTGTCATAGAACATAGGAACATGGATTGCCATTTCTATACAGACACTTGTTAGTCTGAGAAAATGTAATATGCTTTTAGTTAAAAAAAAAATAAATACTGTTTGTCACTTTATTCCTTCAGATCCACTGATGGAGGAGGAGGATTACAATGAACCTGTGGAGGAGGAGGACGTTTTCCAATCAGTGGATCATTACAGACATGAAGACGAGGAATCCCTTCTACCTCGGGTAGTCATCGAGCAACCCAATACCTCGTTGGCAGATGACAACGACCTCAGAACTCCCCCGCCCGCTAGTGTTTCAAGACAAAAAGTGCTTCTTTTCAACAAAAGAGAGAATGATAAGAAAAAGGGTATTCAGTCTAAGAGAAAGCCACCAGAGGAGGAGCTGTCTCCCCACGCTAGAGAGAGAGTTGATAGACGAAATGAGCTTTTAAAGGAGGTGAAGAAAATAGTTACTAGAAATACCCCAAAGAAACCACCTACTACTTCTTAACCAAAGAACATTGAGAAGCCTTCTACCTCTGTGGACAAACAGGTATTAGAAAAACCTCCATCTCAAAAAGAACCTTAAAAAGTGGTCCCTATATCTGAGCCAAAGCCTGTTAAAGATACCTCTGAACCCGCCGCCAAAAGACAGCGTACTAGGCCACCATCTTTCAGTGAACTGATAGCAGAAGGGGATTTTTCGGGGGTAGAAATGCAGATGTCTCCTGTCTTTAAGACCAGCACCCCAGCAGTCAAGTACAAGGAAGGCATGGACAAAAGTCCTGGCAATAAAAAGAAAACAGGTTCCATAGTAGACCTGACAGTGGAAACATCAGACAGTAAAAGGAGAAAACTTGATTATGGTAACCCAGATGATTCGCTCCCATCAAATAACATGTCAAAAAATAGGTGTGATGCCACGTTCAGGTCTGAATTAAAAAATAAAATCCAGTTAGATATGGAGGAAACAAGGAACCTTATTATGGACTACAACAAAAAACTGTGTGAAGCTCTTATGAAACATCAGGACGAGTTGGCACAAAACACCCAAGAAACTGCCACTATTATGGTCAAGTCCCTCAAAGGAGTTACGAGTGGAATAACTGCGGCGCTCCGTGAGCATTCACATGAGACAGCACGCTGTGTGAGGGAACAGAGAGATTCTATGTTAAAGGCCCAAGAAAAATATATTGAGGAGCAGAGGAAAGAAGCTGAAGAAGATACCATTGCTTTAGGAAATGTGCACACTCAATTAACCAATGCCATTGTCACTAAACAGGTTCAACTTGTAAAGGCCTTGGAAAAATTGAGTGACAATATGGTAGAAAATACAGAGAAGGTCGCTGAGTCTCAAGGAAAGATGAACGCTGACGTGGTCCACATGCAGGGCTCCGTCGCCTCCCTCTCACAGTCTTTCAGTGGTTTAATAATTAATGTCGACCACTTGCAGCAAAGATGTGCCACAGGTATGAGAACAGTAGAGACTGTGGATGATATCCTGAAGGAAGTCACCACGAATGTTAAAAAGTTGAACCAGGCTGTGACTTACTCTTTTGACCACAACCTAATACGAGGTGAGATAACATAATTTTCGTTGACTTTAACAGGTATACCTTGTTATATCAAGAACATTTTAAAAACAGAAAATGAATGTAATTAATAGTTTCAATTTGAATTAAATCGCCTTCAAACAATATAGAAAATAATTAATAGGTTTAATTATAGTTAAGGTGGATATTAAGTGACTGTCTTTCTTTTTCAGCTCCGTCCGTCCGCAGTGTCGGAACCGAAACAGAGGAAGTAATATTCCAGACTCCAGGTCGCGTGTCAGAGGAGTCGACTGATTTGCCTGAGGAGGGAACCGATAAGCCTGGACAGGGGACTGATAACCATGAGGAGGGTACTGAAAGGCCCGAGGAAGATACTTCTTCACAGAATAATGGCGTGTCTGCCTTTCTGACTCACCCATACACAGGTAAAAATTAAGAACTATTTAATAACCCATGCCCACATTAAACATGTAACCGAAATAATTTACTGTAAGAGTATCATAAAAAGTAATTGATAGATAAGTTTACTACAGCTCTGTGCTGGATATTATAATATGCTTTTATATAGCAAAAAATAATCCGTGATAGCTTGCTGAATCCAAGTCATTAAAGACTGAAATTAATAATTAAGTAAAGGCTGATACTACCATCACATAGGCCATGACATAAATGCAAATGTCCATGAGCAGGGAATAAATTTGCCTCGTATTCACCTATGTGAGGCCTCTCTGCTTTCAACTCCGCCTATAAGGCCTTGTTGGATACGGACAACCTCACCTCGGTTGAATAGAATGGAAATTTATTTCCTGCTAATGGATATTTGGTACTTTATCTGTAAAGCTATACTATGTTGTATCATCTGATCTTGCAGAAGAGGGAGTCGCCAACTACCACACAACAGAGCAGGTGTTTGAAGAGACAGGTTCTATTTCAAGAAAGATTTCCGCTCCTCTCATTATTCCAGGTGCAGGTGAGTCAATATATATAATTATCTGCACATGACACATAGTTAGATTCATCTCTGTTTTACATAGTACATAAAAAGAACTTAAAATAGTAGGAGAATTTATAATTAAAATGTTCATCTACATATGACGTCTTAAAAACAAACTTACTGAAGACGGACATCTAACCCTGCTGGACCCCTATGTGATATTAATTGTCAATACAAGGATCATGTGTTTCTAATTTTTTTTATTTGCAGCTATATGTCAGGAGGCCACAGAGAGCAACGACGGCCTTGGTCTACCCACGTTCACAGTTAAATCGAGCGATGACTTTGTAATAGTCCAAGACACCGCTATGGAACAAGTACAATGTGAGGGAAGGTATAAGGAACAGACTGAAACACGAGCAGAAGAACCTACAGAAGGAGGGGACACGAACACAAGAGCTGACACGAAAGCTGAAGGGGAAGCAAGTGGACACATAGAGGAAGATGCTAAGTATGCAGGGGGAGTGCAATCTACGGATGATGCTGGGTCAGTTTCTGACCGGGACGAAATGCCTATGCGTAAGTCCAAAAGGCTCCGCATAAAGAAACAACTGCATGACTTTCAATTGTGAAGATGGACATCCGCGTTCATGTTATGGAGACTCATATTTGTTAAGGGTAGAATATACTCTGGAAGTTAAGTTTAACTGTTTTGCCATGTTAAGGTTCATATATGTGAAGCAAAAAAGGTGCTTATTCTTGTCTGTGCCAAAAAATATGACGTTCTTTGACCATTTTAAAGAAAAAAAGGATAACTGTAAGTTAAAATAATACTCAGGTTTAATGTCCATGTCCTGAAGTAAGGTTGTTCATCTCAGTGTGACGATGTAGTATTTGTCAAAGTGTATGTATGATAGACAGAACATGTCACTTTTCTCCAGAATAAATAATGCTTAGTCTGTCAATAAGAAGATAACATTTTGTTCAATACGCATGTGGGCGTTATTTTAATGTAAGAAAAAGGTGAAGCTGTATCAGAGTTTACAGACGAGGAGAGATGTAATAGTCTATAAATAAATAGATAACAGAAACAGCCGACAAATAATTGATTATTACAAGTGCATGTAATTTCATCTTGTTTCATTTTACCCAAATGTATGTAAAAGACTTAGGACCTAGCACATGGAGAAAATATGTACATATCATTTGTTAACATGTTTCACATCTAAGTGTACTAAAAACATATCGACATTAATTTATTATGTACCATATAGACAAGGAGTATTTTATTCTTGGCTCGACATGCCTCAAATACATGGAGAATCTCTTTCATAAAAACCAATCAATATAAGGTTACTGTTGTGCTTCTCAGTTCATTTAAACATTTCTATGTTAAAAGGAATATATTTCAGCGCCTCCTGTTTGGACCAAAATGATCCTGAATGTATTCCTCTCTCAAGTTTTTGAAGGTGACTCGTGGCTTGGGGCCTACGTTTTCAGGTTGATCTATGGGGGGAAACTTCCTCTTGAAGTTGTCCTTAGCCGGGAAGTCCCGCAGGAGTTTGATCTTGGCGATCCTGGCGACATTATGCAGGGCCACACACGATTCAATTATGAAGGCTGCCCGGAAAGGACAGTGCATGAGGTACCCCCTGCTCGAATCCAGACACCTAGAAAATTTAATTTTTTTTTAAGTATTGAGTCTGTTACAACAGGGAAACAAGAATTGTTTTTAGACCATAGCCTTCATTAAGTTAGAAACTGATATGGTTAAATAAATAAAGGTACAGTAATATCTTACCTCCACCTCTGCTTAAGTTGGCCTATGGTCCTCTCTACCTTGGAACGTGTCTTCTTATGCCATTTATTGTATTTGACATCCTCGTCTGTCACCTCTGGTTTGACGGGGGTGTAGAAGTAGTCTGTAAAAGTGTACCTTTGAATAAAAGAAATAACATAAAGAGGATATCCCTAATGAGGAACAGAAATAAATATATTTTCTTATAAAATACACTGTATCAATTTCAGTCTTAAATAGAATTTGTTTTTTCTTGTTACGACACAATGCAAAGGTAAAGAACAGCTTAATAATATATCTTACCCTCCGTCTCCCAGTAGGAAGAACCCACTGAAGTCTCCCCTCTCACCCAGGTATTTGACTTGTGATCCATTCATCACATACACATCGTTGCATGACCCAGGGTTGCTCGCATTGACGTGCATAATAATGCAGTCCCTGTCACAGATGATCTTCACAAAGAAGAGAACAACAAGATAGAGAAAAGTTTGGAGCACGAGGCACAGGTCAGCGCACTATAAAAGGAAATTTCTTTTTAGACGTTATGTCTTATACAAGATGGAAATCTACGAGATTGACATCTTTTTCCCTAATGAGACGGCACTCCATCTTTCGGTCACCATGACCAACGGAAGGTCTCAAATTCGAAATTTTGAATTAATTTTGTGTGTTGGTTTACCTCTTTAAAGAGAAAGATTCGTTTTTATTTCCAGTATAACACAAATCGTGCTCATGGTTGTTCAGCCAGGGGCCCAGAACGGCTTCTGAGGTAGGTGAAAGGTGTTAACACGTGTCAATGTTGTTGTTATGACGCATGCAACAGTTTAGGGCGTCACCAAATGGTTGGTTACCATGATGACGGCCGTGACAGACATCAGTTTCGATACATCAATGCATATTCAAGATGGCGCCAGACTGACGCGACTGGCGCGAAAAGTTTAACCAGGCACTGTGGATGGCGTAACGGTGTATAATGTGTTAGCTCAACTTATCTACTGTTGTCACTTAATGTTGTCGTGGGTGGATAAGTGGTCACGGGGTGAGCTGATATGTTATTGAGACTTGGGGTGTAAGTGGGGGCTCCCAAGAAGGGGGGAAAAAAGTTCTGTAGGGGAATGGCGTTGTAAAATGGGAAAAGGGGAATCCCCACATCAGCGTCATCACCGACCTATCCGGTGCTGTATCCAACGCAGGGCCGAGGACCATCATCACATGAATCTAATCTAATTAGATCTAAAAAGAAGGAAAACCCACCAGTAAAAGTGTCAGTGCCTCTCTCAGCCAGTGTAGGATTAAACAGGAGGGATTTAGCCTTTGGTAGATTTTGAGAAGAAAGACCCGTTTCCTCGGGATCATTTTCTGCAGTATTGAGCATCAAAATGGCGGACAAAAGGTGTGGTTGATAACCAATCATGGTTGACGTTCTTAATCATCTCCTTTAGCTTAGTCAAAAAAAGATTGTGGTTTTACCACGATCGGTGTACTGTGAAGAGTGATGAGTTATGTGGACGCTAACGAAATCTCACCTCATCTAGGTCTAGACATAGGTCAGGTGTATAATGGACACATGATACATGTACATGCACACAACACATGAGCACACAGCAAAGGACGCCTATTATTGGTGACAACAAGTGTAACCATGGTGATAACTCAAGGTGATATCCGAGAAGAAGTCTGTGGACAATATTAAAGATGTATCATGATCATGGATAACTGATGAATTATTCTTTAGGGTGAGTACATGCTTAATCAGTGCTAATAATTAGATGGCGGGGTGGTTGCTATGGATACAACAAAACATTAACCGGTGGGTTTCCAAAATGTCGCCATGCAGTTCCAGGGGTCAAAAAGCCACTCCATACATGGGTAAGTCTCTACACCTGGAGGTGTGAATACTCCACACCTGGAAGTGTGATGAGTGATAGTGCTTAAAATCCTAGTATAGCCCTGCAATACCCAGCTACTGACACTAGAATGTTGTGGGTATAGCCTATAAGGGTCAAAGAAGCTCTGGGAGGAATGAAGACAGAAGACATTTTTTTTTTGCACTCCCCTGACCTTAGTACGACCTTCTGTGACCTGCTACTCCACAGACAACATCTAAGACATACCCCTGACCTTTGTTTGTTTTTGAGATTTTATAGTTTGTGTGTCATCTCTGCACATATGTAATTTTAATGAGGGTAGTAGTAGTATATACAGACATGTGTGTTCTTAAAGACCTTTAAAGAGCATGCTTTAATGGGTTTAGACACAGCTATAATTACCTACTTTTTTTTCCCACCCAATCAAGATTTAACAGCCACTCACGGCCCATTATGATTGGTTTAGACATACTGATAGCTTGTACATTGGAAACCAGTAAGTATATGACACTTCTCACTGTAACTAACAATATCCATACCTTTGAAGTTGTATTTATATGATTAAACCACTCTGTGTTAATCAATGAGTATTAATAGTACTTTTGTATGTGGGGTGGGACAGAGTGAATTCCCACCAGCTATAACATAACTGTACCCTACAACCAGTGTAAGGTACATACTGGTGGTCAGCTTCAGCTAAACACTACAGTACCACCCCTATCCCGCTAGGTCGGAATAGGAACCACTCCTTTAACCAAAGTTAAATTACCTACTGCATCATGGTGTGCATGATGTATGCTTTAACGCATCATGCTGCTTGTGTTGTATTTATATCATAGCATAATAAATTAAATTCAATCAGCACCCAGGGACTTATACACACACACTATATCCATGGTAGTAGTTTTGTATTTTTTCACTAGTTGCTGCCACCACACGCTGTGGTGAAGAATTCAGTCAGCATATATGTAAACCGAGATGTAATAATGACTTATCACGGTGTAACCTGTGCGAATTTGGTTTTACCCATTGCTAAAAAACTTAGACTTTACATTTGTATTGGATTTAACTAATAAAAAAAGTATAACTGTAATATATATACGGTCAGCGTTGACCTACACCATTTTTGGTAGATACTGTAGTTTTATAAGTACTATTCAGTGCGGGATCTGTAAGCATGGGCGCTGCAACTGCAGCTGGTGACCTGTTCACTTTTTTCGACAGGTCAACCATGAGCCAGGATGTTTTTCACTGTTGTCACACATCATGATTTACGTCTCTATGTGTACGTTCCATTGATGTTCTTCATCCTTTCCTTTACTGTTGCCAGTCCAATGGTTTAGGTATGTCACTGAGGTAAAATGCTGTCACAATAGGTTCCCCACAGAACCACCCTTCTGAATAAAAGTTATCCGTTCGATGCAAGTACTCCCACCTGTTTTGTGGAACTTTGGGAGGTGGATTGGTAATCTTGTAGGAAAAAAATAGTTCTGTTCTATAAATAAAGTAGATACTTTTCCCAGTTTGATTGGTATGGGTACAGTGAAGTGTAAATTGTTTTGATTCTACCAGTGCACATACACTCTCCTCTTGTAGTAGTAACCTATGGGTGTACTTTGTAGCATGACTTTCTTATGGGTGTTATGTAGTGCGTCTGATAGATTGTTGAGGTTATTGTCTCATGGAAATCAAATCTAGAGGGAGCTTACCTTTCAATAGGAGTTTAGTGAATCCAGTAGGACCTCAATCTGTGAGTACCGGTATTAAAATTCTCCTACACAATTGTAGATAATATTACTGGAACACACACTAGTACCCTGTATCCCTTATCTACTCGTTCCTTTTGAATGAGAATGCTTGAACTTTCATACATTTGTCTCACTTAGAGTTTCATTGATGTATTCCGATTTATGTCACCAGGTGACTTCTGTGTATCAGGTAGCATTTGTCTTTAAAGAGGAAGGAAATTAACCAAGGAGTTAAACTGAAACTGTAAAGGGAAGGTTATTACCATGCTGTAATTTTTACCCCCCTGGAGGACGCCACTTTTGGAGAGGTATATTTTTCATATTCCATTTACCAGTTAGCTCCCTATGTTATAGCTCCATAGACATCCTACTCACACACAACCCACCTACCTCAATTTCAGACCATTCGTTGACTGAGTATTGTTTCAATATTGGTAAATTGAGACTGAGATTACTCAATGCTAAAAGTTATAAAAAAATATGCATGTAATTCTATATTTTCTTTAACAGTCAATAGGTGGTACATCTGTCAGTGTACCCTGTGTGCAAATAACAAACAAAAGTATCTTGTCTGACTTTTGAGACCAAATTAATCCAATATCCTCAGGTTTGTCATGTTCCCCAATTTAAAAGTTCATTCTGACATCATTCAGTATTCAGCAGATTCCTTAGTTTAGAACATTCAGAAAAGGTAAGATGTGTGGTTGAGGAGTGTGTGAGTGGATATTATGTGACTGTCAATCAATTGTGCACAGTTCAAGGATCAGTCAAGCATGCAGGCACTCTTCAAGCACACAGACCCCCATTTAGAAGCAATACACTTACACTAAATCTGGTTAGAGAATAAAAAAGACAAAACGGCAACCAAAATTTTGGGAACACACAAATACTATAGGTAGATCTAAACTACAATGGAAGTTTTAGCTCTATATCTTGGTGGTTGTTTTTTGTACTCGCCCTTTTGACTGAGAACATTTAAACTTTCATACATCTGTATGAACCCCATGGACACCTATTATTACAACCCCTGGGTCTTCAGTAACAAGTGCTGGGCTAAAAAAAGGCTTAACTAATAGAATTATGGCAGACAGTTACATAAATGGAGGTCTACCCTACATGTCAGTATATAGACAATCTCTATTATATTGTGTGGTGGTATATTGCAAAAAAGAGTATCAAAGCCATCATTAAAAATAGAACAACTGATGCGTTTCAATTTATGTCACCAGGTAACTTCTGTGTACCCGGTAACCTTTGTCTTTAAAGAGGGAAGGTTGTCACCATGCTGTAATATTTTCCCCCTGGAGGTTCCCAACATCTGGAAAGCTGTATTTTGATAGGTTGTATACCAGTCAGCTCCCTATGTTAAAGTACCATAGAGGTCCTACTCAATTTTGACATATTTCTATAGTGGATAAAAATCACCGAAAAAGCCAAATAACTATAAAAATACTTGGTCTTTTAAAAGATACAAAGAGAGCACAACCCACCTACCTTATACCATTTGCTCACAAGTTACTCCTTCTTTGTGATTCCTACATTTTTCTGCTACTGCTGGTGTTGCTACTGCTGCTGCTTCTGCTGCTGCTGCTGTTGCTACTGCTGCTACTGCCACACATGTACATACTTCTGCTGCACATGCACATACTCCTACTACTGCCGCTGGTGTTGTTATTGCACTTGCGCCTCCTAATGCACATGTATGCTCTGCTGGTGCTGTCGCTTCACTTGCTCATGCTCCTGCTTCTGCTGCCCCCACTGTCGCTGATGCTGTCAAAGCGTGACCTGTCCTTCCAAAATAATTAGGGCTCTTTATATAGTCGAGAGAGTGATGTAATTCCATTTTCACCTGGACCCTTCCACCCATGGATTAAGCATATTAAAGTGGGATAACTGGTGTAAAAGCTGTGATAATCACCTCAATGCTACTTACATGTATAAGAGGCTTATGGTTCATTGGGAGCTTAAGGTGTTCAAAGTCTGTATATAAAAACTACAGGGGGTGATTAACAACAAGGGAAAAATATCAATCTTGTAAGATCAAAATCAAAGTCTTTTAAAGGGTTACAAGACTTAAAAAAAATGTGTTTTTCATTTCCCCATTTTCTTTTATCGCAAGTGCGGTGGTTAAATCTTATTTTGGATTTGTGAGCTCTAACCTTGCTGATTCCAAAAAATACAAATGTTTCAGAATAAAAAATGCTTCCAGCGTTTTATCCATGTTAACACACACCTAATTAGACCAGCTCAGTAGCTCCATCTGTTATTAAAAATTAGCCTGGTATTCTATGGGTTAAAATAGGTCTACATTGGAGAGCTAACCTACTCAGCTCTACCCATAAAATTGTCTGAAATAAATATTAAAGAAGGTTATTCCAACATTTATTGCAGCTTTAATTAGATTACTCACTACCAAACGTATGGGGCTACCTGGGGTGTGCAACAAAAATGGCGGACACATGCCCTGGCACCTCCCCGCCTACCTTTTTATGTGGTTGCCTTTGTACGTACCTATCTTTGTGACTACAAACGCGCACGTAGTATAGTAAGAAGATTAAGTATAACAAATCAGTTAATAAATTAATTCCTCTTTTTCCTCCTTTTGTGGTCAACCTAAACTCTGGGTTACCATTCTATGTCTATGAATGGAAAAAAATACACTCTTTGATGATGTAATAACTTTTCTTTTAAAAGCCTCCTACAGTAAACGGAGGGGTGTCTATAAAATCAAAGCTTAAAGTGTTTTATCTTTTCCCTCTGGGACCAACCACACTTAATAATCTAAGGATCCATACCTTCATCAAAACAATAGGGAAAAATCAAAAACAAACAGATAGCCTACCGAGCAAAGGTCTCTGTAAAATGGACTAAATCTCTTTTAAGTCTTTGATCAATTTAAAACCTTAGTTAGGAGGCTTACCTCTTGGATGGGTATATAAGGAAAAACAAAATTCTGTTCCCTCACACTTCATTTGACACCTTAATCATGAAAACACCGGCAACTCTACAGACTATGTTTTCTGGAGAGACCTTTCTGGAAGAGACAGATTAATAAGAGAGTATATCAATTTCACATTGAAAGACTGTTTAAAAGCTGTTTTCTGGAGAGGGTACAATAACTTTGTAAACATATCAATAGGAGTATATCCATTTCACGATCAGAAAACCTGTCCTCTTAGAAAAAAAAACAACTCTTTAATATTTCTTCTCGATTAAAATTCAGACCTTTTAATGAGTAATCATAATGGATGCTACTCATTGAAATAAGAAAAACTTGGTCATTTATGCAAATAAGGTCACATGACCACCTAAGTAGGTCACTGAGTAGACACGTGATAACCTAAATAGGTCATAATGGTTGCTACTCATTAACATAAAGGGGGCTATTATGCAAATGAGGTCACATAACCACCTAAGTAGACTCACCAAGTAAAACCACACAGCTTTTAGGGAGTGGTCATTTATTATCAACAGGGGGGTGGTGGGTTTGAGGGGGGGGCGTAAAAAATTCTGACCCCTCTCGAGGGGGGGCTAAAAAAAATTTGACCCCTGATGAGGGGGGGGGCCAAAAAAACTTACCCTCTTTTTAGCAAAAAAGCCCGCGCGCTACTATAGATCAAAGAGGGTGCGCGAAAAACTCTCCGCGCCTCCGGCGTGGGGGGCGCAAAATTTTTTTACTGCCGTCGAGGGGGGGGGCGTAAAAAATTTTCGCACGTCCGCGCGTAAACCGATCACCGCCCTGTTGATAAATAATGACCACTCCCTTAGCTTGCCCTTGCTTTTTCAGGGCAAGCTTTTAGCTTGCCAAACTAAATACCCCACTTTTTATAAGTAATCAAGGGGCGTGGTCTATCGTGCAAATGAGGTCATGTGACCACATAAGTAGGTCAGGTCATGTGACCACCTAACTAGGTCACATGGTCACAAGGTCACCTAACTAGGTCACATGGTGATCACATGATCACCTAACTAGTTCATGTGCTAATCATGTGATCACCTAAGTAGGTCAGTAGGTCATTTGGAGGTCACATGAGGTAACAAGGTCCCAGCCAACAATGGATGTTGGTGGTACTAGCCACATTTGGAGCAGTCTCAGACCCGACTCTATCAAATATTAGAGTCTAAGCAGAAGTCTATTTGTGGTTTGTGACTACCCTGTTGCCCTCTAGTGGCATATCTTATTCACTTTTCATGGGTACATGGCAATTCTTTTTAGTTGGTTGTATGTTTCCCATTTTTCTATCACATCTGTTTCAGTGGGTGCTATGTTTCACATACATGTATATAGGCAAAGGTTCACAAGTAGTGGGAATGACTTAGGGTTATCTCACGAGGTAAAGCCAAGTGAGAAAACCTCAGTCATTCACACTACTCATGAGTCTTAGTATGTATTTCATGTTATCTTAGTCAGAAATGTTGAAAATTCTTTTGAAATTACATGAAAAGATAATTATTTACATGTTTTATAGCCATTTGGTGTCCTCTTACCAGCCATGAGATACGGGGGAGGGTTATGTCATGGGGGTGTGAGATACAGAGCTTCTGTGTTAATCCTATGGGCCGTCTGTATCCCACTGTTCCAAACATGAAATAAAACCAGAGATCACATGATTCCAAAGAACAGCAGTGGTTTTTATTCCCTTTAGCGAGCATTCATTATTTATGGCAGGGGTGGGGGTGAGCAAATTGAGGGAGGGCCATTATTTTCAGGGTATTCTTAGGGGGGGCAAATATTTTCAGGGTGTTCTTACAGGGGGGCCGTTTGTTTTTTACCTATTCTTAGAGGGAGGCCATTTATTTTTAGGGTATTTATCCAAAATTATGCAAATTTCTTCACCATAAAATGTCTTTTAATGTATCAAAGACTCCTTTTGAAAGATTAAAGGTAATCAAATTGATCCAGTTCAGTGAAATCTAATTGGATGGAACTATATTCAGAGATATTTTTCAATTGATCAATACCAATACAACATGTGCATTTCTTGTCGATGACTACCAGTACATGCAGCTACAAGACCACCTGAATGTGTAAGGACATGTTATAAGGCACATCTCATTTGGGTATACAGTTGACCCTTGCTTCATCAGATTTGAAAAATGCAAGGAACAATGTGTCGGGAAGCAAATTATCCAAACATGTAAGTCCAAATGTAATAGAAAACATAGAGATAGTTGAAGATCATCTGTTTGAGGAATTAAAGGGTCGAGGAAGCAAGGGCCGACTGTAAGCCCCTGGTCAAGGTAAAACCCAATTGGCAAATGTTGGGATTTAAAAGTACATACAAAATACCCTGTGGGTGAGGCACAGATTGGGTGAAAGTTGGAAAATTAAGTACTGTTCTACAATATGATATCCTAGCACACCCTGACTTTAGGAGGATTCTTTGTGGGCCTGACTAAAGGAGCTATCCTCGTGTATAATCTCCACCTTATGCATGAGTTTTTACAGTAGTAGGTCTACTATTCTACACAAAAATACCTTGTCTTTAAGGTGTATCTGAGTTGAGACCAATTCTATCACCTATCCCTTGGAGTCTATTAACCTATTAAGGGCAGAAGACACATAAGTTATCTGGCCATGGGGGCAGCCTTTAAATTTCCTAGCAGTAAGGGCCTACATTCTATTTAATGCACCTGCACTAATAAGCGCACCCCTCGCCTTTTGGGCTGTAAGCACACCCCCCTTGTGTCAAATCATGCTAATGTAAAAGTAAAGTCTTTTAGAGCAAAAACAATGGTTTTTAAACTTTAGGGGTGTGCCTTTTAAAAATGATTTTTGTATTAAGGTTTCGACCATCTAATCATAAATTTTAAGCACCGGTGCGGTTATTAGAATGAATATGGTATTCACAGTCCCCGCACAATTCCTATATAAAGAGGCCTACATAGTATCGACTATAGTCAATGCTAGACCCGCCACGGTGTTGACTATAGTCAATCTAATCATTAAAATGTCGAAGTATTAGTCCCATGAATTATAGCTAAAAGAGAGGTATAATTATATGTATCACATGATGTATAGGCATGGTTTTGGCATTTATGTTAGATAAAAGAATATTCATGGAAGATCATCATTGGGGGGTGCTTATTTTCAACCTATTCTTGAGGGCGGGGGCAAAAATTTTGGACATATTCTTTAGGGGGGGCCTTTTATTTTTGACCTATTCTCTTTCGCCAAATGCTCACCCCCGCCATAAATAATGAATGCTCCCTTAGTATAGGCACATATCCTTGACCTTTTCAGGTGTAATTTAGTGTAGTATAATGCTCTTAAGGCTCTTTGCCTCGACTTTTAGTGTCTCATTTCAGTCATTTCCTGATGTATTTGTAATACCTTAGATAAAATGAAATCCAATCTTAGGTTAATATTCTGCTATTTTAGTCTTCTAAAGTTGGCCACACCCAGCCCCTATTAAAGGCCCGGCCCATATTCAATATTGATTTCATAGCCCTCCTACCCCTGGCTCCTATTCAAGGCAGGCTCCTATTCAAGGCCCGGCCCCTGTATGCGACATTAGCATATCTCATGCAGAGTATGACATCAAAATTGACTAGATGCAGCCCAGTGTTGACTGCACAGTACTGCCTGTAAACAAATAAATGATGCTTTAAGACAATTGTAGACCTAGAAATTGTCACCCCTGTTTTAAAATTAGGTTTTAGCCTAAATTTGGTGTCCCGAATATGACATGAAGACAAAGGCATATGGCCCCCCCCCCATTACTGTACAAAATGTGCCAAACCCTGCCTACACAACTATTACTATCACAATGTAGAGAAACACTCTACTACACTGCATAAGGCCCTCCGGGCTGTGTGGGACACATGTATACATGTACACAGTGAGTGTGAAGGGCCTACATAGGACTTTACCATGTCCTCATGCACAGAGACAGGTAAGACAGCTGCTCCACTGTTGATAGTTAGTTAGATGGAACAATTGCCATCTTTATGGAATGGTAGATATAGGACATTATCAATATAGTCAACAAACACATGTATTTCAAGTCTTACCCCCCTACCTCCCACTGTGGTAGCTGCCATGTTGATCTGGAGTTACAACTGGTAATACAGGTATTGTGCAGTGTAACAGCAGAGTACTGGGACCACAGAGAGGCATTTATAAGCTCAGGAGGCCAGTGTGTTTGCACCATAATTCTGGGGATATTAGTTTCTTCTTAGACTACAGGGGGAGCCAAAAGTAACCATCTGCAAATAGACTCTTGTCCAGGCCCACATGTTCGCATAGTGGGGCTGGGCTCTAGGCTGCATTTGGAGGCACAATGGTCCATAGGACAGCATTAGTTTCTCTCTTGGTACAGTCAGGAATAAAAGTCTTAGGACCCCATTTGGGAACTAGCCACCACACTTCTCCAAATTAGGAGTGACTGCACAGAAAGAAGTCTCTACCCCCAATCCATAGTAAACCCAGATACTTACATTATTGGTAGGAACTCTAGGACTCACCGGAGTCAAGACAGCTCAACTTTGCAAAAGTACAGTCAAAACACTACATTGATTGACTCGCCCATATGGGAATGGCATATTCTTGCCTCCAAAGCAAGCAAAACAGCCTGTTCACATACTAAGATAGCTGACTCAGCACCAAAATATTGCCTAAAAAGAGTATATTGAACTAAATTGTTGTATTATTCTTGTTTGATGAGCTAGGAAAGAGAAAAATTGCTTATTGCAAAAAAAAAAAAAATCTTTGAAAAAAAAAAGAAGAAGGTATTTTAGAAATTCCTTTTGACTACTAAAAATGAGAAAAAAAATTGTTTGAAAAAAAAGGTATTATGAAATTCCCTTTTGATCATAGAGAAACATTTAAAGAGAAAAAGTCGAGGAAATGTTTCCAAGTATCCCAATTTGAAAGATTAGGAAAACAAAATTGTTAAAATCCTCTCAATTTTTGTAAGAAAATGAAAGAAGAAATTGTTCCAAAAAAAAGTATTGAAGAAATTCCTTTTGACTATTGAAAAGAGAAGAAATTGTTTGAAGAAAAGGGTAGTGTAGAAATTCCCTTTCATTATCAAAACATGTAGAAGGGAAGTTGTGGGAATATTCCCAAAGGAAAACCTTCTGTTCAAGGAATCAGAAAATCAAATGATTATATTTGGAATTAAAATCATTAAATTCTCTTATCATGGAAAAAGAATGAAAAAAAGGAAAAAATGTTATTATAGAAATCCTTTCAAGTATTGACAAAAGAAAAATCTTTCTTTGAGACAATTCCATAAAAAATATTTCAAATCTATTTGGAAAAAAATATCTTTTTTTTAAGAAAATATTTCTGAGAGAGAAAAAAACTAATATCTAAAATTTTCCAATGTGAAAGAAAGAAAGTGGAAAAATACGAAATCAGAGAAAAAGAAGAGAAGGCTAGGAAGGAAAATTGTTAATACTACTCTGAATAAAGTCTACAGTTGGCAAAGCCACTGGAATGAATTTAAAGAATTATGAAAAAAATGATGAAACCAAGGTTTGCAAGGCATCAAGCAGTGTCTATTATATCTCTTTTACAACCTTGATCATTTTAGTAAAAGAATACAAAAAAAGAAAATAATGGCATCAGCAATGACATTGAGGTGAGAGGCAAAAGCCCATGGAAGTGTAACACAGAGACCAGTCAGAAAAGCTTTCAAATTACACAAAAAAAAAACAAGAGAAAAAAACAAAAAAAACAATTGTCACACTACGAGAGGAACATTACTCTATCCTCACCATTCAGGAAAAAGCAATTCCTAAATATAAAACTCAGTCCATTAAAACTGTTGATTCTCAAGCCTATAGGCAAACCTACTATCATATATCTTGGTGAAAATACAATCCAAACTAGGGAGAACTTATTTGTATGTACATCAACCATACTCCTTAAGTCAAATAAGGAAATTAAATTGAAAAAAAAAAATCAATCTGTTGTTGCATCCAATGACAAGGATAAAATGTGTGAACACATCCCTATTTAAAATCATGTGAAAAGATCAGTAGTCAATTTTTACCAAAAAATGAGCAGTTCCATCATAAATTACCAGATATTACCAACCTACCTTACCACACCAGGTTCAGTATAGTATCAACACTTAGAGAAAATCTTATGTATACTATGTTATCACGAAAATTAACAACACCCCAGCTATAACAAACAACTTGATAACCAAGCTAGAAGAATTCACGATCAATGAGTGAAATCTTATGAGGAAAACAACACTCAAAGTATCAAAATTACTCAAAAATCAGACACATCTTTGTATCCCATCAAAACAAGACATTGATATTTGCCACCCACCAATTACCCCAAATGTGGACTCACCAAAATATTTCCTACCAATGATTAATAATTATGAAAATTGAATTTTCAGACACATCTCTGGAGTCAAATATATAGACTCACAAAAGAAATGCTAGGGAAAAGTCAATTAAGCAGCGGCCCACTGTCAAAATTGCCGATCAACACACCCATATAGGGTAGAGTGAACTTGAGTCGTCCATGTACCTTGAGTCGGCCACTTTGCATGTTTATTTGTGCCAAAATTTAAATTATCAATGACCACCTTAGAATATTCTAAGTTATATTTATTGGCAGAAGATGAGAAGATGCAACACTTGGAATTTTAGCATCTTTGGCTTTATTGGATCTATCCCCTTCCAAAGGGTGTCAAAAACAGCATGTTTTGGATGATATCCATGGAAATAGAGATGGCTTTCTGGTAATTAGCAAGCCACTTATATTGAATTGCAACTAGTAAATAAGCACAAACTTGCAGTAGTGTCCTGTGTTATTGTCATGGACACCAAACGTGTGGCCATTTTGGGAAGAAAAGATTCATTTAACGTCTGCAAAGAAGATATTACTGGCCAGGGATGAGGAGCTTTGGTGGATTGCAACTTGTCCCGACTGTTGTAGAAACAAGCCAGGACCCAGCCTGGGCAAGTAACCCTTGTCCCAGGAGCTGTTTGGTTTAAGATTTGCTTGTGTAGCGATCGACATCATAAGTGGATTCAAAACGACACCCAAGGAGAATGCATGTGTGCTATGGGACCTGCAGGCCTGAATCCTGTTCTGAAGTTCTGACCTCCTCGAGTAGGGCTAAGGCTTGGGGAAGGGGCCGTGGTGGATGAAAGTCCACCACACCACTCCCTGGCTATGGTCGTGGATGAGGAGGTACCATGGTTGAGGGCTCTGTGGTCCCTAGTGCAGGCACATCGCCTGTTGTTGTACCCTCGCCCGCTCCGGTACCAGCTGCTGCTCCATCTGTGGACTCTCGGGTCCCCATCATGGGGCTGGTAGCAAATATGTTGGTTGGACTTGAGGATCCAGAAACGTTCGTTGACCACTGTGACAAACGTACATGTAGGATCCAGAACAACCTCATGAGCCAATGGCAGTCAGTTCACCATCAGAAGTCTATCAACTCCTGGTGGGATGTTACTGAAGCCACCTTCAATCTCGTTTACAAGATACAGAATCGTGAGGAGAACAAAATCAAAGAGCAGGAGATGAAGTGGGTCGAGGAGGCCTACAAATCCTGCGTCGAGAAGAGAAAGAAAGCCGAGAAGCTTAAGGAGTTCCATGACTCCAAGAACTTAAAGTACATTACTAGGTACAAGGACGCGGACCTTAAGTTCATCCTTTGCTTCGGCAAGCATCTGGACGACTGGACCCTAAGTTCTTCCTCTGCTTTGGCAAGCATCTGGACGACTGGGCTTGCAATTTGTCTGTCGTCTCTAGCTGGCCCTTCAGATGCTGATGCAGGAGCAGTGGGAGGCAGTTCATCCGTGGGGTGTGGGTGACTTGGATTTGCGTCTACTTGACGTGGACCAGAGCACCGGTAACCTTAAGCTCTTCGACGAGGAATGCAGCAGCTTGGCTCCAAACCTGGAGTCGTCTGAGAAGATGGACACGGATGACGAGTCTGCCGACTTGTAAGTGTCCATCTGCCGGTTATTTTGTACCCAAGGGTAAAGGCATCCCTTATATGCCAGAGACTATTCTCGGATGACCACCCGGATCCTACGGACTGGAATGACGACCAACAGCTAGATGGATGGGGGCTCCATCTACACAATTCCATCAGGACACACCATAACAGGGTAATGGTTCGTATTGACTTATATGTTGGGTGGCTCGTTGGCTCGCTTATCACTAAAGATACCAACACAACATGAGTAGTTCGGGTTGGGCAAAGCCCCGGATACCCCTACCTCTCGGGTAGGACTTTATTCACTTTTCAGCTGCTTATGGTTAAACGTCTTGACTGGACTACGTCCAGTCCCCTTCTGTGGCTCGTTCGGCTTCTTAGTAGAAGCTGGACGCGAGGCATGGTGCTGCCCCCTCTTGTACCCGCTGGGTATCGCAAAGCGACACCTAGTTGGCATAGAAGGAACGAGCACCACACGAACACGTCTCTCGGATGAACCGCACTAATATATATACAACGATGCCGGCCCCTACACCACCCCCACTAGACTATACCTAGGGTTAGGTGTATTTAACAAATACCTATTGTTAACTTTATACAATAATAAGTTATATTTACATAGGTAAGTCTATACACAAGTGTTCGTATAGATTATACAACATTAAAGGGGCATTATAAATAATATGTACATAATAAGGCATCGTCGCATATAACCCGAAGTAACTAATAATAACAATTAGGAAGTGGCGCCTTATGCACCATCGACCTAAGGTGATAAATGGTAACAATGTTACAGTGTTATTATAGTTTAAAGATGTGATAAAAGTGATGGACATGTGGTGATATGGTATTAACATTATTTTACAATAGTAAAAATTTTGTTTAGTTTGATTACAAAAATATAAATAGTATATAAAAATAGCTTTACACAAAATTTTAATACTGATGAAAATAGGCGTCCTACCAGGGTAGTAGGATCGCCCTTACAAAATACCGAACTTCCAGCGAATCTGGAACAACTGGTGTCTGCAGCTCCACCCGGCGACATATGTGTGGTGGCAAGCCACGTTGCTGTTATGATGTGCCCTGATGAAGATGGGAAGATGGAGCCCGGTTTGGTGTGGTAATCCTTTTTGTGTTTCGGGTAGCGTCCACCTTCTCTGCAGGTATGGTTCCAGATCGGCAAGTCCAGCATAAGGATAAGAACCTCTGGCATGGTAAATGCCTTTACCCTCGGGTACCACAGGCTCCTTCAGATGGACACTTAAAGATCCTCCGGATCAGTGTCCATCTTCTCAGCCGACTCCGCTTGGGCAGCTGGAGCCGAGCTGCTGCAACTGCTCATAGAGAGCAGCGTTGGGGTTTCGCTGAGCGACTCGCTACACAAGCTCAGCGCGCCCATCCCCTCGGACGGACTGTCAACTGCCTCGGGTTCGGGTGGAGCAACTGGAGTGAGGGAAAGGGACGACGCAGAGCCGTCCCTTTCGTCCAGGTGCTTCCCAAATGCGAGGAAGAACTTTAGGTCAGCCTCCTTGTACTTATGAATGTACCCGGCGTTCTCAGCACGGTGGAACTCCTTAAGCTTTTCAGCTTCCAACTGCTGGCGCCGGCAGGATTGGATTGCCTCCTCGACATTCTTCCTCTCCTGTACCCGGATCTTCTCCTCCTCCCTCTTCTGGATCTCATAGACCAGGTTGAAGGTGGCTTCAGTCATTGTACGCCAGTAGTCGACTGACTACTGCAATGCCTGCCATTCCGCCATCAGGTCGTTCTGGATCGTCGCCGTTTGAACGTCGCGATGATCGACAAACGTGTTCGGATCCTGAAGACCTGACAGCGTAACTGCAATGAGTTCCATAACGGGCACCCGAGGGGCCGTTGGTGGAACTATAACCAGTGGGGGCGCGGCGGCCTCCACAGTGACAGGCGAAGCGCCTGCTGGAGGTACCAAGGGACCCTCGACTGTCGCACCTCCTCGGCCTCGGCCGCCGCCCGGGGGAGCTCGGGTGGACTCCATGCCACCACGGCCCCTACCCCGGGGTTTAGACCGACCCAAGGAGGTTAGGACCTGAGATTCGGGTCCCGCTGGTCCCATTGTAGGGAACTTCGCCGCGTATTCACTATACGTGGGGCGCTTGCCGGATGACCCCTCAGAGGCCCACCAAGATCCATATCCGGATGGAGCAGCGAAGTATGTGCTCCAGTCATCCGGACTGCCAGTGGCTTCACTCGGGGGTTGCTCCTCGGGTGCAGTGGGTGTTGGTGCTTGGGTGGCTGGAGTGGCCGCCTGGCTAACCACCCTACGGGTCTGGTTGCCAGGCATATCCAAAGCCGAGACTTGCTGTCCCGACTGGCGACGATCAGCTGGGTTGGCTGGTCTGGGCTGATCCTTGTTACCCGAAGGGCTTATGGATCGGTCTGCGCGGGTCCTTTTGGAAGCACTGGTAGCCGTGGCTGTGCCTCCATTAGGACCCTTCGAGCGGGCCTTGCCTTTTTCCCGCTTGTCGTCCCCTCTCCACTTCTTCACCTTCAGGTGTACCTCGGTGGGCATCCCGAACTTGGTTGGCGAGAAGTTAATTTGGAAGTAGGCCAAGAGGTTGCCACTCCTCCATGAACAGAATCCGGTTTCGAATGCCTGTTCCTTAACGTCTTTTACGCTCAACGAAGCCCAGTTAGCCAGGAGCTCGTTGAAGCACTTTACGGCCCATTTCCTCGTCTTTTCCAGGCCGGTGCCATGGGCCTTCTGCAGATGCAGAGCCATGTCCCGTCGCTGGTTGGTAGAAAACGAGCCGTCACACAGTTTACTCAGACGGTCTCCGACTACACACTGAAGAAGTGGCTTGTGGTGCATGTGATGCTCCACGATATGTCGAGCGAAGCGAGGCTTCGTCTCAAACATCTTCTCTCCAGTGAGGGCAAGCTGGCACGACTCGAATGGGCACTTTCGGCTGTTGCCGGATGGTCCCCATTGGGTCATAGCCCATTGAACTTTCGTCCGGGCCTCATAATTGTAAATCGACCCCAATTTGGATTTGAGCTGGTCAAAACAAATGAGGTAGAATTTACCCACTGGCGTATCCAAGGGGCCGGACTTCATCCACTCCTCGTCATTGCTATCACCATCCTTATTGACGGCGCCCGGGCACATGTAGTGGACTGTGTCGTAAGCACAGTCCGCGAAGCAGCGGGGAGTCCGTTCCTTGAACCCCTCGGCTGCATTCTTCCACATCCACTTCTGATTCTCGTCTTTGGGGACGTCCGTGGTCATTTCTTCCCACGTCGTCACAGACTCCAAATCAGATTTGGATGACTCGGGCAGCTCTGCGTCGCTTGCGCTGCCCTCACTGTCCGTGTAGATGCTGTAAGGGGTTGTGGCCTTACGGACCTGGGGGGTTCAGGTCTTACGATTCGGAAAGAAAGAGTAAGACGGTGTTTCAAGTGTATGCCAGCGGATAGTTTTTATTATGAATGCACACTCACGGCTACCGGATAATATAGAAGGGGTAGCTAATAATTATAAATGGTGCTCTACATGCTTCGGAGGCCTGAAGGGCCTCTGACGTAGCGGCTGAGCCCTGGGCTTTATATAAGGACCCAGGTGTTCGTCGTCAGATGTCCCCACAGACCCGGATCAGTGCGGCCACCTATCCGGAACCTGGGGAACGTCCAACGACTTGACTCACCCGCCACGTCAGACGGTACCCAACGCTATGGTTTATATGTTATGTACCTCTACACCACTCCCCCAGACATTTAGGAGGGTGTTATAGTTATAGTAATATTACTGGGATAACATTTCTATATGTCTAAACCCTTAGTAATAGAGGTACAACCATAGATATAATGTTAACACCAAGTTAAATATGATTCGAATGTCATATATATATATATATATATATATATATATATATATATATCCGATAGTGTATGTAGTTACATAATAACAAATTGGATGTTGGGATATGATAGGAATTACTTGAATGAATAACAGTTGTATGTAACGGAACTGTCAATTAACTTATTATACCATAGAATAACGTATTATGTTTAAGGTATAAGCAATAAGTCAAGTTTCATAATTCGTATACATGTGATAGTAACAGTTATGTGCAACGGAACTGTTAACATTAAATAAATTTCATAATAACATCCGTACGTGTCTGTAGTTATTAATAACACATTTGATTATATAGTCTTGAAAAAGACTTTAAGAGTAACTACACTATCTAATGACATATAATCATGTATCATCATTGTATGTAATAACCATATGAATCCTTTAAGGATTCCGTGAGTAGTACGAATACAACCGTTTGTATTATACACTTGAAAAAAGAAAAAAACAATCACGGTGTAGTAGTGAATATGATAATATATATGATATCACCATGTACCAAATAACCTTTATAACACCAGATTAATATATTTATAATGCAATATGTCTCGCAGGACAATAATATATACACTCTGGTGTAGTTTACCGGATCTTATATTATAAATATGAACAGTAATTTGAGATCCGTACCAATAGATATGTATGTACCCGTATATATAATATACAGTAAGTTATCACCACAGTGTGAATATGAACATACAAATGACATTATAGAAAAATAGATATGTGACATTATATACAATATGAAATGATAGATGCTGCTGGAGTCTTCTGCTGTAGTCTTCCAGATACTAGGAGGTATGTGTGGTCAGCTAACCACGGGATGGACATGCTAAAGTCTATGATTCCTGGTTATTAAAGTGAACACGGTAGATGATTTTGGGGCAGCTACCCACAATCCTCTGGAAGTGCTATAGTTCGGGTGTTATAATTATCTAGCCTACTAGTTATTATAATGGTATATATTGTAGCGGTTCTGCTACTCAGGTGTCTGCTACACTGGGACTCACATAGGGGGCAGGCCTGCATAGTCTCATCCAAGTCACCTGACCCCCTCCCAGGTAGCCACCACACACACAAGGAGGCCACCATATTGTTTTGGTTGGACCCCAATTTTTTGGAGTTGGAATTGGATTACCATGCCACCAAAGGGTTCCCCCAGGAACTGCAGGACATGTGGTTACAAACATGTGCCTCCTACAGGCAAGAAATGTGTTTTTAATCCAGCCAATTTATCCATGAGCCAACAGGCAGCCTTACAAAAGGTGACCACCCCACCTGGTCAGGGTGACACTGACTCTGGCTCAGACCTGGAGGAGGATTCTGATTTCCAGGCCCTCCAGGGCTGCCTGGAATCTCAACAGCAACAGCTTACAGGCCTGGCCAATGAATTCTCAGTCATAGAGGAGTCTCCAAGATACTAGCCATAGTCAGCATAGACCCACCTAGACGGAACCATCGCTAAAAGGAGCGATGGCAAGCGGTGGCACTGGTATTGTGGTGGTGGAACTTTCAGAGTAGTTTCCCAAGCCCCCAATAAAAACTGGGTCCCTAGTCTTATGTGGGGATGGTCTTTGATATCTTAACTCTAAGACCTACCTACTTGTTGTGTATTGTTTTGAAATGTAACATCATATGCCATGCCTTTGCTTTTTGTAACCTGATATCTAGAACTCAGTCAGACATGTTGGGCAAGGTGACAAGTGCTGGTTCCTGGTCAGTCTGACTGTTGTCTTTGTAGTAGTACAGGTGGGAGGGACACAAGGTCCCTCTGGTGAGTAAAATATGAACTGTAAAGGCCTGCCACCTAGGGACCATCTAGGGACAGGAAGTTCAATCCCAACTTGTTGGATGAGATGTTTTGTTGACATTTGAGACATGTGTGATCAATTCCAACCCACAGGGAGGATATATTTACAATTATTTATATATATAAATTATCACAGTAAGTAGGACAGCTTCATAAAGGTCAAAACAAGACAGGGGTCTACTTTAATTAATGCACACAGGCATCATTTGGCCACAAACTGCCCTCAAACCCATGGGACTTGGTTTCAGTGGACATCAATTGCTGGGCCTCTGAATGAACATATCTAGGGCCCAGTTAGCTGGGTAAGACCCACCTACTACTAGTACACCTAGGCCTAGTGGTCTACCTGGAGGTACACCTGTGCTACCACCCCTGTTTGGGGGTACTAGGCCCCCCTCAGGGCCTCTCCCCTACTCTGAAGATGAGGAGGAGGGTGAGGATAGCTCTGACAGCGAGGAGGAGGCCAAGCGCAAAAAGAAGAAAAAGAAGAAGAAGCCATTTGATCTCTCTAGACACCTCCCTAAAGGTGTTAAAAAGGCCACTTCATTTGCACAGCTGGTAGGTGCCCTCTCTAGACTACACTCCATTCACCTGATGAAGGACCCTTGGACTCCTTATTGTGGTAACATACAGTACCACATTCAGTTTTTGTGTGACAGGGAGGCCATGGGTCTGTACACATTAGATCAGCTCCGGTGTTATGATTATGGAGTCAGAGAAAGGGCCAACCACTATGATGCCCAGGCCTTTGTATATGGGGATGAGGAGATGATCAACTTACACCTGGTACACAAGCCTACTACTACCCCCTCCTCCACCCAGGGAGGGACCCAAGGTGGGGGTTCCAAGAAGAAAAGGAATAAAACCAAATTTGAACCTGACCCCTCTATGCCCTGTTGGAGGTACAACAACTTCAAATGCAGGTCAGGTGATGACTGTCAGCAGCAGCATGTCTGTTACCACTGCTGGGATGCATCCCACAAGATGAGAGCCTGCACCAACGTCAAACGTGCAGCGGCGGCAAAATCGTCCGCGTGACTGGAATCCCCCATCAGCGCCCCTCGGTCAGACGCGGCCGGTGAGTTACCGGGCGCAATTAATCCGAGCGCCCCCATAGGCGCCTCTCACCTCATTTGCATACACGGACAAGAACGGTGCCCGGATGTTACAGTCGATGGTGTCGATTGTGTACTTGATATTATTGCAAATGGGGGTCCGATTCCTTCTTCTCCCTCGAGATTAAGTGTATTTGAATCGAACAATTCAATTAATTCATCAGATTTTGCAAAATATTGTAGTTTTCCCATCACGCCGTTGTCGTCTTGTTCAGATCCAAGATGGCGACGGTCGGCCGGAGAAACGCACGAAAGCGCTAAGGTAAATCATGATATCTCTGAATTGTGGGTGAATGGAGTGGTTTCAGGGTTTGCTGACCTATGATTCCTGGTTATTAAAGTGAACACGGTAGATGATTTTGGGGCAGCTACCCACAATCCTCTGGAAGTGCTATAGTTCATAAGTATATCCGAATGGTGTAGAGTAGAAGTAGAGTGTAGGTCAACAGTGTAGAAACGTAATCCATTTAAGTATTGTTGACATAAGTAAGGAGTCCAATATAGGCTGGTCCGGAAGTAGAAGTAATATGTAGTATAAGTCCATTCGGGAGTATAGGTGAAATGTAGAGGTAACGTAAAGTCCATCCTAGTATAGTGGTTAGCACGGGTAGCAGCAGAAGTCTGGAACCAGCATCCGGATACATCAGGCAGCAGCAAGTCTACTATTGGATTTTTTATAAGTGTAGTTCTGAATCTGAATAGGCTGTTCAGGGTATAATAAAAATTATACGAACTGAATCATACAATAAGCTGGTTACAAAAGGAACCCGGAACACAAAGAACAGGTGTTCATATACATTCACAGAACTGTAGGGTTCCACAAAAGACTAAATCTGGTTATTAGTGGAGAAGAAAAATTTAGAAAGAAACAACCCGTAGCATGCTTAGGTGGATTTCTTCGCATGCTTCTTCCTAAGAAGATCTAGAGCCGACTCGGGAGTGCCGTCCCACTTGTCAAGATCGACTCCGAATACCCTCATGAACTTAGTGTTCAAGTTGGTATTCCGGGTGATTTCTTCTTTAACATGTTTCTCCAAGACGTGTACGTCCATAGCTGCCTTTTCTTGGGCAGCTGCGGCTGCTTCCTCCTGGGCCTTTACATCGTCCCGGATGAGGGTCTCGAGGCGCTGCATTTCAGCATGCGCAACCTCCTTCATGCACAACAGGGTATCATTAAGAAGGCCCTGATGGAACGCTGTCGCTTTCTCGCGGACACATTTCTCCGAGTGGGTGTAGATGGCCTTCTGGACATCCGCTTCCCCCTGGCGAGACTTCTCAAACCAAACTTCCGCATTACCGGTTTTAATGGTAATAGCGTCTTTTGGTTTCTCTGGTGCAGCGACAGCCTTGGGAGGAGTCGATACAGCCTGAGGACCACTTCCGGGTGTGGGACTCCCGGACACGCCTGCTGTTGGCACACAGTAGGTTGGAGGCTGGCTTTGCTTCAACCCCATCTGCATGTAAAGCTGTAACTGCTCCGGGGTGAAGTTAACTGGGAAGGCGGCTGGAGCGGATGCGGATGCGGATCCGGCGGCAGCAGGTGCTGTGGTCTTCTTGGGAACAAGTCGACCACCCTTTCCAACGACCAAGGTCTGGCTCTCAGGTCCAGGTCCCTGGGTCAAGGACGGAAAGTTGCGAGAGCTAACTTTCCCAGGTTTTAGATACGGCACCTGCGTATCCAGTAGGTTCGGGCTTCTTAAACACAGGAGTGCCCTGAACCTGCTCGTGGGGGTGACAAGCCAGAGGAGACCTGGAGCGGTCTTCTGCTCTGACTTTGGTAGTGGTCTGACCATTACCGTTACCACCACGGTTCTGATCCCTTCTGCTCCTTTCACGAGCTCTCTTACCCTCCTTGCCGGATTCCTCGCATTTCTGCCAGAGAGACTCGTGCATGTCCAGCTTACCCTTTCCAGGAGTCAGGACTATCTTAGCGCGGAGTTTTGAATCCTTGGTCTTCGGAACCTCGCAGAGGACTTGGTCCCCTGGTCGGATCTTAGACCAAGCATCCTCGCTCAGACTGTCGAACTCCTTCATGAGTTCCTGATGAAGCTCCATGATACTCTTCCGAGCCCCATCTAAAACTTTTGCGTGGCATTTCTTCTGGTGCCTCGCCAGATCGCTACGTCGGTTATACTGAACCTTTGTAGTGCACTTCTTGCCCTTCTTACCATAACTCGGATCACAAATGTAAACCGGGTGATGGTGGAAGTGGGCCTCTACCAGATGCCTTTGGAACCGGGCTGGAGTACTCCAGGTCCGGACCGAGACATCACTCGCATCCTGGCAGATAGAGAAGGGACAGGACTTCTGGTCGTCACCGTACCACTTCTCAAGAGCCCAACGCAGCTTTCGCCTCTGGGTATAAGTGTAATACCCTTCGGTGTGGTTTAGCATGAGCCACATCTTGCGATAGGCCTTGCTCGGATTGGGGTCCTCGTCCGAAAGACGCATCCAATCTTCATCATCTGACTCGTCGTTTTTGTTAACAGAGTCCGGGCAGGCATATAAGGTGGAGCCGTTCTTCTTTACTCCGTAGGCACAGTCGGAGAAACACGTCGGAATCCGGGTTTTGAATCCAGATTTGGCGTTAGCCCACCGTTCAGCCTCGGTTTGAGTTGATGGAGTGGCCTTCTCATCATACTCAACCGAGGATTCGTGTACAGACTCCTCGTCCGACGACACAACCTCCATGGCAGTACTACCAGTGGCTGAGGTGCTAGCTTTTGGTTCGGCTCTAACAGAATCGGGAAGATTCTTGAGCTTCCGAGCAGCGGACCTCCTGTTCTTACTGACCTTCCAGTCTTCATCCGGTTCCTGGGTTCCGGACGCGCTGGAGGTTGAGGCTTCTACCGGGGTGGTAATACTGCCGGTGGCTGATGCAGAACCGGCTGTGCTTCGGGTGGCAAGCTTCAGGTCGGGGATAGGAAGTGCGGCTACTTCCGCTTCCCTCTTAGCCTTTTCCTGGGCCTCCTGCTCTGCAGTCATACGGCGGACGAGAATCGTCCGGAGGGCTGCACTACGGTCCATGCCGGTTAGCGAATTGTTTTGAACATCCACTAACTCCTGCTCGGTTATGTAGAAACCGTCGTCCCACTGTTCAAAGTTGGCAGCGGCCTCCCGATATTCCTTGGTGGTCCGGTACTGGGGCCGGGTGGCACAAGGACGTGGGTAAGTCTGTCCCTCGGGTTCCGAGACGCAGCCTACCCAATCAATGTTCGTCTGTGTGACGTTCCACAGGGTCTTGTCCGGCTTCGGATACGTTCCGAGCTGGAAAGCTCTGTTGGCTTCATACACTGCTTCGCGGAAAGCAGCGTCCACCATAAGTCCCCGTTGGAACCACGGCCAGTCTTGGAGCCATTCGGGAGGTGTCCTATCCAGCTGTTCGGGGACCATGACGCCCTCGACAGCTATTCTCACCTTCGGGTCCAACCTAACTGGTGTACCGTCAGCATAGGTCGCTTGTGCCTGTAGTTCTGGGTGGACGTACAGGTACCGACCGTCGTATTCTATCGGGAACGGGTCCGCCACTGCTGGCTTCCACTGGTCCTTTGGTCCGTCGACCTGTGCGGTCTCGGACCCAGTTGCTGCGGGTTCAGCACTTGTAGCCCCTCCGGATCCCTCGGGTGGAAGTGGCGACAAAATTTTCTCTGGCTCATTCAGCGAGAATGAGGCCAGCTTCTCCTCGAACGAGCGGTTCCTCCACGTCCATCATCTCACTCTCTTCCTGTGTAACAGGTGACAAAGCTTCCGGAAAAGCTTCTGCGGACGGAGTCAGCTTATCCGGGTCACCGGATAGCTTGGCTGCAGCTACGGATTCCTCAGCCATGACTGGGGAATCTGTCACAGGAGTAAGATACTCCTTTTTCCGGCTTTTACGGCGCCGGGGCCGACACAGACGGAGTCTGCCTACTGAGAGACAGACTCTAAGGGAGCAGCGAGGGTTTGCTAGCCGGTAAAATCCAAGAGGGGAGCGAGCTTGACCATCTTGAACGTTACCGAAAAACAATATGGCGACAAGCCAGCTTTCGTGACGTCATTTCCCCGCGAGTTTGCGAGGTCACGAGAGGTCAACCGAGACTGGACGCTGTGACGTCATGCGGAAGCGCACGTGCTACAAGCGGAACATCAACAAACTGATTGTTTTTAGGTAATTATCGCTCATGCTGATGACTCGTCTGGGGATTTAAGTGGAGATTATGGAAAGCTTAAGCAAATCCACCGGATTATCCGTCCACTACCCATTGGTACATCATACGGCGGCGACAAATAAGCCTTTCGGGTCAGTTGTCATCCGTTCCTCTAAATGTAAACATTACACCCGTTGTGTATACAGGTTAGGTCACTGCAGTACTCTGGGCAATTCGAGGGCTGCGACGAACGTATCTCCCCTTCTCGGATAGTTCTTTATCGGACCTGACAGTCTGAAGAGCCGTTTCTAGGTATTTCTTAGCCTTTGAGACACCTTTCCTCTTCTTCTTGCCTTCACCTGCCGAGACTTTTTTAACTCCCCCACGCTTAATCGGTGTTGGCGTGGGTGTCACTAATTCGGAACACTTCTTAGGCCTACCACAGCCTCTCTTCACTGTCGTGTTCTTTACCTGGTCTATTATACGATTCTGGTTCAGGATCTTTTCGGAACCTTCAGCATACATTTCTGTGGAGGTCTCCCTCCCAGACCATTTCCTTAATCTAGCCACATTTGACTTATAAAGTCGACCAAGGTCAGATTTTATAATTACGGTACAATCACTGATAACTTGGGTTACAGTAAAGGGACCATCCCAATTAGACGCTAATTTTATGTGTCTAAGTGGTTCATGTAGTCTCAGGACTCTGTCTCCGGATTGGAATTTCCGATGCTTTAGATCGGTATCATATCCCGCTTTTTGCCATTTGGCACTTTTCTCCAAATCAATTCGGACAGACTCATATGCTTTTTTTAATCTGTCTCTTAAGCATTCCACAAAAACTACATGGCAAGGTAGTTCCGGGTCCATCCCTACGACTCCAAATACTAAGTCGGCAGGCATTATCAGATCCTCTCCAAACACTAAAAGGTTCGGAGTACAATTTGTACTTGAATGTACCGTACTGTTATAAGCATGTGTCACAAAATGGCATTGCTCATCCCAGTCGTCCATATGTTCATTGACGAGTGACTTTAGGACTTGGATAAGGGTTCTATTGAACCTTTCTACCAATCCGTCGCTTTGTGGCCTATACGGGTTGGTTCTAGTCTTGCAAATAGCTAAGTATTCGCACATACCCTGCCAGAGGTTTGATTCAAATTCTCTGCCTTGGTCACTGTGTAACATTAATGGTACACCGAAACTTAGTACCCAACCTTTTACAAAGGCTTCGGCACAAGTAATTGCTTTGTGATCCGGTAGTGGAAATACTTTAGTGTATTTTGTATAATAATCACACACTACCATCATACAGGTATTATCATTAGCGGTTGTATTCAATCCGCTAATGATATCTACCCCGATTCTTGCGAATCTAACTCCGAAAAGTTCTTGGGATAGGGGAAGTTTGCCCATCCCGGGTCCGGGTTTGTTTTTGCAACAATCCGGACAGGTGATTACCCATCTTTGCAAGTCCCGTGTCATGCCAGGCCAATAGTATTTCTTGGAAAGTCGTGCTAACGAACGTTTCCTCCCGAAATGACCACTGGTCTGATGTCCATGACAGAAATACATAATGTCATGTCTCATGGCATGTGGTACCACCACTTGCATGATTTTCTCACCATTATTACATGGCTTCCAATGGTATAACACGCCTTTCCGGACTTCAAGCTCGGTCCATTGAGCAAGAAACCTTCTCATTTCTCGATTTTCCAGAGAGACCTCGGTTCTAACTGGACGTATACCCTTTGGTACTAATTGTAGTAGCTGCGCAGTTATCGAGTCAGCTTCCTGGAAACGTCGTATGTGATCCATAGACCAATCCAGTATACTGGCAACTAGGGGTTCGAATGGTCTTCGAATCCCTGCTAACACTGCCCTATGAGCTCCGCAATCAGTACAATCCGGATTATCACATTTCCGGATTGGTATTCGAGATAAAGCATCAGCATTTAAATGCTTCACTCCAGGTCTATGCTGAATCTGGTGATGTTCAAGCCCTACCGACCAGGATGCATTTGCTACTAAAGTGTCTACAGATATTAATCCGATACTTGACAGAGTAGCTACATCCGGTTCTATCACTGCAGGCTTATTGCGCATTGCAGGATCACTTCTTACCAGCACATCACAGGCTACTCCTGGAGGGATTCGCACCGTGTGTGCAACACTAGCCATACTGCTCACTTGTCTCAGTACACACCTAACCTTTACAGGATACGGGTATTTTACACTCAACACCCGGACCTATTGTATCCAACATAGGACTTGCTGGTATAGGTGCAGTATTTGTTTGTCCTTTAATAGTAGTTCCTTGTTGGCAATTACTATTCTGGACAGTCTTTCCACTACTTGTGGTATCATCCGGTTTCTTATAGATTCCGGATACAACATTCTTATCAGCCCCATCGTCAATGAATGGGTTGTATCTAGTTGGAGTTGCATCTTTGGATGACTTCGCCAACATTGTAGACACCACAGCTGGATCTATAGTACCTATAGTCAGTTGTGCGGCTTCTACGTATTTCTCTAGGGTTATTGCAGTTGTCTGCAATTCCTGAAGCTCATTCGTGAGTTTCTGTCTATCCTCTTCCAGTTGTTTATTGTAAGCTGTAATGCCTACCCGGATGGTTTCATTGTCTTCAGCTTGTTTACTACACTGAAGTTTCAATTTCTCTAACTCGCTTTGATAATGGCATATTTCGGATTCGTAATTTGCCTTATCAAGACTTAGTCGATCGTTCGTATCTATGTAAGTTTGGATACGAACGTGTCTATTGTCATATTCTTTATTGAATGACTTTCTCATTTCTTGAAGCTTTATTTCTTCATTTTCTAATTCCTTCATGTACTCGCTCCTTCTGGCTTCGAATTCGTTTCGCATGCCAATTAGGTCCTCTTCTAATTGAAGTTTTTCATTGAATACTTCATCTTTAGCTTTGACCAAGGTATTTAGGTTCTCGTTCAAAGATTCGTAGGTTTCATTTAACAACAGGACATCCGGTCGTTTAAATTCCTCACCTTCCGGTACCGCATAGGTTAAGTCGCCATCTATAGCACTGTAATCTAATATTGGTAGCCCGGGTCTGGGTTATCTATAAGGTAGTTCTCCAAATGTTACCCTTTTTGGCATTGGTGCCGGATGTTCTGGGTTAGTACTACCACCAACTTCGAACATCGAATTACTCAATTCGTCAACAAGTGAATGTTGGCTTATCAAGTTACTCTGCCTCTGTATGGACTGTTCACGCCGTACAGAGTCTGGTAGGTTTTCCTCACTATCATTATAGTGGGGTTCGGGGTCTCTCCAAGATGCAGAATCCACATCTCGGGAGTTCGAATGGGTTTGGATCACTAATGATCCATTGCCATTCTCCTGGGCAACTAATTGCCCTGCTGGGTTAGCTTCCACTAGGCTATCTAACCCATGTACTAGCCGTTCGGACGTTATAACGTCCGGGCTATACACCAGAACTAACTGGTCACGGCACCAGTGTAAGGGGTTGTGGCCTTACGGACCTGGGGGGTTCGGGTCTTACGATTCGGAAAGAAAGAGTAAGACGGTGTTTCAAGTGTATGCCAACAGATAGATTTTATTATGAATGCACACTCATGGCTACCGAATAATATAGAAGGGGTAGCTAATAATTATAAATGGTGCTCTACATGCTTCGGAGGCCTGAAGGGCCTCTGACGTAGCGGCTGAGCCCTGGGCTTTATATGAGGACCCAGGTGTTCGTCGTCAGATGTCCCCACAGACCCGGATCGGTGCTGCCACCTATCCGGAACCTGGGGAACGTCCGACGACTCGACTCACCCGCCACGTCAGACGGTACCCAACGCTATGGTTTATATGTTATGTACCTCTACAATGCCCTCCCCTTTACGGCCGGCTCAGCTGGTGGTAGTAGTACCAGTCGAAGCCTTGGTAGAGGATTTGGCGCTCGTCCCACTGGTGCTAGCAGAGGACGCTGCAGTAACGGAGGTGGCTACTGTGGTTGCTGGGGTCTTGGAGGCGGGCGTCTTCGGGTCGCCCTTACCCCTAGGCTTGGTGGGGGGCGCGGGCTCCGCCGGAGACGCTTTCGCTCCGTTCTTCTTCTTGCGGCGCACGACCTTGGATGGCTGCGCCGGCACCTCGGGACTAGAATCTGACTGACGTGGATCCTTGTCCTTTGAACGAGGGCTCCTCCTACCACTGACCGGGGAGTCAGAGTCGGAGGCGGCCTTCGCCTTACTTTGGGCCTGTTGTTTCCGGTGGGCCCGACGGGTAGCGGTTAGCTCCTTCTGCTGTTTAGCAAGCTCAGCTCGCTTGGCTTCAACAGCAGCCTGTTGCCGTGAGATGTCCTCTTCCGAGATCTCACCAGCCGCCTCCGGTAGGTTGGCGCCCGACTCCTGCTCAGTAGTGGACCTCTCGATGGCGATTCGGACGTCTTCCAACTCCAGGTCACTCTCGGTGAGAGGACCCTTTGGTGCTGGCTTTAGGCTCAATCGCTTGACCCGTCCAGATTCCACCGACGACTGTGTGACGGTGGAGTCTGTATCCATGTCGGATTCAGACTCTCTTAACTGCACGGCCTTCCGGGTAATGCCTTCGGAAAGCAGCACAGCTCGGGCCAAGCTCTCGTTGACCGCCATCTCCTCCGCCAACCGTTTATAGTTGCGGAGCCAAGGAACTGGCATGCTTTCTGCCAACTCGTCAGTGCACGAGTCCATGACCAGAGTCTTGAAGTCATCTGGTACGGAATCGGGCACGCCGGGTGTCTCCGCAAGCGGACCGCATCCGAACATGGAACAGGGATGCAAGGGGATGTAGGTCCCCCAAGAGGTGTACACGACACCAATTTCCACGTCTACGTGGGCCATGCGCTCGATGCGCGTTCTGAATCCCGGAGGATACAGCGGAATGTCCAGGACATCAATACTGCCACCCGAAGCCGTTGCTGTAGACGTGGGCTCCGGGCGTGGTGGTGGTGGAGGTGGCATCCTCTCTCTGTCGGTGACCTCGGCCATAGCAGAGAGCGTGAGGGCTGCCTCCTCGACTTCGGATCCCCTTGCAGGGACCGCCGTTGAGGAGTCCATACTCTCCTCAACCCGAGACGAGACCGTCGGGTCCTCGCCTGCCTCCAACTGGACGTTGGCGGTTTGATGCGCGGCGTCAATCGTCCCCTGTGCCATAGCACTGAGGGTGACTTCCAATTTTAAAAAATTGGCAAATGTGTTGGACTCCTCCCGAAGGATTCGTCCAACAAAAAGGGGTAGGTATAGACAAGCTAACCCAACAGCTACTGGCTGCCAAACGCCGACAATAACCGGAGCGAAACGGGTGGCGTCTTACCGCCACGAGTCCGCTCTAGTTATGAACAATATGACGTCAGACCTCTCGTCTTGCGAGATCTCGCAAGGGCCATCCGGTGACCTAGTTCCGCGCTTTCCCGCCGCACCCGCGGCGCCACCTAGGGGACTAGATCCGAACTAACATTCGACTCGACATGCGAGACACGGCCTACTACCTGAGTGCTATCGTCTGGAGCTTGGCGGTGTATACAATGCTTCAAAGCGAATGTACCGGTTAATCCGACCGCCGCTCACGGGATACAGCTACCCGGGGAGGGCGCGTTCGGCATCCCTAGCCGTGGAACGTATGTTATTCGCCTACGGCGGACAACACGCAGCAGCTCGTTGTGTACTGAGTTAGGTTACAGCAGACCTCAACCGGGGATTGCGTCTAACGCCTTCGGTTAGCATCTTATTCTTCCCGGCTTTACGTACGGCCTTCTCTGGGTCCCGCTTAGCCACGGCGAGACCTTTCCCATACGTAATGCCTTCACTCAGCGAGACATTTTTCCGTTTCTTACGATTAGGTCATTTCCTGGCCTTCGTCTTCCTTTTGACTATTCCCTCATCTTCCGGCATTTTCCTCGGCCGGCCCCTAGGGCGTTTCCCGGGTACCACCACGTTGGGCTTGCTAGGCGCAGGCTCAGGTGGATGGTAACCAAACTCCCTCTCCGCCTCTTCGCGTCCCTTCCAGGGCTGAAGCTTTCCGACATTTGTCTTCCATTTCCTACCAGTTAGGCAGTCCTCCATCATCACCGTGGATTCGGAGATGATGCGAATAATCTTAAACGGACCTTCCCAAGGCATTACGAGCTTCAACCGCTCCAGTGGCTCGTAATACCTTAGTACTTTGTCCCCAACATTGAAACGAATTCTCTTGGCATTGGTGTCATAACCCACCTTTTGCCATTTCGCACTCTTCAGCAGTTCTTTCCGAACGGCCTCGTATGCCTGTTTGAACCTATCCCTTAACAACTCTACAAACAATACGGTGTAGGGCGCCTCTGGGTCTATCCCAACCACTCCATACACTAAGTCGGCGGGCATTATGATGTCCTCGCCGAACACTAGCATGTTTGGGGTGCAATTAGTGGATGAATGGACAGTGTTGTTGTAGGCATGTACTACAAACTCACACTGTTCATCCCAGTCATCCTGGTGGGTATTAACCAGGGGCTTTAGCACTTGTATCAGGGTTCTATTGAACCGTACTACCTGTCCATCCGACTGTGGTCGGTATGGGTTGGTTCGGGTCTTGCAAATGGCTAGGTAATGACACATTTCCTGCCATAGCTCTGACTCGAACTCTCGCCCTTGGTCGCTGTGCATCATGAGGGGGACCCCCAAATGAAGCACCCAGCCTCTTACAAACGCCTTGGCGCATGTGGCGGCTTTGTGATTAGGAAGAGGAAACACCCGAGTGTACTTTGTATAATAGTCGGTTACGACCATCATGCAAGTATTATCTCTGGGCGTCGTTTTGATTCCGCTGATGATGTCTATCGCTACTCGAGCAAACCTGACACCAAACAATTCCTGGGATAAAGGTTGCTTTCCAAGGCCGGGTCCTGGCTTGTTTTTACAACAATCCGGGCAAGTGGCGATCCACCGAAATAGGTCACCTCTCATTCCGGGCCAGTAGTAACGTCTTTGTAGACGCTCTATCGACCTCTTCTTACCGAAATTACCACTAGTTTGGTGGCCATGGCAATAATACATGATATCCCTCCTCATCGGGGTGGGAATCACTATTTGTAACAGCCTACCGTTGGTAGGAGTAGTCTTCCACCTGCACAGTATGCCGTCTCGGATCTCCAACTCAGTCGATTGAGCTAGCAATCACCTCGTTTCCCTATCTTCTAGGGATACCAGCAGCCTCGCCGGTTTAATACCTGTCCGTAGGTATTCCATTATGCGCGCAGTGGTGGGATCCGACTGTTGGAACTTCTTGATGGTCTCCGGGGACCAATCGAGATAGCTACATACAGCCTCCTCCCAGGGGATACGGGGGGGTGGTATAATTAAATACCAACCCAGCTACCACAGCATTGTGGGCCCCGCAGTCTTCACAAGTGGCATTCTGGCACCTTCGGACGGGTCGCCTCGACAAGGCATCCGCATTGATATGTTTAGCACCGGGCCGGTGCTGTATTTGTTTGTGCTCTAATCCGAACTCGGATAGATGAGCTAACCATCGTCCAATCATCCCCTCTGCATCCTTAAAGTTAAGGAGCCACCTTAGAGACGAATGGTCGGTTCGTAAAGTAAAGTCACTTCCCCAAAGGAAATGCTTAAACTTCTTCGTATACACCACTACCGCGAGGAGTTCCCGTTTAGTGGTACAATAATTACGCTGGGTCTTGCTTAGCGTGTTGCTAGCGAATGCTATTAAGACTTCGACTCCATCCGGGACCTGAGAGAGAGCCGCCCCGATTGCATCATTGCTCGCATCTGTGTCTAATATGAAATGTCCCTCGGGAGTGGGATATTTCAATACGGGTGTGTTTCTAAACAAATCCTTTATTTTATTAAAAGATTCTTCTTGCTCGCTGGTCCATGGGAATGGGTCCCGTGCCCTACCCGGGGTCCAGTGAGCTAAGCACTGCATTGGAAAACTGACACGAGAGTAATTCGGTATAAAAATCACGGTAGTAGGAACAGAATCCTAAAAATGATCTCACCTCCTTAGCACTCGTGGGCCGTTCCCAATTTTCTACAGCTTCTAATTTCTCTGCACTCACTCCATTGGATGTAATTGCTTTCTTAAACAGGTTACATTTCGTGGGTTTAAGTTTTAGACCATTGGATAGTATCCGGTCGAGTACCAATTGCAGGTTCGCATGGCATTCCTTAAACGACTTGCCGAACACGACAACGTCGTCCAAGTAGACCAAGCATTTCTTCCACAAAAGGTTGCTCAACAAGGATTCCATCATGGCCTCGAATGTAGCAGGGGCGTTACACAATCCGAAGGGTAAGACATTATACTCGAATAGCCCCATATGACTAGAGAACGCAGTTTTCTCCTTGTCATTGGGGTGCATCGGTATCTGCCAATACCCCGATTGCAAATCAAATGTACAGAACCATTGGTTCCCACCCAAGCTATCTAAAGTCTTGTCTATCCTAGGTAGAGGATACGAGTTCTTCTTTGTTATACCGTTCAATTTTCGGTAATCCACGCAAAAGCGGATTGTACCGTCTTTCTTAGTGGTCATACAAACAGGGCTGGACCAGGGACTCGAGCTCGGCATTATGACCCCTAGCTCCAACTGCTTTTGTATTTCCTGTTCACAAATTAGCTTCTTCTTAAGAGGAAGCCTGCAATACAGGATTTTAAAAGGTTTCTCGTCGCCCACATTTATAGTGTGCAACACCTTATCGGATCTGCCTACCGGTCCTCCTTCCCTACCGAAAGCACTCTCGTACCTCAGTAGGAGTTTCGCTAGGCATTCCTTATCCTCTGTATCCTGTAAATCTAATTGTTCAACCAGTTTCTTAAATTCTTCATCCAATGGATGCTTACTAACAGGGTTTGGTGGTTTATGGAACCTGGCCTCGGCGACATGTTCTACCGAACTCATCTCTCCCACACTGTCGCCTCATTTCAAGTAAACCACCGAGCCACTTCGGTTAGTTATGGGTAATACAGTCCATGCTGCATTAGCCAACAATGTGTCCACTGAATCCAACCCGATACTCGACAAATATGCCGTGTCGGGTTCAAAGACTCCAGTTTCATTCCTTTGGGCCATAGATCCGCCACAAAGGACGTCGCAAGTGGTACCCGGTGGAATCTTCACCGTGTGTATCACTGAAGCAACTGAAGACACCTGTCTCAATACGCACTGGACATGCAAGCCATACGGGTTCCTTATACTCATCATACCATCCCTGGGGTCCAAGACGGCCCCATATAAGCTTGCAAAATCCAATCCGAGGATTCCGTCATCACTAACCTCTGCTATAGTTGGCGAAAGAACAAATTCTTTCCCTACTATACGGATAGGCATATACGTCCTACCAAAAGTATGCATACTGCTTCCGTCGGCGGTGCAAGCATTTTACCCCGTTTTGAGGTTCTCATGGCTGCCGGCCACCGAGTCGAAGAATCTTTTGGACACACAGGAGTGGCTGGCTCCAGTATCCACCAAGAATTCGCCTACCCGGCCTTCCACAGATATGGGTACATACCACCATCTCCCCCCTAAAGGAGAGGGGTTGCTGGTAAACTGGTGAAAGTCTCCTGAATCACCAAGATTCAATCTGAGTCCTCTCAAAAACTCCAGATACGGATGACTTGGGGGAAGGCATGTCCCACACACTCAAATCAACTCCTTGATCCATCCTTCCTCTCCCCCAGTGCGGCCACTCGCCTCCATATGTTCACCACCGTAGACATGAGCACTAGGGTCCCTGGCCCTGGCCGTAGTGCAGGGGTGCGCACCCACAGCCACCCGGCCTCCAGGTGAATTTGATTCGAAATCTTCCGCCGGGTTACCCCCGGTAGCATTTTGGCATTCGTTCCATCCCGGGGTTATACCCAATGCCGTGGATACAACCCCCACTAGTTTTCCACATCAGTGGAATTCGTAGCATTCTGTTCACCCTCACCGTTATCTTCGGCTTCATAGAAGGCGGTCATTACCGGCTTAGCAGCGGTACATTCAGAGGAATAGTGTCCCATCCGTTGGCACCTGAAACACTTGACCGTCCAGCGATCCACTCTGGGTCTCTGCCGGCTGGCTTGGAGGGCATCTGTAATTTTCTTACACATCTCCTCCATAAGTTTTGTCATGTCCATAGGTTGACCCTTCACTTTATCAGCGCTGTCGGAGGGCTTGATTGCCTTCCCACCAACTTTCGGGTCACTCCTGACCTCGGATGACAGTTTAACATCCCTCGGTTTACTAAACGCCTTCCTCGGAATATACTTCCTGCCTGAAGCATTTTTCCTTAGCTGCATCGAGCAAAAGGTGCCGTCCTCCTGCTCGAATTCAATTAATTCAAAATCATCCGAGGTATTATCTACCTTGGATTGCTGAACTACCGGTGCTAGTGTAGCTGAGCCGGTGGCATTCGGTATATCCCCGGCTAACATGGCTCGCTTCTTCACGGCCATATCTATACCATTAAATATACCGTGCAATGTTATGCCTTCCTTAACGAATTGTGTGATCAAATCGTCCATATACCAGTCCTGGTTTTCTGTACCGGGTCTGGCCTTACTTAGCAGGGCATGTAGTTCCATACCGTATGCTCTGAAAGCTTCGTTTGGCTTCTGTGTACGTTTCTTAAAGCGGACCATCGGATCCTCCTTGACCATGTTACACAACAGTCCACTAGCAGATTCAACTAACTGCTCAAAACTTCCTACGAGACCATACCAGGTCCGCCATTGCTCTACTGCCATGTGACCCGGCCCGCCTTTCAAGCATCTTACCAGATGCGGCTTGGCCTCGTATGGGGTCCAACCATTGCAGTTCATCATTCTTTCCATGGCCGAGTACCGTCGTATTCTTTAGGAATCACGGCTACCCTTCGGGCTGAATTATGGGCATACATCAATCTAGTGCATTGTTGTTTGCTCCATTCAATCGCCTTGGTTTCATTCAAGGTTCGATTGCCTCCCATTCCACCAAAGCTTGTATTGCCTGGTGGAGGCGGTGGTGGCGGGTGGCTATACGTCCACTGTGTACCACTGTAGTTCGTATAGCCTCCACCCCCTTGGTTAGGGCCGGTACCCGAGGTACCATCGCTACCTGCATTACCCGAAGCACCGTCCCCACCCTGGGCACCCTGGTGACCGCCATCGGAAGGCTGGTTTGGTTGACTGCCACCATTAGGTGGAGTTTGTTGGTTGCTGTTATTACCAGCTCCCAATCCGACATCTTCTGTCTGATCCACGTGTATGTGGAACCCACTAGTTTCTGCGCTAGTGTCGGAGGCATCCCGAGGTACATAGTCCGGGTCTAAGTTGTGGACTATTGGGACCTCACTTATCCGGACTCTGGGCTTCCCTAGCCCACTTAAAAGCGTCTACTTCTCATCTTTCCTCTCCCTTCAGGATGTGTGTGGTGCACATATGCGCGGGCACTGACACATTCCTCTGTGAAATTGTGTAATGTTGTTCTCGCCATGAATATGACCTTAGCTGTCGAAATAGCGTTAAACATCTATTACTCACTCACTCACTTATCCGGACTCTACTAGTTCGGCCGTGCTTATCTTGGGTTCTGATATAAACTCCCCCTTGATCTACATTCCGCGTTGCATTGTCATTGACAAAAGGATTGTACTGCGGATGCTTAGGTGTTGAACAGGAGACTGGGTCTCTTTGTTTAACAAACGTCGAGTTCGGGTTTAAATCCTTACTCGCCGGAGGAGCATTCGTCTGCTTTTGCTCCTGTAAATAACTCTCCATAGCAGACTTATTTAATGTGAGGGTAGCTACATCCGTAGTAAGATTTCGCTGCTCCTCCCTTAGCTGTGCATTCTCTGACAAGATCTCGGATCGAATCTTCTCATTATCTGGACAGCTCGGTTACGCTCCTCTTTCCCCCTGTGGAGTGGGGACCTTCATGTGAGGGCATGAAGGAGCAGAATAACTTCATTGGGAGTCCACAAGGAGAAATCTCCTTCCATACTAACAGTGGGCATACCAGATTCGTAAAAGGCGACAAACTTGGGGTTTCTTGTGTCTTGGGGTGAGCATGTGGGCAGCTGGTGTCCATATGCGCGGGCCTGGGCTTACATGCTTGTCTTTTGCCATGGGATTCCCCCTCAGTGAACCACGTCTGAGTGATCAAAGGCCGTGGTTTGTCTGGCCCTGCCTATGGGACCAGGCAAATAAAAGAACACTTGCTATCCTTCGAAAAGAGTAGGGGAATGAAGCCCCGGTAGCGGTTTTCCCCCTCGACCCTCCTCATAGATTCGGTCATTCATCTCATAGATTCGGTCATTCATAGATTCGGTCACTGCTGTGTCGGGCAAGCAGCATATAAATACCTGTCCAAAAAGAAAAGAAAGGACTTAATGTCCGAGAAACCTTGAATGTCTGAGTTCCTTGATGGCCCCCGGACGTAAAACTAAACAAACAAACAAACAAACAAACGCTCCTCTTGGGCGGTTACTGCCTCCCGCTTAAAAGTATCCTTTAATAGACGATACTTTTTGCCTTTTTCCTTCTGAGACCGCTGATATTCATTGGTCTCTTTCCGGATCTCGGCCTGTTCCGAGATTAACTTGGCTTCTGTCTCCGCTTTACGGAGCTGAAATTTCTTTAACTTTTCCTCCATGGCATGCAACTCGGATTGTAGTCTGTTTACATCCCGGGCCTTAGTAACCTCCTCGGCTCTAGCCTTTTCGCTTGCTCTGAGTCTATTTCTTCGAGCTCCAGCTCAGCCAATTTTTTATCCTTTTCCTTCTCGTCTTTCTCCTTTCGCTCCAATCGATGGGCTACAGAAGATAAGCGATATTTGAGGTCGGATTCATTTAGAATCGCCTCCTGTTCAACGGAACGGAGTTTACTGATCCGAGATTTTGTCTCCTCCTCTATCTTCGCTTGGGCTGCCATGAATTGTTCATGCTGCCTCTTAGCCTGTAGCTCTACCTGCTCCTTGGCTTTCAAATAGGCCAAAGTAGTTTTATACCCGGGGCCCATCCGACGTCCGTATATTGACTTGCGACTGCCTCCACGGTTGAACATGGAGTCAGACAAGCCTTCGTCCAGAGATAGGCCTAGGTAGTGCCTTTTCGAGATCCTCGGTTTGGCATCCCGGGGCCTAGTCTTCGGGGTTGCAATAGGAACCTCTGGATCCTTTACAGCTTTACTATCGTCGCTATCATGATCCGACGATGTCATTAGTGGGGCTACCCCGGTTGCCCCCTCTGGTATCGCTCCCGGGGCGGTCGCGGTACGCTGTATAGGGCTCTGGGCTATTGGGGTACCCAAGTTGCTAGCCGAGCCTGCTGGTATAATAGGACCCAGCTGGCGTCTGCTAGTTATAACTTGGGACCAATCGCTCAAGTTCAAGGTTGGGGGTCTTAGTACCCCCCTAAACAGTCCTGTTTCCGGGGCTACCATTTGAGGTGTACCCGGATACAACTTAACGATGCCATCCCCATTCCTGGTGGCACCGTCTGTTAGACCGGGTGTCGAGAAGACATTCTGGACACCCTCCGGGTTGAACATTTGTTGTTGACCCGGTTTCCAGTCTAACAACAGATGCTGGGATGTGAAACCATCCTGCTCGAATCCCTCTAGCCTAGGGCTGGAGGGATCCGCATCGGGTTTCCCGAGGCTTTCGGCCAATGTGGCCGCGCTCCACCCCCGAACCAACTGGTCACAGCACCAGTGTAATGGTTCGTCTCGACTTATATGTTGGGTGGCTCGTTGGCTCGCTTATCACTAAAGATACCAACACAACTCGAGTAGTTCGGGTTGGGCAAAGCCCCGGATACCCCTACCTCTCGGGTAGGACTTTATTCACTTTTCAGCTGCTTATGGTTAAACGTCTTGACTGGACTACGTCCAGTCCCTTTCTGTGGCTCGTCCGGCTTCTTAGTAGAAGCTGGACGCGAGGCATGGTGCTGCCCCCTCTTGTACCAGCCGGGTATCGCAAAGCGACACCTAGTTGGCATAGAAGGAACGAGCACCACACGAACACGTCTCTCGGATGAACCGCACTAATATATATACAACGATGCCGGCCCCTACACCAGCAACGTGGCTTGCCACCAAACACATGTTGCTGGATGGAGCTGCAGAAACCAGTCATTCTAGGTTCGCCGACGTCAAAAGGCAACCAGAAATTACCTTATCTACCAATTTCTCTATGTTTCCATGGCAACCAGCGTTCCAAAAATGGAACATTTTCAGTGGAAATGGAACAATTTTAAGCATACCACTGGATTCCTTATCAAAAATTGGTCTGAAGCCTTGTTTAGCATGTTTGCCAGTGTTTTACCCATATACTGCCCCCTGGGGGCCAAAACCAGTACTAAAAATCCCCGTAGGCTTGTTCTCCCCCGTTGGGCCACATATTTGATAACACCAAACTGCCATTATCCCCAGTTGAATTTTGACACGGCTTTCATAGCCATTCTGATAAAAGAAAAGCATTAATCCTTCATTGGTCAGCTTCTATCAAGTTCAACGGGGATATCAAATGATTGGTTTGACTTTCACACTTATTGTATAGTCTGGATAGATATATAGTCAATACAATAGTGTCTTTTGAAGGGAGTCAATATTGAGAAACTGACCCCAGAGCTGAACCTATTTATATATTCTGAAGCCCCTCTAAACAGGTGTCCATGTAGTCACCTTGCAACTGTCTAAAAGCTCAGGTAACCCCAACATCATAATCTTTAGAACAAGCAATTGTATGATGTTTCTACTATTGGTGAACTGCTCCATATCAGTTGAAAGAAAATTAGGATCAATTTTAGACAGACTCTTTTTCATATCATCAACATATTGCTACAGAGGGTAATTAATAGGTAGAATTTCACCTGTATTTGACAGTGTTAATTTAGTCTACTATTTGACCTGCATATATGTCACCCTGCCTTAGTGTCATGCAGGAGAAACTATTTTTGGACCACAGCAAGGCCCTACCACAATTGAGGTCAACCTTCCCAGCCACTGCACTGTGGACTGGACATCGCCATGGCTCAGATGCACTGAGTAGGGTAAGTATATTTCATTGTATCCTGAATGCATTTTTTTTTTGTAACATTATCGGCATGCATGTGTGCGATGGTGTGTATCATATAGATCATAGCTAACAGTACAAATACCATTGGTATGTATAATAGCCTAATTGATAGCATACGAGAAGTCACATTGGCGTAGGAAAGAGGGAGATAGTATCTGCTGTATGTATAATGACTTTCCTGAATGTCCTTTGGGGAAGGCAGTCATTCAGTCCATTAGGTGTCTATACACACACCATGCTTAGATACTGCATTCATTCTAATTAATAGTAGGCATCAACAATTATGTGTCTTCAGGTTCAAATACATCTTATATTAATTAACCATGATTTGTTTATGTATTGTTGTATTTTTCCCCAACGTATAACAATAATGGAATATTTTAGTAGTCAGGGCAATCATGGTGAAGCCTACTAAGTACAGGTGCACCTTCAAGTAGATTAGGCCTACAATAGCCGTACCTTAGTATAGGGTCTATCAGGCTGCTACCCTGCTGAACTCATACAGCACAGCTATTTGAAATCAACAACTATTGGCCAATCACCCTGTATAAGTGACTGTATTTATAAGTAGGAACAGGAGAGGAAGTTTAGAATCCATCTTATAATTCTGATGTCAGTCTGTTGTCCATGCAAGCCATGGTCCAAATAAGTTTTTATTTTGTTTTCAAGTTACCTAGAAGCTAAGAAAATCAAATTGGAAATATTGGATATGGGTGTTTTGGGAACATTAGTTTGTAGTGTGAATGGTGTCTGAAACTGTAATCTGGGAGTTGGTGTCTGCAGGCAGTCTGACAAGGCCAGTTCAGGCTGAGTAACAACTGGGCCTGCACACTCTAGCTAAGGGTAGGCAGGGTTGTTAGCACACTAGGGTCTGTAAATAGATCATGTCCTGAAAGAGCAGTCCACACAGGTGCAGAGGGTTGTCTGGTCACACATATGCACATTAAATCCTCATTAGCTTGTGGGGGCTTGCATCAAATAACTTCTCCATAAGATATGTGTTGTAGGTCATACTTAGGTACACCCCTGTTATGCAAATAATATTGGATGGTGAATATTGGGTTCAGTATGCACCATGAAAGGTATACCAATTGATAAATCACATTCAATAGACTAGATAGCTCAGCTTGGTCTTTTTACAGATGGTTTGTTTCTGGCATCCAGTTCATTGTTCCGTTAAATAAGCCAGATAACACTCTGTTATCTAATAAGTTAAGGTCACTGTTAAATTCAGGGGGTGTGTGGGAACTCCTCTGTGAACAAAATATAGAGGCCTTACCTGTTAGCCTGTCACCTAGTGCCCTCTCCTGTACATTTATTATAAGGGCAGTATGGTGGGTGCTTACCCACTTCACTCTACCCCCCCTCCACCCCTCCCCAAGATCGCCATGTGCTTTCAGGACCGCACAATGTTGACAACAGGGATGAAGGGAGACTAAAATGTGACAGAGATGACCGTGCCACCGTACCTTTCAATACTTACCATACACTGTACTCACTCTCCTAGTGTAGACTTCTACAGAGCCTGTGAGTCACACTAAAGTCAAGGGGTGGATCCATAAATGGTGGGCTATCGGGATGCACATCCAGTGTTCTGGCCAGATTTCCTATAGGTAAAGTTTATAGCCAGATCTGTTTTTTAAGTGGTACGGGGTGGCATGCGGCACCTAGTCTCCCCATGATCTACCCCTGCACTGAGGATGTGACATGTAAACATTTAGGTGTAGCATTGGGTGCAGACTTTTCCACATAAATACCAATGACATACAATAGCACCTGTTGGCTCATGGTGAATCTACCCTTACTAAACTGGTATGAGGCCAGAGTTAGCACACTACGTATTCATGACTGGATCTATTTACTGCCTAATATCACCTGTAACTTGCAGGTATAGTTGTTACCCTACACTGGGATTATAAGACTGCCTCCAGACACCCACTACCACAGTCTCAGACAGGGGGCTGGTAAGCTATAGGAGGGGTAATTATATTCCAAGGTTTATGCAATACACTGGTCTAGAACTGAGCAGACCTACAGAAGTATTACCGTTTATACCACGATTCTGGCACTTCCGGTGGTTTCATATGCAGTTTAGCCGTGCATTATTCTGCAAATACCACCCATGTGCATTTTTGAAATTTTTGGTATATACTTTTTCGGGGTCAAGTTGGACTTAGATTATTTTGGGAAATGCTGGCCGACATACAAAGTCAGTCTAGCCATTGTTTCAATGTGAAAAATTGTCCCAACTCGTAGGAGAATTGAACCCCGGCCGCAGTGCTGGTTGGCGAGGACGTTAGCCATAGCGCCACACTGAATGGTGATGAAAACCCAATGCGAAAATAAATAAGTTCTAACCTGAGGTCCTAGTCCTATGTTTGCACTCAGTTTTCATCTTGATTCCAACCTTGACATGTTATAATATCAAAATCCCAAGAAGTTTTCGATCCATAGAAGAGAAATGCGTGCTAATTTTCTCCTTTTTCTTCAATATAAATAAGAATCCATTGATTTTTCCAACGTACGCGAGTCGCGGTCCGGCCATTACCACCCGCCTCCTTGTCCGACGAAAGTGTGTCAGTTTCCCGGATGTAGATATAGGTCAACTGCTCATCGGACGAGGAAGACGCTGAAAATTTCGGACCGTTTTGGAAGATCAATGAATTCTTCTTTATTTTGAATATATTGGACATAATACGTATGCAGGGATCATCTAGATCTGTCTAAGGATATGAACCTGTTAATTTCTCGATTTGTCATGGTTGGATTCCATACGAAAAGTGAGTGTGAACACGGCAGTACCTCTCCCGGCAAGGAACAAAAACAATGGCTTCGCGCAGAGCGGACCTGGGCCATATCGCTTGCTTTTATAAAATGTCTTCTCGTGGCTATATTCTTTGGATCTCAGGTAAGAAATTAATACAAAATGGAGGAAATGGTGGTATAAACCTAATAGAAGATGGATCTTGGGGCCCATGGGCAGCCCTAGGGCCCGATATCCATCATCTATTAGCTTAGTATTTGGTCACAATGATATAGAGGGGTGTGGGGGTGCACCATTCTACAGTTACATAGGATATGTAAGAGAGTGGGATGGATCTGTGTATAAATAGTGTTTTACCTGTACTTGTTGGAATGAGGCAGGGGGAATTTGATCTTGAGTTCCTCTATACTTGGTGGCAAAGAGACAAGGGTGAGTTAGAGGGATTTCGGGGGTGAGAGTAAGGTTGATATAAAAGATAATTGTAAGCAAGTTTCAATAGTGAGTGTCTGGGCCTTCCATGTTAAATGGCCAGAGTAGGAATATACATCAATAGAGTGGGTGAGTGGCTATTGAAGCCATCTCGGGGTGATAGGTGCTACATCATTATAGAAGTGAAGAACTGGTAACGGTATGGGTATAACCTTGTGAAGGCCTGGGAGGCGTAATTGTAGATATAAGTGTTTGCTGGAATTTGTGCTGGCTGTGGCTTGCTATATCCCTATAGAGTGTAGTGATACAGGCCCAACGGGTCAGACGATGGACCTATTATCAGAGAGTGGTTCAAACCACCACCGATTAGTGGATCATTTCTATCCACTAACGGGCCTGTAGTCACTTGATGTTGGTGATTGGGGTCATCACCTTCATCCAAGTGACCCTGCATGTCGAACTTAAGCTCGCAGTACCTATGCGGACTAAAGCTAACAACTGGTCACGGCACCAGTGTAGTGTTCTACCCCTCGATGTTCAATCGAATCTTTCGATAAACAACGAAGAACAACTATTCAGGTTCCAGTTAAAACTTTATTGTCTAATAACACATAGGCATCAGCCGTTCTCGATCACAGTTACAGGTGGCAGAGTTTGAACTCTATAACAGGTTCGACACTAGGCCTTCTAGTGTCTACAGTTGATATTCCACATACACCCCCTCTGTGCAGCAGCACAGAGGAGTACTAGAATATGGTAGCCGGGCATCCGCCAACCATCGCTCACGATGGTCAGTCGGGGCTGGACTGACCCTGAGGAAGGCCGTACAACGGCCTTATATACACTGGAGTCGAGGGCCACGTGACCAAGTGGTGACGTGGCGCTGGACTCTAGCGCCCCCAGGCGTCGGGTAATAGAGGTGCTCTCGATGTCGCCCACGAGGACCACGAAGGTACCTCGAAGACGACGCGGGACCACCACAAGAGTATCAAATGTCTTTGGGACGTGTCAGCTGGGAGTGTCTCTAGTAAACTTTGCCCATGTGAACCTGGGGGTCACAGTAATAGAGGCCGTGGTCGTGGGGATTATACCCCTATAGGATAGTGGTTGTGTTCCTCTCTAACAGATCCTTTAGAGTCACATCCACGGTGAAAGTCCAAATGGTGTCCGGTGATGAAAAGTCAAAACCACCGGTATCCTGGAGGTATATAAGAGCTGTGCTGAAGAGAGGGAGTGCAAATTGTGCTCACATCTTCAGGGATCCACAGTTTGACTTGGAATCAGAGGGGAAGATATCTATATTCGGCAGCTTACCAGTAGGAATGGATTGAAATTCTGAAAAGTACCTATTTTGGCGGATGGTCGTTTACTGGGTGCCTTTCTGGCATTCCAACTTAAATTACCTTGGCCTATCAAGGATCTGATTATGTTATAGAGGAAGCAACCTATTTGAAGGATACTGATAGTTCTCTCTCTACTTGCTACCACTACCTAGCTTACCTGGAATGATTACCATATACTACACTTGAAAGGGTTGTTCATTGACTGGAGTTAGAAACATTTGTTAAGAGAAACTACCTTTGTTTTGTATGTCTTTGGATGCATTTTGTTGACAATGGAGTTCATACACTCAGTTAATTGGAATCATAGTACTATGAAAGAAATTTGGTGGAGTTGCGATTAAATGTTTGTTATGGGCGGAAATTGAGGCAGGTGTTCGGAATTACATTGTATAGGATTTACTATCAAATATTGGTGAAGTTGCGATTAAACGTTTGTTATGTGCGGAAATTGAAGCATGTAAATTTGGGTGGAGCTGCGATTAAACAGCAATTATGTGCAAGAGATGGACGCATATATTGAGAAGTACATCATATTGGAGTTATAATTGAAAATGATTGACGGAGCTGGACAACTTTAATAAAACCCCATTTGTGTCTTATTTCCCAAATGGGCAGTGGCATGTAGACATGGTTCTACCACTTGATACTAGCCAATAGATTCCCCAACATAATTAATTTGAATACTAACTATAATTTACATTGATAAAAGATACCACTTTAGCACATAAAACTCCTCTTTCCCCTCCGCCTGTAGTAGCCCAAGGGGGAATTTGATCATGTAGAGTTATGCAGGATATAATATAAGTGACAGGCACTTGTCTTTTCATCATCTAAGAATGTGTCCCTGTACTGGGTGGCAAAAAAAAAAAAACAAAGGCAAAGGACTTTGATATAGAGCTTTGTGGGATGTAACATGTGAGATAGGGATAGAATAGTTCATCATCTAAAGACATGTCTCCTACATTTGGTGGCAAGGAGGCAAGAGTGAATTCTATTCAGATGTATACAGGATATAGAGATGCAGATTTTTTTCATCATCTAAAAGTTAGTCCCCTGTACTGGGTGGCAATGAGGCAAGGGCTAATTCAACCTAGTTTTTGCAGAATATATACCAAAAAAGGATATAGTTTGTTCACCATCCAAGATCTTGCCCTCTGTACTGGGTGGCAATGAGGCAACAGTGTCCCCTGTAATGGGTGGGACAATGAGTCAAGGGGGTGGAGTTTGATCTAGAGTTAAATTAGATATAATGCATATAAGAGGTAACAAAAGATTTATTCATCATCCAAGAATTTGTCCCCTTCACTGGTTGGCAATGATGCAAGGATAGAGTTGTTCATCATCTACGAACTTGTCCCCTGTACTGGGTGGCAGTGAGACAGAGGGGGTCCAACCTTGAGGAATACAAGATAAGCAAGGGATAGGGATAGATTCCTTCTTCACCTAAGAACTTGTCCCCTATACTGGATGGCAAAGAGGCAAGCGGGAATTAGATCTCAAGTTTTGTTGAATACATAAGAGATAGGGATAGAACTTTTCATTATCTAAGAACGTGCCCCCTGTGCGGGGTGGCAACAAGGCAAGGGGGAATTTGATTTGAAGTTTAGCTGGATATATAAGAGAAGGGGATGGAGCTGTCCATCATCTAATAACCTGCCCCCTGTACTAGTTTACAACGAGGCAAGGATGAATTTGATCAAAGGTTTATAAGGATGTCTAAAAGTAAGGGATAGAGTTGTTCATTAAGGGCATAGATAACAAATAGAGGTTCACGAGTTGATTCTAGTGGCAGATAAGAAGCATGAGGCCGTAGGCCGAGTGACTTCTTATCTAGCCACTGGAATCAACAGGACTGCCAGGATGCAAAGTGTTAGGTCGGCGTGTGTCGTACAGGCATTGTCATAGAGCTACCGCTGGTAAGGAGTGCACGCGACAGCCAGAATACCCATAGAGCATATGCCAACGTGACAACTTGTGTCTCGCCGCGGTAAATAATCCGTGCGCTATGCAGTCAACATGACAGAGAAATTTCGCTCGATTCGATTTTTATATCTTTAATCCTGTATCATATACAGTTCAAATCATGCCAAATTAAAGGTAGGTGCTAGAATATAATGTTTACTTTCATCCTCTATACGGATTAAGGTGTTATTGCTATAGTTTTTTTAATATCGAATTAAATTGTTCACTGTCAACTTGCTGTCACGTCGTCTCAATCCAAGTGTCAACATGTGTTCAATTAGCGCATACTATTCGAACGTCTTTATCCCCTCCCGGCACCGTAAAATCGTTCAAGAATGTGATAACCATGGTATAACATCTAAGAACTTGCCCACTTCACTGTGTGGAGATGAGACAGAGGGGATTTGACCTTGAGGAATACAGGGTAAGCAAGGGATAGGGATAGATTCCTGCTTCACCTAAGAACTTGTCCCCTGTAATGGATGGCAATGAGGCAAGCGGGAATCAGATGTCAAGTTTAGCTGAATACATAAGAGATAGGGATCAAACTTTTCATCATCTAAGAACATGCCCCCTGTGCTGGGTGGCAACAAGGCAGGGGGGAATTTGATTTGAAGTTTAGCTGGATATATAGGAGAGGGGGATAGAGCTGTCCATCATCTAATAACCTGCCCCCTTTACTAGTTTACAATGAGGCAAGGAGGAATTGGATCAAAGGTTTATAAGGATTTCTAAAAGAAAGGAATAGAGTTGTTCATCATCTAAGAACTTGCCCACTGTACTTTGTGGAGATGAGACCAAGGGGATATGACCTTGAGGAATACAGGATAACTAAGAAAAAGGGATAGATTGTTTCTTCACCTAAGGACTTGTCCCCTGTACTGGATGGCAATGAGACAAGGGGGAATTTTAGCTGAATATATAGGAGATGAGGATAGAGTTATCTATCACCTAATGCCCTGTAGTTTGCAATGAGACACGGAGGAATTTGATCAAAGGTTTATCAGGATGTCTAAAAAAAGGCATAGAGTTGTTCTTCATCTAAGAACTTGCCCACTGTACTAGGTGGAGATGAGACAGGGGATTTGACCTTGAGGAATGGGGCTTCCCAAGCCCACTTAAAAGGGTCTATATCTCCTCTCTACTATCCCCTAAGGATGTGTGTGGTGCACATATGCACGGGCACTGACCCATTCCTCTGTGAAATTGTGTAATGTAGTTCTCACCATGAATATGACCTTAGCTGTCGAAATGGCGTTAAACTTGAATGTGGCACTTTTAGTCCTGCCAAAGCAGAAACAGTGAAACTTAAAATAAGTTACAACAACTTTATTACATTCCAAGGGCAATAACTAGGCTCCGTAAAACACCTGACATACGCAGCAACCCTTAGCAGGTCCATTTTTATAAGCGTTCAAAGATAACTTGTTGTAATTTGTGTTACTCTATGCTCAAAATTCAGAGACCAACTGGATATACCTCCTAGCTATATCCTAATGACTCCTTAATCCATTTACAACATCTGCTAGTAAGTATGTTATATGATTAAAAAAAGAAAGAATATGTTCCTTTAAAAACTTTCTGAGATAAAAATCTTTCTGAGAATTTTTTTCTAAAACCCCAATTATCATCTAGCTTTGTCAAAAGTTGTCAAATACACCAACATTCATCTATATTAACTTCAATATGCATACTTCATAATTGTAGTGGTTCGGATTGATGTCTCGACTAGTTCGAAGTGAAAACCAGACAAGGTATCTCGGGTTAGTGCAACCGGCACATATTTATTACGGTATATGTTTTACATCCACCTCGAAGTGTACTGCTTAGCTATAGTGCAAGCTCAGGTAAAAGTGGTCCGACTCCGTTGGCAGCTAGAGCCAGACTAACACCTTCCCCGGCCCCAGGTAGGAGCTGGGACGAGGCAAACAGTGCTGCTACCACCCCACAGAGACCAGGGGTCGAGGAGACCTCTAGTGACTACCGGTGATGGGCGCACCGCTCGAAATGCCCTCTCGAGGGAGACGCTCACACTATATCACGATCTGCGAGCCCCTACACTACCCCCACCAGAATAAGGAAAGGGGTGTGCGAAATAACATATTTAAACATAGTGACAACAGTGACAACTTCGTTATTCTAAAAAAAGATAAGGGCTCGAAGTAATAAACGAGAGTTCGAAGTAGAACGTGATATGTTATTTGTGTGACGTCTTAATAGTAGGAGTCGACCACATATAAATGTTTTAGATATAGTAAACATACACATACACTATGAAATAGGATTAAAGAGAGATATGGGTCGAAACAAGTTCGGAAGAACATGTTCGAGTCCGTACATAGAGTATTTAAATGTATGTTAAATAACGATATACCATATTTGTAATTATATGTGATACTAAGTTGCATGACCCGAAAAGAAAATTTTCGCTGTTCACGTATGAACACTATATATTAGTTTTTTTATGCACAGTATACAATAACTGTGGGTTTTTATAATTATACGAATATATATATCTCTATACCACTACTAACCTCGAAGTATGAACACAATTGGTATGAACACAATTAGCACCAATTATTCTGTTTTACTGTTAACAAATAGACATATTTTATGAGATCGGTCCTAGGGGACGACGTTAGGATTGAAATTTTAAAACAGAAACAATATTTTTATGCGTAAGGTGAGAGGACTAGTGGTTAATTAAATTATATACAATATGGTTCTATAGCAGCCCACCAGTGTAGTGGGTCTGCTGTACAATAAAAATTAACTTCGGGGTGTCTTCAGGGTCGTTCACTGCTTGTCTGCAGATCCATTCCGCGAATGATGGACTTGGCGGTGGCAAGCCGCGTCGCTGTGTGGTGTGCCCTGATCAAGATGGGAAGATGTAGATACGTCCATTGGGTTCTGTGGGTCTGCATCCGTCCGGACATCCTTCGGGTTCGGGGCACAGTCTCGGTGTTCAAGGATCCCATATGAAAGACAGGGTCGGTACCTGTATTTGCCTACATCGAGTGTTACAAGTCCGTCTCCATCACTGTCTCCCCAGAATGGGTTTCCGGATCGGAGTCCAAACTGATCAGGTTATGGACCACTGGTGTTTGGGCAGGGGTTGTGGCTACCATGGCTACCTCAGGGGTAGAGGCTGGCACGTCAGTTTGTCTAGTCAGGGTGGCAATCGGGGCAGCAGTGGCGCCTTCAGACTCCCTCTCGGGTCCAGTTGGTGGCATGCCTGCACTGGCGGAGGCTCTCGGGGTGGCCATGCTCGTGAATCCAAAGGATTCGATGTCCACCTCGAGCTGTCTAGCCTCCTGCAGCTTGGCCTGGAGCTTCTCGAAGGCACTCTCGGCAGTGCCATCCCAATCTTTCATGAAGCAGCCGAACACTGCCATGAATCGGACATCCTGGTGGTCGTATTGGCTCCTCAGCTCCTGAAGCTGCGACTCGTAATTCAGCTTCATGGCCTTGGCCTCATTTTCGCGTTGAAGCGAGGCCCGAAGCTGGTCCCTCGCCTGTCCCTGCATGTCCTGCGAGATTCGGGCGATTTCTGGAATATCACAGGATTCCTGTGTCCGGTTTCTGATGTAATCATCGGGGTCCTCCAGCTCGAAGTTAGATTTCACCAAATGTAACACATTGGTGGTCTTCATGTTTCGTGCTGGAGGAGTCGGCACAGGAGTCGTGTGGGTGTCAGAGCCACTCTCATAGGCGGAGCTCGAGGTGGCAGTGGCACTTGGGGATGGGGTAGTGGTGTTGGTCCGTCAAGACGACCCAACTACCGCCCCACTTTCATCTATAGTCAGGCCTCGGCCCCTACCAACCTCGGGGAGAGGTTGACTAGTGTCTTTCAGAACTACTTCTCGTCCGGGTCGCTTTGGGTCCACAGGTCGGACCCGTCCGCGAGAGGAAGTAGTGGCAGGAGCAGCTGGGGGACCCATTGGCTTTGGTTTCCCTGAAGGCAATAGGGTCTGGGACTCGGGGCCTGGTGTGTGGGTTTCAGACAGAGTGGGGAACTCGTCTGGTTCGGCCGATTGTGCCTTGAGTCTAGCGAGCAAGGCGTACTCCTCTGGCGTGCCCTGGTACCGAAGGGTAGACCCAGAGTGTCATGCAAACCAGTCAGAATGTGAGAGGGTGTTCCGTCCCTCGAACCATGTCTGGTGGTTACCAGTCGAGGTCCCTGCTACAGGTTGATAGTCGCTCGAGCTCAGGGGCGAGACGTGCTCCAGGCTCGAGGGGTCTCGGGATGTAGCACCCGCGATCGTGGTAGGATCGGGGGACCTCTTCTTATGCTCAGGAGCTGGGGCTGGAGACTGTGACTCCGACCTTGGCCGCTTGGCGTCCCGAGTTCGGGGGTCACCACCGGGGTGTGGTCGGGGTCTTCCATGACGGTCGACCGCGTCGGGGTCTCTCCTCTGGACTTTGACACGCCAGTGCATTTCTGGAGACATGTCAAATCGATGTGAACGCACGTTCTTGAGGAAGTAGGCATCCTGCTTCCCCTCGACCGTGTGGCAAAGGTGGTCGGTCCTCATGGTGATGTTCAGTATCTCCTCGGAGGTCATCTGGTCCCACTTCGACATAAGTCGCTCGTGGAGTTTCAGGGCCTTGAGTCGAGCGTCGCTGGCTTTGAGACCATGGACCTGAGCTAAGTGCTCGGCCATGCGTCCCCGCCTCGTGGTTCTCAGCCCTTGGCATTTCTTGTTCTCATTCTTCTCATTGGAACATCGATACACCGGCGCGTGGTGCATGTGATGCTCCACGAGGTGCCTGAAGAATGAGTCCTTGGATGGCCAGACTCTCTCGGTCTCTGCGGCGTTGACGCAGATCTCGAACAGGCAGGTCGGGTTTGAGGGTGTCCAGCTCGAAGCAGCATACTGCAGCTTCGTCTGGTGCTCGCAGCCATAGTAAGACTTAGGCGTCTTAACTGTGTCTCCGAGTGAGGCTACCCACACGCGATAGAATTTCGCGGGGCCGGAGTCCTTCTTCAGGATTTTCATCCATTCCTCGTCGTCACTATCGCCGTCCCGATTGGTGGCTGGAGGAATCGAATAGCTGTCAGTGTGACGCTGACAGTCCATGAAGCATTTCGGGGTGTAGTCCGGGAATCCGGTTCGGGCATTGACCCACTTATTCAAACAGGTCTCGAGTCGATATTTTCCAGCAGGTGCCGGCTCATTTCGGCAACCTGCCGGTCACGGTCTCCATTGCCTTCTTCTTGGATCTCTTCCTCCTCGACCACAGTGCTACTGACAGGCTCGGGGGCAAGAGGGGTCGTCTTCCGAGAGGTTCTCGTCCGGGTAGATCTTGAGGGGGATGGGGCGTCCTCATCCTTTGTGGATTTACCACTCCGGGTTCGACTCCGCGAGCTTTGAGACGAAGTCGAGGCTGCGGAGTCGTCGCTCTCTTCAGCTTTCTCCTCTACCACCTTCTTTTTACGGCAGCTCGATTTAGGCTTAGCTTCGGGCTTGTCCGTGGACTCCTTCTTGGCTTTCTCCACCTCCTTCTTAAGTTTTGACTTGCGCTTCATTAAGTCTTCGAGCTCTCTCTCAATGGCGGGCGTCAAGCTCCTCGAGGCTCATTTCTTTGCCGGTGTTTACCTTGGTGGAGTAGCAAGCTCCACCCTCAAGGCTCGAGGCAGCTTTGGGGATCTTGCTGGCTACGTCTTCGTCGCGAGCGGTCTCGTTAGCCATTCTCTGCTCTTCTTTCTCGAGCTCGGGGTCTGCCAACAGAGTGTCTTCTTCCTCGCGAACAGGAGAGTTCTTCTGTGAGTCAGACATGAACGCGTAGGTGCGTTCTCGGGGTGGTCCTTGTGGGAGGAGGACTTCGCGGGAGTGGATGCTGGGCAGACGCTCCTCGAACCCGATTAGGCCATACAACAGCGGGTAGGCTGTCTGTGACCTAATTCGGTCGTCCTCGCAGATGGCGTCAACAACGGCAACTAGACCATCGCTGATGCACATCGCTTCGGCTCAGGGTGTCTGGAGCCGATTTGGGGATAGATGACTCCATTTCGGTGGTGTCCATTAGTTCCACTGCTGGACTTTGGGGTGCCTCATCTTGGGCTCGAAGTGGAGTCAGGTGTCCTTCGGGGTTGGCCGTTACGGTCGCCATCACCTCCGACTGAGCCATATTTCAGGCTCAGACGGCTCAGGGGGTTGTCCTCCTTCGTTCAAGGAACAGAAGGAGTCAATGGCAGTCAGCTGGGAGGAACTATGTCACTATAAGTGGCAGAGAAAACAGCGGCATGTCTTACCTCAGTAAGACGGTTCCCGTGCTGTGAGCGATATTGGAGGCACAACAAGCGATGCGGAACCATTGCGCATGCGCCTTGGCACTGCGCCATTCCGACATTCCGCTCTCTAGCGCCCCCCCTTCCCGCTCCTGGCAGGCGTCCGTACTACCCCGGATAACCAGGGGTCGGGGTTGGTTTTCTCCATAGGCCGTTGGTGGAATTACCCCCTCCGCTACTCATATCAACAGGAGTTCGGCAGAATAACATGTAGCATCATGCGTACACGTCAGCCAAGCTGTCTGCCACCCACAGGAACCATGAATAGGGTGGTAATGTCCGGTGCGGTCGTATTTCGAATCGTACTCGAGGTGTCTCAACCTCCAAACACATAACAAGACACATAAACAGGACAATACACTCGTTGTGATTTCGGAACATTAAGTAACGGCAGTCCGCCCGGCAATTCTGGGACTGCGTCTCACCTCTCTTCCTTTGTTATTCAACTGAGATTCTCGAGAAGGTCCAGTGGAACGTACCAACGCTTTCCCCCTACCTCGAGTTCTCCGTTCAGCCGAGACAGTTTTATCACGATTAGATTTTAAATTCTTGTCAGCTTCGACCTTCCGGGGTCGTCCTCTCTTCACCTTTTTCTCATTCGCCACTTTAGCAGGTCGGCCTCTTCTCCTTCTTCATTTTCCTCGACAATTCGTTGGTCTTCATCAGGATCTCGTCCTTCTGTTCATTCATCTGTTTGGAAATTTCCTCACACTCAGAGTTGGCGGCATCTCGTCCCCTCCATTTCCTCAACCTACACACGTTAGACTTATTCATGCGGCCTGTAGCTAGACTCATAAGCATAACAGTGCTTTCAGATATAATTCACATGAGGTCCGTCCCAGCTCGAGATCAATTTCTTGCACCTTAAAGGTTCATGCATCCTAAACACTCGGTCGCCCACACTAAATTGTCGTGGCTTTAGGTGGGTATCATACCCAACTTTTTGCCAATTCGCGTTCTTTAGTAGTTCATTTCGAACTACTTCATAAGCTCTCTTAAATTGGTCTCGGAGAGACTCTACAAACATTACAGTACATGGGGCTTCGGGGCTTACCCCTTTAACACCATATACAAGATCAGCGGGCATTATGATATCCTCCCCAAATACTAATAAATTGGGGGAGCAGTTTGTTGCGGCGTGCACAGTGCTATTATAAGCGTGTACCACAAAGTCACATTGCTCGTCCCAGTCGTCTTGGCAAGAATTTACCAAGGGTTTAAGGACTTGTATCAATGTTCGATTGAATCTTTCTACCTGAGCATCAGACTGTGGTCTGTATGGGTTGGTTCGAGTTTTACAAATAGCCAGATAGTGGCACATCTCTTGCCACAGGTTGGACTCGAATTCTCGTCCCTGGTCGCTGTACATCATTAATGGTGCACCTAAATGTAACACCCATCCTTTCACGAAGGCAATAGCGCAAGTGGCTGCCTTGTGGTCAGGTAAAGGATATACTCGAGTGTATTTGGTGTAGTAATCAGTTACTACCATCATGCAAGTATTGCCCCAGAGTGTGGGTTCGATTCCACTGATGATGTCAATGGCTACTCTGGCGAATCGAACTCCGAATAGCTCTTGCACCAGGGGCATCTTTCCCATTCCTGGGCCGGGCTTATTCCTGCCGCATTCGGGGCAAGTCATCACCCACCTAATGATGTCGTTGTGCATTCCTGGCCAGGCGTTCTAATGTCCTCTTCTTCCCGAAGTGTCCGCTCGTTTTATGCCCGTGGCAATAAAACATAATATCTCGTCTCAGTGACATAGGAATCACTATCTGTAGAACCTTGTCCTTTGTAGGACAGGTTTTCCATCGACGCAGTAGACGGTCTTGAATCTCTAGCTCGGTCCATTGGGCTAGAAATTTACGGGTTTCTCTGTCTTCGAGGGACAATGCCGGCTGTTCGGGCTTGGCATTCTTGTTCAGGTAACAAACCACTCTCTTGATAGCGGGATCATTTTGTTGGAAATGTAGGATGGTTTCTTCTGGCCATTCTATAACATTTTCCATACTGGCGCTAGGTAACGGCGTCGACTGTTTAGTTCGAACCGTTGCGACCACCGCGTTGTGAGCCCCACAATCATCACAATCGATTTTCTGGCACTTCCTAAAAGGCCTCTGGGAAAGGGCGTCCGCATTGATATGCTTCGAGCCCGGTCTATGTTGGATCTGGCTATGCTCCAACCCAAATTCTGACAAGTGTGCCAGCCAACGGCCAATCATACCTTCGGCGTCCTTAAAATTAAGTAGCCACCTCAGGGATGAGTGGTCAGTTCGAAGAGTAAAGTCGGTACCCCATAGCAAGTGTCGAAACTTTTTGGTATACACCACCACAGCCAGCAACTCACATTTGGTGGTGCAATAGTTTCGTTGTGCCCTATTCAAAGTGTTACTAGCAAAGGCGATTGGTACTTCGACCCCGTCCTGGACCTGCGACAGGGCTGCACCAATACTATCATTGCTAGCATCTGTGTCCAGTATGAAATGATCATCCGCAGTTGGATATTTCAATACTGGCGTGTTAGCAAACAAGTGTTTTATTTGCTCGAGGCTAAGTCCTGTTCGTCTCCCCATGGAAAACGTTCTTTTGCTTGACCTGGGGTCAAATGTGCCAATATTTGTAAGGGGTAACTTACTTTGGAGTAATTCGGGAGGAAGTCTCGATAGTATGAGCAGAAGCCCAGGAAGGATCTTACCTCCTTCGCACATAGGGGTTTCTGCCATTCGGACACTGTCTGGAGTTTTTCAGGGTCGGCTTTTACGCCGTCAGGAGTTATTATGCGGCCGAGATATGTAATAGATGATTTAAATAAATTACATTTCTTTGCTTTTAATTTCAGGCCATTTGCTAGGATTCTCTTCAAGACTAGTTCGAGGTTGCTCATGCAATCCTCAAAAGTCTTTCCAAATACTATGACATCATTGAGGTATACCAGACAACTCTTCCATAGAAGGTCGCTTAGCATTTCCTCCATCATAGCTTCGAAAGTGGCTGGTGCATTACACAGCCCAAAAGGTATAACATTGTATTGGAATAGGCCCATATGGCTCGAGAAGGCTATCTTCTCCATATCCTTAGGGTCCATCCCGATCTGCCAATAGCCGGACTGAAGGTCGAGGGTACAGAAGTATTTATTCCCCCCCAAGGAGTCTAAGGTCTCGTCTATCCTTGGTAAGGGATAGGAGTTTTTCGTCAAGCCGTTCAGCTTTCTGTAATCGATGCAAAATCGAATAGACCCATCCTTCTTCGTGGTCATGCACACTGGGCTAGACCAAGGGCTCATGCTCGGCACTATGACCCCTTTCTCCAGCTGTTCGAGAATTTGTTTCTCCGCCTCCACTTTCTTTTTCAGTGGTAATCTCCTATAGGGTATTTTGAATGGCTTCGAGTCACCGGTGTCAATCGTGTGTATCGTTGAAGGTAGCAAGCAGGGCTCGAAGTCTCTCTTTCTCTGAATTCTTCCTCAGGGAAGAGTCATTAACCAACTTCCTAAGGTCATCTGGTAGTCCCCGAACTGCCCCATCAGGTAAATCAGTTCGAAATCAAGCTTCCGCGATGTGTTCTATCAGGAACATATCACCAATCTTCTCATTCTTTCTCAGATACACAGGTTTCAATCCTCTGTTCATAATTGGGACTACTGTCCAAGATCCACTTCCCACTAAAGTGTCAACTGAATCTAGCTGTAAGCTAGATAGTGCTTCAAAATTAGGTTCGAAGACAGCGTCCGAGTCTCGAAATGCATGGTCCGAGGAACACAAAACGTCACAAGTCATTCCTAACGGTATTTTCACCATCTGTACCACGGTGGCTACCGAGGATACATGTCTCAATATGCAAGGGATCTTGCAATTGTAGGGTTGCCTGATTTTCAACATCCTGAATCGGTGGTCCAACACAGCGCCATACAAACTTGCGAAATCCAGGCCGATTATCCCATCATCACTTATCTCGGCTATAGTAGGGTTCATTACATACTCATAGCCCCCCATCCCGATCTGTATGAAAGTCTTGCCAAAAGTCTGCATCTGGCTACCGTCGGCCGTGCAAGCATTAACACCAACAGGTAGCGTTTCATGGTTGCTGGACACCAGACTGAAGAATTTTCTCGAGACACGAATGGCTGGCACCTGTGTCAATCAAAAATTCCCCGGTCCACCCCTTCACCGATACAGCAATGTACCATCGTTTCCCCTCCAAAAGTGAGGAGTTCTGGGCGAATCGGAGTTGTCCCTTGGAATCACCGATCTCCCATCCACAACCCTTCAAGAAGGTTACACACGGATGGTTCGGGGGGAGGTGTGCCGCACTCGCGCGTCAACTCTTCAACCCAACCTCCCTCTTCTTCGATGTAGGATTTCTCCCTCAGGTCCTGGCATACGTCTGCCCCTACCCCGTCGAAGCCCCCGGCCTGGACTGGGGTGAGAGGATCCTTCTCACGTACCAGTCCCCCGGAGGGTGTTGATTCCTGTAATAGTTCGGGTTTGCCAGCGGTGGCTTTTTGGCAGATTTTCGAATCACGGATCACATCCCTTGCCATAGATGCGACCCTCTTTAGTTTTCCTCCTCCTGTGTTTCTTCAACATAATTAACTCGGGATAGTACAGGTTTTGGGGCTGTACACTCGTGAGCATAGTGCCCCATTTCTTGACAATGGTAGCACCGTAGTCTGCTCCGATCTACTCTCCGACGTGCGGGTCTGTTATACATTGTTTCGGCGAAACTTTTCATAAAATCCTCCATCATTTTCTTCATGTCTAGAGGTTCGGGTGGAGCAGTGGTTCTCGGTGGGGGCAATACTGCTGCTCGAGCAACGGCCATCTCAGGTGCACTGCTGTCTGAGTTAGGCCTTGGTTCCACCCGAGGTTCATTAGCCCGTCGGTTATATATCCGCGAGGGATATATTTGCGTTTGACGTCTTTCTTTACCTGTACTGCAGAGATACTGCCGTCTTCCTCCTCGATCTCTATGATCTCGAAGACGTTTTCAGCAGTTTCAGCGTACGTCGGTTGGTGAATCCCCGACATAGAAGCTGTACTAGTATTAGTACTCGTGCAAACCTTAGTGTTTGAGGTTTTCATTTCTACTTTTCCCGCCATGAGGGTCTTCTTTACCGTCCAGCATTCAATTCCCTCGAACAGGTTCATTAACGTAGGATTTCGTCCTTTCCAAGAATCCAAAGCTGCTTGCTACTGATCCTCGTCTCTAAGTCCGCTTACAAATTGTGGTAACAAGTCATTCAGGAAAAGTTTGTCGGAAGGATTGGTTCCTGGCCGTGCCCTCTGTAACAGGGATTGCAACTCATACCCGTAGGCTCGAAATGATTCTTGTGGTTTCTGCGTTCGTTTCTTGAAGAGCATGAAGAGCTTAATCTGTATGTATGATTCACGACTGGAGTGGGCATCTCCTCTGATTCAAGATCTCGAACTACCCTCTCCACTTTGGGTCCAGTTATGGAAGTATATCCCCTCATTTGTGTTCTGTTTAAATCGTTAGCATGAGCAGTGTCATTCGGTGTGGATCCCGAGATGTTCAATGTTTCATCTCGAGATCCATGGTGCTCGTGTTCGGCCTCCAGGGCCGCGCACTAACACCAAGGACTGGTCACGGCACCAGTGTAGTGGTTCGGATTGATGTCTCGACTAGTTCGAAGTGAAAACCAGACAAGGTATCTCGGGTTAGTGCAACCTGCACATATTTATTACGGTATATGTTTTACATCCACCTCGAAGTGTACTGCTTAGCTATAGTGCAAGCTCAGGTAAAAGTGGTCCGACTCCGTTGGCAGCTAGAGCCAGACTAATGCCTTCCCCTAACGAGCCCCTACATAATGCAACTACCATCTGTTCCATATCTAGCAGTAGTTTGTGATAGAACTGGTCACAAGTTGGACCCGGGCTTCCCTAGCCCACTTAAAAAGGTCTATATCTCCTCTTTCCTATCCCCTCAGGATGTGTGTGGTGCACATATGCGTAGGCACCGACACATCCCATTGTGAAATGTGTAGTTTAGTAGTTCTCACCATGAATATGACCTTAGCTGTCGAAATGGCATTAAACATCTATTACTCACTCACTCACTCACTCACAAGTTGGACCACAATTTGAGCAGGGAGTAACACGTTACTCCCTGCTCAAAATTAATTTCACCCCCCAAACAGCACAAAATGCAAATTATGTAAACAAATCTACATAAATAGGTAAGGGGGACTCCTTAACAAGAAAATGAAACAGTAATAGGTGGAGTTTGATGGAAATTCCTCAAAAAATTAAAAAAAATTTCCTATCAGGTGTTACTCTCTGCTCAAAATTCAAATTCCACTATTGGGTTAGTGGGGCTAAATAACTGCCTGTAGATAACATACTACACATTTTTTTGAATAAGTGAGAGGTGCATATATCATAAAAGCCACAAAAAAGTAATCTTTACAATATTATGGACATGAGATGTGAAAAAGTGCGATAAATCTTTAGGTCCGATGCAGATTTCTTTTTTGAATTTCCACACTCAAACAGACACTTAAAACATTGGGATCATAGCTAAATACTCCAGGAAGATGCACATTCTGATAACTGAGGGACAGGAAAGTGAGTTTTAGCAGCAGAATCTATTTTTGAGCAGCGAGTAACAAACCTAGGGCCTTGCCAGGTGACATGCTTCAACCCCATATAACGCCCAGTCATTTAGAAATAGTGGCAAAATTCCACCCCTTTCAAATGGACAACATCAGTTTTTGTCACGATAAAAGCATTTGGACCCCAACAAAGTACATCAGTGTGTGCCCTAGACCTTTGTACATCTTATTACAGCGAATTTTTTGGCTGATCCCTGACCTTTTTTTTTGCTGTAGGAATAACAATTGTCAGTTAAATTGCACAAAAAACGGATCAAACGATAGCCGGAAGTGTACTTGTTGTGATTAGAAAAGACCCATATGGATGCGCCATGTGAGGGACGACAGAGATGTCATCTGGTTTAGAACTTAGAATTTTGAGCAGAGACTAACATCCAATCATATTTTATGATCTACAAATGGCACAAAGAGTCAATATGGGACCAATTTTTGTTCATGATTAATTAGGAGGTGCCAATACACTATGCAAAGCAAAGATTTATTGTATGGAAGCAGTAGAATTTGGTCCATTAACCAAAATGTTAACTCCCTGCTCAAAAATGTGTATGCCAATAAACTTCAGGCCCGGACTAAAAGATAATGTGTGTGGCCGCAAATCTTTTATACCAAATAAATCCCTCAAATGTCCTTTAAAATTAAGTGCAGCATGGATGGTAGAAACAGAATAGTTCAAAGGTATTTTGAAGAAGTTTATTTTTTAGCAGGGAGTAACATAATGCTGCCTTTATTCAGTATGAATGGGGAGAAAAAAATCTACCTTATACATTGGGTTAAAATACTTTGGACCTCAGAGTTAACATATTTATCGAATACTAAAAGTGATTTTTAGGGTTGTTATACAGTATAAGCAGCATGTGGGGTGTGTGAAAATTGTATTTTTTTCAGCAAAGTACACACTTTTTGGTCTTTTTTCAACTCTGTAGACCCGTAAATAAAAAAAAATATGGTCTGATTCGCTAAGGTTTACACTCATTTGAAGGCTTAGGATATTTTCTCTTGAATGAAACCAAAAAACACCATTATAGTGCATAGGTTTTGACCCTATTGGTAGGTAAAGCTTGTAAAATGCTAAAAGTACCATTTTCAAAAATGTGGCCCCTACTACTCACTCACCTTGAGGAATACAGGGTAATTAAGAGATAGAGATCGATCTTTTCTTCATCTAAAAACTTGTCCCCTGTACTGGGGTTTATCAGGATGTCTAAAAAAAAAGGGATTCAGTTGTTTGTCATCTAAGAACCTGGCCCTTGTACTGGGTGGAGATGAGACAGAGGGGATTTGACCTTGAGGAATACAGGATGAGCAAGGTATAGGAATAGATTCCTTCTTCACCTAAGTACTTGTCTCCTGTACTGGGTGGCACTGAGGCAAGCGGGAATTAGATCTCAAGTTTAGCTGAATACATAAGAGATAGGGATAGAACTTTTCATCATCTAAGAACATGCCCCCTGTGCTGGGTGGCAACGAGGCAAGGGGGAGTTTGATTTGAAGTTTAGCTGGATATGTAAGAGATAGGGATAGAGCTGTCCATCATCTTAGAACCATGCATTTTAATTTTAGTCTCTAGAAGGATCTCTAGACACTTAAAAAAAGAAATCATAGAAAAAACCCAAGTTAAAAACCCGTTTTACATTATATGATATACAAGTTTAGCGTTGAGTTTTAAGTCAGTGGCCTCAAAAGATCCTTTTTCATTTCAGCCTTAAAATAATTTATGTCAAGAATATTTCTGGTTTCTGGGGGGAGTGCATTCCAACTCTGACCACAGAATACTTCAGGACTACGAGAGTACGATACCAGTTTAATATGATTGTAGTGTTCTACCCCTCGATGTTCAATCGAATCTTTCGATAAACAACGAAGAACAACTATTCAGGTTCCAGTTAAAACTTTATTGTCTAATAACACATAGGCATCAGCCGTTCTCGATCACAGTTACAGGTCGCAGAGTTTGAACTCTATAACAGGTTCGACACTAGGCCTTCTAGTGTCTACAGTTGATATTCCACATACACCTCCTCTGTGCAGCAGCACAGAGGAGTATTAGAATATGGTAGCCGGGCAGCTGCTAACCATCGCTCACGATGGTCAGTCGGGGCTGGACTGACCCTTAGGAAGGCCGTACAATGGCCTTATATACACCGGAGTCGAGGGCCATGTGACTAAGTGGTGACGTGGCGCTGGACTCCAGCGCCCCCAGGCGTCGGGTAATAGAGGTACCTCGAAGATGACGCGGGACCACCACACCACCCCCCACTAGACTGAAACGAGGTCTCTGAAAATTCAGAGATCCCGGGTCAGTCTGAACAAATAGATAATAATATAAACTACTGGATCCGTCGACATGGTCGACAGAAACAGTAGAGGAATATATAGAAATATAGTTTCTACTGTACTGTAGAAAAAAAATTATTATCACAGTTAATTATAAGGCGTTGCTCCATCCAACGTAGGAGACCAGTGTCGAAACACTGCTTCACGACGTGATCCTGGTCGATCCGAGGGAGGCACGACCGGGTATGGCAACCAGGGTCGTGTCGTTTCCTCCCTGTCTCGTTTAGAAGCTCCTTCCAGCGTAGGAAGACCATCGATAGTGTACAGTACCACTATGATGGTCCTTCGACCGTGAGGCCGAGGATGTGTGGCACCACCGGGCCCTAAGACCTGGGTGGCGTCGGATCCACACAGCTTCGCAGGGAGGTCCGGGGACAGGAAAGGTACCCCCACTCGTGGAGGGTACACCGTCGTCCGGGAACGAGTTCCCGGGGGTTCCATGCTGACATCGAGACTCTGTTCGATGTCAGCAATCCAAGCTGAAGAGGAGGAGCAGTAGTATCATACTACTGATCCTCCATGATGGACCCTGTAGCGGCGTCGCTTTCAGCCTGCTCTCCGTCAGTGCGCTCATCCTCATGTGAAGCACTGGCGGCTAGCTGGCCTGAAAACGTTGGCGACTCCGGCAATGGGGCCACACGGTCCATTGTCATACTCCAAGCCTCGTTAGAGGTCTCGGGTGCATCCCGGGAGTCTCCCTCAGCATCTGAGTGGAGAACGGCCGAGTCTGCTGAGTCGCTTCCGTTGTCGTCGTCGCTCTCCCGACCTTCAAGGTCGTCCTTGTCTCCCTGGTCAGGGGGAGCCGTTGGAGATTGACCGACGACATCGACGTCCCCGTCTATATCCATCGACTGTTCCACCTCGGCAGGTTCTACTGCTTGGGCGGAAGCCGACGGGTTCGGGCAGACGGCTACACTCGCGGGGGCCAGAGGTGTGATGCCATGAAGATCCGGATGGATCTTCGGTGACACCACTCTCTGAACCGGTGGCGGTGTAGGCTCGGTGGCTCCCGAGAGGGTTATCAAGGGAGCCGATGAGGAAAGCGGGGCTGCTGGTGGGTAGATGGAGGCACCGAGAGACCTACCCGGGGTGTCAGGCTTGTCCTGCACCACCTGCTCTCGGCCCAACATCGTCATAGCCGAGCTCAGACTGTCAATCCTTGGAGATAACTCTCTCAAAGGATTCGTCTGAGCTGCCAGCATCCTGACGTCAGGGACCACTCCACCCTCGACGAGGTACCTCTGCGCTTCGCGAGAGGGCTCAGTTCGAACGGGCTTCAGGGTTCGGACGCCATGGTGCTTGTCCTTCATCCATTCCGAGAGTTGGACCCCGAAGACTCGGTTCGTGGTCGCGGTCGATTTCCTGCCAGCCTTCTATGATACCATCCCTCTTGGTGATATCATATTGGGCCTGTGACTCAAAGTTATTGAGACGCGTTCGGACATCAGTCAGACGAGAGTCCATCTCCATCTGAACGGTCTGGCGCGCCTCATCCCTAAGAGCCGGAAGGAGCTCGTTACGGATGGCCATGTTTGTTCTATCAAACAGGCCGAACAAGTAGGCACTTGCTTCCTCGTGGAATGCCTCACCGAAATGATCGATAGCAGGGCTATCCGTCATTTGTAGAAGTCCTCTTCAACGTTCCACGAACGTCTTGGGGACCCCACGTTCGACGCCATCGCCGTATGCAGGCTGTGACAACTCCCAACGCAAGGTTGCTGTCGGGGTGTTGGCACCTGACACGACGTTGGAGAAGGTGGCTCCTGCTGCCGAGGTCAGTGTTGCGCCTCCCACGTGGACACGCGGCGTGGCAGCTGGGGTGCTGCCCTCTGCCGCTGTAGGGGGCTTGACAGGGGGAGACGAGTTGGTGGTCACCTTGGGTTGTCGATCACGACCACTCTGGGATTCCACCGTCTTGCCTCCAGTTTTAGCACCACTGGTGCTTGGTTTGGCCGAACCGGTCGAAGCAGTCTTCGACTTTTTAGGAGCCGAGGCCGGGGCGGCTTTCGATGCCTTTTCAGGCTTCGAGGGAGCAGCCTGCGGCTTAGGCTTCTTAGGTTCAGTTGAACCGGCAGACTTTCCAGCCTCTATAGAGTGGGGCCTCTTGTTCCCACTCGTAGAGGCTGTTGGTCCTGGGTCTCGAGGATGACTGGCCTCCCGCTTCTTCCGCTGCTCTACCCTGAACTCGGGGTAGGCGCCGTAGAAAGCGGGCATCAGTTCCGGTCTGATATACAGGCGCTTCGTAGACGGGGGTGCGGGGGCCATCCGCATCCAGTGTCTAGTCGGCGCACCTGTCTTTTCATTCCGTTCACACTTTCCAACCAGTGTCTCACACTTTCCAACCAGTGTCTCCACTAGTTGGATAGCGCCCTTCTTCTTCTTCTTCTTCTTCTGTAGAGCTGTACCCTGACTGCTCGTCGGACGAGGACCCCATGGTTCTTCCTGAACTGCTGGGTTCCACCAGGGAGAGAGAAGACTCAGGGTCTCGAACCGTTCTCAGACGGGACGAGACGTCGAAGAGGATCTTCGAGGTGTTTCGATCCGCACTCTGGCGGGTCGAAGCCTCGAAGGTGCCTTCGATGTACCTCGAACCGCACTCAGGCGGCTCGAGGGACCGAAGACTGGAGCCTCGAGAGAACACAAACCTGCGCTCACGCAGGTCATGTCCCTCGACACTTAGGCAGGGGAGACCTCCTACACTCAGGTAGGAAGTCCCCGGGGCGGAGCGTACCAGCTGGAATAAGCTAGGCTTAGTCCAGCTTATCTGTGTCCGACTCTTACGAGAAGGGCGCAGATGTGACCTCCGTGGTGTGCGACGCGGCCTTTTATCCCTGTGGCGCACCCCTGAGTGGAGGAAGGGCCTACATGACCGAGGAGGGCGAACCCTATTGGTCCACAGCGCATCACGCCATGACCAAATAAGGTAATGCTAAAAAAAATAGAACGACTCACTCTCCCCTCACCGTCACGCTCTGGTTCTCCAGTCGCAATGTTTGCATATGCCGTTATTTCCTATGCGGTCTATGGGTTCCAACACTATTAACATGGATAATCTGGGCACCCCCCCTTCATCAGACTACTGGGATTAAAAAAAATGGTTCCAATATGGATCTACCCTTTGGGCAGAATCCACCAGCCTATGCTGGGAACCCATCCTCACAGTCAAAATAAAAATCGGAGGCCCCACACTTCCTTGTTTCTAGCGTCAGGTTGTCTCAAACTAAGAGGCAATCGTATGACTTCTCGTTGTGTAATTTTTTTATTCACCGTCGGCTTCACGTCCACAGACAGATTTACTCAAGAACGGCACCCGTTATTTTAAAGCCTCATTAAAAAAACAGGTTAGTAAAGCTGCTGCTTAGTATTGTGCGAATCATCGATTACTGAGTAGGGTTTAATCTAGGACTTTTCCTGATTCTAACCTTTACTGTAGGAACGAGTGTTGAGCCTCGGGACGGGTTACTATCACCCCCTCCTAGCCCGCTGTCCTTTGATGTGGCCGGGCCGACCGGGCTATTAACCCGTTTCCATCGGCGTCTGCCTCCCATCACTTGTGACGGTGTGGATGTAGGAGCCAGAGTGTTTGCTCTGGATTTCCTTTCATCCTCGACACTCGCTGACCGTTCCTTTGATGAGCCTTGGCGCTTAAGCCTCGCTCGAGTCATAGGTCCGGACTGGAGTGACTGATCTTTGACTTCAATCGAAACGTTTCGATGTGAAGTTTGTTCAGTCGTTCGCACCTTCGAGGAGGGGTCGGGCTTCCGACATCCCTTCAAAGGCTGTTTAGATGTTTTCGACTTATCTCGACGGGCCGGTCGACCACGGCGCCGCTTTGATGGTTTACTGGCATCCAACACCTCCACCTCGCTCAGTTTTCGAGCCTTTTGCTGTCGTTTTCGATGACCCTGCGTAGTTTGTTTTTTAGACTGAACTTCCGGCCGCGACCTTTCGATCTCTTTTTCGACCTGTCCAGAAACAGACTTAGCCCTTTTCGTGGCCTTACGAGAAGGTGAATCATCATCAAGTTGTGGTTGCAACAACTCGACAGTTTGTGATAGCTCTATGCCCAACCACCGGCGCACTCTATCGACATTGCTCTTTTGCAACCGCCCGCGGGATGATCGAAGTAATAATGTCGACTCAGAGAGGACAGAATCCACTACGAACGGCCCATCCCAGTTGGGAGCAAGCTTCATAGCTGCCTGGAAGAAGTTTGAAGTTTCAACACTGTTTATTGGCTTCTCGAAACACTTAGACATAAGTTATTACAACAAGTCGCCAAGTGGGGTAATTGATACAGTAGTTATACACAGGGGGGGGTGTGGTACCTCACCACCTGTTCCCCAACTGAGTACCTTCTCTGCTTCAGCCCATAGTCATACCCGACTTTCTGGCGTTCCGCAGATTTACCTAGATTTTCTCTTACCATGCTGTAACTTTCTCTCAATCGGTCACGAAGCTGTTCCACGAAAGTGACGGAACAAGGGACTTCGAGCGGGTTCTCGATTGAGCCGAAAATCACATCCGCTGGCATGAGAATTTCTTCCCCGAAGACCATCATATTTGGACTGCATCCAGTAGAACTATGTTCAGAGCTGTTATATGCGGACACCACATATTTAGCCTGTTCATCCCAGTCGTCCATATATTTGTCTACCAACATAGTCAGACTCTGAATCAATGTTCTATTGAACCTCTCCACCTGACCATTGCTCTGTGGCCTGTACGGATTGGTTCTCTGTTTTACAATCGTCAAATATTCACACATCTCAGAGAAGAGTCGAGACTCGAATTCTCGACCTTGGTCGGAATGCAGAAGCAACGGGACCCCAAAGGTCAAAACCCATTCGTCCACGAAGGCTTCTGCACAGGTCTCTGCTGTGTGATTCGGTAGGGGAATAGCGCGTACATACTTGGTGAAGTAATCCTGGATTACTAACATGCAAGTATTCTTGTTTGGTGTGGGTGCAAATCCCGAGATGATATCCATAGCTATCCTCCCGAATCTCACCCCGAACAACTCTTGGTGCAAAGGGGACTTACCCATGCCCTCACCGGGCTTTACCAGACAACAGGTAGGACAATGTCAAACCCAACGACCTATGTCCTTCCCCATTCCAGGCCAGTAATATCTCCTTTTCACTTTTCCGAGTGTTCGTTTTCGACCAAAATGTGCCGCTGTTCGGTGTCCATGGCAAAAGGAGAGTACCTCACCCCTCAGTTGGCGTGGTACCACTACTTGAATCGTGCGTCTCGCTCGACCCGCCTCGACTTTCCAACGACACAACAAGCCTTCACGGAAAGTTAATAGAGGCCATTGCCCTACTAATTTCCGTACCTCGGCGCTCTCGATTGATACCTCAGGCCTAGTGGGTTTAGCCCCCTTAACTAGCCATTCAGCAACTCGTTTGATGTCGGCGTCCGCTTTCTGAGCATCAAGGAGTTTATCGAGAGACCAAAATGCAACACCCACCCGGCTGTCTACTAAACTACTTACAGCTGCCAAAACAGCATTATGACTGCCGCAGTCTGTGCAATCCGACCTCTGGCATAGCCGCACAGGGATACGACTAAGACCATCGGCGTTTAGATGCTTGGCCCCACTTCGATGTTCGATCTTAGAGTTTTCGAGACCGAACTCCGAAAGGTGGGCCAGCCACCTACCCATCATCCCTTCAGCTTCTTTGAAATTCAGGAGCCATTTCAAAGACAAATGATCGGTGCGAATAGTGAAGTTACCACCATAGAGGTAGTGCCTAAACTTCCTGGTGTACACGACAACTGCCAGCAGTTCCCTTTTGGTGGTGCAGTAGTTTCGTTGTGTTTTACTTAGAGTGTTGCTAGCAAACGAGATCGGGACCTCTGTTCCATCCTGCTCTTGGGATAGAACAGCCCCGATTGCGGTATTGCTAGCGTCAGTGTCCAAGATAAAACGACCGTCGGGTGTGGGGAATCGAAGTACAGGTGTCTCCTTGAAACTTCGTTTTAACTCAACAAAAGCATGTTCGGCTCTCTCCGTCCACGCGAATGCCTGGTAACGACCTCTACTACCTTTAGGTTTTTGGATCACTAAGTCCTGCAAAGGACTTACGAGTTCCGCGAACCCCGGGATGAACTCTCGGTAGTAGGAACAAAAACCAATGAAGGATCGGATTTCCTTCACTGTAGTGGGCCTAGCCCAAGTCATTACATCGCTAATTTTCCCCGGGTTGGCTTCTATACCCTGTTCAGACACGATTCGGCCTAGGTACTCGACTGAAGTCCTAAAAAGCTGACACTTTTTAGGTTTCAACTTCAGCCCCCATGCTCGAATCCTGTTGAAAACTTCTGCCAGATTTGCCATTGCTTCATCCGTCGTTTTGCCGAAGACGATGATATCATCGAGGTAAACCAGGCAACTCTTACCCAGCAAACCTCTCAACATCTCCTCAATCATTCGCCCGAATGTGGCGGGGGCGTTACACAACCCAAACGCCATTCGATCAAACTCATAGAGCCCCCTCTGGTAGGAAAAAGCGGTTTTCTCGACGTCGTCGGGATTCATCCCGATCTGCCAATACCCAGATTGGAGATCGAGACAACTAAATCACTTATTCCCTCCTAGGGCATCCAAGGATTCGTCGATGCACGGGAGAGGGTAGGCATTTTTCTTAGTCACTCCATTCAGACATCGATAATCGACGCAGAATCTCATGGTCCCATCCTTCTTCGTCACCATCTGGACGGGACTGGACCAGGGACTAGTACTTGGCCTAACCACCCCCGTATCCAACATCTCCTTAAGTTGTTCATCCGCCGCAGCTTTCTTGCTGAGCGGAATCCTTCTATAAGGGACTCGGATAGGTTGTGCCTCACCAGTGTCGATGTTATGCAGACATCGATCGGTGCGCCCTAACGGTTCATCTGGGGATTTAAAGACATCCACATGCTTACGTAGTAAGGCGGACAGCTTCAGTCTTTCTTCTGGCTGGGTCAGGTGGTTGTCACCATACATGTCTAACAGCCAGGTAGGGAGCTCCCCCGTGTGGGTGCTCGCGATTTCTGCCGTCTCGATGTCTGCAGCTTCTTGCTCGAGACACATCATCACAGATCCTACCTCCGGTGAAGAGAATTCACCGTTTCTGTCAGCGTACTGTATAGTACCGACCACCTGGCCTTTTTCCAGGACAATGTCTCGATTCAGTGGATTACAGACGGGAAACACTGTTCGATGGACATTGCTGACAAGGGCAGCCTCACCAACCAACCCAAAACTTCTCAGAGTTTTCGGGTCGGGTTCGACTATGCCCTGTCGGTCTCTTTCCAGACCTTCGGATTTTACCAGGACATCGCACCGATGTCTGGCGGGTATCCGAGTGGTCTGTGCTACTGAGGCTATCGATGACACTCTCTTCAGTTTACACTGATGGTGCTCTTCTACCGGCTCGGTCATGACCAATTGACCCGTCCTTGGGTTCAGGATCATACCGTATAATGCCGCGAAGTCGAGCCCCAGAATGCCATCGTCAGCCACATTGGCCACTATTGGGCTAAACACATAGTGGGTCGATGCGACCTTAAGAGGTAGAACCAATCGACATTAGGTCCGCATTTCGGCTCCAGACGCAGTGCACGCCGTTATTCCCTCGTAGAGATTATCTGACGGCACTACTAACGTTTTCTCGCGAGTTCTCGAGAGACAATGGTGTGGCTGGCACCAGTATCTATCAGGAAGTCTAGAGAACGCCCTCGAATCTCTGCAGACAGGTACCATCGTTTCCCCGACAAGGGGGCGGTTCCTGCTAGCATTCTCAACCCTACGTCAGTACTCAGATCTATCCCTCTCTTCTTCAGAAAAGAGAGACAGGGATCATCTGAGGGAAGCTCTGTTGTGCAGACTCTGGCCAGCTGCCGCATCAGGGCTTCTCTCCCGGCGTCGACTTTCACTTTCAATCCAGTCGAACCCTCGACCTCGGAGTTCGGGCTGCCAGCGCCCTGTTCCTTGGCCATTGAGGCTTTTTCTACACCGACATCTTCGGAAACCGACCGGTGATCAACCGGTGCCACTGTGGTAAAGGGCTGGGACGGCCCTACCGGGACCTTACCTAGTTCCCTCGAATCTACTGTCGTCTGATCGGGAGTGCCAGAGGTGCTGATACCTTGGCTTTTTGATGGTCGGGCAGCTCAATTGCCACGTCGAGCCGCCCGCCTCAGTTTTCCGTCGCGTCAGGTGGTAGTCCTTTAATCGGCTCGGGGCAAGTTCGTGCGAAATGCCCCTGCTTCTTGCAGTTCCAACACTTGGCGTCGGACGGAGGGGTACTTGGCTTCTCCGAGTTAGTAACAGGGACATCCCCTCCCTCGATAACCCTGAGTAAATTCTTTAATTGACTCAGCGAGAAGGTCTGTTCCTGTACTTTGGGTTTGGAGGCCTTGTTTGGCGGTTTCGATTTACCAGCAGATTTCTGACTTTTCTTAGTCTTACTTCCCGCCCCGGGCTTCGAGTATGAGGACACCTCCCCCTGTCCCTCTTCGATCAAAGCGGCGTCGGCCAACGCCGACAATGCATTTGTCGAGGTAGGATTCACCAACTTCGGCAGGAGTTGTCGTTTCTGCAACAACTCATCTGCCAAGTCCATGAGATCCTTGAGAGACATGTAAGTGGGCCATTCCCGAAGCACTTCTTGTTGTAAATCAACGTCATACAATCCTCCTATGAACAACTGGTTGACTTTGGTTATGAGCCATTCAACCGAGAAGTCCACACCTGGATAGGCATCGCCGGCAAGACGTCTTAAAGCAAAGCCATAGGCTCTAATGCTTTCATTCTTGCCCTGGCGTCTCTTCTCCATTGTGACAATGGGATCTTGCAGGCTAGAAGTCATGGCTTCTGTTACCATGTCGACCAGTCCATCCAAAGTCCCGTCTCCATGCTCCTCCCATAGCCACACAGTATCAGCTGCGGGGCCATTTTGGAGTAACATGAGGAGTTGAGCCAATGCCATACTCGAGGTCCACACATTTACTCGACGGACGTGATTGAATCCGTGGTACCAACGGAGCCAATCATCCTTCCATGTAAATGGAGGGCACTCGACTGACTTAGTTCGGGCCGGTTCGTGCCCGATAGAGGTATTTTCAAACATTCTGCTTGATCTTCTGACCTGATCAAGAGCGAATGTTGTACCTCTTCTAGGTATCTGATGGTCCATCCCCATGTTCCTCATAGTCGTGTCTGCACGACTATGGTTCATCCCCCAAGGGTTACCGGAATCGGCCTCACTCAAATGCGAAGCCTCGAACCTGATATCCCTATATTTGGGTGGATCAACATGTTGTTGGGCCGTGGTAGGAGTCGAGAACTGCCCGATCACTCCACTTAGACCATCGGTGCGCGGCATCGAAAGAACTGGTTGGGTCCGACGTGACCTCGAATCCACTTTCGAGATGTCGTCGATTGCCCCCACCATTCTATCTTTCTCTGCCTGCTGTTTTGAACGTTCCGCCTGTCTTAATTCCGACACCAGGAATTCCAGGCGGGCATGTTCAGGCTTCGAGAGATCTCGTTGCTCGCAGAGGGCAAAGAGTTGCTTGACCTCCTTCATGGCACGGTCAAGCCACTCTCTGTAGTCAGGGTTTTCGACTAGGTCCTCTTGAGTGGCAACTCTAGTAGTGCTGCATTCACTACTTTGTTGCTTCTCTCGAAGTCTAGCGGCACGCAATTTCGATTCCGTCTGCTCCTTCAGACGTTCCTCGAGTGCGAGTTCATCACAAACTTCTTTATTCACCCTGGCTTCATCAGCCTCCCTGCGAGACGATATCTCCCGTCGGAGCTTATCGATTTCTCCACGCATGGCTCCCAGAGTATCCGAATCCTTCTGATCCTTCAGTGATTGGGCTACTAGGGATTCAGATTTCAAGGAATTAAGCTCAGCCTCGTGCCTCGCTTTTTGTTCCATTAGAATCTGATATTCCGCCATCTTGTTTGCGTGTTCGATTCGTTCCTCACAGTGACGACGCATTTCTGCCTCGTCCCTGGCTCGAGCATCCTCGTCAGCTTGCATCTGACAGAGTAACGACTCTCGTTCCTGACGTAGCTGTTTGACCTGCTTTTCATAAGCTGTTAGGTGCTCAGCTACTTCTTCAGTATGCTCGGCTGATTGTTGGTTCAACTCATGCCACAACTCTTGCAGTTGTTCCTCCAACATAGTCTTTTCTACTTCTTGTAGTTTCAACTTATGTTTTAGGGATGTCTGCTCGTGCTGGGCATCCCGAAAATCGTTTCGAGCTCTCTCGACACATTCTCGGCGGCTAGTAGCAAGGCGGTCGATCTTCGCTTTTAGCGATTGACAATCCATTGCTGTCAATCGACTACGCTCGATCTCCGACTTCGTTGCAAGTAAGGACTCTTTTTCGCTAGAGAGCTGCTTGACCTTCTCTTGAAGATCAGCAAGTTCTCTGTTTGCGATCTGAGTCTTATTCGAAGCCTCTAGCGCTTGCTGCCTAAGCTGTTCCAACTTCAGCTCTATTTCTGTACTCTTCTCCTGAGCTTTCGTGGTGTTACTCGCGAGAGCATCCAACTGCTGACGACCCTGGCGCAGTTGGCGTTGCTGCTCTTGCAGCAACTCCTCGTTGAGTCCCCTGCCACTGTCAATACTTCCTTGTACCGACACGGGCGAGGGACCCTCGAAGGACCAACTGCCAAGGCCCGTTGGAGTTCCCTAGGGCGAGGCTGATTTTTCTACGTAAGACAAACTCTGTGCCCTCAAGAAGTTCTCAGCAGCCGGAGAGAGTTGAGTCGACACTCGCCAATTGAGTAGTCGGCTCCTTTGATACAGGCCCAACGGGTCAGACGATGGACCTATTATCAGAGAGTGGTTCAAACCACCACTGATTAGTGGATCGTTCCTATCCACTAACGGGCCTGTAGTCACTTGATGTTGGTGATTGGGGTCATCGCCTTCATCCAAGTGACCCTGCATGTCAAACTTAAGCTCGCAGTACCTATGCGGACTAAAGTTAACAACTGGTCACGGCACCAGTGTAGTGTTCTACCCCTCGATGTTCAATCGAATCTTTCGATAAACAAAGAAGAACAACTATTCAGGTTCCAGTTAAAACTTTATTGTCTAGTAACACATAGGCATCAGCCGTTCTCGATCACAGTTACAGGTGGCAGAGTTTGAACTCTATAACAGGTTCGACACTAGGCCTTCTAGTGTCTACAGTTGATATTCCACATACACCTCCTCTGTGCAGCAGCACAGAGGAGTATTAGAATATGGTAGCCGGGCAGCCGCTAACCATCGCTCACGATGGTCAGTTGGGGCTGGACTGACCCTGAGGAAGGCCGTACAACGGCCTTATATACACCGGAGTCGAGGGCCACGTGACCAAGTGGTGACGTGGCGCTGGACTCCAGCGCCCCCAGGCGTCGGGTAATAGAGGTGCTCTCGATGTCACCCACGAGGACCACGAAGGTACCTCGAAGACGACGCGGGACCACCAGATGATCGTACTTTAATACAGGTGCTGAAGAAAATCTAGTAATTCTAGCTCTGTTTGTCACAAATTCTGGATTTTTTGCTCTTTTGAAACCTTGGACTTTCGAATGGTACACTCTTCTATCTTTCAAAAAAGGGATGTTGGTCAGCATATGAATATACTGTGTGGGTGTGAGGATATGGGCATTTAAACAAGTTTTTATACATTTATTTTGCAGCCTTTGCAGTTCACTAATTAATGTGTCTTTAGCACCATGATAAAGAATATCGCAATAGTCGATTACCGGTAGAATATGAGTTTTGTAAATCCTTAATCTGGCCTCTATAGACAAGCATTTTCTTACTTTGTAAAATAAGAAAGATTTATATCGTACACTCCTGATGATACTTGAAACATACATATTGAAGTTTAACATTTGATCAAGTGTAACACCTAAATATTTATATGAAATAACATTTTTTAGGATTTTACCATTCAACTTAATATTGGGCTTGGGGAGTTTTTTTAATACCATGACTTTTGTCTTGGACTCATTCATAGTCAACTTATTTATAGTAGTCCATTGGTGAAAACTATTCAAGGCAATAGAAAGTGTGTCACATAAGACATTAAAATCCTTGCCAGATACAAACAGTACAGAATCATCAGCAAATAATAAAGTTTCATGTCGGTCATTCGGTTTTATACAGTCATTTATATATTAAAAAAAGAATAAAGGGCCTAAAATTGAGCCCTGGGGCACTCCACAGGACAAATTTGTTGTACCAGATCTTACATGGTTAGCTATGGAGCATTGTTGACACTTGGAAAGGTAATTCTCTATTAGTGTCAAATTTCTATTTCTAATGCCATAATTTTCCAATTTCTTTAGTAATATTAAGTAGTTAACGGAATCAAACACCTTTTTTATGTCAATAAAAGCTGCCAGTGTAATATTTCCCCTGTTTCTGTTACTTAAAATATGATATACCAATTTCGAAATAGTATCTAAAGTTGATTTTGATTTTTGATATCCACCCTGATTTGGTGTTAAAATTTCGTATCTTTCTAAGTGCAACGTTATAGCTGTATGTATAAGTCTTTCCAGGATTTTACCTGGAAAGTGTAACACACTAATGGGTCTATAGTTTGACACATTCAATGAGTCTCCACCCTTGGGGAGGGGGGTGACTATTGCAATTTTCCAAACATCAGGAATCTTACCGGTAGAAATACATAATCTAATAATTTTTATGAATTTCTGTGGAACTTTCAATACTGCGGCTTGAAAAATATTGGATGGAAGGTAATCGAGTGCAGATGATTTTGAGGTGTCTATATCCTTTAAACAATCTATAATTTCATCGTCCGAAAAATTAAAGTCTGGCATATCGACTACACATCGTTCTCCAAAAAATCTAAACTCCGCATTATGGGCCTCTGCTAATTTGGGCCCAATACCTGCAAAGAATGAGTTTATAAATTCAGCAGTATTTTCCATTACTACAACATTTCCATTGTCGTCTGTAAGACTAATTTGCTTAGTTCCAGTTTTACTATTAGGCATTATATCTTTAACAGTTGTCCAGAATTTCTTAGAGTCATTGGCATACAAGGCTGAAAGATCACAATAATAATTTTCCTTGGCCTTTTTTAATTCATCGTTTACACGATTCCTTAGAACTCTAGCTCTATGCCACACAATAATACTCATTGCATTACGAGCCTCTGATAACATGGAATTTTTGTCATGAATTAACTCTAATAAGTAATTAGTCATCCAAGGCTTCTTACAGGGCATTAAACATCTAGATATCGTTTCAAAATGTGTTCAAATGTAGTCCATGCTTCTGAGCTATCTGTGTAGTTATCAAAGTAACTCCAATCATGATTTGCAACCTGGTTAAGAAATTCTACCATGTTCAAATTTTTAGAAGACCTGCCAAGGAAAGACCTAAAATTCTTTTTTATTCTTAAGTTGTTTTTTTTATAAAATGTATGGGCAGGTGATCACTTAAGTGGATATTGACTGGCCCTGAGGAAATAATCGATTCACAGTTTGAAAAAATTAAGTCAATACACGATCTAGTACCAGATGTAGTCGTCACCTTATTGACAAGCTGGGATAAATGAAATTGATCCATTGTTTCATATAGTAAGCGTTTTTCATTTGAATTGGACAGTGTATTAACATTAAAATCTGCAATTAAGAATATATCATATTGATCTATAGGGTCAAATTGAAGTAACAATGCTTTGAAAATATTGCAGAAATTAAGCAGTGATCCACTTGGGGGTCTTTACACATTACAAATCACCATCTTTTTATTTAGGCCTTTAATTGATTGTAGCCATTGTACTTCAATATCCGGCTCACATCTATTTAAATGTTTATATACATCAACAGAACAAGTCACCTCGTCATCTACGTAAGCACATAGACCTCCACCCCTAAAAATGCTCATTCTGTCTTGGCGAAACAAATTATAGTGTGGAAATGAATATAGACCTGAATCATCACTATCATTTAGCCAGGTTTCAGAAAATAATATTATATCGATCCCTTTATTGTCTAATTCTTCACCAATGCTAGTAAACTTATTTCTTATACTTCTAGCATTCAAGTGGACAGTAGAGAACCCCCTCCTAAAGTTTACAGGATTATTGATTGTTGCTTATTGTATAACAATACATTCAAAAAAGATTGAGGCTGAACATCAGAGAACTCAACAGATGTGACCATTGTTAAAAAATGTTTCAAAAAAATCACAGGATATTCCCATATAATTAATACCCCCCGTGCATAATTTTTCGGCTCTTAAGGCCAATCATGCCTCCTTGTATGGAGGTAAAAGGCGACTTTCTAGGCTACAAAGTGACACTATGAAGCATATTCAGTCCATAACTTACATTCCTGATGTAAATTGAGTTCATGTACCGGTAGGGTAACTGTCTCAGAAAAATGTTAGACCTTTAAGGAGCTTATGCTTGATCATGTCCTTCAGGGAGCGCACCATCTTGGTCGTTTTCTTGTTCACCTTGTTGTTCATCATCTTGCTCATCATCTTGGTCATCGTTTTGCTCATCAACTGTTTCAGCTTCATCAGATTCCTGCCGTAGGAGTTCATCTCTTACCCTCATTAGTGTATAGCCATGCAGATTCTCCCCCTTAGTGTTGCCTCGAGTACACAGGTCAGCTTGCCTTAGGTGCATACGTACCCCCCAGGTCAGGTTAAAACTGGCCTCATAAAGCTCCTTGCCCTCCAGGGTTTTCAGGAGTTGGATCATTGATGGGGATTAGAATTTTGCCTTCAGAACTTTATACAGTGTGGCCTCAGCATTTTTAGTCCATTCTGGTCTCATTTTTATTTTCTTGCCTTCGTCCATGATTTGATAAGGGCACGACAGAGACATTATGCGTCTGACAGCATTAGAATCCTTACATTGACTTGCTTTTTTGGACTGGTATGCCTGCTCTGCACAATTGTATGTGATTCCCTCCATCTCGAACTTCTGCATGTACAAATTTGACAGTCTATTATGATGAGAATGGTACATGACACCATCAGGGGTTATAGCAGTAGTTGCCTTCTCCATTGTTAGATCAGGGTGGGGTAACGAGTTCAATTGATGATGACCATATGATTTACCCTGTATAATCACAGCTCTTTGGCAGAGTTGGGCACTGAGGCCCATCCCTTTGGCGTGGAAATACATGCACCTCAAGTCATTGAAACATTTATACTCATTGTCATTCAACTGGTCCCCAACAGATACCTTCTTGTATTCAAAATTATTCTTCAAGTTCTTCAGGTTCTTCATGATTTTTGACTTCGTGTCTCCTTTTTTTAGTACCACTCGGACCGTGCGGTGTTTACCCTAGGCGCCGCCATCTTGGAATGAAGATTCTTCACGATCCACACTTTCGATACACTCGATGCCAAAACTAACTTTAATATCTCTAAAGAATTTACCCATTTTCTCCAGAAGGTTCTCGTCGTTTTGCTCAGGTAAGCCTTTAATTAGCAGGATTTTTTTCATTTCAGCTAATTCAGTTTTTTTCAAATTTCTTGGCATGTTCGGTTAGAATCCTAGTTTGGGCTTGTAGCGTCTCTGTATGTTTGCTCATAGCCTCTTCTGTGGCTGTCATCATAGAAGCTATACCTTCAAATACTGTATCAATGGAGGTGAGCCTTTCTTTGATCCCCTCCAAGATTGTATTAGTTGTGGCATTTGTCCCATTCAGAGTATCAATGGATGACTGAAGTCCCTCGAGCGTTGTTTGCATATTTGACACCTTCTCCTCGCTGTCTGTGACACGTATTGACAGTCGGTTGACTGCTGCTATGACATCGACCAATGTCGCATCCATGGCTAGATTCACTTCTTTTCCTCGTTTTCCCCTGCCAGACGCCATGATGAGTATATTCCTTAAGTGCCTGTCCTATTTATGGAATAATTTACCACAAAACCATGCGTCTTACACTCTCAGGAACTTTGGTAAACTAGAAAATATTAGGAGCCCCGTCTGCCGCGTTTTCACCCCCTCGCCGCCATCTTGCTCATCCTGACCATCGGTTTAAAAAATCTCAATTTTGTGTCAACTTATATGCAACTTCAGTGTTATATCTTCAAAGAACAATGAAGTAGAGGTCATCAGACACATCCTTCGAGGGAAAAGCTGAAATAGTGAGGGTAACATAAAGCTTTTGATAATCTTGTAGACTATGGTCAATGGTTGCTAGTTTTTGGAGTTTTTCTTATCAGAGAGTCGTATTTCAAAAAATCATAGCATCGAAACTGTTACTTCAATCTGCTTGAGAAGTGAAATATATTTAATTCCAAATGACATCAACTGGAAATTGAAGATGAAGTACCTGATTATGGCTGCTTCAAAACGGTCAGAAACTGATTTCTACTAGTTTCCGGACAATAATAATGGGTTAGAGGGAGAAAGAGTACCAATTAATGATAGCTGTCATTAATAGCACTATTATTATGCTAATGTTTGATAGTAGTTTGGTATTGGTTCAACACCGCCTTCCTGTAGAAAATAGGTAACGAAATATTGTAAAAATCAGCATTTCTATAACCCTGTTTCAAACAGCTGTATTTAGCGTGCACAGAGGAAAATGAAATTACAGCATTAAAGTTAGATGCATTATATGAATAGAAAGCAGGAAAAACTCCCAGCCTGTTACTTGAAATATCTAAATTTTGGCAGCCTCCTTTTTGAAAATCCTGCCCACCAAACAATTGTCACAGACCTGAAGCACTGACGAAATTCAAGGTTTAACGCTATGGGATCTTTTGTCAGTTGGCTGGGAAAAATGTAACATAATGCCAACAGTGGACTGGAGAAAAACGTTGGCCATATCTCCACTAATAAGCCTGTATGTGGAGGAGCCTTAGCCACTGTTGGACAACTCTCCACTGTTGGACAGTGGAGGCCTAGGCCACTGTTGGACAACTCCCCACTGGTGGACACTGCCCCCAGTGAGTGTTCTTATCTCCTGATTGCCATAGTGATCACTGATAAGACATTAGTGCAGGTGTTGGATAATCCTCCAACAGTGGGGGTAATGCAGGTGGGGAGGTGTGACGGGGGTATGGAGTAAACATAAAATGTATAATTTTAAATCATTTTGATACAGTAAATGCAGCATATCTCATCATACACAAGTTTGTTTTGAATAGGTTCATACACATACCTGGATAATTACAAGGTCTACCACTATATAGGTCAACCTCTTTGCACAAATCACTTTTGCCTTGCACAAATTGCCTTTTCTACACCTAACCTTACATCATTGCATATTGGAGGATGGGCCAACGTTTTTCAGTCCTCCAACGGAGGAGGCTTGCCAATGTTTTCCAAGATAGGTAAGATAGGACCATGTAGGTATATGATAATGTAGCTGCAGGTAGGATAGGACCATGTAGGTGTATGATAACGTAGCTACAAGTGGGTGACCTGGTTTCGCAAATTTGATGCATTTGAGGGGCAGGGTAGTCTCCGGGAAATTTTGGAGTGGGGTGATATCTCTTTTCATGGGTATACTATGGATTAGGGTGGTTACTATTGCGAAAGAAATTTTTCTTAAATATGTAAACTATTGCCATGGTTACCAATGCAACTGATAATAATGTCAACGATTGCCCTGGCAATTAGTGACATGATGTTTCCCCCTATAGCTCTGTTCCTATACATGGCACAACTGTGAAATTTGGGGTGTACATAAGGGGGTAAGTGGGTTCACAAAATGGACATATAGTAGATAGTTAAATACTAGAATTGCACCTGTGCTACAAAATTAATAATGTCAACAATTGCCCGAGCAATTGTTGACATGATGTTTCCCCTTGTAGCTCTGTACCTATACATGCCACAACTGTGAAATTAGAGGTGTACATAGGGGGTATGTGGGTGCACAAAATGGGTATATATATATATATATATATATATATATATATATATATATATATATATATATATATATATATACAATAGATAGTTAGATAACAAAATTGTACCTGTGCTGCAAGTAGGTACGCCAACCAAGCAATTGTTGACCACCCTGCCCCTCAAATGCATCAAATTCGCAAAACCAGGTTGGGTACATGATAACAAATATTGGGATCTAAGGAAAATGTATAGGGCAATGTGGGTACAAAGCAATGGTGGTACATTGTAACATATCTTCAAGTGTGTAGGTGATACATAGATTGTATCTACAGATGTATAGGTGCCATGTATGATACATATGGTATATCTAAAGATGTGTAGGTGTCATGTATGATACATATAGTATATCTACAGGTGTGTAGGTGTCATGTACAATACATATAGTATATCTACAGGTTTGTAGGTGTCATGTACAAAACATATGATATATCTACAGGTGTGTAGGTGTCATATACGATACAAAGATACATATGATATGTGATGCATCATAACCAAATCAGGCCCATCTCGCCCCTCAGACCAGAGATAATAAAGTCAAAAGGTGGAAAATGCTAATACTACTCATTTTGAGCTTTTTGGATGTCTGCTTTCATTATGTTCACTTTTATTTGCCTAAAGGATAAATGTGAAAAATCAGTAGAAATGATGAAAATTGCACAATTTGATAATTGTCGCTAATTTATGGCTGGGAATTTTTTGCCGGTATCTTTACAATATAATTGCAATGTCTTGCAATAAAAAAAAGTATAAAGATAAAGAAAGGAACAGCTATTAATATATACATGTAGCTTTACATTTTCTCTTTAAATTGATACCAGTATGACTTGGCTTGTAGGTAGAACATACAGTATAGACCCTGACACAAATGTGCCTTCCTCTTTTCTGTATGAGTATACAGTGATAAAAAGGGATATATTTGAGGCTTAATTCCTCGGAAAGAATGCTGGTAACCTAATAATATTGAAAATTCATCAGAAATTGGTAAATAAAGATATTTTGATGATATAAAAAGTATTCTGCAGCTCTTGATTTACGCTATGTGAACAGAGTATAGCCCTGAAATCCATTTTCCTGACATGTGCCTGATTAGGTAAGGATGCATCACATATATCTACAGGTTTGTAGGTGTTATGTATGATACATAAATTATATCTACAGGTGTGTAGGTGCCATGAATTATACATATGTGACCCATCCTTACAAAATGGTACGGAAGTCGCACATTGAAAATGTTTAGTTATTGGTATATATCATTTACAGCTCATCAAGAGCTTTTATTTGGTATATAACACTTGCATATGTAGGGGTATGGTATTTACACTTTACGTTCATGTACCCGTGGGACTCAGACCTAGGTCTTCGGGTGTAGTGGGGGAGTCCGGATGGCAGGTGGCAGCACCTGCCTCTGGGTTCGTATCCATTACACCAGGGGGCCTACCACTCGCCCGCCACACGTCATGTGGCCGGTCTGAGTTTCGCGGGCTTTTCCCCTATATAAGGCTGGTTCTACCCCCATGTTCTTCAGTAGTGGTTTGACCCACTGCTCAACCAGGTCGTTACCCGAAAGGGTAACCGAATGCCCTAGTAGCATGTAGTCCTCTGAGGCTGTGATCGTATGTAACGTAAGCTATGAAATAAAAGCTCGGTTGCCTACCCGGAAACTCTTCTCTCTCTTCGTTATGATTTAATCTAACTTAACGAGACAAACTATTACACTAGTGCAGTGACCAGTTGGTTTTCGGGTAAGCGCAGTCAGAAATGACTGAGCTGAGCCCAGTTAGGGGAAATGGCCCAAATCATGAGCTAAACTCCCCGATGGAGGATGGTGAAATCAAGTCACCACCCCAAGGAACGGAGTGGAGAGATCCACTGGAACACTACCCTGATGGGTTAGAGGATGTAAGAAAAAACTTACATGATGAACTGGATGAATTTGGGGACTCCTTATTCATGCCAGGAGGTACTTCGAAACCTGCACCTATGCATAAAAGTACTGCTCAATTTGGTAAACTGCCATTTGAGGTACCAAAACCTAGTGCAGGTATGTTTGAAACTCCATATAGTTCTCGAATTAAACATAAAAAATGTGGATTCGAAGAGAACAAAATGGACGAGCTTGAAGACATGAGAGCTGAATACGAGAAGATCCAAAAGGATCTTATTACACTGACCGGAACTCGAGACAAAATTCTGACTGAAAACAAACAGTTGATATCAGAACGTCTTGATTACGATCAGAGTTGTAGACGCCAACAACGATTGTTATTGGATCAAATGGAGAAGGAAAAACAAGATTTCCATCTCCAGCACGAACAGTATCGTGATGCACTATACACGGCGGATCTGGAATACAGAGCCTCGTGTGATGAGTTGAATAGAACTAAACAGGAGTTAAATTCAACTCAATCGGCCTATGGCAAGTATCAAGAAGAGCTGATGAAAATTGAATCAGCCTTCAAGGATGCACGAAAAACGTATCAAAAACAAACCGAAGAGCATAAAAAACTCAAAGGTCAATGGATACGTGAATCCACAGATTTGGCTGCCAAACAGACAAAAATGATGGATGATTATTCCGAACTGGAAGCTAAAGCTATCCAGATGTCAAAGTATCTAGAAGATACTGGTCGTGCAGTAGGCACTCTTGAATCAGACTTCACTGTTTCAGGAATTGCCCTAAACACGACGAGTAACCAGATGAACTCTTTGCGGGGCGATGACGGGGTAACAGAGACAACTGTACCTCGTTACGAAGGAGTAAAGAGCCATCAGGTTAGATTCACGGATAATACCTCGAAACCTCTTGGTTTAGGTACGGGAAATAGTGGGGGTGACTCTGCGAGTGGAGCTAAACAAAACCACTCAGCAAGAACCTCCACCTTTGACGGCGGATGGCCACAACAGTCACCTTTAGGGGGACCAAATGGCCCGTATGCCCAGTTTGGATGGAAACAGTCCCAATCAGGAACAAATCCGTCCAATAGTAACACCCGGAACATGTCCGGAGGAACAACCGGACGAACATCCGGGAATTCCAGTACAACTGGGGGGCAATCCGGATGTGATCAAGGATCCGGACCCTCAGGGGATGGTTCCAGAAGCAGACCCTCTGCCAGTGGGACTGGTTTCAATGATGGAAATCAGTCACATGGAACAGGAGGAAACACTAATTCCAATAGTGGTTCCTTTAGCTTTGGTGGAAACACACAACCCACCAATAATCCAGGGCCAACTCCTCAAACCGGCGGATACACCTTCTCGCAGGTGCCTCCATACGGAACAGGGGGATCAGGGGGTGGAGGAGGACCACCACCCGGAGGCTTTGGAGGTATTTATGGTACGAATCCTCCAAGGAAAAAGAGACTCAGTCGCCGAGTATCTCTTTCTCCAGGGTTACAAGCTAACTTAGGTGTTGATTGTTACAATCAAGGTCTGGACGATACGGAGATCATGGAATGGAGTAGGGGTTTAACCCTTACTGGATCCACGAATCCGGCTCGTAGAGTAGCTAAGATACCTACCCCCTTTAATGCCAAGAATCCTTGGAAGGAGGAGTATCAAGGCTGCGCAGATGTCTTTAACTGCAATGGATGGGGCAAAGCGGAAGCTCTCCCTTATCTAGTATGCTGGTTAAAGGAAGGCGACGGGAAAGGAGCCGTGGAACAATGGAGAGATTCCCAAATTGTAGGACTCTCGGCTCATATGAAATATGATGAACTCATACAGATTGCTTCATATTTATATGGGAATATAGTTCCTTGGCTGACGTTCACTAAAAGAACGCAGAAACCTAAGGAATCTGCCAAAGTGTTCGGCTTAGAATGTCAACGACTGTTGCATAAAGCCAGACCTCAATGGAGATTAGATGATGAATGCTTCCTAGATGAAATGTTTAAACAATTCATCGAAGGATTGCGGAATCAGGATCACAGGACAGTGGCCTGTGAAGCTTGGAAGAATGATGCCTCTTTGACAGATTTATTCCAGTCCCTAGATCATTATGATCGTAAGGCCCGGATCTTTGCCGGGAAGGTACCTCAACGGATGTCAGCAATGATAATCCCGGAAGGAATACCTGAAACCGATTCATCCGAATCAGGGGAACCTGACGAAGATGAAAACGTTGGGGCCATTGGCCAAGGGAACCCCCGGTACAACCGGAACTGGGGAAAGAAGCCGGGTTACGTCAAGGAGAAAGTGACTCAACCCGATACCAAACCTACTACCAGTCCGTCTTTATCAGAGGACCTGGTTAACAATTTGGTAAAGAAGATTACTGAAAATCTTAGAAGGCCTAAGCCTGATAGGAGCGTAGTGACATGCTTTCGATGTCAGGAAACTGGGCATTATGCTGCCGAGTGTGAGGCAGATAAGCCAGTTTACAGAAACACTCGTTACCGGAACAATCCGAGTAAGGAGGACTCAGTGAAGAAGGAAAACTGAGAGGGGGTGTCCATGAAGGCAACCGGATTACCCCCCGAATGAGTGATTGCCATGACTGCCAGCCTATCGCCGCTTGCGGTCCTGGTGAGAATCCTCTAGCTATTTCGCCCAGCAGTGAAGCTAAGGAACCTGATCAGTTCCTTACTCATGAGGCTGGGGAGACACCAGTACACCAGGTGTCAAGAACCGGCAGAAGAACACAGAGGGGAAACCCGATATCAGTCCAGAGGGAGCGGCCAATGAGTTGGCCAGGGTGGGGTGTGCCCAGCTTCCCCTGGGTCATCCTTGTCTCGAATTCTTGAAGGGATGTGGATTTGACCTTGGCGCTAAGACGGAACTTGCTAACTACGCAAGTAGTCCTACCTACTTGAAAGGTAGGAGGTGGTATGCAGTTGTATCTGTGAGTGGTAGATCCGCTGAGTTTCTTGTCGATACGGGTGCTAGCCACTCCTGTATTGCTAAGAGATTCTACGATCTTTTGCCTACGAATCATGAAACTTTCACAACGGAAGGAAATGCTCGTACGGCCAACGGTAGCATGATACAAACGTTCGGTAGAACATGTATGAGGTTCAGTCTACAGGAAGATAAGGACTTCATCCTTACTCCTACTGTAGCGAACATCGCGGATGATGGTATACTTGGTCTGGATTTTGCTGCATTATATGGAGCAAGGTTAGATTCCCAGAGGGGAATATTGGAAGTGAGAGACCCGTATCATCTCGAAGTACAATGTGTACTTAGGCAAGTAAGCAGTGTAGCCAGTGTAGCCCAGACTGTTAAGATACCACCAGGCACAGCCTGTGATGTCTTATGTCGAGCGGACAGACAGTTTTCAGGAAAAACTGGAGTTGTAGAGCCAGACATGGCAATGTTGTCAAGTATCGGATTGGAATCCGCCGACGTTCTAGTAGCTAACGCTGCTTGGACAGTGGTTCCTATATCCAATACCGGTAATAAGACTGTCTACGTACAGAAGGATACGATCCTCGGGTCGGTTGTCCTCTCTGAATTGGTAGAAGACTGTAAACATGTTTCGGCACCCGGAGTCCCTTCCTCACCCGAAAGGAGTCCGGAACTAGATACTCTAGTAGCCGAAAGCCATGTAGAAAATGATGAACAACGTGAAGCTCTAACTGACTTGTTATACAAGTATCGTAAAGCTTTTGCAGCACCAAGTGAAAAATTGGGGCGTACCGATAAGGTACTGCATACGATTGACACTGGTGAGAATGAACCTTTTAAGATTCCTTATAGAAGACTCCCACTAGCCAAAAAAAGGGTAGCTGAGGAGGAGATAGCTAAAATGCTTGAACAGGATGTAATAATTCCATCAACCAGTCCTTGGTCTAGCCCTGTGTGCATGGTGACTAAGAAAGATGGTACCATCCGTTTTTGCATAGATTACCGGAAATTGAATGGTATGACCAAGAAGAATTCATATCCCTTACCACGGATTGATGAGACTATAGACTCCCTTGGAGGTAAGCAATGGTATTGCTCTTTAGACTTACAATCCGGGTACTGGCAAGTGGGTATGCATCCGAAAGACATGGAGTCCTGTAATTATTGTTTTCACTGCTACACACTACAAATCCCTGATCTTTGCCAACATCAACAAATTGAGAAATAATCCCACCTGGAAAGGGGTACATCTCTCAGATGACTTGTCTCCTAAAGAAAAACAAATACAGAAAGATCTACGATCTATCCAAGCCCTGGCCAGGAGCAAGCAGATTAATGCTATCGTAAGAGGTAACACTATTATCATCGAGGGTGTATCCTATGGCCATGGGGAGCTTAGTACCTTGCCACATGGGCTTTCTCTAGAGAATGCTAAGACAATTATTACTCCTGATGGAGTTGCTTTTCAAGGACCGTATTCGGTTTTCTCTAACCTCTACCCTTGCCAAATCCAGTACAATGGTCAGATGTTTGACTCAGTTGAAAGGGCCTTCTGTGCGGAGATGTGTGTCAAATCTAACCAACCCCATGTACTACAAAAGGTTATGACAGCTAGTACCCCTACTGAAGCTATGTTTGCAGCTAAGACCTGCAAAAAATCAAATGACTGGCTCGAGGAGGAAGAAGCCACTATGTACAAACTTATTGAAATTAAATTTAATAATCCCATCCTTAGGAACAAACTGACATCCTTTAAGGGAAAATACATGTATGAGGCCACTCAAAATAAGTTCTATGGCTGTGGGTTTCATCTAGGTCAGAAGAATGACATTGTAATATCTAATGTGGCAAAGTCAAACTGTGCAGACAAGCTAGGAGAAATCCTGGTTGATGTACGTAGACTGCACACAGGCGAAGACCCCCTCAAAACAGCGGAAGAAGTTCGACTCGACATGGCAAGAAACCAAGACCTGAATCTACCACAAGATTGAGTTGAATATCTTTACATACTCCTGGACTTGAAGATTCAATCTGATACAATTAATTTATAGCGTACCGGTACTTACTTATCTCATTCTCTACATATGACTAGACTAAGACTAAATTTCCATCAACAAATATAGAAGCAATTTATATTGTACCGGTATCAACTTACTTATTTTCGCATTTTCATATATTGTACTCTACTTTATATATCATATTAATTTGACTTGTTGAAAACTTCCCTGGGATTCCCAATCCCTGCTGAATCTAGTAGAAGACTCAACTCTATTCCGGTACCATGGGTGGCATTAAGGCCTATACCCATCTTACAGTACCTAAATCAGTAACCACAATATTGTACCAAATAATCTCTATTGGATACATTTGTAATCATTTTCTCAAATTATCATTGGGGGGAAATGGAAGAGTTTTGGAATTCCTGATTGTACTCTATGTTATAACATGTCTCAAGACGTAATTAGATTGGCTGGCACCAAAGGTATTCACTTTGTTCACTAAAATGCCAGAAGCCTAAGGGCTAACTACCCTACTATATGTACAGAGTTATATAATGATAAGATTGAACTATTTTCCTTCTCTGAAACCTGGTTAAAGTGTGAGGACCCTGAAACTTCATACCAATTTTGTAATTATACCAGATATAGACTAGACAGGCAAACACTAGATGTTAAGGGCAATATTAAAACCGGTGGTGGCTTATGCTTCTACATACGACATGATGTACCTCACGACTATTCTGTCTTTGAACATTTAAATCTCTCTGAAGACCATATTGAAATCCGAAGTATTTTGGTTAATAAGGAACATATGAAGCCCATAATTGTATTCAATGTATACAGACCGCCTGAAGAAGGTTTAAAACAAATGTTTATTGACTCGTTATTAAATATTATTGATAGTATTAATGACACTAGAGACATTAATAATCATGAAATTATTATAATGGGTGACTTCAACTTTAACATAAAAGAAGACAATAACATGGTAAACCAGCTATTAAATAAAATGAAAGGTCACGGTTTTATGCAAGAAATTAAACATTCTACTCGTAAAAATGCCATATTAGATTTGCTCTTTACAAATCTAAGAAGAAATTATATTCAAACCGGAGTTTTAGAATCATATATTTCAGACCATCTACCTATCTACCTGGTTAGAAAAAAATGGCATATCAAACCTGAAAAAATCGATATTAGTGGTCGTTCCTACTTGAAACTCTCTGATGATATTTTATTTGCTTCATTTGATAACTATGACTGGACTGCATTTAATCAGACCAATAGTGTAGACACTGCATGGGACGAATATGAAAAGGCAGTACGCTTGATCCTTGACACATATTGTCCAGTCCATAAATTTACTGTTAGTAAGGTAAGAGATCCCTGGATTACCCTTCAAGTCATTGAACTCATAAGAGATAAAAATTTAAAACTAAGGGCAGCCCGTAGATCTGGAAATGAGGAAGATTGGAAAACTGCAGATAAATTAAGGAATAAATCAAATAAATTGATCAATAAGGCACGCAGATTATTTTATAAAGAACAAGCTGAAGTCTATAAAAATGACCATCGTAAATTTTGGCGTATCATAAACAAATTAATTCCTGGTCATGAGAACAGACCCAGTGATATAACCCTGATGGATCATGAAAATAATAACAAGACTATTCCTAAAGATGAAACTTCTGATTTCATCAATGAATTCTTCTCTAACATTGGACCCAAACTAGCTACTAACATGCACACACCATGGAAAAGTTATGATCCACCCACTGCTAATACCATGGAAAATTTTCAAACCAACGCACAAGAAGTTATGAAATTAGTTCATGACATTAACCCACTCAAATCTTCAGCCATTGAACAGATATCTTCGAAAATCCTTAAAAAACTATTTTCGCACGACCCTCTTAAATTAGTAAAAATTTTCAATTTATCGTTTACAACTGCCTCGGTACCTATCAAATGGAAAATTTTCCAAGTCACCCCCATACCAAAATCTGGTAATCTAAAGATGGTAAATAACTATAGGCCTATCTCATTAATTCCTCTACCCTGTAAATTAATTGAGAAAATTGTTCACAATAGATTATATGGTTTCCTTAAGAATGAAAATATCTTAACTAACTTTCAAGGTGGTTTCCGTCCTGGTTTTAGTATTGTAGATACTCTAGCAAAGTTCACTGATGACATTAAAAGAGACCTGAACGTTGGTAATTCCACTGTTGCTGCTTTTATTGATTTGAGGAAGGCATTCGATACCGTAGATCACTCAGTGCTTCTTATTAAACTACATAATTATGGCATAAGATCCGATACATATCATTGGTTTAAAAATTATCTGGATGATAGGAAACAAATTGTTAAAGCAAATAACATCTCCTCCAGAATGTGTAGTGTGGTATGTGGTGTTCCTCAAGGTTCAATATTGGGACCGTTACTATTTCTGGTGTATGTGAATGATGTAATCAAATGTATAAAAAATTGTAAAATTCGACTATATGCTGATGACACTGTAATTTATACCTCTCATAATAATTTCGAAACTGCCAAAATGAGTTTACAAGAAGATCTAGAAATTTATAATACCTGGTGTGAACAAAACAAACTATCTGTTAATACTGTGAAAACAAAAATAATGATTTTCTCTTCATGTACCATGAAGCTTAATACCCTGTCTGCTAACATCACCATGAATAACCGGATGTTACAAGTTGTACCCAGTTATAAATACCTTGGGGTCACATTAGATCCACTTTTGAATTATAGTTTACATATAAAAAACCAGGTTAAAACAATTGCTCATAAAACATACCTGTTATGTTCACTAAGAAAATATATTGATACTAAGTTATCACTGAGAATTTATAAAACCACTATCCTACCATATATGGATTATGCTGATATTATATTCCATACCACCCATGATAAATACCTTGAAATGCTTCAATATGCTCAAAACCGTTGTTTGAAAATTTGTCTTCAAGTACCACATCTTACTAATACCCGTTATGTTCACAATATATCCAATTGTAATTTCCTTTCTGATAGAAGACAATCACACCTACTGAACTACATGTATACAAGATCTAGATGTATTGATTATATTGATCATAGACAGATAAGAACAAGACAACATTTGGCCCCAACTTGTAAGGTATTATTCCCTAATACTGTATCATATATGAAAAGTATTGAATATTTTGGTGCCATAAGCTGGAATGCTCTCCCAGCAATAAGACGTAATACTGAGACTTTATCAATTTTTAAATCCAATAATAAAAAATTACTAAAGGAACTAGTTCCTAAAATCGGGTGAGCGTCCCAACTACTCAACCTTTTCCTCCATATCCTAATATACTACCCAGTCAAACCACATTTTGGATTCTCTCTCTTCATTTCCTCTTATTAATTATTAATCATTAATTACTGAAAATTTGAACTTGATTTAATTTTGTTCTATACTATCATTATGGTTATTATGTTGGTACATTTTCATCATTCATATCTTTGATACGTGTGTCATTGTTGTTATGTTACATATATATTCACAGCGCAGGCTGGACCAGAATTATCAACCCATACACCCTAGTGGTGGGGATGAGGTCCTTCGCCTTCTTTAGTCTCAATTTCTATCTACTTCCTACTTTACATGTATATGTCAACATAATGTATTCGTCTTAATACTATAATAGAAACTTTGAGACAATAAAGAAAACTTAACCTAAAAAATCTGTCCTCCAATACCCGAAGTGTCATTGGATTCTTAGCTCAATGGGCCGAGCTGGAAGTCCGGGATGGTATTCTGTTTCGATGGAAGAACTATTCTAATAGGAAGAAAACCTTGCAAGTTGTCATACCTAGTGCTATGCAATGAGATATTATGTATTTCTGTCACGGGCATAGAAATAGTGGACACTTTGGAAAGAAACGGTCTCTAGAACGTCTAACCAGACGATACTATTGGCCCGGCATGAGTACAGATCTCACCCGATGGGTAGAGACCTGTCCCGAGTGCTGTAAGAACAAACCAGGACCCGGGTTAGGCAAACTGCCATTATCCCAGGAACTGTTTGGTGTAAGGTTTGCTAGAATAGCTGTTGACATTATTAGTGGGATTCCCCCCACTCCTAGTGGCAACACGTGTATGATGGTCGTGTCTGATTAGTATACCAAGTACACCCGAGTGTTTCCTTTACCGGATCATAAGGCTGTTACTTGTGCTATGGCCTTTATAAAAGGGTGGGTGTTGCACCTAGGTGTCCCACTCATGTTACACAGTGACCAGGGCAGAGAATTTGAGTCTAGTCTGTGGCAGGAGATGTGTAATTGTCTGGCAATTTGCAAGACAAGAACTAATCCCTATAGGCCACAGAGTGATGGACAGGTAGAGAGATTCAATAGGACTTTGATCCAAGTATTGAAGTCTCTAGTAAATGAGCAGATGGATGATTGGGATGAACAATGTGAATTCGTGGTACATGCTTATAATGGCACTGTACACTCGAGCACAAACTGTTCTCCTAATCTCCTCGTTTTTGGAGAGGATTTGATTATGCCAGCAGATTTAGTGTTTGGCATAATAAGAATGAATCCGGAAACCCCTTGCCAGGTGATGTTTGTAGAATCCCTACGGGATAATTTCAAACAAGCCTATGAGAGGGTTAGAGACGAGTTGCAGAAAACTGCGCGTTAGCAGAAAGTTGGCTATGACACAGGTCTAAAAGCTAGATTTTTTAATCTAGGGGATAGAGTACTGCGTCTACACCAACCTCTGGCCAACCTGAAATTAGCCAGCAATTGGGATGGACCTTTCACTATAACTCAGGTTATTAGTGATTGCACAGTGATTATTAAATCACAGCTTGGTAAATGTTACAAGTCAAATGTAGCGAGACTACGCCCATGGAGGGGGAGGGATACCTCCACCGAAATGTACGGCGATGGTCTATTGGAAGTAATGGAACAGAGTCGTGTTAAGCAACTCGAAGTGGTACCAACCCGAAAGCGAGGACCCGGGCGGCCACGGAAGGTTGCAGACCCGAAGAGGGTGGTGCCCCCTGTCGTAACATCCGGAAAACAGGGGAAGATACAAAAAGTCTCGGCAGGCGCAGGTAAAAATAAGAGGAAAGGTCCTTCTAAGGCTAAGAAGACCTTGGAAAAGGCTCTTATGGATACCAGGTCAATAAAAGAGGCCTCAAAACCTCTTAGACGCAGTCCAAGGTTGCTAAAGACTGCCGTAACCTAGCCTGTTAACACAACGAGTGTGTTGTCCTGTACTGTGTACTGTTATATGTTGTAACCTAGTTCAATGTATATTTGAGCCGGTCATGAGTTTCTGGAAAAGGTCCTATGACAATGTACCCATGGTTTTGGACGGATAATCCGGTGGATATGCCTATGCTATCCATAAACTCCATAATACCTAGCGAGTTGTCATGGTTGAACCCTGAGTACGGACAGACGACTGATCGGGTATTGTATTGTTTTTATGTAAGGGCGTGTGACCTAATTAAGGGCACACGGGAAAGTTGTTGACCCATTTTCGAATGGTCACGTGAGGCGCCGGTTTGATCATGCGCAGCGATTCAAGTTCGAGTATCCCGCCATATTGTCTTATTCCTGCGAAGGAAGAAGACGTGGCCGAGGGTGGTCTTACTCTTGTTGGAGTTTGATAGCCCGTGACAGCCGTGTTTCAAGGTGTGCCCTCATTAAAAGGCACCCGCCTTTCACTGGGTAAGCAGTCCTTACTGTTTATCCGGTGGATTGGGATATTTAAATCCCCGAACAGCCACTTCTGTCGATGGCAGAAGAGGCCGTCCGCCTTGGCGGTGGTGCCGGTGCTAGCACCCCGCCGGAGTATGGATGTGGTTCTCCCAAGAGTCCCACTTATACATACGACGATCAGCAATACGATGCTGATTGTGAACAGATGGATCAACAAATGAATGTTGATCAGTACTTCTCTGGAGTAGACGATAGCGACGTAGAATCGTTCTATGACGCATCCGACAACTCCAGACAAGTTAGTCCTGAACGCCGAGGTGTTCAACAACGAATTGATGTAGGTGAGCCTTATGTAGCCCCTCCATCCGAAGGTTTGAGTGGAGAGCCGGCAGAAGTCCAGTCTCATGACAGGGCTCTGATGCCACCTCCCCCTCAATTGCCGCCTCGTCTGGTTGGGAGTACCTCGTCCAGTACTTTGGGACCTGCTTCTCCGGTTGACAGGCCAATGTACCTAGAGCTGCCCCTACCAGACAGTCCCAAATGGCATGATGTAGCCGGTCCCTATGACTCTCGGATGTTAGCTATTTCTGAGGAAATGCTGATACCCACCTGTTATGGGACGCCCAGAGAGGTTGACGAGCGTGTTGTCAACGCAATCTGGGAATGTGCTCATCTGCAATGGGCTAATACCTTTCCGGAAGCCTGGCTGATGGATTACCATCAGATGGCCAAAGGACTGGTAGTCCACTTATGGTTTCGTAAAGCCGTCTCGGACGCAGAAATGGCTTTCCGAAGGAATACCTCCTATAGGCCCTCCTATGTGTCTGACAAAACGGGTTACACCGGTGTCAAGGCAGATGAGGTCTCTAGATACATAGATAGAGACCAGATCCTAATGTTAGGTACAGCGGATGAGTATGAAGCAGCAGGTAACGCTGTTGTGGATTACTGTCCAGGGGTCCCCATTACGTCTCAAACCATTGAGGCGGAGGAGGCCCATATTGGTGTGTCTCCACTAGACAGACTCGGGGTGATTCAGGACCTCGTAGTACGTCTATTGGAGAGGCAGTATGCACTGGCGCATCCGGAGCTAGTACCCTGACCCGCACCCGTGCAGGTAACAGCCAAGATGGCCGATCGGATGGACCGTCTCATGTCTCCTGCTGTAACTCCTACCTTGGGAGACGCAGCAGTAGTACCTGAGAAGGTTCCATCTGGTGCAGATGATTCCCCTACAACTGCTCAGTCTACCGCTACGAAGACTGAGGTGGTAGGGAAAGCAGCTGGTGGAAAGGGTAAAGGAACCCCCACCAAAGGTAAGGGTAAAGGGAAACGGTCAGGAACCGAACCCTCTACCAGCACGAGTGTGGCCGACAGTACCCGAACCCGTCGGGTGTCCCCACGCTTGGCCAATAAGAAGGGAGCTAAGGATTCGGATGTCTCCGGCAACGAGACGGATGCATCCGAGCCCGGCACTTCTACTAATGGCAGATCCCGCAGGCAGAATAAGAAGAAGGTTAACCAACGTAAACCTGAACGAGGTAGACGTTTAAGCTGAAACTCCAGAAGCTGAACCGGCTGTCCCAACCGTAAAAGTTGAGCTCGGTGTGCCAATCGTCAAGCTACACGACGTAATGGCCGATTTGAGTGGAGACGCTCAAGATGCCGCAGCCCAGGTTCTCACGGGTCAACAACCCGTTGTGCAACCTGTGGATGTACCATCCGACCCGGAGGGAGAGGAGCCGGTTGACCCAGTTGTGGACGCCACTCCTACCGACGAGCAAGAGGCTGCTATCTGGGCAAACGCCAATAGCAACTTTGCTGACTTCATTCCTCTACTCAGGGGACACCTGAAGGGGAGTAAATCCGTATGGAGACTGCCCCCTCGGATCACCTGTGAGAAGCGTGAAGATATGGAGGAGTGGCTTCGCAAGAAGCTCTCCGATAGAAAACCGGCCAACATGTACTGGATCTATTGGGAATTTGTTAAGAATTCACCCAATGGTCTGTACAATTACGACCAGAAGGGCAAGCTAAAGTTTGCTCTGGATGAGTACTACGGGGAGGATCGTAAGGATTGTCCCTTTCAACGTTGTACTCAAAGTGAAGGTGAGGTTGAATTCTTCATCGAGAAAGACGAGTTCCTTCGTCATCTCGTGGAGGTTCACATGCACCAGAGGCCGGAATATGTCTGCGACAGGGAGGTTGGCAAGAAATGTGCTAAATGCACAGGATGTGTTACCCCCCGACGTGGAGACATGGTCCGGCACTATGTGACTTCGCATGGAGAGGGCCTGGAGGCAGCCATAGATAGAGTGATGAAAATTCACTCTGAACTCTATGGTAACCTTAAGGGCCTCAATGCCGAGAAACTGGCTTCCCTCACCGAGTACGAAGCAGTTTGCGCCTACGGTTCCTGGTACTAACCAGAAACTAAAGGCTCGGTTTGCCCAGACTCCCGGGTCCGGCAAACTAGAGTACGCTCAGGAGGAGTACGATCTGTTGAACGAATGGAGGAGCAACAAGGCCCGCCGCCGGGGTAGGGCTTATGTAACTCCATCCGGAGAACAGATCTGAAGCCGCAGGGATTACCGTCAGGGACCCTCCGCGGCTGATAGGAAGAGACAGGCGTCCGAATCTCCAAGCCGAGTCAGGTCACCACTGGAGGCGCTGGAGAGACAGATGAATGGGGGAAGGAAGAAGCCACATCTTCCGTCTCCTACTGGAACTCCTTCCCATTATGGACGAGCACCACCCCACCAGGTGCACAGAACCCGACATTCTTTGGTGTCAGTGGACCGGGTGGTCAGTCCTCCCGGAAACACGCGCCTTTGAATGTCAAAGACCCGAAGCAGTACCCTGCTATGGGCCCACCCGGACCAGAGATGCAAATCTTTGATCAGTACGGGAGGGTCAAGCAGGAACTGCCGACAGTAGGAGGTCAAGCTCCACGACCAACAATGAGTGCTGTGGTGAGACAACGTCCACCCGCGCCATTGTTGACTGTCACAGACCTTAGAAGGGAATTGTCGCGGTTGCCCCTGGCTCAGGGACTACCAAATCAAGGCCCTCCTACGACCACCGCTAGTGTGGCTACTACTGCGGTTGCTTCTTCGCATACGCGTGTAGCTGTCACTGTGAGTGGGTCTGGAGCACAGCCGAAGCTTCAGGGTCAGGTAGCCCACCTGGTGCTGTGGTTCATCGGCCTAAGGTGATCCAGACAGTGGAGACCTTCTTCAAGAAGGAGGACAAATTGTCTTGCAATATTCAGAGCAAGCAATTTGAGACGTTACAGCACCATCTGGAAAACCTCCATCTGGATATGTACCGTCGGACCGTGTCGAGCACTCTCCAGTGCATAGACGCGATCCAGAAGTCAGAGATCAACCGGATCTCTACTCAGATAAAGGCGGATGTTGCCAAAGATAAGCAGGAGGCTGCTAATCTGTGGCAGGAAGCCTTATCCGAGAAGGAAACAGCTTCTCAGATGCTCAACCTAGAACGAGCAATGAACATGAAGAACCAGCAAAAGTTCTTCAAGGTTTTTGGAGTTATCATGGATAACTGGGACGGCACACCTGGGCATGCTTTGAGCCTGTTCGCAGCACGCCAGAAGGTGAAACTAACACATGCTGTCCCCGCATTGGCTGCACCTACGGATGGAGTTGGTGTGGACTCTCTTGTTCAGCCACAGGCTCAACAACCGGGTCCAAACCAGCCACCCGAGGAGAACATGGAACAGTGAAAACTGTTGCATGAAGATTGGACATAATTGTGTGTCCCAAGGTGCTATTACCTATGTATTGTTGGATAAGAAACCATTTTTTTATCCAACCCGTATTGATTCGGGTACCAAACTGTACCCTAATCCGGAAACTGAAAACAGAAGGAGAAAAACAAGTCACTCTGGAGGAGGAGTACGAATGCTGCAAACATCATAATTGCACCGTGCTATAACATAATGACTGTGCCTATTATGAAATCATGGACATTTTATGCTAATATGGACTCTTAAACTACAAACCAGATTCACTACTACACCACTACTATTTGTGAGCTAGCACTACAGGCATCAGGGTTTAGCTACGCCTATAAAGTCCATCAATAATCTACAAATGGATCTACTATTACTTCCAGTTAGCTAGCACTAAAGGCATCAGGGTTTAGCTACACCCACCAACAAATTCCTCTATAGCACTTCAGGCATCAGGGTTCAGCTCGCCCATACCAAGACATCAGCAGCATCCGACTCCTGTTACATCCTCCAACCATAAACAAGTAACTTATTGATAATATTATATTGTATGTAAAATTGTATTTATAACTCTAAAATATCTTTTATAAAGATATATTATTATATAAAGGTACTTACCTATAAATATACTGGATCTGCATATCCTAAAAGTTATTTAAGGTAATCCTAGACCTATAATTGTCTATATAGGTCATTCCTGGTCTCAATATATTAAGAGACTATACTTCTTCTGTAATTTGTAAATATAAAACACTAAGGTATAAATTGAGCTGCGTGTCAAAAATATATTCCTTTATTTCTATAAAATAGAGAAGGTCCAAGGGATTTCTCTAAAATCAATATTATATTAATCAGGTTCAATACCTTATTGTGTTCATGTTGTAGGGGCCGGCATCGTTGTATATATATTAGTGCCGTTCATCCGAGAGACGTGTTCGTGTGGTGCTCGTTCCTTCTATGCCAGCTAGGTGTCGCTTTGCGATACCCCGCTGGTACAAGAGGGGGCAGCACCATGCCTCGCGTCCAGCTTCTACTAAGAAGCCGGACGAGCGGCAGAAGGGGACTGGACATGGTCCAGTCAAGACGCGTATCTGTTAATTACTGAAGATTAAATAAAGTCCTACCCGAGAGGTAGGGGTATCCGGGGCTTTGCCCAACCCGTACTACTCGTGTTGTGTTGGTATCTTTAGTGATAAGCGAGCCAACGAGCCACCAAACATATAAGTCGATACGAACCATTACACTGGTGCCGTGACCAGTTGGTTCGGGGGTGGAGCGCGGCCACATTGGCCGAAAGCCTCGGGAAACCCGATGCGGATCCCTCCAGCCCAGGGCTACAGGGATTCGAAGAGGATGGTTTTACATCCCAGCATCTGTTGTTAGACTGGAAACCTGGTCAACAACAAATGTTCAACCCGGAGGGTGTCCAGACTGTCTTCTCGACATCCGGTTTAACAGACGGTGCCACCAGTAATGGAGGTGGCATCGTTAGATTGTATCCGGGTACACCTCAAATGGTGACACCAGATACAGGACTGCTTAGGGGGGTATTAAGACCCCCAACTTTGGACTTGAGCGATTGGTCTCGAGTTATAACTAGCAGGTGCCAGCTGGGTCCTATTATACCAGCAGGCTCGGCTAGCAACTTGGGTACCCCAATAGCACAAAGCCCTATGCAGCGTACCGCGACCCCCCCGGGAGCGATACCAGAGGGGGCAAACGGAGTAGCCCCACTAATGACATCGTCGGATCATGATAGCGACGATAGTAAAGCTGTAAAGGACCCAATGGTTCCTAAAGCAACCCCGAAGACTAAGCCTCGGGATGCCAAATCGAGGAGCTCGGAAAAGCATTACCTAGGCCTATCTTTGGATGAAGGCTTGTCTGACTCCATGTTCAACCCTGGAGGCAGCTGCAAGTCAATATACGGACGTCGGATGGGCCCCAGGTATAAAACTACTTCGGCCTATTTGAAAGCCAAGGAACAGATAGAGCTACAGGCTAAGAGGCAGCATGAAGAATTCATGGCAGCCCAATTAAAGATAGAAGAGGAGACAAAATCTCGGATCTGTAAACTCCGGTGCGTTGAACAGGAGGCGATTCTAAAAGAATCAGACCTAAAATATCGCCTAACTTCTGTAGCCCATCGATTGGAGTGAAAGGAGAAAGACGAGATGGAAAAAGAGAAAAGATTGGCTGAGCTGGAGCTAGAAGAAGCCAATAAACTTAGAGCAATCGAAAAGGCTAGAGCCGAGGAGGTTGCTAAGGCCCGGGATGTAACCAGACTACAATCCGAGTTGCATGCCATGGAGGAGAAGTTAAAGAAACTTCAGCTCCGAAAGGCGGAGACGGAAGCCAAGTTGGTCTCGGAACAAGGCGAGATCCGGAGAGAGACCACTGAATACCAGCGGTCTCAGAAGGGAAAAGGTGAAAAGTACCATCTGTTGAAGGATACTTTTAAGCGGGAGGCATTAGCCGCCCAGGAGGAGCGTAACCGAGCAGTTGCAGAAAACGAGAAGATTCGATCCGAGATCTTATCGGAGAATGCACAGCTAAGGGAGGAGCAGCAAAATCTCACTACGGATGTAGCTACCCTCACAATAAATAAGTCTGCTATGGAGAGCTATTTACAGGAGCAAGAGCAGGCGAATCCTCCTCCGGCTAGTAAGGATTTAAACCCGAACTCGACGTTTGTTAAACAAGGGGACCCAGTCTCCTGTTCTACACCTAAGCATCCGCAATACAATCCTTTTGTCAATGACAATGCGACGCGGAATGTAGATCAAGGGGGAGTTTATATCAGAACCCAAGACAAGCACGGCCGAACTAGTAGAGTCCGGAAAAGTGAGGTCCCTATAGTCCACAACATAGACCCGGACTATGTACCACGGGATGCCTCAGACAATAGCGCGAAAACTAATGGCTTCCACATACATGTGGATCAGACAGAAAATGTCGGGTTGGGAGCTGGTAATGACAGCAGCCAACAAGCTCCATCAAACGATGGTAGTCAACCGAACCAGCCATCTGAAGGCGGCCACCAAGGTACTCAAGGGGGGGACGGTGCCACGGGTACTACAGGTAGCAATAGTACCTCGGGTACCGGCCCTAACCAAGGTGGTGGAGGCTATACGAACTACAGTGGTTCACAGTGGACGTATAGCCAACCGCCACCACCGCCTCCACCAGGCAACACAAGCTTTGGTGGAATGGGAGGCAATCGAACCTTGAACGAAACCAAGGCGATTGAGTGGAGCAAACAACAATGCACTAGATTGATGTATGCCCATAATTCCGCCCGAAGGGTAGCCGTGATTCCTAAGGAATACGACGGTACGCGGCCATGGAAAGAGTGGTTCGAAGATTTCATCGATGTGATGAATTGTAATGGTTGGACCCCATACGAGGCCAAGCCGCATCTGGTGAGATGCTTTGAAGGCGGGCCGGGTCGCATGGCTGTAGAGCAATGGCGGACTTGGCACGGTCTCGTAGGAAGTTTCGAGCAGTTAGTAGAATCTGCTAGTGGACTATTATGTAACATGGTCAAGGAGGATCCGATGGTCCGCTTTAAGAAACGCACGCAGAAGCCTAACGAAGCTTTCAGAGCATACGGTATGGAACTCCATGCTCTGCTAAGCAAGGCCAGGCCCGGTACTGAAAACCAGGACTGGTACATGGACGATTTAATCACACAATTCGTTAAGGGTCTGAGAGACCGAGATGAGCAAATTGCTGCTAGAGATGCCTGGAAGGAAGGCATAACATTGCACGGCATATTTAATGGTATAGATATGGCCGTGAAGAAGCGAACCATGTTAGCCGGGGACATACCGAATGCCACCGGCTCGGCTCCCCTAGTATCGGTAGTTCAGCGGTCTGAGGTAGATAATACCTCGGATGACTTTGAACTAATTGAAATCGAGCAGGAGGACGGCACCTTCTGTTCGATGCAGCTGAGGAAAAATACTTCAGGTAGGAAGTATATTCCGAGGAAGGCGTTTAATAAACCAAGGGATTCTAGACCGTCATCCGAGGTCAGGAGTGATCCGAAAGTTGGTGAGAAGGCAATTAAGCCTCCTGACAACGCTAATAAAGCGAAGGGTCAGTCTCCGGACATGACCAAACTTATGGAGGATATGTGTAAGAAAATTACAGACGCCCTCCAAGCCAGTCGGCAAAGACCCAGAGTGGATCGCCGGACGGTTAAGTGTTTCAGGTGCCAACGCATGGGACACTACTCATCTGAATGTACCGCTGCTAAGCCGGTAATGGCTGCCTTCTATGAAGCCGAAGATAACGGCGAAGGCGAGCAGAACGCTACGGGTTCCGCTGATGTGGAAAAATAGTGGGGGTTGTATCCACGGCATTGGGTATAACCCCGTAGGGGAACGAATGCCAAAATGCTACCGGGGGTAACCCGGTGGAAGATTTCGAATCAAATTCACCTGGAGGCCGGGTGGCTGTGGGTGCGCACCCCTACACCTTGGCCGGGGCCAGGGACCCTAGTGCTCATGTGTACGGTGGTGAACATATAGAGGCGAGGGGCCGCACTGGGGGAGAGGAAGGATGGATCAAAGAATTGATTCGAGTGTGTGGGACACGCCTTCCCCCAAGTCATCCGTGTCTGGAATCTTTGAGAGGACTCGGATTGAATCTTGGTGATTCGGGAGACTTTCACCAGTTTACCAGTAACCCCTCTCCTTTAGGGGGGAGACGGTGGTACGTACCCATATCTGTGGAAGGCTGGGTAGGAGAATTCTTGGTGGATACTGGAGCCAGCCACTCCTGTGTGTCCAAAAGATTCTTCGACTCGGTGGCCAGCAGCCATGAGAACCTCAAAATGGGGGTAAATGCCTGCACAGCCGACGGAAGCAGTATGCATACTTTTGGTAGGACGTTTATGCCTATCCGTATAGGAGGCAAAGAATTTGATCTTTCGCCAACTATAGCAGAGGTTAGTGATGACGGGATCCCTGGATTGGATTTTGCAAGCTTATATGGGGCCGTCTTGGATCCCAGGGATGGTATGATGAGTATATGGAACCCGTATGGCTTGCATGTCCAATGCGTATTGAGACAGGTGTCTTCGGTTGCATCAGTGATACATACGGTGAAGATCCCACCGGGTACCACTTGTGATGTCCTTTGTGGCGGATCGATGGCCCAGAGGAACGAAACTGGAGTCTATGAACCCGACACGGTATATTTATCAAGTATCGGGTTGGACTCAGTGGATACATTAGTGACTAATGCAGCTTGGTCTGTATTACCCATAACTAACCGAAGTGGTTCAGTAGTTTACTTGAAGCGAGGCGACAGTGTGGGTGTGATGAGTTCGGTTGAACACGTCGCCGAGGCCAGGTTCAATAAACCACTAAACCCTGTTAGTAAGCATCCATTGGATGAAGAATTCCAAAAGCTGATTGACCAATCAGATTTACAGAATACGGAGGATAAGGAGTGCCTAGCGAAACTCCTACAGAAGTACGAGAGTGCTTTTGGTAGGGAAGGAGGACCGGTACGCAGATCCGACAAGGTGTTGCACACCATAGATGTGGGCAACAAGAAACCTTTTAAAATCCCGTATCGCAGACTTCCTCTTAAGAAGAAGTTAATTTGCGAACAGGAAATACAAAAACAGTTGGACCTAGGGGTCATCGTGCCGAGCTCTAGTCCCTGGTCCAGTCCTGTTAGTATGACCACTAAGAAAGACGGTACAATCCGCTTTTGTGTCGACTACCGAAAACTGAACGGTATGACAAAGAAGAACTCGTATCCTTTACCAGGGATAGACGAGACATTAGATAGCTTGGGTGGGAACCAATGGTTCTGTACCTTGGATTTGCAATCCGGGTATTGGCAGATACCGATGCACCCAAATGACATAGAGAAAACAGCGTTCTCTAGTCATATGGGGCTATTCGAGTATAATGTCTTACCCTTCGGATTGTGTAACGCCCCCGCTACATTTGAGGCCATGATGGAATCCTTGTTGAGCGACCTTTTGTGGAAGAAATGTTTGGTCTACTTGGACGACGTTGTCGTGTTCGGCAAGTCATTTAAGGAATGTCATGCAAATCTGCAATTGGTACTCGACCGGATACTATCCAACGGTCTAAAACTCAAACCCAAGAAATGTAACCTGTTTAAGAAAACAATTACATACCTGGGAAGGATCATCACCCCCAGCGGAGTGAGCGCAGATCCAGAGAAATTAGAAGCTGTAAAGAATTGGGAAAGACCCACAAGTGCTAAGGAGGTGAGATCATTTCTAGGATTTTGTTCCTACTACCGTGATTTCATACCAAATTACTCTCGTGTCAGCTTTCCTATGCAGTGCTTAGCTCACTGGACCCCGGGTAGGGCACGGGACCCATTCCCATGGACCAGCGAGCAAGAAGAATCTTTTAATAAAATAAAGGATATGTTTAGAAACACACCCGTATTGAAATATCCCACTCCCGAGGGACATTTCATATTAGACACAGATGCGAGCAATGATGCAATAGGGGCGGCTCTCTCTCAGGTCCAGGACGGAGTCGAAGTCCCAATAGCATTCGCCAGCAACACGCTAAGCAAAACCCAGCGTAAATATTGTACCACCAAACGGGAACTTCTCGCGGTAGTGGTGTATACGAAGAAGTTTAAGCATTTTCTCTGGGGAAGTGACTTTACTTTACGAACCGACCATCCGTCTCTTAGGTGGCTCCTTAACTTTAAGGATGCCGAGGGGATGATTGGACGATGGTTAGCTCATCTATCCGAGTTTGGATTAGAGCACAAACAAATAGAGCACCGGCCCGGTGCTAAACATATCAATGCGGATGCCCTGTCGAGGCGACCCATCCGAAAGTGCCAGAATGCCACTTGTGAAGACTGCGGGGCCCACAATGCTGTGGTAGCTGGGTTGGTATTTAATTATACCACCCCCCGTATTCCCTGGGAGGAGGCTGTATGTAGCTACCTCGATTGGTCCCCGGAGACCATCAAGAAGTTCCAACAGTCGGATCCCACCACGGCGCGCATAATGGAATACCTACGGACGGGTATTAATCCGGCAAGGCCGCTAGTATCCCTAGAGGATAGGGAAGCAAGGCGATTGCTAGCTCAATGGACTGAGTTGGAGATCTGAGACGGCATACTGTGTAGGTGGATCACTACTCCCACCAACGGTAGGCTGTTACAAATAGTGATCCCCACCCCGATGAGGAGGGATATCATGTATTATTGCCATGGCCACCAAACTAGCGGCCATTTCGGTAAGAGGAGGTCAATAGAGCGTCTACAAAGGCTTTACTACTGGCCTGGAATGAGAGGCGACCTACTCCGATGGATCGCCACTTGCCCGGATTGTTGTAAAAACAAGCCGAGACCCGGCCGGGGAAAGCAACCCTTATCCCAGGAATTGTTTGGTGTCAGGTTCGCTCGAGTGGCGATAGACATCATCAGTGGGATCAAAACGACGTCCCGGGACAATACTTGCATGATGGTCGTAACCGACTATTACACCAAGTACACCCGGGTGTTCCCTCTTCCTAATCACAAAGCCGCCACATGCGCTGAAGCGTTTGTAAAAGGCTGGGTGCTTCATTTGGGTGTTCCCCTTATGATGCACAGCGACCAAGGGAGAGAGTTCGAGTCAGAGCTGTGGCAGGAAATGTGTCATTACCTAGCTATATGCAAGACCCGGAAAAATCCATACCGACCACAGTCGGATGGACAGGTAGAACGGTTCAACAGAACCCTGATACAAGTGCTAAAGCCCCTGGTTAATACCCACCAGGACGACTGGGATGAACAGTGCGAGCTTGTAGTACATGCCTACAACAACACTGTCCATTCATCTACTAATTGCACTCCAAACATGCTAGTGTTCGGCGAGGACATCATAATGCCCGCCGACTTAGTGTATGGAGTGGTTGGGATAGACCCGGAGGCGCCCTGCACCGTGTTGTTTGTGGAGTCGTTAAGGGATAGGTTTAAACAGGCATACGAGGCCGTTCGGAAAGAACTGCTGAAGAGTGCGAAATGGCAAAAGGTGGGTTATGACACCAATGCCAAAAGGATTCGTTTTAATGTTGGGGACAAAGTACTAAGGTACTACGAGCCGCTAGAACGGCTAAAGCTCGTAACGCCCTGGGAAGGTCCATTTAAAATCCTTCGCATCATCTCCGAGTCCACGGTGATGATGGAGGACTGCCTAACTGGTAGGAAATGGAAGACAAATGTCGGAAAACTTCGGCCCTGGAAGGGGCGCGAGGAGGCAGAGAGGGAGTTCGGTTACCAGCCACCTGAGTCTGTGCCTAGCGGACCTAACGTGACGGTACCCGTGAAGCGCCCTAGGGGCCGGCCGAGGAAAATGCCGGAAGATGAGAGAATAGTCAAAAAGAAGACGAAGGCCAGGAAACAACCTAATCGTAAGAAAAGGAAGAATGTCTCGCTGAGTGAAGGTATTACATTTGGGAAAGGTCTCGCCACGGCTAAGCGGAACCCAGAGAAGGCCGTATGTAAAGCCGGGAAGAATAAGATACTAACCGAAGGCGTTAGACGCAGTCCCCGGTTGAGGTCTGCTGTAACCTAACTCAGTACACAACGAGCTGCTGCGTGTTGTCTGCCGTAGGCGAATAACATACGTTCCACGGCTTGGGATGCCGAACGCGCCCTCCCAGGGTAGCTGTATCCCGTGAGTGGCGGATGGATTAACCAGTACATTCGCTTTGAAGCGTTGTATACACCGCCAAGCTCCAGACGATAGCACTCGGGTAGTAGGCCGCGTCTCGCATGTCGAGTCGAATGTTAGTTTGGATCTAGTCCCCTAGGTGGTGCCGCGGGTGCGTTGGGAAAGCGCAGAACTAGGTCACCGGATAGCCCTTGCGGGATCTCGCGAGACGAGAGGTCTGACGTCATATTGTTCATAACTAGAGCGGACTCGTGGCGGTAAGACGCCACCCGCTTCGCTCTGGTTAGTGTTGGCGCTTGGCAGCCTGTAGCTGTTTAGTTAGCTTGTCTAACTTCTTCCTTTTTGTTGGACGAATCCTTCGGGAGGAGTCCAACACATTTGCCAATTTTTAAATGGAGGAAGGCGAGGACCCGACGGTCCCGTCTCGGGTTGAGGAGTCTATGGACTATTCAACAGACGTCCTCGTGAGGGGATCCGAAGCCGAGGAGGCAGCCCGTAAGCTCTCTGCGATGGCCGAGACTACCGACAGGGAGAGGATGCCACCTCCACCACCACTGCACCAAGAGCCCACGTCTACAGCGACTGCTTCGGGTGATAGTAATGATCCTCTGGACATTCCGCTGTATCCCCCGGGATACAGAACCCGCATCGAGCGTATGGCTCATGTGGACGAGGAGGCCGGTGTCGTGTACACCTCTTGGGGGACCTACATCCCCATGCACCCCTCAATGTTCGGGTGCGGTCAGCTTGCGGAGAAACCAGGCGTGCCCGAGGCCATACCAGACGACTTCAAGACTCTGGTCATGGACGCGTGCAGCGACAAGTTGGCTGACAGAATGCCAGTCTCTTGGCTCCGGAACTACCGAAAGTTGGCGGAGAATATGGCGGTCAACGAGAGCTTTGCCCAAGCCGTGTTGATTTCCGAGGGCATTACCCGGAAGGCAGCGCGGCTAAGAGAGTCTGAATCCGATATGGATACAGACTCCACCGTCATGCAGTCGTCGGTGGAAACCGAACGGGTCAAGCGATTGACCCGTAAGCCTGCACCAAAGGGTCCTCTCACCGAGAGTGACCTGGAGGTTGAAGACATTAGGATCGCCATCGAGAGGTCCACGACCGAGAAGGAACCGGGTGCTGACATACCGGAGGCACCTGGTGAGATCTCGGAAGAGGACATCTCGCGTCAACAGGCTGCTGTTGAAGCCAAGCGAGCCGAGCTCGCCAAACAGCAGAAGGAGCTTACCGCTGCTCGTCGGGCCCACCGGAAACAGCAGGCCCAAAGTAGGGCGACGGCCGCCTCCGACTCTGACTTCCCGGTCAGTGGTAGGAGGAGCCCTCGTTCAAAGGACAAGGATCCACGTCAGTCGGATTCTAGTCCCGAGGTGCCGGCGCAGCCACCCAAGGCCGTGCGTCGGAAAAAGAGGAACGGAGCAAAAGCGTCTCCGGCGGAGCCCACGCCCCCCACCAAGCCGAGGGGTAAGGGCGACTCGAAGACGCCCGCCTCCAAAGCACCAGCAACCACAGTAGCCACCTCGGTTACTGCAGCGTCCTCTGCTAGCACCAGCAGGACGAGCGCCAAGTCCTCTACCAAGGCTTCGTCTGGTACTACTACCACCAGCCGAGCTAGCCGTAGAGGGGAGGGCATTTACACGGACAGCGAGGGCAGCGCAAGCGACCCAGAGCTGCCCGAGTCAGCCAAATCTGATTTGGAGTCTGTGACGACGTGGGAAGAGATGACCACGGACGTCCCTAAAGACGACAATCAGAAATGGATGTGGAAGAATGCAGCCGAGGGGTTCAAGGAACAGACTCCCCGCTGCTTCGCGGACTGTACTTACGACACAGTCCACTACATGTGCCCGGGCGCCGTCAATAAGGATGGTGATAGCGATGACGAGGAGTGGATGAAGTCCGGCCCCTCGGATACGCCAGTGGGTAAATTCTACCTCATTTGGTTTGACCAGCTCAAATCCAAATTGGGGTCGATTTACAACTACGAGGCCCGGACGAAAGTTCAATGGGCTATGACCCAATGGGGACCATCCGGCAACCGCCGGAGGTGCCCATTCAAGTCCTGCCAGCTGGCTCTCACTGGAGAGAAGGTGTTTGAGACGAAGCCTCGCTTCGCTCGACACATAGTGGAGCACCACATGCACCACAAGCCCCTCATCCAGTGTGTGCTCGGAGACCGTCCGAGTAAACTGTGTGACGGCACGTTTTCCACCAACCGGCGTGGGGACATGGCTCTGCATCTGCAGAAGGCCCATGGCACCGGCCTGGAGAAAACAAGGAAACGGGCCGTAAAGTGCTTCAACGAGCTCCTGGCTAACTGGGCCTCGTTGAGTGTTAAAGACGTCAAGGAACAGGCATTCGAGACCGGATTCTGTTCGTGGAGGAGTGGCAAGCTCTTAGCCTTCTTCCAGATTAACTTTTCTTCTACCAAGTTCGGGATGCCCAGCGAGGTACACCTGAAGGTGAAGAAGTGGAGGGGAGACGACAAGCGGGAGAAAATCAAGGCCCGCTCGAAGGGTCCTAACGGAGGCACAGCCACGGCTACCAGTGCTTCCAAAAGGACCCGCGCAGACCGGTCCGTAAGCCCTTAGGGTAATAAGGACCAGCCTAGACCAGCCAACCCAGCTGATCGTCGCGAGTCGGGACAACAGGTCTCGTCTCTGGATATGCCTAGCAACCAAACCCGTAGGGTGGTTAGCCAGGCGGCCACTCCAGCCACACCCACTCCACCTGCACCCGAGGAGCAACCCCCGAGTGAAGCCACTGGCAGTCCGGATGACTGGAGCACATACTTTGCTGCCCCATCCGGATACGGATCTTGGTGGGCCGGTGAGGGATCGTCCGGCAAGCGCCCCACGTACAGTGAGTATGCGGCGAAGTTCCCTTCCATGGGACCAGCGGGACCCGAATCTCAGGTCCTAACCCCCTTGGGCCGGTCTAAACCCCGGGGTAGGGGCCGTGGTGGCATGGAGTCCACCCGAGCTCCCCCGGGCGGCGGCCGAGGCCAAGGAGGGTCCCTCTGTCCCTCCAGCAGGCGCTCCGCCTGTCACTGTGGAGGCTGCCGCGCCCCCACCGGTTATAGTTCCACCAACAACCCCTCGGGTGCCCGTTATGGAGCTTATATCAGGCACGCTGTCAGGTCTTCAGGATCCGAACACGTTTGGTCCAGAATGACCTGATGGCGGAATGGCAGGCATTGCATCGCCAGAAGTCAGTCGACTACTGGCGTATAATGACTGAAGCCACCTTCAACCTGGTCTACGAGGTCCAGAAGAGGGAGGAAGATAAGATTCAGGCGCAGGAGAGGAAGAATGTCGAGGAGGCAATCCGATCCTGCCGGCGCCAGCAGTTGGAAGCTGAAAAGCTTAAGGAGTTCCACTGCGCTGAGAACGCCGGGTACATCCATAAGTACAAGGAGGCCGACCTTAAGTTCTTCCTCGCGTTCGGGAAGCACCTGGACGAGTGGGATGGCTCTGCGTCGTCCCTGTCCCTCGCTCCGGCTGCTCCACCCGTACCCGAGGCAGTTGACAGTCCGTCCGCGGGGATGGGTGCGCTGAGCTTGGGGAGCCAGACGCCCAGCGAAACCTCAAAGCTGCTCTTTGTGAGCAGTTGCAGCAGCTCGGCTCCGGCTGCCTCGGCTGCCGCAGCGGAGTCGGCTGAGAAGATGGACACTGATCCGGAGGATCTTTAAGTGTCCATCTGAAGGTGTTTTGTGGTACCCGAGGGTAAAGGCATTTACCATGCCAGAGGTACTTATCCTTATACTGGACTCGCCGATCTGGGACCGAACCTGCAGCAAAGGTGGACACTACCCCGAAACACAAAGAGGATTACCACACCTAACCGGGGCTCCATCTTCCCATCTTCATCAGGGCACATCATAACAGCAACGTGGCTTGCCACCACATATATGTCGCCGGGTGGAGCTGTAGAAACCAGTCATTCCAGATTCGCCGGAAGTTCGATATTTTGTAAGGGCGATCCTACTACCCTGGTAGGACGTCTATTATTACCAGTATCATAATTTTGTGTAAAGCTATTTTTATATAATATTTATATTTTTGTAATCAAACCAAACAAAATTTTCTCGGGTTATTTACCCCACCTCGGGTCGGTTATTTACTACTGTAAAACATTGTTAATACCATTTCACGACATATCTACCACTTTTTTCACGTCTTTAAAACTATAATAACACTGTAACATTGTTACCATTTACCACCTTAGGTCGATGGTGCATAAGGCACCACTTCCTAATTGTTGTTATTAGTTACTTCGGGTTATATGCGACGATGCCTTATCATGTACATATTATTTATAATGCCCCTTAATGTTCTATAATCTATATGAACACTTGTGTATAGACTTACCTATGTATGTATAACTTATTATTGTATAAAGTCAACAATAGGTATTTATTAAATACACCCAACCCTAGGTATAGTCTAGTGGGGGTGGTGTAGGGGCCGGCATCGTTGTATATATATTAGTGCCATTCATCCGAGAGACGTGTTCGTGTGGTGCTCGTTCCTTCTATGCCAGCTAGGTGTCGCTTTGCGATACCCCGCTGGTACAAGAGGGGGCAGCACCATGCCTCGCGTCCAGCTTCTACTAAGAAGCCGGACGAGCGGCAGAAGGGGACTGGACATGGTCCAGTCAAGACGCGTATCTGTTAATTACTGAAGATTAAATAAAGTCCTACCCGAGAGGTAGGGGTATCCGGGGCTTTACCCAACCCGAACCACTCCTGTTGTGTTGGTATCTTTAGTGATAAGCGAGCCAACGAGCCACCCAACATATAAGTCGATACGAACCATTACAATATAGTATCAGATTGATTGTTCATATCTAATCGTTAATATTCAGTTCACTTTATAAGTGTACAGAGTTGTTAATTTAAAAAGTCGAAATTTTTTTTCCGGGTTTAATAACTGTAATACGATCATTATTTACAACCACCGGTCCTTTTCAGGACCCTACTGTTGTCAAACATTAATATAAATCTGTGATATTTATATATTTATCATTTGTGGTTGTTATAGCTACTGGTGGAAATGAAATGAACGATACTCGATGCTATTATTGTATAATTTTTCAGAAATAGGATAGTCTCATACTATAGCCTATTTCACATCGAGCAAGTGTAATTAATACCCCTTTTTAGTATTGTAAACAATCACTTACTAGGTTATTAATACACTGCGGTTTAATTACCCTCAAGTTATTGTCTAAGGGGGGCAGTGTAGGGGTATGGTATTTACACTTTACGTTCATGTACCCGTGGGACTCAGACCTAGGTCTTCGGGTGTAGTGGGGGAGTCCGGATGGCAGGTGGCAGCACCTGCCTCTGGGTTCGTATCCATTACACCAGGGGGCCTACCACTTGTCCGCCACACGTCACGTGGCCGTTCTGAGTTTCGCGGGCTTTTCCCCTATATAAGGCTGGTTGTACCCCCATGTTCTTCAGTAGTGGTTTGACCCACTGCTCAACCAGGACGTTACCCGAAAGGGTAACCGAATGCCCTAGTAGCATGTAGTCCTCTGAGGCTGTGATCGTATGTAACGTAAGCTATGAAATAAAAGCTCGGTTGCCTACCCGGAAACTTTTCTCTCTCTTCGTTATGATTTAATCTAACTTAACGAGACAAACTATTACACATATTTGAACTAGGTGTACCTCTGTGGATCTTCTGTCGGTAAATTCAGTCATATCAATTAAAAATTGATTAAGCTGAGATAATTGACATATCAAACATATAATAATTTATGAATCCTATATAATTCCTATGTTGTTCTATATAACCACGAAAACTATAGCTATGTTTTTTTCGGCATTGGAGGCTTTAATTCTGTTTAGTAGGCAAGGATTCTGAAAGATATCTACCCATATGTTAGAAAAATGATAAAATATCAATTTTAAAAAATCTGATATTTTTTACACTATACCACTTGAGAAGCCTATATCTAGGCTTCTACATGTGCGACTTCAGTACCACTTTGTTACGATGGGTCACATATAGTATATCTACAGATGTGTAGGTATCATATACGATACATATAGTATATCTACAGGTATGTATGTGTCATGTAAGGGTTATCACACTGGTCGATATGATACAGAGGTTCTTGGTTAAACCTATGGGGCTGCCGTATTCAACTTGAGATAAATACCAGTAAACATCAGTTTGTGGTACATACTACCAGTAAATGTCATATTGTGATATATGGTGCCAGACCATGTCATATGATGATACAGGGTACCAGTTTCGTTATATTGTGTTATATGGTCCTAGTACATAGTGTGATATATGGTACGAGTACATGTTATATTGTATGTCACATTATGAATACCAATACATGCCATATTGTGGTATATGGTGCCAGTACACATCATTTTGTGATATATGCAGTGAGTAGTGAGTAATAGATGTTTAACGACCTTTTGGCACATAAGGTTATATACATGGCATGAGGTATATGGTAACAGTACACAGGAGTAGTAATATATGGTACAGTTAAATGTCATATGGGGATACATGGTCCCCATATGACATGTACTAAACTTATAAGTCACCAAAGTCAAGGTGTGATATGGTAGTTTTGCAGCAATGACATCTTCTTTGTTGTCTACTGGTGATATTTCACCTAAGTTTCACCTCAACTGGATTATCAAGTACAATCATAGTGAGAGAAAAAACATCCCCAGTAAATTCTGACTGTAAAGTGTGGGACTGGATTATCATAGACTGGATTGTATTGACCTGTACCAGTACATGTCATTTTGTGATCCGTGATACTAATACATTAATACATTATGGCTTCTGTAGTAAGCCTCAGGCCAAAACCTTTTAAAATTTTTTTACAATGATGGGAACTCCATTTCTTTACACATTAATACATTATGGCTGCTGTAGAAAGCCTCAGGCCAAAACGTTCTAAAACGTTTTACAATTATGGGAACTCCATTTTATTACACATTAAAACATTATGGCCATTGAAGAAAGCCTCATGCCAAAATGTTCTACAATGATGGGAACTCCTCTTCATTACACATTAATATGCTATGGCATGCAGCTTCTTTAGGAATTCTCCTTATATCAAACTCAGCACAGAGGAGCCAAAACCTACTAAAAGGTGTTCAAAAGAAATCAGCAGTTAGTTCATTAATTAGCTCAAAAAATTGGGTTATTTTGAGTTTTCTCACAATATTTCAAGTATTATTCCATCTAATGAAGACCTCATTGACAAACCTGATCAAAGGCATCACCACATTACCTGGCCATGAATATGACATGATTTTTTATTTTTGAAATAATTAGCCAATTATCCTATTTCAAGACTAATTAATGAGTGCATGTACATGATTGATAGAGATTGTTTTTTGATAACATAAAGAGAAAATAGGTTACATCTTAGATATAAAAGTGTTTTGTTCTTAAGTTATCCATTGACAGGTATACTATGTTAAAATCCATTAAATAAGCAAAAATGCCTGGCATTTGGGGCTCCCTAACCTCCAGATTACTGGCATTCTGATCCGTAAGGCCCGAACCACCGAAATAGTAATACAAACCATTACATTGGTGCCGTGACCAGTTAATTCTGGTGTATAGCCCGTACGTTATAACGTCCGAACCCTGAAGGGCAATTTATTGCCCAGGAGAATGGCAATGAGTCATTAATGATCCATACCTATTCAAACCCACAGGATGTAGATGCTGCATCCTGGAGGGAACCCGGACCTCACTACAAAATGGATAGTGAGGAAAATATACTGGACTCTGTATGGAGAGAACAATCCATACAGAGAAAGAGTACTTTGATGGGTTAACAATCACTTGTTGATAAATTAAGCAATTCGATGTTCGAAGTTGGTGGTAGCATTACTTCATCTTTCAAAGCGAAAGATGAAGTAATCAATGAAAAATTGCATCTGGAAGAAGACTTAATTGGTATGCGAAGTGAATTCGAAACCAGAAAGAGGGAATACATGAAGGATTTAGAAAATGAAGAAATAAAACTTCAGGAGATGAGAAAGTCATTTAATAAAGAATATGACAATAGACACGCTCGTATCCAAACATACATAGATACGAATGATCAACTATGCCTTGATAAGGCCAATTATGAATCTGACATAAGCCTATATCAAAGCGAATTGGAGAAATTGAAACTTCAGTGTAATAAGCAAGCTGAAGACAATGAGACAATCCGGACGGGCATTATAGCTTATAATAAACAACTGGAGGAAGATAGACAGAAACTCACTAATGAGCTTCAGGATCTGCAAAATACTGCAAAGACTCTAGACAAATATGTAGAAGCCGCACAACTGACTATAGAAAATGAAGATTCGAATGTGGTATCTACAATGCTGGCAAATACAGCCCAAGATGTAACCCCCACCAGATACAGTCCATTTGTAACTGTTGGAGCAGACAAAAATGTAGATTCCGGTATTTATAAGAAACTGAATCATTCCGCATCCAGTGGGGTGGATGTTCCGAACAGTACCTCCATACAGGTCGGAACAAATCAGGGATCCACAAGTAGAGCGCCTGCACCTCAAGTTTCTAAACTTGATCCGGTTGTAGGTCCGGCACCGCCGATACCAGATTTGAGTCATAAGATTAATCCGACTCAGGTTAATACAGCAAGTGGAACAAACACTACTCCAGTGGCCCAACCACGTGTACTGGGACCAATAAGAAATTTACTTACTCCACCGTCGTATTTTTCTCAACCCGGACATAGCACTCCAGCAGGTCCAAGATTGCCTAACCCGAACCCAGGTCAAAGCAATGTACCTAATAGTAGACGAATTCCAATGCCAAACCCACCACAATCCAATGTGGTAGGGGGCACATATTTACCTAGAACAACTCCTCATGGATATAGTAATAACTGTAATCCTGGAGGAGGAGGTAACTTCTATTCAGGAAGTACATACAACCAGGCAAGGAATCATAATAATTCCTATCCCGAGTTTGCGCCTTCCGGAACAACTGGAAATACTGGCTATAGAGGGGGGTACCCTAATGGTCCCTCTGGGAATTACCCCAACAACGGACCCCCAGGAGGTAATCCCCCAGGCGGTCCCGGTGGATCTGGATCCGGAGGATCAGGATCAGGAGGAGATGGCAGGAAACCAAATAGGAGGACATCCATGCCAGCAGGGATGCAAAACATCTTTGATAGAAGCCAATGTATCCAAAATTTGGGCATTGACTGCTACCGAAAGGGAGCAGATGGCATGGAAGCTATGAACTGGAGCATGCGAGAAGCAGACAGAGTACAAGGATGTAATAATCCGGCTCGTAGACAGGCAAGGATACCCCCTCCCTATGATTTGAATGATCCATGGAAGGATAGGTACCAGGCTTTTGTCGATGAAGTCAACTATAGTGGTTGGACAAAAGAAGAAGCTCTGCCTTACCTAATCTGTTGGTTAAACAAGGGCGGAAAAGTAGCCCTCAACCAGTGGAGAGCAGCGTATGGATTATATGGTACCTACGATCAAATAGTCGAATGTGCCGCGTACCTCTTTGGTTCGATCGTAAGAGAAGATCCATGGGTAAGCTTTAAGAAAAGGACCCAGAAACACAAGGAGTCTCATAAAGTCTTCGGGTTGGAGCTACAGGATCTGCTATCAAAGGCACGTCCGAATTGGGCTCATGATGATGATTGCTATCTGCAAGAATTATTCACACAATTCTACAGTGGATTGCGAGATCTGGATCACAAACAAGTAGTTTGAGATTCCTGGAAGGATGAAACATCTTTCAGTGACCTCTTCATAGCCATCGATGGCTACGATATGAAGAAAAGGCTAGTGGGTCTAGGACCTAACCCACTACGAGCTGCTCCATTACAATACAGAGCTGCACCCGCTCAAGTATTTGAGACCTCCCAATTGTCCCCATTGACTTACAGGAAGCTAATCAGGAAGACGAATATGTCTATGATGAAAACAGAGAATATATTCGTTCAGTCAAGGTAGCTGGAAAGTATTACCGCCAGAAACGGTATCGAAAAGTGTATCTGAAAGGAAAAGGAGGATCCGTTGCAAATAAAACAGCTCCCGGACCGGTCCAAGCTAATAACATGACAGCTATAAATGTCCCTACCGTAGCAGCAGCTGCTGTTCCTACTGATCTGGTAGAGACACTGGTAGCACGATTAACAAATGCTCTGAGAAGGCCCCGAGTGGATAAATCCCAGAGGAGATGCTTTAGGTACCAGAAATTAGGGCATTATGCAGCTGAATGTACAGCTGATAAGCCTGTCCCTCGTAGACAGGAAGGTATCTCTGGAGTAACCACAGAGGAAAACTGAGGAGGGGTCCCCCTATGGACAGAGAAGGGGATCCCGATGACAAATCTTGCCATGATATTGCCATCCATGACGATAGTTCGCATGTAGTAGCAAGTTCGCCTAGCACCGGAGTGGTTGTAGACACCCAGAAGGTTAGGGAGGCTGATATAACAGGTGCCCAGGGAGCACAGGGGAAACCCAATATCGGTCACGAGGTAGGCGGTTATTTTTTAGCCAGGGTTGGTAGTGCCCACCTACCCCCGGGTCATCCTTGTCTGGAATTCCTAAAAGGATGTGGATTGACTACAGGTGTGAACAATGACGTCCCAATCGTCACGGACACGCCCTCTGTTCCGAATGGAAGGCAGTGGTATGTTTCCCTCACTGTTAACGGAAGATCTGCCAAATTTCTTATGGATACGGGTGCTAGCCACTCCTGTATCTCCAAGAGGTTCTATGATCTTATACCGAATGATCATGATACTCTCATATCAGGAGGAAATGCTCAGGCGGCCGATGGCAGTACCATGCAAACTATGTCATGAGTGCCACCGTTGCAGATATAGCAGATGAGGGGATACTCGGGTTGGATTTCGCATCCCTGTATGAGGTGTTTTTAGAACCACAATCAGGAGTGTTGAGTGTGAAATACCGGTATCCTGTAAAGGTCAGGTGCGTACTAAGACAAGTAAGCTGTATGGCTAGTGTCGCACACACTGTGCGAATTCCCGCAGGCGTAGTCTGCGATGTGCTCTTGAGGAGCGATCCTGCAATGCGCAATAAGCCTGCAGTGATAGAACCGGATGTCAAGTGTCGGATTAATTTCCGTAGACACTATAGTAGCGAATGCATCCTGGTCGGTAGTACCTGTTTCCAACACTGGAAATGCTACTATCTATTTAAAGAAAGGACAAGTTTTCGGTAATGTGACCCTTTCGGAAACAGTAACCGGTAGTAAGTTGAATTTACCCAAGGTAACAGATAACGATGATATTTCGGATGACTTGTTAAAGTTGTATGAAGAAACTTCATTAGAAAATCCGTAACATCAGAAAGAGTTTCATGATTTGATCCATCAGAATAGAACTGCCTTTGCCAAACCCGGTAAAAAATTGGGTACGACAACTAAGGTAGTACATAAAATAGATACTGGAGAAGCAGAACCATTTAAAATACCGTATAGACGGTTACCTTTAGCAAAAAAAAGAGTAGCTAAAGAGGAAATAAACAAGATGTTGGAACAAGACGTAATAGTCCCATCCAACAGTCCATGGAGTAGTCCTGTATGTATGGTAACCAAAAAAGTTGGTACCATATGCTTCTGCATAGACTACAGGAAGTTGAATGGAGTGACGAAAAAGAACTCGTATCCATTACCGAGAATAGATGAAACAATTGACTCCTTAGGAGGCAACAGTTGGTTTTGTACCCTAGACTTGCAATCTGGATATTGGCAAGTGGGAATGAACCCATTGGATATGGAAAAAACGGCATTTCCGAGTCACATTGGATTATTCCAATATAACGTAATGCCTTTTGGCTTGTGCAATGCACCAGCTACATTTGAAGCAATGATGGAAACTCTTTTGAGTGACCTATTGTGGAAAAGATGCTTATTATATCTTGACGACGTAGTAGTCCTCGGAAAGACATTTGAAGAATGTTCTAACAATCTCAAATTGGTATTAGAACGAATTATTTCTAAAGGTCTCAAATTAAAACCTAAGAAATGTCACATGTTTAGAAAGTCCATAGATTATTTGGGCCGTATCATCTCAGATGAAGGAATAAAAGCTGACCCAGATAAAATCGAATCAGTTACGAATTGGAGTAGACCTAACTCACCTAAAGAAGTGAGATCATTTTTAGGCTTCTGTTCCTATTATAGGGAATTTATTCCGAATTATTCTAGAGTCAGTTACCCATTACAAACAATAGCTAACTGGACTCCAGGATGTACCAGGGAAATTTTCCTTGGACGCATGAACAGGAATCTGCTTTTCAAAAGCTAAAAGATCTGTTCACGAGTATGAGACGGATCATTTCATACTGGATACGGATGCTTGTAATGACAGCATTGTTGCTGCCCTTTCGCAAGTCTAAAATGGAAGAGAGGTACCCATTGCTTTTGCTAGCAATACACTAAGTAAAACTCAACGCAATTACTGCACGACTAAACGTGAACTGTTAGCAGTAGTTGTATATACAAAGAAGTTTAAACACTTCTTATGGGGGACTGACTTTACTCTACGTACGGATCATTCCATTTTAAGATGGTTATTGAACTTCCGAGATGCTGAAGGAATGTTGGGTCGATGGTTAGCCCATTTATCCGAATACGGGCTTGAACATCGCCAAATTCAGCATAGACCCGGAGTGAAGCATTTAAATGCTGATGCCTTGTCTGGAATACCAATCTGGAAATGTGATAATCCGGATTGTACCGACTGTGGAGCTCACAGAGCAGTTTTAGCAGGGATTTGAAGACCCTTCGAACCCCTAGTTGCCAGTGTACTGGAATGGTCTATGGATCACATATGACAGTTCCAGGAGGCTGACTCGATAACTGCACAACTACTGCAATTGGTACCTAAGGGTATACGTCCAGTCAGACCAGAGGTCTACCTGGAAAATCGAGAAACGAGAAGGTTTCTTGCTCAATGGACCGAGCTTGAAGTCCGGAAAGGTATGTTATACCATTGGAAGCCATGTAATAATGGTGAGATACTCATACAAGTGGTTATACCGCATGCAATGAGACATGACATTATGTATTATTGTCATGGACATCGGACCAGTGGTCATTTTGGAAGGAAACGCTCATTAGCACGACTTTCTAAAAAATACTATTGGCCCAGCATCTCACGAGACTTGCAAAGATGGGTAACCACCTGTCCGGATTGTTGTAAAAACAAACACGGACCCGGGATGGGCAAAATTCCCCTATCTCAGGAACTTTTCTGAGTTAGATTCGCGAGAATTGGAGTAGATATCATTAGTGGATTCAATACAACCGCTTATGATAATACCGTATGATGGTAGTGTGTGATTACTATACCAAGTATACCAAAGTTTTCCCACTACCAGACCAGAAAGCAGTCACTTGTGCCGAAGCCTCTGTAAAAGGCTGGGTACTGACTTTTTTTGAGGTTTGAAAATGTTTTATTGTCAAGTCACTATTCATACAGAAAGTGGTAAAATTAGACAATAATGTGAATCCTCGTTCAGTTATTACATTAAGTGGTTGTTTGCACATAGATCAATGAATAAAGATGGAAATTTATACAATGAAGAATGAGAACAATAATATAAACAGAAAAAATAAAATCTATATAACAACAGTATATACTATGTACACAAATAGCAACCTCTATAATCTTACAATAAAATTTCAAAAAAAGGGCAGCAGGCATGGTACACCAGTTTGTTACTATCAACAAGTTTTATACTAGCACGTATTACACTATACCAATAGGATATATATGGACAGATCAGTAGGTACAAAACATATCTTAAACAGATGATCAGCAGATATACAGTATGAGAGTATAGTCACTGTGAGCTCATGGATGAAATTCATGCGGTGTAGTCTTTCAACAGCTCCACATGAATAAATTCTAATAGAGGGTGTAGTCAGCAAACAACAGCTCCCTCTACTCAATCAGGATAAGGTGTAGTCTTTCAACAGCTCCCTAACCTGTATCTTTTTTCATATTACTCATCCAGCTCATTCAGCTCATCACCCATTAACATCATCTTGGACAAGTCTTGTATCTGCCTAATTCTTGCTTTAAATTTAAGTTTACTTTCACTGTGTTGGACATCAGCTCGGAGATTGTTCCATAACTCAACTCCTCTATATAGCGGCGAGTTGTTGAATCCCATGTTACGTGCTCTGGGAATGACTATCTTAATCTTTGATTCTGACCTCATACCTGGCCTTCTGATTTCCTCATCGACCCAATCTGGATTTCTTGATAATTTGTACATGAAGCTAAGCAATAATTCTTGTCGTCTCCTCATCAGGAGTGGGATATTAGCCCATTCATGGAGCTCTTCTTCATTAAGATCCAAACCTCTGAAACAAATTTTCAGGCCTCTCTTCTGCATTCTGTCTAACTTTTTTAACAGGCCTTCATTAGCCCCCTCGTAGGCAAAACAAGCGTAATCAAAAACAGACATTATGGTGGTTTTATAGACTGTTACAGCAACTTTTTCAGATAACATGTTTCTGAATTTACTGAATCTAAAAAGACGGTGGTTAATTTTACTATTTAAATCCTTTAGTGCAGGTTCAAAACTCAATAGACTGTCTAACTTTAATCCTAAGTAGCAGTAGTTATTTAGAGTTTCAAGTTCTTTGTTATACAAATATAGTTTTTGGCCCCTGGACTTTGGTAACTTTTTGCATGAACCATACCACACAACTTTGGATTTATCCGTGTTAGCAGTAAGCCTCTTGGTTACAAACCAGGATTGTAATCGATTTAATGCCGTTTGTAACCTATTGGTTATAGTTTCAATTTTGTTGTTTGAGCTGTATATTACCAAGTCGTCTGCATAAAGATAATGTTTACAATCAGCAAGAACATCACTGACATCATTTATATATAGTATGAACAAGAGCGGTCCCAATACAGACCCTTGTGGGACACCAAATCGTACTGGGGCTTCATTAGAAACAAAGGAACCAATTTTAGTATACTGGCTTCTCCCAGTTAAGTAACTCATTAGCCAATTGAGTGTTGTGTCATGTAAACCAAGTTGTCCTAAAATTTCAACAAGATAGGCGTGATTAACACAATCGAACGCCTTACGTAGGTCAAGATAACAAACTCCAGTCAAATGGCCTCTATCTCTATTTTCATAGATATCGCTCAGGAGTCTGAAGACTGCATCTGCAGTCCCCAGTCCTGATCGATAACCAAATTGTTTTGCAGAAATAACATTTTTCTTATTTAGAATTTCATTTAGATGGCAATACATTATTTTTTCCGCAATTTTGGAAGGTACAGGTAATAGTGATATCGGCCGCCAATTGGTGATTAACTTTATATTACCGGGCTTGGGTATTGGATTCACCCTTGCCCTTTTCCATTTTTCAGGAAATATGCCACTGGTGAAGCTCAGTTCGTACAACCTAGTAACAGGATCTAACAAAAATAACAGTGCTGTTTTCAAAATATCACATCTAATACCATCAATTCCGGAAGTTTTGTTGACATTTATTTCTTTTATGAGCATCTCAACAAAGCCTTTTTCAACTCGCACAGGAATTTCAACTGGATCAACAGGTTCAGTCATTAATACACGCTCAGGATAACCATTATCTGTGAAAACTGAAGATAGTTTAGCACCAATATTTGAGAAATAATCATTTAAATAATTTACAGATTCATGCTCTGACTTGATAAAACCATCATCACCTATCAATTCTGGAGGGGCAATTTGCACCTCTGGTTTCAAAACTCCATTTAAAACTCTCCAGAATCGCTTTGGGTCAGACTTAGCCTCCTCCAGTGCAGACTTGACCTGGTTGGCTTTTGAGTACCTGATAGCCTTATTAATTCTACAACGTAGCTGCCTGGCTTTATTGAGATAATAATCATCCTTAATTTTCGAAAACATTTCCACATTGTCCTCGCGTTCATTTATCATTGACAAGATGTCATGTGTCATCCATTTATTTCTTCTGTCCACAATCTCAATTTCAGACCAAGGACAGTACTCATCTAAGTATTCAATTACCAAGTTTTCAATGAATGACCATGCACCATCAGGGTCGTGCAGTTCATAAAAAACATCCCAGTCTGCCATTATTAGCCACTCTTTGAAAGTTTCTTCATCGTAACCTTTGTACTTTCTCACCCAAACTTTCTTTTTAATATAATCAACCTTCTCTCTTGTTTTTACAGCAAACACAGGCAGATGATCACTTACTAAAAAATTCAAGACACCAGATGTAATAGACTCATTGTAATTAGTCAATATATTATCTAAACATGATACAATAATCTTATAAGGTCTAGTGCACTGATTAATGAGTTTATGATAGCCGTTAAATCGGCAAGCATCGATTAGCTTTACAGTACTAGGTAGTTTTTCACGCAAGGTATTAATATTTATGTCCCCCATAATCCATTGTTCAAGCCCTTCTTTATCTGCAATTTCCATAACACGAGACAAATGTAGAAAAAACTTATCTATCTTGCCAGAAGGAGGTCTATATAGAGTGACCAATTGTAAAGTATGTGTCTTCAAGACTAGATCTAATACTAGACATTCAATATCCTTGTTACTACAACTAATGTCATTGCGTATCTTAACATCAAGATTAATGTCATCTCGAATGTAAACTGCTAAACCTCCGCCTTTCTTTCTTTTTCGGTCCAGCCTGAACAAATTCATGCCTTCCCAGTTTATTAGGTCATCATCATAGTCTTCATGTAACCAAGTTTCACTCATTCCAACTATATCAGCACCATCTAAATGGTCAAATATTTCCTGCCTTTTGTTAAACATGCTTCGCGTATTTAGATGTACCATTTTCAAGCCCTTCATATTTAGAAAATCGTTTAATCGTGTAGTTGTTGCCATTACATAAACAAATACAAGTAGACAATAGTTTATATACAAAAAATAAAGAATTATAAATTAAAAATAAAGGAGCCCCTGACTAAATTCTAGCCAGAGGCTCAGATATCCACCAACAGAAATAACCAACTTAATGTTCTGTGGGTGGAATACAACAAGAGAGAGGGAGCTAATACCAAGTTACTTATAAGATAATCTCAGCTCCGTGACAAAAGATAAAAAACCACGCATATGCAATATTGTGTTGTGTCAATGAGTAAGTAAACTCTGAGTTTTTAACTTAAATTTATATATATTATTGCATCTTATCAAATCAGTAAATTAGTTAAATAAATTACAAATAAGCACCTAAAGAAGGAGGGAAATAAAGTTAAAGTTAGAGGTTCAAAAAGGTTGTAAGCCCTTGGTTATTTTGATTCTAGTATAGAATATTTTCTTAGTCATGTAGAATCACATGAAAAGTTAGGGATTAATATTGATAAATTAATTATTAAGTTACTACTAGTGAAGGGTTAGTTAGCTCACCCAGTGTTACCGGACCTTGTACTAGTTTGGTCATAGATCTTATCTATGTATTCGTAGCTCTCTGAGACACCACAATGCACCCACTGTAATCATTCCACCGTCACCAGTAGTAATGTTCTTACCTACAAATAGAATAGAACAAAAATTACAATACATCAATAACAGTGACACATTTTTCAATTATGAAACGATTAGCTATTTAATTAGCATTTCATTGTATCATGCCATTCAAGTGACAAAAAACTGTAGACAAAAATAATACAGAAGTAATACTTTCGGTGTACCACTTATGCTACACAGTGACCAAGGTACAGAATTCGAATCAAATCTCTGGCAAGGGATGTGCGAATACTTAGATATTTGCAAAACTAGAACCAATCCATATAGGCCACAGAGCGACGGATTGGTCGAAAGGTTCAATAGAACCCTTATTCAGGTCCTAAAGTCACTTGTTAATGAAAACATGGACGATTGGGACGAGCAATGCCATTTTGTGACACATGCTTACAACAGTACAGTACATTCAAGTACCAACTGTACTCCGAATCTCCGGATGTCATGCACCCGCAGCAGCTTTATAGGATGCCACCGGAATGGCTTAGAGACTGGCCATGGTTCCAACGCGGACTCATGGTAGACATTGCCTTCTGACAGGCAGTGTATGAGGCAAACAGAGCCTTCTTGCTAGGAGCATATCCCAAGCCTGATAGGTCTCAGTGGAATGTCACCAAAACAAACATTGACTGGGTAGGTTGTATTTCTGAACCCGAAGGCCAGACCTACCCACACCCTAGTACTGTCCGTCAGGACTTACATACCATGAGAGAGTACCGGGAAGCAGCTTCCAACTACGAACAGTCGGACGACGGCTATTACATAGCCGACGCGGAAATGACCGAAGTCCAGAACTCCTCTCTCACAGGACTGGACAGGAGCGCAGCCCTACGTACGATTATCATCCGTCGTATGACTGCGGAAGAAGAAGCTCATGAGAAAGCCCGTGCTGAGGGGGAGGTACCCGCACCTCCGATTCCCGATCTGAAACTAGGCACTAGAGGTTTGGATGCTTCCAAATCCACTTCTAGCAGCACTACCGGTAAATCTGCAGATCCGGTAGAAGCAAGTACTTTGGGTGAATCTGGAACTAAAGATCCGGAAGATTGGAAAGTTTCTAAGAGCAGGAGGTCTGCTTCTCGGCGGCTCAAGAATCTGCCCGATTCTGCTAGAGCCAACCCGAAAGCCAGCACCTCAGCCACTAGTAGTTCGAGCACCACCATGGAGGTGGTTTCCTCGGACGATGAATCTGTGCATGAGTCCTCAGTAGAGCATAATGAGAAAGTCACCCCATCTACTCAGACTGAGGCCGAACGTTGGGCTAACGCCAAATCCGGATTTAAGACCCGGATCATAACGTGCTTCTCAGATTGTGCATACGGAGTAAAGAAGGACTGTTCTACTCTGTATGCCTGCCCCGATCCTATCAACAAAAACGGGGAATCCGACGATGAAGATTGGATGTGTCTTACAGACGAGGATCCCAATCCGAGCAAGGCCTATCGTAAGATGTGGCTTATGCTGAATCACACCAAAGGGTATTACACCTATACCCAGAGGCGCAAGTTGCGTTGGGCACTTGAGAAGTGGTATGGTGACGACCAAAAGTCCTGTCCCTTCTCCATCTGCCAGGATGCTAGTGATGTCTCGGTCCAGACCTGGAGTACGTCAGCCCAGTTCCAGAGGCATCTGGTAGAAGCCCACTTCCACCATCACCCAGTCTACATCTGTGACCCGAGTTATGGCAAGAAGGGTAAGAAGTACACAACAAAGGTTCAATATAACCGGCGTAGTGATCTGGCAAGACACCAGAAGAAAGGCCATGCCGAAGGATTGGATACAGCCCATAAGAGGATTATGGACATGCATCAGGAACTCATGAAGGAGTTTGATAGTCTAAGTGAGGATGCTTGGTCAAAGATCCGACCAGGGGACCAAGTCCTCTGCAAGGTTCCGAAGACCAAGGATTCGAAACTTCGTGCCAAGATTGTCCTAACTCCTGGAAAAGGGAAACTGGATATGCATGAGTCTCTTTGGCAGAAATGCCAAGAGTCCGGAAAGGAAGTCAAGCGAGCTAGGGAGAGAGTAAGGAGAGACCAGAGCCGGGTGGACCCGTTAATGGTCAGTCTAAAGATGTACCTCAACCCAGGGCAGATGATCGTTCTAGATCCCCCCTGGCACATCACCTGCATGAGCAGACCCAGGGTACTCCTGTTTTCAAGAGACCCAGACCTACTGGATACGCAGGCGCAGTAACGGAACCAGGGAAAGTAGACACACATAATTTCCCGTCCATGACACAAGGGCCTGGACCTGAGAGCCAGACCTTGGTCCTGGGGAGAGGGGGTCGCCTAGTTCTGAAAAAGACCTCAGCACCTGCCGCTGCTTCAAGTGCCGCAGCTGCTCAGCAGGTATCGTTCACCCCTGAACAGGTACAATTGTACATGGAGATGGGGTTGAAATAGAATCAACCACCTACCTACTGCATCCCAATGGCACCAGCAGGAAGGTCCGGAAGTCCCACATCCGGAACTGCCCCTCAGGCAGCGTCAACACCTCCCAAAGTTGTTGCGCTGCCCGCAAAACCGAAAGATGCGATTACCATTAAGACTGGTAACCCAGAAATTTAGTTTGAGAAGTCTCGCCAGAGGGAAGTGGATGTCCAAAAGGCCATCTATACCCACTGGGAGAAATGTGTCAAAGATAGAGCTACAGAATTCCATCAGGGTCTTCTGAACGATACTCTGTTGTGTTTAAAGCAAGTAGGCGATGCTGAGAAGGAATGCCTCGAAACTGTCAACCGGGATGGAGTGAAGTCCCGGGAGGAGGATGCCGTAGCTGCCAAGGAACAGGCAGCTATGGACGTACACGTATTAGAAAAACGTGTAAAAGAAGAAATAACTCGGAATACAAATCTGAACACTAAGTTCATGAGAGTATTCGTCGTCGACATAGACGAATGGGATGGTATTCCTGAGTCGGCCCTAAATCTTCTAAGGAAGAAACACACTAAGAAGTCAATTTAGGTGTGTTCTGGGTTATCCAAAATTTTCTTCCCCTTAAACCTTGATAACCAGACTTAGTGTTTTGCAGATATTATTATCTATCTGAGAATGTTCCCTATGTGAATTAACACTTATGATTATTCTATGTGTTCAGGGTTCCTTCATAACCAGAAATACACTAATCAGGACATATATTTACTGTTATATCCTGATGGTTCTATTCGGATTAAGAACTTAATATAAAAATCTGATAGTAGTGGTGTTACTGAAAGTTACCTCCGGATGCTGATACGTTTACCTGATACCTACTGTTACCTGTTCCTGATCGCTCTACCGGATAGACTTATACGATATATAACCTGCTGATGTACCGAATGGACTTAATTACCCTATTGATTTACTTCTGGATCAACTATTTGGACTACAACTTTGTCAACCACACACTAAAGGACTATTCTCACTACATGTTGACCACCGGATTATTTACTCCACACCATTCAGATTATAATAACAAACACTAGCACTTCTAGAGGATTGTGGGTAGCTGCCCCTATTCAACTACCGTGTTTCTTTATATCATCTAAACTGGAATACTATAGACTCTAGCACGTCCATCCCTTGGTTAGCTGACCATACCACCTACCTACAACGCATCCGGAATACTTCATTACAACACATGTTACTTCATCTGATACTCTTGTGTACATATATTGTCATGTTCATTATCTCATTATTCTAATGACTTCAAACCTCAAGTGTATACCTTTAGTGATATGATACTGTAATTTTCATACAGGTTAATAATAATATGGATCTTTTGTTATTAGTCATATTACTTGACATGATCCGATACATATTATATTACACCAGATTGTCATAATTATCCTATGCGACATATTATTGTGTAATATTAATTATCTGGTGCTATGATGGTTATTAAAATGCATGACGATGTAATATGTTTCTTTATTCATTTTTTTCATGTGTATAAATTATAACGGTTACATATCAAAATGGTTTCTAACATAGAACCTCTAACGGATTAACCGTTTTGAACCAAAATGTATCATTAGATTTAAAGTCTTTATCAAGACTATATAATTGACATGTTTGTAATTATAACAAACTCACTAGGATACTATTATGTGGTTTATTTCAAAACTTAACAGATCCATTACAAATATCTGTTATCCGTCCACATTGTCGAACTGTATCGACTTTCCTATTTGTTTATTCATAACTATTAATACTATTGTCAACAGACCGTTACAAGTGGTGAAGTGAATATACACGGAATCCAGAGAAGTTCATTTGATCCTTTTATTGCATAGCTGACATGACTGTTTCATAAAGATGGTAACAATGATAACACTCGCCAATATCCAAGCTCTGCCCCTGATCCTAAAGCTCAACCTGTCATAGGTTCTAGGTATAGGTGTAAGGTGTAAGTTGGGAGAGATGAGCTTAGAAAAGATAGATTGGGAGCTGCTCAAGCTGCCTTTTATATTAAGGGCTTGAGCAGCTCACAGTATTGCGAAATATTATATTCACGTGGCTCGAAAAAATTGTGACACGTGTCATAAAGAGAGAGTGCCACCTGTGGGTAAATTATGTTAATGAGAATTGAGGGGAGATTGTGAAATATCCTCTCAATCCAAATATGGCACCACAGGTAGGTCGCACTTCCTCCAGTGGGACTGTGTGGGTGTAGATATGATTGGAATGTTATTACATCCGTATACCTTATGTCACAGAGTCCCATGGGGGAAGTAGGGTTCATAACAGCTTATGGATCCTGGTTCCTGTTGGGGACACAGGAGATTATTGAGTATGGATCGTGAGCAGAGCTTAGGCTTTATATGGCGAAGAATTTAGTAAATATGAAAAATATTAATAATACCCAGAATGGTCCATTGACAAATCCCCACATTCCTACTCATCTCTGCACGAGTGTAAAGGGATAAAATATGTAGAAAAATAAGGCTTTGCCAAGTCCATTGACAATTATGGGTATTATAATACAAATACAGGGTTTTGTGAAAACCTGATGAGTTTGACATCATATGCGGTATAAGAATATAGTTCCTTTATGGAATTACAAAAATAAAGTTTGTGTGGATCAAGTGACTTAATCTATATATACAGGTTATAAATGCAGGGATATGTACAATGCTTAAAATATATATGTACCGGTTTGTTATTTTGGGAAAAAGAAAATTTTCCTGGTTCGATAACATGTTTGGTTTTATACATTAATATACAATGAGGCATATAAAGATGAAAATTAACCAAGTTTGTTGATTCTTGGTACCGTGGGGTCAATAACCAACACAAGGGTGATGAGTTTTCGGCTCCACACTACCAAGGCTTACAACTGAAGTTGTGTAGGGTTGGCTACATAGTCAGGTATAAGGTATAAGTCAAGGTAGTATTCAGTGTTACTGTTGACTAGAACATGGTAATTTTTACAAAAATATACAATATATTGGTCAAGGTGGTATTCAATGGGACTATTGGCCAAACAAAATTTTAAAAAAAATTGTGGAATTTTGAAGATAAATTGTACATCGTCAAAGTAGTATTCAGTGGGACTGTTGGCCAAAGGAAAAGGTTGAATGGGATATATACAACTTAATACTATAAATAAATAATTTGACTAAAACTCATAAATACATGTCATAGTTGAGCTTGAAAAAAAAAAACAGTGGTGAAGGTGATGAATTTTATAGCACCTAGAGAGGCAAGTCAGAAGGCCATTTGGTCTGTCTCTCATAAAATTCATCCAAAATCTTAAACTAATATATATACATTGACCTAAGAAAAACAGGCTTAAAGAATCCAGTAAAAAGATTTGACATACACAAATAGAAAAATTGTCAGAAATGAGTAGTATGTATAGGTATGGGGGGGCTGTTTACAATCGTGTCTCAGCGATTTGGATTTAAAATATGGTTATACTACAATTGGCTTTGAAAAGTGTCTATTTATGTGTCCTGAAGTGTCTATTTGGGTGTATACTGCTGGGAGGTAGGTTCTGATGTTCCTTATGGCGATATTGTCACTTGTTTGCCCTGAAATGTTCTATAGCAAGGAAGCTATTGGGTGATAAGTTTGCCATGTTGTTTCGATGTTGGTTTTGTTTCTGGACTTGATGGTACTGGTCCTTTCTCCTTGGGTTTGGCCTCTGGTACTGAAGCAACCGATGCTGTGTTGGTGGTAGGCCTGTTGAGGAAACGACAGGAAGAGGAGGCAATTCATTGACCTATAGTTTGTCTGTTATGGGTTGCAGACAGGCCACGGTCAATATAGACAAAGGACCTGAGGTCAATATCATTTTGTCAAGGATTAAAACCTAAGTACAGAGCTCAATTGATTCATTTGGCCTAGCGTGGGTCCTGTATGTAGGGACGCTATGGTTAGTTTATCTAAATTCCACCAGGTGGTAGTAGCGACCTGGGGCAGCACCATAATAGCGAAAAAATCAGGTAAATTATGGGGATTAATACAGGTATGACCTGCTTTTTTTTTTTTCTTTCCTGTGTCGCCAAGGTTTTGATCTGGGGTGCTATAAAAAGGCACTCATCCGCTCTGTGATGTCATAATGTTACATAACCAACAATGGAGGTGTACGAGGTCGAGCTAGTTATGCCCAACGGCACCATCCTCCACATCACCATAACCATGTTGGGTGGATTGTAAGTGTATTTGGTTTTCAAAAGTGGCGGCTTTGAGTCTTTGACAATTTTGGCTATTCAAGACATGGAGCATTTTGGTCTAATCTGCTCTTAATAATCTGGTTTCAGCATTACGCAGATTCAGTGGACCATAGTCCCTCCGGGCGGGATGCCCAATGGATATTGAGGTAAGTTCGATCTGAGCAAGTTAAAGTGTGAACATGTGCTAATGTTGTTGTTGTGATAGAGACGCCACGTGCGGGTGTCACATGACCGATGGTAGTCATGGTGACGGCTGTGACGTCTGTCAATTTCGGGAATTGATGCGAAACCAAGATGGCGCCAGGCTGCGACGTGTGGTGCGAAAGTTGTCGGACCAGGCGCTGCAGCCGGTGCCAATACTGATGAACATCAGTGTAAACCGATCTATTGTGTTTGTTAGACTTGGCTGTGGCTATGACGTTATCTAGCTTATTAGGTTTGATGATAGCTGTGTATGGGTGTGTTTTGGGCGATGTCTTGAGGAGGGGGGGCTCACTGTGGGGGGGGGCGGGGGTCTGATGGGTAGGCTGGATGGGGGGGGCGATCCCCACATCAGCGTCTTTATGGCGTGAACGCCATGTTACCCGGCATATGTGTAAGGGGTACCTGCCATCCCCACATAAGTGTGATGGTATCTTCCAAATGTTACTGACATTTGGGTATAACCTCGGGACGGTCCTAAGTTATATGATGGTGGGGGTGGCCGGTAGTCAATGAGGTGGGACGGTGGTTTCCATCATGAACCGAAGCCGGCCATGTTGGATTGGTAAGTCGAAATTTTACCTACCAGGTTGAGTTTAACATATAGATAGTTGGGGTGCTGGGCTTCATGGGGTTCAGCGGAGCCAACTTAGTGGGCTCGATTTGCTTTGCCGCCGTTTGGGCCCAAGCCTTTCTATCTGGTATGTCCTCCCGGATCGGGGGACGATGCCGGGGCCAGACTCGCCGAGGATTCACCATCACAGCGTGGGGACGCCTGTTCTATAAATAGAGTAGGTGTTTCCCCTGTTGTTATGGTTATGGGTATACTGACAAAAGGAGTTTGTTTTGATTTTGCCAGTGCACATGTACTCTCCTGCAATAGTGATCCAAACGAATTTTGATTTTGGGGGGGAATAGGGCTTGGGTGGTTGAGTAGAGGGGGGGGGGCTTGGTTTTGTGTGAGAGAAAAAGGTGGGGTGTGAGGCGCAGTGTGTTTCGGGAATTTTGGGTTGGAAAAAGTGAAGCATTTATACAAATTTTGGGGGGTTTGCTTGTCTTGGGGTGGTGTGTTTTTCTATAGGACACTTGTAGGCATAATTCTTAAATAGACTAGTTTGTTAGGCTAATCCAAGACTAGAAATTGATGTATTTTACCTTGACTTTGTGTTAGGAATAGTGACTAATAAACTAGGATGGCTCAATACAGTGGAGGGGGCATTTGGCCTGATAAAAATGAGCAAATTCAAACTTTTTAGATTGACAGCTTTGACCAAACAGATCCATGGCCTTGCTCCTAATGCCATGTGGGCCTAGAAGGCTATGGATGGTCCACCCTGGGTTGAGTCCATATGACTTTGGTGCCTCAAGGCTAATAGACAATTTTAAATTGATGGGTAGTCTAAGGTAGGATAGGTTGTGTGTGGGGTAGGTGGGTTGGGTGGGGTGTTGCCAAAAGGTTGATGAGTAAGATCTAAAGTGGTCAGGTCGTCGTAGAAGGGCATGAAGTGAACTGCGAACTCAACTATCACATTTTACAAAGCACTCTGGGCGCACACTACCATTGGCATGTAATGGGTATCTGTGTAACATGATGGAATAATCCATCATTGTCATGCTAGAACGATTGATGACGCTACTAAATGGACACATAAGACGAATCCTACCTGGGCTGGTTGCATGGCAGCCTCGGCATTTGGCCCTGTTGTCTCTGGATACTTGCTCCATGTGGTGACTGGGTTTGGTAAGTTTGGTGTATTGTTTGGGAAGTGGATGAGATGGGGTGGTGTGAGGCTTATAAGCACTTCATGAGGTTGGCTAATTCCTCATTACATGCCTCCCGATGAGGTATGTCTCACCCATATATGGTGCGGGGCCTAGCTATTGGTTGGTTTGCATATGAGATATCTGTGATATGCAAATTTAAGGGACCTTTGCCGAGGTACGGATGATCATAGGATGATCTGAATATTGTAGTATAATTGGGGGGGGGGGTAATGGCTGTGACGCTGAGATTAGTCAGCTTACCAGGGGTGCGCTTGTTCCTGTTGTGCTAACACAGTAGGGAACCGTGCTGAATTATTTCATTAAGTGTCTCACCAAACATTCCAGTACTGATGGTAAACAGAGGCATAAACACGGATCAGGATGCAAGAGAGCTGCTCTCCTACAGTAGGCTGTCATTTGGTAAAACCTTAGGGTATAGAGGAGCCCTGAGCTTGTAACAAACCAGCGCATGCATGTCCCAATTTAATGGGGCACAAACCGAGCGTACACTGTGACCGTGGGTAATTTATGTGGCGTGCCAACCAGATCATCCAGTTCACGGCTGCCTGAGCCTTTAGGAAATTAAATAAAATTTTTGGCAATGTCACCCACTTAGTTTTGGTAGTAAGGTTTGTGTTGTGTTGGAGGGAATAATTGGAATTTGTGGAAAAATAAAACATAAAAAAAGGGTGAATTTGGTGGTTCTAATGAATACTCTCCATTGAAATTGTAGGGGCCGGCATCGTTGTATATATATTAGTGCGGTTCATCCGAGAGACGTGCTCGTGTGGTACTCGTTCCTTCTATGCCAACCAGGTGCTGCCTCGCGATACCCGTTTGGTACAAGAGGGGGCAGCACCATGCCTCGCGTCCAGCTTCTACTAAGAAGCCGGATGATCCGCAGAAGGGGACTGGACCTAGTCCAGTCAAGACGTATGTTAAGAACAGGGAGTACTTGAATAAAGGCCTACCCGAGCGGTAGGGGTCATCTGGGGCTTTGCCCAACCCGAATCACTCGTGTTGTGTTGGTACCTTTAGTGATAAGCGAGCCAACGAGCCACCCATCATCTAAGTCAATACGAACCATTACAAAATAATATATGGGAAATGGAGAGGAAACATCTATTACATAAAGAAAATATGCCTATAGTGTCTGGGTGGTGTTATGTATGTCTGTTTCAAGGGTGGTAAGAAGGTTATTATGGGTGAGTTTGTTAGGGAAATAATAGAGTGGGGTGTAGGGCGGGGGTGGGGGTTGGGGGGGGCTCTATACTCTGGATATAGGCATTGTGGGATAGTTTTGGAGGAAAAAGGATCCCTATTTGTTGTAGTGTTGGGTGTTTTACCATATAGTGACACCGTGATAGTAGAGTGTCTAACATATTTCTAAAATATGTGCTTGCTATTCTATCAGCCATTTTTGGCTAATAAAAGACAGGGAGGCGCCAGAATCAACGAGAGCTCTACACAAGTGGTTGTCCATGTTAACAGACACTGCACTCTTAGTCAATTCTGTATCAACGTAAATGGCCTTACCTTGCTGTCCATATTGACCAGACTTGTTTTTAGGCTTCAGAATCGAGGTTTTCTGGCTGTAGTCCTCATATTCGTCCTTCTCACCGACAGTGCAAGAGTCTTGGAGGTGTGAGAGTCAATTGAGTTAACCTCTGCTTCATTGATTGATTGATTTGTGTTTTACAGCACTTTAGCGGCACTAAGTGGCTATCCTGTGCTTCACAGGTTGATAGGCACTATCAGTGGAAATGGTGGTATGATTTGTCTATGAGGGGGAAGTAATCATCAGGTTTCAACTAGATGTTATTGTACAGCCCAAGGGCTTTGATATATCCCAATATTTCCTCTGGTTTGTGTTTCTCGAATAGTTCTTTCAAGCTTGTACAAGCGTGGTATTGTGCCCTGTAGGGACATTGTTGGCAATCGATGAGGATGTGCTCCACTGTCAGGGGGTTCTGACAGTGGGCACACTTGGGAGGGTTGTCTCTCCCTATTCTGTAACCATGGGTCAGTCTTGTGTGACCTATTCTGAGGTGGCTCATAGTTTTCTCTTCATTTCTAGACTTGCACTTGTAGGGTTTGGTCATGTTGACCTTTGTTTGGATCTTTTGGAGTTGGTTTCCCACCTCTGCGTCCCATGATGTTTGCCATTTGTTATATATGTACTTGTTGATCTTGGGCTTCAGGTCGCTTGATGGAAGTGGCATTTGTACTACTGCCTGGCCCAGGGCATCCTTGGCAGCTGAGTCTGCTTGTTCATTTCCTTGAATCCCTACATGGCCAGGGACCCAACCATATTTGATGTTCTTTCCCTCCTCTGTCAACTGGTGGTATCTTTCCAGCACTTTGTTTACTAGAGGGTGGTTCCATGCACCTGTTTGCATGGCTTTAAGTGATGACTGGGAGTCTGAGAGGATCAGATGGTCTTTTGCCTCTGAGGTTTCTACATGGTCTTGTGCAAGGTAGAGGGCATGCAACTCTGCCGAGTAGATAGATGCTTCATCTGGAAGGCGTTCTTTGTAAGAGTCTAGGCCTTTTACAGCTGCTGAGGCTGTCTTGTTTGCCATATGAGATCCATCAGTGAAGATGGTCTCATAGTCCTTATACTCATCGCGCAGTTCGTTGAAAGCTGCCTGGTAAGCAGTGCTTGATGTGTTTCCTTTTCTGTGTGGGACTAAGCTGAGGATGATTTCTGGTTGGTACAGTGTCCATGGTGGTCTCTCTGGAATGGTCAGTTCCATGACTTTGTTCAGATCAATGCCTGCTTCTTCCAGTGATTTTGTAACTCTCACTCCAAATGGAGCAAGGAACCACTTTCTCTTGCGGTCATATTCCTCCTGATATGCGGGTGTTTTGAGGAGTGCTGTTGCAGGATTGTTAGAGTTTGCTGCAATTCGAATTGCATATTGGAGAGATAGTTTTTCTTGCCTCAAGAGGAGTGACAGTTTGTTGGCCTCAACTTCAAGGCTTTTGATGCGAGATGTCCTGAAGGCTCCCAGGCAGATTCGTAAACCTTGGTTTTGAATAGACTCAGCCATTTTAAAGTATGATGGACTGGCTGCTCTGGATAGATAGATAGGCCATAGTCTATCTGTGAGCGAACTAGGGCCCTGTAGAGCTTTAGCAGTGTGGCTTGTTCTCCTCCCCAGGATGGGTGTGCCACTAATCTTAGCAGATTGAGGGCTTTCTTGCATTTCTTGCGCAGGTATTCTATATGCTCTTTGAAGCACAACTTCCAGTCTAGGACCAAGCCAAGAAACTTGGTTCTTTGAACGACTGGAATGCGCTGAGAATTGTCTTTGTCCATGTATATGTCTGGTTCTCGTTCTGGGGTGGAATGGTAATGGAAGTGCATGATGGAGGTTTTGTTCTTGGAGAACTTGAAGCCATTCTTGTCAGCCCACTCCATCAGTTTTGTTACACATAGTTGTAGCTTCCTCTCGATGGTCTGGATGCTTCTACCACGGAAGGTGATGAGGAAGTCATCCACGTAAAGTGTCCGACAAACATCTGGTGGCAGAGCTTTGATGATTTCATTTATTTTGAGGAGGAATAGGGTCACTGACAGGATGCCTCCTTGTGGGACTCCTGACTCTTGGTTGAAGAAGTCGGAAAAGGTGTTATTGACCCTCACTTTGAATCACCTATTGGACAGGTATTTCTGAATGAATCGTGGAAGTTGGCCTCTCAGGCCATTCTTCTTTAGGTCTTTCAATATCCCATACTGCCAGGTAGTGTCATAGGCCTTTTCAAGATCAAAGAAGATGGCGACCACTTGTTGGTTTTTTATGAAAGCATCTCTTATATATGTTTTAAGGCTGGCTAATTCATCCAGTGTCGATCTTCCCTTACGAAACCCACACTGGTAAGGATTGAGGATGTTCTCGCTTTCAAGATACCAGACTAGTGGAGCATTGACCATTCTCTCCATGGTCTTGCAGATACAGCTTGTAAGACCTATAGAACGATAGTTCCTGGGATTTGATAGATCTTTTTCGGGTTTGGGAAATGGGAGAACTGTTGCCTCTCGCCAATGTTCTGGGAAGTTGCCTGTCTCCCATATGTGGTTCATGATGCCTAAGAGGCAGTCCAGGGAGGCCTCTGGTAGTTTTGTCAGAAATTCATAGGGAACGTCATCAGGTCCTGCTGCAGAGCTATTTTTGGTATTGCTTAGCGCAGACTTTAGTTCATTGATTGAGAAGGGTAAATTGTAGGGATGGTTATTATTGTCACCGAATATAATGGGGACTCTTTCTTCAACCTCTCTGACGTGATTGAAAAGAGGAGTTCCTCCATTGTGGGATGATATTTCTTCAATGGTGAGTCCAATGAGGTCTGCTACTGCTTTGGTGTCTGTAATATCTCGGCCATTGGATTTAAGATGCTGAATTTGGTAACTGTCATTTTTTCCCTTCATTCTTCTGATCATATTCCAGATCTTGGTGATTGGAGTGTTGTTGTTAATTTTTGAGACAAAGTCTCTCCAGGAGTCTTTCATAGCTTGGCGGAAAGTTCTTCGGGCATGTGCCTTAGATTTCTTCCAAGCAACGAGGTTGGGTAGAATCATGTTGTTCTGGAATACTCTTTGTGCATCACGCCGCTTCTTCTTGGCTTCCCTGCAAACTTCATTGAACCAGGGCTTGTCATGTTTCTTTTCGTTCCCGGATGTTTTGGGAATGCTCCTGGTTGCTATGGTTTGGAGGTGGGTGGTAAAGCTCTCCATTGGGTCTTGTTCCTGCAGGAAGCGGTCTAGATTAAGCTCTTCACTGCAGAGGTTCTTGAATGTCTCCCAATCTGCTTTGTATAGTTTCCACCTCGGGATCTTGCTTAGGAGGCCTTGGTGGTCGTCATTTATAAGGATTGGGCAGTGGTCACTATTGTGAAGGTCATCTGCTGTATCCCAAGAAAAGTCTGTGAATAAGGTGGGTGAACATAGGGTGATATCTATGTGCGTCCAGGTCTTGGAAGGGGCACTATAATAGGTCGGGCGGCCATCATTCAGTAGACAAAGGTCTTGCCTATCCATGAGACTTTCGATTATTTTGCCCTTACGATCCGTTTGGGGGCTGCCCCAGATGGCGTTGTGAGCATTAAGATCCCCCAAAAGGAAGAAAGGCTTTGGGAGTTGTTGGATGAGATTTTCTAGATCTTCTATTGATGGGTAGTTCTGTTCCTGTGAGGGAGGGGTGTAGATGTTACATAATGTTATGGGTTTATTGAGGGTTAACTGTGTAGCAACAGCTTGGAGCCGGGTGTTGAGAGGGATTGGGGACTGGAGGCATTGGCTTCTCACCAGGATGGCTACACCTTCTTGGCGTCTGCCTTGTTGGTCTATTGTTCCTTCTTTTTGGTAGACTGTGTAGCCTTTCAGTTTGACATCTGATTTAGTTTCCTGTAGGCAGATGGATATGGGGTTGTAGATCTGACACAGTAGGGCTATTTCTTGTGGTTTGCTGTTGAAACTATTACAGTTCCATTGGACTATTGTTGTGGGGTCTGATTTATCCATAATTATTTTCTTGGGAAGCCAACAGGGCTGCGGTTAGATTTACTAACTCGCCCTGATGGGGAGGTTTTAGCATTGGTGACCAGTTCTGGTTTTTGGGTCTCTTTTCTTTTCTTTCGATGAGGCTGGTTTGGTGGAGAGCCGAGTGGGCTTTTCTCCGTCAGCGCCGTTGAATATGATGGCTTTAAGGGTGATCTGTCCGAATTAGGGGTCTTTTTTGGTGCTGGCGTTAAAGGTTCTTGGGTCTCCTTCTCCTCAGCAGAAAGGGAATCTTGCTGTGCAGCAGCCTGTGTCTGAGGATGATGTTCTGTCAATGACTTCTCTTTAGGACCAGTGTCATGTTTAGACTGGGCTGGAGAAGGTGATGTTTCAGAGATTATCAAGTCCTCAGAGTTTTGTGCAGGTGTAGGTTTTTTGTTTTTTGCTGCAGCTTTTTCTTCAGCCGCTTTCACCTGATGCATGAGGGCTACAATGAGTTCCCTCATTACACTCACTGGTGCTTGTTTCATTTTTTCTAGTAGTGACTGAGTTGTCACTTTCTCCTTTGTTGCAGCTGCATAGAGGGGCTGCACTGGTTGCACCCTTTTAAGGGCCTCTCTCATAGTTATCTCTTCATCAACTTCGAGTTTCAGAGCCTTTTTCTCCAGCAGCCACTGAGGGCAAGCTGGGGAATTCGCTGCGTGGTCTCCTTTGCAATTGGGACAGAAAGGGGAAGATGTGCAGCTATCTTTTTCATGGTCTTGCGATGCACAATTAAGGCATCTGGCTTTCGACCGGCATCTGTCGCTGTGGTGTCCAAATGCTTGGCACTTGAAGCACAGCAAGGGGTTTGGGTAGAAGGTTTCTACCCGGAGTCTGTTGTACATAACATAAATGTACGCGCTGGTGAGGCAAAGGTGCACACATAAATGTTTAGTGGTCGCTGTTCTCACTTCGAGTGCAGGCGTCTGATGGCCATAACACCTTGGTCCCTCAGCCCGTCTAAGACTGTTTGCTCTGAGCACTCGCTTAGGATACCTGGGCGGTCAAAAAGAACGCCCTTTGAAGTGTTAAGGCTGGGGTGGGGTTCAACCTTCACCTCCATGCCATCAATCTTTGTAAGTTTTAGCAAGTTCGGGACTTGCGTTTTGGTTGCTACCTCAATTAGGACTTGGCCTGATTGGTAGAGGCATTTCACCTTTTTGGGTGTGCCTATCTGTCCCTCAATGGTTTTGGTGAGGACGAAGGGGTTTACCCTCTTGATGTTTTCCTCTCCCGCAGAGGAGAGGAGGAAGAAAGAGGCCTGTTTAGGGTCTCCCTGGAATTGTTTGTAGGTTTTTTTGTTTGTATCCATGTGTTATTAGAAAGGGTTTCATCATTCTCCGGTCCACCCACCAACTTCACGGAGCCCCAATTTGGGGATGCCACTGAGTGCCGCGGAAATCCTAGCAGACCTAGTTGCTACATGACGCCTTTCGGGGCCATGGGCAGGACAGGGCACCAGACTTAGTTTATTGACAATGATATACTCTTGTGGGATATAATCCCTCCACGATTAACCCACTTTGGGCCGATTGGTTGAACTGGGTCAGGTCCAACCCCTTGTCTCAGGTAGAACAGGTGAGCCGAAGAGGTGTGTTAGCATGGAGGCTGTACTTTCGCTCTAGGCCCTGACAGTTGTCTCCATCCTTAACCCCTTCGACCCCATAAAGCAGGATTTGCACACAAATCCCATAGAGTAACAGAAATTCAGGGGTGAAAGGGTTAACCTCCAGGATCTCTTTATCCTACCCTACAAGGACGCAACCCACGGCAAACAGGTTGCCCACTTTGTTTTGTTGCTACTAGCAAAGGCATAAGTAGGAATTTGCCAGGAACCTATTTTTGTCCGTCCGGGTTACCTTCGGTGGAGTTGAATCACTCTTGGTTTTTGATTGATGAAAAGGTTTGTGTGAGAAGGGGTGAAAGGGTTGTCTTTCTCATGTAGAAGGAAACAAGATAAATGTTAATGATCTATAAAACAGAGAGGGGAAAGTAATGAATAAGATGGACCTCCTAAGTCCTGTTGAAGGTTTGTCCTGCTTTTGGTACTCTTTGGACCAGGCTGATCAGTACATAAGCCGGGGCAGAATTTGTTGACCCTCCAAGCCCCATACTGCTTCAGTAGTAGGATCGGGAGTAGTGGTGGGCGGTCGTATGGTCGGGTCCTATAGGGTGGGGGCGGGGACTATAGGTGCTGTAGTTCCGTCCCCTGAATCCTAGTCATCGCGACTGCTCCTGGGGCTGGCTGAGACGCTGTATAGCTTCTACCAGGTGGGGTGCCCTTGGTGTGGCAGGTGGGTATAACTGGATCATTTTGAAGGCGTCAGGTGACGAATTTTCTCTCTGGAAATGGTGTGCTGCAGCTGCAGGTGGGTTTGGCGCGTCTAGCCCAGGTGATGTAAAGGTGCATTGTTTTGAAGCTGGCTCCTTGGGTGATGTCTCACTATTGCTCATGGTTAATGAGAGGTTGGTAGTGGGATATTCTTGGAGGGTTCATCCACCATTGTGTCAATGGACCGTTACAAGTGGTGAAGTGAATATACACAGAATCCAGAGAAGTTCATTTGATCCTTTTATTGCATAGCTGACATGAGTGTTTCATAAAGATGGTAACAATGATAACACTCGCCAATATCCAAGCTCTGCCCCTGATCCTATAGCTCAACCTGTCGTAGGTTCTAGGTATAGGTGTAAGGTGTAAGTTGGGAGAGATGAGCTTAGAAAAGATAGATTGGGAGCTGCTCAAGCTGCCTTTTATATTAAGGGCTTGAGCAGCTCACAGTATTGCGAAATATTCTATACACGTGGCTCGATAAAATAGTGACACATGTCATAAAGAGAGAGTGCCACCTGTGGGTAAATTATGTTAATGAGAATTGTGAAATATCCTCTCAATCCAAATATGGCACCACAGGTAGGTCGCACTTCCTCCATTGGGACTGTGTGGGTGTAGATATGATTAGAATGTTATTACATCCGTATACCTTATGTCACAGAGTCCCATGGGGGAAGTAGGGTTCGTAATAGCTTATGGATCCTGGTTCCTGTTGGGGACACAGGAGATTATTGAGTGTGGATCGTGAGCAGAGCTTAGACTTTATATGGCGAAGAATTTAGTAAATATGAAAAATATTAATAATACCCAGAATGGTCCATTGACACTATTGAGTATGTTTATACCTTTCATATGATACTTTAAAAATGTTGATGTTATACCTATGGTTATACCTATATTATTAGGGTAAAGACATAATGTAATGTTATCCCTATATAATAATATATTAGTTATAACTCCTGCCTAATGGGAGTAGTGTAGAGGCATTGTGTTATAACCATAGTTATGGGTACCGTCTGGCGTGGCGGGTGAGTCCAGTCGCTGGGTGTTCCTCAGGTTCCAGATAGGTGGCAGCACCGATCCGGGCCTGTGGGGACATCTGGCGATGAACACCAAGGTCCGTATATAAAGACCGGGGCTCAGCCGCTACGTCAGCCGCTGGCCTCTGACCATGTAGAACCATTTATTTACATTAGCTGCCCCTTTATCATCTTCCGGGTAGCCATTAAGTGTCTTAGCAATAAACTTCCATTGGCATACACTTGAATTACCGCCTTACTCCTTCTTTCCTGATCCATAAGGCCTGAACCACCGAAATAGTAATACAAACCATTACACTACTATAACAGCATCAGAGACCCTCTTGTCAAAACTCTACTTAAATCTAGTAAGCTCAGTTCTGAGCTCATCTATTTTCTTGTTGGTTTTAGCTTCGGAGGCCTTTACTTTATCATCCATTTTTTGCTCCAGTCCCTCAAACCTATCATTTAGGGTCTCAACCTGTGAGCTAAGCTTAGATATAAACTGCTTGTCTGCCTCTTTAAACAGAATTAAGTTGATTGTTTCTTCCAGGGACAGGGAGCTGAGGTCTATGGCATCACCGTTTTGCCATTTTGCCTCTAGCATTGGCCAGGTTCCCTTTGTCCTCATCTAGCCTCCCCATTTTGAAAGTCTAGTTGGTCTTTATAGCAAATGAACAGAGTGAGTTAAAATATACAGGGTATTAGCTGTACTAGAGAGGGGTGGTGCTATGTACATGTACCCTATTATATAATTAAAATAATAACCAATATCCACACAAAACCAGACAAGTTGAATTCAAATTGATTTCCTTTATTTGGGGTTATTCACATCGAGAGAGGGGGGGTGAATTGGTTTTTTCAATGCAACGTTTCAAGCAACTTTAGTGCTCTTCTTTAGGCAGGTATTAGTTGGTGACTTAGTGGTTTTATACACCTTAAGTGCCTTTAGGGATCGGTTGCTATGCATGTAGTGGCGGCAACAGTTGTCAAGGAAGTGATGTCATCAGTATATGATGTCATAGTTTATGATGTCATAAATAATTGTGTGAATTAACATATTCATGGTATGGCTTGTTCTACATTTGCTACATAGATGAAAAGTATATATGATATTATACATATAGCAGGTATGATGAATACATTTTGGCAATAATTAGTAAAATTGAATGTACTGGTACTGTTTATAAACATGCATGCATGAAAGTTAATAGTGTCCATAGCGGTAATTTTGTAGTACGCAGAAATAGTCATTCGCAACACGTTTGTCTAGGTCTTGCAGCATCCTGTAGATGTTGAAGAGGGCTGCTCTACGTACGTCCTCCCTACTGTGGTGTGGGGTTTCAGGATGAGTCGGTGCGCGGTTATCATATAGGGTATATAGAGATCTTCTGTAGTGGTAGTGGTCGTAATCATACTTCTTGTATGGGGGCATGTTAGTATAGTTTATTCCCCTGGATTCTCTGTCAGTTTGGTTGGTGACTTCATAACTAGGACGGCGATCTTTCTGGGTTTTATTGTAGTTTGAAGATCTGGGGTTTTCTGGAACATAGGGTTCCCGGTAGTTGTCTTGCTTCTTGATTTCTTCTATTTTGGATTTTGTTGTTGTGATGGTAGTGCTGGAAGTTGCTTTTTGAATTTTGGGACTTCTTTTGGTTGCTGCTTTGGTGGGTATGTCGTCATCACTGCTGCTTAGTTCCCCATCAGAGGAACTATCATCAGTGAAACTGGTGGCTAAGTCTTTGGTCAGCATATCTTGTAGTTCTTTTTCAGAAGGTTGTGGTTTTTCTTTGGGTTTGACTATGGTGGAGTGTTTAATGGCCTTAATTTCTTCTTTAGTGAATGTAGCGTCTACAATTGGTACTTGTTTTTTCTGTGTAGTGGTGAGGGGTGACAATGGTCGTGGCTTGGCATTGGTGATAAATTTGCGTTTCTTGGTAGGATTGCTTGGGGGTACGGGTTGCATCTTTTCCTGGCAGTTGGGTGATGTGCATCAATTAATTCTACTTTTCGAGTTTCATGGTTGATTTTTTCTACCGACGTTTTAAAGTTGTTGATACTGGTGGCTTCTTTGGATTTGATGTCTGGCTTTAACTCAACAGTAGCTGGTTCGGTAGGCTTATCTGGGTTCAGAGTTGTTGTTACAGCTTTGACCTCTTTCAAGTCCGCCTTCTGGCGGTCTGAAATGAAAGGGGTACCTTTGTAAACAATTCTGAATTTAACCTTGGCGGGGTCAAAATGTGGTAGCCATATTGGTTTGATTTTTCTGAATTTTAGTTGGGCCGTAGGTTCATTTGGGATTGAATATGTTTTGGTAAAATGGATGTTTCGTTGGTGTCGTCGTAAATTGCTGATATTGTAGCATTGAGTTTTACAACTGTCAAATGGGCATTTTAACTTACCCGGGCCTATGTACAGATTTTTTAGTTTTACAACTCCGGCGTGGTTGTATTCTAAGTGGATTTCTATAGCCTCCTTGTTGTTGTCGATTGTCATTGAGCATAAATCACAGGTTACTTTACTAAAAAAGCTCATGGTTGTCGTTGTGTCGGTTCAAAAGTCGTTACACGTGCCGTTGTTTGTAAATATCGAAACCGTTGGCCTTATATAGCCGACGAGATCGTATGACGTCATGAAGAGGGGTTTCCTTGGTTATTTATGGTAACTATGTCAAGATGCCGGAAGTACGTATAGTGCTTCGCGGATGGGTGCCATTTTGGATCCTGGAGTTGTGTTTACAGTTTGGCGTTGATGCCTTCGGGCTTTATTGTGCGGATTAAACGGATATAAGCTTCTTCCAGTCTTTTGCGGACGTTGGCATTGTCAGGTGAGGAATCTAGCAGAGTGAATCTTAGTTCTTTTGCAGTTACATCGTGGTCTTTCATATGTTTGACGACCTCGGTTAGATTTAGGGCGTTCAGGTCTCTTTTGTGACCGTAGATTCTGTCACAGGCTCGTTTGCCAGTTTCTCCAATATATTGCATTTTGCATGCTGGACATGTTAGGCAGTATATGACTTCTACTGTTTGGCAGGTAATGTCTCCTCTTACTGGAAATCTTTTTCCAGTGGTTGTAGATATCAAGTGTGTAGTTGGGACTATGTTTTGACAATGGTTACAACTTAGGATATTGCAGGGTCTGCTTTGATTGATGGTCGGTTTGGGGGGGAAGGCAGACTTTGTGACCAAGTCATGTAATGTGGGTGGCCTTTTGTAAGCCATGGTGATTTTGCTTTTTCTTAATGTTTGTAGTAATGGTGAGGGGCCTAACATGGATTTTGCTGTTTGTAGGTATTTTTCTGCCCGTCTGTTGTTTGGTGTGTGTTGTATGATGAATGGTATGACTGCTTCATTCTGCTTTTTTCTATTTTGCAGGAGGTCGTTCCGTGGGACCTGTGATGCCTTCTAGATGGCGTTTTTCACCTTGTGATTAGGGTGACCCCACAAGGTCAATTGTTTCAGTAAGTATTTACATGCTTTATTGAATTCTGCGTCTTCTGTGCAGATTAGTCTGTACCTAAGGGCCTGACTCTATGCAATGCTATCCTTTTGACTTGTTGGGTGGTAGGAGCTGTGATGTAGGTATAAACCTGAGTCTGTTGGTTTTCTGTACACCTTTGTATGTAGTTTGTTGTTTTTGACATATACTGTTGTGTCCAGATAATTCAGTGATTTCTTGCTGTATTCATATGTGAATTTGATGGAATGATGTAGCTGATTCATCCTATGCATTTCAGTTCTTCTTCCGTGCAGATGGCAAAGATGTCATCTATGTATCTTTTCCAAACTCTGGGTTTGGTGGGGCTTGACCTGATGATTTCTTCTTCTAGGAAGTGCATGAATATGTTGGCATATGTTGGTGCCACTTTGGTGCCCATTGCAGTCCCTTGGATTTGGTGGTAGTGTTTGTTGTTGAAGTCGAAGACATTATTCTGTAGTACTAGTTCCAGCATCCTACAAGCTGTCTGGCAGTCTATTTCAGCATTGGGGAATGAGGTAAGGACAGCATTTACTGCCTCAATACCTTCCCTATGTGGTATTGATGTGTATAGTGCGCTGACATCTATGGTCACTAGATATTCTGTGCTTTTTAGTACATTGATGTTCTTTACTTCTTGTAGAAAGGATTTTGTATCCTTTAGGATTTTTGTCAGTAGAGGTTTTAATATGTTGTCCAGTGTTTCTGAGATTCTGTCTGTTGGGCAGTTGATGCCTGAGACGATTGATCGGCCAGGTATACCCTCTTTGTGGATTTTGGGCAGGGTGTAGAATTGTGCTGTTCTGATGTTGTTGGGTAGGAGCTTGTCTGTGGCTCCTTTGATTAGTTTTTCATCCTTTTCCATTTCGTTTATTTCCTTTTTTATTCTTTGAGTGATTACTGTGGTTCTGTCATATTCATTTATTCTGTAGAATTTCCTGTTGCTGAGTTGTTGTTCACATTTGGTTACATAGTCTTGAGTGTCCATTATTACAATTGCTCCACCTTTGTCTGCTGATTTTATAATGATGGATTTGTCAGTTTTGAGATCATTTAAGGCCTCTAGTTGGGGTTGGGTCAGGTTTGATTTGGTGTTGGTTTGTTTTGTTTTTAGCATATTGTTTAAGATGTAGGAGTTGATCGTGATGATGTCCTCATGGTATGGTGGGGATGGTTGCCACAATCCAGTTTGCTTGGGGTAGATCGTCTTGAATGGTTTGTATGGTCCTGAGTCTTTGAAGTGGTATTTTAGAAAGATTCTTCTGTTGAATAGTAAGGTATCTCTGATTGAGTGTACATGGTTTGAATATGTTGGTGTTGGAGCAAATGAGAGGCCTTTGTTCAATAAGGTTTTGTGGTCTATTGTGAGGTGCTTGGATGAGAGGTTGCAAATTGCTGCTTCGTCCACTGTTTCCTCCCTGTATTTCTTGTATCTGTGTTTTTTTTGTTGGCTGTTTTGTCTTTGTTCTTGGCTACCTCCTCCTGGAGGTCATTGATTAGTTTGGTGATTAGGTCCAGTATTTCTTTGCTGCATTTTGGTGTAATTTCTCTGATTAGTTCTTGATATTTGTTTTCTATTCAATTCTTCTATCAGCGTAGTAGTTGTTTAGTAAGTCTCGTAGTTCTTTTCCACACTTCAGTTGGGCTTCCTCCCACTTGAGTTGGAAGCTCCAGCTGACAGCTGGTACTTGTGCAGTGACGTTTGGTTGTAATCCTTTAGGTACTATATTTTTGATGATGCAGGTTCCTAAGAAGTTTTCGTGTTGTTTGGCCTTTGTTAGGCTTATAGCTACTTTTCTGGCTAGTTTATAGTATGGTTGTTAGAGAGTCTTGGTTTTTCTGTGTTGGGTTGAGTTGGATCCCTGTCGATCTCGTTGTAATTTGATTCGGTGTAGATGTCCAATTCGTCAATGTTAGCTTGTAGTGAATCCATTTATGATTCTGATGGGCTGGATCCCATAAAGGATACTAGTGGCATGTATTCGCGCTGACAGTATATGATTGGTTAGGAGCTCACAACAGTCCTCTTAGGCTGGTCGACTTGTCAGTGATCCCACTAAAGGATGCTGGTGTGGTGAATAAATAATTAAAATAATAACCAATATCCACACAAAACCAGACAAGTTGAATTCAAATTGATTTCCTTTATTTGGGGTTATTCACATCGAGAGAGGGGGGGGTGAATTGGTTTTTTCAATGCAACGTTTCGAGCAACTTTAGTGCTCTTCTTCAGGCAGGTATTAGTTGGTGACTTAGTGGTTTTATACACCTTAAGTGCCTTTAGGGATCGGTTGCTATGCATGTAGTGGCGGCAACAGTTGTCAAGGAAGTGATGTCATCAGTATATTATGTCATAGTTTATGATGTCATAAATAATTGTGTGAATTAACATATTCATGGTATGGCTTGTGCTACATTTGCTACATAGATGAAAAGTATATATGATATTATACATATAGCAGGTAAGATGAATACATTTTGGCAATAATTAGTAAAATTGAATGTACCGGTACTTATGAAATTTTTTTATATATATATATAGAGAGCTACAATGGGTAGTGATAGATCTATGTACTGGTGAAAGTATAGCCTACTTATACATACCTGTCGATATTGGCGATATTGCACACCATGATGTATGCATCATGACTTTTGTAAGGCGTGCGGTTATCCATGTAAGGAGGCATGTTATCCATGTAAGGAGGCATGTTATAGAACAAGTAACCAATGGATAACTCATGACGAGTGGGTGTTATCGACGAATAATGACACGAGGCCGTAGGCCGAGTGTTATTATCGTCGATAACACTCACGAGTCATGAGTTATCCATTGTCTACTTTTTTTATACCATGAAACCAATAAATAATCAATATTATACCAATAAATTCAAGTTGAAAACAAAAATTATTCCCCCTCCCCGGGACTCGATCGAAGCCAGCCATAGTGTGTGTACACAGGTACATACACCTCCTTCCCCGGCAGCGGACAGCAAGAGCGGCCATCTCGGCTCGGACAGGCAGCGGCACACGGCTAAAGATTTCAATGCGTCTCGCTGTTATGTTTGTGTATAAAATACACCCCCTCGCCCGGCAGCGGACGGCGACAGCGCACACGGCGAAAAAAGACGCGTTTCGGCCGGGATTTGATCCATGTACCTCTTACGGCTGAGCGCAAGGCGCTAACCGCTAGGCCACCATGTCTCCTCCTTCTGCGCCCGGCAGCGGACAGCAACGGCACACAAGGCGAAAAAAGACGCGTCTCGCTGTTATGTTTGTGTATAATACACGATCGGTACACACGCCTCGGCGCCCGGCTAGGATTCCTTTGTTTGGTTTAGTTCTAGCCAACCGTTTCTCGTCAGTCCCTGTGGCGCACTGCATAGGGGGTTGGACTAGGGATCTCAGGCTGCAGGTTCGAGCCCTGCCCTGGCCAAGTCTATCATGGGTTTTAACATGTAAAATATGATATGGAAGGAAATGTAAGGCGTGCTGTTATCCAGGATAACAGCACACCTTACATGGATAACAGCACGCCTTACAAAATTGATGTTACAGCCTACAGGGTGTGCAATATCGACAGATATGTGGATGGGAATAGACCCCAAAAAGCACTGTGTAAGCCAGAAATCGTGGTATAACCTCATATAACATGCATCCTTACATATCATACATGTCATATGTTACATGTTAAAACCTATGAAATTTTCATTGCCATGGTAGGGGTTGAACCTGCAGTCTCCTGATCCCAAATCCAACTCCCTATGCATTGCACCACAGGGACTGACGAGAAACGGTGTGTGTTTGCTTGGTTAAAATGCCACCATTAGCTGTCCACGTTCTGGCCTATCCCTCCCCAGCACTACTGCTGCTGCTTCCATAATGAGGATGACTGCGGGACACGTTTAAACCAAACCAAGCCAAGCCGGGCACCGAGGTGTGTGTACCGTTGGTCTAGTGGGTAGCTCATTGCGCTCAGCTTCTACAGGTAGGCGGGACGAGTCCTGGTCTGGGCCATTCTTTTTTTTCGCACACTTTGGCAGGCTTTGCGTCCTGGGGAGGGGGAACGATTTTTGTTTTCAACTTGAATTTATTGATATTCTATTGATTATCTATTGATATCATGTAATAAAATAAGTAGTGAAAGGATAATTACACTCGGGCTGTGCCATCATGTAATTATCCTTTGCTAACACACATGAATTATCCATTAATTACTTGTTCAGTACACTATAGTCTACTGTGGGGGCCTGACTAATTGGCAAATTTATGAAGAAAACCAACCATGTTACATGTGTAACCCATCCTGTAGTTGATCTAGGAGTGGCATATGCTGGGCTATTACAGGTGGAGGGGAAAGAGGGGTTTTATGTGCTTAAGTTGCATCCTACATAAAACTTGAATATAGTCGTTACTCCGTATGTCCACTCTGTCTTAAATCACTACGATTACAGGAATCGTCAGCTAGCATCAAGTGGTACAGCCATATCTAAGTCCCACAGCCCATTTGGGAAAGAAGACAGGAATAGGTAACTAATCCCCAAGGGTTTTTATTTACATCTGCTCTCCATTTCCGATCTCCAGTGCTTCAATAGTCATTCGATGGATTTCATGACAACATATTCCAGTGCTTAATCACAATTCCACCAAATTTCCAAAATAACATCATGACTCCAATAAACATGATCAACAAACTCCATAACGGGAGACGAATCAATCAATTCCTCACTGAGGTTCAACATTCATGTATCAAATCTGCACATCCAATTATTACCATGAAGATCACCAATATGATTCTCACTTTCTAATGATGATAAGTCCTTTTAATCGAGTAGTGGTAGGGAGACAGCGAGCCAATGACAATGAGCAAGTCTGAGAGAATATTTTCTCTCCTTAGATTTCCCAAACTCTGAGTGGGGTCCTCATGGACCTCACCCCTTTAATCTAAACTCCTAGAGAGCACTCCAGCAGGGACAGCCATCCGCATAAATAAGTCCTTTAAATTTTCAATTTATTTCTATTTGCAAAGCTGCCAAGTATAAATATCTTCCCCTTTGATTCCAGGTCGAACTGTTAATCCCGATGCCTTGAAAACAACTCGCACTCTCTCACTTTAAAAGTGACCAAAATCACAAGGGTCAGGTAGTATGACAAACTAGTGACCCAATACTGAGGCAAGTATAAGGCTGGCATGGTATGGGGTTGTTTACCTGCACTCCTGCATGTAGTAGTACTACTAATAGTAGTACTATGAATGTAATATATAATGAATAGACTTGCACTTGTTGGCTTCATGGGTTTAATAGAAGCATTCGCCTTCGGCTCATGCTTCTATCACCCATATTGAATTTATAACATGGTTTCCACCATTAATTCTAAGTATTTACCTTTAAAATCGATAGAATCCATTGTTTTCTTTTGCGAGTCGGCAAGACGGCCCTCCGCCATATTGGTTTCATGTTGATATGAGTTCAATCACTATACACCAGGCTGCGCCACTTTCACAGGCGTAAACTTACTCGCAGTGGGAACATACAGAAGGGAGTGTAGTAGCATTGCTTTATACAAGTTCGCTATGGTTCCTCTTCTATTAAGTTAATGCCTGTGGCTAGTTGATAGCGTATACACCAGATGGCATGAGAGGTCATGTTGACAAATGCAATGGTTCTATATCGCTAGATATGAGAACTCATATTATCCATTTTATGAACTGAAATCAGTGCCTAAACTCGATAACCATGTTATAAACTAGGGCTAGGCAGCAGGCTATTATGTTCTATTCCCTGTTAATAGGAAGGAATGGATAGCACCCCCCCATTAGTACTATATAACTTGATCATTCTTTACAGTGGGCCCTTCTTTTAGACTTAGATATAAGATAATAAGGAGAATGATATATATGTTTCCAACATGGCATACAACATAATGGTATTGATAAGATGTCAACCATTAAAGTGACAGGACAGAATGCTTTATTTAGCACTATGACAGATAGGAGGCCGATAAAGTGTGTGACCATCAAACTCACTATCTTAGGGTATATCTAAGGTAAGGTGACTATGTCTCCCTTTGGTAATTATATCATGTATGTTGGGGTCCTATCTCTATACTACTATAGATCTTCTCACCAAGTACCGTAATCTCCCGCGTATAAGGCGCGTCTTATACGCGAATCAGATCATTCATTGGTCTTGTACGCGGGAGCAAGGCTGCCTTGAGTTGGGGGTGCACCTTATACGCGGGGTATCTCCAACTACCAATCTAAACTTGCTTGCTTTGAATTTAAACCTCACCTATGTGCCTCAAGGACACGTCGAGGGTGAGAGGTCCCGTGGCGTGAAACCCGGACCCGTACACTAGAGGGAGCTAAGGTAGAAATCACGCCCCTACACATTTACCGAGGCAATGGTTCTTTAACATCCGTCACTACATAGGCATAGTGAGAGATGGACAGGCCTGTTTTAAGTCATTTGTCTGCCATGACCGCCGAGAGACTTTCCTTGATTCCGAGATTCTTTGAAAGAAATAATCCTCTGATTTGCATTATTTGTTAACAAGTTATAGATAAGACAGGTTCAAACCAAATTTGTTATTTGTTGATATCATACCCTCCCATTAATTATCTAGGCCCACACTGTTATAACAGGGAAATAGGCCCCTCTTCTAGAGACATGGCATGCTGGGATACCAGTAGTTTGTAATGTAGAGAACAGAGAATGACATACAGCTCATACAACACCAGGTGGCAGCACACACTATGGCAGGATTATTGATTATAATGCTGCATGGATTCTCTTGATTAAAAGGTCAATAGTGTAATTAACAAAGCTCTCAGTGAGTGGGGTGTACACATATTTCCAAACACTTTTATAGTGAGCAGAATGGCATGTTTTATTCAGCAGTTTAAGGGTATATAGAGCACCATGGTATAGACTACACCTTTTCTTTGGTTAAAGAAAATACATGACCAGTTGGGGTATTGTTAGTTGCAGACAATATTTGAAATGCCCCTATGGGTTAGGTCCTTTGAGTGGACCATGCTCCTTGAGTTAGGGGTGCGCCTTATACGTGGGTTTTTCAAATATTAGACTCAGGAGCAGCAGATGCGCCTTCTACGCGGATCTGCCTTCTCTAAGTTGGGGGTGCGCCTTCTACGCGGGCTGCGCCTTCTACGCGAGAGATTACGGTATGGGATGAAATCTTAAAGTTTCCCTGACTTATTTCTCAGAAATCATTGATAATTTTCTAACCAATCAAGGTGCAATATTGGTCTAGATATCAGGTTCAAGCTAAGATATAGGGCTATCTGAATGTAGGATCATTACTTAAAAATTTTGAAAATAATGTGACTAGTCGCTCTGGAAACCATGGCAAAAATTGGTAAGAAGTCCATTGAAGTCTTAAAACAAAATTCCCCTTCCTTTGAGACTATTGAGAACTGCAGCACCTTTACTTAAAAAAAAAAAAATTAGTCGATAAACAGGGTTCCGAAAATTGGTATAGCAAATAAGTGAGACAATGTCATCCTACCTGATACAAGCCCAGAGGTCATAACAGTGCATTGGTTTGTCTGCCCACAGAGACCCATAAATAGTAATTTCAGTAACTGTAACTCATGATATTTGACTCTCATACAGGGAAGAAAAAGGCCAGTATGACACTAGTCTGATGGCCAGATAGGTTGACCTTGCAAAATATATCACCCCCAAACAGGTTATGAATGATTTCGGTAAAGGAAATCATGTATTTGACAGTTTGGGTGCTATAAAAACAGATAACTCCCTGAATATGTATCCCATTGTTTGTTTGATCCTGCATTGGCGGGCAGACAAACCAATGCATTGATCCATTGGACGCAGGCGGTGCATTTTTTAACTATTTCTGGACCATTAGTGTATTAGTGTTTCATGCCTGCACCTGTCCATTGGTAGAGATGCAGCTCTGGTGTGTACTCACCAGGACTGCAATATTGCATCACAGTGATGGTTAATAAACTGCTGGAGGGTTGGCATGCTGCACTTAATGCATTGGGGACCCATAAGACTTGAATTGTAAAAGTTTGTTGTTCTGGTGAACTCCTGTACATTTCTATTCTGGGCTTCCCTAGCCCACTTAAAAGGGTCTATTTCTCCTCTTTCCTATCCCAACGGGATGTGTGTAATGCACATATGCGTGGGCACTGACACATTCCCCTGTGAAATTGTGTAATGAAGTTCTCGCCATGAATATGACCTTAGCTGTCGAAATGGTGTTAAACATCTATTACTCACTCACTCACTCACATTTCTATTCCATTTTCACAATTTCAGTCCCCCACCAGCAGATCTCAGTAAACCAATTGCTGTGAGGAGTGAAGCAGTCAACACAGGTTCTCATAATCTTGAACAAAAGGAGAGAATTGTAAGAGTTTTTTCTTATTCGGCAATCAACGTTCGCAGCTATGGCATGTTCAAAGGTACACATTAGAAGTCAACTTACTTATGGCCTCCTACTACTTGGATTTACTATCGGCATGTTTGTATCCTTTGAACCGTCCAAGAAGAATCAGATCATGGATTTAAAAGTTAGCCACTATATTCCTTTCAACCTTCATATATCTGACAACAAAACACATTCAAGTCTTGCCAAACCTTTTCCTTCCACAATTAAATCACCAAAGAACACTCAGGTTCAGCATCGTTTTGCAAAATTGCTACAAAATTGGCCAAAGAACAAGCCAAAAGCGGCTGTCTACTACCTAATGGGGACTCGCTATGACAACATTAACAAGAGCCTCACAATGCTGAATGAATTCTTCATCTCCAAGTATAGATATCCAATCATCATATTTCATGAAAAGGACTTCAACTTTAAAGAAATAAAGAAAAGGTATCGGAGCTTGTCGTTTGGTATGGTGTTTTTTCAGCAACTCGAATTCAAGATACCAGCTTATAGTAAGGGCCATGTGCGTGCTAAAGAGCCATGTGTCAGGGATTTGGGTTACCGCCACATGTGTCGCTTTCAGGCAAAAGGATTCTCCGATGAACCAATCATGCAGGGACTCGACTATGTATGGAGGCTTGATGATGACTCTTTTCTCTTGGGAAATTTGACCTACGACCCATTCAAGTATATGCAAGACCACAACTTGTTGTATGGTTACAATTTCATCCATGATTTTTTAGCTATGTGTGCCGTGGATCTATGGAGGGCTGTGGATGTTTATGTAGGTATAAAGAATATCACAAGGCAAACTCCTAAATGGCCTGAGCCACAGGAATACTATAATAACTTTGAGATATCAGCAATGTGCTTTTGGAGGAGCAAGGATTATGTAGACTATTTTGACTATATTGATAGGTGGGGAGGTATTTACTGGCATAGATGGGGGGATGCACCCATCAAAAGCCTAGCTGTGTCTATATTTATACCCGAGAAGCAACGACATGATTTCAAGGACATTCCTTATGAGCATAAATATGTTAAATATTTACCCAAAGCAAAAGCTTGATATATGCTGAACTCTGGTTTACATGATGGGAAGTTTTAATGCCTTTGTCTGTGTGTGGTGCACATATGCATGGGTACTGACACATTCTTCTGTGAAATAGTAATGTAGTTCTCGCCATGAATATGACCTTAGTTGTCGAAATGGCGTTAAACATCTATTACTCACTCAGGTTGTTGTACAAAAGCTATTTGTAAAAGATATATGGACAATACCAAGAGAAGCTAGGCAAACATCAGTCAGATGATGAACATGATTAACTCAGGTCTAGAAGTATGGTACAGTCAACACAATTTGTAGACAACACATAACAAAGAGTAGACAAAGTTTTTCAATTGTTCTCATTTGCAGATCTTCAGCAAGAGATGGTTAATAGAAGCGTACATAGACAGTGTTATCAATGTTAAATGTCCAATGCCAAGGATAGATGTTTCCCACCCTCATGAATATCATAACAGAATCAGATCAATTATTACTCCTCAAAGAGTTTGGTGATCAACCCTTTAAATGCCAATATTTCAGTAGAGCGTCATGCCCCTGAGTGCATCCCTCAATTTATTCTTGCTTCATTGCAACCCTTGAGCTGGAGGGTCTGCATGATACACCAAAGAAGTGCTCATCGGAGGACTTACTAGCACATGATTGTATTATGTTCACCTATTGGCATGATGCACTTATGCATTAACAGTTTTTAACGCATTAAAAAGACGGTGATGACCTGAATGGATACATTTTGGCTTGATCATCTAGTTTGATAATTGATGTTATTTTGCATGGTGGTGTACAGAGTATAGGTTAACTGTCAATTGTGGTAAGATTAAGTTACTGTAATGTTATTCTGAAACAAAGATACCTATCTTGTCTTTATGTCCAGTTTACATGAACAATGTGGAGCTTAAAGTGGTATATAACTTTAACTATCTAGGCGTTATACTTGATAGGTTTCTAAAATTGATGGAACATTGCACAAAGGTATACTCAAGTTTACAATTGTGACTATATCAATTGCATAAGCTAAGGAAATATATGGACAATCAGTTATCAGTCAAATTGTATTTAAGCAAACGATTTTGCCAATCTTGGATTATGCTGACTTTGTTGTAGAAGGCTCCACTGATGATTGTATTGATGGTCTGCAAACCATGCAAAACCACAATCTCTGTACTTGCTTAGGCATTAGAGATCCCAGACTAATTAGTGTAAATGACATGCATGCATTGTGTGAGTGTAAGAAGCTAGTGGACAGAAGAAAGAAGACATTACTTGTCTTGATGTATAAGTTTGCCTCGTCCCCTGAAAAGCACCTAGAGAATTAAGAAATGTGTCAACAATTAGACTGAGAGTTGCTAGACCCAATAGTCAAATGTTCAGGGTTAGTCCACTATACACAGGCGAGTACCTATGGAATCAACTAGAATCTGATGAACAGAAGGCTGATACAAAAGATATCCAAGCATTAAACCTTGTTATTGATACTTACTTGAATATGTCAATAGTAATGTCTGAATATGTTATAACAAGGATAAATCAGGTGGTCCATTTATTTGTACCCTCATGGAAGGTTTGAATATGTCATTGACGCCCACTTTACTACCTACTTATAATGTTGTCATGTACTCATGGTATAATTTGTAAAGTGTTGTACCTTGCTTTAATACTCGATATAATTCCTGTCTGTTCTATTTACACTGTTGTTCTATTTTGTGACACATGAAAAGCGTAACCATGTTGTGAACCTCTTTTGTCACAAATAAAATATTTTCAAACTCAAACTCATGGTCTAGAATTTGCATGATGGATGGTTTCCCGAAATTTCCCGAAATTCCTCAATTTAGATATTGACATGAATAATGAATATCTTAATTACCTTCACCAATAACTGGACTTCTCTGTATATCTATACCTGGGATACAAGGCTCTCAGTAAATTATATGTGACCTTCTCTATATAGGTTTTCTGGAGATTAACACTGCCAATTTGAATAAAGTTATCCATTTTGTTTTTTGCATTCATTCCACTTCAAAGTAATTCCAATTTTGTTTTAACTAGATACATACTGTCATACCTTGTTTATAAGGTGCACCCTGGATTTAGCTTTTCCTGAAACACCCCAAGTTAAAGTTATAGGTTATGAGCTGCAGCCAGCACTTAATTTGAAAAGTTTAGTTTTGTTCCATAGTGTAAGGTCCTAAAGTCCCTTACTGTATTCATTCTAATAAATGCACCTGCTCTAATAAGCACACACCCCCATTTACTGGGCCTTAAGTGCACCCCTGGTATCAAATCATGCAAAAGAAATGTAGAAATAAAGATTTTCAGGACAAAAAGAACCAATTTCTTTTTTTTAATTTAGTGGGTGTGCTTTTTGGGACTAATTTTCAATGTTTTTAGCTCATTTTATGCACCAGTTCACTTATTAGAATGTATATGGTGTACTACAGTGGCCCACAAGGGTCAAATTGAAGTTGAAGCAAATAGTTGACTTTCACAAAAAGGTTAGTCCAAAACCAAAATCAATGTTCAAAGTCAATTTCATTTCATTGCTGTCAAACTGTCAAGGTGTCAACTCATGAAAACCAACTTGTAACAGGTATCTTTTAGCATTGCATGGTGCACTCTATGTCTTTCTATATAAAGAAAGTTTATACCATCAACTACTGGGTAGCTATCGGTTCCCTCACACAACTGATGGTTCCACACCAAGTTGTTGCTGGTTCCAGCATCCTGTAACTGGTGGTTCCCACCCACTGTAACTGCGGTTCCACACCTATCCGCTACTGGCACTGGATCCTATACCAAGTAGCTGCTGGTTCCCACACCTACCACTTGGTGGTTCCCATGCACATTAGTTGCTGTTTCCTGTACCCAGCACATGCTAGTTCCCACATACAGTAACTACTGCTTTCCACATCCAGTAGCTGCTGGTTCCCATATAAACTGGTTCCTTACCCAAGTAGCTGCTGGATCCCACACCCACACTGATTTCACCTCAATGGCCTACCTTTTACCAATTTGACCTATTTTTGCTATATTTGACCTTATTTGACCTATCCTTACCTTAATTGACCAAATTTTGACCATTTTGACTCATTTGAACCCACTTGGACCTAATTACCCTAATTTTGACCAATGTGATCTATTCTTACTGGTCACTGTTGACCTAATTTGATAGAATTTGAACTGATTGACCCATTTTCAACCAATTTGACATATTTTATCCTAGTTTGACCTCATTTGATGCATTTGACCTACTTTTAGCCAATTTGAACTATCAGTTATTGTGTGAGGGAACCGAAAGCTACCCAGTAGTTGCTGGTATAGACATATAGAAAGACATAGGTATTTGGGGTATCATGGTATACCAGATCTACCAGTACTCCCATAATACCCTTTATAACACTGCTGGGTGAAGCCAGAGGATATTATCCTGAATGCTACGTTCTGATTGGCTGATTGACCGTGCATTATCTAGATGGATAATGCACTCCCAGCACAGGAGGTCAACTTCATCTCACATTAAGACTTCACAATTGATATTCATATTTTGTCTGGTGGCTGATGGGTTATTTTCTGTATTATAACAGGAATAATGCACTTGGTCATGGCTGCCATCATGCTCTAGACTGTATTGAGACATCGAGGGGCCTTATAGGCCCAAAGATGTCTCAATACAGTCTAGAGCACTTGGGGCCTATAAGGCCCCTCGATGTCTCAATACAGTCTAGAGCACTCCCACAGCCATGCCCCATGCATTATTTCCTAAGTATATAAGGTGCAGCCTATATGTGAGGATGGACCATTCTATTATAAGTGTACCCGGGCTTCCCTAGCCCACTTAAAAGGGTCTATATCTCCTCTTTCCTATGCCCTCAGGATGTGTGTGGTACAAATATATGTACGGGCACCAACACATTCCTCTGTGAAATTGTGTAATGTCGTTCTTGCCATGAATATGACCTTAGCTGTCAAAATGGCGTTAAACATCTATTACTCACTCACTCTAAGTGTACCTTATTATCATACCTACAACACCAAAGTATATGGAAATCTACTTATAGCACTGAATCTTGTATGCCCACAGTTGTGGCATACAATATGCTGTATGCTACGCCTCTGTATGCCACCCTAAACTGTAAAAAATGAAGCATGTTTTCTTCATTCACTCTCAACAATTTTATCTCTAAAAAGTTTATTTCTTGGTGGATTTTCTAAATTCAAAACCAAAACGATGGCAAAACTTTAGGGAATACCTGCTATTTATTGTTCTTGAGTTATCTTTCTGTTATTACCATCTAAATGGCCTCGATGGACACTCGACCAGAAAGAAAGTTGCACATCCTACATTTGATCTACATTTTTCTTTATAGAAGGATCAATGAAAAACGTATGCTGTTGTTGTTGTAGGTATAATAAAACAAAAACCATAACTTGTAAGGCATACAAAAGTTGTATACCCATTTGTGGGCTGCCCCTGATGTCAATGTTAACTAGAGGAGGTAGGAGACGGGAGAACAGGAGTGGTGGAGGAGCACCAGGTAGGTTGTCTGTTACCGATTAAAGGGCCAATGATCCATCATGCCTATTAGTCACCATGGTGTGCCAATGAATGCTTGTGAGCAGAGTCAAAACCTTTCATTGGCACACCATGGGCATCATACCCAGGGCATCTACTCGACCCTCCTAGGGGTTGATCAACCCTATAGGGTTGGTATGATACATAGACAAAGGTGCACAAGAATTGGTCAGCACTGAGGGGTATCATGTGGAGCCGAGTGTGATAACCTTCAGTGCTGACCAATTCAATTGCTGCTTTGTATCTCAAGTTAATTTAGTCAGATATGTTCAATATTACCTTTATTTGGCATCAGAATTGATTTTATCATCAGTTATTTGACCATTCTGGATGTTTTTCCTGGCAGTGTGATACGCTGGAGGGTTATCACACTGGGGGGTGTGATACGGAGTATTCAACTTGAGATGAATGATTGTCTTGCAAACTACTCACCAAGGCTCCATCCATTCATCATGCTGTATTAATGAACCATGGGCTTATTTAGCACTAAGGGGTTTACCCTTTAAGATATATAGTGGTAATTTTTTATCAAAAGGGGGACAAGGTGGGATTTTGCACAGATGCTCAGATATTTTTATGGCCACCCCCTTGTGAGGGAGTAAGATTTTTTGGTCCACCCCATAGAAGTGCACAGCATTTTTGTGTCCCTCTTTGATCTACAGTAGCGTGCTGGCATTTTTTGCCAAAAGGAGGGAAAGGTTTTTATGCCCATCTCAAATCCACCACCCCCTGTGGATAAATAATAACCACTCCCTAAAGAAGCTAATGCATCACGCCCATTTGTCTGCATGATGCATGAATGCAGCCCTAGCGAGTACCTTTGTCCTGGTATGATGCATAAATGAAGTGACAGACTCGCTGGCACTTCAGCTGTGTATCATGCTGACAAAAAATGCACTCCTCAGGCACTCATGATGCACTCCTCAGGCACTCATGATGCACTCCTCAGTCACTCATGATGCACTCCTCAGGCACTCATGATGCACTCCTCAGGCACTCATGATGCACTCCTCAGGACCTCATGATGCACTCCTCAGGCACTCATGATGCACTCCTCAGGACCTCATGATGCACTCCTCAGGACCTCATAATGCACTCCTCAGGACCTCATGATGCACTCCTCAGGCACTCATGATGCACTCCTCAGGCACTCATGATGCACTCCTCAGGCACTCATGATGCACTCCTCAGGCTGAGTTATAGGGAATTGAGAAGAGCGACAAGTCGATCGCTATTGTTTGGGGAGTTACACTAGTAATTCTGGAAATAATATAAAGACGTGGGGTTCCTGCATACTAGATATATCCCCGTAGCATACATGAATGGTTACTAGAAAGCATGGTCTAAAGACGGGAAACTTTTGAATGCGATATGTCACTGGGAACAGGCAAAGAATGTCACTATAAGTCCTCAGTCACATGAAGTCTAGAGTGGGCGCGGTGTGTTATAGCCCTATAGGATACTGGAGGTGGCTGAGAAGGCTGAGTCATTGTGTTGGACTTTAGCCAAGTAGTTCCTGGGGCTCCCGGTGGCAGCAGTAGAGGTGATGTCCTTATGGGTGTATGTGTGGGTGTTCTCTATGAGTAATCTTTTAGAGCACTACCAGACCAAGGTCCACAGGGTGACAGATGGCAAAAGACCAAAACCACCGGCAGTCTGGGGAAATACAAAGTCCAAAGGGTGTCGGATGGCAAAAGACCAGGACCACCGGTAGTCTGGGAGTATATAAGGCTGGAACTGCAGAGGTGGGGTGCAGACTGTGTACCAAAGGAAGGGATTCACGGTCTGTCCTGGAATCATAGGGGAAGAAATTTATATTTGGCAGTCCACAAGTAGGAATCAATTGAAATTCTGAATAGTATTTACTGCCACGTGTTACTGCAGCTTTGGTCACTGCTTTGGAGTGCTCTCTGGGTCCACAACTTCATTCAATTGGATTCACAACTTTATTTAATTGAAGATTCTAACTTCATTCAATTGAGTTCAAACTTCATTTGATTGAGTTCTTAGCTTCATTTGATTGAGGTTCCTGGATTAATTCAATTGAGTTCTTGACTTCGTTCAATGGGGTCTTGACTTCATTCAATTGGAGATCTAAACATACCAACTAAGGGATCTGCTTGTTACATACATAGAGGAACCACACATCTGAAGGACTTACATTTGTTTAGCTTTCATTTGGTCTCACTACACATTGTCGTATTCTCAATGCTCACTTGAAGTTATGCCGTGATGGAGTTCTAAGGCACAAACAGTTTGTGATTGTGATATTCATTTGTGATTATTGATTTAACCTGGAGTTATGCCATAATGGAATTCAAAAGTTCATGTCATTGGTGATGTCATACCGAGATCGACATTTATGATGAGGTTTAGGCATTTCAAATTATTATTGAATTGGGGTTTGGAAAATAACCACGCATTTGGATTTGGACATGAGGATGGAAATTTGTAAAGGTTTGTAATTGTGTGCCTGCACGCACCTGTAACCACAATGGAAATTGTTTCTGCCCGGGATTGCGTATATGATGTTATTGATGAAATGTGGTGTGATTATTATTTGAGGTTTATAGATATTGACATCACGGAGTTGGAGTTTGACATTGATTGGATTTAATTCATTGAAACTCTTCCTGTTTTAAAGGCGTACGTTTAGGACTTCTAAATTGAAATGTAAACTGGACGTTGGAGCCTGAATTGTATTTGACCTTGGATTGGCATCCATATTTCAATTCAATAAAAACCCTTGGAGATGAAGTACCCAATTGTGTTTTCTTTCCACATGGGCTAGGGAATTTAGACACAAAGCTCTACCCTTGATGCTAGCATGAGATCATTCCCCAAGAATATAATAACATCGCGAGTGGAGATGGGATTGAGGATACATAATAGACTGCAAGTGGAGATTGGAGTGAGGTGAAAACATAACTGATGGAAATCCGAGTTCGATCATTGCATTACAAGCTACCCCATTTTAAAGCTAGTTAAACCCCATTATAAAGGTTCACCCCATTCAAGGGTGCACTATATTTCAAAACTTATCAACAATGACAACATTTCACCACCTCCCTCCAACAAATCAACCCCCAACATTATAAGATAACCACCTCGCTTTCCCTCTGCCTGCCATAGCCCAAGGCACTCATGCATCAGTGGTCCATAAAGGGTTAAGGTTATCATTGCAGTCCATAATTACGTTTGATACGCTGCATGACCACCACCCACTACTGGTAGGGCTCTTTATGCCATGGCAAATATTCACGACACTATAGATTAGTACTACTTACGCCGTATTCAATGGGGGGGTGGAATACGATCCTCATATATTCAGCACCGCCATTTTGAAATTTATACAGAGCTAATTAGTTTCGTATTTAGGTATGGTTATTAGAAGTTTTACGCAAAAAAAAGAATGATTGAACTAGTTAAATAATATGTTATAAATTGTTTAAGGTATATCTGAGTATTAGCGCCATGTTAAAGTAGAAGATATAGCCCTGCGCAAGGAACATTTATATTGAAACTAAAAGTAGCGGCTATCTCCGTATCGCGTGACCTACTTCCATCGAGCAAGCTGTCAAGGCGGACAAAAACAAATCGAGAAGACACAACGTCTTCAAAATCAGTAAATATCTTTGATTTTCTTTATCTAAAAAGCAAATTAACCCTGTAAGGCCATGGCATAAAGTCAAATGTCCACTCCCGTGAATAATTTCACATCGTATTCACAGAGGTGAGGCGTCCGTATTCAACGAGGCCTTATAGGCCGAGTTGAATGCAAACAGCCTCACCGATCATGTCATGGGTAGTGGACATTTGCTTATATACCCCTAAAATCCACATGGATCTTTTTTGCCTAGGTAACCTGGGACATGGTTATTTTCTTAAAATTAACTAAGTAACATACCTTTTTTCTTGGGCTTGATATATTGACACTGACATTACTTTAGATCAGAAGGGTTACATGGCAATTTCAAGATCAGTTAAAAGACATAGACGACCCCCCATCAAGGGCCCATTGGCAGAATTACACAAAATACAATTTATAAGAGTCTATTTTAACTCTCTAAGGGATTGATCATTTTTGAACAACAGGGGGGGGACTGGTATGTTTGAGGGGGGGAGAATTTTTTCGACCCCTTCACCAAAGGGGTCAAAATAATTTCACTGTTTTCAGAGAAAAAGCCTGCATGTTACTATAGGTTAAAAGGGCGCATTCGCGCGCACGATTTTCCGCCCTTCAGGGGGGTCAAAAAGATGTTGACCCCTCGAGGGGGGGGGGCAGAATGTTTTTCATGCATCCACAGGCAAACCCACCAGCCCTTCTGTTGTTAAACAATGATCACTCCCTAAGGAACACTGATGTATTTATGCATTATGGTCATTGGTTGGCACAATGCATGATTGCAGCCCTGGTCATACAGGGTTGATTACAACCCTGCAGAATTGTCATGTTGCAACAATGAAGTGCTGACAAGCAGACTCTTCGGTACTTACTTCATTGGTGTATCATGACAACCAAGGAACATAAAGAGACATGGAAAGCCGAATCGCCGTTCACGGACGGAGAGGTTGCGTCGCGCATGCGTCAGTCTGTCGAGCTGACACATTACTTCCGGCGTCTTGTCAACGTGAATTGGAGCAGACCGAGTTCATTTACCCTGTTGCAAAGTATTTGCTTGGTAAGTATGGCACAGTTTGTGTTTTCTTTTGCATGCAATGTTTATGTAATGTTTGGAAGCTGTTGGATCTACATTTTGACTCTGAGAAAGTTTATTAATTTCCGAGACCTCTAAACTATGGTTAATTGTGGCAGAACGATAGGCTGAATTTCAGGTCTTTGAATGGCCATAACTTTGCTTTAAATCGACATAAAGACTTCATTCAAAAAGAAAAATCAATCAGTTTTGCAAGATCTATCCATAGATCACTAGCTAGAGTGCATAAAACCAAATCTTAAAAATTAGGTAAGTGCCTATAGTAGGCCAATTTGAGTACTAGGCCTAGTCTGGTAGTAGCAGTGGGGGTCTAGATGGGGGGTCCCCATGTCACATGTCGATTTTAAGAAAAGGCAATGTCACATGTCATTAAATTTCTATTTTCCCATGTCTTTGTCGCTAAGCTTCATGTCACATGTCAATTTTAAAATAAGACCATGTCTCATATCACTAACTTTTTACTCCTCCATGTCCTTGTCGCTAAGCACCATGTCACCCTGTCGAATTTAGGGGTCTAGACCCATAGCAGTACTCATGGTACTTGCAGACCCGATGTCCCCGCCCGATCTGCGACTTAACGATCAGGTTTTGCCTTTTGGGTACGAATGCTTGTTATTGTCAACTAAATTCGTAGTGGAGCTTAATCTATGATATCTTACAATCGTGTGGTTCTTTCTCCGGAGCAAATTGTACTATTTTGAGCTGTACAGAGGCAAAAACGTGAATTTTTTGTGCGTACATTAGGAGTGGAGAATTCTCACGCACATCTCACGCACGCTCCAGGATTACCCCACCCCCCTCAGGGGAGGTCAAATACTTTTGCATCGCCCTGTTGATAAGGCCAAAAAAAAAATAAAGGTGTGTTTACAGTAACATAGCCCAAAGAGACAGGGTCAGTAGGTTGGATCTTTTGGGGTTTTTTTTAATTATTTTTTTTGAGTTTGCATACCAATGTATGGTCAGCTATGCTAGGTTCTTTTGAATTTACTGTAGAAATATAAAAAGTATATAAGGAATGTCAAAAATATGGAAAAGACATGAAACTGTTAACTCAAAACCTGTAGAAAAATAGATAGAAAATTATGAAAAAATCAGGGAAAATCATGAAAAATGGATGAAAATTCACGAAAATCTTTATAGAAATCTCAAAATTTAAAAAACAGAAGTTTTTTTGGCCCTGTTTTGGTAGGGTCAGTTGGGTAACTTGAAACAAACCTCTTTTTTTTAGGCCTAAATAATTACCACTCCCTTAGACTTTATGGCCTAGCTTCATGTTTTGGAAGGGTCTGATACTTCTAAGTCAACTTTACACAATAGTATGGCCATCCCAAATTATTCAAGCTTAAAGCCCCAACACCATGGGCATGGAATTTGAAGCGGTTTCTTTTTTTTGAGATTACAGTTGTGGTGCACCCCCTTTAGCCCCCCCCCCCCTGTCAAAGGGCACCCTGATTTTGGGCCCCCCTGACAAAAAGCCACCCTGTCTAGGTAAGATAATCTATATTACAACTTAGATTGATGTGGAAAGTCAAGACCTATGTTTTATACATTTATACCGTTCTAGCAACATGATATAACGACTCTGGAAATCTCTCTATTTTTTTCTTTTTTATCCATGTATTATTTCCATCGATATGACGCCTAAATCTTATTCCTTAGTCATCCCTACCCTGTGGATCCATCGGTAGTTTTGTGAGGGCTGTAAGGGCTAAAGACACCCCCATTACTTACCTGTCTTGTCCTAAATGACTGATATTCTGTTATATATAAGGAGCACCTCAACTTAAGCAGTGGTGCTCAGTCATCTACATGTACCAGTATAATAGGCACCCTATATACCAGGATGAGTCCAACTTCCGCTAATATGAGTCCTATTTTTGTTGTTGTTTTTTTTCCTTTGTGATCAATATTTATTCTGGACGTTGGAGAAAGGTTTAAAGAAAATCCTAATTGCATCGTATCAATCATATGTCTGCTAGTATGAGTCTTATGGCTGCTACCGTAAAACCCCAGTCATAGGCTGACCCCAGTCATAAGCCGGGGGTAGAGATTGGGAAAATGTTATAAGCCGATTTTGATCCATAATTTCCCTATTTTGTCTTTAATCTATTGTAATAAAACCACTCATAAGCCGGGGGTACATTTTGGCAATAAATTAGAAGCCGGTTTTGGGCAAAAATAGAAAAAAAGATCGGCTTATGACCAGGGTTTTATGGTAGTACCTCGCATATTAGACGCGCCTTATATGCAGGGATGACCTCAGCTACGCCTTTTAGGATTGGCCTGAGTAAGGGGTGCGCTTTATACTCAGGGTATTCTGAGGAAAAGACCAGATGATAGTAACCCCTAAGTTGAAACATCCATGCTCTTGCCAGTGGACATCGTCATGGTCCATAGGCTTTCCCCTCAACACACCCACCACCCATCCCCTGAGTGTGACCAGAGACCTTCCACTATGTTAGCGTAGGGTCTCTGGTGTTACCACCTTCCAGCAGCCTGGTTTGGCAGACAATACACATTTCTAATGTTTCAAAATTATTATTGTCCTAATGAATCAACCCGATGCAGATAATTACAGTTTCTGAAAGAAATAAATAACCAGTATTGAACGAACATGATGAGTATGTGACATATGGCTCAAGAGGCATATGGCCTTTATGAGGTATAAAACATATCACATGATCATAGTTCTGACGTACCACAGGCCCATACAAATAACCTATCTTCTCTTTATTCCTATGTAGAAACACATGAAAGTCGGATTTTAATTGTTTGTGAGTGTAATAAGGTAAATTATTATATTGGATGTTGAGGTACGCTAAGGTAGTACCCACTGTGGCATGTTCATTTATCCCTGACCGCAGCTACTGCCATGGGCCCAAGGTAATGTTACAAACCGCCGCTCCATAAGATCTCATTTCACACTCAGTTGGGTGGAAAATGCCATATGAACATTGATGTTTTAAGATACCCATATAAACTTCATTGTAATTGAAAAGAAATCAGGAAATTTTTGAATATAAAGGAAATTCACAAAAATCCTCCTATCTTTGCTTCAAGTGGGCCGATTTGAAAAAATCACCGTTAGAAAGCTAAGATTATGACCGGCCATTGTGCGATTGTGGCTTGCGTCCCAAGGCCCTACGCTGGCAACACTGCATGTAAGACACACCCTGACTTGAGCTAGATCCTATAGAACGCACATGATGCAATTCTGGTGTATAAGCCGCATCCTATATGAGAGGATTTATGGTAGGTACCATAAAAGCCATGGCTTATAGTTATAGACCATTTCTTGGTGCAGATTATATGATTTCCCTCAACTCAGGGTGTGGCTCATACGAGGGGTTTTGATTATATATAGGCTACCATAAATCCTCGCATACAGGACGCCCCTTGTGTATAGGACGCACCCTGAATCACATAGGACCCACATGGAGTCAAATATTGCTCATTTCAGTACTGTCCTGTAGTGTGAAATCCTCGCCTATAATCGCACCCAGATCTTGGTGGATGCGGATGATGTAACTCTTGTCTATAAGCTGCGTCTTATATGCGAGGGTTTACCGTAGTAAGAAATGACAACCATTTCAGGTCTTATGCAGGGTGCAGCTTATACTGTGTAGGTGCGACTTATACATGAGGTTTTAAGGTATGAAAGAAAAAATCTAAAATGACATTCTGTATTTATTGCCCTCTAGTCGTAAAGAGTTAAGCTGATTTTAAAATCTTGAAAAATTGGTCTTTTCCTAGTCTGAAAAAAAAACAGGAAGGGGGCTTATTAGGGGAGGGGCGCTTATTACATCGAATATGGTAATTCGGTTTTAATCTATAGATTTTCACAATGTAAAAATCGATGAGCATCTTGACACCACCCCAACACCAATTTACCACTGTATTTGGGTGGGGTGCATCCTGGAAATTTTGGAAAAAAATATTCCCCCACCTATAAGATGCACTAGCCATTCTTACTCTAGGCACATCTTGTGCACTGTAGGGATAGACATTAACACTTGCCTGGTGTTTTGGTTGCGGGCTAGTGATCTATTTTAGATTTCCTTTGAGATTGGCCACTTTTTAAGACAAGTGATTTTCACTTTTTTCGTACCCCACCCCCTAGATGGGGAATTAACATATCGAAGGTGCTAGTATGTGAACCACATTTTTTATTACATCATGCACACACTTATATAATTATGTAAAGACTCTGATATCAAACTACATAAAAACGTAAAGGGCCACAAAAGCTACCAATGTGATCCTGAACTGGGTAGAAGTCCATAATTGATCCATAAACTCTACTGAGTAGTTTTGTATTCAAATATGCTAACAATATTTTGCTTCATAAAGCTTCACTAGCTTCATTAAAAACATACTGTGCATATATATGCAATTGTTAGGCACATAAAGTTATCAGATTCATTTCATTTCAGTATAACACCATGGCAGTAAAACAAACTGCAGAATCCATTCTGGAGGAGATTATACCGGTAAGTAATTATATTATTTAGGGATTAACATTGCCTGAAGAAAAATCCAGAGAAGTATCAATGATATCACAGGGCTGTAAAGAAATTGGATATCACCCTCAAGAACTCTATCTGCTGCTCCAGGGTGATCAAAGTGGCTTGAAATGACTATAAATCTTAAATAAGAATGAATCATAGATCACATCAAGGAATATACTGGTAATGTGCTCGTGTAAATATACAAAACATCCTGGCACAAACATTATATACATAATAGAACATCATACATTTTATGGAGGACATGTGCAGGGATAGATCATACTTTCGTGGGCTCTGGTTACTCATTGCCACAGGGCTAACATATTACATAATTATGTATGTCAGGTCGTCAGAAAGGAAGATTCTGCCTTTGAAGGGCCTTTAAAATTAACTACTTTATATAACCTTAACACAATTGTGAAGGGACATCCCCTCAGCTCAGAAAACCAAAAAATACCGGCCAAAATGATGAAATATGGAGGTAATTGAAGTTGTTCTCAGAATATAGGAATGTCCCATTATGCATAACAAACATATGAAATAACAAGGCCAATGTGTCTATTATTGACTTCAATTACAAAATGGATCAAAATTTGAGTTATGCATGAACAGTAGACTGCCTCTTCCGTGATGATATGTAACGTCCGGTACTTTTATCAGAATTATTTCACATAAGCTGCTCTCACATGGAGACAAATGCTGCTGGACACACAATTTGTACGCAAAAGTAGAGGATAATAAAGCCCTTCATATGGGTAATAACACAGATTATGAAGCTTAATTTTTTCCATGTTTTATAACTGATTTAGATTTAGATTTTGGTACCGGACGTTACAAATTACGGATTTCCATTTTCAAAGACACACAATGAAAACTTCTCACTCAGTAACATGTCCAAACCTCATGGAAATGATTTCTATGATCATATTCGATACAAAAATAACTTTGGATTACTCCAGATGTTCTTTATTCAATACAGGACACTTGTAAAAAATACAAAAAGTCAAAAAAGAACAAATTTGACTATTTTTTTCACTTCGGCAAGCTATAAGTCTGAGAGTTTTTGATGGATGACCACAAATTTACATCTTTCTGATAGCCCTAAGTGTTCTCTATCAAATGAGTCTATGTAAGATTGATTTGCAAATTCTTTCTGTAGAGCCATAAGAGTTCAAAATGACCCAAAAACACAAAATCTACTGCTTTCTGGCGACCTGACCCATTGTACATGTTATATCTACTCCTTTGTCTGTTGATAAATAGGTGCATCACTTCACCAATATCTAACTATCTTCATAACCTGTCACTCAACGCATCTTGTTTGGTTTGTAGGATGTGGATTATGCCTTGGACAAGTCTGTGGACGCACATGCAGACAACAAAAAGGTATATGATAGGATTATATATGTACCTGGGTGCTAATTATTTCAAGTATGTAGTATGTTATACCCTGACACTTCAATATCACAGTTGAAAATGTACTCATCACATTCAATAATACTGGACCCATGTGCTTGTTCAAGACTGCTGATCATTCAAAGACCTGGCTTGGAATCAAAGTAATACAATAACTTAATAGGGCAGCCTACATCTTACAATAGTTTAACAAAAATCCATATTTGTATGAACATTTCTGAACATCATCTGCAAGAGTAACTTTGCCCTGTTGCCAGACAAATATCATTTAGACCTGAACATTTACACAGTGTTACTGATAAAAATCTGTACCATTACCATCTAACAGTTACAGGAGCAGCAAGTACAGGCTGTATTGGCAGAGTTGCTTGAAGACAAAGCGCTCAAGAGTCTACATTCATTCATCCAAAATTGTACCAGCAAGGGTATGTCACTTACAATGGGTTACAACTCACTTGAATATGCAATGTACAGACTATATACTCCTCTTAAAAGAATATGTGGAGTTACCATAATAAGACCAATTTACAGAACCACAGACTATACACATTGGCCGACTAACCTCATGGTTTATTATCTAAGCTTTATTCACAATTGCAAAACTAAATACAGGATTGTAATGAATTGTGTTTAGCTTCCTAACCCTGGCTTTGATACAATTATCTTTTTTTCTCTAAAGTCCATGTCTTTATTTTCAGCTGCAGAACTGGTGGAACAACTAGAATTTGTGTACGACCTTATTCCAGCAGCTACAACTAAACTAACACCAGCAGTGAGGGAGGGAGCATTGGGAAAGCTTTACCATACCATGGTCAGGAAACTACCTGAAATGACAGCGATAACTGGTAGCCCTCAAGTGTCTTCCTTTCTTAGTATTCGGCTGTTTAAACTTGTTTCCTCACTGTCTGAAATGACACAAATAGAACCTCCAAGCCTTTCACATTCCCAAGAGGAACTAGATGTGATCACATACATAGCAGGAAGTGTGGTTGCTAAGATAATGAAAGCGAAAAAACTATCAAAGACAAGACTATGCAATATTCAAAGAGGTTGTCGCCCTCCTTACCATGGAAGAAGAATGTGAAAACTCTACTATGGTTGACATACTGGATAGAGGTGGCCTTACACGAGTAAAGCCACAAGTGTCTCATATGTTTGTGAGCATGGAAGACACTTTCCTTACTTTATTCAATCAAAAGACACGCTTATCACATGATACATATCTTAAAGCCTGTGGTGAAGAGGACGACATCCTTTGTGGATTCTTTGAAACTGTATATGACTCTGATGCTACAGATGAAATCAAGGAGGATGTGATAAATCAAATAATTACATTGTACTTCACCATCCGTGTTCATCAGAGATGTCGAGTCTACATGGATCAAGTACGATATCATCTACATCAGGACAAAAAAGAAAAGGCCCTCCGCAAGAAGTTAAACTCATACAATTCAGATTTATAGTCTCTTGGCTATATTAATTGATTACTCCTTGATTTCATCTGCTATACCATAGATATTCTTTAAACATAGATATTTACCATAAAGCTCACCTCTTCTCTCATGATATTATCTCAACGGCGGCGCTTCAGTGGGCTTGAGGTAACAACTGCTTTGCGTTTCTCGCCGGCAACGCTGCCCTTGGGGGTAATCATCGTAGCGAGCGACCGCTGCATTCTGAGTTTTTGATCCTGGTATCTGTATAACAGTTGTTATCAAGTTGTTTTACTCTCCAACAGAGTCATATATAGTTGAAGAATTTAACTAGGAGACTCAGGTCAGAGATGCCACTTTTCCTGGTTTACCAGGAATTCCTGGTTTTTTATTCTGAGATTTCTGTATTAAGTCATGTTAAATTCCTGGGAAAATGTGTCCAAAGTCCAGTTTTCCTGGTTTTTGTCGGTCAGTGAGTGGCATCTCTGTCAGGTGAAGGGCAGATTTGAAGACCCAAGCTCTATGAATTTAAAATGTTATGCCAAATCCACAAGTTCAGGTTTCAGTATCTACATGGTGCAGTAATAAAATCACAGATGTACTTACAATCTCCCACGGAGGGATTACTGTGGTTCAATACACACAAGTCACTAACTTCATGAAGGTCATTAAGTTTGTCCAAAAGTCTCACTGCTTTTTATTCATATGTATGAAATAGTTTTGTGCATACCCAAATGTCCATAGCGTTGGATTCGTTGCACGTCTGGCTAGACCACGATGGCGACCGAAGTGGGCTTCTAGTTCATCTTGGTTGAAGGCCTTACCTAGCACATACTCTACTCCATTGCGGAGGAGGTACTGGGTGGCCTCTATGAAGCCATGCACTGGTAGATACAAATAAAACATAGCATTAACCTCTTTGAATTACATTTGGGAATACACATGTATTCATGAGTGACCATGGCTAATTGTATTGCACATTGTAATGTACCATAAAATCCCCAGTCATAAGCCGATTTCCTTTGTTGTTTTTTCATCACAGAATCGCCTAATAAAATTGCTTCAAACTCACCCCTGGCACATAATAAATGGGGTTTACAAGAACTGTAACAGTTGGGCCACCCATCGGTAAGCCTGTCGGGTTATCTGTTAATGCGACACCAATACTTAGAGACAACAAGACAAGGTTTGGTTTGGTTTGGTTTGGTTGATTTTACGTCCACTAATAGTACTTAAAAGTTAGCAGACATTTCTGTGGTTCGCGGACAACAAGTCCTTTCTTTTCTTTTTGGACAGGTTTTTAAAAGCTGCTTGTCCAAACAGCTAGACAGGTATTTATATGCTGCTTGCCCGACACAGCAGTGACCGAATCTATGAATGATCGAATCTATGAGATGAATGACCGCATCTATGAGGAGGGGTGAGGGGGAAAACTGCTACCGGGGCTTCATTCCCCTACTCTTTTCGAAGGATAGCAAGTGTTCTTTTATTTGCCTGGTCCCATAGACAGGGCCAGACCAACCACGGCCTTTGATCACTCAGACGTGGTTCACTGAGGGGGAATCCCATGGCAAAAGGCAAGCATGTACACCCGGGCCCGCGCATATGGACACCAGCTGCCCACATGCTCACCCCAAGACACAAGAAACCCCAAGTTTGTCGCCTTTTACGAATCTGGTATGCCCACTGGTAGAATGGAAGGAGGAAAATTCCTCCTTCGTGGACTCCCAATGAAGTTATTCTGCTCCTCCATGCCCTCACATGAAGGTCCCCACTCCACAGGGGGACAACAAGACAAGGAACTTAGAGTTTCCGAAGCTTTATTACTTTGTTGAACATGGATTGCTTGGTTCAATAGTCAAATGAACATGTACCGATACTATAGGGTAATATCTTATAGCTCTATCTGCCTAGGTATAGACAGTAGATTTTAACAGATATTGGAAATAGTATGGAGGTGGGAGAGGTCTTAGCGCCTAAGACACACTCTCTGAGGAAGGAACGTGTGGTCCCTTATATAGTAGGTTAATTAACATGTGACATTATTAGCATATAGATTATAATAAGCAAAGGCGGGAAGTGTGCGGCAGATATTAATCCTCTTACATAACAGATTTAATGCCTAAATGGTTGTTAAACATATGGTACTGGTCGGTACTTATTACCGGTTGATAAGAGATTATTGAAGTAAACACATGTTATTATTATAGAACGATAGGGTAGCGCATAAGCTTGCCCGTTACAGAACATATATTTATTTTTTGTCTTTAAACAAAAGTATCACTAAAATGGCACAAATAATTTTTATTTCCTGTAATCATTTTTTTTGTATTCCCATGCTCATAGATGTTTATAGCCTAAGAGCTTGTCAAAATGGTTGGAAACTTATTAAAAGCTCACTGAGAATTACTCACGGGAGAGATGTTTCAGGGCTTTTGGGTTACAGTAGGACCCCCCTGTCACATCCTGGCTTTTAACCTGGGTCTCTGTATGCAAAAATTACTCCAAAATCTGCTTATTACATTCCCTTGGACTTTACCCCTGGCTTATAACCAGGGTCGGCTTATGAGCAGGGTTTTCTGGTAGTAATTATTTTGCAATGAGGTCATTACCTGTCATGCGTAGGCCATCATACGTTTGATATGTGAGGAACATCTTGTTCCTGTCCCCAGCTGTGAACAGGCCAGGCCTGTTGATGGTTGCTTGCTTCCAGGATGCTAGGTAGCCAAGGAATTCTGTTTCCAGGAACTGTCAAAGATAATCATATCAGACTTATTTCCATGATCACTCTTTTCACACAGCCTCTGGCAAATGATACTTATGATATGTCGGGAAAAAGATTTAGATGGATATGGCTAACTTTTTGACTTTACAAATGGTCCATGTTGCTCAAATGCTGCATATACCTAAAAGTCATACTGTCACTTTTGTTCATACATAGTTATTAAACCTTATGATTAGGAGAAACTGACCGTAAATCGTTCGTCTTCAACAGAGGTGTATGGTTTGAGGTGGTCCTTGTTGTCACGATGTCCCTGCTTCTTATGGCGAGAATTGAGGCAATCAAAAAACTTGTCCATCAAGGCAATGAATTTGGAGGTCTCAGCTGCTTCTGGGCCACCGTACTGTTCGATGACCTTTGAGACTTGTGTGCTCAGAACCTTAAGAAAATAGTACATTTTGAAATCTCATGCAATCAAAAAACTTGTCCATCATGCAAATGAATTTGGTGGTCTCAGCTGCTCTCGAGACACTGTACTGCGCCAAAACCTTAGAGACGCATGCTCAGAACCTTAAAATAGATAGTACTTTTCAAGAACTCAGTCCTACTTAAGCATATAACTGAGTCCTTGATGCTGGGAAAAAATGACAAGGCTGTATTTATTTTATTATATAGTTACACATCAATCTTAATAAACTTTTACCTGTGCAGCTAGCTCCACATTCATCACAGAGTATGGTGACAGCTGGACATGTTGTGCCGTCAACCCTGTCTTACGCAGCTCTCGGTCTCTGTCATAGACATCCACGACATGCTTCCACAGCAGCTCCTTACCATCATTCTTGAAAAAGAAGAGTACTGATAAGCTTCTTGCCTGAAAACACACTCTTAGACTTTATACAATTTTGATGAGTGTTATGAAAATACTATCTTAATAAAGAAATATAGAATTTCAGTAAAAAAGACTTGGCAGCGATAAGTGTTTCCCTCTGAGAAAAAGGTGATGATGCAGATACTCACCCACAACCGTCTTGTGTTTCGACCCCAGCCTGAAGAGGACAAGTTGTTCCTCACGGTCTTTATCAAATGGGGAACATCAGATATAAAGAACACATGGCGATCTGGTGCAAACAGGTTTACTGCTTTGTAGCAGACTTCTTCTCCTGGTTGCCCATGCAGCTTGTACAAGCGTTGGTTGGGACTTGCTTTGTCGCTAGTGGAGGCAATCACCTGTTATTATAGGTGAAATATAATGCAATGGAATATATGACAGTAGATAACAGTATTCACTTCATAGTGAAAATTAGTTTTATGCTGTAGTCTACTCAATACAAAATTGTGATTTACTTTGTTATATACTACCCTGTGTAGATATAGTGTTTGCTTTATGGATATATATATATATATATATATATATATATATATATATATATATATAGACAAAGGTGCACGAGAATTGGTCAGCACTGAGGGTTATCACATGAGGCGAAGCCGAGTGTGATAACCCTCGAGTGCTCCTTTATATTTATCTCAAGTTAATTTAGTCAGATATGTTCAAAATTCGATTTACATGTAGGCCTTAATGGTATGCCTCAGTGCATTAAATTACCTTAAGGTTACAGTATGTTTCAAGGTAGCCAATTGCCTCCCAAAGCAGTGGCATAAGATCAGCTGCAGTTGCGGTCCTTGTACCAAAGTAGCCAACAGTCATCTTTAGTGTGGTGTTAACCCCAATGACCATGAAGGCCAGCACATGAGTTGCTAGGTTGTTTCCCTTTGGATTCCAACAGTTAGGATTGATGAATCCTACAACTTGTCCAGTGCGCCGGTCAAACACTAAATCAGTTTGAATGGCCATCTCATCATGTAGAAGTACTACATAGCGTTGGTAGTCTTTGAGGTTTTCCGCTTCCCGTCTTATCTGTTCTAGTACTTCAAAGTTGAACCCTTCACCTGGGCTGAAGTAGTTTGTATAGTCTCTTAGAGTGGACAGACCGGGGAGTTTCAGCACTCCAGAGTTTCTGAAGGCCTCATAAGCACCTGTGCTTTGGCTCTTTATCATGATGGCCAACCTGATCATCATCGGGTGCCATCGCATCCCTGTTGGCTTGGTGGTGAAGGCCTTAGCCTGCTGTTCCCAGAACAGCTTGGCCAAAGGGTCTGTGACCTTGCTCATGTCGATAGAACTTTTTAATTTCTTGTGTAATTCTTCTGACACAAGTATATGTTTGTCATTACTTAGCTTCAAGGCATCTACCTTCTTCTGTAGTTCTTTTTCATGGTCACGTAGTGCTTTCACCCCCTCACAGAGTTGTGTCTTGCTGGCCTTTGTGATTGGTACTGAGGGTTTAAGAGGACGCAGTTTCGCTGACTCCTGTCGCTGCAGTTTCCTTTTGAGCTCCCACTCAACTTCTTTGCATGCAACGCAGACCTTTCGGTCAGAACTAACATTCACTGGCCTACATGTCTTGGACCTAACCACTGAGTAAGACACAATGCAAGATTGTGTCTTTGAATGAGAAAATGTCCAAAGGTACCTGCTTTCAGTCGTTGGAGGGGTTGCCAGATTTTGAAGGTCAGGTGCTGTTACACCTTCACAGACTTGCTTGCTTAAGACCTCTGCCAATGTGTGTGCCAGGGTCTGAGTCTCAAGGTTTACAGAGTATGCAGATATACCTTGCACTTCTATTGTAGCAGTAAGGTCTTTGGTGATTGTTACCTTGTATACAAGGTTCCAGCCTTCCAAAACACCAAGGAATAAAGTGTCTTCACTGGTGCTGGGGATACGGAACCACGGGTATGGAATTTTGCTCACAGCCATACGCACTTCTTCAAAGCTGGAGTAGCACACTTTGTCATCAACAGGTGGTTGAAGTCGTTGCCTCTGAAATTGTAAATTACTGTGAGCACTTGTCTACACAAGGGGAGATGGTAGCTTCTTGCATTTCAACTGGGCGGCCTTCAACTGGTTCACTGACCTATGCCCTATGGAAGATGGGCAATACCAAAACAGTATTTGTTATATGTTCCATACTTACAAATTCATGCACTGATGGCATCATTGAAATAATACAAGCAATTTAATAGGGCACATTGCTTACCTCTGCAGACTGTGGGAGGGGGTGGACTAACAATGAATGCCATGGCTAGTACCACCTGTGCTAATGCTGACTGTTTCTGTGACTATACCTTAGGTAACTGGATAATTGATGGGATGCAATGTAGACAAACCCTGTAGTATTGTGCAAATGTTACATGGCCTGGGTAAACAAATAGCATTTAACCTACTGGTGCTTTCCTTGGAGGAGGCTGAGGGGTGACAACACTTTTTTTCGGCAGATGTTCAGTAGGAAAACTATTGACTTTTAGGGTCATCCCAGTACCTATATGGAAATATCAAGAAAGCAATATATTGCTATGAAACATCAGATGATATTTGGCTGATTTTTTGCAGATTTTTCATGTCATGAAAGAATATTCATGAACTTACTTATTTTGGTAGATACTATTCAAAGGTGGTTAATTGTCAGAACCTTTTTATCATCTGATCCTGAAAATATCTGTCACTGGTTATACTGCAATTCTATGCAACCTTATATATCCATATGCAAGGAAAAACTCAATTCAAACTCTTAAGCTATGCAAAGAAATTATGTAAGGTTAAAAATGCATGTTGAAGTATTACCATGTGGCCGCAAACAGTCTTTTGTGAAGTGCTTACTGCAGATGTAGGCAGTCTCTGGGTTGAACTTGTCCCCACGAGCCACTTGTATCCGCTTCAGTAAGCCTTTCCGCCAGGTCTCACGTGAAGGGTCATCTGACTTCTTTGGCAAGTGCATGAGACTGACGCCGGCTAGACCCTGATGCGAGTTGCAATGGACCATACAGCATGTATGGCCAATCATTTTTGTCCTGGGGTTTGGGGCTCTGGAGTTGGCATAGAAAATGCTTACAATTTCTTCCTAAAGAGCACCTCTCTTCTAATAAACACACATACCCCTTTTTGAGGCCTAATGGCACCGTCCCTGAGGTCAAATTACATAAATGACAAGCTTTTTTCTTATATGCAGGATTTGCCTTATACATGAAGTACCATACTATTGTAAGATAATTATAAACTTGGAAATTAAAGATTAAATGTGAAACTACCCTTCATGTTACACTTGGGAGGATGTCCACAGTCAAAGGTGTTTCTATATGAGCCATCCAGTGCATTCTGATGACACTTGAAGGTGGCACACTGGTCAATCTGTGCCATACATATGGGGTGACTACATTCAAACAAATGTAGTATAGACCAGCCTGACTTATGAGTTCAGAACCAGGAAATGCCAACAGAACAAACCGGAAGAGAATGTGAATTCAAATTTGTCATGTGGCTAATCACAGTCACCACTTGTGTGCAATGTAGAGAAATGTAGTACTTACTTGCAAGGCTCTGCAGTCTTTTCACTTGACTATTACACAAAGAAAAAGGTGGTCCATTAAAAGGAGTCAAACTTTTTGAGAAACCATTCACTAGCAACAGACTTCTAGCAGAAACACAAAAGACAGTGATACTTTGGAGAATTATGAAGTCGTCTACATGGATGTACATTGACTGTCTGTCTATTAGATGCAGCTAATGTGGGCAGAAATGCTAAAATACAGCTGTCAGTCATTGGTTAACTAAACCGCCATGGATATGACCCTAGCTGTCGAAATGGCGTAAAACAACTACTTACCTACCTACCTACCTTGGTTAACTAAAAGTTAGCATTTACAGTCATGTCATGCCACGTGACCCTCCTCCCCTTTTGGAGATCTTGGATCTACATTAGAAGCCACTGACACACAATGGTAATATGAGTGCCTAACATGGCCAAACCTGAGGAAAATTCAGTGACATTGTCCAATAGTCCAGTCATAATTTCTTACATAAATCTCAGTTGCCTTCAATACCAGAATAGTACTCACCCCCTTTGAAATGACGGATAAGGTTTTACTGTGCTGCCCGCTGTCATAACTACAGTTTCTCAGTGAGCCAGCAGGTGGATGCACATCAGTGGTCTTGCTCTGAAAATGTAGTTTACCCATGGAACACCTTGCTCTATCATTCTAGAGGGAGCACAGTAACCTGTCAACCCTAACAATGCTCTCACAACTTGCACAGGAAAGGGGGAGGAGGACAACCATGTTTCTGATTTCTATATTCCATTGATGTAATCATGAGTAATAATGAAAGTTTAAAATGCAGCTGCAAAGTCTGCACACTTTACTTGTGACTTTCGGCTGGCACTAGGATGAAATAAATGAAACAAACTAAAGTGATCTTTAAAAGATCTGTGAACATGCAACATTTACTCACAGCTTTAGGTCCCTCGGAGAGTGAGACAAGGTGTGGAGCACTAGATGTACCTTGTGGCTTTACCGAACATAGAGACTTTACTGCAGGGGTGGATTCCAGCTGAGGCTTGATGAGATAGAAAGTTAAAACTTCAGATAAACCTGGATGTTTACAACATATGTGGGCACACAGGCTCTACTGGCAGTCTCTGTTGGGTGTAGGAGGTGTGACAACGGTTGTGGTAACACTAGACTTGCAAAGTCTAGTACTAGGTTGAATCAAAGATATATTAAAGTCTACTTAATAATTCTACGAGTAAAAGAAAATTGCACAGTAATAAGTCCACATCTTCGTCACAGTGACCAGTTTCAATAGATGAGGTTTTGCCTTTTTTGGACACAACATGGCATCCACCTCTGCAATGATGCAATAATGGTTGAGAGACCTGTCAATAAGCTGAGGGGGCAAATACCCCCCCCCCTGCTCCATTCCGCAACCACTGGGATATGCCCTACTGCCTTCGGTATGAAGGCCTATGACCATTGGTAATTGGCCAATAAAGAATGAGTTGTCCAATCACGTTATCAATATCTACCTGAGGCCGTAGTAGACTTTGTAGGTGTTTTGTCCCGAGTCCAGGCATCAGAGGCTTATGTTGATGGGGTGTAGGCTGCAGAAGCTGTGATAGTTGATGGGTCTGATGTTGATGATTGGCAGGTGCCTACAAATGTGATGGAGAGAAATTATGATTATGCTTTAAAGCAATGGCTTTGAAGCCATGTTGAAAGTGTTCACACTCTGTGGCTTATCTATGACATCCATTCAGACTCAGATGAGATAGGTAGTAGAGGTTGCAACAAAAATCTCCCCGATACCTCCTTAAAGGCTCAATAACTGGGGAATTAAAAGTCATCAGGAATACCTACCTGAGGTTCTACAATACGCTGCTGCCATGAGGGGGTCTGCTCAGCCTCCTGCTGCGGACTTGTCTGTAATTGTTGGGTACAAAAAATTTGCTTCTAAATTTTCTCAAAGCCTGTCTCCATCCCACAACAGGGGTACTCAGTATTTTTGGGAGACTTACTGTTTTCCAGAGTGTTTCAATTATGTCTTATGAGGAATCTACTACATTTACTTAAACAATATACTAAGCTGCGCCACTGTGTATGAAAAGATCTCCTTCCATGGTAAATACAGTGGAATAGGAGAGCCCCATAGGATAATCCTAGGAGCTCCGTATTCCACACCCCCGTGGAAGAACCTGGTGCTGTATTCCACAGCTTTGAACAGTAAGTAAAATGTTCATGTAATCAAATAAAAATATACTTTTCTGGGGAGATTACTGAATTTTTGCAAATATCTCAATAATACCATGAAATAAATATAAAGGCTCGCAGTGAGTCTGACTTTTCCACTCGGCTTTGCCTCGTGAAATAATCCTCAGTCAGACCCACTACTCGTGAACCTTTGTCTATTTGTATACATGATCCCCATCGACATACTACAAAAATAGTTGGATCAAATTCCAACAACATCAAAAAACTTAGAATATGTGTGATAGCAGCTAACACACCTGGAGCTTCTGGAAGAGTTGTTCCAGTGCTGGATTCCTTCTAGCCATGGTGTTCGAAGGTGAATGCTTTCACCTGAAACTGAAGATAAAGGGAAATGTATCATATTTTGGTTCGATCAAAGCCACCACTGGTCTTTGGAACTTGAAAATCCCTGTGTCTCACTTCGACACACTCCTCACACCCTGCATCTGAGTTCTTCACATTTGGGTGGGACTATCAATTATTCATTTGTCATTTACAGTGTCACAATACAGATCCTACCAGTTATTCTGCTCTTCAAGGCTGATTGAGGTTTGGAGGGTTCATACATGTACAATATAGCTTTAACTACGAGTATTCTATTTCCAAATGCTGATTAAGGTCTGAAGGGTTCATACCTGTACTATATAGGTTTAACTACCGGGTATCAAGGCTGCTAGGCTCCACTTACAGAAGTTCAAAAGGTGTTAGATGGGAGTACAGGGGTCACGGGTTTCCTAAAACGTCTGCAGGCTGCTCCGCACCACCTACAAAAAGTCAATTGATTGTAAGAGGCGGCACAAATAACCTGAGAAATCCCTGGTGTGGTGAAAGGAGCTTACAGCGTCGCCTCAATGAAAAAAAGGTTCTTTCTGCATATTTCCATGGCCATGTAATTGAAATCTATTAGTGACACTAGTGACATCACGACATAGTAAAACCCCTTATAAACTGCACCCTAAGGGTCCCTGAGTTCCAATAAATCAGATCCTTTGTCCCTTATAGTGTAATTCACAACATACATCTATCGGTACTATGGATTCAGAGATAATCATCATAGAGCATTTCGATTTGGTTTGTTTGTTTTTTCCTGCACTCATTGTGATTAAAAGACCATCACTCCTGCATCAATGGCACTAAATTAATGTGTTAAGCACGATAATTAAATATTAGATTAGGCACTGTTTGGCAAATATGTTGAGTGCAGTTTTCATATTACATTATTTCTCACTACAATGATAGGAAGGCATCATATTTCATACTTTACATTTCCCGCAAACCCTTGTGGCAAAATGGGGATGGCTGTCCTAGGTGCATATGTTATTGAAAATATTTGAAATTCTCAATTTCCATAATTGATGTCTGGGGCACCCTTAGTTCTTGTGCTATAAGCTCTGTTATATCAAATCCAAGGAAATCGTACATGATACAATCAAATCCACTGGCCATGTTGCCTACACCCCAACCACACTCAAACTGGACAGTAAAAACGGAAACTTTGCTCCCCTATTACTCTGCATTCTCTTCATCAAAGCCTAACACATAAGGATAAAAACACTAACATGAATCTAACATGTTTTAATATTGATAACAAGAGTAGTTCTAGACCATTGAAGTAGACGTTACAGGGCTAGAGGTACCCGCATACATGTGTTATTGGACGAGGCTCTAGCCTCTTCCATTGCATTCACATGGGAGGTCAATTACATACAAAATCGGACAGTCCAACTACCCTTGAGTCGACCATTGCTCTTGTAGCACTAAATAGTACTGAATAGCACTGAATAACTGCTGATAGATGGTCGAGTTATGGCAGTTTACCCAGCCTGTGCTGTGTGCAGATGGCATGCACCAATCCAACCCGCCCTCTTCACTCAGAACTCTCCTAGACCTGCTTAATGATAGCCTGTACACTGCCCAGTCAACATGCACCAATCCAACCCACCCTCTTCACTCAGAAATCGTCTAGAGCTGCTTAATGATAGCCTGTACACTGTCCAGTCAAAATGCACCAATCCAACCTGCCCTCTTCACTCAGAACTTGCCTAGAGCTGCGTAATGATATCTGACAAATTATGAGTAATTACTGACATATATGGACTAAGTGTTGTTTTATAATGACTAAGTACTGGCATTTATGTCAAGGTGAATATCAATGCTCCATTGACAATGCACTGAGACCGCGTATTGTACCCATGCGTTAAATAACCGGCGCCAAATCCGCACGATGACGTCATAGGTCCACCGCGCATGCGCAGCCCTTTTGAAACGTAAACATCCAATATGGCGGCGGTCAGGATTTCGCGAAGACGATGGGTAAATAAGGGTTTAATTTCAATCTTATTGATGAAATATTGATAAATTATCAACCCAAACACCTTGACATAAATGTAAAGATGAACGATGAGCAATTTGAGCTTCCTGTTTCTTCACTCGGGTGACCTGCCCGCTCCGCGGCAGGTCACCCTCGTGAAGAAACGGTCAGCTCAAACTGCTCATCGTTCACCTTTACCATTATATTGACTGATTGCTGACAAATAGTGAGTAATTACTGACTAATTGCTGTTATATAGTGACTAAGTACTAATATATATTGATATATTTTGACTAATCACTGACAAATTAGTCAAAATATATCAGTAATTACTCACTATTTGTCAGCAATTAGTCATAATATGTCAGTAATTAGTCACTATTTGTCAGCACTTAGTCACTATTTGTCATCACTTAGTCAAAACATGTCAGGACCTAGCCCCGGGGGGCCAGTTCCCATATGATTTATATACTGTTATCTATAGTAACCATGTGCGTACAAAAACTAGAGGGAAAGGGGTACCTTTTTGGGGTTGGGGGCGGGTCCTGCAGGATCCTTTGATAGGGGTACATTTTTGGGCATTTTGGGCAAAAAGGGGTAGGTTTTTAGGCTCAAAGACCACACCGATCTTCCAAAATCTCTAGTCTAAGTGAAGAGGGGGTATATTTTGGTCATTTTTCTCCAGCTTACCTCTTTCTTTTCCCACACTTTCTAAAGGGTAACACGCCAAAAGGGGTACCTTTTTTTTTTGCAAATTGGGAGGCGTCCTGCCAAAAGGAGTGGGATCTCTTGCAATTTTTTTTGGGATTGGACAGGAGGGTGGGAATCTCATCAATATCCCACCAAAAGGGGGGTACTTTTGAGAAATTCTGCCCCGCTAAAAGGGGTACCAAAGTCAAGGTGATGTACACACATGGTAACCATAAATCTGAGAGTGGCCCCCCCGGGGGACCTAGTCACATATTATTTGTTAGTAAATAGTCAAAATATATCAGTAGCTCCATACTATCACTGACCACTTGTCAATTGACATTTGACATTGAAGCCTCTTCCTTAGGACTGAGTCCTTCACCTGTGACATTTTAACTAGATGGTAGCTACGGAAATAGTTGGACTAAACAAAACAATATATCTACTTCCGTATCATTGGTTTGATTACAAATGCTTTGATACACACGCATGCACCTAGTAGTTGTGCATTCATATTTTAAGTTTCAGGATGATCAGAGCATTATTCATTTCTCTAGAGCAAAAGTAATACGGTCATGTCTGTCATTTTCAGGAGCTAATTAGAGACAGCTGTCGGGAAAAAAACCAGTGTACTTAATGCTCTCTCCCATCCAAAGTAATAGTGTTACGGCCTAATAAAGTCATACACACAAGCATCAATTTGTTGTGCATAAATGTTTTAAGTTTCCTGATCCTATGTTATATACTTTGCCTTTGAGAGATAAGAATGCAAACTCCCAGCTTAGACTGACCACCACACATCACCAGTCCTTGCCCACTGCCTGTCACTTCCTGCCCCATGAGTTCTGCTGGTGACCACCTTCTTACTCCTGAAGATGATACACTTTTAGATGATACACTTTTAAACCCCTCCAGACTATGGCATGCCAGGAAGACAGGCCAGCCCATACACACAGATGGGTCTAGACCCCGGTCCCCTCACTCACATTGCAAACATGACATCATCCTCGTTAAAATTTTCCCAAAATGACCCTTTTCCACTGATTTCTTAGGCAAAAAGAAACCCTTTTTATTGTAAAATCGCTGATTTTAAGGTCCTTAAAATGACCCCTTTTTCTTTAAAAACACTGATATTTTTATAAACACCACCCTTTTGAGAATGAACTGTACATGTTTTATGAATCAATCTATATATGTAGATGTATATCAAATCACCATTATTATCATTATCAATTTTGTTTTTTCTTATTTTCCACAAAGGCTGGTAGAAATACATATCCTTTTCTCAAGATTTCATGAATTTTGCAAAAAAAAAAAAAGACCCCTTTTTTTTTGTTGAAAAATCGCAGACATGCAATCCTGCTAAAATATGACCCTATATTCACGATTTTTCTAACGAGGATGGTGTCAGAAGGTGCAGGAAGTGCAGGGACCGGGGTCTAGACCCCTAAATTCGACAGGGTGACATGGCCATTTCTTAAAATCGACATGTGACATGGAGCTTAGTGACAAGGGCATGGAGAATGAAAAAGTTAGTGACATGAGACATGACCTTTCCTTAAAATCGACATGTGACATGGAGCTTAGTGACAGAGACATGGGGAAATAGAAATTTAGTGATATGTGACATGGCCTTTTCTTAAAATCGACATGTGACATGGGGACCTCCCATCTAGACCCCCACACAGTGCACATATAGTTCCATATGTAATTTTTTCTTAATGTGTTTTTTTTTTCGCTGGTACTATTCTTGAAACACACATCTTGCTCCGTTCATAACATAATACATGTAGATACATATATTCCAGTAAGGCTTCCAATGTAATGTTATTGTCTGTCTCCAGGCCAAGGGTGTGTCAGATCTGCTGTCCTAAACAATAATGTTTGTTTGTAAGGGGGGGGGGGTCACATCGGTCAGTGACACTACTCCTAAGTGATTGGTCATTATTTATCGAAGGGGGGGTGGTAAAAATTTCAGACCCCTCCTGAGGTTGGGGGGGGACGTAAAAACTTTTGACCCCTATTGGCGGGGGGGGGGAGGATAAAAAGTTGACCCTCTTTTTAGCTAAGAAGCCAGGGCCGTAAAATAATTTCATGCGTCTGTGAGAAAGCTCCCCCCTCCCTTTGATAAAAATTGACCACTCCCTAATGTTTCAATTTGTCACTGATAGTGTCAGAGCCATATTGAGGTACATAGATAGATAGCATAGTACACACCAGTGATATTCAACCTACAATTAAATCATCACTGAAGTGGCACTGACACTGTCTGTGACAGTGTGAGCGTATATTATTGATATTTTGGGTGGGACTAGAACCTAGATTCAATCAATATCTATACTGACAATGTGACATTGTGGATTTAACTGTGGATAAAAACAACACCTGTAGTCCGCCCTATATCTATGGGTACATAAGTTATGTAGCCGTAGCAGGCTATGGTACTTCCAAAGTACTCTACAAGACCAGTGACGTACTCTATTTAATTATAACAGTTAGATTCGACCCCCCTCCTAGTTTCTTACCTTCTATGCAGTCTCAAGGCCTAAGAATTTTAGCCTGCGGCTACAAGGCTGTAGACTGTCTTGATCTGTACTGTAGAGTTGACAAGTGGGAAAGGTGGGCGGGGCAGTGTTTACATTACACGTACGGTCCAACTTTCTTGCTTCCATGCCAAAGTTTATGGGCAAGTTCATAGTGACAACATAGGGTGGTACTCAGCCTGCTCTTACACCAAATACAGCACATCCTTCTTTTGAAAGTCATGAATGACTGTTATTTCTTGCTTTGTGCTTTGTTACCTAGCACTGCGTCTGCTTCGTGCATTCTGACGTTTCACCGGAAGTAAACTGTCAGCTCGAAGGGTCGCGCATGCGCGACGCAACGTCGGCGTCGCATTAACGTTTGGCGCCGCCGATTCGGCATTCCAGGTCTCTCTATATTCTTTGTGACAACCAAGGGGCATGATGTATTGATGCATCAGCGGCCTTTTATTGGTTATAGGGTAATCAAACGCAATTGGGAAAGCCACAAAGATGGGCCTAGGTCAGTCAATTGCTCATGGTAACATGACCATTTTCTCAAAATTAACATGTGACATGGAACATGGGGTGTTAAGTGACATATGTCATGAGCATTTATAAAAAAAATGGCATTCAGTATAGGGGTCACGCTCCCCCATCTAGAGCCCCACAAAGACTGGAGACCATAACCACTGTTGGCATGCTGTATAATCACCACACCATCAATGGTGTATGTACACAACAAAGCCCCCACACCTGTCTATGTTAAAATTAGCCTCACTCAGTTGGGAAACCCAGTTGGGAAACCCAGTATGAGTGAAATACCCTGCCTGCAATGTGGTCAAGCCAGTGTTAAACAGATATCTACAAATACAGATCTCTATACATAGGGTTAATCACACTTTCATACCCCTTACCCTGGGGGCATATACATTGGCATAAAGCCTTATATAGGAGTATATATGCTGGCCACAGATAGCTGTCACCACAGTTGTATACTACAAGTAGTCAGGTAAGTGGTGCTCCCTATATATGTAAAGTATTAAGCTACCTCTAAACTATACAGGGCTGAAATTGGACGACAGCCAAGACTGGGTTACATCATTCTCCCTTTGACGACATCTAGCTGACGCAGAGGCTACACCTATAGTATAGGCCTACACAAGAGGAGGGTCAAAGTGCCATTCTACCTGGTGTCAAATGTATGAATCACTCTAAAATGGTTTAGTGTGCTTCAAGCACAGCAAAGTACCTAAGTGTTTCAAAACTACTTTATGTGATGTAGGCCACAGGGTGAGGCACCAAATTATGAAGTTTCGTTCCAATGAGAGGGGTACTACAACATTTTTGTGGATTTGCATAGGGAATGACCCTAGTAATCATATACCAAAAGTTCTCCGCTAACATTCCTGCAGTTTTTGCGTAGGTCAAGGTCAAAGGTCAGGAATTTCCCTCTATATTCCTATATAAAGCTGTTAAACCCAAGAATTAATTGCATGTTCTCTCTGAACTAAGTTAAAGGGCTAAAAGAGAATTTTATGGTTTTGTTTGGGCCAGAAAATCATGCTGATTCCAAATAAACTTCTCATATTAGTCTGAGTATGCTGGAAGTGGCGAAAACTTGATATTCAAAGATAAAAGTAATATTGAAGAATATGTGAAAATATCAAAAATCTGTAAAACATGAAATTAGCGTCTATCAATGCACAAAACACCTAGTTCAGCTAGCTGGTGGGTGAGGAGCATAAAAAGTATGAAATAATTATGTAATTAAGCCTTGACCTACTTAATTAGGTCAAAGGTCACAGAAACCATATATGTCATATCTCTGGTTCTAAGAGGCCTTTCTACACACTTTTAAGTTCTAAATAGGGGTTTCTCACATAGAAGAATTAAATGGAGTAGGTTTAAAACTCATAGGATGCATTATTTTGTGCATAAATCAGAAATCATCATTGATTGTCTATTCAAATCAGATTTATGAGGGGAAGTATTAGCCACATATTTTCTGAAGTAATACTTGATCCCCTGCCCTAATGAAACAGTAAGTGTGTAACTAGTGTCATGAAGAAAGGTTGACAATTACAGTTGGTTAGGTAAGAGTGAAGTGGCAACTCTTCTTTGGTCAAATTCCCAAGAGATGTGTCTGTAATTGTCCTGCCTCTAGTTCTGAATTTAACTGCAATTCGTTAATAGGCCCTGGTAGGCTACCTAATAAGATTAGTTGGATTTAATTACAAATAATCACAAAAATGATCACAAATAATTACAAAAATAATCACAAAAAAAAAATAAAGTTGCAAACTGATAACTTTTGTATTGTATTTACACATCCTTGGATGGCCTTCATATCCGGTTGCAAACTGATAACTTTTGTATTGTATTTACACATCCTTGGATGGCCTTCATATCTGCAGAGGCAGTAAGAAAAGGCACACATATGGGGCAGCCAATGCAAATTTCTATGGAAAGTGAATGTACAATCTGTCAGGTTCCCAATTCTGTAAGGGCTTAAAATTAGTGTAGGGTAACACCAAGCATAATTATAAGCAGTGGTTTATAAACCATTTCAGAGACCTACCGTGGCTTATAGAGTCTGCCTAAAGTATAGTTGCGGCTTGCACATGGGGTTTTGTGTATAAAGAAGATGGTTAATGTCAGGGTGTGGCTAATATATGTGGCAGCAGTTAATACACATGGTTTTATGATAGGATGTGGTAAATAGGTGTCTAGGTCTAGGGAACTTTTGCCCAGCCCTTTGAAAAAAAAAGAAATAGAATGTGTTACATACTATAGACTGGTCTTGCATAAGCCAGACCTCACAGATAAGGCACATGATTAGTTGATGGAGATCCCATAAGGCACATTCTGGCCTTGATTTTCAGCAGTTATACTAGGCATAATCTGTAATTCTTCTCTGCCCGTAGACTCTGAGCATGATACTTTTTATTAATGAAAGTATTCCATCCATTCACCACAAAATGTTTAGGTGCAACTGATACCGATCTAATCAGACACTAGATCAAGCAATGGCAATGCTTGTCAGGAATACAAAACATCTTGAGTTTGGAAAGAAGCTGTAAGCCGAAATATGCCTCATTCATTGGGTGCACCTTAAAGGCAGATCTGTACAAAAATGTACTAAACCTTCAGTTTTCAAGCCCTAGTTGCTGCTTTTACCTTCTCCCGAAGTGGGTGAAGCTTGAAGGTGGGAGCTGAGATGTGATCCAGGCATTGTACGGGAAAGTTTTGCAGTCTAAGGTGCTAAGGGGTTCTTGCACATTAGTGCCCAAGATAGTAAGGATTGCTCCTTTGTGAAATAATTTACACCATCAAACCGTACTTATCATTACTAACAGCACAAGTCTTGCAGGGGCCGGGAATTGGTTACTACCATATCATTCTGTGTAAATCCCTAATGCAAAGTGGCAGCAAGCATTCAGGAGAATCTTATCAGCTACAGTAGGAATCTGATTTGCCTATAAGTCATGGTTCACATATGGGGTTTTGAAGCAAAATGCATGATAAAAGCTATAACAGTCACCTAAATCTGAATATTTCAAGCCCCTTTATCCCGCCATCAATTCCTTTTACTTGGCTGATTCATTCCCCCTACTCCACAAATCTGCATTAGTGCAGACATTCCAGTAGTTGGTTTCATTTCAGATTTATACACACAACAATGCATCTTAGGAGGTCAAAATATTATTCCTCATAACACTATTTGCAGGGTACAACTCAACTTCTACAACATTAATCTACTCAGAGTTTGATATTTCAATACACAACACTGAGTTGCTTAAAGCTAGCCCTCCATTTTGTCTATGTCAGAAACCCCTATCTTGAACTTAAAATTTCGCAAAGTCAAATGGTTTATGACTTTTGACCTAATTGAATATGTCATGGTCTATCTAACTAATTACTGCAACCTTGTTCAGACACTTGCATTAATTCATGTAAGCCTCCTACCCAAATACAAATTGTTTCAATTAGCAGGTAATCCAGTATTACTTCGGACAATATGATGCTAATACTTTTCCTTGTAAATCTGCATTCGCATAGACAATCAATGCTGATTTCTGATTTATACACAAGACAACGCATCCTATGAGTTTTAAACTTACTCCAATCAATTCCTCTATGTGAGAAACCCCTAATTATAACTTAAAAGTGTGTAGAAAGGCCTCTTAGAACCAGAGATATGATGTAAATGGTTTCTGTGACCTTTGACCTAATTAAGTAGGTCAAGGCTTAATTACATAATCATTTCATACTTATTATGCTCCTCACCCACCAGCTAGCTGAATTAGGTGTTTAGTGCATTGGTCGGAGCTTATTTCATGTTTTACTGACTTTTGATATTTTCACATATTTTTCAATATTACTTTTATTTTTGAATATCAAGTTTTCGCCACTTCCAGCATACTCAGACTAATATGAGAAGTTTATTTGGAATCAGCATGATTTTCAGGCTCAAACAAAACCATAAAATTCTCTTTTAGCCCTTTAACTTAGTTCAGAGAGAACATGCAATCAATTCTTGGGTTAAACAGCTTTATATAGGAATATAGAGGGAAATTCCTGACCTTTGACCTTGACCTACGCAAAAACTGCAGGAATGCCAGTGGAGAACTTTTGGTATATGATTACTAGGGTCATTCCCTATGCAAATCCACAAAAATTTTGTAGTACCCCCCTCATTGGAACGAAACTCATTTTCTAAGGACATTATTGCTACTCACCCTGTGGCCTAATGCCTAATCATAGTCCCATCCTCCTCAAATACACATTCCTCTTTGTGCTTGATCAATTGTATATGAGACTTTAAAAATTCTGCCCTAAGATCTATGCAGTATGAAACAACATTGAAAATTTCTTTTGCCAAAAGTTAATAATCCTCCATAGAAAAGCATTTATTAATGTCCACATGTAATATACCGTTGTGAAGAGCAGACTCAGGCACTTAATATGAGTGAATACTCAGGTTGATTGAAAAAGCTGACAAAGAAGTAGGCAATGGTTTGCCTTAAAGGTTATTCAGAAATGTACAAAACATTTGTACTCGCTGATTGGTAGATTTATTCAGTTAACCCTCAATCAGTCAATTAAATTTTATTATATCTATAAACTAGCTTTCATATTCATTACACTTAATGTGTAACTGCGCATGTTGCAGGAGAATTAAAATCTATTATGATTAGTTTCCAGGGTGATGAATCTCAATGTTGTTTCATCCTGCATAGATCTTTAGTTTACTTGACACTCGATTATTTTGAAGGCTTTGATTTGCTTAATTTGACCAGCTGTCACAAAGTATCAAGTGATGTTTTATTGAGTCTGACATTTTTGATAAGTAGAATGATATATGTGGTCTATCACATTTCTAGAAGACCACATCAGATCACTGACTAGTAGTTGTGAGCAACAAAGTGTTTCTAGTTGGCATTATTTGGAAGCCATTACCATTCAGATCTTATGTAGGTAGTTCCTATGTATTACCACAGGTGTCAGCACTGGGCTGTAAAATGAGCAGTTACTTGCCAGCAGCCAAGATGGCTCCAGCTCATATTTGCACATACCTCACATGGGGGGATGACACTTTGACCCTCATCTGGGCCTACACACACACCAAGGCAGTATACTCCATTTTTCATAGGCATTATGAATATGTTTTTTTTTTTGGTTTTTTTTCTACCTAAAACAAGAACAACATGTCATATCCAAAGTCCTTTTCACAGAGATTTTGAATATCCACCAATGAATAAATATCATAGATCTGAAATTGTGGAGGAAATGAACATTGAAGGTGGCATACAGGGGCATGGCGCCAAACATATTGTGCACCAAGTCTCATAGGTATAGGATTCCCATGTATATGATTCCTATATGCCTGTTTGTCAGAGGTAGACTAAAAGTGTTTTTAATGTCAACTTCTTTAAGGTGTCCAAGATGGCGCTAAATGTCTCAGATATGCAGCACATCATCATTAAATCCAAGGTACAGCTTCTTTGAGGATTTGGTAAGTTTCAAATGTTGATCTAGATTATTTTTTATCTCAAGTACCTTTTCTCCTTGATGATTTTCCAGGATGACCATTTACTGGTCATATACTAATTTACTGTATTCCTATGCCATGATGGTGTCTTGTTGATATTTTCATTGGCCTTTTAGAAAATAATGCCTACAAGATTTATCACCATTCCTCTCATGGTGCATGATGGACAACTAATATATGAGTGCATCATGCCCATTGGTTCATAATTATCATTATAGGGTGTACTCATACTGGATTGTATCTCATGTATCTCTTGCTGGACAAAACCATTGTCATTCTATAATTAGGGTATATGGGTGATTCTTGTGAACTGCCCCACCTTTGGGGGTCAGGGGCCCAACATGACAAACTCAGCATTACATTTTAAGACTTTATTTTATTGATAACCCTATATCTTGGCTGTATGAAAAGGTCCATTCAAGTCATTAACTCCCAGGATGTCAGGATCACAGTCACAGTAAAAAGGTATAATTTGTGTAACGCGCTTGATTGATATAACTTCTTATACATAGAACTTCTTCAATAATGTCTCTGTGATTACCATATTCCATGTCCACACTAGTATAGTAGTTATGAATAAGTGTACAAAAAATTAGGACTGAGTCTTGAAAACTTTTGAAAATATGAGACATAACATTTTAAGAGATTTTTCAAAAACTTCTAACACAAAACCTTAACTTTACTCTCACAAGCTTAATATGCATTGGGTATGCATAAAATTCAAGGTATAATGTCTTCATGGTCTATACTTTCTTAAACAATCATCCTTCTTCCACTCCTACAGTATATTCTGTATGTGGGCAGCAGTCCAAAACTACTCATAAATGGCCAAATATCGATCAAGTGCGTTACACACAGTCACTCATAGATAGAGGCTCCATAGAGGTACTTAGACCTTTCATATCATAATGCTGCTTCATACACAACTACTTAAGCAATGGGAGTACTGTTTATCACCAAGAAATGTACATTCAATACCTACCTGGGGTCTCCTGTGTGGCTCAGAAAATTAAATTTCACTTTTTTGCATCTAATTTTTTTACATCGATCAAACCAGAAGGTCCAAAAATTAACTAGGACTACCCAAACAGGCCTCAAATACCAGCCACACATGTCTAGTAACAGATTAGATAGCAGTAGTATAGCTCAGACCACATATATATGACACCTATTGACACACGCGTTGGTGTGAGTCCCAGAGAGATCCACGAGCCGTCGGGCGAGTGGATCTCTGATGGTGTCAAAATCATTCTTTCTAGCCTGGTTACAGGCCTAAAGCTACAAATATGAACCCAAAATGTTGCCAACAATGATAAAATGACCAATATTTGCTCTTGCAAGAATCCCTTTCTTCAAATTCTGTTCCAGATCTGACTGTCCCTATACAAGCAGACCTGGAGAGGGTTGGTGTGATTAACGATGCACTGAAAGATGAACTTCGGGTAATATGATCCTTTTGTAGATTAAAGGGGTGTAAAGGAAGTGGTCACTTCTTGACAAGAGGGTGTATGCATGCCAAAATGTCTTCAAGGGCACCTCCCCAAGGGGTATAAATGTTTTTCCCCTGCCCCTTTGCTCTATAGAAAATAAGCCGTTAACTTTTTCACCAAAACGGGTGCAATGTAATCCCCTGCCCCCAATGGGTGCGGAGATTTCAGCCGATCCCAAAAAAGGGTCTATATTATAAACTGAGTATCAAAGCAGTTTTTATTTAATCATCTTATAGCTGTGTTGGATTTTATTTATCTTCAATTCCTTCAGGATGTTACATAGAAAAGAGATTTTCTCCCTATTTTATAGAACCTGGCCTATAATCAGAAGTCAAGTTGATTGCACAAGATTAAATCACAAATTTGTATTTAATTTCCCAGATGAACCAGCCTCATTACGATAGGGTAGACAGACTGTTGGACCGGATACAGAATGGACCAATAGAGTGGTTCCTGTACTTCTGTAAGATCCTACACACAGAGGGACAGGAACACCTCCTGCACATCATGGGGGTGGCCATCACACAGATTGAGGCACAACTAGGTAGGTTTCTCTGTTTTGCTTCAGCCTTTCTCAAAACTTTGATCTTAATCCTAATCTTATGGTTATCAGGTTCAGGACTAACCTGTTTCTTAGAACACCCTAAGATTCAATGATAGTCCCTGGACCATGGGGTGTACTAAGAACTTAGTACACTGTTTTATCATCACATTTCTCTAACTTCTTCATCAAAATACATAATTCTAAAGTCACCTAAAGTGCATGGGGACTATATTTTACATATGTACTTTTTTACAGAACTAAAATCAGAATATTCTCTGAGAAATGGCTATATGTACAAATTTCCCCTTAGTCCTGGTATAGTAAAATCTGTTTGCTAAATTTTTGTTAAATTTGCTAATAAATATGAACCCACAAGATTAAAGAATAGATAAATGCCTACAAAATGACGTTTTCATTTTAGCCAAGTGTTGTTTAATAAGGGAGTAAAATAATGTATCATTTAATGTAAATGTAAGTACAAAATAGTGGAGTGGTTTCACCATCCCACCTTTGACCCCAATAATGTATGCAGAGGTAGGTGTCATGGTCCAGTGACCAAGGCTCTGATTGGCCCATACACCTGCAGAGATGAGTGTCATGGTCCAGTGCACACACAAGTGTACTAAGATCCCAGTACATCCTAAGACTGTGCATGGTATCAGAATCTTAGTACAGACTAAAATCAGACTCTCGTACTATGATCCTGGTGTGTCCTAACATGATATTCCCGTCTCTAACCTGGTTATGTCAAACTCATTTATCAATGAATCATTGAAGTGAAGTGCAGTTTTCAAATTATAGTTATAGTCCAGGCTCTCTGAAAGCCAACCATTCAAAAAAGTTACAAAGGTGAGAGAGAAAGTGTAGATCTGTTTCCAACACATTTTTCAAGTTAACAAACTGATGTGTGGCATTTTCAATCATCGAGTCCAGAACTTGGTGTAAGAGAATTGATCATATATGGTCATGAGAGATCAACCTCTATATCTCTACCAAGTGTATTACAGTTCCTGTAGAATGAAATCTACAATGACAATGCACATACTGCTTATCGAATTAAGTAATCCCAAGTTATAATTCATTCCATTTAGCATCCTTGACTGATAATCCTGATGGAGGAGCCTGCAGTGACTCTCTACAAAAAGGTAATCATCAAATCATTGAGTATACCATTTCTGCTTCAGTGTGACTATCCTAAAACCCTGCCTTTAAGGTGCACTTGTATACAAAAGCCCTACAACCAACAAGCTATGAGGATTGTTTTGGGTTTGAAATGGTTGTCATTCCTTAGGTTGGATTTCAGCTCATTAGGTGTTTAAGGATAAAAAAAAACAGGTCATCAATAAAGAAAGATTACATCAGATAGAGGCTGCTGCTCACCTCTGGTCTTAACCTTTCCAAAGTAATCAAATACATAACCATCATGTGAGCTGTCAAGTGACAGGGATTGTATTCTGTGTGTTAATAAAGACTCAGTTGCCTAATTCGCTTCTCTTCTTCTTTGGACTCATGACAAGAAACCAACCCAATGCATTCTCATAACGGATCTCCCTCTGTATCAGGTACATTGTTCAGGCACCAGGAGGACTACTACAGGACTAATCTGTCAAAGTCCCCGATCTACGAATACACCACCCGGTCTCCTTCTGTACACATAGACACCATCTACACCAAGCTACAGCTTGTAAATAACCAGGACGACTCAGAGCTCACTACAGAGGCTTCACAGAGGTATGTCAAGGATTGGATTTACAAATTCAATGCTGTTGACCTCCTCTCTCCCATCGTTTTTGCACTTTGCATATCATGTCAATCCAATAGAACTTTTATTCTATCAGAGAGAACACACAATGTGATGATGCTTATTTTTCAGCAGCAATTATCTTAGAATAATGTAGGATGTATCAAACTTCAGAGAATTTATTTATCTATTATAAGCAATGTTCTTTGACACTTGGAACAGTTCCTTTCTTTGCTGATCTTGAATTAGTTTAACTAAATCAAATTTATGTCTATTGCAGGGTACAATCTCATCTGATTAGCATCACTGAGATGTTCAACCAACCTGAGGAGAGACTGCTGTCTATCATAGTTGAGGGAAATGCTGGTATTGGAAAATCCACCCTGTTGAGGCACTGTGCAGTCGACTGGGCAAAAAGCCACAATCGCCATGCTAACCTAGTACAGAATAACAGTGATATGGAAGTTTGTCCACTTCATGATATAGACCTCGTCGTTTACATTGACAAACACCACGAAGGAAGAACACTTGAACAAACAATGAAAAATTCTCTTAAGGGGCCTAAGAAGGAACAGGAACGTGCCTTTAGGTATATGAAGAACCGACCAGAGAAAACCTTTGTTTTTGTGGATGCTCTGGATGAGTTTCATAATAAGCATGTCAGAGACGAAATCCTTAGGTTAGCAGAATCAGGTAGTGTCAACATTATTGCCAGCATCAGGTTGGGACATCCATTTCTAGGGTCAAGGATAAACTGCTTCAACCGTCACATTGTAGTAGAAGGATTTGACAGACAGGATGTTGAAAACTTCACACAGAAGTTCATGACTTCTCTGAGTGGTGTAGACATTGACCCAGCAACTTTAAATCAGAAATGCCAAAATATCACCCAAGCATTGAGGGGGATGACTGCTCAAAATAGCTACACACGCCCCATGACCTGTGCACTTCTGTGTATTCTATATCACGATGGGCAGGTGTCAGATAGAGAATTGACATCACTTGCAGTCACAGATCTGTATCAGAAACAGCAGGAACTCCTCATCAGGAGAGAACTTGTCAAAGTAGAACACTTAGATGCAAATCAGATGGATGTTATTACAAGAGATGTTCAAGCTACAAAATGTGGTATCTACAATGTGGCCCTGTATTCTCTGCTTGACAGCACATGCACACAACACACATACACAGAAGACAAGCTGAAGGATTTTGGCATTAATACGGGCTCCCCTGCCATGGTGTTACTCAATATGGAGTTTGAACTATCTGCGACTGGACCAAGGAAGATCTTTAGTTGGCCACATCAAACCATTAGAGAGTTCCATGCTGCAAAGGCAGCCTCCAATCCAACAATTATGTATCTCATGGCTTCCAAGCCTGAACTCAATGAAGTCACAAAATTCCTCTTTTCTTCATTGGTTGGTAGTAATCCTCAGTTGGCACAGAAACTTCTGTCTGCTGTGCTCCTATTGCAGTCTAAGGACCCTGCATGTACTCAACCAAAAAAGAACTGGATCTCTTCAAGTACACCACCTCGGGAACATGTATGCTCGGAGATTCCAAAACTCAAAGCACTCCTTGCACAGCAAAGGTTGGATGATATCCTTCAGTACCAGATGAACAGCGTCAACATAGCCAACAAGTTAAATCTAACTGAGATCTCTAGCTGCCTGCAAGGCACAGGATGGCTGGCAGAGAACAGGGATGCTCTTTTTGTTGTAGAAGACATTGTAGAAGACAAGTCCAGATGTGCCCAGATGCTTGCTGATATCTTGCACCCACTCCTCCCGTCCTCTTCAAAGAATATGGGAGCAGAAAACTTAAGTGAATCTGTGAATTTGTGAGTGCTTTTTCATTTTTAATGTCAAGATATAAAGTCCATTGCTTTATGTTACATACATGATGTGGAATTTTAAGAACTATCATGAAACTCATTCAGAAATGAGAGTAAGCCGTATATATACATCAGCAGCATTCCCTAGTAAACTCTCAACTAGGCTTATAAAGTCATGCTGACTTCTGCCTAAGATAGGTTTGTTTGTGGTTCCGGCTGACCTCTGTTTGCCTAATCTCTAGCCTGTTTCTTTTACACAGTCCTTTGCCACATACATTCACCTTATATGTTCACTTTCAGGTGTGCCATCATTCCATGGGAAGGTCGAGTCCCTTGGCTTGACATCCGCATCATAAGGAAGTCACCTGCTTTAGCTCAGCTATTGTTTTTGCCAACAATAATGGCAGCTAATTTCCTCCATCCATTCTATATTGCGGCCTTGCCTGTTATTGTGCCTGTGATGGGGGTCGGCTTAACTGTAATGATCGGTGGTGCAATATATGATGCATTAACCCGTACACCTGAGGATCCTCCAAGGCCAACGGACCTCTACCCAGTTATCCAGAACCCTCAGATCCTGGCCACCATCTATCAATTGGCACAGAATGATGGAAAAACTTGCACAAGTGAGACTTTAGAGGTAGTAGTCTATCTCCCTGCTACATTGCCAAACGGTGGAGCTGACTACCAGGTGCCCATCAGAGACGACACTAAGGCGCAGCTCAAGCAGATGTTTAGAGCAGGAAATGTCAGGATAACTATTTTACAGAGGCGAACTGGTACTACACCAAACTAAGATCAAGCTAATGCAGTCAAAAGCTGGGAAAATGATTGTATTGGCTCCTCAAACTTCACATGTAGAGATAACATTGCATAGGATAGATGGTGTCCTAGTTATATATTACTGACAGTGCCCCCAGGGCAGGTTGTACCTTTACACTTATTCTCTACCTTTATTAGTCATATATTACTTGTCAATATAGTCTATTCCATGTTGGTTTTATGAGATATTGTACATACAGCTAGGAAGCTAGGACAATCAAATACTGAGTGCCATAGAGTTCTAGAATACATATATACGGACTCTAGCATCTATATACGTTTGTTAACATTTTGTAATAAAAGTTGGTACTAATTAAATGCCATGTACTTGCAGTGACCTTTGTCTATGTGGTTTGCAATTGAACTGCTTCCTGGACAGTCAGTTCCCATAGCTACTGTACTTTCCATTTGTTGTGAACTTCCCTTTGTCACAAACATTATTTTAAACTCAAACTCCTGCTAAACAGCTACAACATCTGTGTATAGCCAAGCAAAAAGGGTCCCCCAGGGGAATAGTTAATTTTTAAATTCAGGCAATGAACTTTCCAACGATATATTACATGAGAAAATATCTCTGCTAGCTTTAGAGTGTTTTAGAGTTACGGCTCTATGAACTTAGATGGTTACCGACCAATCCAAATCCCAAATAAGGTCTAACTTGTATATTTCACCAAATATCACAGATGATATGTATAATTAAGAATAATCCTGTAAATTAGGGAAATTGTCATATTCTTCACATTCTTTTGCTCATAAGATTTGATCTGATAATCAGATTTTTACCATTTTTTCAACACATCAATCCTTGTGGGTGTGGCTATAAATAGGATTTTTTAATTCCTCAATTTTGAGTGAAAATAAAGTTTCCATGGCAACAATATCAACAAAAGCACTGAATTCTGCCCCCAAATGCCCAAAAACGTTCTATTTACATTCAAAATTTGGAAGGTTTTTGTCAAAAATGGGAATTTCCCGTAAGGAATATTGTAATCTACATAAAACAGTAGTATATAACTATTTTTGATATGTTTTTCCCCTTTTAGGCCATAGTGGTGTTCCCCTGGTGGCCAGAGTTGGTACTAATCCCCCCTGGACGGTCCTTTTAACTTGCCTCCTCATATCTGTGTTTGGAACTTTGATAAAATTCCTGATTTAAATTTTGTGATCACAACTTTTGGACCTTGAAACATTTGGAGTTGTCGAAAATAAGTGATTTGGTGTCTTGTAAGCCTATTGTTGGCATTCATATTTTATTCATGGTGTTTTATTTTTCGATATGTAAGTATTGAAATGTTGAATTGTATTTTGTTGAAGGGGAATATATTTATATAAAACTAATCTTAGGGAGTGATCAACAGGGGGTGGTGGGTCTTTTGCCCCCCCCCCTTTCTAGGGTCAAACTTGCATGGTCAAGGGGTCGAAAAAATATCCCCCAGCCCCTTGCCAAGGGGTTGGTAAAAGGCTGCCACCACCTGTTGTTAAAAAATGATCACTCCTTACAGAAATGAAGCTATAACCATAAACAGCTCACTGTATAGCCACCATATAACCAACAACTGCAGCAGAACAGCAGGCACTGTATAACCACCATATAACCAACAACTGCAGCAGAACAGCAGGCAGCACAAACAGCGGAATGTGTAAAGCAGCGCGTATAACCACCATATAACCAACAACTGCAGCAGAACAGCAGGCAGCACAAACAGCGAAATGTGTAAAGCAGCGCGTATAACCACCATATAACCAACAACTGCAGCAGAACAGCAGGCAGCACAAACAGCGGAATGTGTAAAGCAGCGCGTATAACCACCATATAACCAACAACTGCAGCAGAACAGCAGGCAGCACAAACAGCGGAATGTGTAAAGCAGCGCGTAGACCTACACAGACACCATTATGATATTCAGATCAGTCCCAAGGCTTACCTAGTCTCAGTTGAGCGCAGTTTTTTTTTATTTAAGCATCGACCAATCAGCGTTGCTGCATTTTGTATATCTCTGTTCTGCTGACCAATGAGGATCATTCTTTATATGTACTTATAGTATACATAGGGGTACGTTGAAGTGCAATCCATCAGTGAACATTGTTCAGAGGGACAAAGCATGCACCGCATGTTTTAAACAGCTAAATAGACTGTTAATCTACAAAAGAGCTCGATGATAATTAAATAAATAATAGCTGAAAAGGAATTCTGATGTTTAAACCTTGTGAAAATGGCCACAAACGAACAGAGCTTTGGGAATATTTTTTGCAGCACTATCAGTCATACAGTGTGATGTTGACAAATTTGAGGAGGCTAAGAAAACATTAAATAAAAGGTATTTAGGGGTACCAATAATAAAGAGGTATGACGGCCGTTGATCAATATGACAACCTCCACGGCTGATATAAAATTTAACATAAGTCAAAGAATCGATAACCTATAATTAGCGCAACTTCATACCACATTCACATCTCTTTATTAAATTTTGGCAATTAACTCTATTATTACTGTAGTCTGTCTCAAATGACAAATGTGTGTACTTGCATGAACTCAATGATGAAAAAAAGCAAAAAAAACTTGCAATGTATGATTTGTGTTACACCCTATATCCCTCCTTGCATGTTACTAATAAATTCTCCAAATGTTGCGTTAACACAGTTTCATGCAGGGCTGATGCACTCCTGCATGGTCATCTTGATACCAGATAATAACTGGCAAGCTTAAGCATCTGGGTCTCTTCTGGGGATTTGTACCTGGCCAGAAGTAGAATGATGTCACACTGGAGACAAACATTCACGCTGCCTCAGTTCCTCAGGGACTGGTGGGATCATGCTCTCACACACTTCTGACTGTTTTCAGATGAGATCTCATCTGAATAATAATCTTCCATTTAAGTTTCCATAAGTTTCAGATGATCTCATCTGAATATAATTCAAATTCAGATGAGATCTGTATTTATATTCTTGATTGGGGGCTCTGGCCCTGAACCCCCCTTTGGACGGGCACCCTGGAACTGCGACGACGTCAACATTCATCTCCGTGGAGGACCAGGAACATTTTCCAAACATACACCCTTTTGCTAAGCTTAAGGTTTAACCTATTCTGATGGGAAACCCACCAAGCTTGTAGACCATAACCACATTTGGCGCCCTGTATAACCACCCACCCTCTGGATGGGTGGGTGGAGCAGGGGGGTGGTGGTGCCTTTAGGCTAGAAATTTGTCTTCATGATGCAAACAGGTAACTATATGTACCCTAATTTATACCCATGAAGACTTTGGGATAAAATAGGTCTTTAAAGCACAAATGCATTTAGGCTACAACACTTTGCCATCATAATATCATTCTTAATTTTGCATTATGCATCAGTTTCACATCAATATTGCGTCAATGTTGTTACAAATAGTACATTATAAAACCCCTAATACCATCTCCAAAAACACAGGATTTATACCTGAAGGACACTTAATATATAACATATCATGGTGGTTACAAACCTCTACACTCCAATATCAGTGTGCCCCTATGTGAACTAAGATGTCTTCTTACAGTTTTGCAAAGGGTGCTGACCGTATCAGATATGCAGCGTATCATCATTGCTTCCAAGGTACAAATCCTTCGGGAACTACCGTAATACCTCACGTATGAGGCGCGTCTTATACACGAGGATGCACAAGAATTATTTAGGAGATATTTTTCTCTAAAATTTCCTCAATAATCCCTTGACCCAATATTGTGGTAAAATAGGAGAGGGGAGGCGCTAAGAAGGCCATAGGTCTTTGAATTTTGAAAATCCATTCATAGGAAAAAAGGTTATGACATTTTTTTTATCTTTACATTCACATCTGCAAAGTCTGGGTGCACCTTTTACGCCAGGTGCACCTTATACGAAAGGTATTACGGTAGGTAAGATTAAAATGTTGATCTTGTCATCCTGCAGTGTTAGAAGAGGTACATATAAGAGGGGGGGGGCAGAACTTTACAGGGATTAAATATCTCAGTTTACCTCTCCTCAGTATGCCATTATAACTACCTCAGAAGGTGGCAGGTATCAGTTTTGAAAAGAAGGTCTTTACTGCTCTAGACCTGAGATGCTTAAGTTGACAATATCCAAATCTAAAGCTCTAGCTAGTCAGATCGAGGACCCAAGGTAGTCACCACCAATGGTTTCACTCTAATATTATCATGCAATATGTTTGACAACCTTCGGCCAGTGTTTTGACCAAAGCCCACCCTATTTGATTAACTACCCTGGGTAGTCAATCTGATGGCCTTAGGTTGTAGATATGGGTATTGTCAATCTGATGACCTTCAGAAGGCAACTCAACCTTTTCCCACATCTATTCCCTCAATCATCACTTAATCCCTATAGAGAGACAGCCCCAGTAGTTATATATGAACAAAATTTCTATTTATTATGGTAACATCTAAGCTTAATCAAATAGAAACAATTAAACTGATATTAAAGTTTCTATTATTCTTTACAAATCTGGATATTCCTGTGTAAGCAGAGCTGGAGAGAGTTAGTGTGATTAACGATACACACTAAAAGATGAACTTAAGGTAACATGATCCTCCTATAGATGTACATATATATATATATATATAGTAATGTTCACTTATGATGATGATAGGATGCAACACACTCATGTATAAATGACAACGCTTTACTAGGTGGTTCCTGGTCTTACGAGCCAACATCTTCTTGGGTAAATGCTTGCCAATCGTAATCTTTAGAAGAAGGCATTCTTTGTCCTCACTAGTGTAAGCTGGTGTTCACAGCTGAATCTTTGCAACAAAGAATGTTGCTTATATTATAGTTCCCCAGCCAAGTGCACTTGTGTCACAGAACTATAGCGTCTCGATAGACCTTATTCCCAACCAAATTTCTGACTGAGCCTCCAAGTGTTGTGTTGCAGCTTCACTTGACAGTATGATTACTCTGCTACTATACCAAGGGGCTATCTAATACTGGTGATACTCATCACTTGTGAATATCCTTGTCATCGTGGCAAATGCCGTGGTCTAGGCACAATAATCTGTTACAAAGTATATTGCACCTTGCTGAATCATAATTAAATATTTGATTTCCCAGATGAAGCAGCCTCGTTATGACAAGATAAACAGACTTCTGGACGGAATACAGAATGGACCAATAGAGTGGTTCCTGTACTTCTGTAAGAACCTGTAGATTAGAGGTGAAATGAGGGAACTACCAAGTCCCTGTAGAGTAAAGGTGAAATGAGGGAGACTCTTAAGTCTATGTCTGACCCCATCGTGGGGCTGGTGCTGAGTGCGTTTATTCAAAAGCCCACTCTGGGTCTCTTCTTTCAACGGGTAACACTTTTCCGTGCTATACATTGATCTTTTGATGAGAAGACAGGTTTCCTGATTGTGAAATTGATATACGGCTCGTTCTCACCAACGTGATGCAACTTTTTCGGGGAGGTTTCTGACCGAGGTTTCTGACCAAGGTTTCTGACCGAGGTTTCTGACCGAGGTTTCTGACCGAGGTTTCTGACCGAGGTTTCTGCCCGTTGACCAAAGTGCTCCAAACAGAAAAATTCTTTCGACTTAGGTGACAAGAAGTTTTCTAATATCTGTTTCAGAAGAAAAAAAAACTGAAACGCTTTTCTCTCCCCCTTTTTACCTACAGTTAAGCAAGCAATCCTAAGCTGTGTGAGGTTTCTGACCGGCAAATTAAAAACGTCCTAAAAAGCGGGTAATTTAAGTATTTAAGAGACAACAGAAAACAAACAGACTTTTTGTTAGTCCTTTCAGTCACTCACTTCTTCATGTGGTTTTAATTATATTATTTCTTTTATTTTTAAGTCCTTGAAGACTCCTGAAAGCTCCAGTATCGCACAGAAAAATTTCCCTCTTTTTCTTGTTTCTGTCACGGTCCTGCTTTCAGTAGATAACTTGAACTTCTCTTTCCTCCTGTCAGAGTCATATCTGAAGAACGCCCTTGTGCTTTTGTTTCAGAAAAAAAAACTTTCCTTTTTCTCTGTGAACGCTAAAAACCCCCGAGCAGAAACCTCGTTGGTCAGAAACCTTACAGCAGTCCTTCGGTCAGAAACCTCGTCGGTCAGAAACCTCGTCGGTCAGAAACCTCGTCGGTCAGAAACCTCCTCTCCCGGGCAGAAACCTTGGCGTAACTGGATACATGTATGCTTGCACACACGTATGAACATGGACACAAACTTGCACTTAGTCTTTCATTTGTAGGGGGCATTGGCCTAGATCTATGAACTTTGGTGGATAACCAGATTCCCCCCCCCCCCTTGGAACAATGAATCAACATGTGTATACATTTGACTTCCCCATGTTAATTCCCTCCCCCCGAGTCGAGTTTTGAAGGTTTTGGTGTAGGTCCCACAACCGAGACGCTCTTCTTAAAAAAGGGCCTAGCCTCCCCTTACTCCTAAGAAGGTCCTCCACCTAGGAAAAAATGTTTTGGCCCATAAAAAAGTTTCAAAGCTGTCACTTTTCCAAGAAACTGTCAACCAGTTGTTCATTATCCTTTTATTCATAGATCCTCTTATCGTTCTATATATACCTTCACTTTGGATCAGAAGAGGAGTACATACAACTTCACAGAGTAGTCTACGAGGCTGAAACGAGTGAGATGCTCAGTCATACATTATAATTTCTTAACCTTTGTATGTCAGCTTCACAACTTTCATATGGAGTTAGACGGAGTTGCAGTTTCAATGCTCCTTAATCAGGACCCGTATACTACGTATAAAGATTCAGGAAATTTTTTTTTTTAACTTCTCTTTGTCCTTCACTCACAACTACAGTTACAGCACTGTACACGTACAGGTAACTGAAGTTCTGTATCCAGAAAGAGGTTCATGGCAGAAACCACTTGTCAAAACCCAGCTGTCAATGTCAGTGTCACAAAACATAACGCTATTTCTCACCACTCTGAAGCATAAATCTGAATGTCAAGGTTTATGACTGGGAGGTTTCTTGTCGGTGTACGACCAGGCATGAAACAGTTGGATGAAGGTGAATCCTATAAGAAACTGACAGAAGATATTGTCCTGCACATGTTAAAAGGAAAATGAAATCTGACATCATCTAAGTATGTGTTGTTAGCCGTTATCTGTCCAGAAAAGAAGGTTTCTCACACGCTGTTGTTAAGTTGCGTGCTCCAGATTAGGCATATCATGTTTCAACAATTTTGCATTGATTTTTAACCGTAATAGGTTGCAAAGTCCATCTTTTTCTCTGAATAAGGATAGCTAATTAATAAAATTGGGGTAGCAATGGGAAGACATATATTTATGACCGGGTAGAAACCTTCTCTTATAAATTTATGAGATTCCCTCTGGCATGCACAGTACACAACCTTATGTAACTAATCTTTGTCACAGATCTGTTAAAGAACTATGATATCATACAGTAACTGAAAGCGAAAACATGATTTTATGACAGCCTTTTTGAAACCTCCGGTCAGAAATCCTTCTTTGTGGACAGATAACAGCCAATTGCACCCTCACATGCATAGATTATACCGTATCGTCATGTTTAAGCTCCTGGATTTGAAAGAGAGTCTGTCTCAAATAAGCCCCTTTGGTAGAAGGGTCAATAAAAATCTCTAAACCAGTAAAACTGCATTCTGAACGACCGCCTGTGTCGTTCCAGCGTGGGAGGTGTTAGGGCCGACAAATGAAAGAGCGCCGGGTCACTTGAACGCGACGGTATGGTATGTAAGATTTAATTTAACTTGAAACATGTGACCTAGGATAACATGTTGTCTCTGTTACAAATGGAATTCACTGTTATCTTGCTGTTTCATGGCCGGTCAGACACCGATGAGGAAAGTCCCTTTCAGAAACCTTGACCTTGAAATTAGCTTGAGAGAGGTGAGACATAGCTGTAAGGTGTACCGCATGCTGAACCCTGCATTTGACTGCAACATTTTCAAGAATGTTCACTGTCATTTGAATTTAATTTGTTTGCAAATTTGAGGTTCACAACGAGAATAAGTGACAATATATTTAAAAATACAGTGGATCATGGCATCAAAGCTTACCATAAGAAACATGATTCAACAACTTACAAGAATACTTTCTTTCATGAAACACCGACCGAGTACATTATTCACATGACATATAATAACTGTATTCATGAAACTTATTTTCTATCAGTCTTCTAGTACACTTTGAAGTAACCTTCAAGGAACTCTTTGTGTAGTCTTTTGTTAAATATTACAGAAACACCTTCAATTTCCGTCCATAGTTTTCTTAGAAGTTTGGCCTTGAACATTTACACTGTAGTTCCGCATCTTTGTGACCATGCCAGGGTGGGCAAAACACTTTTGTTTCTTTGGTCACTTCAGGGGTCCTAGAGGGCCATTGCGTCACACATACTATAGGTGTCATCTGGGTGTCATACGTCATAATGGGATAAACATACATTCTGCTTTTCTTTAGGTCATAACCCTTCTCAATGAATCAGTCTTTCTCAATGAATCAGTGCTGCTTGGACTTGTTCGATTGATGATTCCTAGTACAGATGCAGTCTTGCATTTCCCCCCCTCCCCAAGGAGGGAAAGCAAGCCTGTTTCCTTCGGGTGTTATCTGACGTGATGGTCAGAAGCTTCATAGGTCAGAAAAGTTGCCGGTCAGAAACCTCTTCGTTTTCGGACTAGAAACTTGTTAATATTTCCTGGCCATATATTGTGTTCCTGTTCTGTCAGTCAGATAACATGGATGAATTAATGTTAACAGTTTGTCTTGCGTAAGCATCACAGGTTCTCCTGTTCTCTCTAGCACATATATTTGACGATCAGAAAGCTCGCCGGTCAGAAACCTCTCCGGTCAGAAACCTCCTCGTCGACATCATAACAGATCTCTGTGTTCTCTCTGTGCACGCACATTCCATTCCAAGTGTGTCTCGTACTCTTAGAGGCCTTACGGTGTACTATAAATTTATCTCTACGCTTTTCTTAAGTCTGTGATCAGGGATAGTGGAACGTTCGTGTCAACCTACTTTCATTACAAGCACTTCTCTCTTTTCTCCCTCACAGGTAAAAGAAAAGTAGGAACATTTGTCTCCTCTCTCCTTCTGCCCTCTGGACACTTCTTTCCTTACACAATTGCTTCATTTTCATCTGATTTTGGGCATTCAGAGAAGCATAGGAAACATCGGCCTGTCCATGCTCTCTTCCTGTAGTCTGTTGTGATATATAATATATGAGAAATTTGGTCTCCCACTGTTCCACTGTACTAGTAGTTCCGCGTCACAGCAGCCGTCCCAAAGTGGGTGACACACTTTTTTTCATTTGTGACTTTTTTGCCGAAAGAGGTCAAAGCCATGACAATTGATTTATTCATTTGTTTCCGCAGGTTATCAAAGGCATAACAAAACCAACATATATATATCATATGGCACTGATGTCAGCACAGCATAAAAATATGTACACATAGATATATAAACTGCTTGTCAGTCGGTCTGAAAACTTCTTCTTCTTTCAGCCTATGTTCACTCAGTCCTTTCTTGAGACATGACTTTCTCCTATAGATGTCAGTTGCAGTTGAGCTGTTGGTTCATCCATGACATTCATGAAGTATCTGTCTTTAGTTTTGCCTCTCTCTCCTCCTACCCCCGCCCCTCATACTGGCAAAGGAAGAGTTTTATTCTTGGCCATGTCAGACGACATACAGAAACCTTCACGGTTGACATTCAAATTACTTTTCTTTTGGTCACAAACGTCCTGTCTCCCTTATACTGTGTTAACAGGGTTCTTAGCTGAAAGACAATCACTTCTCCCCTTCTCTTTCAACTTGTGCTCCGGCTCAATCGATTATATTTATTGCAGCAACAGTCTTGCCTATCTTCTTGCCCACCTGAACAAGCAGACTCTGTAGCAGTAGGAGCAGGTGTCGGAGCAGACCCTGTAGCAGCAGAGGCACTCTTTTTCCTTCGCTTTGCTGACCGGCGTTTCCTTCTTTCTGCAGCACGACGTATGTTGAAAACATAGTCTTCCAGATGGCCGTACTCCTCATCACTGCTGAAGACCTCCTCTGTGATGCCGGGAATGTTGAAGCCTGCTGCGTCCTCGACTATGTCATCTTCTGGCTCAACTTCCGGTTCAACAGGAGCATCCTGGACAGTAACCAAGGGCATCTCTGTACCTTCATCTTCGGGTTCCCCCGTCGATCTGACTGTGCGCCTTTTCTTCCTCACGGAAGTAGCCTTTCGTTTTTTCACAGGCTTCGCGTCCCAGGCGTCACATGTCGGCCGCAGGTCCCCGTCTCCCATGCAACACTCCTGGTAGCACGAAGTTCCTCTCAGGTAGAGCTTCTCCGCGAACACAGTAGCATGGTGGTAGTAAAGTATGTCCTTGACAGAGGGAGATTTCCATGACTTGAGGAGATTCCTGGCAGATTCTACCTCTGCTGACTTTGTCCTTAGGAGGGAAAGCTTCACTGTCTCAGGTTGTACCTGCTCTATAAACTCATCAGCGTTTTGAATATGACCTGACTTCTTTACTATGCGGTCAGCCATACCCTTCACAGCTCCCCCGATGCCATCACACGGACCTTTTCCGTGGCCCGCCTCTAGCCAATTCCATGTGATGCGTACGCCAAACAACCCAAACGCCCTCCGCAGCAGCTCGCAGGAGTACCTGTTTCTGTACTGTGACGTCGGGGAGTCGGTGACAAGGTGGATGTGCTTGAGGTTCGGTTCCACTTTCCTGATCTGATCAACAAGCTGTGTGATGAAAGTCAGTGTGGTCGGGAACGAGTGAGAAGTCACCTCACTGACACCTACATAGTTGACATTTTTCAGCTTCTCACTGTCTGGTACTCGGTGGTAAACTACCATAGGGTGTAGAGTGATCTGGTCCTTGGCGAAAAAGGGGGAGGAAATCTCTCTCATAAAAGAAGTCGCCCAGTTCTCCGCGTAGTCCATTTGACAGATGACATGCTGCTCAGGAAGATTTTCCTTCAGTTGGCGGATGTTCTCGTACTGAGCGACCACACGGGCTTGATGTTCCCGGAAAGGTTCCAGCTCAGCCAAGAAGTGCAGCTTGAACTGGTCCGACGTGAGCTTCTTCTTCACCAGGACGGTATGGTACATAGTCCAGTTTTATCAGTTTCATTTTGTCTTTTGACCATCATCTAATAAGCAGAAGAAAGTCCCCCAAAATGTTGGGGGGGGGGCCTAAACATAGTCTGGCCCCCCCAACTTTGATTTCGGGGGGCCGTGGCCCCCCTGGCCCCCACCCCCCCCGTTCCGCCGCCCCTGATTTCATCATCGATCACAAAGCTTTCGAGCAGAAACCTCGCGACGAGGTTTCTGACCGGCTTCTGACCGGGCGCCTCGACGGCGGGGGAAGAGGGGACCGCGGCGTTAGAACGACGAAAAACACTTCTAAAGAGACAAACAACCATAAATCTACGTGTAATATGTGTCCCCCTACCTCTGTCCACCCTATGAGCAAGTTTTACTTACAGTTGCACTCCTAAGTTAGAGGAAATTTGGCTTCGTCGAGCAGAAACTTGAGAAAGGCATCCTCCCTTGCCGCCAAAATGTCTCCAGAGTGCCAGAAAGAGGCCAGGCTTGGAGCTGGTTACCTGCGGGTGGGGGGTTAGTTCCAAAGAAGGACTGTAGGGGGCTTTTTCGCGCGCTATCTGCCCGAGCAGAAACCTCGTCTGACTCGACCTGGAACACAAAGGGTGGGGGCTGAGGGAAGGGAGGGGCCCCTAAAATTAAGAACATGACTTGGGAAGACGCAAAAAAAAAAGGACTTACGAGAGGACCCCTACCCCACAGTTAAATACTCCCAGGAAAGGCCCCCCGGGCAGCCAAAAGATGGAAAAAAGGACCCTGTCAGAAACCTTGTCAGGAGGGCAGAATAAGAGTTTCCCCCCCCCAAGTGTCTCCTTCAGTCTCGAGGTGAATAAAAGTGAGACAGAGGGACAGATGAATAAGGAGGGCTGCGTGTAGGACAGTGACCCCCATAGAGAAATATGGACACGCCCTTCTACAGGGTGTTTTAGGTTCCCAGTCAGAAACCTCTTCAAGGAAAAAATTTAGGAAAGGAGGGGGGGAATGCATGGAAAAAATTGGGGATAACGCATAAAAAAAACCAAAACACAGGCTGTTATGTTTACTCACCTTTCCATCTGAGAAGAAGACACAGGAAGTCCTGCAGTCATTTTCTCCAGTCGTATTGCCATGAAAACCCGCTGTCTGAGGGACAAGGCAAAAAAAAAGGAAACCCTCTTCCGAAAGAACAGCACGGCCCCCCCTCACCTGACACAGGAAAACTTCACTTTCTGCTTAAGAAAAGTGGGGGTCAAGAAAAAAGTGTGCCTTTCAGTCACCAAATTTGAACTGGAGCATGAAATAACTTTTCTCCAACGGTCAGTCAGAAACCTCGGTCAGAAACCTCGGTCAGAAACCTCGGTCAGAAACCTCGGTCAGAAACCTCGGTCAGAAACCTCCCCAAAAAAGTTGCATCACGTTGGTGAGAACGAGCCATATGCCTATCAATCTATCTGCGAAGACATCGGTACCTTTCCAGAAAACATCGTTGAAACACTCTTTCAACGAATCCAATGACTGATTAGAAACGAGTCCTTTACGTACATGTTGTTTTAACAACCACGCTTTGAAAAAACAACACATCTGTTGCATTGATTATTTCCCAGGTGTAAGACAGGTCGCAAGTACACATTTTTTCCTCCTTAAACAATATACGAGTAGGTAAGGTAGTAGTACTACCTTGAACGTTAGAACAACATACGACGATCTTGTACAACTCTACAAGCAGCAGTGGTGACACAAGAAATTAATGAAACTGTCTTGATAGTCGGTGAGTTTACTTATTTCAGTGGCTGCCATGTCTGTACGTTGAGGTGAAACAAGGGGTGTGTATTCGTCAGCAGCACTAGCAGCAGCAGCAGCAGCAGTACCACCATCAGCACCAGCACCAGCACCAGCATCAGCACCATCAGTACCAGTAGCAGTAGCAGCAGCAGTAGCAGCAGCAGCAACAGCAGCAGCTGGTACCTAAATCACCATCATTACCATTATCACCAGCAGCAGCACCAACAGCATCACCAGCTTCACCAGCTTTCAACCATCCATACGCATCGATATAAAATTCCTCATTAGAGTGAGCACCGGTAGTACCATAATCACCACCAGTAATGGTACCTAAATCAGCAAGATTAAACCATTCAGACGGGTCCATATAATCTTCGGAGGTGTCAGCAACGTAATCTGTCATCATAATATCGTCCACATCCATTGCCATGGGGGGATATGCTGATGATGTAACAGTTGTTGGGTTCTCAAAGCTGACAGTCTGTAGAGTGGTAAAGGAGGTAGTAGCACTACCATCATCATCACCACTGTAATGACCATGGTGACCGATTTTGGGGTCATTCTCTGTAAATATAAGGAATATCTCCATCATATTTCCCATGATCCTAAAGACACATAAGGAGTCTCATTCACCGTTATTGGCATTAAAATTGATATATGTCTTATACCCTAAAATAGGTCACCATCCCACCACGGGCAGGGTAGGCGGGCATTTTCCCCCCACCTCCCTCCATCCTAATCCACCTCCTTCCATCCTAATCCACCTCATTGTCTCCTGACCTACCTTCTCATCCACACCCCTCCCTACTCACCCACTTCCTTCTCTTTTCACTGACATACCTCTTCACTGACCTCTCCCCATCCTTACTCACCTCGCTTCCTCCTCATCAACCTCCTCACCCACATTCATCCTTTTTCATATACCTCCCTCCCTCCTCACCAACCCCACTCCCTCCTCATCCACCTACCTCCCCTCTCACCAACCTCCTTCCCTCATCACCAACATTCCTTCTTCCTTGCCCACCTCCCTCCTCACTGACCTCCCTCCCTCCTCACTGACCTACCTCGCTCTTCATCCAACTCCCTCCCTCCAGACCAAACTCATTTCTTCCTCATACACCTCCCTCCCTCCTCCCCAAATTCCTTCCCTCCTCATCCACCTCCCTCTGCCTTCCCTCCTTTTTCTCCTCCCACACTTACCTCTCTCCTTACTGATATCCCTCCCTCCTCACTGACCTCTGTCAATCCTCACCCACCTCCCTCCTTCCTGACCAATCTTGTTCCCTTTTCCCCCACCACCCTCCATCCTAATCCAGCTCAGTGTCTCTTGACCTACCACTCTCCCTTCTCATCCACACTCCTCCCTCCTCATCCACCGCACCCTCCTCATTCACTTCCTTCTCTTTTCACTGACATACCTCTTCACTGACCTCTCTCCTTCCTCACCCACCTTCGTTCCTCCTTACCAACCTCCTCCCATCCTCACCAACCTTCCCTTCTTCCTTGCCCACCTCCCTCCCTCCTCACCCACCCACCTCCCTGCTCACCCCCTCCCTTCTCACTAAGGGTGAATGAGGTTGAATATGGTAAAGATATTTATATGTATGTGTAGCAGAGAAGTGAGGCATTCAGAATATGTGATAAAAGTTGGAATAGAAATAAGAATAGTTTGATGATAATCATAAAGTTATTTTGGGTAGTGTGAGTGTTGAGTGTAGGTTTGTTAAGAGATGGGGGGGCAGGTAGCAGGTGGCAGGTGCAGACTGCACCTGTTGACCTACCTCTATTGTTCTGTACCAGACCGTTGAGTTTTGGAGGGAAAGGTGGTTTGCACGCATGCCTTTTGAATGATAGTGGGGATTTGAATATAATGCTGATAGCTGATTGGCTGACAGTGCTCATGTGACTTTTTGAATATGTAGGTCATTGGTTTTGATTGAAGGGTGTTTACTGGTGGGAGGATGATGCAATACCAGGTGCTGAAACCTGATTGAATGTAATTCAGAGGGTGTGACCCTGTGTTTGAACAGGCCTTTAGATATGCCTGCACTTCACTGGTAGACATCATTGGTGACACTGCCACTGTGGAGTTACGAATTACACATCGTCAATGGATCAAAGGCAGTTGTCTCCTGTGTATGCACCAGAGAAAATGGAAGAGATGAGGAACATTCCTGATTTTCCTGAATCACAAACTATACCTTTATTTGGTGAATCAGTAAGTATTTCAAATTATGGGTAATAATTGCTTACAAGTTTTACATGTGGAACTGGATTCTGTGGATTCTTGAACTTGTGAGCTTTGCATTCTTTTTGCTTTTTGACAAGACGTGTGTGCTACAATGTATTATTTTATTTGTTCAAGTCAGATGAGGAGGAGGGTGAGAGTACTGTAGATGGCACTGTCAGTTAAGACAAGGATACAAGTGTAAGAAAGGAGGAGGACTTTACTACTCTATCCCGAAAGAGGTACATGCCTATTCCTGTCCTCAAGAAAGCTGTGTCTAAGGTTGCCAAGCGCACCAATCTCACCTTGCAGATCCCCAAGTTGACCGATGCAGATGATAATGCAACTCTTCCCCAGACACCCCAGCCTGGTGGATTGGATACATCACCTTTTACTTTGAGTAAGGGAAGCCAGGGTGACAACAGCAAACCTAATAGAGTATGCTATCTAAATGGGAGTAAGGATTTCAGTCTCTCCAATCCTGTCAGGAGGGGAACAACCTATTTGTGTTCCAGTGACTGGCGAAAAAGCTCTGGCCTGTCTAATGAGCAGAACACACAGGAAGTGGGACCCAGCAAGCTGTTCTATTCCCTTGGTGGAGGATTGTACATCGACCGACCCTTCTCTGGTAGTCGCAGTCCACAGCCAGTTCTCAGGATTGGCCTTTGGAATGTGAATGCAATCAATAAGCAACAGAGGGCTGATTCTCCCTACAGTATGGATCTGGACTTGGACGCTATACACATGCTAAAGTTTAATGCAGCAGAAATAGAGAGATGCTTAAAGCCATCGGAGTCAGATAGTTTTCTAGGTCACCGTGAGCATTTAGGGCATAACTGGTTCCTGAGCATCGAACATCAAGAGTGCTCGGTAAATTTCAGACACTGGTTTCGTTTGCGACAGAGTGAGGGAGACCCAGAGGCTTTACTCATAGCTGGAAGAGAGGGCTTCAAGATGGGATACGATCAATTCAGGAAGCTGAGAATCTTCTTAGAGAAACACCTAGATGATTATGTTCCTAGTTTCAGGAACCATGTCTTTATCTACGACAGGCCTGATCATGAATCTCCACAGTGTGCTTTGTGTTCTGTCCGAGGACGTTTACCCATGGAGCGTGACATTCAGCGTCTACTTGGTATGTTATGACCTTTGGTTCTTTAGATTTATTGTAAAATTGTAATATTTGTGTAAATATTGAATGGAATTATTTATAAATTTCTATTAAAATATCCCCATTTTATCAGTGAAATCGGAGATATGACATATAAAATATAGCATGAACTCACTAAATGATATTAGGTTTTGCTAATCATTACAGGGCAGGAGGCAGATCATCCATGAGGGATGTGCAGAGGGATGCATCGACAGATGGCAATGAAGTTAATGGCACCTTTGAGTATGTACAGATATTCATGGAAGAAACTTTAAGAGAGTGACTGTATGAAACCTGCTGGACATTTTGCACCAGCATGGGAAATGGTTGCATCTTTGCTTGGATTCACATATCATGATGTAGTGGCTGTCAGTCAGTGCTGGAATGATGCTTATCAAATGGTGTACACGTAATGGTGATCAGGCAAATTTTAATACACTGACAAATGTACTAGATGACCTACGTATAAACCCATTTCATTAGTTGTTGTGGTTAAAAGCTATTTGCTATAGTTTTGACACACATAATTATGCTCTGTATCAGAAATAAGACACTAGTTATAATTCATATCAGGACTCATGTATCATTACAGGGCTGGAACATCCATGTGCGAGGAGAGGAGGAATATTTGGACTGATAACAATAAAACCAATGGCCCGTTGAAGTGTGTGCCAACCAGTTACAGATACCTTGGCAAATGCTTGAAAGAATTTACTGTATGAATCTTGCCAGATATTTTGCACCTGCATGGAAAATGGTTGCAGCATTACTTGGTTTTACATACTGGCAAATAGAGGAAATCTCTCAGAATGAACGGGGTAGTAATTATTGCAAAGCTGCACACATGCTCATTAAATGGTGTCAGAGGCATGTTGAACAAACAAATTTGAATACACTGACTGATGTATTAGAAGCCTTAGATATGAATTCATTTTATTAGTTATCTAGATTAGTAGTCACTTGGTGTAAGTTAAGGGTGTCACATGTAGACTGTGTTTGATATATTAAAGATGTAAACTTGAAGAGGAATTTGTTTCTGTGGCATTTTTGCTTCAATGAGACTTTATATCATAATAATCAATCTCATCATAATAATCAATCTCATCATAGACCTTAAAGTTGAAATACTGTAAGGGCAAAAGTTGACTTGTGGCTGTCAGTATAAGAGAATACACAATCCATCAATATGGCCTCTTGGGATGAGGTGAGAACTAGTCTGAGACTTCTTATAGACGATGAGGAGTCTTTCACTATTGGATGATTTGCTAAATATGAAGATCGCTGGTATGACTTTGAAATACGTCTAGATGATCGTAAGATATTTGACATGAGTTATACATGGGAATTTCATTTTGGGAGCTATAACTTGATGCCCCAGGATGTTTTCCGTGATGAGATGTTGAAATCTGAACATGGGGATTTAGAAATTCAACCAATGCTGTCTCTAGGTATCCAGGGACTACATTTTATGATTGAATTGAAAAATGATGAAGGGCAAAAACAGACAATCTATAGAAGGAATCTGCCTGTGCAAACATTACCTTTGTATCTAAGGGTTGAGGAGGAAGACCAGAATATGTATAATGAGATATTGGAAATATTTACTTGACTCTTATAGAATTAGGATATATATGCTAATCAACATATAGATTTCCTTATGCCTTTTTTTCTATCCTTTTTGCACATTATATATAGGTAGGAAAACAGAATGATTAATACCTGTTTTTAATGGCACAATAAAGTAATATTCACTCAAGATTTGTTGCGCGTTGTACTTTGTCAACTATCATAATGCAAAGAATATGGACCATAAAACTTATAAGAAAGGACAGCAACACAGATAAGTTACTTAATCTGTGTCACTGTCACTGTCAACCTGGATCACCTCCTTTACCTTCTTCACCTGTTTTTTTAGTGACATTTTTAATTTTCTCCTTGCCAGGCTGAGGTTAAAGTGAGGTCTGGAAGGAGCTAAATCTTCGCTTTCTCGCTCCGGTGAACTGATATCACTATAGTCTTTTGATTTGATCACCTTCTTGGACCAATTGAAACTGTCTAAGTCAATGTCTTTTGAGGACATGTTGCAGCTTACACAGTGGATCCTCAAGCTGCCCACTGTGGTGAAATCATGCCAACAGTGGGGGCAGGTATATGCCTGGTGCATTGGTGTAACAACTGCAGAATTGGTGGCTGGGTTCAGAGTTGGCCTGGGTGGTTCAGCAGGAGCATGGTTCAGAGTTGACCTGGATAGTTCAGCAGGAGCAGGAGCAGGGTTCAAAGTTGGCCTGGGTGCTTCGACAGAAACAGGGGCAGGAGCAAACATGGGTACCTTGACAGGCCTGGGTGGTTCAGTACTAGCAGGCATGGGTGTGTTGGAGGGGCAAGGCATGGGTGCCTCGGCAGGGACAGGGGCAGGAGCAAACATGGGTACTTCGACAGGCCTGGGTGGTTCAGTACTAGCAGTCATGGGTGTGTTGGATGGGCAAGGCATGGGTGCCTCGGCAGGAACAGGGGCTGGGGCAGGAACTGACCTGAATGCTTCGACAGGGGCAGACCTAGGTGGTTCAATAGTAGCAGGCATGGGTGCGTTGGCTGGGCAAGGCATGGGTGCCTCAGCAGGGACAGGGGCAGGAACAGGGGCAGGAACGGGGGCAGGCATAGGTGCGTTGGCCAGGCAAGGCATGGGTGCCTCGGCAGGGACAGGGGCAGGGACAGGAGCAGGCCTGTGTGCTTCAACAGGGGCAGGTATTGGTGGTTCAGTAGTAGCAGACATGTGTGTGCTGGCCGGGCAAGGCATGGGTACCTCGGCAGGGACAGGGGCAGGGACAGGAGCTGGCCTGAGTGCTTCGACAGGGGCAGGTATTGGTGGTTCAGCTGGACCTGGCTTGTGGGTAGATGCAGAAGGGAAGGGGGAGGGTAGGAGCAGGGGCAGTTCTACTTTTCTTTTCCCTACATCTTCTCAGATGCTGCTCTAAGTGTAGGATAGAGAGAAAAAACCTGTCACAGTTTGGGCAGTCATAGCAGTCGTACTCTGTATCAGAATGTGAGGCCTGACTCTGCTGTGGTAGGAGGTTGGGGGAAACACAGAGCCCAGATGGACCAGATCACCATCATCATCATCATCATCATCATCATCATCATCATCATCATCACTGTCAGGATTACCAGGGGTTTGGTACTGTAAAGAAAATGTACATGGTTAGTGATGGATAATGATTAAGATTCAAATTATACGGTGCAATAGTTTGTACTGTAAAAATAGATCACCGAATGCTGTAATGTTGCCTTCATGTTTGTTCCCTCCAAGGAAGGTCCAGCAACACAGACTGGTTCGGGGATCAAGACATCTTGTGAGTTTGGCGGGATGGACTGCAGGCTGAAAAATAAATAAATATATGATACCATAAGCATGTTTGTCCCAAATTAAAATAATTGTCACTCATATTTTAAGTATACAAGCTTAGAGACATCTCTCGAATTTTTTGTTTAGTTTTTATATTAGTATGTTTTCTATCAATTAGATGTTGGTTATTTGTTAGTTGTTTTTTTTTTGTTAATTTTTATACTTTTGTTCTTACCTCTTTGACGGATTAGTTGAGGGTGACTCAGATTTAGGTTTTATGCAGGCTTCACAGGTAGTAATATGGGTTTCCCATTCACCCACCTTACGAAGGTATCGGGAGAACGCATCTCCCAATAGGATGTGTAGGTCCCTGAACATCGCAAGGCGCCCCTGGAGCACCTCTTCAAGATCAACAGCAGGATATGTCTGTGGAGATTACTTGAAGGCCTACCCTAAGAGCGCAAAATCCATCATGAATGAGCTAAAGGTACTCAGGCTCTCTCACCCCCAATTTCGAACATATGAAGAGCTGTGTGCTCTCAAACATTGTAGTGAACATAGCTCTTGCCTCGTTTAGGTCATGCTCATTTTGAGCCCACATAATGGACCATAGCCCTAACTGGAGTGACGACAAGGCATTTATGATATCATTCGTGACATCCAGCTGTCTCCCTCCAGCCATAGACTCTGCGTAGTGCTTCAGGTCTGCTACTATGGTCCATATGCTAGCGGACACCCATCTTGATCTATACGGAACACAGAAAGGATCAGGACTATTTTGCACTTACTTCACCACTACTTTAGGTAAGATATCACTTTTTAATTGAATCCACCCATATTAAAGATAACATTGTGCAAAGAACCCTAAGCTCACATTTGCTTCTTAAGAAACACAACAGAGAGGATTGGACACTAAAGGGAAATGACATTTACTGTGTCAGACTGTGTGTGTGTTGGTGTGGGTGTAAGTACCGGTATGGGTGTGTTGACAGGGACACACCCCCTGTTTCAAATCCCAACACTGACAATAGTGGCTGGGTTTTTTTACCCCCCCCTATACCCCTGGTGAGCCCGATATGCTGAGCATGAACAAAATATCACACAAATATACTTAAATGTTAATAAAGACCACTTCTAGTTGGAATATCTTCAATCCGTCTACAGATTTTGACTCGCAACACGATTCAGGATTGAGCGACGTATGTTTTACAATGCTACGGCCATTATTTCTTCATCCGATTTTGAACCTTGTCATGGATAGTGGCATCAAAACTTAACCTAATTGACGTATCTGAATCTGTTCACTTCACTTGTTGTGTATTCATTAAAAGACTTACACATTTTATTTGACCCTGAAGTTTGAGGTGAAGTCTGGGGGTGTGCCTATTTACATGTCTACGATTTGTTGGGGTTTGTGCATTGTGGCTGCCCCGGTTACACTTGGATGTGCACTGTGCTACACAGAAGCAGGTGACATACCCATGGTCACTTACTGAGCAGGCTGGTGTGTGTGTCTGTGTGTGGATAATTTTACCAGACAACAGGTATCTGTTTAATTCAATGATTATTCTGCTGTTCCTTCATTTAAAACTAGCCATACCCTACCCTGTTCAAGGCCTGGCTCATATAATAGCGTGGTGCACATCTAAGAAAGATAGGCCTCCCCCCTCCCCATCATGCATGTGCTGCCATCTGCCTGTGACTTGGCAGAGTTTAGTTCAGAAACATTCCGGTAGGTGGCATGTGCGTGGTACCAACCAACCAAGCTGCAAGTTGCAAGCATTGAGTCTGTAAGTCAGTTGTGCATTTATTAAACCCTACCCAGTTCTTGACAACTTACATCACGTAGGTCTTATCCTTGTTTTATGGTTCCCTTTTATGTCCTATTTGCTCACACTTTGAAAAGATAGGGCTGTATGTTCAGGTTGAAATATTGGACGCTGAAATAATTATTGTAGTGCCGTGAAACATGCACCATTCAATCCCGAATTTCGTTCTGATTCCAAATCTGTAAACGTTTTTAAGATATTCCTACTACAAGGGGCAAATATTGACCAATAACTATTTGAAGTACAACAAGTTGTCTGATAAAATTGAAACTATGACTGTTAGATCTATAATCATGCCTAGGATCACATGTAAACATTCCCTGTGGAACTAAAGATACCTGGGTAGCACATGTGGGTCTGTAGGTCTCTGTAGGTTGCCACGTGCACACACACATAACTGTGTCAAGGGGAGGAGCCTATTTAGTGTCATTGGCAATGGTGTCCGTACGATGCATATCTTAGGAGAGCACCTGGACAAAAGTAATTCATGGGTTTTTGTTGAAAATAGATGAAATTTCCATTTCATTTTGCCCCTAAACCATAGCTTAGGTATCCATTGTTGAATGACTGAAGTGACACCAGAAAGATTAGAGTAGAATTTAACTTGTGGATGTTTTTATGCTGCCAGGTCTCTCCAGAATTCCCAAGCTCAGTGGTCTGTTGTGTGACACCCCCTCCCTACCAGTTACTCTATTTTCTCCCATACACCCTCCCACTGACAATCTAAATCGAGAGCCCTTCTTTTACACACACACACCAGGGACAATGATGGCTTAAAACCCTGGGGTTATAAACCTTTACTGGTATCACTTATTGGTCACAAAACTTGCAATTATTTACAAATAATAGAAAATACACAGTGTAGATCCATATCTGATTGCAGTAGATGAGGGTAATCCATGATGTATGCTCCAACTCAATGTGTCCCTAAAATAGAGAGAGGGGAAAAAAATAGAAGAGAAATGACTTACTGCATTTGAGATGTGTAGTCTGAGATGACCATGTCAAAGTCTTTATGATGGTTGGCCATTGTAGGTGTACCTGGTAGGTATATCCGTAATCGTAGGGTGAGTGCCAAGGGGGCATGTGGTATAATTCCTGAGGCAGACAGGAAATTATGATGGAGTTGGGGGTGGGCAGGATTTTTTAAGGCCATTTCCCCCAGAGAGGGGTCAGTGCTCTGTCGTCTGCCATTGGGTGAGCACACCCACCAATCCCTGTGTCGTCTAGTAGGGTACCACAGGTGATATGTTTTCTGTCTGCTGCTTCCGACACTGAACAATAGGGAAATCTTTGAAGTCTGTGAGTGGTGTCGGCATGTGCTGTGGGCAGCAGGTGATTTGTGCCTCTCTCTCCATTCACTCTACTATGGTACATGCTAACCAACAGCTTTACATGCAAATCTTATCATGCATCATTAAAAAGGACGGATGCCTATGCACATGGCAGAAATATTGCCCTTTCCACCTCAGTCAGACCAATACCCCAACCATTATATTCTTTCTCCTTTACAACATGTTCCCCTTAAACCATCATCATCATTTAGGAGTGCATCATACCCTTTGGCTGTCATGATGCACCAACAAGCTGACTTCTCAGTACTTCACTGAAGCATCATGCTGACCCTCCAGGACTGTTTCAATCCTGGAGGGTCAGCATGATGCATGGATGTAGCCCTGGTGAGTTACTCACCAGTGTGATGACCAATAGAAATATTTCATTTATTCATCAGCAGTCTTTAAAGGGTTAAGGTCCTGCATGTCCCTGTGTTAATGGGGTTTAAAACATCTTCTGTACTGTTTATTGTACCCCCTGCCCTTTCCCTGTTTGGCACAACATGCACATGCTCATACCAATGCATGCATGTGCTGGGTGCATTTAACAGGTGGGGGTTGCATGTGACAAGATGAAAGGCAAAACGTTGGGATGATGACAAGAAAGAACCATTGTGTTAGGCGCGTGCCCAAAATGGACTTGTGCGATACTATTTCTGCATGGTGGTCTGTAGTGAAGCTATTTGACTCCCCCTTTTCATCTCACCCGTCTAGTGTTATTTACACCCTAGTTGATACCTCCCCCCCATCACCTTTGCTAAGTGTTGGTTTACCCTCCCTCCCTTGCATTAATTACCCACTATGTAGACCCACCCCAGTTTCCAATGAATCCCCTCCCCCCCTTGTTCCCTACACGTAGTGTCCAATCCTCTCTGTTGTGTTTCTTAAGAAGCAAATGTGAGCTTAGGGTTCTTTGCACAATGTTATCTTTAATATGGCTGGATTCAATTAAAAAGCTAATCTTACCTAAAGTAGTGGTGAAGTAAGTGCAAAATAGTCCTGATCCTTTCTGTGTTCCGTATAGATCAATAATATTCGGTCAGGTCACTGATGGTGTAAACTAGCACAACAAAATAGTAAACTCATTGATTATTCAGAGTGGTCTTTATTAACATTTAAGTATTTTTGTGTGATATTAAGGCCGGTTTCTGCTAGTCCGATCTCAAAGAAGTCATACGCATATTTATGAAGTAAGCTGTATAAAAAAAGGAAAACATTCATTACAGTCTCTTACTAAGAAAATGATATGATAGAATAAATAAAACGGTTGTGTGGGTTCTTAGATCCATGGTGTAAGAAATTGGAGAGTGACACCAATTATCCACAGAAAAGGGTAATCATTAAATGCTTCTGTCTGTCTAAAGTTGACCCAGATTCCATCCCGATTTGTATAATGTCACTTTAATTTTACTATAGCCTTAAATTTGACCGATTCTGCTGCTAATTTTACATAAAATTTAAAAAGAGACCTGGCTGAAAATGTTTTTCTGTAATGAAAACACACAACCATTTATTTCACTGCAGGAGGTAGTGCGCCCCAAACCCCTGGAGGAACCATCTGAGGAGGCCGATGACATGGTCTTCGAGGTCCACGACGACGAGGAAGACTATACTAACAAGGACGTGGACTACAATCCTGACGGAGAGTCTGGAGATGAGACCCTAGACGATTCCATCGCCACTAGGACACGATTTTCTCCCCACAGGAAGAACACTTCTGCAGGTGGGTCTGCAAGATCAGATGCAGCTCCTCCGACTTCTGCTGATAAGGGCAAGGGGTCTGGTAAAACTTCTAAGAAAGGTGCTGTTCCTTCTACCAGTGGTGAAAAACGTAAGACTATTAACTACAATATTCCAAAGAAAACTGCAGCTAGTGAAGCTGCCAAGGCAGAGTACTTGGAGAAGAGAGAGCCACAACACCTTAAAGCTGGAGAAAAGAAACAGAAGACAGTCACAGAGATACTCCAGTCTAGAGAAAAATTCTATGAGTCATACGGGGATTCTTTGAACGATCTTGTCACCTTAGTGGGCAAGAGAAACCAGGCTCAGGCCCAACCTCCCCCCCCCCTGAGAAGGAGGTTTCTCCTGACTCACAGTGGTGCAAGATGTTAGAGATGGAGATGGCACGCATGACTCAAAAGGTCAAGGACAAATTTAAAGTCCATGTTTATCTGACAGCCGTGCAGGCTGTAAACGGGGAATGGGATGGAATGTAAAGGTCACCTAGTGCTAGAGAGATTTTTTTTATGTTTGTTCTGTTCATTCCTAAAACTGTCGGAGACGTGGCCGATAATTATTTATTTATTTTCATCCTGTCTATTAGGTTCTTTGTGTTATCTAGTCTGTCTTCATATGATAAAAACTGTCTGCTTGGAAAAAAGAAGTAATCAATTTCTTTTTTTCAACAAGAAAGTTAAGATATTTTATTTGTAAGACATCGTGCATCTGTCAGGTTACCATAGCAGCAGAGACAATTGTCGTAACATGATTTTATATATGGACATGGACATGTGAAGATCTCAATACTGTCATGTACTCCGGGATATATCTACATGCTGACATGACACATATCAGGTGTTTTTATATTTACTTTCATATAAAGATTTAAGGTATGTTACTCAAGGTAAAAAACTTGCCTCATCCGACGTTATTTTTTCAAGCATCATACTTCTCAGGTATTATGGTAAAATTGTGCCTTATCAGATACTATCTGTACATGATACTTAAGTTATCTGACACGTCATAATCATATATATATATAGATACCAAGAAAATAAAGTTCTTGTTGTTTGAAGTTTTGAATAAAAAAAAATTGAGCTGACATCTCTGGTTTTAAATAAAAACATATATATTTTTTGGTACATCCAGAGTAGATTATATATAGAGACAAGCAATCCTAGACATGGAAAACATGTTACAACCAGTCAGATGTCCACCTGTCGTCCAAGACGTCGGGTACCTCACTCACTGTCTTCATCGGGGATAATATCTTGGGCAGGAAGACCTGCTGCCTCATGGTCGAAGAGGTACCCATAACCACGGCTTCTGAGGTATTTGTCCTGCCAGGGGACCCGACTGGTCGTGAGGAAAACCACTGGCACAGATGCTGCCTCATGCTTTTGGCATCCTGTTGCATGTTCCTTGGAACTCCAGCTCTGTCCAGGCCTTTGAGCTCCCCGTCCTCCCTCCACTCTCCAGGGTGAAGCTCATGGTCCTTGTCTTTGTAGTCAACAGCCCCATGGGGAATGTAGTCCGACGGTGACCTTGTCCTGAGGAAGTTGTACAGAGCTAGGGATGCCATGACTAATTTCTTCACCCCCTTGGGCTCCATGTCCTGCTGGCGGAGGAACAGCCTAAATCGGGTCACCCATATCCCGAAAGAGTTCTCCACACACCTTCTCCCCCTAGACACCTGGTAATTGTATGCCACTTCCTTAGCCCCCTGATCCTTGACTGCAAAGGGCTTCATGAGATTTGAGGCCAGGCCAAAGGCATTATCTCCGACAATGTAGTAGGGCAGAAGATCTCTCATACCTTTGATAGCTGAAGCAGGAGGAATCTGCAGTGGGTTGTCAGGATCTGCCATATCCCTGTACATAGGTCCTTCTTTCCATATACGGGAGTCCCCTGCCTTTCCCTCCGATCCTACATCCACATAGAGAAATCGGTATTGGGCATCTACCACCGCCATGAGAACAACACTGTAGAATTTCTTGTAATTAAAGAAAGTGGCTCCGCTTTTCTTTGGCCTCCTGATCTTGATGTGTTTGCAGTCCACTGCCCTAATGCAGTGTGGAAGCTGCCAGTCATTAGCGTACTGCTCTGCAACAGTCAACCACTCCTCTCTGGTGCTAGGTAACTACAGAACAATAAATAAAAAACAAAAAAAGTCTCATGTACAACTCATCGGGGATGAACATGTATTGAAATTTTATAGTAATTCCTATGTGTGTGAAGAAAATGACCTCTGTCATATATTTTTTATAAATGTTTTTTTCTGTAGAAATCGGCCTTACAAAGAAAATCATGGCTCATATATATATTGTATTATTATATGGGTGATTCTTGTGAACTGCCCCACCTTTGGGGGTCAGGGGCCAAACATGACAAACTCAGCATTACATTTTAAGACTTTATTTTATTGATAACCCTATATCCTGGCTGTATGAAAAGGTCCATTCAAGTCATTAACTTCCACGATGTCAGTTTTTATCACAGTGGCAGTAAAAAGGTATAATTTGTGTAACACGCTTGATCGATATAACTTCTTATGCATAGAACTTCATCAATAATGTCTATGTGATTACCATATTGCATGTCCAAACTTGTATAGTAGTTATGAATAAGTGTACCAAAAATTAGGACTGAGTCTTGAAAACTTTTGAAAATATGAGACATAACTTTTTAAGAAAATTGAGATTTTTCAAAAATTTCTAACACAAAACCTTAACTTTACTCTCACAAGCTTAATATGCATTGGGTATGCATGATATTCAAGGGATTATGTCTTCATGGTCTATACTTTCTTAAACAATCATCCTTCTTCCACTCCTACAGTATTTTCTATATGTGGGCAGCAGTCCAAATCTACTCATAATTGGTCAAATATCGATCAAGCGCGTTACACACAGTCACTCATAGATAGAGGCTCCATAGAGGTACTTAGACCTTTCATATCATACTGCTGCTTTATACACAACTACTTAAGCAATGGGAGTACTGTTTATCACCAAGAAATGTACATTTAATACCCACCTGGGGTCTCCTGTATGGCTCAGAAAATAAAATTGCACTTTTTTGCGACTAATTCTTTTACATCAATCAAGCCAGAAGGTCCAAAAATTAACTAGGAGTATCCAAACAGGCCTAAAATATAAAAAAAATATTGAACAATAAAAAGCAATTCTACCTTTAAATAATCGTCTCTCAAGACGGCGGTCATTGCTACACATGTGTCTCAGATGATAGGAAAAATCGTGGACGACCCAACTAGATGACCATGGTGGAGAGTCTGGCTGCTGTCCCCTGTGAAAAAAATACAAATATCAATAGACTGAAAGAAAATAAATTATTCTCTCTTTTAAGTTTGAAGTTTTAACACTGTTTATTGGCTAAAGATAACACTACATGTGCAGTTATTATAATCAGTCGCCAAGATACAATATATCATATAGACAGTTTATAGGGTATGAATATTATGCAAGACAGATGGTTTCCATGAACTATCGTGTACAATATTTTCCTATCTCATACATTACTGATATAATTCACATTCTGCCCAGTATTGCTAAGATGTCTCCTTTTAAGCTCGATTTAAAGCATCCTATATTCGGTTTTAATTGTAATTCTGCAGGTAAAATATCCCATATTAGGTTTCCACGGTACAACGGACTTTTCCTATAAATTTCCCTATTGGGTCTACTCACTATAAGTTTCTTCTTATTAAATCCTCTCAATTCTCTGGTGGGAACCATAATATTTTCTTCATTTCGAGCATACTTGTACATATAACATGCTAAGGATTTTTTACGCCTAGTACTGAGCGTTTCCACTCTACATCTCATCAAAAGGTCATCTGTATGTATATCTTGGGCATTCCTTATTCCCAGACATAAGAAGAACCCTTGGGGAAATTTCATTGTCAAGTTGGAGCGCGTTGAAGCTATGACATCCAAAAATTACCTAGAGCAAGGTATCGTAGGGTTATGTCCAACCTCTCATCTGGTTTTATAGCCGGGCGAAAGTTGGTGTCTCGACGATATATAAGGGGGGTCACTTTTTCCAGCAGTTCATGGTATAAGTCAGGCCCCATTCTCAGCGTGTGTTTGAACTCAGCATCTTCTCCCATCTGAAGCAAAGAACAATTTTGGTGAACTTAGCCAGGGAGGGGAAATTTTGGTGAACTTAGCCAGGGAGGGGAAATCGGACAAGATACATGATACATGAGCTACATATAGCCAGCTGCCCTACATAAACGCATCAGGTACCCCCCCACCCCCCCATGTTAATTCTTACAGATATCAGGTCTCGGTGGAGCTTGGTGAAAGTGTTCCTCTGCGTCTTTTCAGTCCTGTCTTTTAGGTACGGGGCGGCATGATACCTGTGCCTCCTTCTTGTCCCCTCTAGAATCTCTATTTCCTCCTGGTCTAGAGCCAAAATACCGACTGTCGCCTGCATGAGCAGAACGACCTCCTCGGCCTCCATTTAGAAGAAACTAGGTCATCGCCGATCATGTGACTGGTGGAACCGCTCGCAGACATCGGGGACGACTGTCGGACACAGTATCCGACAGAGTGAGAGCTCGGTGGAAGAACTGAAATGGGCCAGGTTTGAGTAACCCGACAGTGGTATTCTTGGCTGTCGGCCAGTGATCGGCCAGACATTTTTGTCGGACCGACAACAACCCGATGACACTTTTCGACCCTGATCGGGCCTCTTTCGGCCCGACTAAATATCAGCTTCAGTGGAATCAACGCTTTAAACTGGAAAATGTTTTTTGTTCAAATGAACATTTGTTCAAATGAACAAAAAGGTAAAAATGTGTACTGTATCATGAAAAAAAAACTGACAAAAGTAAAAGAAGTGAACTGTATCACCCAAAAAAATTCAAAAAAAAATTCACAAAAGTGAACGCTATACATGTTCACCACAAAAAATAAAAATCCGACGCTAAAGAAATTAACTTGGAATTGAAGAAAGTGGTACCAGATTTCTTTACTCATTGCGTCACGTTCACCAGATTTTCAATATCTGGTTAGATTTAAGCTACCATTTAACATGGAAAGTTTAGAACCTATGCTTGTAGAGCAAACCACAGAAACTCCACCTTTTGACTATTACATGCGTCCAGTTTTACAAAGTATTGCTTCATATAGTCAAGCTTCTTCTATAACACCTGAAAATGATATAAGTTCTATAGCATGTGGATGTTAAGAGAATTTTCTTTTGGGAAATAATACCTGCAGAAATTGGTTATTTTAGAGGAGCTGAACCAGACACTGTTGACCACTAGTGTTAAAATGTACAAATATTTCTCTTCAGCTTTTTGGGACACCTACAGAAACTGCATGTACTATTGTCGAGTTAAAAAAGTTAACTTGATATCGCATGATTGGTGTATAGGAGTATATCAATTGCACACTAAACCTGGCTGCCCAAGACACTACACAAGGTACACTTTAGGAAGTGTAAGAAAGTTTGCTGTTACTCTCCAAGAGCTAGAATGTAATCCCATAGTAGGAGTGTTTTGTCAGTGTAACTGTAAACTGGAAGTATCTGCTATTGCTAAAACTATTTGTTTCATATGTCTACAGGTCTCACTGGAACTTCACCTCAGTATACCTGGAGTGAGAAATCATTTCTCTTTCGAGGTAAACTTTAAGGATGGATTTTTATCTGGTCTTTTACCTGGACCCAAAAACAGCCAAACTTACTTCCTGGCCCAGGCTTTGTTCGAGCATGCTATATCTAACATAGCCAAACTTAACAGTTATTGTTTCCACAACACATGGAAAACTAGTCTTACTGGTCAAAGCTGGTATCAAGCAAGTAAATTCACACACAACAAATGTTTCTGTTGTATATGTGCACGCCCCAGAAATGGAAAATCTGTCTTCATCTGTAAATATTGTGTCTAATAAAAATAAAATCTGTTATGTAAATTGAATGAGTTGTGTTTTATTTTAATGTCATCAGTTATCATAGTGTATGTTTAGAACCATATATTGCGTAAATCTATAAAATTATTTCATCAGAACATGAGTCATGGATATTGAGTAATTTCTTACAATCATTGCGCAATACACCTTCATACGTAGGTCATACGTTTTCATTAAGTCACATCCGTTTTTCGAGTAGGTTAGTAGGTCACTTCCGGTTTGCAAGTAGGTCAACCCTAGGTATTGCGCAATTCTCTTAATTCATGCAACTAGGTCAGGTCACTAGGTCAAATGAAATCTAGCTCTCTGATTGATCAAAAAAACTAGGTCATGACCTAATGACGTCACTTCCTGTCAAATCCAGCCCTCTGATTGGCTGAAACTAGGTCACTTCCGGTCTACCAGTAGGTCATGACCTAGTTAGAAGCTGAAGCATTGCGCTCAGTTTGCATGTATATACTACTCCTAGACAAAGGAGCTCGCCCTTGTACTTCATATATTCTGAATCACAACAGGTTAAACATTTTATCTATGCTTTATTTAAAAGTTTGCAGTGATTTTGAACTCTAATATAGACCAATCACAGTCCTCCAAGTCCTAAATCTGTACATCTCAGTGTATTACCGGAAGTGATGTCATCATCAATAGTGGAACAATACCTGGAGGGAAAGGGAGGAATCCAGCGCAAGGGCATCTAGTGGCAAATAGCTAAACTACAATGGCCAGGCCCCATTGACCTTATAAAGTAAGGCTGCTTTGAGAAGATCTCAGGTTTAATAAGCATGTATCTAGAAATAAATAGTCTGATATTTCCATTGAATAGAACATAACAGAGACCCTAAGGAAACCCCATGCTTCTGCTTGAAAATCATGGTTATAATCAACTAGATTTGTGTTGTATATATAGGCCATCTCCGTAGGTCCCAATACAAATTAGTTCCTCTGAAACTCACAAGGGGTCACCAGTGCTCTGCTGACGGACCACTGAATAGTCTCAGCAGTGATAGTAATGCTTCTGATTGGCACCTGAGGGTCTCACGCTGGATCCCCCCCCCCATTCATATATTCATCACCAGGGGGAGCCACCAAATAAACCCCCTGCCCACTGACCTGTGTTGTATGTGCAGTCCATTAGCAGGCAGGTAAAGAGCAACTTACACATAAATCATAACACTACGCTCTTTCAGATAAAAGGTGGGCCAATAGAACATCAAAAGCTATGAACAGGTTTCACACTTTTCAAATCTACTTCATCTAACAGTCTACTGTCAAGGATAACACTACACTAAGGATCATTATGATATACACATATTTAGTGCTATGGAGTTTATGTACTAACTGTTTGTATTACAGATATATTCTATAACATACCTCACTTATTGTCAGAATCAAGTACAATATCAAACCAGAATTCTCAATCCAATGAAGTTCATTGGTTCCTTGCAGTAAGATTCCATTTGTTACAAAATCACTTTCCATCAATGAAACCTTCACTTTCAGCAAAGGATTGTCCCATAACGAAACTTTGGTCAATTTATTTGTCTGTTCCTTCCATTGGATATTTGGATAACAATACCTTATTGCACAGAAGTCTCCACTTACTTTGTAAATATCACATATATAACAGATGAGCTAAAATATAAAACCAAACCAATATATCATTCCAATAATCTAATGATCCAATTGATTGCTAATATACACAGTGCTTTCTGAAGCTTAATCATAGCCCTGCTGCTGAATGTTGTGAATTAGGATTACCACCCTGCCTTTCTCCTCTACATTCTCAACCAGTCAGTTCTGACATCAAAGGATATTTACAAGTGTTCTAGATGAGGTGCATATATAAACATCATATAATCCTTGAAAAGCACAATTCGTTGAAAAAATAAATTTTTTCTATGAGTTGTATGTCTACACACCATGCTAGTGATGATCCTGCTCAGAGATGTGTAAATTACCTGGACTAGAGACCCCTGCCTCAGCATCAACCCCAGTACTCTACTTTAATTTCTTCGCTAGTTCCGACATCAGGGAGTAGTTGGTTGTGAGTCTTTTAGACGAGGCGCTTACAGTCCTTGGTGCCACTTGTAGCCCTTCTCTTTAACTGCCCCTCCTTACTCTCATCCACTCTCTCTCCCTCCTCCTCACCCTCTTTCTCAAATGGCATTGGTATTCGCAGGTAATGACAGTAACGCAGGTTCTCGAACTGATTATACACAGGAAGGGCAGCTTTTTGGCTCTTGGTTTCCTTATCAAAGTGCCAAGGTCTGACCAGAGCACTCATCAGCTGGGTGAGATAGACTGCAGGGAGAGAGATGGGTATCTGAGATTTCCTCTATAGAAACTCATCAGACTGTGCCTGAGTGTCTTCTCCTGCTTTAGTATCATTGTTGCTTTGCAGATCCTTCACAACTTCACTACCAAAGATCTGTGCCAGCTGTATCTCTGCGTTGCCTGTATACACCACTGACATCCATGGTTTGACTTTATGATAGAAATTCATTGTGTTGGTATCCTTCTGACTTTCTGTCTCCTCTCCAGGCTGTGTTTTCTGGAGGAACTCATAAACTTTGCGCTCCTCCTTCACCATCAGATTAGGATCTGATAGGTGATCCGTCTTGATGTTACTGAGGCACCTTGTGAGACACTGTACATCCCCCAAATCTGACTGATGTCGAGAACTCCGTCTGGATATACTCTCAATTTGCTGTTGGGAACTCTTTCTGGATAGGTTCCCTAGGGAGGATACAACTGGTGCATCTCCTGTACTATGACTCTTCTTCCCATCACTCCTCCCGGCAACGGAGGAGGCAAATGAAGCAGCAGAAATCCTCCTGGAGAGTGGAGGTCTGCTTAGTGCAGCACGGCTGTCAGTAACACAACATGGAGAACTATGATTAGAGGACCCAGTGCTACTCTTCCTTCTTGGAGACTGATCTGAGCTACTTTCAGGATGCATCAATGAAGAAGCGGATGGTCAATCTAAAACACTGACCTTACGGGAGTGTTTTTTTCCCTGGAGTACTTCCGCCTTCCTCCCTGGGGTCCACTTGATCCCAGCTTGGCCTCAAAGATGTTGGTGGTCTGGATGTCCCTGAGCTCTTCCATCCCGGAGGCACACCTGAGCCTTTAGTCTTATATTTTGCCCTGATAGTATCTTGAAGGGATAACTTAATAATCCACATATTCATTTCTGCAAGATAACTTATGTGCATACAGTAGTAGGTCTATGTCATGTCTGATTGATAAATCACAACAATTGCTGGCTAATTAAAAGTCCACGGTGGTCTTATAATGCAGATGATATTATGCATCTGAGTGCGTTATAGGATAGTGGGCAGTCTGATGTGACATAGGTCATTGTCTTTTGTCTTTATGAAATGTTGTACATTTTCATTTCAAACATCAAGATATGCCTAGACCAATTAATGGTACTGGACTTGTTTTCAACTATGGTCACCTTACCCAGATGTGCACTACACTTATGATCACTTCTCTTACAGCAGAGCACTGCCCTCCAATTTAGACAAACAATCAATGTTCTGTAATGTTCGGTAATTCATTTATTCTTTCCTGTTTCAAGACAGACATAGCATGCAGTTGGACCGGCCACATTCCTGTCTTATTGGAGAGTAGTTCATTATAATGTTTTTAATTAGATGAGATCTGGTATATCCTCTGTTTAGCCTTGAACCAGAGCGTTTTTATGACGTCATCGTGCCAGACGGAAGAAGGTCACAGTGCTGAAGGGATAGGAGGTTTAACCTAGATCAAAATTTCTCTGAAAGTTCTCTTCAATTTTCAAAATGGAGTCAGGTGTAGGGAGTCATAATGTTGACTCATATAATGCTGAAGACTCATCCCAAAAATGTGAGCTGTATGGCTACTGAAATATGTAGAAACTTTTGCCCCATCTCTCAGCACTGTGACCTACTTGTCAGTGGCACGGCTTGAGGCTATTCTGCCGTCATCTTTGAATCTCGCGGTACATGCTTCGGTCCCCTATTCTGCTGTGACAAAGTGCTGGTGAGTCTCCATTCAAATTCATGTTGTTTAATCCATTTATTATCGTTTGTTGAATAGTTGAACCAGCCAACATCCTCTTTCATATCAGAATACTATGTGCTAATAGGACATGTTGAGCGTCTTTATTTGAACATATTGACAATTCAAAGGTTGCTAGTGCAATAATGCATCATGCGTGTTGGTGCATCATGCCATCCCTTCCTGCGTGTATCAGACCTGTAGGGTCATCATGATGCAATATCAGCATTTAAATGGTTAATGTCAATATTACACAAGTGTAAAAATAAGTACATGGATCAACATGTGAAAATGAATTGAGACTACAATGAGGAATATATGATTTGATTGAAACATATCATGAGACTTGATACACATTATTTCCAGAGCTAAAACTTGTGGACATTCACATTACCGAAGCTTGAAACCTTTCACGAGATGCAGATATTGCACTATACTGAACACTGGAGATATGCATTTCATTCAAATGCTGTTCAATTTACATTTCCTACATGGTTTATACAAAACAATCTATATTGTCCTACAGAATTCAACTTCGGTATCCTCATAGGTCATCCTTGAACTGTTTAGCTTGTTGGTTGAGGCCGTGTAGGAAGGACATCATACATCTTAATTCTGATTATATACAGATTTTGTGGTGCCGGGTCAAGATACTGATCTATGCCTGAACACCTTGTGTCACCCTGAAATTGAAGACACGGGAAACGAGGTTACTCCTTAGTGTTTGTCTCTCACATTTTCTGCCTTTAATGTCTTAAAAGATTTGTCAAGATGAAATGGGGCTTTCATTCTATAAGGAAAAAACTCTTTCACCCTTGTTTCGATGTATGCTTTATCCCAATAAAATGTCATAAACTTGAGATAAATTGTCTGGTTTTGTGTGGATATTAGTCTATTTGGAATATCTCAAATATATAATCAGATGTCAATGAAATGAGGCTGAAATGATGTCAAACCACTGCTGTTGCAGGCAAACCTCAAAACTAAGAAGGTATATTTCATTAGATCTTTAGGTAATGCTGTGCACATTCGGGCCATGCAAATCCTGTGGATGAGGCTTGTGCTAGGACTATATGTAATATCTAAGAGTGCATTGAGGAACACATTCACTGTTACTTTAGTCCACTTGCGCATTTAAAGTGTTTAGGGAAATAATTTCATTTTATGTGAATAACTTCTTCCCATAGAGATAGCATTGCACGGCCGATCGCGACACCCCCAGTGGCGTAGCATGTGCCGATCCACCACAGCGGCTGATCCACCACTGCAGCCTCGTTCTGGGTGCATGTAAACATTCAAAATGGCGGACCGGCGCTTGTACGGGGAACTACGGCACCGGATTTTGATAATTTTTCCTTATTTAAACCTCTAAAAACATAAAATAATTATAGAACTAAACTCCCCTGGTATCCTCGGTGGCCTATCCACCCCTCGGGAGTTGTCTCCCCCTCGGGCTAACGCCCTCTGGGGAGACAACTCCCTCATGGTGGATCGACCACCTCGTGCACCACGGTCGTTTAGTTCTATCTATATGTGACATGTACTGGGAGAAGGGGTCTTAAAACCTCTGCACTAAACCCTATTTTCACAGATCGTGTCACATATTTGGCCTGTATAAGTTGCCTAGCATAGATTTTGAAAGGTTTGGGCCACTTCGATCCCTTATTCACAACTAACACTTATTTTATAGTGCTTTTTTTTAATACTACTATATTCCTAATGCTTATTTAAGACCAGGACAAAGTCATATAATCATCATGTATGAAGGCATATGTAGGAGATGTAAATCAATAAGCATTTGAATGTAATGCATACCTCCAGTGTTCAGTATAGTTGCATATCTGCATCTATCTTAAAAGGCTAAACATTAATCTTTGTGACCGTGAAGATGTAAGATATGCTTTCATCTGTTTTTGTTGAACTGTGAAAATGCATGTTGCATACATTTGCGATATAATGATAAGGAACTTCTTTACCTCTGGTGTTAGATGGTGTGTGAGTCCATGATGCACCAGTCTGTCACAGAGAGAGGCTTCAGATCTCCCATCCCGACTGTGCCTTTACAGACATCATCGTGAAGTGATGTCCGTAACTGGTTATATTTACACAATGTGTGATACATCACATGGCGCTGGTACTGAAATAATGCAAATACATGCATTAGTTGAGGTACATTACATTTAGCTGTGTACTCGTTAGCCTGTATTGTTAGGCGCATTTCGCCAATCTGCGCCGATTGCCAATTTCGCTTTGCGCCATGCACAAATGGTGCGAGTTTTCAATAAAGTTTATAAATATTTCCTTAAATTCATTTCTCTTGCATATTTGGGAGATTTATGTTTGCCAACAGATTGTATGAGCATACACATCTTTATCACTTTATATATATAAAATATCTCATGTCAGACATGTCAGACCTGCTCGCCAATACACTGATATTGGTGCTTTGTGCAAAATTGGAGCTTTGCGTGGCGCCGACCTTGCCCAATTTGCAAATCGCGCTGCACTGTTTGCAAATTGTGCCGATTGGTGATTTGCGCGTGACATGTACTCTGTACTCTGTCATACCAAATAGTGCCGACAGGTGGCCACTCGATCACCTCCTCACACTGAAATACGCAAAATATGCATAATATTGTTAATATTTCTGGTATTTTTCCTGTAGTAACTTTGAATATTAAAGAGAAAAATGGAAATGCAAATTGATTTTTCTTTTTTCCCCCTCTGACAAACTCACAGGACGATTACCCCAAAGATTTGGAGAGGTTGCTACATACGATGTAGCTGAGTAAGAGATATATCTAAGCATCTAATTATCGATGGCACTTATCTAAGGCCAACATTATGTTTTAACAAGATGATAGAGTATGTTGTGTTAAAAAATAAAAGTATGCTTTCATAATGATCATAGAGGCCAGATGCTTCGTCTGATAATCCATGCAACAAGGCTGTGAGTTTTGGATTATGAGGGGGTCAGGAGTTAGCTCCCGATGTATTCAGAGCGACAAGTACCATTGGTAGAAATACACCTGGGGTAGCTGGAAAGGAGGCAGTTTACACTCACAAATGTGGATGATTACAGGGAAAATATTGATCATTTTTAATAGAGAAAAGCATACCTGCATTACAATTGTAGGCAAAAGGACTTTCCTTGAGAGCTAGCTCTGGAAGGCTTTTCTCAATATGGTACGACTAGACCCACCTCAACTCATAGTGTAATCCCTCACTTTAATGCCATTACAGCCCTGTGTCTTGTAGTCACAAAGAATTACACTGGAGCTTAATTCAAAACATCCTGGGATCGCAACCCCAGCGATCTTAATGTAGGCACATATCATAAGACCTGGTCGGTCTAACCTATCTAATGCAGTGGTTGCAGGCCTGTCAGGAATAGCAAGTCCTGGGATCACTTCACTATTCCTTTTCCACCACTAAGATCACTGTGATCTTAATGAAAGAATTGCATAGTGGTTTCACCTGAGTACAAGAGCACTTACAGGGAACACTCCTGATCGAAAGAGTGAATAGCCTGCTGCATACATATAGAGGGGAGGGAGGACATTTGCTGAGTGTCCTTGAGGGCTCTTAGGGCTACTCATGCGTTAAGTGCACTGCACTGTAAGATAATTCTTCCCTTCTCTCTCTTTGTCCTGGGGGGGGGGCACAATGCTTCTAATAGGCAAACATTAATCATACATTCATGGGAACAACTCTTGAATACTGTACTGGGTCAACTGTACCCTGTGCTCTTTTGTTAGTCCATATGGGGACGGGGAATGATGGTATAAACACTGTTGTGAAGAAGAGTGACTCCACAGCTATTCCTTTATTTTGGGACTCTTACCCCTGTGCCCAGTCAGTACTTCTTAGAATAGTGTAGGAGGGCTGAGGCTAAGATTGATGCGATCTTAGTGCTGGCTAGGAAATGTGAACGCAGTCTGATCTTAAGATCGCTTAATAGAATAATTCCTAAGATCGCTGAGGTTGCGATCCCAGGATGTTTTGAATTAACCTCCTGGTACAACTGCCCTACCAAACCCTATATAATTATTGCCTTAAGTACTGATCATACAGAGTAGTCGTAGTGTGTTACCTACGATCACCCACTCTGATATTGAGGGTTTCAAGTCGTAGTGGTTGTGTCTAGTTGTACCATCTTGAGAAATGCCCTCCTGGTCAGCATTGATTAGCTTTCAGCACCAGCTATGTATAAATTACATGGCTGATTAGAAGTGGCAATGGCAGTTTATGTATGTAATTATGGCTGTGGTTATATCAATTACACATAGCAGTATACATAATTGTGCCTGCTTATATTAAGCTAATAGATGATGCATATCGGGGCCCTAGGGCTGTATATGCTGTATATACCTGAGCTGCAGAGCGGCGAGGGTATATACAGCATATACAGCCCGTGGGGCCCCGATATGCATCACCTAATAGGTTTATACCACCATTTCCTCCATTTTGTATCAATTTCTTACCTGAAATCCAAAGAATATAGCCAGGCGAAGACATTTTGGAAGTGCAAGCGACACGGCCCGTGTCCGCTCTGCGCGAAGCCATTGTTTTTGTTCCTTGCCAGGAGAGGTACCGCTGTGTATACAGTCACTTTTCGTATGGAATCCAACCATGACATGTTATAATATTGAAATCCCAAGAAGTTTTCGATCCATAGAAGAGGAATGCGTGCTAATTTTCTCCATTTTCTTCGATATAAATAAGAATCCATTGATTTTCCCAACAGGTCCGAAATTTTCGGCGTCTTCCTCGTACAGCGAGCGGATGACCTATATCTACATCCGGGCCACTGACACACTTTCGCCGAACAAGGAGGCGGGTGAGAATGGCCGGACCGCGACTCGCGTACGTTGGGAAAATCAATGGATTCTTATTTATATCGAAGAAAATGGAGAAAATTAGCACGTATTCCTCGTCTACGGATCGAATACTTCTTGGGATTTTAATATTATAACATGACAAGCTTGGAATCAATACGAAATCTGACTGCAAACTTACCACTAGGACCTCAGGTTAGAACTTATTTATTTTCGCATTGTGTTTCATCACCGTTCAGTGTGGTGCTATGGCTAAGGCCTTCGCCTACCCCCACTGCGGCCGGGGTTCAATCCTCATACGAGTTAGGACGATTTTTCACATTGAAACTATGGCAAGGCAAAATTTCTATGTTCGCCAGCGTCTCCAACTTGACACCGAAAAAGTATATACCAAAAATTTCAAAAATGCACATGGGTGGTATATGCAGAATAATGCACGGCTAAACTGCATATAAACCCACCGGAAGTGCCGAAATCGTGGTATAAACTACTGTGGGCATTCTCTTCTCCGTGCTTCACCAGTTTCATGTCATAGAAAATATCCACAGGAAGTGCCCTCCCTTCCCAAACCTCCCATTAATGTCGATTGTTTCCCTCAGTGGCTCGTGCTGACTTTGTTACGATAAAATTACCAGAGTTGCTTAATGACCATGGTTAGGTTTTCAATATCTACAGTCATGGTTCATTACCAGCACACTTCCTCTTGAAACTATTGCAACATACCTTACCATTGATTACAGATGGAACGTACTTTGATATACAAGGGTGAAAAAGGTTACACAAATAAAAGTCATCCCGAATTAAACAGCAAAAACCACCAAGCAGTATGACTTTGTATCAGAGGATGATCGAAAAAAGTTGCCAGGTTTGCATTTACTGTATTACCACAAATCAATGCAATTAACTTCAGTCTGAACATTTGTCAAATTTGTGGGAGGAAAAGATTTTGAATGAAATGGGTGTCAAGGCTAAAATCCTAATTCTTTACAAGCATTGCTGGAGAATACAAGTTAGGTTTTGATAGTCATGTAACTCACCATGCCACATTCATGCACCATGCCAAACCTAGCAATGGCGGCTCCACGATTCGGAAAAGGAGGGGGCGCAGCTCAAAAGGAGGGGGCGCACTCCTTTTTGTAAACCAAATTTTGGGGTCCAAAATATGTAATTAACTCTTAAAGTACTGGGTAAAAGGGGGTGTGCATGCCCTTGTGCCCCCCTGTAAATTCTCCACTGCCTAGGGGTCTGATACAGCCTGGGGGGTTGGCATGATGCACTATTGGAGTGCCGGTGAGTGCTGGTTTTAAATATATTAGCGGCTCCTAAAGGCATCTATGAGGATGGGCATGGCTTAAAGGGTACTCATCCATTTGATCATAAATGAAGAGCTTCAGCTTCATTATAATGTCATATTGAGTATGACATTATTTCAATTTCTTTATCAGAGGAGTTTCAAATGTATGAAAGAAATTTACAATTCTTGTTTTGTTCGGTATAGTACATAGTCTGAACAATTAGCTACAATAAATCTCGGCTGGTTACATTTATACTCCAAGTGTTTATTGTGGTTGTACAGCTCATTGATCAGATAAAGATTAGTTTCAGATGGGACAAAACACTGTGGTTTTATAACTAAACTCTGGCACTTCCTTTTTGTCAGTCTTTGGTCAGACCAGTGTGTTAGTTACAGCTCTATCACAGCCGTATAGCATTGCTGTGGACGACTGCCAGAATAACTGATCTAATAGATTTGAAAAGAAGATTGTTTTTTTTTGTTTTATTGGGTTCAGAAGTCATTACAATTAGGTAATGACTCCTTGTTATAATTTTATTGGACTCCTTTAATGCCTATTTATAAATGATAAAGAATCGCATTGGTATCTAAGTCCCTCCTTTCCTCTGGCAAAAGAGGCGCTTATTCAGATTATGGCTGTATTGCTCCCCTTTAAGGGACGCTGATGCATTAATGCTTCATGCCCATTGGAGCATCATGCTGACCCTCAGGGAGTCATGCTGACCCGTAGGGTTCGTATGATGCTTGAATGCAGCCCTTGCGAGTTACTTGCCAGGGCTGCTTTCATGCAACATGCCGACCAATGGGTATGATGAACTCCTGCACCAGTGGCCTTAAGGGCCATTTTCCACCACCCGGTATGAGTGCTCTATCGGCCGATAGCTGCCCCACACAACCACCTCTGCTGACGGGGCTACCATAGAGTTCAATGGTGGGGCATGGTCTCTGTCAGCCGAAAATAGCATCTACTATATGGGTCTATCGGCCTATAGAGGGGCCATATCGGGTGGTGGAAAATGGCCCTTAAAGGGGTGCTATTCCTTAGGACAATATGCACACACAGCCCTACCACTGCAAATCCCAATGCTATTTGTATGGGAAATCTAGTACGGCTTGAAGGTTGTAGTCATAGCATGTTAAGAAATACCCTCCAGGTATGTCTAGTATCAGCATGATCAGAGATGTCTGAAAACAATATGTTATGAAATAATCATCTGACCTGTTAGCACCTAGTAACATAGACAATATAATGCTGAATAAATCAAAGAATTCCCACCGGTAGGTGAAATTCCTCCCACCACACCATCATGTCACAAAAGGGGCATCAATGCATGTGCATGACTCTGAACCCTTCAAGTGCTGCACATATAGGAGTGTCCATTGGTTGTCATGATGCACCAATGAAGTGCTGGTGCAGGCCTAGGTCAGTCATATCTGAAACCTCCCCAGCCGGGAGGGTGATGTGGGCAGAGGCAGTGGGGCTCTAAACCTCTGAGAAAATTCTCTCCCATTTTCTATTACCCAAACTCACAAAGTTATAAGAAAAATTTACAGAAAATCTAAAACAAATCAGGAAATGACTTGATGAAATATAGAAAAAAAAAATCAGCCTATCTAGTAATAGAAATTACCTCTCTAAGAAAAAAACAGAAAGATTTGTAAACCAGGGGCCAGGAGTAGAAGGCCTCAATTGGACCCTTATCATATCTCTTATCTCCGATCTTCTCAAAACTACTCCCGACTGACCACCAACTGGGTGATACTTCATTGGTAGACTCTAACAACAGGGTTGGCATGATGCATGAATGTGACATCCCTCATAATGCCCTTGCCAGTGGTGCATTTTTTGCATTATGATGGCTAAGTTATAGAGAGGTTAAGATGACAGCATGTACGAGAACCAGTGGACCTAGAATGATAGGAAATGGTAGGCTACACATTGCTGTACACGTTAGAGGTAGGCAAATCTTAACATCTCTTTTAGCATAATGATGGATTGCAGCATTGACCCTGAAGGGCTAAACGGATAATCATGAAACAAAGTCCAAAACAACCAAACCAATGTTTGCTACAGCTATATTTACACATAAAGAAGACAAATGATTCCTCAAACGACATTTATTAATTTGTTAATGGTTGTTAATGCCTTATTATTAAATCATACGTTTATTAATCATCACAATGATTCAGTTCTTTTTTCATGTGTACATAACCCAGACACTCATTCAAATCACAGAATTAAGGTACGCTGATACAGAACATATAACCCACGGCTTTGTTTTTAACATGACATTTTGACCATTTAAGGGCTGCTACTTTAGGAGTGCATCATAATAATACCTATCATTCTTCATATTCACCAATGAAGTGCTGGCAGGACTACTTGTCAGGACTTAATAGGACCGTCTGGTAGTGTATCAACCCCATAGCATTGGCATGATGCATCAGGGTAGCCTTTATGAGTTACTCATCATGGCTACATCCATGCATCGTGACGACCAATCAGCTGTAAATGATTAATTAAAGTATGGATGCTTAAGGGTTAAAAGCATCATTCAGTGATTAGTAACTCAGTCAATATTGTTCTCATTAAGTTTATTATCCTATTAACCTATCCTCCTACGTCCCTGGTGGATTTCCCAAAATGATGTCCTCACATGTGGAATAGCCATGACTTACAAGTTATTATGCATTGCAGATCTTCTTGCAGGTTTCTTGTGCAATAAGTAGAAGCATAGGATCGATGCCTATAGTTACCCAGCGTTAGTAGTATAGTGTGTATCGGAACGGGACTATAGTTAACTACAGGATATTACTCACTCGACATGCAGCCAATCAGAGGCCTCCATTTGGTCACGTTTATATTTTTTTTTGTGTCATAACATATGTAGGAAATAAAAACACAACGAAATAAGTTAATTAATTTTTTTATTTTCATGAAACATCATTTTAATCAAACATTTTACTTTTTTGCTCGACCTTTCAGCAAACGGCAAAGTCGCACTTTGTCAGTGTACCCACAGTCGACCTTTTCCAACATACTTTGCACTAGTTTGGATAAATCCAACACCATTTCGGCCAGACATAGGATATTTCTCTGCATGACTTGCACACATTTCCAGCACCCTTCTTCTGTCTTCACATCATCTTCATCATAGCGAGCCTTTGACTCACCGACTGGTCGCTCAGTTTTGGGTTTCTGCTCATTTGCATGATGCTCCTTTTGGGGTGTCTTGTTCGACATGCTTCAATCAGGAAATGCACGCAATGAGGTCCACAGGTGTCAGCAAAAGTGTCTTGGAGTTGAATACGATTTCTTTGCCACTTGAACGGACAGGAAAGATAAGAACTCTGCGCTCAGTGGAGGTAAACCAAATGAATCAAAGTAGTACGCCTCTCCTGTCCTTGACACGTAAAACGCCACCCAATGTTGACCTGGTAAATGTTGAGGATCCGTGTTACTCAAGAAACAAGTGTCCTTGACAGGGTGCTTGGGGATAGTGTCACAAGAGAAAACGCCTAGGAAATGATGTTTTGTGTGAACGTTTTCCTTCAACACTCTGTTTATTTCGAGTGTATTCATGCACTACTCTCTCGTCTTCAGTTCATATGGTAGTCTGTGATGGGATGTCGATCTCAGGTCAGCTCGACGATGTTGTCGTACACCAAGTACAGGAGGACCGTTGTCGTCTCCGCCAGCATCGCGCCAAAACTGAGCTCCACTCTCAGTTGACCTGCTTTTATAAGGTTCACTCTACACCCGTCATGCGACCTGTCCGGAGTTAAATCCAGCGGGAACAACATGTACCCGTTCAGGAAATCCTTGTAGGAAATGCCGCAGGAGCACGAACCCTCGTACATCTCCATGTGTAGTGCCAGGTACTCTCTCACCGCTTCCTTTTTGGCAAAGTTGGGCACATAGACGTCATTCGGCACCTTCTGGTCATTCACTATCACATGAAGCGAGTTGACGTTGCAATGTTTCAGTTCGAATGGGTTCTTGGCGTAACTTCTGTTGAAGGCGTTGTGGTCCAGGAAACAAATCATCATGGACTTGGGCAGTTGACCTGTGTTGGAGTGCGTGTAGGTGTGATCTCTGTTACCTGCAGGGATGGCGTAGCTTGTCACCTCCACTCTGTTGACTGGGTAGTCGAAGGGCCCCTGTTCTATCACAGCCTTTTCGTGCGTTTCCACCACAGCATCAGCTACCAGTGCGCGACGCACATAGAGCTTAGCTTTGTGGATCTTGAGTTTTGTATGCCTTGTCGCCGTCGCTCATCAGATAAAAACTAGGGGAAGCTTGTTTCAGAGTCAGATTGATTTCTGTCTCTCCAGCTATGAACTTTGGTTGATGAGCCAGGTCAAAGTGGAGTCTCACCGAGGCGTTTTTTAACGGTAGTGAAATTCATGTTGCTCCGGTCTCCCAAAGAGTTTTTCGTCTCTAACCCGACGAAGGTCGACTTCAGGATAGTGGTCTGAGTCAGTGCTATGGCATGCAGGTCGAGCTCAGAGAGTGCACACTCCCTGCTGTTCTCGTGTACGTAGGCCATTGCACTCCCTCTTCACATCGGTGGTAGACTGATGCCGATGACTGCTAGTCCTTTTTATTTATAGGTCGGTTGCCTAGCGATCGAAAATGTCACCCCGCCGTCTTTTACAGGAACCTCCGCCCGTCTGAGAAGCAGGAGAGCGCCTCCGACGTTTGGTCGCCCCTTTTTTTCCCGGAGAGAGCACTTTACCTGCCAGACTCTTCAGAGCACCTACCCCTCTTTCTTTCACGCTGTTCTTGAAAGTCCCTCCCGCCATCATGTCCTTGGCCACACCCACACCAGCGTGGAACAGTGTTTTTCCCACGGTCTTCAAAAGCGGTGTGGCCGAGCGCATGAGACGACCCAAGAGCGCACCTCCGAAACCATGACCGTTCTGGAAAGGTCGTCCGCTGTATGGCGCTCGTTTGCGTATCATGTCTGCACCTCTTCAATTAACAATCGACGGGTCTCAAATGAAGTGTCACCATCACCTCTCCTCTCATGAATGGTATGGGTCGGCCAGTTCTGTCTCATAAGTAGACTCTGATCTCGTTCAACCTTCTGGATTTCAAGAGAAAATAATCTAAATGTGGAAAACTGACAGCTCGTATTCCCCCTCTTCGTTTTCCGCTTCTGTCGACTGTGACGCAGCGTAACATAGGCACGTGCATGTCACCCACAGGTCTCTCTTGAATGGCGTCGGTGTACACGTACACAGAGTACACGTCTCCGAAGGGGTCCATGATATAGAGGGCGGTGGTTGGCGTCGCTTCCGGAATCCTAGAATGTGCGCCAGATGATTGGTGATGATCACGACCGTGAATCGGGGCATGTGAATGGTGACGCGCCTCATCAGCAAGTTGTAAGAGAAGATTTCTTTGAACCCCCGCACTAGGAAGTTGTCAAACCTAGCGGGTCTTTCGTGAGACTGTTCAAGAACTCGACGAACTGAGCGTTGGTCGCCGTGAAAACGGGTGGCACGGGAAATATGTTTGGGTTGAATTTTTGCACCTTCGTTGTTCGCTCCATTTTCAGAACCAAGTTTTCCGCCAGCAGACGCCTCATTCTCCGCCTTTTCTGGGAAGTCGACAGGTAGTCTTTGAACTGTGATTTTTCCCGTGTCAACGCGACGTGCTTCGACTTCTTCCCAAGTTTCAATATCTGGTCCTCCAACTCTTTTTCTAACAGCTCCGTTGTTGGGTTCTTGCCAGAAAAGTTCTCCTCCGTTTCATTCAGAGGATTAGTGCTGTCAAGGATTTTCTTCAGGCTGATCAGCCTGTTCACCTTTGCCCAGTCCACCGTCACCGGTTTCATGTTCGGGATGTCGTCATTTTCGTCTCTTTTTTTTTGAGGTTTGAAAGTGTTTACTGTCAAATCACGATTATACAAAAGTGGTATCATGACAATAAGATGAATTCCTCGTTCTTTTGTTACACCAAATTTGTTTGCACAGATAATGTGTATGATGATAAACCAAATTATAATGAAAGATGAGTGCATACAATCAATAATAATAAATATTAAATATACACATTACACTATACTATATACAAAAATAGAACAATTGACCTCAGCAGTGATTACTACTCACGCTAGTTGGCATTTACATAAAGAGGGAATAAAAGGACTGAAATTGATAGATAGATGGCACACTAATTATTGTATCAGATAAACGTAGACCAATACAAGAGACTTTGTATAATACACATTAGCTAGTTGTAATATTGTCAGCCACCATAGGTGCAGTCCAAGCGAACAGCTCCCTAGTGGCCAACTCAGAGGGATAACAATTAACCAACATAAGTGGTAATTAGGGCTCAATGTTAACAATTGCATGCTACTACTTGCTACAGATGTGGCTCATTGTAATATTATGTGCCACCATAGGTGCAGTCCAAGCGAACTGCTCCCTAGTGGCCAATTTATCGGGATAACACTTAACCAACATAAGTGGTCTAAGGGTGCCATGTTAAACAATTACATTGTACTAGTTGCTACAGGTGCAGTCCAATCGAACAGCTCCCTAGCAACAGATATTCAGATATTATAAACTTATATTAATCATCAACTATTATCATCGTCAGGAACTCTGGTCAAATCATCCACTCCTCTAATACACGTCTTGAACTTGTGTTTGTTTTCAGACGTTTGGATGGTGGCCCAGAGATTGTTCCAGAGAGTGACTCCTCTATACAGGGGCGCATTATTATAACCAAAGTTTCATGCACGAAACATCTTAAATTGTATTTTAGCCTCAGAGCGTAGTCCCGGTCTCCGTACTTCAAGGTCCAACCACTCCGGCCGCTTCGACAACTTATACATGTAATTTAGAAGTAATTCTTGGTGACGTCTAATTAGCTTAGGAATGGCAGAGGCTGCGTACATCTCATCTTCAGACATCTGCTTACCTCTATAACATATTTTCAGACCCCTTTTTTGGAGTCTATCCAGTTTTTTTTAGGAGCCCATCATTTGCACCCTCATGGGCAAAGCAAGCATAATCAAAGACAGATAAGATAGTCGCTTTATACATGGTTATAGCAACGTTTTCAGTTAGACTGTTACGGAACTTACTAAACTTAAAAAGCCTATGATGAACTTTGCTACACAGGTCCTTTAAGGCTGGGGCAAAACTAAGAGCACTATCAAGCTTCAAACCTAGGTAACAGTAGCTGTCTAGTACCTCAAGCTCCTTGTTACATAGATGTAGAGTGATACCTTTTGTTTTACTCAGCTTATTGATCGAGCCATACCACACAACCTTCGATTTATCAGAGTTGACTGTCAGACGCTTGTTAATAAACCAAGACTCTAATCGATTCAATGCTGTTTGTAGCCTCTCTCTTATTAGGTCTATCTTATTATTGGAACAATGTATTACTAGATCGTCAGCATACAAATAATGCCGACAATCCCCCAGCATATAGCTGACATCATTTATGTACATAATGAACAATAGCGGCCCCGAGTACAGAACCTTGAGGGACACCATATCGTACAGGATTTATACCAGATATATATGTGTCTATCTTAGTGTATTGCATTCACTCTGTCAAATAGCTCATAAGCCAATTTAGGCTAGTATCATGTAAACCCAATTGACCAAGCAACACTATTAGATACTTATGATGGACAGAGTCAAACGCTTTCTGCAAATCTAGGTAACACACACCAGTGAGGTGACCCCTATCTCTATTCTCATAAATATCATTTAACAATCCAAAGATAGCATCTCCAGTACCCAGACCTGGTCTATATCCGAATTGGGATTTTGACAGAAAGTTCTTTTTTTTAAGAACTTCTTCCTGATGTATGTACATTAATCGCTCAGCTATTTTAGAGGGAACTGGGAGCAAGGAGATTGGCCTCCAATTTGTTATAAGCTTACTGTTACCAGTTTTGGGTATGGGATTTACACGAGCTATTTTCCATGAATCCGGAAAAATACCACTGGAAAAGGTCAGCTGATACAACCAGGTCATAGGTTCCAGTAAGAACAGGAGAGCTGTTTTAAGTATGTCACATCTTATGCCTTCAATACCTGATGTTTTATTAACATTTATTTCCTTGAACAAAAGCTCAACTAAACATTTATCTACTCTCACCATTTCCTCAACTGAATCAGCAGGTTCCTCCAGCAGAATTCTCTCTGGGAATCCTCTATCTGTGATATGCTGAGATAGCTTAGCACCGATAGTGGAAAAAAAATCATTCAAATAATCAACAGATTCTTGTTCTGATTTGACAAAGCCATCTTCACCTAATAACTCAGGTGGAGATATTTCAAGTTCCCGATTTAGTATACCATTAATCACATGCCAGAATTTCTTCAGGTCATATTTATTCTCCTCAAGAGCATTCTTAACTTGATTGGCCTTAGCATAATTAATGGCCTTATTTATTCTGCATCGGAGGGACCTAGCACAATTTAAATAAAATTCGTCCCTGGTACGAAGGAAACTGTTAACATAATTCTCACGTTCATAAATCATGCTGAGGATTTCCTGAGTCATCCATCTATTTCGTTTGTTAACAACCTCAATTTCCTTCCAAGGACAATATTCATCCAGAAAATCTACAATATGATTCTGTATAAATTTCCAGGCCTTATCAGGGTCAGATAGGGTATAAAAATAGTCCCAATCAGCCATGGCAAGCCAGTCAATAAAGAGCTACTCATTGAAACCCTTGTATTTTCTTACCCAGAAAAGGTATGATACCTTTTCTCTGGTTTTAACAACATAAACAGGTAGATGATCGCTTACTAAAATGTTCAAGACCCCATGGGTGGTCTCTTCATTGTAATTAGTTAAAAAATTGGTGGTCTATATAGAGTTACAATTTGGATAACATGTGACTCAAATTTAATATCAAGCACCAAGCATTCAAGATGCTTGTTTGAAAAACTCAAATCATGTTGTAATGTTATTTTCAGGTTCTGTAAAACCCCAAAAATGATCCTGGGTGAAAAATGACCCAGGGTGAAAAATGACCCTGCTCTGTCTGCTATGGAAAAAGCAATTTTAATTTGCTTTATGGGGCCATTTTTCTTTATCTATCCATCATAAAACCATCATATATAAAAAGAGGAGGATTGATAATGGTAGTCTAGAATACCAAACTACTTTTTAGCCATCTTATTTTGCATTCTGTTTTAATTATTGCAGTGGGTATGACGGAAAATAACTCTCTGGGCTCACAATAATGCAAATGATAAGTTTGTATCACATTTGAGATTGATCAATCATACATCACTGGAAAGACCAATATGTATGCTAGTTAAATCTAAAATAACTTTTGGATATGAACTATAGCAGTTGAGAAAACACAATTTGAAACTTAATCTGCTGCCCATTCATAACTGAAAGTCAGTATAGGGGAGAGGCCACTTATCTAGGTCAACTGATAAGGCAGAGAGAGGGGGAAGGGGAGGGGTGGGGGACAGGGTCATAAATGACTCTGGGTCAAAAATGACCCAGGGTCAAAAATGACTCTGGGGTGAAAATTATTCAAGTAGGGTAAGTGGGGGGATGGTGGGGGGCAGGGTCAAAAATGACTCTGGGTCAAAAATCACCCAGGGTCATTTCTATGCTTTAGCTTAGACCTGATTTTAGCCTGTATATCATTTCTCACATAGACTGCTAGACCACCACCCTTCTTACGCCGCCTATCTTGCCTGAACAAGTTCATACCTTCCCAATTAATTAAATCATCATCATACTCTTCATGCAGCCAGGTTTCGCTCATACATACTATATCCGTCCCATCTAGATGATTAAAGATCTCCTGCCGTTTATAAAACATACTTCTAGTATTAAGGTGTACCATCTTCAGTCCCTTCATTCCCAAAAAATCATGGAGTCTAGTTGTGGGTGTGGTCATGTTCAAAACAATATACTATAGACAATACAAAACAAAAATTTTCAAAACTGTTCTCGCCTCCTCCAGTGAGTTTGTTGTGTGCACAGGAACGACCATGATCATGTCTTCCTCTCGCACGTTGCTCAATTCTGTCGGGATTATGATTTCACTGAGAGCCGCTTCGTGGTCTTCTGACAGAAGGAGCGGCGAGTCGAAGCGCGTTCAGAGAGTGGTCAAGGTGTTGTCAGGGTAATAGTCCATAGAACTTTTGCTAGGTAGGGTGACGATCTTTTTTTTTTTTTTTCTTCTACGTAATTTGCCTGACAGGAATCCACTCATTGAACTTGTCGCCGTAACCCTTCCAACGCACGAAAGCTAAGGGTTTACCCTTGACGGTCTTGTAGCGCAGCACCTCGTCTATCAGGTACCTGCTCTTGCCATAACGACTCTTGGAGACCTTCTGAACCTCCTCCAGATAGAACCCCCCTTTTATCTCCTCCCATGTGTCGTCTTTCAGCTCGAACACTCTGCTACCCAGCGTCTTCAATTCAAACGCTCCACTAGACTAGCTTTGATGTCGTCGTTTTCGCTAGTGAAAAACTCTATGTCTTTGCTCTTCAGGTGATCTTTTTGGTCAGTCTTTTAGACCTAGCCATGGCGGGGTGGCGCGATTGCGCTATCTCCTTTTCTTTCCTTGGGCGCTTTTCCTGAAGGAGTCAGGTCGAGGCGTTTTCTTAACGGTAGTCAGAGTTTCGTAAATTTCGTCCTCGTTGTCGTCTCCCCCTTACGACGGGAAAAACGGGGAGAAAAGGAGGAGGCACCTACGAGGAGAGTGTCGTCCCCGTCGTAATAGTTTTCGTGGAAGTCGTCGTCATCTTCCTCTTTGGTGCTCGGTCGCTTCCTCCCTCTGCCGAGAGGTGTACTATGCAAAGCTCTGACACCACTGGTTGTTTTAAAGAGCTGGTTTCCGATAAAGGAACCGGTGGGATCTTGCACCCTCAGCACTTGCTTGAACGGTGTGTACCCCTCGGATCTCATTGTCACCGTTTTCCTCATCCTGGCGGCGTCGTTCAGTAAGTCCACTATGCTTATTTCGTTGTCGGGATTCGTTTTCTCACCCATTATCTCGCTCCCCGAGCCGTCGTCGTTCCACCTGACCAAGTCGGATTTCTGCAGTTTCTTTAAGAGTTTGGTGGTGGTATTGTGTTTCCTCTTTGGAACTTGTTCTAGCAACCCCTCGAGGAGAGAGGGAGGTTTCTCGGGCAGCGGTCTCACAGGAGCAAAAGCAGGAATCGTGTGGTTGTTTGGATTGGCAAGGAAAAATTGTAACCTGTTCAGAAGTTTCTTGTATTTCACCATTTTTTCAAGTGATTTCCGTTCAACACTAGGTCCAAGTCCCTGTAGACAAACTGTAGCACCTGGTGTAATGCTGCATTGGGATGTAGTGCTTGTTCCGCCTGTCTGTAGTAATAAGCCATGCTATTGCGGGGTGGGGATATGGCGATGGTGTCGGAAGCAGAGGGACGGTTGTTTTCACGCTCAGCAGGAGGTACACCAACACCAGCAGCAACATCACCAGCAGCACCATCACCATCACCAGCAACAGCATCAGCAACAGGAAGAGCAACTGTGGGGGCGACATCAGGAACTCCTCGTGATTTCAAGAGGGTCTTAGGATCGACGAGAGCCAAGCGCTTGTAGTGTTGCTCCTCCGGGTCCGTCATCGTCAATGTAGGCGGCAGTGGTGGAGAGGTGTTGAATGACGAGCTCTATATGCGGAGAATGTTTTTTATAAGGGGTGAGGCCATGCCTATAAGAGCGGGAATGAGAAAACCGCACCTTTGAACCAAGATGTTTCTCTTTCTTTTTGACAGACGTAGCTTTTTTGCTCACCGTCCTCAAGACATCAGCAGGTTCTCGAAGACTTTCTAGTTGGTCCTCGGTAAGCGAGATGTTTCCCTCCAGTAAATTCTGACAGATTTTGCTCAACGTCCTGATCAAATCGTCGCTTCCAGAGCCTATTAAATGCTCACAATCCTTTGACAAACACTTTGCCAAGTGTTTAAGGGTACCGTAATGCCTTTTGAGGCGATGAGTAGCCATTACTTTCTCTTTTTCTTTTTGTCTAGCTGAACGCACACGATCTGGTCGTCTATGGACGTCAGGGAGAAGCGTATTCTCAGATCATCCGGTGTTGTCTGCTTGAAGTCCAGGAGCAGGTATGAGTGAGGACGCTTGAGTTCATGGGTAAATATACTCGAGAAGGCTGTCGCACTGGAGGGAAACACCTGACGAGACAGAGTAACTTTCTTTCCCATGTCGCGAGGGTTCTTGAAAATGATCATGTAGTGAGCGTTTAGACTCATATTTCGAAGTGATATATATGACGCTCATGTTCCAGTGATGGGATATATGACGCTCATGTTCCAGTGATGGGAATATTTGGTGAAGATATCGGCTACCACTTGCTGATTTGAACTGCTCATCAGATCTTATAATATCAGTCGAGTGTGCGGTCGAAGAGTGGTGGTAGACATCAACGATGATTCTTCGTTTCCCGCTATGTCTTCTTTGCTGGGAAGACCTTCTCTGAATTCCACTCCGTAGTCTTTTTGCATTTTTTCAAAGAGGGGCTGCCACTTGCCGTAATAGTAAAAGATCTTTTCCACCGGTTCACCAAGTGCGATTTTCCACAACCGGACGGACCGCTGATGATACAACTGAAGGGTCCTTGTAATCGGGGATCAAAATCTATTTTGGTGAAGGGTGTGATTTTACCGCTCGTCATTTTTCCGGCGGTCGTCATAATGGGGAACGTCGCAGTAGTAGTAGTAGTAGAGTGGTGGTGGTGGTGACCTCGGTTGGTGGTCCTCAGTTGAACGCTCGGTGATGAGTGGTTGTCAGGAAAGAGTGGTAGTGAGTTTTATTCTGCCTTGTTACGTTTCACGACACCCGATGAGCTCAACGTCTCTCATATTTTTTTTATTTTTTTGGCAATATATTTTATTTTCACTCAATTTTGTCCATAAAAATTTTATCAGACTCCGGAGGGGGGTCCTTCTTTTAACTATTTGGGCAAAGCTTGTCACTTTGCCTACTTATTCTCTTAAACATAACCTATTAAAAAAACTATCAGGGGTAACAGCACAGTGGTGACAAACACAAATTGGAATGTAATCTTGAAAGTAGTATATTCCCTTTTTTTCAGTTCGGCCGCATTGTAATACGCCGGATAACAGGTGACCACTTCAAATCGCTTCCAGATCGTGTTCACGTCAGCCACCACGCGCACCCACCAAGTGGGAGCGGCGGTTACCCCCAAATATCCAATGTCCTCGTCAAATCTTTTCATAGCACTTATTCTCACCATATTTGAAGACCCTTTACTTTTATGAAAAGCCCAACGAGTGGGTGCACTGAGGGTGGTTATCAAACAGTAATGGAGCAAGTTCTTTTTTTTTAAAGACAGCTTTTGGCCATATTCCTACTTTTTCCTTTTTTACTACTTCTTCTACTGCTTTTGCTGTTGCAACTGCTGCTGTTTCTACTGCAGCTGCTACAGCTGCTACTGCTGCTACTGTTGCTGAATATCTACTACTTGTACCACTTGTACTACTTCTACTTGTACTACTTGTACTACTACTACTACTACTACTACTACTACTACTACTACTACTGCTGCTGCTACTACTACTACTTCTACTTTCCCTGGTCTTGCTACTTGTTCCCCTTCTACTACTTCGACTGCTCCTACTACTGCTCTCGCTATTTCTATCACTGCTGGTGGTCCTGCTAAAGCTGCTACAAAAGGTCTTACCTTTGCTTTTCACGAGATTATTCATCGCCTTAAAAGAGGTGTGAGACTGAAATATGTGCTGCTGTCTACGTTTAGATAAAAAAATAGATGGGGTTTCCCTGATCATTCTTTAAAAATCTCGATCCATCTCGAGTGGAATATTTCAAGAAAAGAATGAAATAGAATAAAAAAGCTCAAAAAAGAAAACAATAAAAGAGAGTGATGGACTCAGCTCGAATTTCCTCCTGGAGGGAAAAGTGGGTGTAAGTGGTGAACAGGCGACGGCGGTGGCTGAGGTGGTGGCGGAGGCAGGTGACAACAGTTGTGTGCAGTAGCAGCAGCAAGCAAGCAAGCAGTAGTAGAAGTGGTGGCGGTAGTGACACCAATGGTGGTGGTGGTGGTGGTGGTGTTGGTCGTGGTGTCAAAGGCAACGGCGGATGTAACGTACCCTTTCAAGAAAAAAGATGGGTCCTTATATAGTGGAGAGAATGCTCTAATCTCGTTTTCACCTAGATCCTCCTACCCTTTTGGGGATAAGAGCATCAGGTGGGATAACGGGTGTAACAACTGTGATAATTACCTTAATGTGTCTTACATGTCTAAGAGGCTTATGGTTTGTTAGGAGCTTAAGGTGTTCAAAGTCTACATACAAAAACTACAGGGGGTGTTTAACAAAAGGTAGGGTGATTTAATTGGATTACTCCCTACCAAAAGGTGTGACTACAAAACGTGCGTGTGTGGTAAGCGGCTTAAGTCTAACAAATCAACAAAGTTTAAACCTCCTCTTGTCGCCAACCTGGAGTGTTGGTGACCCTCTATGTCTGTGACAACACTTTGATGATCTAAGACTCCTGCAGTGAAAGGTGGGGGGACACAAACAACAGGTAGATCCTTCAAGTCTTTTATCTTTTTCCTCTGGGACCAACCGCGCTTAATGATCTAAGGGATCCATGCTTACAGCGACCGGCAGGTGAAAAATCAAAAAAAAAAGAGATACCCTACCGAGCGAAGGTCTCTGTGAAAATGGACTTAAATCTCTTTAAAGTCTTTGATCGATTGAAACCTGCAGTAAAGAGGTTTATCTCGGACAGGGTACATAAGGGACAGTGACCGCTTGTCCCCATCACACTTTCTCTGCCTCCTTCATCATGGAAACACCGACCACTCTACAGACTGTCAACTGTGAGAACGCAAGAACTGTTACAGCATCACCAAATCCCCCCACTGCAATGGACTTGTATGCTTTTCTGTTCGAAGATGACGCTGACACCGCCAAAGATCATATCGATCCGTGTCTATGGTTTAACAAGGTTGCTGATGAAGGTACTACTACTGGTGGTGGTGGTGGTGGTGGTGATGATAATGGTGGTGCTACTACCTCCTTCACCACTCTACAGACTGTCAACTTTGAGAACCCAACAACTGTTACATCATCATCATATCCCTCCATGGTAATGGATGTGGATGATTTTCTGTTGACAGATTATGCTGCTGACGCCGCCAAAGATTATATGGACCCGTCTGAATGGTTTAACCTTGCTGATTTAGGTACCATTACTAGTGGTGATGATGGTACTACTGGTGCTCACGCTAACAAGGAATTTTATATCGATGCTCACGGATGGTTGAAAGCTGCTGAAGCTGGTGCTTCTGCTGCTGCTGGTGATGATGGTAATGATGGTGCTACTACTGCTGCTGTTGCTGCTGCTGCTGCTGCTACTGCTGCTGCTACTGCTACTGCTGCTGCTGCTGCTACTGCTGCTACTGGTATTGATGGTGCTGATGCTGGTGCTGGTGCTGATGCTACTACTACTACTACTACTGCTGCTGCTGCTGCTGCTAGTGCTGCTGACGAATACACACCCCTTGTTATACCTGAACGTACAGACATTGCAGCCACTGAAATAGGTAAACTCACCGACTATCAAGACAGTTTCATTAATTTCTTGTGTCGCCACTACTGCTTTTAGGGTTGTACAAGATCGTTGTACGTTGTTCTAACGTTTAAGGTAGTACTACTACCTTACCTAGTCGTATATTGTTTAAGGAGAAAAAAATGTGTACTTGCGACCTGTCTTACACATAGGAAATAATCGATGCAACAGATGTGTTGTTTTTTAAAGCGTCGTTGTTAAAACAACATGTATGTAAAGGACTCGTTTCCAATCAGTCATTCGATTAGTTGAAAGAGTGTTTCAACAATGTTTTCTAGAAAGGTACCGATGTCTTTGCAGATAGAGCAATAGGAGTATATCAATTTCACAATCAGGATGCTTTCATATTTCTTCTCAAGAAAGACCTTTTACGGCACCTGTGTTGTCATGACTCTGAGAAAATATTCAACACTTTCTGTCAAGAGTGTTTAGATCGTGTGCTCTGTAGCGAGTTTCATTTTGAAAATATACAGAACGCTCTGCTAAGAAGTGTCATGTCCGCACAAAGTGAATGGAATACTTGGTATTATACTTCAGTAGATTTCTATTGTAATTTAGATGAATTGTGGGCAGGAAGAATGACTTACACCATTTCTACATTTCGAAAGAATCCTCACATGAGAACCGTATACAAAGATTACACTATGTACAGTCTGAATTATGATTGAAAATCAATGTATATATTTGTAAATATATTTTATCAAATAAAAATTGAAAAATTGAAAAAAATGCTTTTTGGTATATCTCATTTGCATTATTAACCCCAGCCACGTGACCGCGTGACCACCCACTAATCCCCTAATTAGGTCATGTTACCATGGTTACCAAAATGCTGACCTCTGATTGGCTGAGAGGTGGTCACTAATCCCCTAATTAGGTCACATTACCATGGCAACGGGTCACGTGACCAAATGGAGGCCTCTGATTAGCTGCATGTTGAGTGAGTAATATCCTGTAGTTAACTATAGTCCCGTTCCGATACACACTATACTACTAGCGTTATTTACATTACTAAAACATAGGTACAAATAAAAGAAAAATGAAAAAAAGGACTATTGTCCAAAAAAAGAAACTATTTGTTTCCAATTTATAAATATAAAGAGATAGAAGTTTTAAATGAATGCCAGTCTCCTCAGTGAATGGGCTGTGATGGTAAACCAACCAATGGAGGGAGGCGGATGGACATTTACTTAAGCATAAAGCTGACCACTTCAGATATTATCTATCTCATAATTATAGAAAATATTATGCAGTACTTAAGCTTGTTTTCCATTACTGAAAAAGATTTAATCCCTTTTATCCATTTTCCTGCTACTATGGGGTGCATCATATCTATTCGTCAGCATGATGTACCGATGAAGTGCTGCTGAGTCTTCTCCCTATCACTTCATTGGTGCATCATGTTGGCCCTACAGGTGTGTATCAACCCCATACATGTGTGCTCGACATGATGCATGAATGCAGCAGTCCTGGTGACCTATGGTACCCTGGCATGATAATGTGTTTTAATGGGTTTTACATCATATAAAACGATTCTGGCATAGATACTGAAATATTTGTCACTGTAGAGGCGGCACGGTTTCCTGATGCATCTGATGATGTCGAGATTGTCCAAATGCAGCAGGTAATGCATTAGTTTTGCATGGAGGGTTTTACTAAATGTGTATTTGTTATTATGCTGAAGTGTCCAGTTTCATATTGTATAGGATACTTTCAATGAGTTATAATTTATTGATGCTGTCAAAGGAGTAGATATATCCTGCCAGAGGAAAAGTTAAAAAGAGCATCATATTGTATCCTATCAGTAGTGTGCAAGCATTACAGGGATGCATTTTGCACAATCGTGACGTCATCAGATGCATCAGATAAAACTGCTTCCTTGCTCTATGTCAGAATATTTTTATTTGATATGAATGCTATCAGAAAACATCGCCATGAATATAGGGTAGTGTTTCCCTTTAGTGAATTAAAGGGAACTTCCCTGTCTATAAAATAACTTCATGGTGGTTGAAGTCTCTGTAAAGAGGCCAATACGTTAAGTGCACCAAGTTATTCCTTGGTATTAAGGGCAGTTTCCCTACCCCTTTAACGCACCTATATGCAGACATGGTTTCTATATATTCAAGACAGACAAAAGAAGCTCATTAATGTTGTGTAATCCATTTATTATCAGCTCTGGAATAGTTGGACCAGCCAACATCCTCTTTCATATCAGAATACTATGTATGCAAATGGGTAAATCAACATGGTAAAAGGTATGCCCGCGCACCCCCTACCGGGTGTATTTTTTCCATGTTGATCCACATGTATATCACAATTCAAAGGCTGCTAGTGCAAAAATGCATCATGCCTGTTGGTGCATCATACCAACCCTGCTCTGGAGGGTCATTATGATGCACTAATGCACTATTAGCATTTATTTCACCTTCTCACCCTAGGATTCCCCACACCCTCCCCTGCCAAGCCACTATAGGGGTCTGTGGGGGGAGAGGGTTAAATTGCTAGTGGCAATATTGTGCAAGTGTAAAAATGAGTACATGGATAAATATGGAAATAAAATAAGAATATAATGGAAATGCTGGACATTTCATACATTGCTTTTAGAGTTACAACATGGGATCAAATACATTAGCTAAGTGTTAAAGCTTGAATCCTTTCATGACTAAATTTTATACCACACTTGAGGTACATATTTCACAAAAATGCAGTTTTCAGTTAACATTTTCTACATATGTTATACAAGTTAATTTTTGTGCTATAGAATTTTAACATCATAAAGCATCCTTGAACTGCTTAGCTTGTTGTTTGAGGCCATGTAGGAAAGCTAGCATACATCCCCTGATGATATAATGTTCTTGTGGTGCCGGGTCAAGATACTGGTCTATGCCTGCACATGTCATGGACCCCTGAAAATAGAAGAAAGACAATGAGTTTATTCATCTTACAACTCCTTCCTGTCTGTCTCTCCTGTGTTCATCCTTAAATCAGTTCATAACTCAATATCAATAGAATGAAACCTTGAAAGTCAAAACCCTACAGTTGAAGGCAAATGTTATTCTGATGTTAAAACTGATAGAGTCTTAAAAGGTGTCTTTAAAAAACTATGTAAGAAAGATAAGTACATTGCACACATACATTTCTCAGGATGATGATGTTTCAGCTAAAAAAAAATACTTTTAGAAATTTACTTTTAAAATAAGATATCAGATGTGCCTTTCTGTCTTTGTGTGAAACAGAGCCACAGGAATTAAGAAGACACAGTTTCTGGATAACTGCTTTATTAAAGTTACTAACCTCTGGTGTAAGGTTAGTGGTGAGATCGTTGACGAGTCCATGACAAGAAATGCTGACACAGAGACAGGCCTCAGACCTCCACCATGAGTTACATGTGTATGACTGTCCCTCAGCTTCACACACAGGGGAACAATAAGAGCAGTGCTTCCTGACTGCACCTTCACAGACGTCATCCAGTAGTGAGGTCCGTAACTGGCCGTATTTACAAAATGTGTGGTACATCACATGGTGATGGTGCTGAAATAATACAAATACATGAATAAAGACATAAGTACAACAGTTGTAGCAGTGCTCCCTGACTGCACTTTCACAGACGTCATTCAGTAGTGAGGTCCGTAACTGGTCATATTTACACAATGTGCGGTACATCACATGCCACTGGTACTGAAATAACATGATTCATAATTATTTCATCAATACATCATAATCACCAAAGGGCATAGCAAATTAACCCTTAAATCTGGATAGTGGTACATCCATTTTGCTGACACTATGGGGTTGCCAACAAGCCCAAGATACTGCTATATTCCCCCAAAGTTCATTTACTTTGAGCAAGTTTGGTGAAAATTCCTAGGTCTAATAAAAGTCTAAACACTTAAGTTTAACATCATAGATCTGTGTTATGTATACAGTCAAGTTGTGATAATCAGGCCACTGCCATGACAGACATAGGATTGCTGGATTTAAAATTGACTGGATATCTGTAGCAGCATAGGTAGGGGTGGGGTATAAACATTTCTTTTAAATTATCAAAATCAAAGCATTTGATACACAACTACAGACAAACTGACACTGATCACATCCTGTGTAATAGTCCTAAACCAACCCACCATTGACTGGCCCTCCCTAGAGTCAAAGTGTCAACTGGGATTAGCTGTTTGTCCCTACAATCTGATGTCTAACTGTTCCCAGAGGCAGAGTCTATGTTTGAGATGGCTGGACTATCAAGAAACATTCTGATACTAAATACAGATACTGTTCTCTATATTTCCTGACTGGAAGCTGAAACAACTGGATTACAAAAAACAATTATTGTGAGGAAAAAAAATGTTTCAGACTGGTTTATCCCGACTCCACTGTATATCTACAATCTGCATCTAAAAATATAGAACCTCAGCCCATGATTACCAGGATAATCTATTGATGTACTTACATGGTGGCTGGCTTGGTGTGACAGAGTTGTTAGTTGAGGAACGTTACACATAGCCCTGTACTGGTTAGCCACATGTTCACATCTCTCCCACTGTGTCATACCAAATGATGCTGACAGGTCATCACTCACCTCCTCACACTGCAATACATGAGGTATTAATTAAAATGTAAATTTTGTATTTTCACTAAAGTGAATATTAGTGAGAATGTCATTTCATTTAATTGCAATGCATAAACATTGGAAATGTATGTTGATTTGTATAATATTTGTCTCTGACAACTCACAGGAGCATTTGGCTTCATTTCCATAAGTGATTATTATCATCATCAGGGTTACGGGCCTGAAAATATCTCTAAATTGTTTAAAGTCTGATAGTACACTAATACCTCATGGCTGTTCTTCATCATGATGCATGGATGCAGCAGTAGTAAGCGACTGATCAGTACTGTATCCATGCATCATGCCAATTACCCCCGGCCTTGTGTACTTTGTAGGCACTCATTCAAGATGAAGTTGATAAAGAATTATTTCAGCACTTAATTGTTCCTGGCACTTATTTAATACCAGTGCTTAATTGAAACTTGTCACTTACACTATATTAAGTAAGAAAAGGGCAATGTACTTACATAATTATCATAAAGGTCAGATGCCTTGTCTGATAATGCTTCCACCAAGGCAGTAAGTTGATTGTGGGTGGGCCGAGAGTTAGCTCCTTGTGTGCTCAAGGCAACTAGGACCATGAGTAGAAACACACCTGGTGTAGCTGGAAAGGAGACAGATTGAATCAAATGAATGTGAGCATTACAGGCAAAATGTGTGCTACTGAGTAAAGAAAAACATAAAAATCTATCCAAAAATGGTCAGTATTCAACAAGACCATATTTATGATAACAGACAAGTGATTCATCCCTAAGTTACAGTATTGGCCAGTTTGGATTAGTTTACAAGACCAATAATGTGAGAACAACTCAACCAATTAGAAGTGGCGGTAGCGGTATGTGATTATGACTGTGGTTATGTTTATTGAATATACTAGTATCAATGTTGTTATAGATAAAGTCAAAAAGATATATTCTAGTATTCACTGTGCTGTCAAACAATTTCACAGAAATCTGACTTTCTGTTCTGAGGTACCGGTAGTTTATATTCAAGCCAAAGGCAATTATGTACATCCCTCATATTGTTGATAAGGTTCACTTGTGAAAGAGGTAAGTGGCGTATAGCTGGAGCATTTTTCTTGCTCCTCTACTTGCATATACAGGTTAAACTGCTCTGTACTTCATAGTTTTCCATGTCTAAGTTCTCTAATTCCTTTTTCAATTGTAGCAACTACAATTTCATATAGACATAAGAGGCTTTATTGAAAGCTTCAGTCTACCTCTGAGAAGTAATTGTTGTATAAGACCTTTGACACTGTTATGGATAAAGGTGACACTTACCCATTTTGAATCCCAACCAATTTGTCTTGATGTCCAATTAATGATCCCTTGGCCTCCAATTTGCCTTTTTACTGCCATGCTTGCTCCTTATATATCATCTTGTTTCAATTGTTGTGGTCGTGCCTCACCAGTTTCATGTCATAAATAAGAACCTTTGGGAGGGCCCACCCCTCCTTCCCCTTCCCCCTCCCCCTCCCTACATTGATGTTTATCGTCTCAATTTAGAGGCTCGTGCTGACTTAGTTAAAATACCCCAGTTTCTTGATATGTGGTTAAGGTATTCCATATACCTAAAGTCATAGTTCATTACCGGCACAGTTCCTCTCAATAGGATTTAATGTCATTGATTAGAGATCTATTGGATGAAGTTGGTTTTTTTTCATACATGGGTAGGAGTGGTTTTATATATGAGGGTTAACCCTGAATAAACAGCAAAATCACTGAGTAGCATATCCATGTTTTGCATTACGAGGAAATCAATACCTAAGTATATAATATGCGTTTAATGTATGTTATGGGAATGCACGAGTGGATTTACGGGTTAATAATTATTAACCCGTAAATCCACAAGTGCATTCCTATAACATACATTAAGGCGTTTATCTCACATTTTTCTCTATTTTGTATTAATTTCTTACCTTATAACCCAAGAATTAATCCAGGAGAAGACATTTTGTAAGTGCATCCGATGCGCACGGGTTGCCAAGCCGTCATGGCCATCTTGTCACTCTACCCGACATACCTCCACCTTTACACACATTTTTTGGGTAGAATCCAATGATGTCAAGTCCTTTACTTCTAACACTGCCAAATATATGATCTCTAGTTGGTGTTCGCCTACATTTTGTCTCCATTTTCTTCGAAATAAATAAGAATCCATTGTTTTTCCATAACGATCTAACGCACACGGCCCGGTACACAGCCATTTCATCTTGTTTACAAAGCTGGCAGGTGCCCGGATGTACCTGACCTACTTTCCGCTGAAGAACTGGGTCGGCAAGCCACAATGGCGGGTCCCGACTCGTATCGCTATGGAAAATCAATGGATTCTCATTTTTTTCGAAGAAAATGGAGAAGTTAGGTTCTCTGTTAATAACTCCACCTGGCACCATTGAAATCTATGCTAACGAGGTGTGTAAACTTCAGGTATGTCGGCAGCAGCTTCTTGAAGACGAAGAAAAGGTGTCAGAGTGCATTATGGCTGGATAAGGAACTGGGGTTATGAGCAAAAAAGCATTGTTGAGGCCAGAATCGAGAGATAATCATAAATAGATATATTATGTTCAATTGTTCAATTTCCATTTTACCTTTTTGGGCTGACTATATTGTTTTCCTTTACGTGTTCATTTGTTACCATGATGCACTGATACATTCCTTATGAGTACCTTGGAAGCCTTACAACCCAATGGGTAGCATGATGCTTTAATTGAAACCCAACAAGTTACTGTCAAGGGATGCATTCATAACATCAATACTATGAAAGTCTATACTAGCCAGCACATCATTGGTACATAACACTGATTCCTTGGGATGATCAACCCTGGCATAATCAAAGGAGTGCCGGTGAGTTTTTGTGACGGCTGTATTCTGCACCATGATGGACTGTTGTAATGTTGCATTATGCAAACCTTAAAGGGTTTACCTTTCAAAGGCCGATAGTGCATTTATATGCATCATTGCTATTGGTCATAAATGTAGCCCTGTTGAGCAACTTGTCAGAGCTACGTTTATGCATCAACCCTATAGGGCCAAAATACTCCCAGAGGGTTAAGAAGATGCATTAACAATGTGCAGGTAAGCAATCATTGGCACTTCTTCAATGTGTCATTGCAATCAGCGGGCATGACCCACTCCTGCATCAGCTTTGCTTAAAGGGTTGATAGATTTTGGACATTCTATTCCTGATGATGGACATTGTAGGGTACAGTTGAACTTGTTGTTAAAAGCTAAAAAAAATTTGTTTTTCTTCTTCTTTGGAAGATGTTTAACTTTTCATGGGATACCTGATGCTTTGCAGTTCTTGTTGTTTCTGTTGTCTTATTTTTATGATACACAAATGGTAGCATTGTATTAATGCATCATGATGATCATGTGGACTTTCAGCATGATGCATTTAACTGCAGCACTGGCAATTTACTCACCAGGGCTGCATTCACGGATCTCCTTTCATTGCAGTCACATGACCAAATTCGACAAATTTAAATGGAAGGCCATCTCACTTGAATATTCCTTTTTTTTAAAATTGATAAACACCAAACAACTGTGCAGAGTGGTAACAGGTCCACAGAGAAAAAATAGCAGTAGAAGGTAAAAAGATAGCAGTGGAAAAACTCATCCCTACACTGGGGTTCTGCTTAGAAGTATACAGTGCCCCCCCCCCTGCATAACGGGAAGCATGACGTTACTATGCCCTTAACGCTTGAGTACACTCAAGACCCTCAGGGAGTCAAGAGATTTCATTCAAATGTACTGAACTCATGAGTAGCCTCAAGAGCCCCCACAGACTCTGAGCAGGTGCATTTACTTTTGTGACGAGGAATATCCCCCACACAGGTGCTCTTGCACTGAGAGGAAACCACTATCGTTTCTCAGAATAAAATAATGGGTGGTGTCAGTACTAAAGTGGATAAGTGAAGGACTGCATAGTACTTTCTTTTAGTTACTGGCCTAACACCACCAGCTATTTTATGTAGTAACACTAGGTCTTATGAGATGGTAACAGACGTGCCTATGCTAACATCTCAGGTATTCTGTAGTTGTCTACTGGTATCTCTTACCTTTCAATACTTGAGAAACTATAGACCCGTTTCAGGTGTTCAGAGAATGTTTTTTATTGATAAACCTGACACGCTTCTAAGTGTGCTACAATATGTGGAATGTGCCACTGTTATAAATAACATTTAAAGATGACTTCCACAACACTGTGGGTATCCCCCTCCCAGACATGACATTCATGTGGTTAAAGGCTTTGTTAAAGATGTCATGCCCCTAAATATTCAGGTGATCAAAGTCTGTGTAACATTGCTTCCTGATAATTATGTGTCTGGTGGCATAGTGAGATACTACTTTTCTATTTTTAGTAATGTTTTTTATTATTTCCCTTTCCTTGCATAATTCATTATGAAATATGCACTTAATTCTTCTTGTTTTCAAGGCGCATCAAACGGTTCATGTTCAACAATATCCCTTAGAATCCTAGATGGTACCTCAACAGTGCTGCGGTTGTGCATCATGGTGATTAGACAGGGCTGATACACTCCTGAAGGGGCAGTATGATGCACTAAAGCAGTGCCAGTAATGGTTACTTAATGGAAACAGAATAGCACTGACACATTATTATGAAAAAAAAAGCATGCTATAACATCATGGTTAAAAGGCTAGCAGGGGGAGTGAATCATGTCATCGGTATGTGAGGTATAGGGTAGGTATTCAAGGGTAGACCCAGATATTGTTCCAGCTGCATGCACTAGACATTTGGACAAGAGAACTGAAACTAACACATGGAAAAACCTAGATACAGAGGGTGGGGGAATATTGTCAAACTGATTTTTTGTCAAAGAAGAAGACGTATTTCTTATCTTTAAGGGGTGAAGAATTGAAAAAAGGAGACAGTTAAAAAAAAAATACCACCCTATTTTCAGCTTTAGGTATTATGATAGCCTTTTGTGTAAATTGATAAGATTTTGGCATTCTAAACAAAAAATGCACTAGTATTTATAAAGGAGAGCAATAGGCACCTCTGCTGTGTTGTATGACGTCACAATTGACCAAATGCAGGAAGTAATGCATTAAATATGTATGGAGGCTTTTGTAAAACATTCTTATGAATAGAATATTGAAGGACACAGCTTTGTAATATCATTTAGGAAACCTCTCCTGTGTTATTTAATGCCATTTATCAAAGAAAATGAACAACTATGGTCTCAGGAAAGATATGGAGAGCATTTTATTGAAGTCCAGCAGTGCTGTGCAGTCACATCTCTGCAGCATTTGGTCAATAAATTAACTTGAAAAAAGGCTGGTCTTTTCTTTCATAGGTCAAAATAAAAATGGAATCCAAGAAAAAAGTCAAAATGGAACAAAACTTGAAAGTCACTATATTTCAGTTTGTAATGTCATATGAACAGAGCCAGCACTATAATTTTGACAAATACATCACTACTAATAATGTAATAGCTGTGTCCTTTGATTGGGGATCTCCCAAATTATTGTTAGGTAAAGAGGGACTAAAAAGCAAAAAAAAAGGAAATGTATGGATCCTTTTCAAGGCCATTACACTTTAGGGACCTTTACCATGTGAGTGCATCAAGCCCATTGATTGGCGTGATGCACTACAGGTTCACCTTTACTTCATTGGTGCATCATGCAAATCATGCTGTGCTGTATCAACCAAAGATGTTGGGCGTGATGCATGAATGTAGCCCTGGTGAGTTGCATCATGTTGGCTGATGGTTAGGATACATAATTACATGAGAAACTATTGTTATTATGCGTTTAATATATGTTATGGGAAAGCACGAGTGGGTTTATGGGTTAATAATCCACGACCCTGAAGGGGGAGTGGATTATTAACCCATAAACCCACGAGTGCGTTCCTATAACATACATTAAGGCGTTTATCTCACATTTTCTCCAATTTGTATCAATTTCTTACCTTATAACCCTGTATTTAATGAAGGAGAAGAAATTTTGTAAGTGCATCTGATCCGCACGGTTTGCCAAGCCAGCATAGCCATTGTTTTTACTCCACCCGTCAAACCCTCGTCTTTCCAAACACTTTTCGGGTAGAATCCAAGCGTGTCAAGCCCTGTTATTCTAGCACCGCCAAATATACAATCTCTAGTTGGTGTTCCCCTACATTTTGTATCCATTTCCTTCTAAATAAATAAGAATCCATTGATTTTCCATACCAATCCAACGCACACGGCCCGGTACACGGCCATTGCGTCTTGTTGATGAAGGGGGTAGGTGCCTGGATGTAAGAACTAGGTCAACCACGCGTCGAACAAGGAATGGCCGTATGAGGCGGGTGCCGACATGTATCACTATGGAAAATCAATGGATTCTTATTTATTTCGAAGAAAATGGAGAAATTAGGCATGGCATGTTCATCTAGGATATCTAAGGATGGTTCTCTGTTAATAACTCCACCTGGCACCATTGAAATCTATGCTAACGAGGTGTGTAAACTTCAGGTATGTCGGAAAACTTTTTCAAATCCTTCATGTACATTGGGTTCTAGCACCGGTCGGCTTGGTATAGTGGACAGCGAGCTCGCCTCCTGCCCTAGCGGCCGGGGATCGATTCCCCGTTGAACCTAAACGGTTTTAACAGGAAATGTATAGAGGAGTTGACATTGTATACTTCTCCAATTTATTAACATGTCCGGATTGAAACCAGCACCTTCTTGAAGACGAAGAAAAGGTCTCAGAGTGCGTTATGGCTGGATAAGGAACTGAGGTTATGAGCAAAAAAGCACTGTAGAGGCCAGAATCGTGAGATAAGGGTATTTAGAGAATGGTTTCTATCAGTAAACAAAACCCTATATGCCTTCTGTATGAATGATTTGATTTTACAGGGACGATTCTACAAAATATGATCACAGAAAATTAATTCTTCACTCTGTCTCCCTGGTATAAGCTTCCATTGTTATTGGAGAGTGCCATTGCTCTAAATAACATAATAAAAGAGGTCTTCCACAATACTGTGGGTATCCCTCTCCCAAACATGACACGGTTGTGGTTACAGGCTATATAAAGATGGCAGGCCCCTTTGTACTTTAATTGAGCAATCAAAATCTTAATTACTTCCTCATTGATAGGGGTCTATCTATGCACTTTCATACTGCCCTTCTGTTTGTAGAAAATTCATATAATTTTTTAATGGAATCATCAAAATTTATTTAATCTATTTCCCTTTAATAGCTACATTATAATTCATGCACTCCAGGAGTGGGTCTACAAGTCAGTTTCAATCCCTATTTTCATACTACTAGTTGTATTGTCAATTTGCACAATTCTATATTTTAAGATACCCTAGATATCCGGTTTTCAGAGAAGACGATTCGAAATGTAGTTGAACAAAGGAAAAGGGGTAGGGAAGTTGCAGTTTTGCTTCCCTATGGTCCATGTATAAGCAGACATTCAAGACAGACGGAACAAGTTCATGTGGTGAAATCCATTTTTTATCATCAAGTATTTGGACCAGTCAACATCCTCTCACATATCAGAGAGGTACATAATGATGGCACATGGTGAGTATCTTTTCTTTGACATTTCAAATGCTGCTAGTGCAATAATGCATCACAGCTGTTGGTGCATCATAGCATCCCTACCTGAGTGTATCAGCCCTGAAGGATTATCATGATACACAAATGTACCATCAGCATTTAAATGGTTAATGGCAATATTACACAAGTGTAAAAGTGAGTACATGAATAAATATGTGAAAATAAATTAGGAATACAATATGGAAATGAGAGACATTTCATACATTGCTTTTAGACTATAAAATGGGGTCACATATATTAGCCAAGCATTAAAGCCTGAATCCTTTCATGGGATGTGAATATTTTGACCTTTTATACTGTAATGAACACTTGAGGTATATTTCAGTTAGATGCACTTTTTGTTGTAATTTTCTACATGATTTCTATGAGACTATCCAAGTTGTCCTACAGAATTCTAGCATCATAGAGCATCCTTGAAGTGATTAACTTGTTGTTTGAGGCCATGTAGGAAAGCTAGCATACATCCTCTGATGTAATACGCGTCTTGTGGTGCTTGGTCAAGATACTGGTCTATGCCTGAACATGTCATGGAGCCCTGAAAGTAGAAGAAGGACAATGAGTTCATTCATCTTACAACTCCTTGCAGTCTCTCTCTCATGTGTTTTTCCTTAAATAAGTTCATAACTCAATATCAATACAATGAAACCTTGAAAGTCAAAACCCTGCAGTTGAGTGCACATGTTATTACACTATAATTATATAAATATATGATTTGATATATGATTTTTTGACTGCTTTAGCCCTGAGTACCCTTGGGGTACTAGATGAAGCAAAATTTTCAGGCTATGAACCAGTTAGGACAGTGCCAGCTAACTTGACCTCTAGCTAGAATATTGTCAGGATAATTTTAACCAATAGGAAGAAAGTGCCACAACTCAAAGATAACTGGTGGTACCATTCAACAGATTTCAATAGTAGGTGTTTATGTTATAACCCCTACTTAGTAAATATCAAATTACCCTGCACCAAGAAAGATCTGTTAGTAAAAACTTTGGAATCAGTGATCCTCGGACGTCCATGGCCTTATCTAGGTCTAACTTCAAAGGTCATGGCCGCAGGGACGCCACAGATGTGGCCACAGACGTTGCCACCCTCTACCTGCCCTATACTCTAGTGGTGAAGCCATAGTTTCCTGTGAAGACAGGCCATAGTTTCCCGTGAACGCAGCCCACAGATTGCTGTTAAAATAGGCCATAGTCTGCCATGAAGTCAGGCCATAGTTTGCCATGAACCTAGGCTATAGTTTACTGTGAAGACAGGCCACAGTTTGCAGTGAAGACTCCTTGTGCCAAAGGCACTAGTTCTAATTTCAAAACTGATAGAGTATTAAAAGTTGTCTTTAAAAATATATCCAAGAACGATAAATCTTGAGACAAAGCACTATGGAGGGTTAGACTAATGGAGTCTCACTGGAGTTGTAGATGATTGGTACTTTGTACATTGCACACATGTACTTTTGTCATGATGGTGATGTGTCAGCTAAACTAGTACTTTTAGAAATGTACCTTTAAAATAAGTGATGTTTAAGATATCAGATGTGCCTCTTTGTCATTGTGTGAAACAGAGTTGCAAGAATGAATGAGACACTGGAGAACTGCTTTATTAAAGTTACTCACCTCTGGTGTTAGGTTAGTGATGAGATTGTTGATGGGTCCATGATGAGAAATGCTGACACAGAGACAGGCCTCAGACCTCCACCATGAGTTACATGTGTCTGACTCTCCCTCAGTCTCACACACAGGGGAATGATAAGAGCAGTGCTCCCTGACTGCACCTTCACAGACGTCATCCAGTAGGGAAGTCCGTAACTGGTTGTATATACACAAAGTGTGGTACATCACATGACGCTGGTTCTGAAATAACATGATTCGTAATTATTTCGTTAATACATCATGATCAGTAAAGGGCATAGCAAATGAACCCTTTTTAAGCCAAGTGTTATAGGCACCTAGTGGCAATTTTTTGTGAACTACAGCTGAAATTATTTTGAGAGGTATCTAGCAGTTTTTAAGCTATTTTGATAGACATTTGTTATCCTTTCCTAAAGTTTTCAAACAAGATCCAATTCAATCTGCATTGTGACCATTTTAAGTGTTATATATTTTTACAGTTATCTTAAGCTTTTTGGAAAAATTTCTTGTCTGCTTTGGGATTTATTGAGCAAAACCAGAAATCACTGTTTTTTAGGTGCTCGCCCATTAGAGCCCATAGTGAAGCCATCTTCATACATTGGCCAGCCCTGGGGAAATTAGCACTGGGACCCAAACTTTTTATTTCATATTTTGATTACAAATGGTATAAAGAACTTGTAGAACAAGTTTAAAGAAAATTCCTTGTTTATCATTTTTCGAGTCACCTGTAGCACTTGGCCTAAAATGTGGATAAAAATCCATGAATGATGCTAACGCTATTGGGTTGACAACAAGCCCAAGATATTGCTATATTCGACCAAAGTTCATTTCATTTAGGGGGGAAGCAAGTTTGGTGAAAATTCCTATATTGGTATCTATTAAAAGTCTAAACACTTAAGATTAACATCATAGATCTGTGTTATATATATATCCACAATCTGCATCTAAAATATAGAACCTCAGCCCAGGAATAATGTGATAAACTATTCATGTACTTACATGGTGGCTGGCTTGATGTGACAGAGTGGTTAGTTGAGGTACATTACACATAGCCCTGTACTCATTAGCCACATGTTCACATCTCTCCCACTGTGTCATACCAAATGGTGCCGACAGGTTATCATTCACCTCCTCACACTGCAATACATATCAATTACAAGGCTCATTTTTATGGTATTTCCCTGAATAAGTTTGAATATTAGTTAGAATGTCATTTCATTTAATTGCATCATCAGTGGAAATGTGTGCCGATTTGTATAATATCTTTCTCTGACAACTCAAAGGACCATGAGTCTCCTTTTTCATAAGTGTCTTTTAACGTCATCAAGCGTAGGGGCCTGAAAATATCTCTTAACTCTAAAAGATGGATAGTGCATTAATGCAACTAATGCATCATGGTTGTTCTTCATCATGATGCATGGATGCAGCAGTAGTAAGCGACTGATCAGTACTGTATCCATGCATCATGCCAATTACCCCCGGCCTTGTGTACTTTGTAGGCACTTATTCAAGATGAAGTCAATAAAGAGTTATTTCACCACTTAATTGATCATGGTACTTATCTAATACCAGTGCTTATTTGAAACTTGTCACTTACACTATAATTAAGTTAGAAAAAGGCAATGTACTTACATAATCATTGTAAAGGTTAGATGCTTTGTCTGATAACTCCTCCACCAAGGCGGAAAGTTGATTGTGGGTGGGCCGAGAGTTAGCTCCTTCTGTGCTCATGGCAACTAAGACCATGAGTAGAAACACGCCCGGTGTAGCTGGAAAGGAGACAGATTTAATCAAATAAATTTGAACATTATAGGCAAAATGTGTGCTACTGAGCAAAGAAAAACATAAAAATCTATCAAAAAAACAATGCTCAGTATTCAAAAAGACCGTTTTAATGATAACAGACAAGTGATTCCTCCCTAAGTTACAGTTCTGGCCAGTTTGGATTAGTTTACAAGACCAATAATGTGAGAACAACTCAACCAATTAGAAGTGGCAGTAGCAATACATGTATGTGATTATGACAGTGGTTGTGTTTATTGAATATACTAGTATCGATATCTTTATAAATAAAGTCAAAAAGATATCAAACAATTTTACAGAAATCTGACTTTCTGTTCTGAGGTACAGGTAGTTTATATTCAAACCAGAAGCAATAATGTGCAGCCCTCATATTGTTGATAAGGTTCACTTGTGATAAAGGTAAATGTTGTATAGCTGGAGCATGTTTCTTGCTCCTCTACTTACATGTACAGGTTAAACTGCTCTGTACTTCATAGTTTTTCATGTCAAAGTTCTCTAATTCCTTTTTCATTGTAGCAACTAGAATTTCATATAGACATAAGAGGCTTTAATGAAAGGAATATCCAGTCCTCAGTCTACCTCTGAGAAGTAATTATTGTATAAGACCTTTGAGACTGTTATGGATAAAGGTGACACTTACCCATTTTGAATCCCAACCAATTTGTCTTGATGTCCAATTAATGATCCCTTGGGCTCCAATTTGCCTTTTTGCTGCCATGCTTGCTCCTTATATATCATCTTGTTTCAATTGTTGTGGTCATGCCTCACCAGTTTCATGTCATAAATAAGAACCTTTGGGAGTGCCCACCCCTCCTTCCCCTCCAATTTTCTTTTAACTGCCATCCTTGCTCCTTATATATCATCTTGTTTCAACTGTTGTGGTGATGCCTCACCAGTTTCATATCATAAATAAAAACTTTTGGGAGTGCCCACCCCTCCTTTCCCTTCCCCTCCCCCTGCCTACATTGATGTTTATTGTCTCCATTCAGTGGTTTGTGCTGACTTAGTTAAAATACCCCAGTTTCTTGATATGTGGTTAAGGTATTCCACATACCTAAAGCCATAGTTCATTACTGGCACAGTTCCTCTCAATAGCATTTACTAGTTTAATGTCATTGATTAGAGATCTATTGAATGAAGTGGGTTTTTTTTTATACATGGGTAGGAGTGGTTTTATGTGTGAGGGTTAACCCAGAATAAACAGCAAAATCACTGAGCAGCATATCCATGTTTTTCATTACGAGTAAATCAATACCTAGGTGTATATTCATAGATCAATATATTACGTGTGGAATTATTCAATTTCCATTTTACCTTTTTGGGCTGAATATAATGTTTTCCTTTATGTGTTCATTTGTTACCATGATGCACTGATACAGTCATTATGAGTTCCTTGGAAACCTTACAACCCAATGGATAGCATGACATTTTAATTGAAACCCAACAAGTTACTGTCCAGGGCTGCATTCATAACGTAGACAGCACATCATTGGTACATAACACTGATTCCTTGGGATGATGAACCCTGGAATGATCAAAGGAGTACTGGTGAGTTTCTGTGACGGCTGTATTCATGCACCATGATGACTCATTGGACTGTTGCGATGTTGCATTATGCAAACCTTAAAGGGTTTACCTTTCAAAGGCCGACAGTGCATTTATATGCATCATTGCCACTGGTCATAAATGTAGCCCTGTTGAGCAACTTGTCAGAGCTACGTTTATGCATCAACCCTATAGGGCCAAAATACTCCCAGAGGGTTAATAAGATGCAGTAACAAAGTGCAGGTAAGCAATCATTGGCACTTCGTCAATGCATCATGGCAATCAGCGGGCATGACACACTCCTGCATCAGCTTTGCTTAAAGGGTTGATAGCTTTTGGACATTCTATTCCTGATGATGGACATTGAGATGATTGTGAATCATTATAGGGGACAACTTTTATTTAAATACGGTGCCAATGTAGGGTACGGTTGAACTTGTTGTTTGTGATTTACCTACGTCTATGATTTAGCTATAAAAATGTGTTTTTCTTCTTCTTTTGAAGATGTTTAACTCTATGGGATACCTGATGCTTTGCAGTTCTTGTTGTTTCTGTTGTCTTATTTTTATGATAACAAATGACAGCATTGTATTATTGCAATATGATGATCATGTGGACTATCACCATGATGCATTTAATACTGTAGCGCTGGCAATTTACTCACCAGGGCTGCATTCACGGATCTCCTTTCATTGCAGTCACATGACCAAATTTGACAAACTTAGGTGAAAGGCCATCTCACTTGAATATTCCTTTATTTTTTAAATTGATAGCATCAAATTTTCCACAAAAACAAAACATAAATTTTCTTCAGAAGTATCAATACAAATCTCGTTGTGATATTGATATTGAATGATATGGGTGTCATGCCTGAAACCAGCTTCTTTATGAGCGTCAATGGAGAATACATGTAAGGGTTTAGGTGAGGAGTCAGCATTAGGATCTCTGGGATTGGCTTGGCCTTATTCTTATTCAGCATTTTGTTATGTTCATTATGTTGTATATCCATAAGATTATCATGGAGGTAGGGTTGAATTCATAGAAACAGAGCATATCCCCCCCTGCAGGGGGGGGTCTGAGACCGAACCTAAGAATATCTCAAAGGTTTTTTTGGCGGATAGTATATGTTGGACTACCTCCTCATGAAATATTATTAGCTAAATACAAAAATGGTTGCTATGGCAACACACTAAGGTATATACCCTAGAAACAGTGTCTTGGCAAGTGATAATTTATGGTAAATACCCTTAAGGCCCCCCCATATGTGCCTTTATATATTAATAATGATTTCTTATGTTATTATTCTTGTACAACTGGGTCTAAATGTTGGGTTTAGAGAGTTGTGACAAGATATTCTGTGATATATCTTTGGCAATGCAGCATTTTCCTCCAGGGTTGACACTTGAATTTAACAAAAATTGAGGGAAGATGTTCATTATCTGTCATTCTTCATAAAAGGTACACAGAGATAGGTAGGAACTATCAATTATATGGTAGAGCATGCCCGAAACATGTACTTTTAGGTGGTACAAAGCTTTAATGGGGGGGAAATCTTTGTATACCTAAAAATTTCAATTGAACATGGCATGATTCTCAAAAATCACTCACCACGACAATATCTCCCCCAGACAAAAATCAACTTCCCAGTGCTGCTGTTGCAGAGGGTGTGCAATAAGCAAATATTCTACACATTTGTTACTTCGGTGTGTGTTAGGGTAAAATACCTGACATATTTAGAGCACTTAAATATATCAACAGTACACAGGATTACTGATTTTTCTTTGGGGGGGGCATGAAATGGGAACAGAATCGCGATAAATGTTTTTTTGAAAGTAGGTGCATTTTTTATAATAAAGTCACGTGTGACATTTATAAACACTTGGTATCCATCATCTACAGGTCAAAATGGTTTAGATCCCTGGGTTTAATAATGATATGATGATTATTAATATAGAAGATCAATCCCTAAACATGGCATGAACCTCAAAATATCACTCGCCAAGACACTATCTCGCCCAGACAAAAATCTACTTCCCAGTGCTGCTGTTGCAGAGGATTTGCAATAACCAACTATTCTATACATTGGGTACTTAGGTATATGTTAGGGGAAAATTACTGATATTGTTAGAGTAGTTAGATATATCAATTGTAGACAAGAGAGGCCGGAATAATAATTGATTGTCCAGACAAAAAATATGAACAGAATTGCGATAAACATTTATCAAAAGTATGTGCATTTTATGATAAGAAAGACAAATTTGACATTAATACAACCTTGATGTCCATGATCTACAGGTCAGAATGGTCTAGATGACACAATTTCATAATAATCCAATCATTATTTATGTAAGAAATCAAGCCCTAACCTTGGTATATTATTCAAAAATCACTATCTCGCCCAGACGAAAATCTCCTTCCAAGCTCTGCTGTTGCAGAGGATGGGCAATAAATATTAATCATTTTACACATTGGTTATTTAGGTATGTGACAATTACTGACATGTGAAAATTACTGACATGTTTAGAGAGTTAAATATTCAAATCCTGAGCAGGAGGAGGAAAAATCATTTTATTCTGTCTTCCCGAAATTGTCTTCCCTAGAATGGCTTGTCTTGCTGAGATGAGGTATGGGCCTCTCATTTCCATGTTTATTAATGGATCCCTCCTATTTTTTAACACACATTAGATATAACCTTACTCTATTTTTTAAAGGCATTTTTCAACCCATTGACCTCTCTGATTTTATAGGGGAGGGCGTTATAAGGCTGAATCACTCGCCAAGAAATACACCTTCACCAAACTTCAAATGCTCCCATACTATACAAGAAGTCAGGCCAGGTGGGGGATGTTTGGCTCTGATACAATGCCCAACCACCAAATATATGTAACATAAATGGAAACATACATATTTGGTACCATTTCCTGAATTCTTTTTTTATATATATTTGGGGGATTTTTCTGCTCATTTAGTGTCAATTTGGGCCTATTTTGAGGCCCTGGAGGCTAAAATATAAATTTCCTACCCCAAAAACCTATATGTAACATTAAGAACTCATTGATAATATTAGCAACTCATTGATGATATTAGCAAAAAAAAAAGCAAGAAAAAATCAAAAATCTAAGTACAGGGGCCAACGGAAGTGCCAAAAAAAGGAAATGCTGTGTTTCTATGGTTTTTGACCGTAGGCACATCTTAAAGCCTAGTACATTTCCTGAGTTATTATGTGTTAGATTGTATTTTGAGTAGTTTAGAATGGACTTAGGGTTATAAGGGGGCATATCTAAGCCTTAGTAAGTGATTTTTATCATGTTTGGACTGAGTTCATAACTATAGTAGAAAGGAATGACAAAATTGACCAGTATTGTTATCGGGTAATGCATAAGCCTTCATCCACTTAAGAAATTACAAAGAAAATAATCAATATTAAAGGTGTAATGAACAATCAAAGTACATCATCTAGGCTGTTCATCTGTACTGCTGAGGCCTGTGTGTGTATATATATATATATATATATATATATATATATATATATATATATATATATATATATATAGCCCTGTATGGTGGGGTTGGTGGAGTGGCAGTGTGTGCACAGACCATGACCACTTTTTCACAGAAAACTCCTGACTTTGCCTACCATTTCCTTTGATATCTCAATAACCATAAGAGATATCAACATGGTCTTTGCTGCATTGATTATCAGACATATCGACCTTTCTATTAAAGGGTTTCAATGAGTTGTGGGACGATTATTTCTATTAAGGGGTAAACATCCTACTACTTATCACGGCAAACTGTGGCTGGTTTCCATCCATATCCATGACTTGAGATCTATCCCAGATGCCCCACCCAACCAGCAGCACTACTCTTCGTTTGATGATGTTTGGATCCGCGGGCCCCAATTGGAAAGTTTCAAATTGCATAACATGTTCATTTTAATGATATCTATACAATTTATAAGGAGGGATATAATGTAAGTATGCATATCATATTTCCATTGAAATTCATCATCGTTTCTCTTTAGATATGTTATAACAGTGAGTAAATGAAAAGGGAAACAATGGCAGACTTTAAGAAAATGCTAGACCTTTGTTTTCAGCCACTCTGCGAGGGTAGTTGTTTCAAACACCTAACAACTGTGCAGAGTGATAACAGGTCCACAGAGAAAAAATACCAGTAGAAGGTAAACTCGTCCCTACACTGGTTTTCTGCTTAGAAGTATACAGTGCCCCCCCCCCTGCAAATACTAAGAAAAACGGGAAGCATAACGTTACTATGCCCTTAACGCTTGAGTACAGTCAAGATCCTCAAGGAGTCAAGAAATTTCATTCAAGTGCACTGAACTCATGAGTAGCCTCAAGAGCCCCCAATGACTCTGAGCAGGTGCATCTACTTTTGTGACGAGGAATGTCCCCCCACACAGGTGCTCTTGCACTGAGGGAAACCACTATCGTTTCTCAGAATAAAATAATGGGTGGTGTTAGTACTGAAGTGGAATAGTGAAGGACTGCAGAGTACTTTCTATTGGTTACTGGCCTAACACCACCAGCTATTTGATTGTAATAGCACTAGGTCTTATTAGATGGTAACAGACGTGCCAACACTAACATCTTATAGGTAGCGATGGCAGAACCTTTTGAAATACCTCCTGCTCACCATGAATACCACAAAACTGGTAAACTCATTGTAATTCTTTTATTTATCTTGGCAATTCAACACTCAGTATTATGTCTCGGATCCTATCAGCTCAGCAGACAAGTGGCCATTACAGTCCTTGCTAGTTTTTATTTTCATAAATTATCAACTTGTTGATGTTGAGTTTGGGGGCAGTCCACGCTCCAGTGACACTGGTATCTCTTACCTTTCAATACTTGAGAAACTACAGACCTGTATCAGGTGTTCAGAGAATGTTTTTTATTGATAAACCTGACACGCTTCAAAGTGTGCCACCTTGACTGGTGACTGACAATTACAAACTGATCAATGATAATGGAATATTATGTGGTTAAACTGTCTGGTTAAGTATCTGTCATTGACAAAACAACACATTTGTGGAGTGTGCCACTGTTTTAAATAAAATTTTAAGATGACTTCCACAACACTGTGGGTATCCCCCTCCCAGACATGGCATTCCTGTGGTTAAAGGCTTTGTTAAAGATGTCATGCCCCTTAATACACCCTATTTTCAGCTTGAGGTATTATGATTAAGATTTTGGCATACTTACCAAAAAATGCACTACTATTTATAAATGAGAGCAATAGGCACCTCTACTGTGTTGTATGACGTCACAATTGACCAAATGCAGGAAGTAATGCATTAAATATGTATAGAGGCTTTTGTAAAACATTCTTATGAATAGAATATTGAAGGACACAACTTTGTGATATCATTCAGGAAACCTCTCCTGTGTTATCTAATGCCATTTATCAAAGACAATGAACAACTATGGTCTGAGAAAAGATATGGAGAGCATTTCATTGAAGTCCAGCGGGATTTGGTCAATTGTGACATTGTAAAACACAGCAGAAATGCATGCTGCTCTCACTTATAGTAGTGCATATTTTAGTAAGTATACTAAAATCTTGTTTTTAACACAAAAACTATCAAAATAAATCAACTTGCAAAAAGGCTGGTCTTTTCTTTCATAGGTCAAAATAAAAATGGAATCCAAAAAAAAAGTCAAAATGGAACAAAAGATTCGATATGTAGTTGATCAAAGGAAAAGGGGAACTCTGATAGGGAAGTTGCAGTTTTGCTTCCCTTTGATCCATGTATAATAAGACATTCAAGACAGACGGAACAAGTTCATGTGGTGTAATCCATTTATTATCATTAAGTAGTTGGACCAGCCAACATCCTCTCACATATCGGAACAGTACATAATGATGGCACATGGTGAGTATCTTTTCTTTGACCATTCAAATGCTGCTAGTGCAATAATGCATCATGGCTGTTGGTGCATCATGCCATCCATACCTGAGTGTATCAGCCCGGTAGGATTATCATGATACACAAATGTACCATCAGCATTTAACTAGTTAATGGCAATATTACACAAGTGTAAAAGTGAGTACACGAATAAATATGTGAAAATAAATTAAGAATACAATATGAATATGAGAAACATTTCATACATTGGTTTTAGACTATTATAACATGGGGTCACTTATATTAGCCAAGCATTACAGCCTGAATCCTTTCATGGGATGTGGATATTCTGACCTTTTATACTATAATGAACACTTGAGGTATATTTCAGTTAGATGCACTTTTTGTTGTAATTTTCTACATGATTTCTATGAGTCAATCCAAATTGTCCTACAGAATTCTAGCATCATAGAGCATCCTTGAACTGTTTAACTTGTTGTTTGAGGCCATGTAGGAAAGCTAGCATACATCCTCTGATGTTATACACATCTTGTGGTGCTGGGTCAAGATACTGATCTATACCTGAACATGTCATGGAGCCCTGAAAATAGAAGGAGGACAATGAGTTTATCATCTTAAAACTCCTTCCTGTCTCTCTCTCATGTGTTCTTCCTTAAATAAGTTCATAACTCAATATCAATACAATGAAACGTTGAAAATCAAAACCCTGCAGTTCAATGCACATGTTATTACATTATATTCACCTTGATCCTTCCCGTGACCCCTAGTGATCTATATATACAATAGAGACAGACAATTGAGTATATATTTTTGGCCTTAATTGTCGAGGGGCTGGCTAACCGCCCTATTTATTACAATAATTAACAATTAGTCTGTAGTACGATAATAAAAAAAAAATTGAACATAGATCTAGGAAGAGAACTGACATGGTGGAGGTGGTGGAGGAGTCTGTTTGGAGTAACCAATGAGGTGTTGACCTAGATAGCCCAGTGGGCAGAGTGGTAGAGTGTAGGTGTTGCAAACAGTCCTGCTGAATACTTGTGAGCCAGCAAGCAGAAAGGACAGTTACTGCGGGATTTAGTACCAGATTTAGCCACCAGGGGGCACCACTATGGACTAGAATAGGAAAAATATGACTAAAACCATTATAGGCTACTTTTTTATGGAGAATTTAATGGTTTTTGATAAAACGTTCTATTTTGGGTGGAAAGGTTCCAAATTTGGCATGTAAAAAGAATGTTTTTGGGCCAAAGTAGGAATTTTTGTTGATTTCTGTTGCCATGGAAACATGATTTTCATTCTAAATAGGAAAATCAATGATTCCATTTGAAGGAACATCCCACAAGGTTTACTATGGCGAAAACAGAATGAAAATACCATTTCTAGATCAAAAGTTATGGGCAAAAGAATAAAAATTTATACGAATTTAGCTAATTAGCATAAATAATGCTAATTAGCTATATATCTCATGACCAATTAGACATAGAGCTTATTAACATTCTTGAAATGGTCACACCTACCCATATCTAGCAAGCCATTTCTCCAAAACTAACAGGAGTATCTTCTCATGCTATGTATCACTGTAAAGCTAATGATTTGAATTTTAAAGTTGACTTTTAGCACGGAGCACCCTTTCTCCTTGCCTCTACACACTTGCATAATCAATTATACTTCACATATAAAAATGGGTTATTAGATCGCTGGTTGTAAAATCTGATTTTTTGACAGCTTTAGCCCTGAGTACCCTTGGGGTACTAGATGAAGCAAAATCTTCAGGCTATGAACCAGTTAGGAAAGTGCCAGGTACCTTGACTGTTAATCCCAAACCTTTAGCTAGAATATTGTCAGGATAATTTAAACCAGTAGGAACAAAGTGGCACAACTCAAAGATAACTGGTGGTACCATTCAACAGATTTAATAGTAAGTGTTTATGTTATAACTCCTACCTAGTAAAATATCAAATTACCCTTCACCAAGAAAGTTGTGTTAGTAAAAACTTTGGAATTGGCGATCCTCTGACGTCCATGGCCGATTCTAGGTGTAAGTTCAAAGGTCATGGCCATAGGGACGCCACAGATGTGGCCACAGACTGTCAGATGGCGCCACAGACTTTGCCGCCCTCTTTTTGCCCTATACTCTAGTTGTGAAGCCATAGTTTCCCATGAAGACAGGCCATAGTTTCCCATGAAAACAGCCCACAGATTGCTGTGAAAATAGGCCATAGTCTGCCATGAAGACAGGCCATAGTTTGACATGAACCTAGGCCATAGTTTACTGTGGAGACAGGCCATAGCTTGCAGTGAAGACAGGCCATAGTTTGCCCTAGGGTTTAAAGGTACCGGTATTTAATGACCCATTAGATTTTAGGTTGCCCCCCAACCCTAGTGCCGAAGGCACTAGTTCTGATTTCAAACTGATAGATTATTAAAAGTTGTCTTAAAAAATCTATTCAAGAATGATAAATCTTGAGTCAAAGCACTATGGGGGGTTAGACTAATGGGGTCTCACTGCAGTTGTAGATGATTGGTACTTTGTACATTGCACACATGTACTTTTCTCAGTTTGATGAAGTTTCAGCTAAAATAGCACTTTTAGAAATGTAATTTTAAAATAAGTGATGTTTAAGATATCAGATGTGCCTCTTTGTCATTGTGTGAAACAGAGTTGCAAGAATGATTGAGACACTGGAGAACTGCTTTATTAAAGTTACTCACCTCTGGTGTTAGGATAGTGATGAGATTGTTGATGGGTCCATGATGAGACATGCTGACACAGAGACAGGCCTCAGACCTCCACCATGAGTTACATGTGTCGGACTCTCCCTCAGTCTCACACACAGGGGAATGATGAGAGCAGTGCTCCCTGACTGCACCTTCACAGACATCATCCAATAGTGAAGTCTGTAACTGGTTGTATTTACACAAAGTGTGGTACATCACATAGCTCTGGTTCTAAAATAACATGATTCATAATTATTTCGTTAATACATCATTATCAGTAAAGGGCATTGCAAATTAACCCTTTAAGGCCAAGTGCTACAGGCATCCAGTGGCAATTTTGTGAACTACAGCTGAAATTTTGTTGAGAGGTATCTAGCAGTTTTTAAGCTATTTCAATAATCATTTATTCAAAGTCTATCTCTTAATAGACATTTGTTATCCTTTCCTAAAGTTTTCAAACATTTTTTGCAGACAGGAAATCCACCCCCCATTAATCATGCTGACACTATGGGGTTGACAACAAGCCCAAGATACGGCTATATTCCCCCAAATTTCATTTCATTTAAGCAAGAAGCAAAGTTGGTGAAAATTCCTATATTGGTATCAATTAAAAGTCTAAACACTTGAGATAAACATCATAGATCTGTGTTATATATATCCACAATCTGCATCTAAAATATAGAACCTTAGCCCAGGATTAATATGATAAACTATTGATGTACTTACGTGGTGGCTGGCTTGATTTGACAGAGTGGATAGTTGAGGTACATTACATGTAGCCCTGTACTCGTTAGCCACATGTGCACATCTCTCCCACTGTGTCATACCAAATAGTGCCGACAGGTTATCACTCACCTCCTCACACTGCAATACATGAAATATGAATTACAAGGCTCATTTTTATGGTATTTCCATGAATAAGTTTGAATATTAGTAAGAATGTCATTTCATTAAATTGCATCATCAGTGGAAATGTGTGTTGATTTGTATAATATTTGTCTCGGACATCTCAAAAGACCATACGGCTTCTTTTGATTAAGTACCTTTTGACACCATCAGGGGCGGGGGTCTAAAAATATCTCTAAACTGTTTAAAATCTGATAGTGCATTAATGCATTGTGGCTGTTCTTCATCATGATGCATGAATACAGCAGTAGCGAGTTAGACATCAGTACATACTGTTACCATGCATCATGATGCATGAATGCAACAGTAGTGAGTTACACATAAGTGGCTCTTCTTCATCATGATGCATAAATACAGCAGTAGCGAGTTAGAAATCAGTACATACTGTTATCATGCATCATGATGTATGAATACAGCAGTATTGAGTTAGACATCAGTACATACTGTTACCATGCATCATGCCAAATACCTCTGGCCTTGTGTACTAGGTAGGCACTTATTCAAGATGAAGTTGATAAAGAGTTATTTCATCACTTTATTGTTCCTGGCACTTATTTATTGTCACTGCTTATTTGAAACCTGTCACTCACAGTGTATTAAGTTAGAAATTAGCAATGTACTTACATAATCATCGTGAAGGTCAGATGCTTTGTCTGATAATGCCTCCACCAAGGCAGTAAGTTGATTGTGGGTGGGCCGAGAGTTAGCTCCTTGTGTGCTTATGACAACTAGGACCATGAGTAGAAATACACCTGGTGTAGCTGGAAAAGAGACAGATCAAATCAAATGAATGTGAGCATTACAGGCAAATCGTGTGCAACTGAGTAAAAAAACACAAAAGTCTCTCCAAAAAAATGTTCAGTATTCAAAAGATCATTTTGAATACTGAACATTAGATTAGTTCACAAGAATAATGTCAGAACAACTGAACCAATCAGAAGTGGCAGTAACAATATATGTACGTGATTATAACTGTGGTTATGCTCATAATATACTAGTATCAATGTTGTTATGAATAAAGTTGAAATGGTATATACTATTATTACATGACTTCTGTGATTTTGGGTGCTTTTTCTGGATATTCTCGTTCTGATACCTGTCGATATTGCATGTTCTAGGAGTGCTGATAGCATGGATATCGGCACTCCTAGGAGGGCTGATATCCATGATATCAGCACTCCTTACATGTCCTTACATGTCATATGTTACATGTTAAAACCTACAAATTTTCATTTCCAGGGTAGGGGTTGAACCTGCACTCTACTGATCCCAAATCCAACTCCCTATGCATTGCACCACAGGGACTGACGAGAAAGTGTGGGTGTTTGCCTGTATATGTATAATGCCATAGCCCCTACCTGGATAGTAGCGACCCCAGCAACTCTCACATGTGCAAGGTTAGAATAGCATTATAATTATAGAGGACTGCTGGACACATTCAAACCAAGCCAGCAGCTGCCGGGTGGCAAGGTGTGTGTGCCGATGGTATAGTGGTTAGAGCATTGCGCTCAGGGCTGAGGCTTCTGCAGGTTGGTGGGACGAGTCCTGGTCCCGGCATACTTTTTTTTCGCAGTGTGTACACACGCTATCGCCGGCTTCGAGTCCCGGGGGAGCAGAACGATTTTTGTTCTCAACTTGTATTCATTGATATTCTATTGATTATTTATTAATTTTTTATTGATTAATTTTGTAATAAAAACAGTAATGAATGGGCTAATGGGCACCTCATTTGGTGAATCGTAGTATATCAAAACTCATGGGCTTCACCCACTCGTTTTGATATCCTACGATACACCGAATTTGGTGCCCGTCAGCCCATTCATTACTCTCTTAGTATTCACTGTGATGTCAAACAATTTTATAGGAATCTGATTTTCTGTTCTGAGGTACCGGTAGTTTATATTCACAAAGTTGACTTGAAACAGGTAAAAAATGTACAGCTGGAGCATGTTTCTTGCTCCTCTACTTACATGTACAGGTTTAATTGCTCTGTACTAGTTTTTCACGTCAAAGTTCTCTAATTCTTTTTTTAATTATATAGCAACTAGAATTTCATATAGACATAAGAGGCCTAAATGAAGGGAATATCCAGGCCTCAGTCTACCTCTGAGAAGTAATTGTTGTATAAGACCTTTAAGACTATTATGGATACAGGTGACACTTACCCATTTTGAATCCTGTCCAATTTGTCTTGATGTCCAATTAATGATCTCTTGGCCTCCAATTTGCCATTTTGCTGCCATGCTTGCTCCTTATATACCATCTTGTTGCAATTGTTGTGATTGTCGTTTACCAGTTTCATGTCATAAATAAGAATCTTTGGGAGGGCCCACCCCTCCTGCCCCTTCCCCCTCCCCCTGCCTACATTGATGTTCTTTGTCTCCATTCAGTGACTCGTGCTGAATTAGATAAAATACCCCAGTTTCTTGATGTGTGGTTAAGGTATTCTAAATACCTAAAGTCATAGTCCATTGTTGGCACACCTCCTCTCAATAGCATTTATGTGTAGAAGCAATTCATCAATTGGTTCGAGTATTGATTGTAAGAGGGCAGCACCTGTCTAAGCTGACCCCACTGTAGTTCAAGGTCAGCAGCCATTCACCTCTTCAGCAGAAGAACAACACTGCCACCGGTATGGGGCCTGCTAGTGTTGTGTGAGTTTTGTTGGTTTTTTTTTGCTTTATGTGTTCATTTGTTACCATGATGTACTGATACAGTCCTTACGAGTACCTTGGAAGTGTTACAATGGATAGCATGATGTTTTAATTGAAACCCAACGAGTTACTGTCCAGGGCTGCATTCATAACGTCAATACTATGAAAGTCTATACTAGCCAGCACATCATTGGTACATAACACTGATTACTTGGGATGATCAACCCTGACATGATCAAAGGAGTGCTGGTGAGTTTCTGTGATGGCTGTATTCATCATGATTCATAAATACAGCCCTGTTGAGCAACTTGTCAGAGCTATGTTTATGCATCAACCCTATAGGGCCAAAATACTCCCAGATGGTTAACAAGATACATTAAAAAAGTGCAGGTAAGCAATCAATGGCACTTCTTCAATGTGTCATTGCAATCAGTGGGAATGACACACTCCTGTATCAGCTTCACTTTAAGGGTTGATAGCTTTTGAACATTCTATTCCTGATAATAGTGAGAGCATTCACACTGCTCACGGTCATTGAGATGATTGTGAATCATTATAGGGGACAACTTTTATTTAAAAACGGTGCCAATGTAGGGTACGGTTGAACTTGTTTGTGATTTACCTACCTCCATGATTTAGCTATAAAAATTCGTTTTTCTTCTTCTTTGGAAGATGTTTAACTTTTAATGGGATACCTGATGCTTTGCAGTTCTTGTTGTTTCTGTTGTCTTATTTTTTGTGGTACACAAATGGTAGACTTTCAGCATGATGCATTTGATACTGCAGCACTGGCGATTTCATCATCAGGGCTGCATTCACGGATCTCCTTTCATTGCAGTCACATGACCAAATTCGATAAATTTAGGTGGAATGCCATCTCACTTGAATATTCCTTTCTTTTTAAATTGATAACCTCAAATTTTCCACCAAAACAAAACATAACTTTTCTTCAGCAGTATCAATACAAATCTCATTTTGACAGATATTGAATGGTATGGGTGTCATGCCTGAAACCAGCTTCTATATGATCATCAATGGAGAATACATGTAAGGGTTTAGGTGACGAGTCAGCATTAGAATATCTAGGAGTGGCTTGGCCCTATTCTTATTCAGCATTTTGTTATGTTCATTATGTTGTATGACCTTGTATGACATTTTTCCCGCTTAGTTGTTTCATGAATTTCATGTGTACAAATTATAATTTGTTTTTTGGTAACTAAGATCACACAAGTAATATCAAGCAGACTGCTATGCACTTGATTCAACACATTTAGGGATGTTGCTGAAATTACCTGAAGTCCCTCTAATTATGAATGTTCTACCACATGAAAAGGTGAACATTGGAGATTATTGACATTAATTATTACCTCTATCAAACTCTAGCCACTAGAGTTTGGGGCATTGTCATCAATGTTGAAAATACAATGTGTGACAGCAATCAGTACCTTCTTATAGGGAAATTACCCACACCACTGAGTGCCATGAAAATGGCCCCATTGCACTCCAATCTAGGCCTACCTGGGTGGTAGGGGAGTGATGGTCTATGATCTTAAACCTGTGCCTTGTGGCATTTTGATGAGTCTAGATGCACTGAGGGCAGAGGGGACACATTGAGCTACATTTGAGACTTTCCTCCACTTTTCTATTTTTATTAGAAGTGTTACTGGTCACACCCTGGAGGACTGAGCAGCTCAAACTGACATGAAATATTGAAATGATTATCATGAAGGTAGGCACATCTTAAGGTGGCTGGCAGCGATAGACTAAAAGTAATTAGATTTTCGCCTTATTCTCACCACAAAATTATATGTACTTTTCAAATATGCAAAAATAATATTGGGGTCCCATGCATATTTTTGAGATACATAAGATTCAACCCTATATAGGATGATATATTGATTTGTCACATAAATCCTCAGATTCATATCCAAAAGTAATTAAAACTTTTCATAACTTCTTAAATTATGTAGCCTCTTCTAGGTGTCCCCATGGCTCATGTGGAGGGCTTCTGCCTTACTCTCAGGAGATCCAGGGTTCAAACCCAAGCCAAGCCTTCGTGGATTTTGCATATTTCGTCAATCAATAGTGCCAATGTAAAAATGAGACCCCTGGTGTCCAAATGCTGAACTACTAATCCCCGCCAGCCACCTTAAAGCTTAATACATTTCCTGAGTTATTATGTGTTAGATTGTATTTTGAGTAGTTTAGAATGAATTTAGGGTTATAAGGGGGCATATCTAAGCCTTAATAAGTGATTTTTATTAAGTTTGGGCTGAGTTCATAATTACAGTGGAAAGGAATGACAAAATTGACCAGTAGTGCTATCGAGTAATGCATTAGCCTCCATCCACTTAAGAAATTACAAAGAAAAAATAATCAATATTTAAGGTGTAATGAACAATCAAAGTACATCATCTAGGCTGTTCACCTGTACTGCTGAGGTGTGTATATATATATAGCCCTGTATGGTGGGGTTGGTGGAGTGGTAGTGTGTGCACAGTCCATGACCACTTTCTGCTTGCAGTTTGTATGGGATATTTTTCAAAGAAAACTCCTGACTTTGCCTCACATTTCCTTTAATATCTCGATAATCATAAGAGATATCAACATGGTCTTTGCTGCATTGTTCACCAGACATATCGACCTTTTATATTAAGGGGGTTCAATGAGTTGTGGAACAATTATTTCTATTAGGGGGTAAACATCCTACTACTTATCACGGCAAACTGTGGCTGGTTTCCATCCATACCCATGATTTGAGATCTATCCCGGATGCCCCACCCAACCACCGGCACTACTCTTCGTTTGATGATGTTTGAACCCCCTGGCCCCGATTGGAAAGTTTCAAATTGCATAACATATTCATTTTAATGATATCTATATGATATATAAGGAGGGATATAATGTAGGTATGCATTTCACATTTCCGTTGAACTTTATCATCATTTCCCTTTAGATATGTTATAACAGTGAGTAAATGAAAATGGAAACAATGGCAGACTTTAAGAAAATGTTAGACCTTTGCTTTGAGCCTCTATGCGAGAGTAGGTATTTCAAACACCTAACAACTGTGCAGAGTGGTAACAGGTCCACAGAGAAAAAATAGCAGTAGAAGATAAAAAATAGCAGTGGAAAAACTAGTCCCTACACTGGGGTTCTGCTTAGAAGTATACAGTGCACCCCCTGCACCAACTAAGAGAGAGAAGGGAAGCATGATGTTACTATGACCTTAGGCTAACACATGAGTACACTCAATAGCCCTCAAGGAGTCAGAGAGAATTCATTTAAGTGTACTCAACTCATGAGTAGCCTCAAGAGCCCCCACGGACTCTCAGCAGGTGCAATTACTTTTGTTACAAGGAATGTCTCCCCACACATGTGCTCTTGCACTGAGGGGAACCACTATCGTTTCTCAGAATAAAATAATGGGTAGTGGTAGTACTGAAGTGGAATAGTGAAGGACTGCAGAGTACATCCTATTAGTTACTGGCCTAACACCACCAGCTATTTTATTGTAGTAGCACTAGGTCTTATTAGATGGTAACAGACGTGCCTATGCTAACATCTCATAGGTAGCGATGGCAGAACCTTTTGAAATACCTCCTGCTCACTATGAATACCACAAAACTAGTAAACTCATTGTAATTCTTTTATTTATCTTGGCAATTCAACACTCAGTATTATGTCTCAGATCCTATCAGCTTGGCAGACAAGTGACCGTTGCAGTCCTTGCTAGTTTTTATTTTCATAAATTATCAACCTGTTGATGTTGAGTTTGGGGGCAGCCGACAATTCAGTGACACTGGTATCTCTTACCTTTCAATACTTGAGAAACTACAGACCTGTATCAGGTGTTCAGAGAATGATTTTTATTGGTAAACCTGACAAGCTTCCAAGTGTGCCACCTTGACTGGTGACTGATAATTACAAACTGATCAATGATAATAGGATATTGTTTGATTAAACTGTCTGGTTAAGTATCTGTCAATAACAAAACAACAAATTTGTGGAGTGTGCCACTGTTATAAATAAAATTTTAAGATGACTTCCACAACACTGTGGGTATCCCTCTCCCAGACATGACATTCCTGCGATTAAAGGCTTTGTTAAACATGTCATGGCCCTAAATACACCCTATTTTCAGCTTGAGGTATTATAATAGCCTTTTGTGCAAATTAATAAGATTTTGGCATACTTACCAAAAAATGCACTACTATTTATAAATGAGAGCAATAGGCACCTCTGCTGTGTTGTATGACGTCACAATTGACCAAATGCAGGATGCAATGCATTAAATATGTATAGAGGCCTTTGTAAAACATTCTTATAAATAGAATATTGAAGGACACAACTTTGTGATATCATTCAGGAAACCTCTCCTGTGTTATCTAATGCCATTTATCAAAGACAATGAACAACTATGGTCTGAGAAAAGATATGGAGAGCATTTCATTGAAGTCAATTGTGACATTGTAAAAAACAGCAGAAATTCTTGCTGCTCTCACTTATAGTAGTGCATATTTTAGTAAGTATACCAAAATCTTGTTTTTAACACAAAAACTATCAAAATAATCAACTTGCAAAAAGACTGGTCTTTTCTTCCATAGGTCAAAATAAAAATGGAATCCAAAAAAAAAGTCAAAATGGAACAAAACTTGAAAGTCATTATATTTCAGTTTGTAATGTCATATAAACAGAGCCAGCACTATAATTTTGATGAATACATCACTACTAATAATGTAATAGCTGTGTCCTTTGATTGGGGATCTCCCAAATTATTGTTAGGTAAAGAGGGGACTGAAAAGCAAACAAAAAAAAGGAAATGTATGGACCCATTTCAAGGCTGTTACAGTTTAGGGACCTTTACTATGTCAGTGCATCAAGCCCATTGGTTGGCATGATGCACCACAGGTTCACCCTTACTTCATTGGTGCATCATGCCTATCATCCTGTTCTGTATCAACCAAAGACTTTGGGCTTGACGCATGAATGTAGCCCTGGTGGGTTGCATCATGTTGGCTGATGGTTAGGATACATAATTACATGAGGAACTATTGTTATTTGTATCTGGTATTTAGAGAATGGTTTCTATCATTAAACCAAAGCCTATGTGCTGAGTATGCCTTCTGTATAAATGATTTGATTTTACAGGGACGATTCTACAAAATATGATCACAGAAAATTAATTCTTCACTCTGTCTCCCTGGTATAAGCATCCATTGTTATTGGAGTGTGCCATTGCTGTAAATAACATAATAAAAGATGACTTCCACAATACTGTGGGTATCCCTCTCCCAAACATGACACGGTTGTGGTTACAGGATAAAGATGGCAGGCCCCTTCGTACATTAATTGAGTAATCAAAATCTCAATTACTTCCTCATTAATAGGGGTCTATCTATGCACTTACATACTGCCCTTCTGTTTGTAGAAAATTCATTTAATTTTTTAGAGGAATCATCAAAATTTATTCAATCTATTTCTCTTTAATAGCTACATTATAATTCAAGCACCCCGTGAGTGGGTCTACAAGTGAGTTTCAATCCCTATTTTCATACTACTAGCTGTATTTTTTATTTGCACAATTCTATACTTTAAGATACTCTAGATATTTGGTATTTAGAGAAGAAGATTCGATATGTAGTTGATCAAAGGAAAAGGGGAACTCTGATAGGGAAGTTGCAGTTTTGCTTCCCTTTGATCCATGTATAAGCAGACATCCAAGACAGACTGAACAAGTTCATGTGGTGTAATCCATTTATTATCAATAAGTAGTTGGACCAGCCAACATCCTCTCACATATCGGAACAGTACATAATGATGGCACATGGTAAGTATCTTTTCTTTGACCATTCAAATGCTGCTAGTGCAATAATGCATCATGGCTGTTGGTGCATCATGCCATCCCTACCTGAGTGTATCAGCCCGGTAGGATTATCATGATACACAAATATACCATCAGTATTTAACTAGTTAATGGCAATATTACACAAGTGTAAAAGTGAGTACACGAATAAATATGTGAAAATAAATTAAGAATACAATATGAATATGAGAAACATTTCATACATTGGTTTTAGACTATTATAACATGGGGTCACTTATATTAGCCAAGCATTACAGCCTGAATCCTTTCATGGGATGTGGATATTCTGACCTTTTATACTATAATGAACACTTGAGGTATATTTCAGTTAGATGCACTTTTTGTTGTAATTTTCTACATGATTTCTATGAGTCAATCCAAATTGTCCTACAGAATTCTAGCATCATAGAGCATCCTTGAACTGTTTAACTTGTTGTTTGAGGCCATGTAGGAAAGCTAGCATACATCCTCTGATGTTATACACATCTTGTGGTGCTTGGTCAAGATTCTGGTCTATGCCTGAACATGTCATGGAGCCCTGAAAATAGAAGAAGGACAATGAGTTTATCATCTTAAAACTCCTTCCTGTCTCTCTCTCTCTCTCTCTTTCTCTCTCTTTCTCTCTCTCTCATGTGTTCTTCCTTAAATAAGTTCATAACTCAATATCAATACAATGAAACCTTGAAAATCAAAACCTTGCAGTTGAATGAACATGTTATTACATTATATATAAAAATGGGTTATTAGATCGCTGGTTGTAAAATCTGATTTTTTTACTGCTTTAGCCCTGAGTACCCTTGGGGTACTAGATGAAGCAAAATTGTCAGGCTATGAACCAGTTAGGAAAGTGCCAGCTAACTTGACTGTTAATTCCAAACCTTTAGCTAGAATATTGTGAGGATAATTTAAACCAGTAGAAACAAAGTGCTACAACTCAAAGATAACTGGTGGTACCATTCAACAGATTTCAATAGTAGGTGTTTATGTTATAACTCCTACCTAGTAAAATATCAAATTACCCTTCACCAAGAAAGATGTGTTAGTAAAAACTTTGGAATTGGCGATCCTCTGACGTCCATGGCCAATTCTAGGTGTAAGGTCAAAGGCCATGGCCATAGGGACACCACAGATATGGCCACAGACTGTCAGATGGCGCCAAAGACTTTGCTGCCCTCTACCTGCCCTATACTCTAGTGGTGAAGCCATAGTTTCCCGTGAAGACAGGCCATAGTTTCCCGTGAACACAGCCCACAGATTACTGTGAAAATAGGCCATAGTCTGCCATGAAGACAGGCCATAGTTTGACATGAACCTAGGCCATAGTTTACTGTGAAGACATGCCATAGTTTGCAGGGAAGACAGGCCATAGTTTGCCGTAGGGTTTAAAGGTACCGGTATTTAATGACCCATTAGATTTTAGGTTGCCCCCCACCCCGAGTGCCGAAGGCACTAGTTCTGATTTCAAACTGATAGATTATTAAAAGTTGTCTTAAAAAATCTATTCAAGAATGATAAATCTTGAGTCAAAGCACTATGGAGGGTTAGACTAACGGGGTCTCACTGCAGTTGTAGATGATTGGTACTTTGTACATTGCACACATGTACCTTTTCTCAGTTTGATGATGTTTCAGCTAAAATAGCACTTTTAGAAATGTACTTTTAAAATAAGTGATGTTTAAGATATCAGATGTGCCTCTTTGTCATTGTGTGAAACAGAGTTGCAAGAATGAATGAGACACTGGAGAACTGCTTTATTAAAGTTACTCACCTCTGGAGTTAGGATAGTGATGAGATTGTTGATCGGTCCATGATGAGACATGCTGACACAGAGACAGGCCTCAGACCTCCACCATGAGTTACATGTGTCAGACTCTCCCTCAGTCTCACACACAGGGGAATGATGAGAGCAGTGATCCCTGACTGCACCTTCACAGACATCATCCAATAGTGAAGTCTGTAACTGGTCGTATTTACACAAAGTGTGGTACATCACATGGCACTGGTTCTGAAATAACATGATTCATAATTATTTCGTTAATACATCATGATCAGTAAAGCGCATTGCAAATTAACCCTTTAAGGCCAAGTGCTACAGGCAACCAGTGGGAATTTTGTGAACTACAGCTGAAATTTTGTTGAGAGGTATCTAGCAGTTTTTAAGCTATTTTAATAATCATTTATTCAAAGGCTAACTCTTAATAGACATTTGTTATCCTTTCCTAAAGTTTTCAAACATTTTTTGCAGACAGGAAATCCACCCCCCATGAATCATGCTGACACTATGGGGTTGACAACAAGCCCAAGATACTGCTATATTCCCCAAAATTTCATTTCATTTAAGCAAGAAGCAAGTTTGGTGAAAATATCTATATTGGTATCAATTAAAAGTCTAAACACTTAAGATTAACATCATAGATCTGTGTTATACATATATATATATATATATATATATATATATATATATATATATATATCCACAATCTGCATCTAAAATATAGAACCTTAGCCCAGGATTAATATGATAAACTATTGATGTACTTACATGGTGGCTGGCTTGATTTAACAGAGTGGATAGTTGAGGTACATTACATGTAGCCCTGTACTGGTTAGCCACATGTTCACATCTCTCCCACTGTGTCATACCAAATGGTGCCGACAAGTTACCACTCACCTGCTCACACTGCAATACATGAAATATGAATTACAAGGCTCAATTTTTATGGTATTTCCATGAATAAGTTTGAATATTAGTAAGAATGTCATTTCATTTAATTGCATCATCAGTGGAAATGTGTGTTGATTTGTATAATATTTGTCTCGGACATCTCAAAGGACCATAAGGCTTCTTTTGATTAAGTACCTTTTGACACCATCAGGGGTGGGGGTCTAAAAATATCTCTAAACTGTTTAAAATCTGATAGTGCATTAATGCATTGTGGCTGTTCTTCATCATGATGCACGAATACAGCAGTAGTGAGTTACACATCAGTACATCCTGTTACCATGCATCATGATGTATGAATACAGCAGTAGCGAGTTAGACATCAGTACATACTGTTACAATGCATCATGATGTATGAATACAGCAGTAGCGAGATAGACATCAGTACATACTGTTACCATGCATCATGATGTATGAATACAGCAGTAGCGAGTTACACATCAGTACATACTGTTATCATGCATCATGATGTATGAATACAGCAGTAGCGAGTTAGACATAAGTACATACTGTTACCATGCATCATGATGCATGAATACAGCCGTAGCGAGTTAGACATCAGTACATACTGTTATCATGCATCATGATGTATGAATACAGCAGTAGCGGGTTAGACATCAGTACATACTGTTATCATGCATCATGATGTATGAATACAGCAGTAGCGAGTTAGACATCAGTACATACTGTTACAATGCATCATGATGTATGAATGCAACAGTAGTGAGTTACACATAAGTGGCTGTTCTTCATCATGATGCACGAATACAGCAGTAGCGAGTTAGACATCAGTACATACTGTTACCATGCATCATGATGCATGAATACAGCAGTAGTGAGTTACACATCAGTACATACTGTTACCATGCATCATGATGCATGAATGCAACAGTAGTGAGTTACACATAAGTGGTTGTTCGTCATCATGATGCATGAATACAGCAGTAGCGAGTTAGACATCAGTACATACTGTTACAATGCATCATGATGCATGAATGCAACAGTAGTGAGTTACACATAAGTGGTTGTTCGTCATCATGATGCACGAATACAGCAGTAGTGAGTTATACATCAGTACATACTGTTACAATGCATCATGATGCACGAATACAGCAGTAGCGAGTTAGACATCAGTACATACTGTTATCATGCATCATGATGTATGAATACAGCAGTAGTGAGTTAGACATCAGTACATACTGTTATCATGCATCATGATGTATGAATACAGCAGTATTGAGTTAGACATCAGTACATACTGTTACCATGCATCATGATGCATGAATGCAGCAGTAGTGAGTTACACATAAGTGGCTGTTCTTCATCATGATGTATGAATACAGCAGTAGCGAGTTACACATCAGTACATACTGTTACCATGCATCATGCCAAATGCCTCCGTCCTTGTGTACTTGGTAGGCACTTATTCAAGATGAAGTTGATAAAGAGTTATTTCATCACTTTATTGTTCTCGGCACTTATTTAATGTCAGTGCTTATTTGAAACCTGTCACTCACAGTGTATTAAGTTAGAAATTAGCAATGTACTTACATAATCATCGTGAAGGTCAGATGCTTTGTCTGATAATGCCTCCACCAAGGCAGTAAGTTGATTGTGGGTGGGCCGAGAGTTAGCTCCTTGTGTGCTTATGACAACTAGGACCATGAGTAGAAATACACCTGGTGTAGCTGGAAAAGAGACAGATCAAATCAAATGAATGTGAGCATTACAGGCAAATCGTGTGCAACTGAGTAAAAAAAACGCAAAAGTCTCTCCAAAAAAATGTTCAGTATTCAAAAGATCATTTTGAATACTGAACATTAGATTAGTTCACAAGAATAATGTCAGAACAACTGAACCAATCAGAAGTGGCAGTAGCAATATATGTACGTGACTATGACTGTGGTTATGCTCATAATATACTAGTATCAATGTTGTTATGAATAATGTTGAAATGGTATATACTATTATTACATGACTTCTGTGATTTTGGGTGCTTTTTCTGGATATTCTCGTTCTGATACCTATCGATATTGCATGTTCTAGGAGTGCTGATAGCATGGATATCGGCCCTCCTAGGAGGGCTGACATCCATGATATCAGCACTCCTTACATGTCCTTACATGTCATATGTTACATGTTAAAACCTACAAAATTTTCATTTCCAGGGTAGGAGTTGAACCTGCACTCTACTGATCCCAAATCCAACTCCCTATGCATTGCACCACAGGGACTGACGAGAAAGTGTGGGTGTTTGCCTGTATATGTATAATGCCATAGCCCCTACCTGGATAGTAGCGACCCCAGCAACTCTCACATACGCAAGGTTAGAATAGCATTATAATTATAGGGGACTGCTGGACACGTTCAAACCAAGCCAGCAGCTGCCGGGTGGCGAGGTGTGTGTGCCGATGGTATAGTGGTTAGAGCATTGCGCTCAGGGCTGAGGCCTCTGCAGGTTGGTGGGACGAGTCCTGGTCCCGGCATACTTTTTTTTCGCAGTGTGTACACACACTATGGCAGGCTTCGAGTCCCGGGGGAGCGGAACGATTTTTGTTCTTAACTTGTATTCATTGATATTCTATTGATTATTTATTAATTTTTTATTGATTAACTGTGTAATAAAAACAGTAATGAATGGGCTAATGGGCACCTCATTTGGTGAATCGTAGTATATCAAAACTCATGGGCTTCACCCACTCGTTTTGATATCCTACGATACACCGAATTTGGTGCCCGTCAGCCCATTCATTACTCTCTTAGTATTCACTGTGATGTCAAACAATTTTATAGGAATCTGATTTTCTGTTCTAAGGTACCGGTAGTTTATATTCACAAAGTTGACTTGAAACAGGTAAATAATGTACAGCTGGAGCATGTTTCTTGCTCCTCTACTTACATGTACAGGTTTAATTGCTCTGTACTAGTTTTTCACGTCAAAGTTCTCTAATTCTTTTTTTTAATTATATAGCAACTAGAATTTCATATAGACATAAGAGGCCTAAATGAAGGGAATATCCAGGCCTCAGTCTACCTCTGAGAAGTAATTGTTGTATAAGACCTTTAAGACTATTATGGATAAAGGTGACACTTACCCATTTTGAATCCCAATCAATTTGTCTTGATGTCCAATTAATGATCCCTTGGCCTCCAATTTGCCATTTTGCTGCCATGCTTGCTCCTTATATACCATCTTGTTGCAATTGTTGTGATTGTCGTTTACCAGTTTCATGTCATAAATAAGAATCTTTGGGAGGGCCCACCTCTCCTGCCCCTTCCCCCTCCCCCTGCCTACATTGATGTTTTTTGTCTCCATTCAGTGACTCGTGCTGAATTAGATAAAATACCCCAGTTTCTTGATGTGTGGTTAAGGTATTCTAAATACCTAAAGTCATAGTCCATTGTTGACACACCTCCTCTCAATAGCATTTACTCATTTAATGTCATTGATGAGAGATCTATTGAGTGAAGTTGGGCTTTTTTTATACATGGGTAGGAGTGGTTTTATGTATGAGGGTAAACACAGAATAAACAGCAAAATCAATGAGTAGCATATCCATGTTTTGCATTACGAGGAAATCAATACCTAGGTGTGTATTCATAAATAGATATATTATGTGTGGAATTATTCAATTTCCATTTTACCTTTTTGGGCTTACTATAATGTTTTGCTTTATGTGTTCATTTGTTACCATGATGTACTGATACAGTCCTTACGAGTAACTTGGAAGTGTTACAATGGATAGCATGATGTTTTAATTGAAACCCAACAAGTTACTGTCCAGGGCTGCATTCATAACGTCAATACTATGAAAGTCTATACTAGCCAGCACATCATTGGTACATAACACTGATTCCTTGGGATGATCAAAGGAGTACTGGTGAGTTTCTGTGACGGCTATATTCATGAATCATGATGACTAATTGGACTCTTGCGATGTTGTATTATGTGAACCTTAAAGGGTTTACCTTTCAAAGGCCGATAGTGCATTTATATGCATCATTGCCATTGGTCATCATGATTCATAAATGCAGCCCTGTTGAGCAACTTGTCAGAGCTATGTTTATGCATCAACCCTATAGGGCCAAAATACTCCCAGATGGTTAACAAGATGCATTAAAAAAGTGCAGGTAAGCAATCAATGGCACTTCTTCAATGTGTCATTGCAATCAGTGGGCATGACACACTCCTGTATCAGCTTCACTTAAAGGGTTGATAGCTTTTGAACATTCTATTCCTGATAATAGTGAGGGCATTCACACTGCTCACGGTCATTGAGATGTTTGTGAATCATTATAGGGGACAACTTTTATTTAAAAACGCTGCCAATGTAGGGTACGGTTGAACTTGTTTGTGATTTATCTACCTCCATGATTTAGCTATAAAAATTTGTTTTTCTTCTTCTTTGGAATATGTTTAACTTTTCATGGGATACCTGATGCTTCGCAGTTCTTGTTTCTGTTGTCTTATTTTTTGTGGTACACAAATGGTAGCATTGTATTAGTGCATCATGATGATCATGTGGACTTTCAGCATGATGCATTTAATACTGCAGCACTGGGGATTTACTCACCAGTGCTGCATTCACGGATCTCCTTTCATTGCAGTCACATGACCAAATTCGATAAATTTAGGTGGAATGCCATCTCACTTGAATATTCCTTTCTTTTTAAATTGATAACCTCAAATTTTCCACCAAAACAAAACATAACTTTTCTTCAGCAGTATCAATACAAATCTCATTTTGACAGATATTGAATGGTATGGGTGTCATGCCTGAAACCAGCTTCTATATGATCATCAATGGAGAATACATGTAAGGGTTTAGGTGACGAGTCAGCATTAGAATCTCTAGGAGTGGCTTGGCCCTATTCTTATTCAGCATTTTGTTATGTTCATTATGTTGTATGACCTTGTATGACATTTTTCCCGCTTAGTTGTTTCATGAATTTCATGTGTACAAATTATAATTTGTTTTTTGGTAACTAAGATCACACAAGTAATATCAAGCAGACTGCTATGCACTTGATTCAACACATTTAGGGATGTTGCTGAAATTACCTGAAGTCCCTCTAATTATGAATGTTCTACCACATGAAAAGGTGAACATTGGAGATTATTGACATTAATTATTACCTCTATCAAACTCTAGCCACTAGAGTTTGGGGCATTGTCATCAATGTTGAAAATACAATGTGTGACAGCAATCAGTACCTTCTTATAGGGAAATTACCCACACCACTGAGTGCCATGAAAATGGCCCCATTGCACTCCAATCTAGGCCTACCTGGGTGGTAGGGGAGTGATGGTCTATGATCTTAAACCTGTGCCTTGTGGCATTTTGATGAGTCTAGATGCACTGAGGGCAGAGGGGACACATTGAGCTACATTTGAGACTTTCCTCCACTTTTCTATTTTTATTAGAAGTGTTACTGCTCACACCCTGGAGGACTGAGCAGCTCAAACTGACATGAAATATTGAAATGATTATCATGAAGGTAGGCACATCTTAAGGTGGCTGGCAGCGATAGACTAAAAGTAATTAGATTTTCGCCTTATTCTCACCACAAAATTAAATGTACTTTTCAAATATGCAAAAATAATATTGGGGTCCCATGCATATTTTTGAGATACATAAGATTCAACCCTATATAGGATGATATATTGATTTGTCACATAAATCCTCAGATTCATATCCAAAAGTAATTAAAACTTTTCATAACTTCTTAAATTATGTAGCCTCTTCTAGGTGTCCCCATGGCTCATGTGGGGGGCTTCTGCCTTACTCTCAGGAGATCCAGGGTTCAAACCCAAGCCAAGCCTTCGTGGATTTTGCATATTTCGTCAATCAATAGTGCCAATGTAAAAATGAGACCCCTGGTGTCCAAATGCTGAACTACCAATCCCCGCCAGCCACCTTAAAGCTTAATACATTTCCTGAGTTATTATGTGTTAGATCGTATTTTGAGTAGTTTAGAATGAATTTAGGGTTATAAGGGGGCATATCTAAGCCTTAATAAGTGATTTTTATTAAGTTTGGGCTGAGTTCATAATTACAGTGGAAAGGAATGACAAAATTGACCAGTAGTGCTATCGAGTAATGCATTAGCCTCCATCCACTTAAGAAATTACAAAGAAAAAATAATCAATATTTAAGGTGTAATGAACAATCAAAGTACATCATCTAGGCTGTTCACCTGTACTGCTGAGGTGTGTATATATATATAGCCCTGTATGGTGGGGTTGGTGGAGTGGTAGTGTGTGCACAGTCCATGACCACTTTCTGCTTGCAGTTTGTATGGGATATTTTTCAAAGAAAACTCCTGACTTTGCCTCACATTTCCTTTAATATCTCGATAATCATAAGAGATATCAACATAGTCTTTGCTGCATTGTTCACCAGACATATCGACCTTTTATATTAAGGGGGTTCAATGAGTTGTGGAACAATTATTTCTATTAGGGGGTAAACATCCTACTACTTATCACGGCAAACTGTGGCTGGTTTCCATCCATACCCATGATTTGAGATCTATCCCGGATGCCCCACCCAACCACCGGCACTACTCTTCGTTTGATGATGTTTGAACCCCCTGGCCCCGATTGGAAAGTTTCAAATTGCATAACATATTCATTTTAATGATATCTATATGATATATAAGGAGGGATATAATGTAGGTATGCATTTCACATTTCCGTTGAACTTTATCATCATTTCCCTTTAGATATGTTATAACAGTGAGTAAATGAAAATGGAAACAATGGCAGACTTTAAGAAAATGTTAGACCTTTGTTTTGAGCCTCTATGCGAGAGTAGGTATTTCAAACACCTAACAACTGTGCAGAGTGGTAACAGGTCCACAGAGAAAAAATAGCAGTAGAAGATAAAAAATAGCAGTGGAAAAACTAGTCCCTACACTGGGGTTCTGCTTAGAAGTATACAGTGCACCCCCTGCACCAACTAAGAGAGAGAAGGGAAGCATGATGTTACTATGACCTTAGGCTAACACATGAGTACACTCAATAGCCCTCAAGGAGTCAGAGAGAATTCATTTAAGTGTACTCAACTCATGAGTAGCCTCAAGAGCCCCCACGGACTCTCAGCAGGTGCAATTACTTTTGTTACAAGGAATGTCTCCCCACACATGTGCTCTTGCACTGAGGGAAACCACTATCGTTTCTCAGAATAAAATAATGGGTAGTGGTAGTACTGAAGTGGAATAGTGAAGGACTGCAGAGTACATCCTATTAGTTACTGGCCTAACACCACCAGCTATTTTATTGTAGTAGCACTAGGTCTTATTAGATGGTAACAGACGTGCCTATGCTAACATCTCATAGGTAGCGATGGCAGAACCTTTTGAAATACCTCCTGCTCACTATGAATACCACAAAACTAGTAAACTCATTGTAATTCTTTTATTTATCTTGGCAATTCAACACTCAGTATTATGTCTCAGATCCTATCAGCTTGGCAGACAAGTGACCGTTGCAGTCCTTGCTAGTTTTTATTTTCATAAATTATCAACCTGTTGATGTTGAGTTTGGGGGCAGCCGACAATCCAGTGACACTGGTATCTCTTACCTTTCAATACTTGAGAAACTACAGACCTGTATCAGGTGTTCAGAGAATGATTTTTATTGGTAAACCTGACAAGCTTCCAAGTGTGCCACCTTGACTGGTGACTGATAATTACAAACTGATCAATGATAATAGGATATTGTTTGATTAAACTGTCTGGTTAAGTATCTGTCAATAACAAAACAACAAATTTGTGGAGTGTGCCACTGTTATAAATAAAATTTTAAGATGACTTCCACAACACTGTGGGTATCCCCCTCCCAGACATGACATTCCTGCGATTAAAGGCTTTGTTAAACATGTCATGGCCCTAAATACACCCTATTTTCAGCTTGAGGTATTATAATAGCCTTTTGTGCAAATTAATAAGATTTTGGCATACTTACCAAAAAATGCACTACTATTTATAAATGAGAGCAATAGGCACCTCTGCTGTGTTGTATGACGTCACAATTGACCAAATGCAGGATGCAATGCATTAAATATGTATAGAGGCCTTTGTAAAACATTCTTATAAATAGAATATTGAAGGACACAACTTTGTGATATCATTCAGGAAACCTCTCCTGTGTTATCTAATGCCATTTATCAAAGACAATGAACAACTATGGTCTGAGAAAAGATATGGAGAGCATTTCATTGAAGTCAATTGTGACATTGTAAAACACAGCAGAAATTCTTGCTGCTCTCACTTATAGTAGTGCATATTTGAGTAAGTATACCAAAATCTTGTTTTTAACACAAAAACTATCAAAATAATCAACTTGCAAAAAGACTGGTCTTTTCTTCCATAGGTCAAAATAAAAATGGAATCCAAAAAAAAAGTCAAAATGGAACAAAACTTGAAAGTCATTATATTTCAGTTTGTAATGTCATATAAACAGAGCCAGCACTATAATTTTGATGAATACATCACTACTAATAATGTAATAGCTGTGTCCTTTGATTGGGGATCTCCCAAATTATTGTTAGGTAAAGAGGGGACTGAAAAGCAAACAAAAAAAAGGAAATGTATGGACCCATTTCAAGGCTGTTACAGTTTAGGGACCTTTACTATGTCAGTGCATCAAGCCCATTGGTTGGCATGATGCACCACAGGTTCACCCTTACTTCATTGGTGCATCATGCCTATCATCCTGTTCTGTATCAACCAAAGACTTTGGGCTTGACGCATGAATGTAGCCCTGGTGGGTTGCATCATGTTGGCTGATGGTTAGGATACATAATTACATGAGGAACTATTGTTATTTGTATCTGGTATTTAGAGAATGGTTTCTATCATTAAACCGAAGCCTATGTGCTGAGTATGCCTTCTGTATAAATGATTTGATTTTACAGGGACGATTCTACAAAATATGATCACAGAAAATTAATTCTTCACTCTGTCTCCCTGGTATAAGCATCCATTGTTATTGGAGTGTGCCATTGCTGTAAATAACATAATAAAAGATGACTTCCACAATACTGTGGGTATCCCTCTCCCAAACATGACACGGTTGTGGTTACAGGATAAAGATGGCAGGCCCCTTCGTACATTAATTGAGTAATCAAAATCTCAATTACTTCCTCATTAATAGGGGTCTATCTATGCACTTACATACTGTCCTTCTGTTTGTAGAAAATTCATTTAATTTTTTAGAGGAATCATCAAAATTTATTCAATCTATTTCTCTTTAATAGCTACATTATAATTCAAGCACCCCGTGAGTGGGTCTACAAGTGAGTTTCAATCCCTATTTTCATACTACTAGCTGTATTTTTTATTTGCACAATTCTATACTTTAAGATACTCTAGATATTTGGTATTTAGAGAAGAAGATTCGATATGTAGTTGATCAAAGGAAAAGGGGAACTCTGATAGGGAAGTTGCAGTTTTGCTTCCCTTTGATCCATGTATAAGCAGACATTCAAGACAGACGGAACAAGTTCATGTGGTGTAATCCATTTATTATCATTAAGTAGTTGGACCAGCCAACATCCTCTCACATATCGGAACAGTACATAATGATGGCACATGGTGAGTATCTTTTCTTTGACCATTCAAATGCTGCTAGTGCAAAAATACATCACGGCTGTTGGTGCATCATGCCATCCCTACCTGAGTGTATCAGCCCGGTAGGATTATCATGATACACAAATGTACCATCAGCATTTAACTAGTTAATGGCAATATTACACAAGTGTAAAAGTGAGTACACGTATAAATATGTGAAAATAAATTAAGAATACAATATGAATATGAGAAACATTTCATACATTGCTTTTAGACTATTATAACATGGGGTCACTTATATTAGCCAAGCATTAAAGCCTGAATCCTTTCATGGGATGTGAATATTTTGACCTTTTATTCTATAATGAACACTTGAGGGATATTTCAGTTAGATGCACTTTTTGTTGTAATTTCCTACGTGATTTCTATGAGTCAATCCAAATTGTCCTACAGAATTATAGCATCATAGAGCATCCTTGAACTGTTTAACTTGTTGTTTGAGGCCATGTAGGAAAGCTAGCATACATCCTCTGATGTTGTACGCATCTTGTGGTGCTGGGTCAAGATACTGGTCTATGCCTGAACATGTTATGGAGCCCTGAAATTGAAGATACAGGACAATGCAATTTTACTCCTTACAATTTCTGCCTTTTAACCCTTTGACTGCCGGCTTTCTAAAAAAGCCATTTTGGTCTTTTTCCAACCATTTTTCACAATTCACACTTATTCTATAGTGCGCTCCTTCTTTCAATACTAATATTTTCCTGATGCTTATTGAAGACACATGCTAAATCATGTGACAATCATCTATGTTGGCAATTATATAGGCCTATAGTAATAGTTGTACAAGAAGTTAAACATCAATATTTGTGAGGGTAAACGATGTTAGATATGCTTTCATCTGTTTCTGTTAAAACTGTGAGAGTCCCTGTTTCATATATTTGCTGTATAAAGAAGTAACTTACCTGTGGTGTTAGGGTATAAACGAGATGGTTGGTGAGTCCATGATTAGAAAGTCTGACACAGAGAGAGGCTTCAGACTCTCCCATAATGACTGTATCTTTACAGACGTCATCCTGTAGTGAGGTCCGTAACTGGTCATATTTACACAATGTGTGATACATAACGCAGCACTGTAATAATAAAAGATACTGCTATATTGTCTCAGAATTCACTTGATTTGGGCAATAAGTGAAAATTTTATTGGCACCTATAGGTAACTATATAACCAGGAGTCTAGGATTAACATTGTTAACATTTGATGTACTTACATTAGTACTGGCTTTGTGTTGTAGGGTCCTTAGTCGTGGTACATTACACATAGCCCTGTACTCGTTAGCCACATGTTCACATCTCTCCGTCTCTGTCATACCAAGTGGTGCCGACACATTGTCACTCACCTCTGTACACTAAAATATATAGAAAATATGTCATTTCATTAAACTGCATTGCCAATGCAAATGTGTGTTCATTTCCTTTTATCTATCCAGAACAAACTCGTAGGAAATGGTGCCGAGAGCTTCGTACCAACTTCATCTAACTGAAAAATATAAAATATGTCATTGCATTTAATTGCATTACCAATGCCAATGTGTGCTTATTTGTTCACTACTCTCCATTGGTACGGCTATCGTCTATCATTGAGTTTCTCACAAGTATGTATGTATTTGGTTGCAAAGACAATGATAAGTAAACTTGTAGTAGATGTTTAAGAAAAGGCAGAAAGAAATCCCATGCATGAGATGTATAAGTTGCCAACTTTAACTGGCTGCATAAGCTGAGAGGAAGCTTGCCTGCATTGGTCTTCCATCATTTATATATGATATTAATCAGTATTGAAGAATATAACTTTCTGCTTATGATCAATGAAGGTGATTTAAAAACAAACACATTTAACCCAAATAAACTCACTGGTGCATTTCCATAATAGATCTCAGCAGGTCATTACTCCCGGCCCTTTCACAATATGTAGCTGATTAAGAGTTAACCCTTTCAGCATCTAATTATCAGTGGCACCTTTCTAAAACCATTGCCTCATTGAAACATTCTGTTTTAACAAGATGTTCACATCTCTCCCACTGTGTCATACCAAATGGTGCCGACAGGTTATCATTCACCTCCTCACACTGCAAATCATATGAATTACAAGGCTCATTTTTATGGTATTTTCCTGAATAAGTTTGAATATTAGTTAGAATGTCATTTCATTTAATTGCATCATCAGTGGAAATGTGTGTCGATTTGTATAATATCTGTCTCTGACAACTCAAAGGACCATGAGTCTCCTTTTTCATAAGTGTCTTTTAACGTCATCGAGGGTGGGGGCCTGAAAATATCTCTAAACTCTAAAAGATGGATAGTGCATTATTGCAACTAATGCATCATGGCTGTTCTTCATCATGATGCATGGATGCACTAGTAGTATGCGACTCATCAGTTACTGTATCCATGCATCATGCCAATTACCCCCGGCCTTGTGTACTTTGTAGGCACTTATTCAAGATGAAGTCGATAAAGAGTTATTTCACCACTTAATTGATCATGGTACTTATCTAATACCAGTGCTTATTTGAAACTTGTCACTTACACTATAATTAAGTTAGAAAAAGGCAATGTACTTACATAATCATCGTAAAGGTTAGATGCTTTGTCTGATAACTCCTCCACCAAGGCGGTAAGTTGATTGTGGGTGGGCCTAGAGTTAGCTCCTTCTGTGCTCATGGCAACTAAGACCATGAGTAGAAACACGCCCGGTGTAGCTGGAAAGGAGACAGATTGAATCAAATAAATTTGAACATTACAGGTAAAATGTGTGCTACTGAGCAAAGAAAAACATAAAAATCTATCAAAAAAACAATGCTCAGTATTCAAAAAGACTGTTTTAATGATAACAGACAAGTGATTCCTCCCTAAGTTACAGTTCTGGCCAGTTTGGATTAGTTTACAAGACCAATAATGTGAGAACAACTCGACCAATCAGAAGTGGCAGTAGCAATACATGTATGTGATTATGACAGTGGTTGTGTTTATTGAATATACTAGTATCGATATCTTTATAAATAAAGGCAAAAGGATATCAAACAATTTTACAGAAATCTGACTTTCTGTTCTGAGGTACAGGTAGTTTATATTCAAACCAGAAGCAATAATGTGCAGCCCTCATATTGTTGATAAGGTTCACTTGTGATAAAGGTAAATGTTGTATAGCAGGAGCATGTTTCTTGCTCCTCTACTTACATGTACAGGTTAAACTGCTCTGTACTTCATAGTTTTTCATGTCAAAGTTCTGTAATTCCTTTTTCATTGTAGCAACTAGAATTTCATATAGACATAAGAGGCTTTAATGAAAGGAATATCCAGTCCTCAGTCTAGCTCTGAGAAGTAATTGTTGTATAAGACTTTTGAGACTGTTATGGATAAAGGTGACACTTACCCATTTTGAATCCCAACCAATTTGTCTTGATGTCAAATTAATGATCCCTTGGGCTCCAATTTGCCTTTTTGCTGCCATGCTTGCTCCTTATATATCATCTTGTTTCAATTGTTGTGGCCGTGCCTCACCAGTTTCATGTCATAAATAAAAAACCTTTGGGAGTGCCCATCCCTCCTTCCCCTTCCCCTCCCCCTGCCTACATTGATGTTTATTGTCTCCATTCAGTGGTTTGTGCTGACTTAGTTAAAATACCCCAGTTTCTTGATATGTGGTTAAGGTATTCTATATACCTGAAGTCATAGTTCATTGCTGGCACAGTTCCTCTCAATAGCATTTACTAGTTTAATGTCATTGATTAGAGATCTATTGAATGAAGTTGGGTTTTTTTTATACATGGGTAGGAGTTGTTTTATGTGTGAGGGTTAACCCAGAATAAACAGCAAAATCACTGAGCAGCATATCCATGTTTTTCATTATGAGTAAATCAATACCTAGGTGTATATTCATAGATCGATATATTACGTGTGGAATTATTCAATTTCAATTTTACCTTTTTGGGCTGAATATAATGTTTTCCTTTACGTGTCCATTTGTTACCATGATGCACTGATACAGTCATTATGAGTACCTTGGAAACCTTACAACCCAATGGATAGCATGACGTTTTAATTGAAACCCAACAAGTTACTGTCCAGGGCTGCATTCATAACATAGACAGCACATCATTGGTACATAACACTGATTCCTGGCATGATCAAAGGACTGCTGGTGAGTTTCTGTGACGGCTGTATTCATGCACCATGATGACTAATTTGACTGTTGCGATGTTGCATTATGCAAACCTTAAAGGGTTTACCTTTCAAAGGCATTTATATGCATCATTGCCATTGGTCATCATGATTCATAAATGCAGCCCTGTTGAGCAACTTGTCAGAGCTATGTTTATGCATCAACCCTATAGGGCCAAAATACTCCCAGAGGGTTAATAAGATGCAGTAACAATGTGCAGGTAAGCAATCAATGGCACTTCTTCAATGCATCATGGCAATCAGCGGGCATGACACACTCCTGCATCAGCTTTGCTTAAAGGGTAGATAGCTTTTGGACATTCTATTCCTGATGATTGACATTGAGATGATTGTGAATCATTATAGGGGACAACTTTAATTTAAAAACGGTGCCAATGTAGGGTACGGTTGAACTTGGCCTTATTCTTATTCAGCATTTGTTTTTTGGTAACTAAAATCACACAAGTAATATCTAGCTGACTGCTATGCACTTGATTCAACACATTTAGGGAAGTTGCTGAAATTACCTGAAGTCCCTCTAATGATGAATGTTCTACCACATTAAAAGGTGCACATTGGAGATTATTGACATAAATTATTACCTCTACCAAACTCTAGCCACTAGAGTTTGGGGCATTGTCATCAATGTTGAAAATACAATGTGTGACAGCAATCAGTGCCTACTTATAGGGAGATTACCCACACCGCTGAGTGCCACGAAAACGGCCCCATTGCAGTCCAATCTAGGCCTACCTGGGTGGTAGGGGAGTGATGGTCTATGATCTTAAACCTGTGCCTTGTGGCATTTTTATGAGTCTAGTTGCATTGAGGGCAGAGGGGACACATTGAGCTACATTTGAGACTTTCCTCCACTTTTCTATTTCTATTAGAAGTGTTACTGCTCACACCCTGGAGGACTGAGCAGCTCAAACTGACATGAAATATTTAGATGATTATCATGAAGGTAGGCACATCTTAAGGTGACTGGCAGGGATAGGCTAAAAGTAATTAGATTTTTGCCTTATTCTCACCATAGTCCCAAAAATGTACAAAAATAATATGGGGGTCACATGCATATTTTTGAGATACAGAAGATTCAACCCTATATAGGATGATATATTAATTTGTCACATAAATCCTCAGATTCATATCCAAAAGTAATTAAAATTTTCATAACTTCTTAGATTATGTAGTCTCTTCTAGGTGTCCCCATGGCTCATGTGTAGGGCTTCTGCCTTGCTCTCAGGAGATCCAGGGTTCAAACCCAAGCCAAGCCTTCCTGGATTTTGCATATTTCGTCAATCAATAGTGCCAATGTAAAAATGAGACCCCTGGTGTCCAAATGCTGAACTACCAGTCCCCGCCAGCCACCTTAAAGCTTAATACATTCCCTGAGTTATTATGTGTTAGATCGTATTTTGAGTAGTTTAGAATGAATTTAGGGTTATGAGGGGGCATATCTAAGCCTTAATAAGTGATTTTTATTATGTTTGGGCTGAGTTCATAATTACAGTGGAAAGGAATGCCAAAATTGACCAGTAGTGCTATCGGGAAATGCATTAGCCTTCATCCACTTAAGAAATTACAAAGAAGAAAAATCAATATTAAAGGTGTAATGAACAAAGTACATCATCTAGGCTGTTCACCTGTACTGCTGAGGTGTGTATATATGGGATATTTTTCACAGAAAACTCCTGACTTTGCCTCACATTTCCTTTAATATCTCAATAATCATAAGAGATATCAACATGGTCTTTGCTGCATTGTTCACCAGACATAACGACCTTTTATATTAAGGGGGTTCAATGAGTTGTGGAACAATTATTTCTATTAGGGGGTAAACATCCTACTACTTATCACGGCAAACTGTGGCTGGTTTCCATTCATACCCATGATTTGAGATCTATCCCGGATGCCCCACCCAACCACCGGCACTACTCTTCGTTTGATGATGTTTGAACCCCCTGGCCCCGATTGGAAAGTTTCAAATTGCATAACATATTCATTTTAATGATATCTATATGATATATAAGGAGGGATATAATGTAGGTATGCATATCACATTTCCGTTGAACTTTATCATCGTTTCCCTTTAGATATGTTATAACAGTGAGTAAATGAAAATGGAAACAATGGCAGACTTTAAGATAATGTTAGACCTTTGTTTTTAGCCTCTCTGCGAGAGTAGGTATTTCAAACACCTAACAACTGTGCAGAGTGGTAACAGGTCCACAGAGAAAAAATAGCAGTAGAAGATAAAAAATAGCAGTGGAAAAATTAGTCCCTACACTGGGGTTCTGCTTAGAAGTATACAGCGCACCCCCTGCACCAACTAAGAGAGAGAAGGGAAGCATGATCTTACTATGCCCTTAGGCTAACGCTTGAGTACACTCAATAGCCCTCAAGGAGTCAGAGAGAATTCATTTAAGTGTACTCAACTCATGAGTAGCCATCAAGAGCCCCCACAGACTCTCAGCAGGTGCAATTACTTTTGTGACAAGGAATTTTCCCCCACACAGATGCTCTTGCACTGAGGGGAACCACTATTGTTTCTTAGAATAAAATAATGGGTGATGTTAGTACTGAAGTAGAATAGTAAAGAACTGCATAGTACTTCCTATTAGTTACTGGCCTAACACCACTAGCTATTTTATTGTAGTAGCACTAGGACTTATTAGATGGTAACAGACGTGCCTACACTAACATCTCATAGGTAGCGATGGCAGAACCTTTTGAAATACCTCCTGCTCACTATGAATACCACAAAACTAGTAAACTCATTGTAATACTTTTATTTATCTTGGCAATTCAACACTCAGTATTATGTCTCGGATCCTATCAGCTTGGCAGACAAGTGACCGTTGCAGTCCTTGCTAGTTTTTATTTTCATAAATTATCAACCTGTTGATGTTGAGTTTGGGGGCAGCCGACAATCCAGTGACACTGGTATCTCTTACCTTTCAATACTTGAGAAACTACAGACCTGTATCAGGTGTTCAGAGAAAGTTTTTTATTGGTAAACCTGACAAGCTTCCAAGTGTGCCACCTTGACTGGTGACTGATAATTACAAACTGATCAATGATAATAGGATATTGTGTGATTAAACTGTCTGGTTAAGTATCTGTCAATAACAAAACAACAAATTTGTGGAGTTTGCCACTGTTATAAATAAAATTTTAAGATGACTTCCACAACACTGTGGGTATCCCCCTCCCAGACATGGCATTCCTGCGATTAAAGGCTTTGTTAAAGATGTCATGGCCCTAAATACACCCTATTTTCAGCTTGAGGTATTATAATAGCCTTTTGTGCAAATTAATAAGATTTTGGCATACTTACCAAAAAATGCACTACTATTTATAAATGAGAGCAATAGGCACCTCTGCTGTGTTGTATGACGTCACAATTGACCAAATGCAGGATGTAATGCATTAAATATGTATAGAGGCCTTTGTAAAACATTCTTATGAATAGAATATTGAAGGACACAACTTTGTGATATCATTCAGGAAACCTCTCCTGTGTTATCTAATGCCATTTATCAAAGACAATGAACAACTATGGTCTGAGAAAAGATATGGAGAGCATTTCATTGAAGTCCAGCGGCATTTGGTCAATTGTGACATTGTAAAACACAGCAGAAATGCTTGCTGCTCTCACTTATAGTAGTGCATATTTTAGTAAGTATACCTAAATCTGGTTTTTAACACAAAAACTATCAAAATAATCAACTTGCAAAAAGACTGGTCTTTTCTTCTATAGGTCAAAATAAAAATGGAATCCAAAAAAAAGTCAAAATGGAACAAAACTTGAAAGTCATTATATTTCAGTTTGTAATGTCATATAAACAGAGCCAGCACTATAATTTTGATGAATACATCACTACTAATAATGTAATAGCTGTGTCCTTTGATTGGGGATCTCCCAAATTATTGTTAGGTAAAGAGGGGACTGAAAAGCAAACAAAAAAAAGGAAATGTATGGACCCATTTCAAGGCTGTTACAGTTTAGGGACCTTTACTATGTCAGTGCATCAAGCCCATTGGTTGGCATGATGCACCACAGGTTCACCCTTACTTAATTGGTGCATCATGCCTATCATCCTGTTCTGTATCAACCAAAGACTTTGGGCTTGATGCATGAATGCAGCCCTGGTGAGTTGCATCATGTTGGCTGATGGTTAGGATACATAATTACATGAGGAACTATTGTTATTGGTATTGGGTATTTAGAGAATGGTTTCTATCATTAAACAGAAGCCTATGTGCTGAGTATGCCTTCTGTATGAATGATTTGATTTTACAGGGAAGATTCTACAAAATATGATCACAGAAAATTAATTCTTCACTCTGTCTCCCTGGTATAAGCATCCATTGTTATTGGAGTGTGCCATTGCCGTAAATAACATAATAAAAGATGACTTCCACAATACTGTGGGTATCCCTCTCCTAAACATGACACGGTTGTGGTTACAGGATAAAGATGGCAGGCCCCTTCGTACATTAATTGAGTAATCAAAATCTCAATTACTTCCTCATTAATAGGGGTCTATCTATGCACTTACATACTGCCCTTCTGTTTGTAGAAAATTCATTTAATTTTTTAGAGGAATCATCAAAATTTATTCAATCTATTTCTCTTTAATAGCTACATTACAATTCATGCACCCCGGGAGTGGGTCTCCAAGTCAGTTTCAATCCCTATTTTCATACTACTAGCTGTATTTTTAATTTGCACAATTCTATATTTTAAGATACTCTAGATATTTGGTATTTAGAGAAGAAGATTCGATATGTAGTTGATCAAAGGAAAAGGGGAACTCTGATAGGGAAGTTGCAGTTTTGCTTCCCTTTGATCCATGTATAAGCAGACATTCATGACAGACAGAACAAGTTCATGTGGTGTATTCCATTTATTATCATTAAGTAGTTGGACCAGCCAACATCCTCTCACATATCGGAACAGTACATAATGATGGCACATTGTGAGTATCTTTTCTTTGACCATTCAAATGCTGCTAGTGCAATAATGCATCATGGCTGTTGGTGCATCATACCATCCCTACCTGAGTGTATCAGCCCGGTAGGATTATCATGATACACAAATGTACCATCAGCATTTAACTAGTTAATGGCAATATTACACAAGTGTAAAAGTGAGTACATGAATAAATATGTGAAAATAAATTAAGAATACAATATGAATATGAGAAACATTTCATACATTGCTTTTAGACTATTATAACATGGGGTCACTTATATTAGCCAAGCATTAAAGCCTGAATCCTTTCATGGGATGTGAATATTTTGACCTTTTATTCTATAATGAACACTTGAGGTATATTTCAGTTAGATGCACTTTTTGTTGCAATTTCCTACGTGATTTCTATGAGTCAATCCAAATTGTGCTACAGAATTATAGCATCATAGAGCATCCTTGAACTGTTTAACTTGTTGTTTGAGGCCATGTAGGAAAGCTAGCATACATCCTCTGATGTTGTACGCATCTTGTGGTGCTGGGTCAAGATACTGGTCTATGCCTGAACATGTTATGGAGCCCTGAAATTGAAGATACAGGACAATGCAATTACTCCTTACAATTTCTGCCTTTTAACCCTTTGACTGCCGGCTTTCCAAAAAACCCATTTTGGTCTTATTCAACCATTTTTCACAATTCACACTTATTCAATAGTGCGCTCCTTCTTTCAATACTAATATTTTCCTGATGCTTATTGAAGACACATGCTAAATCATGTGACAATCATCTATGTTGGCAATTATATAGGCCTATAGTAATAGTTGTACAAGAATTTGACAAAGTTAAACATCAATATTTGTGAGGGTAAACGATGTTAGATATGCTTTCATCTGTTTCTGTTAAAACTGTGAGAATCCATGTTTCATATATTTGCTGTATAAAGAAGTAACTTACCTGTGGTGTTAGGGTATAAACGAGATGGTTGGTGAGTCCATGATTAGAAAGTCTGACACAGAGAGAGGCTTCAGACTCTCCCATAATGACTGTATCTTTACAGACGTCATCCCATAGTGAGGTCCGTAACTGGTCATATTTACACAATGTGTGATACATAACGCTGCACTGTAATAATAAAAGATACTGCTATATTGTCTCAGAATTCACTTGATTTGGGCAATAAGTGAAAATTTCATTGGCACCTATAGTTAACTATATAACCAGGAGTCTAGGATTAACATTGTTAACATTTGATGTACTTACATTAGTACTGGCTTTGTGTTTTAGGGTCCTTAGTCGTGGTACATTACACATAGCTCTGTACTCGTTAGCCACATGTTCACATCTCTCCGTCTCTGTCATACCAAGTGGTGCCGACACATTGTCACTCACCTCTTTACACTGAAATATATAGAAAATAAGTCATTTCATTAAACTGCATTGCCAATGCAAATGTGTGTTTATTTCCTGTTATCTATCCACAACAAACTCTTAGGAAATGGTGCCGAGAGCATCTTACCAACTTCATCACACTGAAAAATATAAAATATGTCATTGCATTTAATTGCATTACCAATGCCTATGTGTGTTTATTTCATCACTACTCTCCTTTGGTACGGCTATCGTCTATCATTGAGTTTCTCACAAGTATGTATGTATTTGATTGCAAAGACAATGATAAGTAAACTTGTAGTAGATGTTTAAGAAAAGGCAGAAAGAAATCCCATGCATGAGATGTATAAGTTGCCAACTTTAACTGGCTGCATAAGCTGAGAGGAAGCTTGCCTGCATTGGTCTTCCATCATTTATATATGATATTAATCAGTAATGAAGAATGTAACTTTCTGCTTATGACCAATGAAGGTGATTTAAAAACAAACACATTTAACCCAAATGGTGCATTTCCATAATAGATCTCAGCGGGTCATTACTCCCAGCCCTTTCACAATATGTAGCTGATTAGGAGTTATTCCTTTCAGCATCTAATTATCAGTGGCACCTTTCAAAAACCATTGCCTCATTGAAACATTCTGTTTTAACAAGATGATAAAGTATGTTAAGTTCAGAAGAAAAAAGAATATGCTTACATAATCACCATACAGGCCAGTTACTTTGGTTGATAAATCATTCATCAAGGCGAGCTGACCGTGAGAGAGTCGGCAGTTAGCTTCTGATACACTTAATGTGGCTAGAACCATAAGTAAAAATACACCTGGGGTAGCTGAAAGGTGACAGATTAGATTAGAGAATGTGGAGAATTACAGGCAAATTGTGAATAGAGAAATTCATAAATCTATTGAAAGAGCATTAAGAATCCAAAAATATTTATATATTAACGTTGCCGGCAAGGGATCCCGCCCTAATATCCTTGTCTTCCCAGTGTGGGTATGTCTGCAGGACCAGCAATGCCTCAATAGCCTGGTTGATCAGAAGTGGGAGTAACAATACATGTATACATGTGATTATGGCTATGGTTATGTTTATTAGTTATCCTAGTATTATTGTGCGAAAATGTTGTTGTAATTCTCATGATGCCAAAAGTCACAAAGGTATGTACTAGTATCCTAGGTACTGGTCAACAATTTTACCTCAATCTGATCTTTTCTTACTAAGGTTCACTGGTAGGAAACTAAAACATCTTCTGGATGAAGCATGTTTACCACTCCTCTTCTTATATGTACAGGGCCAAGCATGGAAATTTGCTCTTTGTTTTAGCATTTGCAATTCAAAAATTATTTACGTTTTTCCAGAAGATGTGATTTATTTTGCAGATATGAGAGGCAAGAGAGAAAGACCCAAGCCTCAGTCTACCTAAATCCCTTGACTACCCATAAAGGTGACACTTACCCATTTTGGATCCTGTCCACTTTGTCTTGATGTCCAATCAATGATCCTATGGCCTGCAATTTGCCGTTTTACCTCCATGCCTGGTCCTTATATACCATCTTGTCTCCATTGATTGCTTCACCAGTTTCATGTAATAAATAAGGACCTCGGGGAGTGCCCACCCCTCCAACCCCCTCTATTTATGTCCATTCAGTGGCTTGTGCTGACTTAGTTAAAATAGCCGAGTTAAGGTTTTCTATATCTATAGTCAAGGTTCATTACTGGCAAACTTCCTCTCAAAGGCATTGACCTGTTTGATGTCATTGATTAGGGATCTATTGAATATAATTGGGTTTTTTATATACATGGTTAGAAGTGGTTTCATGTATGATGGTTAACCCGAAATAAACAGCAAAATCACTCAGTAGCATATATCCATGTTTTGCAAAAAAAGCAAATCAGTACCTAGGTGTATGTCTATATTATGCATGCAGTTGTCCAAGTTCCATTTTACCTATTTTGGCTGACTAGTGTCTTCTTTTCTGTATTAACTATTAGCCATGATGTACTTATACAGTTCTAATGGGAGTGTTACAAACCCATGACGCTTCAATTGAAACCCAAAAAGTTACTCTCCAGGGTATAATTATAAAAGTCATCTAGTCAGAACATCATTGGTGCATAATGCTGATCCCCTGGAGTAAAAGTAGTGCTGGTTAGTTACTTATCATGATGACTAATGGGGATGTAGCAGGCTGCGAACTTCAAAGGTTCAACATTCTTTGCATTATTTTATGTAAATAACTTCTTCCCATAGGTTTAACGTTGAGCCGCCGATCGCCACACCCCCAGTGGTGTAACGTGTCTCGACCCACCACAGCGGCCGATCTAGTACTGCAGCCTCGTTCAGGGTGCATCTAAACATTCAAAATGGCAGACTGCTGCTCATACGGGGAACTACGGTAACGGATTTTGTTGATTTTTCCTTATTTAAACCCTCTAAAAAATAAAACAAATAGAGAACTAAACTCCCCTGGTGTCCTCGGTGGCTGATCCACCCCTCGTGGTGGATCGACCACCTTGTACACCACGGTTGTTTAGTTCTCTCTATTTATTGCATTATCATGATGTACCATAGTGTTCTGTGTAAGCACCTGGGTGCTGATATAATTCATTCCTACTGTACCCCCTGTGGTCATACGAGACAGGCAATTTGAATGTTGTTTTTAGTGCTTATGCATTATTTCAGTACCCTCCTACCCCAGGGCTTATTTGAGACCCGGCGCTTAAACGGGTCATTACAGTATGCAGCCCTGGCCAGGTACACTGTTAAAAAATTCCCTACATTTAGCATGGAAACTCCATAAAATTTTACTGTGATTCACAGTAATTTAAAAGAACATTGATTTCCCCTATAGTAACAGTATTTCACCCTCCTTAGGTTCACTGTAGGGGAATTCTCTGCAGTTTTTAATGCGAATTCACAGTATTTTTACAGTGATTCACTGGTAATGCACCATTTATTTAGGCCAATTTCTTTTACTGTGTAACATGTGTGTATCATATCAACCCTAAAGTATCATTGGACGTCAATGGGGCTCACCATGATTCATCAATGAAGTTCAGGCCCTTCTTCAGTGCATCATGACAATCAATGGGTATGAGGCATTCGTTCATCGATGGCATTAAAAGGGTCAATAGCTTATGATATCTTACGTCTACAGACAAATTGGGATTGTTGTTAATCATTATAGATGATTTTTTTTATTTCAAAAGATTGGACAATATGGGGTATTGTTGGGCTTGTTGACCTCTCCATGGAATACTATCTCTTATCAAAATTTCTTTTCCCTGTAAATGAATGCATGATGTTTCCGGGTTCTTGTTCCGTTGTATTCATAAAGCCCCACCGGCAGCATTGTCTTTGTGCATCATGGTGACCTCGTGGATTTCCACCCTGATGCATTCAGTACTGCCGCACCACCAAGTCACTCACCAGGGCTGCATTCATGGATCTCATTATCATCAATGCAAAACTGCCTGGGACTGTTTTTGAATTATACTGGAATCATGCTTAAAACCTCATTCTCTGCGAGCATATTTACAGATTACAAGTTACGCTTTTAGTGATGAGGTAGCACAGCATCAGAGTCTCTGGGAGTGGCATGGTGTTGCTTTTATTTGGAAGTTTGAAAACAATTACAGGTCATCTTCATTATATTACCTTTTCTTTCTAAATCACCTTGTATGACATAATTTCCCTATTATTGGATGAGTTTCTACACTATATGCGATCAAATAAACCAGACAGCGACCCTGATATATATATATATATATATATATATATATATATATATATATATATATATTTATTTATTTATATTAGCAGATCAATTAGAACTTTATTCAACTCAATGTGTTCTGTTGTTAAGAACAGTATAAAGTAAAAATCATAAAAGGCCCTGCTCAGAATGCCATTCCCACCCTCATGCTCCAAGTGTGAATCAGACCAGACATTGAAATAGGATAAAACAAAGCATGGTGGTTTTAGAACCACACTCTGGCAATCCTACTATTAAACTCAATTATTATCTGAGTGTGAATGTTAAGGCTGAATTACTACCATGTGACTGTGTATTACTATACTGGAACCTAACCCATTAAAGGCAGCTGATGCAGGAGTGCATCATACCCGTTGGTTGTCAGGATGCACCAATGAAGTGCTGGCAAGCAGTCTCACCAGCACATCACTGGAGCATCATGCCAACCCTATGTTGTTGATACATAAAATCCCGGAGGGCCGGTGTGATGCTTCAATGAAGTGCTGGTAAGGAGTCTCGCCAGCACTTCATTGGTGCATCATGATGACCAATGGGCGCGATGCTTTAATCCATGCAGCAGCCCTTAAATGGTAAAAGATGATTATTTCTGGTTTGGTCAAACCCTTGCTGTACTTGTATCTTCCTAGAGTCATGGTGTGCCATAAGTGGGATGGTATCATAGCAGCACTAAACCCCTTACTGTGCCTGATTATCTTTCAATTCAGGGTTGGCACAGTTGGCTGGGTGCATCCTATATGTGAGGTTATATGGCAGTAGCATTACCAGTGTGACCCTAATAGCTCATAGGATATCCAATATTCTCTAGAAGTTTGAAGTTTCAACACTGTTTATTGGCTTCTCGAAACACTTAGTCATAAGTTATTACAACAAGTCGCCATGTGGGATAATTGATACAATAGTTATACACAGGTTCAAATGAGTCATAATTGAAGTTCAGGTAGTTTCCATGAAACTATCATATGAAATTACACTAGTCAACACATAAAGTTCATATAAATCAGACATTGCCCAAGGTATTTAGTACATCTCCTTTTAAACATGCCCTAAAGTTATTTAGAGTATCCTTCTGTTGTATATCACTTGTCAGGGTTTCCCAAAGACGATTACCTCTATATAGTGAACTAACCCTGTATGATTCATAGACTGGCCTATTAACCTTTATCTTCTTTTTGTCATGTCCTCTTAATAACCTAGGAGGTACCAGTATATGATTAATATCTTGTGCATATTTGTACATCAGACATTTCAAGGACTTTCTTCTCCTTATGTCTAGGGTGTCCACCTTACACTGCTGTAGTAAATCAGCTACATGCATATCCTGGGCATTTCTTACTTTTAGACAAGCCCTAAGGCAGTGATTTTGGATTACATCAATATGGTCTGCAATGGTCTTAGGTCCACTATCTAGTATATAACTGCAATATTCTAAAGTTGGTACAATCATTTGTTTGTAGATACGCAGGGAATTTTCTCTATCAGTATACTTCACTATATTTCTCAATTGTTTCAGCTTAGTTGTACCCATCTTGTCTACTTTTTTACAATGTGATTTAAAAGTTAAACCACTATCTATTAAGACACCAAGGTATGAAAAACTCTGTACAACAGCTAATTTAGTACCCTGCATAAAGATATCCATAGGTTGATACGCTGTCTTGGTGAATGACACCATAATAATTTGGTCTTCCTGACATTAACTGTAAGTATGTTTGTCTTACACCATTCACCTATTCTATTGACATCGGACTGTAATAGACTTGACATTATTTCAACATCATTCCCATTTACCACCAATGCTACATCATCAGCATACAGAAAATATTGACAGTGTTCAATAACTGACACTATAGAATTTAAATACAAGTTAAACATCAATGGTCCCAATACAGTGCCCTGAGCTACTCCACAATCCATAACCTTTGTGTCAGAAGACTTGTTATTAACTCTTGTTGATTGGAGTCTATTACATAGAAAACTTTCAAACCATTTCAGACACATATCATCACAATTTATATATTTCAATTTCTTTAACATTATATTTAGATTTACAGTATTAAATGCCTTTTTTAGATCCAAAATCAAAATAACAGAATATTCATTCCTGTTTCTAGCTTCAAACAAGTATTGAATTAGTCCAAAAGTTGCATCAACAGTAGATTTACCAGGGATGAAACCATGTTGGTTTCCACTTATTATATTATTTTCTGTGATGAAATTCATTAACTGTCTGTGTATACATTTCTCAATAAATTTTGAGAAAACATTAGTCATAGTGATCGGTCTCCAATTAGATACATCACTTAGTAACCCATCCTTGGGTAATGGTACCACATAACCTATTTTCAACAAGTCTGGGAATTTAGCCTCAGCAATGGATCTATTTATAAAATTTTCAAGTAATTCAGGTTTCATTAAAAGACATTCCTTTACCATATTACAAGGTATATTTGTAATACACGAATTCTTACTCCCATCTATGGATTTTAATATGTCAGTACATATATCAATAGTACAATTTCTCAGTGTCATAATATTCTCACACTGAGGTACTAGATCAGGATAGGACTGGATAGTAAATGCCCTAGCAAGATCACTGCCAATATTAATATAAAAATCATTTACATAGTTTGCAAGTTGACCCATTAATACCACATTGCCATCTTTATCCACTAGGTTCATTGTCGGGGTCACTGCCTTGCCTTGCCATACCAGCTTTAATATTTTCCAAAAACTTTTTGGGTCCTTTCTATGTTTATTAAGTAGTTGTAGCATAACAGTACGCTTCTTATATACCAGGCGTTGGTTAATAGCCTTTTTTAGTACCTTTACCCGGTCCAACAAATCATTTCTATAACCAGTAATACAGCGTTTTGCCCTTCTAAAAAGTCTTTTTTTTTAGCGATCATTCTGCCAACCCTTTCCAGGTGGAAAATTCCCAAAACTACATTTTGTACCTAGAAAAGCCAACTGGACCATCACCTCTGTATTAAACAAAGCACCTAGCAACCAAGTCAACACTGTGTATCAGCATCTTACCTCTGCACAGTCTATGTAAGCAGTACTAGTGACTTCTTGGTAAATACTTAAAGGGTTATTTATTAAACTGTTAAACATTAAAGAGTTGTTAATGCATTATTATGTCATGCCCATCGATCGTTATAATGCAAAAAGGCTGCTCTGGCGATTAGTTTGCCACAACTGCATCCATGCATCAGGATAATTCTACAGACATGTGACACTCCCACAGGGAAGACATGATGCTCAAATACATCACTAGTGATTAGAGCAAGGTGTTGGTTAGCTGAACACTGCGTTGTAGATTCATGGAAGATAAATAATAAAGAATGGTTTATTGGTGTAAAGACATTTCAGTGTTTTACATTCATATAATTATACATTTTATTTTGTATTTTCCAGCATCCAATCTTGTTTCAAAAAGCTTCATCAATCTGTTATTATAGTCATACCTTTCTGTAGTTGTGAAACTGGTGGTATTGGTTTTTCAAAGAATGGTTTCTATTGGTAAATCTAACCCAAAGTCAATCGTGTCACCTTTATGAATAACACACTTCGTAATTAATACTTAATCAACAATAACAGGACACTCTGGTTGACAACAGGACAATATGTTGAGTGTCACTGTTGTACTACAACACTATGGGTACCCCCCTCCCAAACATGACATGGTTGTGGTTAGAGCCTTTGTTAAAAATGTCAGCACCGTGAGTGGGTTTCCTTAGCCCACTTAAAAGGGTCTATATCTCCTCTTTCCTATCCCCTCGGATGTGCATGGTATCATGACAATGAAAATGCAGGACATGAAGCATGGAGGTATTTTCAAAGGGACAGATATGGGTAGGCCCAGATATTGTTCCAGCTACGTGTACTAGACATTTGTACATGAGAACTGAAACTATACATGATATCTGGAAAGGCCTACACAGACTGTTGGGGGAGGGGCAAGCTAGCAAACAGATTTTCTCTTAAAAAAAGAAGAAGAAATATCCATATGATATATCTTTAAGGTGTGGAGAATTAAAAAAGACAGTTGAAGAGCCAAATAATGAGCAACCAAACTTAAAAGTCCTCATATTTTAGTTTGTAATGTCATATGAACCTAACTACTAGACAAGAGTTTGCAAAAGCTACACCTTATCTCATGTTGATAAGGTAATTGAGGGTTTTACAGACATGATCCGTGCTCTAACAGCTGCACCTACATCAGTGTGTACAGCGTCGTATCAAGGTGGGTCTGCTTTCATCATTCATACTATGTAAGGGCAGAGTCATTTATTGCCAAGAGCCCCTTGGAGGGGGTCCAAAACCGAATAAACCTTAACACTGGGGGGTCAAAACTAAATATAAGCAATTTAGATACCCATCATGAATCATCATTCCATTCACTTATCCGATTTCTAGGGGGGTCATTTTGCAAAATCAGTTCTTGGTGGGCGAGTCACGATTCTTTTTTGTCATAGTAGTGGGGGGGGGGTCGGAAAAAAGTCTGCTGATCCACCAAATCCAGCTTGTACATAAATACCAGTATAGTGAAAATTTATAGCATATAAATATGTAGAGGTATATAGTAATATCTGGTGCCGTCTGGCGTGGCGGGTGAGACCTGTCGCCTGGTGTTCCTGAGGTTCCGGCAGCACCTGTCCGGGTCCGTGGGACACCTGGCGACAAACCAGGGGTATTCCTATAAAAGCCCTGCGCTCACCTACTACGTCAGAGGCCATATGGGCCTCCGTACATGCTACATGTAACGACATGTTTCCCTAATTATTGATCACAGGGTAACCGAAAGGTGTACATAATAAACCGTTGGCTCACACTCTGAATACTGTCTTCGTCTTTCTTTCGAATAACAAGACACAAACTTAGCTGGTAAGAAACCTAAACCACTACAAATATATATATAGTGTACAAAGCTCAGAGTATTTAGTTGTGTACCATAGGCAATTAAAGAAAAGAGCACTAGGTAACCCCGAAATTAAGTGACAAAGGATTTACTTTCAAGAAATATTTGCTCTTTATGTGATGTATAATTGAAATTTGAAAAAAAAGTGTCTTTCAGTACCAGCAATCTTCTGCAGGATGCTTTTGTAGGTATCGAACAACAGATATGTGATAAATTCAATTTGAAGTGAGGTTTTATTACTTTTATTTACACACAGTAAATGCTTTGAAACATGTGTATGCTCTGTCTAGACAATACCCCGATATAGGTGGTAATGCTATCAATTTTTGATAATACCTTAAGAGCACCTTTGATGAGAAGACAATGTACCCACACAGTAGGATCGATTCCCCCCAATAGTGTACATGCAGTGTCTTATACTGCATGTTCCGATTCATTATATTCACCTTACCGCCATCTATAGGCCACATGCCACTATGCACCCAAGGTCACCAGTGGTGTCTTCTCATAGGGATTATTGGAAGTGGTCCCGAAGGATGCCAGTACACCATCGTGATACCATAATAATCTTGTATTGATATATAATTATATGTCTCGAATGGATACTCGTTTCCTACATTTTCATATTGAATCCAATGGGCTGATACCTAGACCTTTTGGATTTTGTAGTAACTTTGGTGAAGAATTCACAAACAATTATTTTTTCTTCAAAACCTGTTCATTGACATGTTTCAATTTTGATAGAAATGTAAAATCATAGGGTTTCAAAACAACCTTTTGCACAAGATGACTTCAGCCAGAGGGTGAAGGGAGTGGGGGATAGAGAGGGGAAAGGTTCTCTAAACCCGATAAAAAGCACACTTCTATGGATAGGCATAGCTTTTGCACTCAGAAGTGATAGAAACTTGCTTTAATACTGAAAGATTCCTCATAATGCGAAATATATATCTGTTGTTCCGAAAAGGGTTGTTAGGCCCCTGTCACCCTCGTCCTTAAGCAACTTTAAACACACTTGTCAGCAACAATCGTCAAAGGTAAGAGTTCAAGAAGTTCAAATTAATTGACTAGATTGGAACTGTAGTGATACAAGATATATAATACTAAGTAAACACTTCTGAGAGAAACTTAGAAAGAGGTTCGTACCCCAGCTGTAAAACCTCACTATCATGCATACCCATATGAGGGGAAGATCTTTCATTAGGATAAAATTGGCCTTTTTTTCAGCTTTTCCAGCCTCAAAGTGCCATATAGCACACACAAATCTAGCCTATTTTGATACCCTTTGCATTATTTATATAAGGTTCTGAAAAAGTAATGAAAAAAAAATTAAATCGGTATCAGTCGGACGTTAATTGATATGGAACACCACCTTGATAAGCAAAAACAAAGTTCACTTTTTAGGGTTCGGCATGAACTCGATGTTTGTCAGATATGCACAATCATCAAAATATCACCTCTTTTTAACCCTTTCCTGAGGTAAAAAGTGAAGATATGGAGAATTTTGATGTGGTAAAGCAAAGTTGCACCTTTCTCCTCTCCTGTGATCTAATTCGACAAGGCAGTAAGGATATACAATACATATCGTAGAAAATTGTGAACACGAAATGAATGTCTCAACTTTGACGACATGGCCTCTTATGAAAGAACAGTTCCTTGAGCTTTTGGCCTATTTGCAATTCCTCAACTTTGACGTTGGCTTTATGAATGGAATTTCATACTACAGACAGTTAATTGATAACCCTTCAAGGAAGATCATAGTCCTAATGTCAACTATCATCGATGCCTGGCAGGATTTATGCCGACTCTAGTTGATTATCCTTATATAGGAATTGTGTAGGAATTGCAAATAGGCCAAAAGCTCAAGGAACTGTTCTTTCATAAGAGGCCATTCTTCCCTCCTGGTCTCTAGGTATGACAGATATGTCAGGGTGTTATTTATAAGGGGGTAGCGGGATGCATTATTGACCAATTTGCTAGTTCTCTCGATTTTACAGAGGTTTAGAAATTAAGCATTTTTGTTATGTAACACTTGGCCCCCTTTCCCCTGTCACAAAGTATAACAAACTTTATGACCACACCTGTTTGAGATACAGTGTTTAGTTCTTAAGATGAAATTGAAAACATTCTTGCCCCTGGTGCCTAGTAGAGACCTGGCGCAGAAACGGGCCAGCAAAGTAGCCATGTACTGTGAGGGTTCCACTGTGCGGTACAGGGCGGCAGTGTTACAGGCGGTACGCCAAAATCTACTGTTCTCAGGGACACAGGTGTGTCATGGCACGGTATTAACATGAAATACTGCGAGATTCACACGAACTGGCACATAATGTAAACAAAAATAAAAGGAACAAAGAAAAACCTGTGCCGCCTGTTATGCTGCCGCCTAGTGCCACCTGATGAAACTTGGGCTTATACTGTGGACATAGATCTAGTGGATATTGTAGCAAGTATTTTGGAAATAAGAAAAAGAAGGTGCTAAAACTCAGGGTACGAAAAAGTTATTGGTTAAAGGTGTATACATTGAGGTAATCTTTAAGTTTTGATTATGTATTTTTTAAAAAAGCTTTATTCTCTTATTTAGCCATAACTGTCTGGAAGTCAATACAAGTATATAGGGCAATACAATATAAATACAGAATAGATGCAGGAGGAAACATTTTCCAAGTGCAAGCATCCCCTAGCGAGTCACGATTTGGTCCACTTATAAAAATCATTGAATCTATGGATATTTCGAATGTTATGGATTAAAACAGCTGACATCATCATCTATGGACCCTATAAATTCTGTAACCTGAAGGAAATAACACGGCAGTATGAACCTTTATTGGAATTTATTATAACCGTGTTTTGTAAGATTACCAACTTGCTTCATCCCATGTAAATGCATATACTACATATGCACAAGAAATTGACAGAATTCTCAAGCTGAGAATGATCAGCACCCTGAACCTGGACGCACAGGTTTTTTATGATCTAGTTAACATATATAGATCTGCATAAATTTGGTTATTGTATTGATTAAACAATTGTAGGGGTTCGTTCCCCCGTCAGGTGCGCAGAGCCTTCAGAGGGACTGTTCACTTGGTTGTGTCACCCCCCCCCCTATGTATACCATACCGATCCAGGGTAGTTGGAAGGTAGAAATGTCAGTGGGGCCATGTTGGTGACAGGGTATGTCAGGCCAAGGGATGTAGCTCAGCGGTAGAGCACTAGACTTGCAAGCGAGAGACCCTGGTTCGAATCCCGGTGTCTCCAGAGACGTTTTCACTGACCACTACAATGGTGGGTCCTGCCTTGCAAGGGGGACCTTTAGAGAGCTTGGTACCTGGGCCGGTATGGTATAGACAAGCGCTTTAACTTGCTAGTGCTGAGGGACTTGGAAACAGATGGGCTGTGTGTGACTCAGTACTGGTACCGTTCAGACTGGACTGGAGTACCGGTTCTGGCGGGATACGGTTGAAGCTGGTTGGGAGGAGTGTAGGGGTTCGTTCCCCCGTCGGGTGCGCAGAGCCTTCAGAGGGACTGTTCACTTGGTTGTGTCACCCCCCCCTATGTATACCATACCAATCCAGGTTAGTTGGAAGGTGGAAATGTCAGTGGGGCCGTGTTGGTGATAGGGTATGTCAGGCCAGGGGATGTAGCTCAGCGGTAGAGCACTTGACTTGCAAGCGAGAGACCCCGGTTCAAATCCTGGTGTCTCCAGAGACGTTTTCACTGACCACTACACAATGAAGCTTTCACCTATGTAACCTTTCACCTATGTAATATACTATAGCTTACTGCAAGGCAAGTCACTCACTCCCTGCCATGATTTAGACAAATCTCTCTCTCTCTCTCTCTCTCTCTCTCTCTCTATATATATATATATATATATGGCTCATTCCATAATTTACTGGACATGGGGGGCCTGGGTCTGGAATTAACAAACTCAGTATTTCTTAATAAAATTATTATTTTTCACTGATAGCCCTATATCTTGGCTTATTAAAAAGTTTCATTCAAGGATCAAACTCCTAACATGTCAGTTTTTATCACAGATGCCATAAAACCTTCTAAAAACATGAGGCATGAGTGAACGGAAACAGTTGCAGCATGATTATAACTACTAAATATAGGTCTAGCTGCACCAAATTCAGTGTACAAACTGGTAAAATATATATCCTTATGTATACCAAAAATATAGAGTAAGAGATGGAAACTCTTGAAATTACGGGTCTGCGAAAATCTTGGAAATGCTGAAAAATTAGGAATTATTTCTCCAATTTCCTAATCTTAGCCTAGCTCAGTAATAAACACTTATACAATCATGATAATAGCTCTCCATTGTCTCCAATATGTGTACTTTATATAACAATGGCGGTTTACTTCCTATATAATACCAGTACTGTGTCTTCAGCGCCTGTTTTAAGACTGATATATTCAACGAAATTCACTGATGCCTCATGTCTCATCAATCTTTACGAGAATGACCACAGCTCAGCAATACACCATCATATACCATTAAATACACTCAGACAATAAGTTAAGAGGTTGTACTACCTATCTAGAGTCATTTAAACATATAAGGACCATATTCAGTGTCCACCATGTCTTTGAAGATATAAATTCACTAAATTTCTATACTTCTCAGAAACACACGCTTGACATGCGGTACAGAGTAATATCTTAACATACACCAAATACTCTTTTTTGATATTTCATATATGTCTATTGTGGAATAGAAATGATAGGAACACCACACAAGATGATAGGTTGGCCTATTAACGCTTTAACTTTAACCATAAAAAAAACCAACGAAAATGGACATGATTCACTCACGCCTCACATTTCATCAATCTATACGAGAAGGGCCATACCTTAGCTGTACATCATCATATACCAATGGGGTCGCACACATAATGAGAAATGAGGTTGTACTACCTATCTAGAGTCATTTATACACACATAAGGCCCATCTTCAGTGTCCACAATGACCTTGAAAATATAAATTTGCAAAATTTCTACACTTCTTGCAAATGCGCGCTTGACATGCAGTACAGAATAATATCTTAACATACACCAAATAATCTTTTTTAATAGCTCACATGTTCCTATATATACTTAAAAATGATGGTCAATAACCCCCCCCAAAAAAAAAAAATCACAACCAATTAGGATATAATGGAAATTTTTAGTGACCGCATATATATCAGAAAAAGAATTTCAACCACCATAAAAATTCTTTCAAAATAAATTATCCAAAATCTAACCATTGACAATTGTGTGAGTTAGGGGTAACATAGGGGCATATCATGGTGAAATATGATAGAGCTGTGTGCAATGGATGTGCCATTCCTGGCCAAAATACAGAAAATGAGGCGTGAGTGAAATCAAGAAATATAGTATTAGAGTAGTGTGGGCTTTGTGCAAAGGTGAACTCACATGGTTAATATAATAGAGGTAGGACATATCTAACATACCAAACACAAAAAGCTTCCCTCAAACCTACATGATGACCAGTGGGTGGCCATCTTGTCTTGTCATGAGGCATGAGTGAACGTGTGAGGGGTAAGTGAACTCTACCACTAAAAGTGGTCATTATGGCTGTGTTTTTGATCCCAAAGGAGGGTTAACACACTAAAACGAAGAAATAATGGTAGAAAAAGGAATATAAGCTCAGAAAACCATGGAAAAAGGCCAAATTTGGCCGTCAAAGGGCCTTAAAGTTCACGACGAGGCCAAAATTTTGCTGTACAGACCCGTATGGGGGGGGTCATCTCAAAACACCCAAATATGGCCAAAGATGCATCTTACACACATAGGGCACTCTATTCTAAGGAATTATCATCAATTTAGACCCAAGGATACATGAATTGGACCATAAGAAGGCAAAATATGGCCGGGGAAACGATCGTTCACTCACGCCTCACTTTTCGGCAAAAGTAAAAATCTTGCCCTGATGCATCCAAAATGGCCCAAGACGTGTCCCAAGTGGCTCCAGGTGGCACATTTTACTGCCTAGCACCTAAAATACATTGTTTCGGTACACAAAAAGTGATCTACGGACACCCACCACATCTTTAACAATATTTTGGGGCAATTTCATCGAATTTCCTTAACTTTTATGTGTAGTTGATGAACAATTTGCAATGAAATTCTGCGTGGACTTTTCTTCAAGCTCCGTTCAAGATCCTAGGAGTTGATTTTGCTGAGACCCGGATGTGGGCCACTTCCCCCGGAGAACAGGAAGTCGTCTTCCTGTTCCCGCGCTGTTTTCCTGCAGCGGTTCACTCACGCCTCTCTTTGCGATGAGACACCCCATACAGCCCCAGCAGGTGGTATATGATCGTAATTCTTTTTCAGACATGATACATACAGCCTAAAAGTGTGTATAGAGTACAGAAACTGGATGTAGTAATGAAATTTACTTCTGTTTAGAGGTAAAAGGCTGTGAGGCATGAGTGAATTTGGTGTGCATTGAAAACCAATATTATCTACCTGGCTTGGGTAATTCTCGAAGTACAGCAAAAAAAATTCTATGGAGGTTACCCCCCTAGGGTACCTCTTGATTGTATATAATAAAAAAAATTGTGCTCTTTTGTGAGGGTCTGGATGGTTACATTGAAAAGAAAAATTTACTCACGCCTCATCATGTTAAATTCATGTTTGAATGCACATAGAAGAGAAATTATTCCCCAGGACCCACCCAAACCATATGGAATGCTTAGCTATGACCCCCCCCCCCCACTAAGGAATAAAAATATTATTGGTGGTGTAGAGGTATTTCCCTTGCTATTATATGCCCAAGGAACCACATGTCCAGTTAATCTTGGAATGACCCATATATATATATATATATATATATATATATATATATATATATATTAGAATTGTCAGTTAAATAGATATTATAAAAGGAAAGTAATTAAGAAGTTAATTACACATGGCTCATCTGATAACACTGTCCAATGCCTCATATGGCGGTGGTGGTGTCTGTCTGAACTGTGACCTTCTGGGTGACCTTCTATGACCTACCAAGGACAGCTGAGGGTCAGATAAGGTCATGGTAGGTCCTTGTACGTTCAGGTCAAGGTCAGGTGAGATAAGGTTGGGGTCACTGCGTGCTCTTGCAACTCTTAGTTCCCTTTCTGCCACCAGGTGGTAGGGCGGGGGATGCAGTGAAAGTGGTGGCCCCTGGTTGTAGTCATTAGAACTACCAGAGTTGTAATTCAGTAGTTGAGGTGTGCTCTGCCACAAGGTTACTCCTATTGGGGTGCTGCTGGTACCCCCATGTTGGTGCTGCCCCCTAGAGGAAGTGGCCAACATCTCAGAGCTCCACCAGTACGCATGCTGTCCCTGAGGCGATGGCGGCCGTCGATGATCCCTCACAGGGGGGTGGCGGTGAGGTCCATGTCCTCCCACTGGATTCACAAAAGTAATATCTGGTAAGAAGACTGAGTTACGAATGGCGGGTGGAAGTTCCCAATGGCGGTTCCCACCTGCTGCACCCCTCCATAACCTCCCTGTGCTGACACTAGATGGCAGCTCTTGTACTGTCCGGTCTGATTCCCCCTCTGCTGGAGTATGACTCATGGTGCGGTGACCAGAGGAAAGGGCTCTGGGACGGATTTGATGTGCTCGGGTGGCAGCCTCCGGTGGGAAGGATGTCATCATGGTTGATATAACCTCCTGACTGACATGGTGGGATATGACACTGAGAGGAGATGCCCGGCCAGCTGTTGGTGCTTCCGCTGAAACCGACCCGTCACCGGATGTCGACTTGGCACAAGCGCAAGATGTCACTGGTCTCCGGCAGCAGCAGAGTTTATGACGGCACCAGTAGAGGAGGAGCGCGACAGTAACCAGCAGCAGCAGTTCCAGCACAGACGTCACACCCAGGGCTATACGAGCATCCATCTGGGCCAATAAAAGATGAACCAATGAATTAATGAAGGAGTGAAAGAGGAAATTTCTAAAATGTGTTCCTTGATGATAATGCATTCCTTAATGAATTTTCAGAAACCTGCATGTTACACAGAACCATAGATATGCGATGTGATTATTACAGTTATGCCCAAAAAAAATGAATTATTTGTTTCAGGTCACAAGACTTTACCTACTAAACATGGTTCAACCTTTCCTTTTTTTCTTTCTCAAAGAAATCATACACTTTTTTTGGCTAAAATCAGTCAATTTAGTCTTTTGCGAGTCATTGTCACTCCTCTAGTGTCTTTTCAGCAGATTTGAAAAGTTGATTTGCAAAATATAGATCTATACTCTACCTAATACTTTCCAAATTGTTATCTGAAACATGACTTCTCTTTTTGACTCTGTGGTAAAGAGGAGGAAATGCCACGTTAAATCACCTCTTTTTGACTCTGTGACTGACTACTTGATCAGAAAGCTAGTTACATATGTTACTAGTTTTCTGATATAGTAGTCAGTCACAGAGAGCAGTAGTACATCTCTAACAGGAACTGGAAAGAATGCTCACTCATCATTCATGATTCTGTTCCTCACAGTATGAAGGGTATGCTCGGAGAATGTCAAGGGTGGGTCATGGTATTGGTTGACCAGTGTATTACCATATATATATACTGTTGTGATAAACCACCCCGGCGCTAATAGATTTCTAAGGGTGATTACCCCCCACCCTTATGAAATACAGGCAGTTATTCCAGGTTTATTGTCGATACGGTATATGGTACTACCGTAAATTCTCTCTTAGGAGAAAAATCTGAAAATTTCAAAATGGTATAACTTTTTTTTCTTATGAATGGATCTTCAGAACTCAAAAAGCTATGGGGTCCTAGGCCCCAAGACACCCCTGTGATGCTGGAACATTTGGGGAAATACTGGGTACATATGATATCTGACCCCTACCACCACCCTCCCTCCACCCGCCTAGGCTGGGTTCTGGTACTAGGGAATGTACGTGAGGGACGACAGTAGGGCTCCTCAAGTAAAGGCATAAATAACAAATAGAGGTTCACGAGTTGATTCTAGGGGGAGATAAGAAGCACGAGGCCGTAGGCCAAGTGTCTTCTTATCTAGCCCCCTAGAATCAACGAGTGAACCTCTATTTGTTATGTATGGCGTTTATACCAGGGTTTCCTCCATTTTCCTAAGTAATTACCTTATAAAATGAAGAAATTAACAACCAAGCGATACGTCTTGTTGAAGCTCCTCCGCCATTTTGATTTCTCGGCGAGACGACAAAGCCGCTTGGACGCAAAGTGTTACGTTGGCATGTGTCCGAGGGGTATTTTCATAGTAGAACCGCTGGTAAGGACTGCGCGCGGCAGCCAGAATACCCTTAGAGCATATGCCAACGTGACAACTTGTGTCTCGCCGCGGTAAATAATCCGTGCGCTACGCAGTCAACATGATGGAGAAATTTCGCTCGATTCGATTTTTATATCTTCAATCCTTCTAAATATACATGTCAAATCATGGCGAATTAAGGGTAGGTGCTAGAATATAATGTCTTCTTTCATCCTCTATAAGCATTAAGGTCCTAATGCTATAGTTTTTTTATTATCGAATTAAATCTATCATGTCAACTTGCTGTCACGTCGTCTCGTCTCAAGTGTCAACATCCGTTCACTTAGCGCGTACTATTCGAACGTCATTATCCGCTCCAGGCATCGTAAATTCATTCAAGAACGTGATAACCATGGTATAACTACAGGCTAATGAACACACTACCATTCTAACAGTTCACCCTCCTGGGGCTATGTACCACTTACACATTGAGGTGGAGGAATGTGGCTTTATCTCTTACAACTGGACATTGACTGCCTCCAGCTGAGGTCATTCCAGCTTTCATAGTAAAAGGCTCTACATGAACTATCAGTAACAATGGAATGTGGTATTGTATTAGGGTTAAGGTTGAAATAGCTTTTACCTAGAAGATACCTATTTATATACATTGTATTTGCTGTCTGAGGGCAGCCGCTGGGTGCTCCATTGGGAATAGTGGAGTGTGTGTGCACCTAGATCCAGGACTATCTGGGACTAAGTGTAGGGTGTTACAAGGGCCGTGGAAATCCGTGTTAGAACGGCCATTCTGCATAGATTCCTGGAGCTTAATTCAAAACATCCTGGGATCGCAACCCCGGCGATCTTAGTGTAGGCACATATCATAAGACCTGGCCAGTCTACCCTATCTAATGCAGTGGTTGCAGGCCTGTCAAGAATAGCAAGTCCTGGGATCACTTCACTATTCCTTTTCCAGCACTAAGATCACTGCGATCTTAGTTAAAGAATTGCATAGTGGTTTCACCTGAGTACAAGAGCACTTACAGGGAACACTCCTGATCGAAAGAGTGAATAGCCTGCTGCATACATACTCATGCGTTAAGTGCACTGTAAGGTAATTCTTCCCTTCTCTCTCTTTGTCCTGGGGGGAGAGCACAATGCTTCTAATAGGCAAGCATAAATCATACATTCATGGAAACAACTCTTGAATACAGTACGGGGGTCAACTGCACCCTGTGCTCTTTTGTTAGCCCATATGGGGACGGGGAACGATGGTATAAACACTGTTGTGAAGAAGAGTGGCTCCACAGCTATTCCTTTATTTTGGGACTCTTACCCCTGTGCCTAGTCAGTACTTCTTGGAATAGTGTAGGAGGGATGAGGCTAAGATCGATGCGATCTTAGTGCTGGCTAGGAAACGCAGTCTAATCTTAAGATCGCTTAATAGGATAAGGTAGAATAATTCCTAAGATCGCTGAGGTTGCGATCCCAGGATGTTTTGAATTAACCTCCAGACATGGTGTCACTTATATGCCTCTAATACCGTTACTATACATATTCCAGTAATGATTAAGGAACCAATTGATCATGCACATGTCAGGCTTATTCATTCAGTCTTATTTTTCTTGGTCTTATGATTGTGGAAATGCACATGGAACTATCACTTTTAGCACAGTGTGAGTAGGTAGCATATGACACAAATATTCGCAGTAGAGGGAAAATACATGTCCTCAAATAATGCCAACCATGCAGGAATCTATTGAATTCTAAGAGAAATGAAAGGATTTTTCTACACAAAATTACACACAATGGCTTAGGTGCACAGTTATGACTATTAGTCACAATTCTGCGTCATTTTTTAAACCAAAAAATATGATAAGACCAATGAAAAATGATCATTTAGAAATTGTGCTCTCATCTTATTGAACTATACATGATTAGTCAAAGAATGCACCTATACCCATTATTATAGCTCTGTACAACTCTTGCATACTGGAGACTGAAATAGGCATCTATTATCCTTTCCTCTCTATACCTTGGCAAACTAGGATTAATTAAGACAGACGAACTGACAGATCCACAAGGCATATGATACTAACAGAGGTATTATATATATTATATTATTTACATCATCACTTTTCCCGTATTTAATAACCCCTACAAGCCTCAAATGAAGGAGTCTCTGCTATGTTGCCCTGTGGCTACAGGTAATGTGATCACCCTGTGTAGCATCGTCTACTGGGTCCACTCTGCACGCACACAGGTGCCACTCACCACATAGTTTATGTATAGAGCAGCAGGGACAAAATATAAGCCACATTATTAACTTTGAATAGCTCTCAAGCATTCCCTATTGAAAATAACATCATTATGTTTTTTAACATTGTAGTAGTACATGTCTTTTCTATAAGATTCCCTATTTGGATAATATGTGAGACTGTTGGTTAATTTTCGATGTAACACTCTATTAAGTGTTTTGTATACATGCACTCCTAGAATGAAACCTGAATGGTGCGCACTTTTCAAAAACTCAATTCACGATTAAAAGATATGAGCCGTTTTGTGTCTTTAACTGGTTCCAACTCCCAAAATCCCAATGGAGTGTTCTTTGTTGTGGTACTATGAAAGGCAGCCACTCAATCTCCTGGCATACATGTTTATACCACGATTTGGGGACTTCCGGTGGTTTTATATGCGAAATACCCATGCATTATTCTGCATATACCAGCCATGTGCATTTTTGAAATTTTTGGTATATAGTTTTTCGGGGTCAAGTTGGACTTACAATATTTTGGGAAATGCTGGCGGACATACAAAGTTAGTCTAGCCATTGTTTCAATGTGAAAAATCATCCCAACTCGTAGGAGAATTTAACCCCGGCCGCAGTGCTTGTTGGCAAGGACGTTAGCCATAGCGCCACACTGAGGTCCTTTCGTTTTGATTGCAACCTTTTCATGTTATAATATCGAAATCCCAAGAAGTATTTGATCCATAGAAGAGGAATGCTTGCTAATTTTCTCCATTTTCTTCAATATAAATAAGAATCCATTGACTTTTCCATCGTACACGAGTCGCAGCCCGGTTGGCTCTGTGCGAAGCCATTGTTTTTCTTCATTGACCTATATCTACATCCGAGCCACTGACACACGTTGTCAGACAAGGAGGCGGGTGGGAATGGCCGGACCGCGACCTGCATACGATGGAAAAATCAATGGATTCTTCTTTATTTTGAATATATTGGACATAATACGTATGGAGGGATCATCTAGACTATCTAAGGATGTGGACCTGTTAATATCTCAACTTGTCATGGTTGGATTCGATACGAAAAGTGTGTGTGAACACAGCGGCACCTCTTCCGGCAAGGAACAAAAACAATGGCTTCGCGCAGAGCGGACCCGGGCCGTATCGCTTGCTTTTACAAAATGTCTTCTCGTGGCTATATTCTTTGGATATCAGGTAAGAAATTAATACAAAATGGAGTAAATGGTGGTATAAACCTAATAGGTCATGGATATTGCAGCCCACGGGCCATATACCATGGGGTATATACAGCATGTACGGCCCGTGGGCTGCAATATCCATGATATATTAGCTTAATATACTTCAGCCAGTGCGATTCAGCTAAACTTGATTGGGCACTGAAAGGGTGAGTGCAATAAGGGTGGCAAATAATGTGTTTATACTGCGTCCAATTAGATCATATTTTTTATGATGTGTCCATCAGATGGACAGGGTAATGTATCTTCTTTTAACTAGAATAGCCAGGATATATTGACAGGTAATATAAAAAAAGAAACAGAAACAGTTTTCCTGAGTTCACTTCCATATTCACAATAGAGTGACCTCAGTCATGAGCAACCCTTTGAGTCAAGGCTTGAAACAGATCTTCAGTCAATTTTTTTGTAGATGTTATATTATAAATATAGCCTATAAAATGGTCTCCTTGTATAGTCTTTAAGTCTCTAAATGGGCGAGCATTAATGTGTATTTTACTCAAAAGAGCTGCATGCATGCATCATGGAAACAGATTATGACAGATTTAGAGAATATAGAGCCAATTTCTTTCCTAGTTTTAACTATTAAAAAGTATGGAGAGTTTTACAAATATCCTGCTCCAGTTGCTCTAGGAAAAGCGTGGCGTTTTGCATAACATAGTGGCCCGTATAAGCGCCTGGGCGCTCATTAATTTCAATCCCACTGTACCCCTGGCGCTTATATGAGACAGGCGCTTATTTGAATACTTGTTTTAGTGGTTAAGATTAATTTCAATACCCCTAGACCCCCGGTGATTAATTGAGACCGGTGCTTATTTGAGACCCCGGCGCTTAAACGGGCCATTATAGTATGAATCTTCATATCTCCATTGTTTTGAGTATTAAAGATCAAACATACATGTAAACATGTACTTGAGGTCTACACTATGAAGGTGTTACACAGTATGAAAGTTGCTAATCCAGTGCATGAAAAATGTAAAATATTAATGAGAGATGATTGGTCACTACTTACAGTGAAAGTTACGATGCGGCATTCACAATGATGTTTAGGGGCTGAGGCCCATTTTCCATGTTATAGGCGCCTACCATTATAAGACTGCACAGTGTGCATAAATAAAACCCTTCTGTCTCCTGATGTCAAAATGTCCAAAGATTTTGGTCTCAGATTGGCTCCATTGCTGTTGTTATTTTTCTCCTCTGGAATCAAACGTCATATTGTGATCGATGGTCATTTTCTTAAGGTGTCCATTGTGCTTCAGTGACCTACAGAAAAATAGTGGATCTTGTTGATTGCATATTTTCCATGGGTCTGGAAGAGTAGAATTTCTTGAATGTCCATAATCATAGTCCATTCCCCTACTATGTATAAACTGCCTATACCTCGGGATCCAATGGACCCCTTTAGATTATTTATAACCATACAGTGAGAGAGTGCTGACCCAAACTGTTTATAGGTTTGGTCGGGTAGAGTCCTCACTAGGCCAAGACCTATAGCTCACATAGCCATTATCAGCTGGGGGCCGCCATTAGACCCCGACAGCACTATGACTAACACCTTCAGCCCCCGACTCCGCAGTATATGCCAGGGATGCCTCCCATTGGTCAATAATACAATAGCCATGTGCCGTATAGGGGTAGGCCTCTGAACTGATTGACCAATATCTTCTATAAGAGACAGCCAAGAAACGAGGGGTGAGGCTGAGTATAGGGAAAAGTGTGTTTCGTCTTGCCTGCATGGGGTTGGCTAGCAAGACAAGTTGCCTGCATGGGGTTGGCTAGCAAGACAAGGCAGTGTATAGTGCTGACCCGGGATACATTATCAACCAATGAGAAAACACCTTTTATTCACTGCAATTCTTTGGGTACATTATGTAACACCTGGTGCCCATCATGCTGGCTGTTATCAGTGCTCATCTCGCCAGGTCCCAGATCAAGCAATGGTGGACCCACTGGACCTCAATACTGAGGCCTATAGGTTGGCAGATCAATATACCAAAATCAAATTTAAAAAGAAATAAAGGAATAGAAAAGAGAAGTGCTAGCTAATGTGGATCTTTTAGGCACTTTTACCTGAAACACTACCTTTGCTGGCCTAATTAGAATTCCCTACTGGAGGAGCCTTAGGGAGTTTCTTCCTAAAGACAGGTTGTACTGGGAGGGGAGGTCAGCCCTACTCAAAGACCCCCACCTGCCCCAGGGTGACCCTTGTATATATACAACACTAGATAGTTAACAGAAATATGCCTTTCACCAAATACATGTAATGCCCAAGGCTTGGTGGATATCTTTGTATTCGATGTTCACTTTGTGTGGGGAGAAAGAATGTATAATATTCTGTTTTCATAGGATTATTTACTCTAGTATCTTAATCCAAGCTCTTCCTAGTAATTCAAGGAGTATTGAATCTTTCTTGTAAAATGCTTTCATTAGGATTCTGGTGAAGGTTACTAGTCTGTGGAAAGTGTTCAGGTTTTATAATTTCCAATTATCTAAATACCTTTTGGTCCAAAACATTTCTCAGTCCCCATGTGTATTGGCCTAGGGCCACTAATGGAGGTATGTTTCAGAATGATTAACGATCACCAAATGTCCCTACGCCCGCCAGTAGGGCTTCCAGACGATCGCCAAGTATCTCGTCCAAACTATTTAGGTGAGCCTTGATCAGCAATCCGTATGATTTTATTTTGTGCAGTTGAAAACTACGAACAAAATTGTACAAATCATACAACTCTGATTGTACAATATTTTTTTAATAAGGCCCTAACCATTAACTGTTCTGAAACATACCCCAGGAAGTGTATGAACCCTGTCTGGTCGTCATGATGCATAAATGCAGCCCTAGAGAGTTACTTGCCATGACTGCATTAATGCATCATGATGACCAATGGACATGATGCATTATTGCATCATGATGACCAATAGGCATGATGCATTCATGCATCATGATGACCAATAGGCATGATGCATTCATGCATCATGATGACCAATAGGCATGATGCATTCATGCATCATGATGACCAATAGGCATGATGCATTCATGCATCATGATGACCAATAGGCATGATGCATTCATGCATCATGATGACCAATAGGCATGATGCATTCATGTATCATGATGACCAATAGACATGATGCATTAATGCATCATGATGACCAATGGACATGATGCATTAATGCATCATGATGACCAATAGGCATGATGCATTAATGCATCATGATGACAAATAGACATGATGCATTAATGCATCATGATGACCAATGGACATGATGCATTCATGTATCATGATGACCAATAGGCATTCATGCATTCATGCATCATGATGACCAACAGGCATGATGCATTTGTGCATTATGATGACCAATAGGTATGATGCATTCATGCATTATGATGACCAATAGGTATGATGCATTCATGCATTATGATGACCAACAGGCATGATGCATTTGTGCATTATGATGACCAATAGGCATGATGCATTCATGCATCATGATGACCAATAGGTATGATGCATTCATGCATCATGATGACCAATAGGCATGATGCATCATGATGACCAATAGGTATGATGCATTCATGCATCATGATGACCAATAGGCATGATGCATTATGAGGACCAATAGACATGATGCATTAAAACATCAGCAGCAACAGGTTTAAGCTGAAGTGCTTTTACCTTTATTTGCCTTTGCCAGCATGATGTAGCAATGCGGGACTGTTACCGTAATGGCCTGTATAAGCGCCAAACCTTGAATAAGCGACAGTCTGGAATAAGTGCCGGGGGTACAGGGGATTTGAAAATTCTAAAGTGACATAGTCCGATTTTTTTCAATTTTTTCAAATCTTGTTTAAATGTTCTACACAATGTAATAACACCATATCAAGGCATTTGTGGACTATTCATTCTTTTCTAAGCTCACACGAGCTTAGAAAAGGGGACCTTGCCATAGGCATTTTACAGTGCATTTCCAATATATTGAATTTTGGCATGCACTCCAAAAGTAGGAAATAGACTATAAATCTGGCCATTCTCTCAAATATGAGCTTAATTATGGGGAAGGAGAGCAAATGAAGTAATTACCATAAGAAGTTTGATCTATGTGAACATTCTGGTTCATCTTTGAGAAGATTGATTTTTTGGCCTATGCCACTTTTTAAGTACACTATAATCTCAGTCTTGCATAAGGTAAGGTCTTGAATGAGCGCTGAGGGCTGTTTGAAAATTAATGAGCACCCAGACGTTTACACAGGCAACTACAGCAGGTCTGATCTTCAGTATTGTGCTGGTATTGGAGCTTCAGTCTGTACCACCCAGCATGATGCACCAATGAAGCCATGACCCTTACACTCACCAAGGCTGCATTATTGCATCATGCTTTATTGCATCATGCTAGACAATGATCATGATGCATACATAATGCTGTGCTGTCCTTAACCCTTTGATGGCCTCTAATGTATTAATGTACATTTGGTGGCTACCTGTCTGTATATTGGGGACATGATACAGGCAGGCCATGCCTAAGAAGTTACATATCAATTATCAACTGTTTTCACACTTACTCACAAGGGGGCACCCTATCATTGCAAAGCTCCAGCATGTCTCTCCTATACAGATGTTTAGAATATAGACTGTGATTAGAGATGTGAAACTGCCATCTAGTGGAGTTCAAGTTAACTAACTTCCCCAGAATCTGGGGGGGGAAGCCCAAACTGGTCCCAGGGTTAAGTACTAGCGTCCTAGACTCTGGTCTTCTGCCCTATGTATGGTGGGAAGGGGTCCTAAAGTAGTGCATGTTGATAGATGTACACACCAGGGGGAGGTGAAGTTTGACAGATACTGCTGTATTCTGCCAAAGTATTACCTCCTGGTACTGCATTTGCCCATGTATAAGCCAGCTTTGTGTATAGTAATCCTGCTGGTATAGTGGTTATCATCTGGGACTCTTATTCAAAGATCCTCGGGTTCTAATCACCTCAATGAAAAAAAACAGTTTTCTGAAATTAATTTGGTCTTTTGTTTTAGATCATGTTTGTGTTAATAAGTTGCTATCAATATTTCTACAATAATTGTAACGGTCAACTGTTCAAAGAAACTAAGATATTCATAGCAGAGGTGATGTTTTAGGTTAGGCCTAATAAAAAAAGGTGTGTTTCTGGTCAGGACCATAGTAACATACTGTAGCGGTCAGCGGAAAATGTCATGGAGAAACTGGGACTCGAACCTGGGACGGTCCAACTTCGAAGTGGAAGCTCTACCCCTGAGGTACTTCCCATGGCCTGACATTCTCTACCTTCCAACTACACCTGGATCGGTATGATACACACACTAGGAGACTGATTACCTGGTACCGAGCTCTCTAGAGATCCCCCTCGCGAGGCGGGACCACTCAGTATCTCCACCAAGTATGGGGAATTACTGCCCCTACACTCCTCCCCATCAGCTTCAACCACCAACCACTAGCACCCGACATTCCCCCTCAATCCAGTTACCTGAGAGTTGAGGCTTTATCAAGCAGTGTTGGGGCACTCCTGACTTCTCAATGGATGTACCGGTACAAGTACCGGATTGGTCGAAGTGTCATCTGTATCATATCGGCCCAGTTCCCGAGCCCTCAATCCATGATTGCGTTAAGATACGGGGTTCCATACCTTCAATCTATGATTGTGTAGGATGCTCGGTTTCTCCACCAATGTAGTGGTCAGTGGAAAATGTCATGGACTCGAACCCGGGACCCTCCAACTTCAAGGTGGAAGCTCTACCCCTGAGCTACTTCCCCTGGCCTGACATTCTCTACCATCCAACTACACCTTGATCGGTATGATACACACACTAGGAGACTGATAACCTGGTACCGAGCCCTCTAGAGATCCCCCTCGCGAGGCGGGACCACTCGGTATCTCCACCTAGTATGGGGAATTACTGCCCCCACAATACCAATAGAGGTACAAAAATGGCAGACCACTTTTTGGGAAGATCTCTATGCACTGAATAAGCCAATATGCAAGTGTTCATAATACACTTGTTATTTATTTGGCTTAGGCCATGCAGGCTTTTTTGATAAAGAGGGACTAAACGTTTTACGCCCCCCCCCTCAAGAGGGATCAACAATTTTCTAAGCCCCCCCCCTTAATAAATAATGACCACTCCCTTATATAGTGTCGGACTATTGTAGCCACATATCCTCTCAGATTTGCATTGAAATTGTCTTCCTTTTTGGTATATAACAGGCCTGCATTGGACAGGAGGAAGATGTCCCCCCCCCCCAAAAAAAAAAAAAATCCAACCTACCGGCCGTAGCATTTCACTTCATGTTTCTGGAAACACACCTTTTTTTTCTTGACCTTATGTCTCAATAGATCTATACATTTCTTTTAAAAAAAGTATTGATATCATGGGTCTATGGTGACCCACCTCCCTGACATTGGGAGTCCAACTCTCTACTGCCTGATCTAGTGGGACAGTTGTTGATTTGTGGTAGACAAACACCTGATATTCCTGCAAAGGTCTTCACAGGTAAGCGGCGCCTGCGCATGAAAACGGCGATACTGTGCAAAAAAAAAATCGGGATCTTCCCATGGCTCTGGAGAAATAACCAAGTAAGATACAGAAATGGCAGACCCTTGTCAGAATCCTACAAATGTGACCAGGCAAGCAAAAACACCACTCTGCAGGGAAATTTGTTACCAAAGTTCATCTCAGGATCTTTAAAATGAGACATCACTGGCTTGAATATTCCCAGTAATTATGTCAAAACCCCTCCTTGAACATAGGTCGTTATTCATATTTGAAATCAAGGATTAAGCTCTAATTACATTTTTAACCATAATAATGTCTAAAAACACCCAAAGAAATCAGCCTTTTTCATGAAAAATACATAACAAATTGGGGATTTTTATCATAGATTTTGATCTAGAAGGAAATTTTGATTATTGGAATGGTTGCCATGGCAACCAGGAATGGGCATATAAGTTGATTTTTCATAAAAAATGTTCATTTTACCATTCAAATATGGGCCATTTCTACTGAAAATTTTAAATGAGACCATTAAATTCTGCATAAAAAAATTAGCTTAACATGTTTTTATAATGATTTTAGAGTAACATTGCCCCCTCAATGCCCCCTGGTGGCCAAATGGGGAATTGAAAATCCCCCGTGGGGGGGGGGGTGTTTTACCTTGATGGGTCACAAATGGCATTATTCTATGCTGGGCCCATTCTTTATGACCACAAATGGAGGGTTTCTAGGAGACTATTTTCAGGTAGTTCCACTTTTTGTCCCATGCTGTATATTTTATAATACATCCTTTATGGTAGCCTTGCAAAAAGGCCACGGCACACACATTGTCAGTATCAGATTAGGAAATCGTTCAAGGTTCATCATGGTATGCGGCACTTTTTAATATTTTAAACAATTTCCTAATTTGGTAGCATTGAAAATATTAAGAAAGCTCCACAAAACGGTATCTGTGAAAATGACAAAACGTGTCACACCCTACAAAGAACCTATAAAGGTCTAGAAAATAAATTTTCAAACAGCTAAGCATTCCAATGCAAAAATGTGAGAGCCCATCTAAGTAAGGGTGTCACAGTCCCCTTTCAGAGAGTGGGCCAGTATGTGGCTCTAAACATAGCATAAACAAGCTATAAAAGAAATGACCCACCCCTTAAAAGAAGGTTAAAAGGTTCTAGTTTGGATAATTATCTCAAAACACCAAAGGATTCAATCTTATGCTGAAAATGTGAGAGTGAATTCAACTGGGGTTGTCACTCTTTTTAGCCCTGTCAATAAACTGAGTCCAAGGCTACAATTAAAGGACATTTACATGGTAAAAGATAAACTCCCACTCCTTATTATGAAGCTTAACTGATGTAGAATCAATATGTTAAATACTTTAAGCATTGCTATGTATGGTGAACAGGTGAGAGCTAAAACAAGTATGGGTCAGGAAGTGATTTGATCAGGTTATCTTAAATATATATAGGTCACTTTGTCAACAAGATGTCTAATAGATAGATAAAATTCATGATATGATTAGCTAAGGAATGAGATTGTGTTATCTCGGCATTCCATCCCCATAGGAAAAAGAATCATGGCCAAGAAATGGTTTTCAACAGTTCTGGAATTTGCCACCAGGGGGCCTCTGAATTTGCATAATTACTTATCTTTGACTGTTGATTGGACCTAGCATTCTACTAAAAATTACATATTTCAAATTTCAAAGTGATTGGACATGTACTTACAATTTTATGGCCTTTTATGCACCATACCCTCACTTGCGTCATGGACAAGGCTTATATATTACTGATTTTGTCAACTTTAATCCCTTACAATTTCATATATATACTTTGTGAAATTAGCCCCAAAAAGTTCGGCTATCCTCTATGTATAGGGGGTGCAATGTATAAAATATAATATGCCTGGGCTAAGTTTTCATCAAGTTGTATAGGGTCTGAATATGGAAGAATGGATATTTGCATCCATTGTTGGTTTGAGATTATTGAATGATTTTGAACTTTTAGATTTATCTTGTTCCTATTTATAAGCAAAGGATTGCAGTTTAAACCAATTTCTATGTTGTACCCATATCATAGAAATCCTGAAAATGCTCCAGTGGCTATGAGCAAAGGGTGTCAATTCGAGGGCCAACCTTCACTCATGAAAACCTTTGTCCTGTAGCAAGTCGTCAATGGATTTTAATAGGACTTATACAGCTGAATTTCAAACTCATTGAGCTTTCTAATGTAAGAGAATGAAGCAATTTGCCCTAGTTTACTTGACATTGGATTTTTCTGAAAGCCTGGATGTAGTAGTTTCCCTGTACCTCCACAGGTGACAGCACCAGGCTGTAAAATGACCCGTGAACCCTTTCGGGGAGAAACGGTATGATCGGAAGTGTGTCCCTGGTACCGGTGAATATGCGAAAGTTTACTGCTCATATTTTACAAGCGAAATTGGCGCCACTTTAGCGCTTCTCCTCGAAAGACGTAACCAAAATGACCAGTTACTTGTCAGCAACCAACTTGGCTAAAGCTCATATTTGCACAAACATCACACCTGGTAGAGTAATGCCCAAGCTCCACTACCTGACACCAGCAGCATCGAAATGCTGCGTTACCAGATAAAAAAAAGACAATTATCAAAATAAGATGAAGTAAAGCTAACGCGTCTATAAATGGGCCATACTAGGCTTACACATGAACACCATCTTAAAGGTGAAGACCAACCAATGTGCCAACAATGCAATATGCAGCTCACAGTTAAACATATCCTGTTCAATTGTCGTGGGACTGAAGTAAGCAAAAGAAAGTATCTGAAAAACACAACATCATTGGAAGCTGTCTTTACTACCAAAGAAACCAAACAACTCTTAAACTTCTTTAAAGAAAAGCAACTATGAAAATAAATATGAATAAGAACTTAAAAAAAATTAAAAAAAAATGGCTGGTCTGTTGGTGTCAGGATAATGTGACTGGCCGGGTGATGTGTCTATAGTTTGCGGCACATTACCTTGTCCCACTGCTACAAGCAGACTCTTATACACACATGCACGCATGCACATACTAACACACACACGCGCAGCCACATGTGAAACAAACCAACCAACCAAACAAACGAACGCTGCATTACTTAAAATCCTTTGTTCTACTTTTATCCATATATATTTGGGGTATCCTTTCTGTAATTTTCTCTTGTTGCAGAATAATTTTACCTTTTCGTTTATAACGTGCGCTAGCAATTCACCAAACTAATAACTTTAAAAAAACTTTTCTGTGCACTCAAATGACTATTGTTTTGAGGTTGTTGTTTTTTTAAGTTAACTGGTTAAGAATCATAATTTCGACTAAATGTATTGAGTTGCTCTATTACATGAAATCCAAATAAAAATAAGTGTAGTAAATATATCTATTCCATGTTTATAACAAATAACTTGGAATTGTTACTTGTACCGACATCTGTAACAATTGCAGCAGTTCTTTGTTAACGCATAGGGGGGTTCCATCAATTTACTTCAAAGGAGCTTATGATGATCAGTCACACTTTGCCTCCTTGAGAGTGCCTGCTATTATTTTCTTTAGTTTCTTGTACCCTACCTTTGTCTTGCTCTACTGCCAAAGTGCCAAACATGCAGTCTTACATGAAATGTCTTTTTTTTAGCTCATACCAGTTTGAAAATTAGCATTTGGTCCGAATGTCATGAATTGACTGGTGACAATATGTTGATATGAAAACTACCATAAATACAAAAGTATTGCATGGGATTAGATTAGCGTTTCAATGATTTCAGCCTGTGAATGTATATGCACAATGCCTACATGCTTGTACCTTGGCAGTCAAGGAGTCTGAAGTGCATTAGAGCATAATAGAGTCCTGCATGGTTCAATAAATCATTCAAACACTTGTGTACATGCGGAACTTACTCACTAGCTGTCGTGTTTATACAGTCCATAATATCTTGTGGTAGGACAGCATGATATCGATGACCAAGAATCTGTGCCATATATCTAAAATGGTGGAGGGCTGTGTGTCATGGCTTATCTTCCTTAGCCCAACAAACAGCTTCAATAACACCTGGTTGACTGAACACCATATTGGTCAAGCCTGCTCCATGGGGTGCAACAATTGCTGCAGCTCTGTTAAACAGTAACCTTGATGCATTAAAGGTAGGAGTAGGGTCATCTCAGAATATTTTAACTCTCATCTTATGCTGCTCTGCAATTGATTTTAACATTGCAAAGATACTGTCATGATTGCCGAACCACCGCTCTTTTGATGGTTTAATCAAGACAATAGTTTCCCTCCTGTTGTTTGAAGCTAATCCTGCCCTGAGGAGTATAGTTTCTATCTGGTTTGGAATAATGCGTGGCTTTCCGCACTCAGCCCTACCGGGAATATAGGCTATATCAGCATAGATGTCTCCACTTACTCTACGGTCTGCAGAAATTCCCAAACTTGATAGTAATGCTTCTTGAAAAGAACCCTCTACATTAAGATGAATTTTGATGTCCTTTTGTTTTTAGCAGGAATGGAAGTGACGAGGTAAGCCTTGGCAAGCTCTTAATAGTAAATTGGTAAAAGTTCACACCTCCCATTAATGCAATACTAAATACCGTTGCATAATTTTGAATCTCTGTTTCAGGTAGTTTCTTTCCTGTCCAAGGCATACAACACATAACTGAAGTCAATGTACTTCCCATAACATAATCTCCTTCTTTTAGAATCATTGCATCTTTGACCACCTGAAGATAGCCAACACTCACTTCCACCAAAGGTTCTGAGGTAGATATCACCCATTTTGAAAATTGACCTGTGTGATAGGCATAGTGCCTGATATCCTCAGTAGTAGGGTATGTATAAATGTATTCATCCCCCTCCAGAAAAGGCAGATTGTAGAGCATCCTGGATACAACTTCAGCATAAGCTCTATCTATAAATTGTATACAGTTGTTACTATGTACTGCATATGTCCTCATTTCATTCCTTAGGGCCGTTAATACAGACATTGACATATTAAAAATCTTGACCTGTATATTTCCAACACTTTTTAGCTGTGTTAAATAGCTCTCTGATATTGATTCCAGAATGTGAGAAATATTTCGAGACATAGCTCCTTAAGTGGTCGTGCTGGGAATGGATTCAATCTTTTCCCTAAACCCATCAAGTTCCTGCAGTGAAATCTTTCTCATTATCCAGGTGTGATGCCCGGTATACGTTGTATCACTACTTGAGTTGACCAAATGGGTTTATATTATTTCAGCCATGTGAACAGTAGTACCGCTGTTGCTGTCTTCTGGAGCTTAATTCAAAATATCCTGTGATCGCAACCCCAGCGATCTTAGTGTAGGCACATCTCATAAGACCTGGCCAGTCTACCCTATCTAATGCAGTGGTTGCAGGCCTGTCTGGAATAGTAAGTCCTGGGATCACTTCACTATTCCTTTTCCAGCGCTAAGATCACTGCAATCTTAGTGAAAGAATTGCATAGTGGTTTAACCTGAGTACAAGAGCACTTACAGGGAACACTCCTGATCGAAAGAGTGAATAGCCTGCTGCATACATATAGAGGCGAGGGAGGACGTTTGCTGAGTGTCCTTGAGGGCTCTTAGGGCTACTCATGCGTTAAGTGCACTGTAAGGAAATTCTTCCCTTCTCTCTCTTTGTCCTGGGGGAGGCACAATGCTTCTAATAGTCAAGCATACATCATACATTCATGGGAACAACTCTTGAATACTGTACGGGGTCAACTGCACCCTGTGCTCTTTTGTTAGCCCATATGGGGACGGGGAATTATGGTATAAAAACTGTTGTGAAGAAGAGTGACTCCACAGCTATTCCTTTATTTTGGGACTCTTACCCCTGTGCCTACTCAGTACTTCTTGGAATAGTGTAGGAGGGCTGAGGCTAAGATCGATGCGATCTTAGTGCTGGCTAGGAAATGTGAACGCAGTCTGATCTTAAGATCGCTTAATAGGATAAGGTAGAATAATTCCTAAGATCGCTGGGGTTGCGATCCAAGGATGTTTTGAATTAACCTCCTGACCATGATGCAATCGACACGTGAAATAAAATGCATGTCAGTGTCAAAATTCTTCTTCATCATACTGGAAAAATTAAAACTTGTTAATGATTAATGATTACTGATAGCCTTTGTTCATTATGATATTCACAATATCAGTTTATGGGCCAAATTTTTGAAAATGGTACTTTTAGCATTTAACAGGGTTTTTAAGCTTTACCTACCAATAGGGTCAAAACCTATGCACTAGCCTGGCATTTTTTGGTTTCATTCAAGAGAAAACATCCCAAGCTTTCAAACGAGAGTAAACTTTAGTGAATCAGACCATAATTTTTTTGAGTTATGGGTCTACAGAGTTGAAAAATGACCAAGAAGTGTGTATTTTGCTGAAAAAATACAATTTTCACACACCCCCACATGTTGCTTATACTGTACAACACCCCTAAAATCACTTTTGGAATTCAATACATATGTTAACTCTGAGATCCAAAGGGTTTTAACCTGATGTACATGGTAGATTTTTTTTCTCCCCTTCATACTGAATAAAGGTAGCATTATGCTACTCCCTGCTCAAAAATAAAACTTCTCAATATACCAATGAAATATTCTGTTTCTACCCTCCATGCTGCACTTAATTTTGAGGGACATTTAAGGGGTTTATATGGTGTAAAAAATTTGCGGCCACACCCATTTTCTTTTAGTCCTGGCCCTAAAGTGTATTGGCATACACATTTTTGAGCAGGGAGTAACATTTAACATTTTGGTTAATGAATCAAATTCTTCTGCTTCCATACAGTAAATTTTTGCTTTGCATATTGTATTGGCACCTCCTAATTAATCATGAACAAAAATTGGTTCCATATTGACTCTTTGTGCCATTTGTAGACCATAAAATATGATTGGATGTTACTCTCTGCTCAAAATTCTAAGTCCTTTCGCTCTAAACCAGATGACATCTCTGTCGTCCCTCGCATGGCGCATCCATACGGGTCTTTTCTAATCACCACAAGGACACTTCCACCTATCGTTTGATCCTCTTTCTGTCCAATTTTACTGACAATTGCTATTCCTAAAGCAAAAGAAAGGTAAGGGATCAGCCAAAAATTCACCTTTATAAGATGTACGAAGGTGTAGGGCACATGTTGATATACTTTGTTGGGGTCCAAATGCTTTAATTTTGATCAAAACTGATGTTGTCCGTTGGCAAGTGGTGGAATTTTGCCATTATTTCTAAATGACTGGGCGTTATATGGGGTTGAAGCATGTCGCCTGCCCGAGCCCTATGTGTGTTACTCTCTGCTCAAAAATAGATTCTGCTGCTAAAACTCACTCTCCTGTCTGACAGTTATCAAAATGTGTACTTATGATATCCTTCTGATAGATTATACACTCCTGCATCTTCCTGCAGTATTTGGTTATGATCCTAATACTTTAAGTGTCTGTTTGAGTGTGGAAATTCAAAAAATCTGTATCGGACCTAAAGATTTATCCCACTTTTTCACATCTCATGTCCCTAATATTGTAAAGATTACTGTTTTTTGTGGCTTTTATGATAGATGTACCCCTCACTTATTCAAAAAATGTGTTATATGTTACCTACATGCAGTTATTTAGCCCCACTAACCCAATCAATGGGGGAATTTGAATTTTGAGCAGAGAGTAACACCTGATAGGAACTTGTTTTAATTTCTTTGAGGAATATCCATCAAACTCCACCTACTACTGTTTCATTTGCTTGTTATGGAGTTCTCCTAACCTATTTATGTAGATTTGTGTACATAATTTCCACTTTGTGCTATTTGGAGGGTGAAATTAATTTTGAGCAGGGAGTAACGTGTTACTCCCTGCTCAAAAAAGTCAAATTGTGGTCCAACTTGTGACCAGTTCTATCACAAACTACTGCTAGATATGGAACAGATGGTAGTTGCATATTAAAGTATGCATATTGAAGTTAATATGGATGAATGTTGGTGATTATTTGACAACTTTTGACAAAGCTAGATGAAAATTGGGGTTTTAGAAAAAAATTCTCAGAAAAATCAGTCAATGACAAAAGTTCAATATCCGATATCTCGGAAAGTTTTTAAAGGAACATATTGATTTTTTTAATCATGATACATACTTACTAGTAGATGTTGTAAATGGATTTAGGAGTCATTAGGATATAGTTAAGAGGTATATCCAGTTGGTATCTGAATTTTGAGCAGGGAGTAACACAAATTACAACAGATTATCTTTGAACGCTTATAAAAACGGACCCGCTAGGAGTTGCTGCGTATGTCAGGTGTTTTTAAATAGCCAAGACATTGCCCTTTGAATGTAGTAAAGTTGTTTTAACTTATTTTGAGTTTCACTGTTTTTGCTTTGTCAGGGCCAAAAGTACCACATTCAAAAATTTGGCCCTTATATGCCACAGTGCAGAAGGTATAGGGTAACTGGCTGTAACTGGCTAACTACCCCCACCGTATGTGCCCTCCGAAGATAAAAAGTCTGAAAATATTTAATTAAACCAATTTTAATTATATCTTTTAATCCTACAGGGTCCAGATCATATAAAACACACATGAAAACACCCAGGGGTGCTATAAAATTACTCTGCACCAAAACGAGGTATTTAGAGTAATCTGAAAAATTCAAGATGGCCACTGTTGATCGGGCGAATGTTTGCTAATCTTTTGCAATATCATAAATTGTCGGATTAAAAAGGAATTTGCCCAACCGATGGCAGTGGAACCAATGCTTAAGATGACCAAACTTTCATTTCTCAATCCTAAACACTACTACTACTACTAGATCCTGCCCTAGAAATATTGATCTCAATGGAACCACTTTAAATATTTAATCATTTTTAAGGCCACTAACGCATTAATGCATTCTGCCCATTTGTCGCCATGATGCATGAATGTATCCCTTACATTCATGAATGCATCATGCCCATTCTATGATGTTGCTACCCCCCCTCCCCCCCCCCGGAGGGTTGGCATGATGCTCCAATGAAGCGCTGCCGAGCAGAGACGTCAGTGGACATGATACACTCCTGCATTAGCAGTCCTTGATGGAATGTTCTGCTACAGGCAGAGGAAGTTGATGTAATGGAGTGGTTATATATGATCAAAGGGAAGTATCTATTTATCAATAACACAGCTTTTATTGATTTCGAGGTGGATTGAAGGATATATGATTTTTTGAGGGTGTAGCCTTTCACTAGCTAGGATATGTTTTTTCTCTCAGGAAAATCTTTAGTTTTTCTTTCGCCAATTTGTAGGAGAATTCACCAGCAATTAGCCATGTAATCTCAATCCTTATAATGGTGTAATTTCTATTTAGAATTCTTTCACTAAATACATCCCCTGTTTTCTAAAACTGATCACTCCCATAAAGGGGGAGGCATGCTGGGGGAGGGTTTCCCTTAGTGACAGACAAAATAGACAGAGCTGCATGTAACACTTTACTCTGCGGAGAACGGCAGAACCAGCACATCCAGCTATGGCAACAAGCTCACAAACAGTCTACACTCCTGAGTCATAGACATCTACTCAGGTTAGTACAGGCCTATTTCTATAATAACAGGGGTGTGAAGACAGGGTACTGGAGGCCATTCTGTAATGTACTACGATCACTCACAGCCGTACGACTACAAAATGCCAATGCTATTATTATGGGGATTGTGGTACGACTTGAAGAGTGCATTCGTAAGCTGTTAAGAAATGGCCTCCGGAGGCATGGGAGTAATGGTTCTCCTAATCCCAGACTATGGAGAGGGGGGGGGAGTATATATACTGAACTTGGTCACTTTAATACTAAAAAAATAACCTGAAATAGCAGGACTGACAAATAAAGGGTGGTGCTTTGGAGGATGGATATTTTAGAGAGGGGTAGGATAGAAGTGGATGGGTTTGTAGACGTGGATGTAATGGATTATCCAGAGAATATGTGTGATAAAAAGAGGAAGAAATGAACAATATAGTGCAATATTTCACCATAAAACAGAACCATTGAAACGCATTCTAGAATGTTGTGTATTATTGCTCAATGTTCCCTGTATAATAGATGGGTTCTGAAATGCCATGTAACCTTTTATTCTCACTTACTGGGGAGTATCATGATAAATAGAGGTACAGCAAAAGTAAACCATCCACTGCACTGTAAAAAATAACTGTTGAATATACAAAGGATGCTCATGAAATTGAACAGTGAAACAACATGATTATATATAGCAGTGAACAAGTGTACCTTTTTCAAGAAACCCCAGGTGGTAGTATGGTAAGACAATGAATGCCTGTGAAAATAACAACGGATCTCTGACAACTTCGGGAGGAGGATTCCGATGCTATTTTGAGTTTATTTTTACAGCGTGGTTCTAACTGAGGTATAATACAGGCGGAGATGGAGCCGAGGGCTAGACATTGGATCAATATCTTCACACTGAATATTTCATGTGACCTACAAACTAAAAAAAGAACAAACTAGAAACTAGTACCACTCCAAAATTAAAAACCTGTTTCTCATCATTGGGGCCATCCACAAATAAAGTCATGCTGGAGGGGGGCATTATCAGTCAGGCCCAGCATGATAGGATTTCCATAAACCTTCAGCATAGGAAATTTGCACCAACAACAAACAAACAAAAAGACACGTCAAAATGGTCAAACTCAAAATGATATCATTAATGGATGGCCCTATTGCCTTAGTCAGCAAAAAAAAAAGGCATGAGAGATTTTGAAATATACAAATTATAGCTGTTAGCTGGCTAGTTGGGCCTTTTCTTTCAATTGGCATGTACTGAAAATTGGGACCTTTATGCACCCTGCACCAAGGTCCCTTTTCACAGATCCTGTTATTTACATCCAGGTGTGCAAGATGGCCTTAACATTGGACGACGTGGACAGCATTATTATACAGGCCAAACCTGATCTTCTGGATGCACTTGGTAAGCTTAAACCTTTACGGTCCGCTGATGCAGGAGCGTATTGTGCATGTGCTCATTTGTCAGCATAATGCATCTAAACAATGCACACTGGTACATGATGCCGACCCGTCCACAGTGTATCAACCCAGCATGGCCTGCATAATGCATGGCTGTACCTTGCCAGGGCTGCATTCTTGCTCAGCACACAGGTTTACATATAATGGGCTAGATTTTCTGAGCACGTACAATTGTTGGCATTTTTTACACTTTTGTATGCTTATGCACCTACAGAATAAAAACTTTTGAACCAATATCCTGATTTTTGGTCCCAATCAGAAGGGAACACCATAACCTTTCAAATGCATGTACTCTCTTGCATATCCAACCATAATATTTGGATCAGTTGGCTTCCAAAGTTGAAAAATGGTGAAAAAAGGCAAATTTGAAAAAAGCAGGTTTTTTACAGCCCTGGAATTTATCCCAGAGGGGTTCCGGTCATCAGATATAGCTTTTTCTCATTGATATATCTGTTGTGTTAATGATTCAGAAAGTTTTTGGGTATTGTAGAGCATAAGTATTTGTTGGTGTAACATTCAGTGTAAAATGATACTCAAATGACCATCCGACAGTAAAACTAAAGCCCTCCCATATTCTAAACTAAGATAGTTAATACATTATGCTTACTCTGCTCAGAATTGAGGGGCACTAGGGTGGTTAAGCTGCCACAAAGATCTTTTTGCTGTAGCCTGAAGTCTTCCTCGTATACCAATGAGTGCATCCTTATACACATTTTTCTGTCGGATAGACATTTTGCACTTTTGCTGCCGGAAGGACAAATTTCTTAATCTCGAAGTAATGCATTTGGATGCATTCTTTATGATTTAAATCAAGCACAGTCATCCCTTGAACACTATTAAATAACATTTGTACCATAAGTCTCCCCATAAGTGTGTTTTATACACTTTAATATGAAAAAAAGTGTCCAACCGAAAGATAAAGTCTGAATTCTAGGGTCATTTTAAGCTAATGCTGTGCTGAGTTGGTGGTCCATTAGGTTATGGTGATCATTATTTCTTAGAGTAGGCATGCTGAACTTAATGTAGATTGATTTTAACGAGTATTTAAGCATTTTCTAGAGAACTAGAGGGAAAATAACATTTTTGACAAGAATTATCATTTTTTCACAAGATGGCTGAATTTCATAAGCCTATATCTCAAAAACTTTTTGAACAGTGATGTTTATTCATGAGCTTGCGAAACTTGTATACTGTAAGAGCTGGTAAACAAAATTAGAAGTTTCTGTGGTGTATATATTGGTAACAAAATCATATCACTGATTAAATCTGTCGGATGAACACAAAAAGTGACAAATTGTTATCACACAGCTATAAAAATGGAACCGGTAGGGATAACTGTGTATAATTGGTGGTTCCAAGGAGCCATGACATTGTTCTTTCAATGTAATGAAGTGATTAATTCCTTTTCTGACTTTCATATTTGGGGCCTTCTCAGGGAGATTTGTACGTCCCCAGGAAATACATGCATATCATGCCGACCCTTCCACAGAACATTAAGGCATTATCCACACTCAAATACAAGCCACACCCTGACTTTAGGAAAGCGCTATATAAGGCGTCTGAAATGATTTCTATTCCTTTGTCCTAAGTCTATGTATGTAAAACCCCGCATACCGTATCGCCCTGAATAACCGAGGGGGACTTATAACTTTGGAGCAATGGTTACCCCCGGCCCTTATACAAAATGGGCGCATATTTTAGTTTTCAGTGCTTAAGAGATATTTCAACACCCCCTTACTTCCAGCGCTTATGCAAGACCGGCGCTCATTCAAATCCTGGTGCTTAAACATGACAATACGGTATATACTGCACCCTGAACTCTAAAAGCCATAGCACTTAGACCTTTGAAATAGTTTATCAGCCTTTCTTGTCTTATTTGTAGACTTAATTATTCAAGCCTAATTACCAATAGCTTCATTATAGTACACATAACTTATCACAATATGCAGAATCCAAACTAATACATGTATACCACAGTGACACAGCAGAAATTGTTACATTTCCCTATCATTTAGACAGAAATGAGGGTATTAATATTATCTTTCACAGAACTTACAAAACTGTAATAGCATATATAACTTTCAATCACTTCCTCTGTGTTTGTTATCTAATCATGTAAATGATTGACTTTAATATATAGTGTGATTTTTGTGTTGACAGATTTCAATATTCTGCTCCATGCAGAGCTGGAGCGAGCTGGTGTGATAACCAAATCACTCAAAGATGAACTTCAGGTATTGAGACCGTTTTTTTTTCCATTCTGTCTTTTAATCTATTTATTGATGTATTGTTTGTTAAATATAAGACACAATGAAAAAAGTTAATCTGTGCTGCACATGCCTAAAGGAGTGGTCATTATTCATCAACAGAGGGCGTGGTGTGGTTTCATGTGGACACATGAAACATTTTTATGCGTGTCAAAAGTGGTAAAAAGATTTTATAACCCTCTGCCAAGGTACCAAGTCTTTTTACTGCCCCCTTAAAAGAGGGATCAAACTGATTAGTTAAAGCGGGTATTTCACTGTCATCGGTCGGCCAAGATTTTACTAATCCGACAGATTTTTTCTATACTTTTGTATAATCAAAAATAATCGGATTAACAAAATTTCGGCCGACTAACCGGCACACACACACCTCAAAGCCACTACCCCTTCTCAACAATAAATACCCGCTTCATTGTTCATTCTCCATCACTTCACCCTACAGTCTGAAAAGCTTATCATTAATAAGGCTTATGGCATTACCTTGCAGCCCGAGATGCTAACTCGTCATGAGAAGATCTACAAACTACTTGACAATATCGGTACTGGACCAGTAGAGAGGTTCCTGTGGTTCTGTCAGATCCTTCACACAGAGGGACAGGGACATCTTCTGCCCATCATGGGGGTGGACATAAATCAGATTCAGGCACAACTAGGTAAGCCAACTCTTAAAGATGCTATTTCAACTAAAATGACATGGTGGAAAGTGGTTAATAAATCATACTGTGGTTAAGGTTGCCCGTTTTCCCAATAATTGGAGTATACCATTTTGAAATGTATGCTCACTGTATATGTAAATAGATGACATCTAGATGTAGGCTACCTCCACTTTATGGTGGGAAATAAAAGTCAAGTTCATGACAGTTAAGGGTTATAACAGAAAGGGGCTCCACCAGCTGGCTCCTAAAATGATGAGGCTACCACCTGCTTTAATGATTGTCAATAAATGTGCCCTTACAAAGAGATGCATTCTATGTTGTATCATTTCTATCACCCCTTGGAAAACACAAGTGAACCTTCTGTTTCACACAAACAACTTTACAAACTGAAACTGTCATTATGGGTAATTGACACTTCTATTCTAATCTAATATAAAGGGATCAGAATAGAATTTTAAATACCATAGGTTGTTCATATTAATAAGGGATCAGAATAGAATTTTTAATTTTTAATCTTTTATTCATACTAAGCGACCAAAAAGAAAAATAATAATGGTAGCTCCCCCTCTCCCAACCGATGATATTCATTCCAAGGGAACAGGACTCCCGAGAGAAAGGGTTTCCTTTGAGGGGAGAATATAACAAAAAATGGGGCTTGGTTTTTTGGGGGGTTAAGAATTTGTTTATTATTTTCTTTCTTGAACACAACAATATGGCTTATCCCATAACACACTCCCTTCCACATTTTGATAAAGAAGTTAGTGACAGGGAATGGGATCTGTTACGGAATAAGCCGTATTCTTGTACTTTTAAAAAAAAGAAGCTGGGTAGGATTTGCTTTATAGTTTCCTTAGTAATACTCCCATTTTCCTTCTGTAAAAACTGACATGTAGCCCGCAATGCCCCCATATTCTCGCAGAAGTAATGAAAATCGGTCTCTTAAAACTGGTCGCTAAAATCTGGTCCCTAAAATCTGGTCCCTAAAATCTGGTCGCTATCTTTTTTTTTTGCGACCACGTTTTTTTACGGTGATTATTTAGCAACCTAAAATAGGAGAATGCCGAACTGCTTTTCCTGATAAAAATTTATCATAATGGTACTACTGAATAACACAATTTTCCCGATGGAGGGTGAGCGAGATTGCCTTGACTGAATAGTTACAAAAGCATTATAATCTGTTTACTATAACCTCCTAGCACTTTACCTTTACCAGAATTGATTACATATGGTCCAATGTTCTATTTAAGCTTTTGACAATAACCTTTGTGTATTTAATCTAGGACCGACTGAGCAGCGAGCAGCCTCCTCCTCCTCTTCCACAAGTGTTTGGCACAGTCAGAAGCAGCATCACTACAGAGATATGGAGACTCAACAACTGCTACCCATCTCTTCTCACACCCTGCCAGGTTTTTTTTTTTTTCATGTGAATAACAATGTCCATAGACTTAACATGAGAAGGCCGATCACCACATGTCCAGTGGCGTAACAGGTCTCGATCCACACTGCTAGTCATGTGACATATGGATTTTAAGCATTTTAATCCCAGTTTAGCATGAGATGAATACAGAAGTAAACTCCCAGGCGTACATTGGGGTCCATCCACCCCTGGGGTAGGGGCTGTCTCCCCCTCAGGCTTCACCCTCGGGGGTCAACTCCTAACCGCAGACCCATGCTACCGTCAACGTTTTAACAATCTAAACACCCATCCTCTATGAATCCTTTCCTGCTGAGAACTTGTCACCCAAAGCCTTTTTGGCCCCCACTGAACAGGACTCGAGTTGGAAACATTCACAACTTGGGCAAGGAGAACGTGATTTTCCCTGGAAATTTGGACACGCCAGAACATCTTATACTCGAGAAAAAAAAACATGTCTAGTTCCTGGGAATATCTCGAGTCTTTCCTGGGAATATCCCTAGTCTTTCCCAAGAAATTCCCGAGATCTAGACTCGAGAATTTTCTCGAGTGTAAGATGTTTGGCGTGTCCAAATTTCCAGGGAAATTCATGTTCTCTATTCTTGTCATATTAACAAGTCGGGACTTTCCTGAGAAACTCTCGAGATCTTGTTCAGTGGAGCTTCTCCACTATTTGTGGCATAGGCTACAACCCCAATTGTGTCATGCGATTTGTTAGTGTATACAGTGTACAAAGTCATGTTTTCTCCACTCCAGCTATTCTTCAGCACTGCAAGGGATCCCTCAGAATGCTAATGAGGACTACACTTTTCGGGCAAAAGAATGAAATTCCCCTCGACCTGGCAGCTTTGTACATTAAGATGACCACAGAGCATAAGAGCAATGAGAGGTAGGTGAAGCCTTAATCACTGTGGTGGTAATTGATGGCACTTAAAGTTGTATCCCTTTAAAGGCCGCTGATGCAGGTGTGCATCATGCCCATTGGTCATAATGATGCACCAATGGAGTGCTAGAATACACTCTCATATACAAAAGTATACCTTAGACAATTAACCCAATAATGTAATGAGTAATTTCTGAATGAGTAATTTCTGATTATGTCAGAACCAGCCACTTTTAAACTCATTAGTGCTGTGAAAATCTCAATAATAAAACATTTTGAAATTTGTGACTATAAAAGTTTATGTATACTCCTATTGCCATTGCCTTACATTCTGGCTCAAAGAGGGTAGCAGGCTCAAAATATGTCTTGAACATTGCTATTATGATGACCATTCAATTCCTGTATAACTTTATCTTCAGGACTCAGAGTATCGGGACAACAGAGATGTTCATGCAGTTGGACAATGAGAGACATTCGCCAAACACATTGCTACTAGAGGGTGAGGCAGGCAGTGGCAAAACATCTTTTCTAAACGATTACGCTCATAGTGCATGTAAAGATCTTGTAGACTGCCACAACAAGGGTCCTGATAACCCCTGTCCTGGCCATGAATGGAAACTTGTAGTCCTACTTGAGGCTGGAGCCATGCAGGGGACCCAGGAGGATGCCATTATAGAGCATTTACTATGTGATGATAACCTCAAGGATATCCTTATGACCATGATCAGAGAGGATGGACAAGGTATCTTAATACTCAATGATGCAGCTGATGAGCTGAGGAAAATCAATGAAAGGGAAAGTATGCGACAATATACAATCAAATCTCAGAAGACTGGAAAGCCAAAAGTGCTGGTGTCCTCGAGGAATGGCCTTTCTCACATCGAGGCTCGGTTCTTCGACCGAGTCCTGGTTCTAACAGGTTTCACCATAGAGCAAGGTGTACAGTATATGGAGAAGTACCTCAAAGTGAGGCACAACCTGACCCAACACCCTGTCCTGGATTATGTTAAGCAGCACAAGGATGACTTTGACTGGATATTGTGTAACCCACTGCGGTTACACATTTTTAGCGAGCTAACTGCAGTAGATGTGCTAAAGCTCCAAGACATTCCAGGCCTGTCAACTATTACACTCCTGAATACACTTCATTCTTACATCTTAACTCGAGATGAAGAACGTTATGATTCTCATGCTGCACTTCAAAAACCTCAGTCCTTCTTTAAGCTCTGCCTTCAATGTCTGTTAACAAATAAGAGACAGATCAGGGAAAGTGAGTTGGACAAAAGCTCACCGTATTTTGTTTTCCTGAACCCACAATGGAAAAGAGGTTTGCAGGGCCGGGCAACCATTTCTTATTCCTTCATACATGAAGTTTTTTTCGAATTTTTTTCTGTAGAAGGTCTCCTTTACTTTCTTAAAGGTGATGCATCGTACAAAAAGGCAGTGCTGCTCTACCTCTGCTCTGATATGAATATGAGGAATGTTCTGAAACTCACAATTGAATCCATCTCTAAGTACCACACAGACCTGCAGTCTTACCTCACCTTTATAGTCCAGGCGTGCCTCATTCTCCAAACTCACAAACATCAATACAGTAAGCAGACTACTCTCACCGAGGGACTGCAGCAGCTGCCTGCGGTAATACAGAACACCTTTCCCCTGGACATAATGTCCTATGGACTGAATCCTGACCAGACCAGGATCATGGAGGATGTAGAGAGGAGCCTGATGAAGGCATATAATGAGGATGCTGAACAGCTGCGGCAGGCCGGGTGGCTGCTGGACGGCTTTGAGGTATTAAGCATGTGAGTATAGAAATAACAGTAAAACAAGGGAACATAAATAGATGATTATGATTTACTCTCTAAATGTCATTATAGTTTTAACACAACTTGTTTTTTATTTTATGTGAATAACTTCTTCCCATAGAGATAGCATTGCAGGGCCGATCCACACACCCCCAGTGGCGTAACGTGTGCCGCTCCACCACAGCGGCTGATCCGGTACCATAGCTTCGTTCTGGCTGCGTGTAAACATTCAAAATGGCGGACCGGCGCTCGTGCGGTGAACTACGGTAACGGATTTTGCTAATTTTCAGTTAATTAAACACTCTAAAAACATAAAATAAATATAGAACTAACCTCCCCTGGTGTCCTCGGTGTCCTCGGTGGCCGATCCCCCCTCGTGGTGGATCGACCACCTCGTACACCACGGTCGTTTAGTTCTATCTATATATCTATCAGGAGTTAATTAGCAAAGAGGATATCTCTAAATGGACCACACATGCACCAATGATTCCGGGGTTAGGGTCGTTTTTATTTGCTTGGAGACAATATATAAAATACCTGGATAAATCATATAGATTTTGATATGATTTCATAATGCTTTTAGAGAGAAGAACTCTCTTTTGGCATTCTATTTACACTCTTTTTACCTACATTCTCGGCCCAACTGTTGGTCGGCACTAACTGCCCCTGTAAGTAGGCATTCAAACCACCTACAGCAACAGCTAAATAGACATCCAGTATAGGCCTTCATGCCTATACACGGTATTACTGTATAGTAGAATAAGAAGCCTTCTACTGCTTATTTACGTGAGCGGGTTAACAGTGTATATCGATAGAAATTTACTATTGGGGGACCTCGTGTAGCAGTGTTATTGTGACTTGTATACACTCCATATCTGTGTATTCTATATCTCTCCTTGTTTGACAGGTTTGGTGTAACAATCACTGACTACCATAGGTTGGTGTGGAGGGACCTGCTGCAGCAGTCTTATTGTGACCTGTATATTGTCTGTACGAATCAATGTGTTTTATATCTTTCTATCCTTGTTTGTCAGGTATCGCAAACAACTAAGTGTCTACCAGAGGTTCATATGGAGGGACCTGGTGTCACAGTGCAGCCCCAGTCAGCAGGAGGAGATCAGCACCCAGAGCACACATTGCCTGTTGCCATGTACAGGGTGAGTTTGTACAGGTGTAATTTATCAACTACCTTGGACTCTGTAAATACTGAAAATTAGTGAAATGTGATGAACAGATAGCATGTTAATTGTGAATACATAAGTTACCTTGCGGCACATTATCATAATACCTTGCTTATTCAAGGTGGAATACCCATAGGTTATCAGACACCCCCTGAAGTGAAAGGAATGATACAGGAGATGCAGCAGGGGACAGAATTTGAGCAGTTTATTCCAGTGTGATATCCCTATATAACAGTCCCTATAAGGCATAATAGGCTTCCATGTTCAGTTCATTGCCACACCCTATATGAATACATTAGTTATTGAGGTACTACTGTTAGGGTCAGCTCTAATCAGTGATTATGTTGTGTTACAGGGAAGTGAATGGTACTGACTTCTACATGGTGCCTGTTAGCAGCACACACTGGGGCATCATACAGTTTGTTATGGAGCATTGCAACGTCCTCACATGGAGCCCTCAACATGTGGTACCAGTACTCACCTACCTTACAGAGTGGTACCACAGACAAGCTCAACCTGATAGCTTAGTCATTATATATCTCAATGAGTTACCTGCCTTGTGGGGTGAGGCACCACAAGAGGCATGGACACCTGGTGTGTGGGCACCCATCCTGAGGGAGCTCCTCACACACAGGGTAGGTGGGGTCAGTATTTGTGCACCTTACGCCAGTATGCCACCACTGGATGGGCTACTGCTGTCTGTGCAGGAGACTGTCCAAGAGAAGCACAGCCTGACCAAGGGGTTATATGTGTTATGTGGGTGGGTGTCAGAGGGTGCCCTATTCAGGTGTGTAAGATGGGCACATCAGGTGTTATTGAAGGTAGTACTGCAGAATATAACCATAGTCGAGAGTGGGCAGTGTGAAGGTGGGAGTGACTCAGACCTGCGTCACAGGGTGCACGCTGCCCTGGATTGCTCTACTACAGAGCTCAAAGGAAACACTAATTACATGACAGCTGGGCATCAGTAACCTCTGTACTGTGACATCTACATGCATGCAACTCTGGAAAAGGAGGGACACGCATTTACTCTTTTATGGTTTCAGTGTGTCAAAAGTTGACAAATACATAGATAAAAGGAACAATGCTGCATGAGGGGAAAGTGTCTTTTTGTATCCCATACCCTAAAACCCATTGCATTAAGAAGTGCCTTTTACAAGGCAATTGTTATATGGAACAAGCTGAAGGCTCCATACACCCTCATAGAGGACCTTAACACTTTAAAAATATCTATTAAGGGAGAATATGATGAATGCTTTGTGTAATGACTATACAATATACTAGTTAACATAAAATAGTGTTGAATCTCCACCTCATCTCATGTCATCACCCCTTCCCCATAAAACCATCACTGATGTTGAAACATCTAGTATTGCTATTGTATATGAAGAAATTTAAAAGTTTGCATCATATTGCTATGTATTAATCTGAAAGCGAAGAGGAAGGGGTCCTGGTGGCGGTGCCAGTACCTGCAGGGTGCAAAAACTAGATTTAATGCATTTACTATGAATTTGTTTTATCAAATCCAATAAAACACATTAAAAAGAAATGTACAAAACCGAGATAGAGGCTATTATAAATATGTATAGACCCTATGTGTGAATATGTATTTGCAATGATATGTCATGGATGCACAGATTCTTGGTCATCGATGCCATGCTGTCCTACCACAAGATAACATGGACTGCATGAACACTACAGCTAGGCTCCTCATGTACATAATAGGTGAGGCTCCACTACGCGATTTTTTGGTACATTCTCACCTGATTCTATCCCTATAGTGCCTAAGGTATTGGTTGTTGACATTCCTATATTGTAAACATGAGATTCAAAATTGTAAAGATGAGATTTCAGGGGTTATTTTATGGGTGATCCCTCTCCTTGTGTGCCATATTTACCAACTAACCTGCACCTGCACAGACTCTGTGATTGGGTGGGAGTTCAATATGTAAACATTAACACAGCAAAATATAAATAACAACACAGCAGTCACACAGATCGCAGGGTCTTGTGCTGTAAAAATCAAACCTGTCTGATATTGAGTTGCAGAGAGTCATCAGTGTGAAAGTCTGCAATATTTACATTAGGTCAACTTGATTTATTAAACAAAAACATCTTTTGACAACAAAAATGTGCCTGAGATTGTACACAAAGCCTTCCCCACATAAACAACAAGCTCTCTTAATCTTCTATTTACACCTTGAAATAATAACAAATACCACTCTATAATCTGGGTTTGTGTCTGCATTTGTGAGAATAGCTCCAATTTTCAACAAAAATCGCATAGTGGAGCCTCACCTATAGGTGTTTGAACAATTTATTAAAACGTTAATGGCTCTATTGTGCTTTAATGGAATTCAGACTCTTTTGGCAACCGCAGATGGGGCTGATTCGATAGCTAGGGGGAGTGGCGCCGATCTATCCAGGGACAACATCAAACATGTTTGATATTGTCAGACTCAATCGGATGTCCATGCAGATGCTACTGATTGTCAGGATCGGCCCATCAAGTTGGGCCCATCTGCGGTCACCTTTTCATTGTCAAGGTACAAGAATGTAGGCGTTATGAATCTAATTGAATGGGCTACAGTCATCGATCAGCTCATCCCATGCAGTACCCTTGATAGGCCTATAGGGTAATTTGTCAAGGGGAATCCACAGTTTGAACGGTGCCTAAACCAGAATCTTCCTGTATAGGCCTATTCGCAGGAATCTTCCTGTAGCCTACCCACAGGCATTATTTTTTTATATGGCTAATAGCGACGACACTATAGATTAGTACTACTTACGCCATATTCAATGGGGGGGGGGGTGGAATACGATCCTTGCATATTCAGCGGCGCCATTTTGAAATTTATACAGAGCTAATTAGTTTCGTATTTAGGTATGATTATTAGAAGTTTTACGCAAAAAAAGAATGATTGAACTAGTTAAATAATATGTTATGAATTGTTTAAGGTATATCTATGTATTAGCGCCATGGTAAAAAAGAAGATATTGCCCTGCGCAAGGAACATTTATATCGAAACTAAAAGCAGCGGCTAGCTCCGTATCACGTGACCTACATCGTCGAGCAAGGTGTCATGGCAGATGAAAACAAACCAGGACGACTCGACACGTTGAAAAACAGTAAATATGGTTGTGTTTATTGATTTTAAAGCAAATTCACCCCGTAGGGCCGTATAAGGCCTCGTTGAATACGGGCAGAAGCACCTCTGGGAATACCATCCAAAATTATCCCATGCTCGTGGACATTTGCTTATTTATTGCATGAAAAAGAAAATTTGGTGTGTCGTATTAGGGGCTACTCCCTTGGCATTAAAATTGCATGCTCCCATACTTTAATTACCTGACTCACAATAAATTTTTCTTTAGATTTGCTGTTTTCCCTGACTCTCCCTGAACTGTGGGAACCCTGGGCTTGTTTTTTTTTTTTTTTTTTTTTTTCTTAGATTTTCCAGTAGTATAAATAGACACAGGGCTTCAGGTGAGGGCAGCAAGGGTGGAGGGTAGCTATTAAAGCTGAGGGCGGGAATGGTTAAGGGACAATCCCACCCCCTGGTGTACACATGATATACTACTACATTACCGGTCCCGCCCCCTGGCGTGAATTGAGTTTGTAAACATTTACTGCGACACAGGCCTTCAAAATGGCCTCCAAAGACGGTAATGATGCTGGAGAGGAACCAAAATGTAAGGAATTACGGACACCAGATGCAGCAGATACATTGTAAGTATAAACACACTAATAAGGGGTGCCCTCACGGACAGTTTGGTGTATAGATCATCGGTTGATAGTCTTTTGTCGTCGTGCTTGGCTCATTTCTTTGCATGTCCCCGACGAGTGACAGACGTGTGTCGACCGTGTGAGCGTGTGTCTGACCGTGTCTGACGCGGTGTTACTGTCCAATTGCCCAATGGCAATGTTCCCAGTAGTCAGCTGGCCGAGGCTTATTATCATAGCCGTCGGCAATTGGTCTATACTACTGTAGGCTGGAAGGGAAATACAGCATCGTTTTGACCAGAATTGATGGAATTTGACCAATAAAAATGCACCCCCATAATCCCCCAGCATCAATCTCCCATTACCTGTCTTTGTTGAAGTTGTCATGCACAGAAATTAAGTAAATCCAGGTGTTTTCTGTCCCAATTGGGACTGTTGTTCACAAATCCACCATCTTGCCAAGCTGACAACTTCCTATGGGCTAGTTCTAGGCCTTTACACCAGGGGAATGATGGCAGCACTTGCGGCGCATGCACTGCCATCTGTAGGATAGTACATAAAGCACAAGTCTCAACAGGTTACGTGGACGTAAATGCTGCTGTCGTATCCCAGAAGTTGCCGCATCCCAGAAGTTGGCTGCGCATGCGCAATCCATGTTTTAAGCCTATTATCGCTCATGGGCCACTAACATCAATGAAAATAAATAATTTTTTGAAAACTTAAAAACCATGATAACATCCCTCTCCTCTTAGGGAGTGATAATTTTTTAACAACAGGGGGGGGCTGGTGGGTTTGCGCGAGGACGCGCGAAAAAAATTTCGACCTCCCCCTCGTGAGGGGGTAAAATTTTTTCGACCCCCCCCCCCATAAGGGACAAAAATCGCGCGCGGACGTCCCCTTTTAGCCTATAGTAACGCGCGGGGTTTTCTGCTGAAAACAGGTGAAATTATTTTGAAGCAGCAGATGCTGTGTTCTGCCACTTTTTAACAACCTGGGGTGCTCTCTTCTGTAGCCTTTTCAGTTATATCCAAAATATCTCTGATTATGGATTCCCTTTCTCACTTCTGTGTCCATTTGTACACAGATAATGAAAAGGGGATTTCTTCTAGCAGGCTATAAATTATTTTGATATAGACTTTGACATTTTGAGGAGGGAGGAGGGAGTAATAGAGGTAAAACAAGTAACATATTCTATGTTGTTCATTGGTATACTGGGACAAAGGACATGAATTGTTCAAGGTTTTCACATATCACAACACACAAAATCAATATTTAAAAGTGCATTTTCAGCTTTATTGTCATCATTTTACAGTGTAAATGGGAAACATGGGAACATGACATGAAACCAAGATTCATGGAACTTAAAACACAAAAACTTCAAATTAATATGATTAGGGAGTGGTCATTTATTATCAACAGGGGGGGGTGGTGGGTTTGAGGGGGGGGGCGTAAAAAATTCTGACCCCTCTCGAGGGGGGGGCTAAAAAAAGGGCCTCTCTATTCTAGCCCGCACGCTACTATAGATCAAAGAGGGTGCGCGAAAACTCTCCGCGCCTCTGGCGCGGGGGGGGTGCAAATTTTTTTTACTGCCGTCGGGGGGGGGGGCGTAAAAAATTTTCGCGCATCCGTGCGAAAACCCACCACCCTCCCCCTGTTGATAAATAATGACCACTCCCTTAGGTAATAGGGAAGAAATGCAGCAAATGGTTCAAAAACACTTGAATACCAATATACCCCCAGTGGCGGATCCAGGATTTAAAAAGGAGGGGGGTGCACCCCCTGTTTTTGAGCAAAGTCTGGGGTCCAAAATATGCAGTTAATCTCTTAACCTTTTTGTGCCCAGAATCATTTGAAAATTTTACATTATTTTACATTATTTCATGATTGCATCATTTTTTGTTTTATAAGACCATGTGTAATTTCGATCTTCTTCCTTGATAAGGGCTTGGCATATTACATTTTCTTAATTCTCATAACTCAGAGAAGACTTTCAGTTAAGTATGTGATACTACTGATCAGGTCTGGTAACCATAGTAACCAAAACATTCCATTTGTTGTAATTTAGTGGTATTTGGTCTATATATATATATCGATAATCCCTCCAATCCTGAGACCTTTCAAAGCTGATTTGCCTGCATGCATCTACATGTACTGGCACACAGGAAACATGATATGTTGTACTAGAAACAATGCATGGCATATTTTCCATCTTTAGGATAGGAGCACTTGTCATAAAATATAATTGGAATATTGGAGCCTATGTGTGTATGATCCATCATCATTTTGTTACCATATCAGATTTTAGCTCCTTGGAGGGTTTCCTGTTAATGAATCACATAAAATGACAACTCATTTTCAGGTTTTGACTCATTGTGCCAGATATAAAGCAGATAAAGCCAAATTAATGGTTGTATCATAATCGGGAGGTCATAAGCATTCCATAGAGGGTCTAACTTTGCAGATTGGACCAGTAGAAGTGTCTGAATGAAAATTTCTTTCAATATACATGCATTTAAGCACAAAACCGCGCTTAAATGCGCGCTTGGGCACCTAAGGGTTAATTACTGGCAAAAAGGAGGGGGGTGCGCCCCCGCCCCCTCTAAATCCGCCACTGTACCCTATTCATTTTACATGATACTATGGTGTATACTGTAATACCTCACACATAAGCTATAGTCAGCATATAAGACTTGAATATTCCTGGATTTGCCTCAGAGATGCTTAAGTGTATAGCTGTGACTTACCATACCACATGTTACCTTATTCATGAGGATGGACCTCTTGTGCACTTTAGAGGACTGGGGAAGTTGGATGTGTGTTTTATAGGTGAGAAAAATCTACATAAAATTACTACTAAACTGGTCTAAATTATGTGCATGGCACACCTTGTATTATCTGCTGATCCTGGGGGTGAGCCTATTTGCGGGGTGCACCTTATATACAAGGTATTATAGTATATGCAGGGTTTTACTATTTTTAAAGTTTCTATTTTTTTATGTTATACAAGCATCCCACAATTCACATAAAAGTATGTGTACATGATATAATGGGTATTGAACATTGCACGAGTTCAACGATTTGCATAGAATATGTATACTGAGCTTCAAAATCCCCCATTTACAGCTACTAAGATTTACATATTTCCAAACTACCAACCAGCCTTTATTTGTGGCGATGGCCAACATTAAAATAGATTGAGACAACAATGATTCATCCCTTTATTGCAGGTACATACATCAATAAAATTGTTATCTTTTGCCATTGGTGTTGAGTAAGAATTGAAATCATTCTTAGGGATAAAATCTAGGGGGCTGTCAAATCCATGAAGTACAATTACACTTGATCCTTGGAGACAAGAATTAATGGGCAGTACATTCTTCAAATTCTAATTACACTTGATCCTTGAAGACAAGAATCAAGGGGCATTACATTCTTCCTATTCCAATTACACTCGATCCTTGGAGACAAGAATCAAGGGGCAGTACATTCTTCCTATTCCAATTACACTCGATCCTTGGAGACAAGAATCAAGGGGCAGTACATTCTTCCTATTCCAATTACACTCGATCCTTGGAGACAAGAATCAAGGGGCAGTAAATTCTTCAAATTCCAATTACACTCGATCCTTGGAGACAAGAATCAAGGGGCAGTACATTCTTCCTATTCCAATTACACTCGATCCTTGGAGACAAGAATCAAGGGGCAGTACATTCTTCAAATTCCAATTACACTCGATCCTTGGAGACAAGAATCAAGGGGCAGTACATTCTTCCTATTCCAATTACACTCGATCCTTGGAGACAAGAATCAAGGGGCAGTAAATTCTTCAAATTCCAATTACACTCGATCCTTGGAGACAAGAATCAAGGGGCAGTACATTCTTCCTATTCCAATTACACTCGATCCTTGGAGACAAGAATCAAGGGGCAGTACATTCTTCAAATTCCAATTACACTCGATCCTTGGAGACAAGAATCAAGGGGCAGTACATTCTTCCTATTCCAATTACACTCGATCCTTGGAGACAAGAATCAAGGGGCAGTAAATTCTTCAAATTCCAATTACACTCGATCCTTGGAGACAAGAATCAAGGGGCAGTACATTCTTCAAATTCCAATTACACTCGATCCTTGGAGACAAGAATCAAGGGGCAGTACATTCTTCCTATTCCAATTACACTCGATCCTTGGAGACAAGAATCAAGGGGCAGTAAATTCTTCAAATTCCAATTACACTCGATCCTTGGAGACAAGAATCAAGGGGCAGTACATTCTTCCTATTCCAATTACACTCGATCCTTGGAGACAAGAATCAAGGGGCAGTACATTCTTCCTATTCCAATTACACTCGATCCTTGGAGACAAGAATCAAGGGGCAGTACATTGATGGAAGTTGGTAATGATATTGTCACATTTTGAAACTGACACTACTGTTTGTATTCTTGCATTGACTTTCCACTGTATTTATCAGCTCTGAACAATCAAACTGAAATATAGAATAGAAACTGTGTTTTCATATCAAGATATTGATAGACAATTTATACTGAAAAGTTGCAACCGTTCACAATAGGTGACCTGCCCTATGTCCTAGTTCAAAACAGATTACACTTCTAACACATTCTTTTGTAACCAATGCTCCAGGTAATTAACATTTATTTTAAATTTGTATCATGTTTCTAGGCTTTATCTGTAATCTAAAGCTATTTCCAGCACAAGGTGTCATTGTGATAGTTACCTGTCACTTGTAGCTATTCTCCACATCTTCATAGATAATGTATGGCTAATGATGATGGCACTGAGATTATGTTAGATGACCGGAACAGATGACTGATGTTTGTTGACTGTTCCTGACAGCTGCCAAAAAGTAAAAAGAAAAAAGTTATAATTTTCACTAAGGAAAAGAGTTATTTCAACAGTGGTAAAGTGCATTCAAATGTTGCCTGTAACAGACCTTTCTTCAATCATTTTGTTATATATTACCAATGTAGGTTCAGAGAAAAATATGTAAAATTCTTATTCTTAGTATGTAACCAGTGTCTGGTGTCAGTACACACATTCTGGCCAAAATCCAAGTTTTTATGGGAGGTGGGGAAGGGGGCGTGCATAAAACATACCTGTCACTGGCAGTAGTATATACATGCAAACTGAGCGCAATGGATTAGCTACTAACTAGGTCATGACCTGCTGGTAGACCGGAAGTGACCTAGTTTCAGCCGATCAGAGGGCTGGAATTGACAGGAAGTGATGTCATAAGGTCATGACCTAGATTTTTCGACCAATCAGAGAGCTGGATTCCATTTGACCTAGTGACCTGACCTAGTTGCATAAATTAAAAGAATTGTGCAATACCTAGGGTTGACCTACTTGCAAACCGGAAGTGCCCTACTAACCTACTAGAAAAATGTATTTCAGGATGGATTTTTTATCTGGTCTTTTACCTGGACCCAAAAACAGCCAAACTTACTTCCTGGCCCAGGCTTTGTTCGAGCATGCTATGTCTAACATAGCCAAACTTAACAGTTATTGTTTCCACAACACATGGAAAACTAGTCTTACTGGTCAAAGCTGGTATCAAGCAAGTAAATTCACACACAACAAATGTTTCTGTTGTATATGTGCACGCCCGGGAAATGGAAAATCTGTCTTCATCTGTAAATATTGTGTCTAATAAAAATATAATCTGTTATGTGAATTGAATGAGTTGTGTTTTATTTTAATGTATGAAATGAGCAGAGATAACAGAATGAGTCATAAGTATTGCGTAAATCCGTAGAAGTATTGCATCAGAACATGAGTCATGGCTATTGTGTAATTTCTTACAAGCATTGCGCAATACAACTTCATACGTAGGGCATACGTTTTTCAAGTAGGTTAGTAGGGCACTTCCGGTTTGCAAGTAGGTCAACCCTAGGTATTGCGCAATTCTTTTAATTTATGCAACTAGGTCAGGTCACTAGGTCAAATGGAATCCAGCTCTCTGATTGGTCGAAAAAACTAGGTCATGACCTTATGACGTCACTTCCTGTCAAATCCAGCCCTCTGATTGGTTGAAACTAGGTCATTTCCGGTCTACCAGTAGGTTATGACCTAGTTAGTAGTTAATCCATTGCGCTCAGTTTGCATGTATATACTACTACTGGCTACACAAACATGTATAGAAAGTGTTAAATGCAGCTATCTATCTCATTGTGACCAATGGCATTGTCGGAAATTAAATCGACTCGTTCTCCGCAACTACTGAACTGATTTATATGAGAATTTAAATCTGGACTCCTTGTGACCAAAGCAAAAGTCACTGCTAGTTACAGAATGATTTGAATTTTTTTGTAAAAACAACCCTCTTCAAGCCTAGGCCTATGGGCATTGTCGGAAATTAAATTACTCCAATTACAATCAAAGTTGCAGTAAAAATCATTTTTAAGACTGGCAGGGGCTAATCCTTGTGTATATGGCAAACCTTGTAGGCAAGGTATTATGAAATGTAATATGTATAAGGGAGTGGTCATTATTTATCCAGGGGGGGGTGGTGGGTTTGAGGGGGGGTGCGTAAAACTTTACACGCCCCTCCTGAGGGGGGGCTAAAAAAATGTTGACCCCTTTCGGGGGGGGGCTAAAAAAATTCAACCTTTTTTTTTGCAAAAAAGCCTGCCCGCTTCTATAGATCAAAGAGGGGCGCGAAAACTCTCCGCGCCTCCGGCGTGGGGGGGCGTAAGAAATTTTGACTGCCGTCGAGGGGGGGGCGTAAAAAATTTACACGCGTCCGCGCGAATACCCACCACCCCCTCTTGATAAATAATGACCACTCCCTAATACTGAATACTGATACTGTTGTTATTGTACCTTCGAAAGCCTTTTTGTCCTTGAAGTCTGAAGTACGTGAGAGACGGACACACCGGAGCCCTAACCAAACGGGAATATCTCCTTTGAGGGTCCATCTAAGATAAACGAATGCATAGAATATGAGCAAAATTGTTTGAGAATACTTTACATTTGCAGAAGAGCAAGAGGGTAAGTGTCATGGCCAGAAGGTGAAATTGCACAACCCTGTGTACAGTGACTATCATATCCGTAACTAAGGGAGTGATCATTTTTTAACAACAGGAGGGGGGCTGGTAGGTTTACGTGCGGACGCGCTCCCAAAATTTCGAATCCCCCCCTCAAGATTTTTAGACCCCCCCATCAGAGACGAAAAACGTGCAAATGTGCCATTATAGCCTATAGTAACAAGCGGGGTTTTCCGCTCAAAACAGGTGAAATTAATTTGACTCCCCCCCCATCAGAGGGTTTTAAAAACTTCTGACCCCCCCTCAAACCCACCAGCCCCCCCGTGTTATTAAAATATGAGCACTCCCTAATGGGAATATTTTTACATATAAAATGTTATTTGGAAGGTCTTGGTCTCTATTTAGGGAGTGATCATTTTTTATCAACAAGGTAGGGGATAGTGGGTTTGAGGGGGGGGGGTCAGAATTTTTTCAACCCCTATAACAACGAATGACAGATGACAGATAAGGGAGTGGTCATTATTTAGCAACGGGGGGCGGGTGGCGGGTTTTCCGCGCGGATACGCAAACAATTTTTTACGGCCCCCCCTCGTCAAATTTTTATGCGCCACCCCCCCAAACCGGAGGTCGGGAGAATTTTCGCGACCCTCTTTGAGCTATAGTAGCACGAGTGGTAATTTTTCAGCCCCCCCTCAAGAGGGTTCAAAATTTTGTTAGCCCCCCCTCAGGAGGAAACAGAAATTTTTACCCCCCTCAAACCCACCATCCCCCCCTGTTGATAAATAATGACCACTCCCTAAGTTGATTTTGAAATTTACAAATAAACTCAAAAGTGGACTGACCATTTCTTCCCACACAGGGAGCAGCCCAAACGTCAAGCTCTTGCCCCAACCACAGGGCATGGAGGCAAACACACTCTCCCCCTCATGAAGGAGTCTGAGTATCTCCTTCTGTTCTGGTTTCAAGGAAAATCCTGGCAAAACTTTAGAAACTATCTTGTCTAAGGCTTCCCTTACAGGTGGAGAATGGCCTTGACCTTAGTTTCGCTGGTTTTCCTACCAGCAACAAGTTTCAGCTGCCCAATCCTGCCCCCTAGTGTTACTTTGGTAAAACTATCACTGCTCCCTCTAGTGAGAATGTCATAAACTAACCAAACATGGAGGATTTCTGGCTGTGGAAAAGTGTGGAAATACAAATGAGTGCAGACATATGTTAATTCATCCAGACACTGGACAAACAAAGGTGGGGTAAGAATTTAAGTATCCAAGGATTATAAGGAGCCATTCCCCAGTAACATGCCATTCTCCTGAGACTCAAAACGATGGTGGGAAGTTAGACCAGTGCCAATAGGCCAGAGCTTACTGCCAGCGTTGATCCACGATAGTGAGCTACGCTGGTCTGTTCCGTCTATGTTCCCAGTTTTGATTGTGTTGCCGTCCGTCACTTTTTAAAACCCTTGCTTTACCCATGTGTAGGCACAGGACTGACAGGTGTGACATAATCACTGAGTCTGAGTCAGTCACTCAGTCAGTGTTTAGGTACGTGAATGAAAGGGCTGCTATGAGCGCGGACCATGTCCTAGAAAACTGTGACAGGTTTGGTAGGTGTGTGCAGGGATAGGTCTCAGTGATTAGCTTTAAAATTATAGAAATAGTTGATGAATAAGGTTCCTGATATTTTATCTGCCAAGAAGACAAGATTTCCTTTGATTTAGTGTTTCAATTTTGTATGAACTCTAATTAGTTAATTAATTACCACCTTAATTAGGTCAATGTTTTAGTAATCTCTCATTCATTATATGATAGAACTTAGGAAGTCAAACAAAAACATATAGAACAGCAAGTACATAGTCTTAACCTCATCTCTACCAAATATGAAGGAATTCTATCGACGAGCACATAGGTTTCTAGGATCAGCCAACTTAAATTTCAGCTAATTTTGATGGTTTTTCTCAACTTTTTATATTCATAAATTCATATCTCTGACCCTAGTGGTCATATCAGCTTCATTTAAACTGCATTGTATCCGTAAAGTCATTGGCTTTCAGGAAATATATGGTTTGCTATGATATATCTCTTTTCAAATTATGGCAATAATGTAGCTAAAGGTCACAGACAATTCCTCTTTGTAGAGTTTAATTTCATGACGAAAATTTGGCCAACCTTGTCTCACAAAAACCTCAATAACTCACCCAAAAATGACCTTAAAATTCAATTCAAAAAGCATGTTGCTTCTCACATATGTGCGGAAAAGACTGTGCCAAAAACCAAGAGCTCTCATGTGTTAAAAATTTTTAGTCACATACCTACAGTGTTTGGATTCTGCCAACTGTCTTAGTGAATAGTGTCTACTCCACTTCTATGTTTGTTTTCCACTTATTAAAGTGGGGAATCCACTCCTGCAGATTTCTTGCCACTTTCACTTGTGCTAGAGAACTTACAAGAGAAGTCGCAAGAATCAAAACGTTTTTATTTCTGCAAATGTTGTTGCACGCTGCTCGGACATCATCTATTGCGACAACAAGTGTTGTCGCAGCAGCTGATCCACTGCGATAACAGGGGCAATCAGGTATGGGTCAGGTACAAGGTGTAAGAAATATGGGGCAGTGTAGCCTAAAGGCGGCTGCAGACGGGCCAGACTTGATCGGTAGTTATGGAGAATGGTGCCGATCCGATCGGGGACATCAAACATGTTTGATATTGTCAGACTCAATCGAACGTCCACGCAGACGCTCCCGATCGTGAGGATTGGCCGATCGAGCCTGGCCCTTCTGCGGTTGCCTGCAGACTGCAGTGCAGTGTTCTTCTGTCAGTGACTCATTGCACTATCAATGTTGACACGACTAGTCCTCTCTCACTTTGCCACTGGATTTCCCCATAACTTCCTGCAATGGCACTTCCTGCATGACATGGATTCAACTACAAGTTGCGGCTCAACCCTTTAAGGGCCACCGATCCATCAATGTATTATGTTCATTTGGTCCGGTGGGGGGACAATCTGGTCCATAGGAAAACAGGTTTTAAATCGAGTTTCTCTTGATTTACTATACTACTGTAAATTCCTGGTATAAGCCGCACCCTGAAGTTGTGTTGAGAGAATGCTATAAATTACACTTGGATCCTGAAAATTGATGGTTCAAATTTCAGTTCTATTCCATAGTGATAAATACCTGCCTATGAGCCAAACACCCGTATTCTCTCGTATAAGTTTTGGCAAGTACTACCATAATCCCCCGCGTATAAGGCGCGTCTTATAGGCCAAACAAAATGCTGCTGGGTCTTATACGTGGGAGGGGCATTGCCTTGAGTTTGGGGTGCGCCTTATAGGGGGGTATTTTTACTATAGAACAGTGCTAAACTGACAAAAATCTGCCCTCAGGGGGGTGCCTTCTATGCAAAACAGCCTCCCTGTGAGTTGGGGGGGGCACCTTATACGCGAGCTGCGCCTTATACGCAGCTTATAGGATCAGTCCAAAGGGGGGTAATTAATCCTATAGAACAATACTAATACATCAACTTTCAGTCCTCAGGTGCGGCCAATAGCTTCCTCTCTAACTCAGGGTGCGTTTTTTTACGAGGGACCCACCTGACCTCTGGTTTGTGTGTATTTTTTACGCGTAAATTTATGCGATATCAAACCTTCTTATAAGCAGAATATGAGGTTTGGGGAAAGAAACTAGGTTTTAGATCAAATAGCATCCCCCATTCACCCCACCAAAAAAGCATCTTCTATGTGAGGTTTTAGTTACTGTATTTACCATATATATGCGAACTCCTCAGTTTTTTCACTTTTAGTTTTTCTTTGATCTGTCAGTGTCAATCTTGTGATTGATCAAAATCCAATGAGGTATCACTTTACCATTTCTCTAGGGGGAGGGTGGTCCTAGAAAAGTTTGGATACACGGGTATCAGCCATCCACAAAAGCACTAGAATGCACAATTCGGCTTCTCAAAATTCAATTTTTTTTTGGACAGACCCCATTTTTCACCGGTAATTGCACTTCACTTTTGAGGGCTCAGTTTTATTGTCTTGTCCGGAGTTCGCATGCATGATTTACTGTGATTTACTTTAAAATTACAGAGCAGAGGATGAGGAGTGTTTTCGTGATGCGTGTAGCCGTGGCGACCTGGAGGTGGTGGCCTCCATGGCGTGTGAACTCGGGCCGCAGAAACTAAAGGCGCTCCTCCGCAGTCCGTCTACGTGCACCGGTACACCACTGTTTGACGCTGTACTCCTACAACAGGTTAGTAGTCTTTGTGCTGGTGGCAACATGTCACATTTTATATCATTTAAAATGAATAATCGCTGTATATTCCTGGATGATACAGGGTTGATACATAAACTCCCAGAGGGTCAGCATGATGCTCCAGTGTACTAGTGCTGGTGAGCAGTCTCGCCAGCACTTCGTTTAAAGCATCATAACGACCACTGGGCATGATGTCCTCCTGCATTAGCGGTCCTTAAACCTTTAAGTGCTGCTGGTGCCCATTGGTCGTCATGATGCATGAATGCAGCCCTGGCGAATGACTCGCCAAGGCTGCATTCAGGCATCATGCATTAGCGGCCCTTTAAGGGTTAATAGTACGAGTACAAGTGTTAACATTCCCATGATGTCCGTTACCAGGTGAAGGTTGTCGAGTACCTACTGACGCTAGATGTGGACTTAGAACAGGAATGTGACATCAACATCTTCTACCCCATCTTCTTCAGGGACAGATGTAAGACATAAACTTTTATCTCATGCTTTCCTACATTTGCGAAAGAAAAAGAAATACAATATAAAAAAATGCAATTTAGTATATTCCTACTAAAATTTGTCTGATAAAGTTGTGAGCAAAATGAAAATATTTCCTACTGTTTTCCTTTTCCCTGAAGAACAGAGAACGTAATCTCACTGTTAGAAATCGTTTTATACTAGAGACGTTTCCAAATGTTGCATTGATTTGATAGCCTTAAGGTCAGAATCCTCACCATGAGGACATGCCTTTTAGGAATAATAGAATTGAAATAGCAAAAGCACAACATCTAATTCATTATCTAATTCATTTGCTAATATTATATACCAACTCTAAGGACTTGATATAATTCCAAAGGGACAGCGAGATGCAACAACTTACATTCCTGGTATTAATGTATCTCGATGAAAAAGGAACCTGTAGGCATCATACTTTCATGAACAGAGTCTTTAAAAAAGTTAAAATGATATAAGGCTAGTGCTTGCAGTAATGTTGTGTGTTTGTTTGTAGGTACAGTGCTGTGCCTGGCGTGTGCGAGTGGTGAGGTGGATATCTGCCGTATGTTGATAGAGAGCAGTGCCGAGGTGAACCATGCGTCGCTACACTCGTCTCCGCTCATCTACGCCTCTGAGTACAACAATGTAGAACTAATGAGTCTTCTACTGCAGCACGGCGCTGACGCCAATATGGTACCACGGAACCTGCAAACTGAAGCCGCACTATTACCGCTATATCAGGTATGGTGATCTGTATATGGTATTCCACTATTACTGTAAACTGTCCTATATAAGCCATACTACTACCACTATATCAGGTATGGTGATCTGTATATGGTATTCCACTATTACTGTAAACTGTCCTATATAAGCCATACTACTACCGCTATATCAGGTATGGTGATCTGTATATGGTATTCCACTATTACTGTAAACTGTCCTATATAAGCCGCACTACTACTGCTATATCAGGTATGGTGATCTGTATATGGTATTCCACTATTACTGTAAACTGTCCTATATAAGCCGCACTACTACTGCTATATCAGGTATGGTGATCTGTATATGGTATTCCACTATTACTGTAAACTGTCCTATATAAGCCGCACTATATCAGGTATGGTGATCTGTATATGGTATTCCACTATTACTGTAAACTGTCCTATATAAGCCGCACTACTACCGCTATATCAGGTATGGTGATCTGTATATGGTATTCCACTATTACTGTAAACTGTCCTATATAAGGCGCACTACTACCGCTATATCAGGTATGGTGATCTGTATATGGTATTCCACTATTACTGTAAACTGTCCTATATAAGCCGCACTATATCAGGTATGGTGATCTGTATATGGTATTCCACTATTACTGTAAACTGTCCTATATAAGCCGCACTACTACCGCTATATCAGGTATGGTGATCTGTATATGGTATTCCACTATTACTGTAAACTGTCCTATATAAGCCGCACTACTACCGCTATATCAGGTATGGTGATCTGTATATGGTATTCCACTATTACTGTAAACTGTCCTATATAAGCCATACTACTACCACTATATCAGGTATGGTGATCTGTATATGGTATTCCACTATTACTGTAAACTGTCCTATATAAGCCGCACTACTACCGCTATATCAGGTATGGTGATCTGTATATGGTATTCCACTATTACTGTAAACTGTCCTATATAAGCCGCACTACTACTGCTATATCAGGTATGGTGATCTGTATATGGTATTCCACTATTACTGTAAACTGTCCTATATAAGCCATACTACTACCACTATATCAGGTATGGTGATCTGTATATGGTATTCCACTATTACTGTAAACTGTCCTATATAAGCCGCACTACTACTGCTATATCAGGTATGGTGATCTGTATATGGTATTCCACTATTACTGTAAACTGTCCTATATAAGCCATACTACTACCACTATATTAGGTATGGTGATCTGTATATGGTATTCCACTATTACTGTAAACTGTCCTATATAAGCCATACTACTACCGCTATATCAGGTATGGTGATCTGTATATGGTATTCCACTATTACTGTAAACTGTCCTATATAAGCCGCACTACTACTGCTATATCAGGTATGGTGATCTGTATATGGTATTCCACTATTACTGTAAACTGTCCTATATAAGCCATACTACTACCGCTATATCAGGTATGGTGATCTGTATATGGTATTCCACTATTACTGTAAACTGTCCTATATAAGCCGCACTATATCAGGTATGGTGATCTGTATATGGTATTCCACTATTACTGTAAACTGTCCTATATAAGCCGCACTACTACCGCTATATCAGGTATGGTGATCTGTATATGGTATTCCACTATTACTGTAAACTGTCCTATATAAGCCGCACTACTACCGCTATATCAGGTATGGTGATCTGTATATGGTATTCCACTATTACTGTAAACTGTCCTATATAAGCCATACTACTACCACTATATCAGGTATGGTGATCTGTATATGGTATTCCACTATTACTGTAAACTGTCCTATATAAGCCGCACTACTACCGCTATATCAGGTATGGTGATCTGTATATGGTATTCCACTATTACTGTAAACTGTCCTATATAAGCCGCACTACTACTGCTATATCAGGTATGGTGATCTGTATATGGTATTCCACTATTACTGTAAACTGTCCTATATAAGCCATACTACTACCACTATATCAGGTATGGTGATCTGTATATGGTATTCCACTATTACTGTAAACTGTCCTATATAAGCCGCACTACTACTGCTATATCAGGTATGGTGATCTGTATATGGTATTCCACTATTACTGTAAACTGTCCTATATAAGCCATACTACTACCACTATATTAGGTATGGTGATCTGTATATGGTATTCCACTATTACTGTAAACTGTCCTATATAAGCCATACTACTACCGCTATATCAGGTATGGTGATCTGTATATGGTATTCCACTATTACTGTAAACTGTCCTATATAAGCCGCACTACTACTGCTATATCAGGTATGGTGATCTGTATATGGTATTCCACTATTACTGTAAACTGTCCTATATAAGCCATACTACTACCGCTATATCAGGTATGGTGATCTGTATATGGTATTCCACTATTACTGTAAACTGTCCTATATAAGCCATACTACTACCGCTATATCAGGTATGGTGATCTGTATATGGTATTCCACTATTACTGTAAACTGTCCTATATAAGCCGCACTACTACCGCTATATCAGGTATGGTGATCTGTATATGGTATTCCACTATTACCGTAAACTCCCGCGTATTAGATGCGTCTTATACGCCAAACAAAATGCTGGTGCGTCTTATAGCTTACTCTCAAGTTGGGGGTGCGTCTTATACGAGGGGTAATTTTACTATAGAACAGTACTGGATTTACAAAATTGAGCCCTAAGATGTGCGTCTTATACGCGAAATAATCATTGACAAGTTAGGGGTGCGTCTTATACGTGCGCCGCGTCTTCTGCGCGGGAGAATACAGTACTGTAAATTGTCCTACATAAGCCATACTACTACCACTATATCAGGTATGGTGATCTGTATATGGTATTCCACTATTACTGTAAACTCTCCTATATAAGCCGCACTATTACCGCTATATCAGGTATGGTGATCTGTATATGGTATTCCACTATTACTGTAAACTGTCCTATATAAGCCGCACTACTACCGCTACCATAATCCCCTGCGTATAAGGCCCGTCTTATACACCAAACAAAATGCTGCTGGGTCTTATACACGGGAGGTAAATTGCCTTGAGTTTGGGGTGCGTCTTATACACGGGGTATATTTACTATAGAACAGTATTGAAATTACAAATATCACCCCTAAGAGGTGCGTCTTATACGCGAACCAGTCTTTCCTGAGTTGGGGGGTGCGTCTTCTATGCGCATCACATCTTCTATGTGAGAGATTACGGTATATCAGGTATGATGATCTGTATAGTGTATTCCACTATTACTGTAAGCTTTTATACCACATTTCCTCATAAGCATATTGACCTGGCTTATTTTATGCGAGGCAAGCTTATATACTACACAGTGCAGGCTTATATTTCTTTATCTGCGGTACCTCCTAAAATCTCTGGGAGATTGTGTGGTTTAATATTTCAAATTATTTACAGCCTGTTTGTGAATCTTATTGAACAAAGCTTGGTACCCCGAGATTGAACACGGGCCCGGCCTATTTAACACTAAGAAGCTTATACACATGGCAGGCTTATAGATGGAGTCCAGCTTATACATGGGGGGATAATGTATACCCGCTACTACTGCTATATCAGGTATATCAGAGATCTGTAAGGTAAACTCTTATATTATAAGCCACACTGCTGCCACTATATCAGGTATGGTGATCTACCCTGTACATTCTACAGTATAAGCTGCTCCTGGATATGTTAGGATCATCTATGCTGCTCTGAAAGTTGCTTCTCTTGGAGAAACATAATGTAAGCAAATACATACAGTATCTGTGAAGCTCCCAGGGGATTGAATAAAACCAATTCTCATCTTAAAGAATGTCTTGCAAAAGTACATCAAGATAACTGAGAAAATGTGATTGATAAATTTACTCTTCCATTCCTCCCCAGGCGTGCCTATTAGGACACAAGGACACGGCGGAGCTTCTATTAACCTCAGACCGTGTAACACTGGACCCCAATAAGCGCATCTGTCTGCGGGGCCTGCTGGGGGCACAGTGTATAAACCGACACCAGGACTACGAGGCCGGGGTCGGTTTCTGGAAACAAGCGCTCACCGAGCTACAACGACTACAAGAGAGTAGCACCACCTCTGCTGACGACCTGGTACGGCATTATAATTTGATACCATATGTTTTGAATCGGGAATACTCAGGTTTTTTAGGAGTCCCATGAGATGGGGTAGAGCAGTCACGTGATTGGTGCTAACCCATACGTATAAGGTGTATCCTATGTATAAGGCACAGTCAGATTTTGGAAAGTTGCTAGAAAACCTTGAAATAACATATCTTAGATTTTTATTAATGTATTGTCTAAATTCAAAAACCCATGGATAGCCATCAAGGCTGGAATCATTCATTATGACGATGGTGTCATAGTGTCACTAAACCTTTTTATTGAAACATCATTCCAAAGGATTGAATGAACACTGTAGGGCGGGCATGATGCATAAATGTAGCCCTGGGGGAGTCACATTCATGCATCATGATGGCATGATGCATGAATACATTAGCGGCATTTGAATAATTGAATATGTTTGATTTCATTTATATTAAATTTGAAGTGGTTATAGATAAACTTTTTACCATGTCCAAAATATGTTATTTGTGCCTCCATTCACATCAGGTTACTCATCATCTCTACATTTCCAGGTGGGGCGCCTACATGGTTTATACATGCGGGAGGCGTCAGCTAAGGCCGACACCATATCAGGACTGGCGTACCTCCGTGAGTTTGTCACCACAGATGACATGATGCGTCCAGTCACCATACAGCACGGGTTAGATGGGCGGCGCGGTCCTAACGCACCCGGGGGTGCAGATAACCCACACCCTGAGGGGGCAGCAGCGGCAGCGGCACAGGTGGTGGCGGGTCCCGGTGGGTTACTCGCCATGAGTGGGTGTCCACACTCGACGTTCAGTGACATGAAACTGTGTACATCTATAGAGGAACTAGAACAACTCTCCACTGATCATAACGCACTCAATTTCCAGGTAGGGTTATCTCATATTGTGATATACTAAGGGCCTGGGAATAAAATGTCATCAAGTGGGGAAGTCAAGGAATAAAGAGTGGTAGGTGAGAATCAGAGATTTTTGAAAGAAGGTTCTGAAAATACGAAAGCTAATACTGCAAGGTTTATACATAGACCATTTCATACCCTAGGTACAGCTTTTTTAATCTTCTTGAAATCCAGTGTATTCGGGGTTTTGTATATACAGCCTATGGTAAGGGATGGTAACCTCAGATCCAGAGTGTGGCTTATGCTATGTAAGTCTGACTTTTATGTGGGATTTCAGTGCAAGTTTTAGAACATGATTTGACCAATGAGTGGGATGCATTGACGTATTAGAGACCGTAAAACGGCCATGCCGACTCCACAAGTTTGATGTTAGACAAAGACTCGCCAGGGTTGCATTCATGCATCTTGACGACCAATGGGCATAATCTATTGATGCATCATTTAGCCTATGATGAGTAACAACCAAGTCACAGCTCTACCTTTTCGTGTTGCAGGGTCTCTTAGTGCTGGAGAGTATCCTGGGCCCTTCTCACCCTGAGACCACCCAGCAGGTGTCCCACGCAGCACGACTGGCGCTGGAGAACGGCGATCTCAACACGGCCTGTAAACTCTTCTTGTACATCATAGAAAGCAACGAGCGCCGCAACCAGACTGCCACCGCCACAGAGTACGCCTCCCAACTAGCGCATCTTCTACTCAATGTGTTCTTAAACTTCCCTGAGAACCTGACCTCTATTGAGAACCTCCCAGTGTTGTTAACGAGCGCCTTGGCATTGCTAAGAGAAGGGGCGTTAAAGACCTATGATCGGTTGGCATCAGGAAGCACCAGCTCCGAGCCCACTGCTAGTTACTTTGAATCTCAAGTCAAGCCACATTCCAAGGTAAAATGGCTGTCGGAGATTGTGGAGACCTTCACTGCGTTCCTCCGAATTCTAATCGACCAGAAAATGAGCGCTCAACAGGAGTCTGCGCTGCGAGTCATCTTATCTAAGACCCTGGCACTAAGATCCCACAAGGCGGCAGCCAAGTTTAACATAGAGCCAGAATTATTCCGTATGGCCCTTTACCCGGGGGAATCCTCCTCTACGTTATACTTCTACCAGGAGGATTTCTTCCCCGAGGTGCGCATCTTGAACTATCTATTAGAGTGCGGGGGTGACGTGAACTGTCAGGACAGCATGTGTGGCGATACGCCGCTACATTTCTGTCTTGATGCACAAAACCCCCACCAGGGGGTGCTTGATGTGCTGCTTCAGGCTGGCGGCCATGTTGACCTCAGTAACTATAACGGCGTCACGCCCTACACCCTCATGCTGCGTAACCCCCAGCTCGGCTCACCCTTCAAGTACATGACACTCAAATGTCTGAGCGCTCAGGTGGTGGCAAAGCTGGGGATCCCGTTTGTGGGCCAAGTGCCGCGCGACCTGGAAAGCTTCATTTCCATGCATGGCACAACACGATCAACAAGGCTCCAGGCCAAGCGGACCAAGGAAAACCCTAATGTTGTCTATGTCTCCTCAAAGAATACTTAGTCACAGAGTAGAGTCAGTTATATAGAATGTTCAGAACAGTAGTATGGGTTTTTTTACTATATGTTCATCCTTCAAGTGATGCATTAATTGTTTATGGGCTGTTGATGCAGGAGTGCATCATGTTCAGTGTTCGGTATGATGCACCAAAAAATTGCTTGCGAGCAGTTGTCAGACTCTCCATCACTTCATTAGTGCATCATGCCAAACCTTCGGGGCCGTATCAACCCTGTGAGGTTGACTTGTTGTGATATGCATTTATACCAAAAGCAAAGATGTATAATTATAGTTATAGGTAATCAAGTGGGAGGAAGGATTTTATTTCCATGCACATAATACAGCTGAGTCTTGAAGTACCCACCTTTGCTATAAAAGTCTTTTGACTCAACTGTAGATCGGTTATCACTCTGAACAGATACTATTGCACGCATTGAATTCTATTGAGATCCTGATTCAGAGAACTAGCCGTGGAGTTACAAATCGGGACTGATTGGGTTATTACTGTAATCTTCTGCGTATAAAGCGTGTTCTATACATGAATCTACCCCCTGCGCCTTATAGAAGCAGCCCAAAGATTGGGTTTCTCATATATTGTCAAAATAGTATTAAAATGTTCAAAGTCAGGCCCTAGGTGCACTTTATAGCATTCTCTTTACCTTATACATGGGATATGCATTATACGTGGGAGATTCTGGTATATCACGACCTGACTGTAGGTTGTATCTCCCACATTTCTCATTCTCTCTGCTACATTCTAGGTGTCATCTTTGTCTTATTTATAGTGTATGTTTAACCCTTAAAGGCCGATAATACAGCAGTGCATCATGGCCATTCGTGCATCATGACTGTTCACGTATCTTGCCCGTTCGTGCATCATGCCCATTCGTGCATCATGCCTGTTCGTGCATCCCTTTAGGAGTGTATCAACCACATTGGCTAGTCACTATGCATGAATGTAGCTCTTGTGAGTTATTCGCAAGGGCTGCATTCATGCATCGTAATGACCAATAGGTTTTCTTGATCCCCTAATGTACTATTGGTTCTCACGGGGTTAAATGTCTGCTTAGGCCACACCAAAATAATAAGTTGGTCTAAGGATCGCCCTCTCCATATTTTCGGAAATACAAATTTCTTTTTCTTTGAAAAAAAATGTCTTGTCTATGGATTTTGCTCGCTTCAATTTCTACAAGTTTTCTCTTTGTGATGTTTGGCAAATTTCTTTTTTAAAGTAAAAAGTTTTCGCTCGCCTCACTTTTCCAGCAAGGAATCCATTGGACACCAAGAAATTCTTTAAAAAGAGGGGAAAAAAAATGCTTGATCGCACCATTTTTTCAAAAACAAAATCCATAGACTAACTTATTTTTTTGGTGTGGCCTTATGTAAGTATTGCATCATGCTCACATTGATATGTTATGTTGCAAAATGCGACTTTTGTCCCGTTAAGACTGAGAATTCAATAATGCATCATGCCGACACGACAGGGCTGATACTCTCCCACATAATCAGCATGATGCATCATTGTTGGCTCATGATGCATCATTGTTGGCTAATGATGCAATAATGCACCCCTGACTCAAAGATCGCCAGTGGTACATTTATGTATCATACTAACCCTGTAGGATCTGTACTGTCCTGAAGGGTCGTTATGAACTTCATTGGTGCATCGTGCCGACCAATAGGGTATGATGCACTCCTGTAATGGCGCCCTAGGGTTAAATATGTGAGAGCATTTGCGGGCTAAAGTGTAGTATAGAATTATACAAGCTCATTCATGTAGCCCAGGATCGATATTACCACCTAATTGTTTTCGGTGCAGTTGAAAGTGTCTTTATTCAAGATAATATTATTTGTTGGAAGTCTGTGACTTGAGTGAATTTTCTCATTCTTCATTTTTCATACTTTACTGAGATATTCTATAATGTATGTGTTGTGAAGTAGCTCAAATAGCCACATCATTTAAATCTCAATGAGTGATAGAGAGAGGTTTCACGGCTCAATCCTGGGCCGTAAAATGTTCCAGTCACTCAGGATTGAACCCATCGTCAGCAGACGTTTTGCGCCGCACTCAGCCACGCGGGTTCAAATCCCATCTTCAGCGGACGCGTTTTGCGCCAGGCAACCAATGGAAATGCTCCAAACACATTTGGATGCAAAGACAAAGGCTAGAGCTTGCTCTACATCCTCGAACTCGTTCTGTAACTCCATAACCCTTTAAGATTCGCTAATGCATCATGCCTATTGGTCGCCATGTATGAATGCAGCCCTGGTGAGTAACTCGCCACGGCTATTTTCATGCATCATGCAACCCTACGGGGTTGACATATACCTGGAGGGTCGGCATGATGCTCCAATGAAGTGCTCGCGAGCAGTCTCGCCATCACTTCATGCATTCTTGCATCAGTAGCTCTTAAAGGGTCCAGGACCTTGAATGCAGGAGTGCATTATGCCGACCCTTTGGAATTGTATCAATCCCGGAGGGTCGGCAGTGTGCATGAATGTAGCCCTGTTGAGTTACTTGCCAAGGCTGCATTCAGGTATCATGACAACCAATGGGCATGATGCATTGATGCACTATCACTCAGCCTGAAAAGGATTGAAGTACTACACTTTAAGTCGCCTCGCCGTATACTCTCATCATGATGCTCCAATGCATGGCGCACAAATCCCTTTCCAGCACTGCATCTGTGCATCATGACGACAAATGATCAGAAAGATCCGAGGCGTGAATCAATGATGAAACCCTAAGCGCATTAAGCGTGTTGTTATTTTCATCAACTCACCGTTTTACTCTCAGTGTTGTATCATTGTAGAGATAGCCCTATAGACCTTTAACATGTATTAAGGATGAGAAAGATTGTATTGGAGTTGTTTTCCAAATAGGGTCACATGGGAGTGAATTTATTAAGCACGCATGTGCAGATTTTATTGAAATATACCATATTGAATGTATTAAGCCTAAGAGTCTCGGCAGTATACTTGATGAGTGTCCAAAGCTCTTATTGAATTACATGTATGGCACTACAGTAGTTATGAGTTTAACTGACTCTAAAATGGTGAAAATCTAGCCCTTTCTTACTTAGAATAAAAGATGCAAAAATGGGGCGAGGCACTTATTTGGGGTTATGCGCCTTTTATGTTGAACAAGATACTGTATCATGTATGGCCGCTGATGCATTAATGCATCATGTCTTCATGATGCATTAATGTAGTCCTGGTCCCTCGCCAGAGCTGCATTCATGCATCAAGCTGACCCTACAGGGTTGATACATAAATTTCTGGAGGGTCGGCATGATGCTCCAATGAGCATTCTTGCTAGCACTTCATTGGTGCATCATGCCGAACGATGGGCATGATGCATTAATGCATCAGCGGCCCCTAAAGGGTTAAGTGTCGGGTTTTGAATAAGCGCTGGTCTAAAAAAAAAGCCATGTGGGTAAAGGGGGTGTTTAAATAAATCTGAAGCATTAAAAATGGAGCACCTGTCTTGTACCCATACAAATCTATAAGTGCCCGGGCAGATTTTTCTTTAGACAGCATTACTACTTATGAGGTATGAGTATAGATGGTTGTTGTAATAGTCACTGTACATAAGATCAAACACAGGGGATGAGAAGCATTAGGGGACTGGAGGGGTGGTAGAGCATTAAACTTGACCATACAGATAAAGAGATCTTGATTTATCTCAGATTGATACAGCACACCCATAGCTTCACCCAAGGAGCCTGTTCTCATATACCCCATGTGATAACCCTACCCTCTTACAGCATCCTAAATGGCCGCATGACTATGATTAAATCATTCTTTATGCCACCTAAATGAAATTTTGAAAAAAATGTTTGGCTAAAATAACATGAGATGAATACAGAGGTTCATGGGGATAGGTCTGACTGTCCCTTAGGAAGGTCAATTTCCTTAGACTTTTGTCGATTTATTATATGACTGATGAAAATCACTATGTTCAGCATCCATTGGGGGTAGTATTGCCATACTGTTATACATGGGCTAATGGCGTCATGAAAAAGAAAGAAGTTTCAATGATGTTTGACACAAAAGGTCATTTAATGGCTTTAAATTCATGTACCGTAGTAAATTCCTGCACACTGGTCTGAAGTTGAACTTATCGATGTTAAATAAATTCTCTTGTATAAGCTGAGGCTAGTACAAGAACCCAAATTGAAATATGGTTGATCAGAGCTGCCCAAATTCAGGGTGCGGCTTATACGAGGGTTTTTTACACTATAGAACTACTGAAATGTCAATTCTCAAGCCTTGGCTGCAGCTTACAGCTTCTCCCAAAAGTCAGGGATGTGGCTTATACAAGGGTGCGGCTAATACGAGAGAATGCCCATTGGTCACATTATGTACCAATGAAGTGCTGATGAGCATGCTCACTAGCACTTCATTGGTGCATCATGGCGACTCTCCTGGACTGAATCCACCCGATAGGGTCAACACGATGCAGGAATGCAGCCCTGGCGAGTAATTCGCCAGGGTTGCATTCATTTCATGCATCGTGACCACCAATAGGCATGTAGCAGGTTAAGGACAGCCATTTACCAAGAAGCCAAGACATCCTCCAAGACCCCATTTAATATTGGTCGTGACATTATTGAAATAGCCTTGAATATCTGTTAAAGATAGTTAGATTTTAAAAACTCTTTTTTTTCAAATACAATAAACATTAGGATATACCGAGAGTAAACAGCTTTTGAGGCCCGAGTGGATCGACAAGTAGTTGTTATTGGAAGAGAAAAATGAATTGTTCATGTCTGAACAGTGATTAAACATGTTAAATGAAACTGATTACATTTCTTTGTTTCTTTTCTTCTTATTTATAATAAGGAAATGGTCATTAACAGGGGGTGGTGAGATTTTGCACCCCCTCTCACAACAGCAGTTTCTGTGCCCCCTCCCCCTCCTTCTACGCAAGGGGAGCAGGAAAACTTGAATCCCCACTCCGATCTATAGTAGCGTGCTGACTTAAGCCCCCCCCCTCCTCAAGAGGGGTCAAAAATACCCCTCCCCCTCTTCGTGGATGAATAATGACCATTTCCTTAGTAGAATCTTAGCCCGTAGGCTTAACCGTCTTTTTAATATAGTTGAGTCTGGGGCCGTCTGTGACATACAGCAATCAGGTTGATCAAACAGTGAGGTGCCCTCCTCGACCTAGTCTAACAGCTGGCACGTCACGCTTGGCTGAACACAGGCACACTGTGTACTACACTGACTCCCTCTGCCACTCTATAGAGCGTGCCCACTGCATGTGTATTCCTTCAGACCACGGCCATTTAGGAAATACTTGAATGTAAACAACACCCTCCTACACATTGCCTTACTGCCGATCTCGCACAGCAAAATGCTCATCTTGAGCATAAGGTTTCCAGCACTTATTCTCAGCTAATCTTAGCCATTTGGGTCTCTTTTGATAGCTATGATGTATTTCTCTCTACAGTTAAGAAGGTTGTCCAGTAATTAGAGAGAAAATAGGCATTTTTTACAGGGTAATATTGAGCCACAGTGGCCACTGCTACTGCCAATCTCGCTCAGCAAAACTTTCCTCTTTTACATTAAGTTTCCACCACTATTCCTCGACCAATCTTAACAAATATGGTGTCTTCTGATATGCCTGGTCATTATCTATCTTATTCTTGGCAAATATAGTCTCTATTGATGCACCTGGTCTATATCTATTTATGGTTGAGAGGATTTTTCATTTGGGGCATCAGTGGCCGTAGGCCGAGATATCTGCCTGCTTACAGGCAGAGAGCAACATGTATTCCTGGCTATAGTGGCTCAAACACCTGGCTGTTCTGATCAAAGTACTCACTGTCAGTTTCTAGAAATTGTCCCTCATACTCACAAACATGTAAGTTTTCATGTACAGCAACATGTAATGAACAAAGCACAAGATCCAATAAATCTGACATGTTTATGATTAGCCTATACCATCACTTTTTCAATGGCTTCCATTTCAGCCTGCTGGAGTAAGGGAGGGGGATTTGAAAATCAACTGGGTTATCAATTATTACATGCATTTCAAGTGCTCTGTGTATTGTGAATCTATGAATATACATTGAGGGAAGTGTTGATGGAAGCATTGGACCTGACAGTAAGTACTTCTATGAGAATTGGCCACGCTGCCAGATTGGCTGAGTAGATAAACTACCAACAGACACCTTTGCCTTGGTCTCCAAGGGTCAGGACCCTCGGAGGTCTACGGAGTACAGTGGCCGCCGCCATCAGATTTAGAGAAAATGATTATTTAATAAAGGCTAGTGACTCGCCACAGTGCATTCCCTATGGGAGCATAGATGGGGTTTCCAGTGGAGTACTTCCAACACTACCCTGCAGCAAGGGATGATGTCATGTGGGCGCGGACTATGATGTAAATGTACTACATAGCATCTAGCACGGGCTTTGCACAGGCGGCCCTGTCATATAATATTGTGTTCAGACCTAGGGGTTGCAGTACATCAAATTTCTTAGCCCTGTGTCTATTTATTCCATGGGAAAAGACCATAACTGCATGTCAGTATCAGAAATCGATAAAATTTGAGGAGAGCGCCTAGACTGATAACCGCTTTGGGAATCAATTCTTAGTGTACTTTGAGGGTCCAGAAGGGCATAAAAGTAAGGGAATCTGGATGAGACATTACTGGAGCTGTAAATAAAAACTTTTCAAGCTGTTTTATTGACCACCAAGATTCCAAATGTGTGCCTACAAGAAAAAAAAAACAGTGGTTAAGCCCAGAAATGCACACAAATATTTTATTTTCGCCGATATGCTATATAAGCCAACAGTGAGAAAATAATTAGTGTCTTGCAGCCTAGGTGATCACAACTTGACTCAAAGCGAGTGAACTTTCCCTCCAAATGCCCTACATCAATTTAGAGGAAGAAGGTGAAAATTCTCTTGGGGCAATTTGCCTACAAAATACCCTATATCACATCAATTGTGACCCGAAATCTGAAACAATCTGAAATTTATAAGTACCAATAGAATCTGAACTATGGCCTGGAGCCTTTTGCCCCAAAACCTCACATAAGACATTCAAGATAGAAAACATTTTAAAATTGAAATATAGAATTTTCCTTGTAGTAATGACCCTCCCCAAACCTAAAACACGAATGTTTGAACTCTTCGACTAATTTGTCCCTTTAATCCTCTAGAAGACAGCCGTTTTCAGGAGAGAATATGTACAAATCTCTTAAGACTATTTTTAAAGCACCCCTCCATATTCCGTGTAAAGAACCTAAATTAGGGGTAGAAGTTTAAATGAAATTATTTCTGCAGTCAGCCCCCTCCACCTATTTAATAGTCAATCTAGAGATAGATCATTGAAAGTATGTTGGAAGAACTCGCCTCCACAGATTCATATGGATTTGGTCCAGCGCATTGCACCATGCCCAACCTAGTCCAGGAACTTTAGTCAAAATTTTGACCAAACCGGGAATCAAATAAAGTAAAGCTGAAAATGTCAGGAATGACTTGACTTCATATCAGTTTTCACCTGTAAAAAGTCCTGATATCTCCTGTGTTTGCTTCATTGAAAAACATGGCATAATCCATTATGGTTGCCAAATGATGAAAATCCCTCTTACAATAGCATAAATCTAACTCAGAGAAACCATACCTAACCCCCTAAATGGGACCCAAGAATCTACTGGCAGTCATAATGTTTTGCTATGACCAGTGGTTGCTTAGCAACAGCAAATTTGCATAGCAACAAGCCCCTATACGGCACATGGCTATTGTATTATTGACCAATGGGAGGCATCCCTGGCATAAACTGCGGAGTCGGGGGCTGAAGGTGTTAGTCATAGTGGAGTCGGGGTCTAATGGCGGCCCCCAGCTGATAATGGCTATGTGAGCTATATGCAAATACATACAGAAATATACATGTATATATGTACACATCTGAGAGGTCATCTTATCTAATTAACTCGAAAAGCGAGTTATAAGAGCCAGGGTAAAAATGGACCTATTCAGTGCCTACTAACAGTGAGAAAAACTAAGACGCTTTTCCGGCCTATGTTAAATCCCATAGGAGGTGTGAATAGGATCAACGTTCCTGCGGTTTTGGAGCGGAATGGTGCAAATAATTGATGAATGTTAATGAATTTGCCATCATTCGATCCGTGTACGCGTCTCTATTGTCTAAAAAAATGGTTGTTATTCATTTTTTTTTTAAATTATTCAGTGTTATAACATAGAAATATGATAAAGTATGGCAAGAGAGTATGATTTGAATCGATATGTTTTATTAAAAAGATGAAAAAAATTACGTCTTCACCCTGTCGTTAATTCGCATCCCAAAGCCCCTGGTGGTGCAAATTGACCAAAATAACTATGGAAATTGGGTCGGGCATGCGCACAGAAAACCAAAATCCAAAATGGCGGACAGCGAGACAATTGACTTAGGGTGCCATCAACACTGCTGGATTATAACAAAATAGAGGAGAATTACACTCTCTCTGGCTATTCTATCGAAAATATGGATCCTTATTCAAGACCTGCTGGTACATTGGAATGCTTAACCTGCCAGGAGAGGAGTTATTCGCCATTGAAACATACAAGCGATAATGGGTGCATTGTCCATAGCCTTAACCATTAACGGCTCGGACAGACTGTCACTATATTGACAGTCCCCTACGGTAAGTAGTCTCATGCCTTTTTATGGTTAATATGGATCCTTATTCAATACCTGCTGCTGTTTTGTAATGCTTAACTCGCCAAGAGAGGAGATATTTGTCAATGAAACATAAGAGCAATAATGGATGCATTCTCCATAGGTTTAACCATTTCTCAGCATGGAGAGACTAACAAAAAACGCCAGCTTTTCGAGTTAACTGCAATGCACATTGCTATCCTATATTTCTATCAACCTCAAACTATCAATCACTGTTACCAGTTAAATACAAAATGTTTTTTTGTGTGTGCAAAACAACAGCTATTTTCTTGCCTAGCAACAGTGAACATGTATACAATGTCCTGTAGTATGCAAGTAGGTAACTACATATCTAGAGAGAATTCTGAGGTCCCAACATTCATATCAAATCAAAGGAATTATTTGGTGCTGCTACATTGTTGCTTAGGCTAATGGTTGCCTAGCAACAGGTGTTCTGGTTATTTACATAGCACACTGGAAACATGGAAGATCCGAAACTAGTCAGCGGTGACCACTTTAGGTCCTCAAGTTGACGATACCTAAAACTACAACTTTAGGTAGTCAAAATGACCACTTTAGGTCATCATCCTGACAACCTGAGTCATCAGGATGACAATACTGACAGTACAGAGTCGTCATATTGATGACTCAGGTCATCAGGATGACGACCTAAAGTCATCATTTTGACTACCTAAAGTTGTAGTTTTAGGTATCGTCAACTTGAGGACCTAAAGTGGTCACCGCTGACTAGTTTTTTTTTGTTTTAAACATCTTTATTGCCAAGAAGGTATGTTACCGGTACAAAAGGCACTTACATCATTATATCAGAGTCATAGTTTCTAATTAATCTTATCTCGTAGGATATATACGATAGAGATCAAATAATATATATGTGTTTCTGTACGGATAACGTAGTGATATAATAAGTAGAAGCTTCATCAAGTCTTCTATTCAATTTATACCATGATAAATATAATGGAGACAATAAGAAAATTGACATGATAATTATTGTAACAGTTAATTTCATTTGGCAAAAAGACAGCTATGGACCTCATCCCCACTAAATTAGTGTTTTGGGTTGATCCTTCTGGTCCTAGCTAATTAATCCTTCTACTAAAGTAGGAAACTAGACACTTAATAAGAAAATTTAGAGATTTGAAGGGTAAGGGAGAGAGTCCATACAAAATAAATAGAAAAGTATGCTGTACAATAATCAGTTATATTTTAGGTGTAAGGTAGGAGGGATTTAAGATATTGTCAATGGACTAATCTATGTATTATAATTATGAACGACATACTCAAACCAAACTGACCAAGCTACCCCCTAGTTCAAACCAAGGTCAACCTATTTTTAGCTTAGCAGGGTGAAGAGTTCACACCTGCCCTCCTCCAGTGGGAAATCCCCAGGCTCCCTCCTGTGGATCCCCCACTGGAGAACTCAACTATTTTTAGATTCACCTAGCCAATAGGAGCAGCTCACCCCTCCTACCACAGAATGGGACTGAGCAGAACCACCGACTCAGCATATTTGAGTCGCTCCCTATACTAAAAATAGAAAGTACAGAAATAGACATCATCTGGGCTTGCTCCTGACTATATAACCTAGCCAGGATCAAGCCTCAGCATCTTAATCTTACAATAAAGCTGGATCATCAACTGAATTGTCTGGACTCCTGTTACCTCACTTCATGACATGTAACGAGACATTGACAATGGTGGAGAACCCTATTTGTAACGTCCCATTGTTTTCACCTCTCATGAGCCATGAATCAAAGTGAGACAACAACCAAAGAGCCATTTACAGAAGATGCCGTTACATCCCCAGGGCTAGACGCGCCCCCACCAGCAGCAGCACCAGCACCAGCAGCAGCCCCAGACCAGCAGCAGACGGTTCTGTCATCTGACTCGTCACCTGACGCCTTTCTGTTGGATCCAATCCTACCACCATCATTTCTAACACCCAAGCCAACACCTGTGAGTAGAAACAAAACTTTTTCATCAACAATTGATGACAATAATACCGGTACACAGACCAGCACCCCACTCACATCACATGCACCAGGACTTAATCTGACTTTACCTGGCTTTTCAAGTGCTGAATCCCCAGCCCTAAGACTTGCTGGTCTACCAGGTGAACCATCATCTACACCTGTAACTTCACCAAGTCACTTAGACCTAGACTCACACCTAGAGCCCAGGTCACCACGATTACAGGCCACCTTAGAAAGCATACCTACATCACCTCGGCAGCCTGCTACTGGTACAGACACCACCTCACCCCCAGCTGGTTTTACGCACCCCAGCCCTTCTGAACTCACCTGGGACAGTTATATTCCCCCTGACCCTACATTACCACCTGAATCTGATCTCTGGAGACAAAGGATAAGATCAGCTATCAATAGGTGGAGATCAGTAAAGACAAATAGAGCTCAGGAGGCACCAGCCCCCAACACTCACAGTACACAGTGTGGTGAAAGTCCCTCATTTTTAGGTCGCATTAATAGAATACTAGAGGAGCAGTGGCCTGACGCCACCACCTCTAGTGACCCCTTCAGGTCATATCTAAATACTTTGACCCCTGAGGCTACCCCAACACCACCCAACACTCTCAATACCCCAAGTCCGGATACAGAAGCCACCCCTTCAGACTACACACCCCTATTTAGCCCCAGGAGGAAGAGGGCACAGTCTACCTCACCTCTTAGAAGGCAGACACCCCCCTACTATAGGGTATTGAGGAGCATAGACTCAGCAGTAGCAGGTGCTATAGGAGCCACCTCCCAGATCTTCAGGAGAAGAGCCACCCCATACTGCACTTCAGAAGACAGCCTAACCTCTGAGGACGATCCTGAAATCACCTTCCCTCACCTACGCAGAGGCAGGATGGACTGCAGAACACCCACTACACATCCTCCCAGGTATGATCAGGACGACCTGGCCAGGAATCTGGTAAGAGAATGTACACAGGCAGTCAGTGATTCTTTAGGCAATTTACTGACTGGCCAGATTAATCTCCTATCAGCTGAAATCCAGAGGGTAGGCCAGGGCACACTAGCCATCTAAACAGAGTCAATGACAGGTTGGATAACATGGACACCTGGAGGGCTCAGATGGAACGCGACTTAATACAGTCACATAGGAGAGCCGCTGAAGATAATGCAGATGTCCTGAGGAGGTCTGAAATGATGGCAGCAGATATCTCTGAGCGCATCAACAGAAACATGGATGATGTTAGGAGAGAGATTTGCTCAGTTTATGGCCACAGGCCCCCACTCCAGCCCCCTTCTGCCCACTCCTCACCAGCAAACATGGGTATACCTCACGCCTCACAGACCCCCAGTGCACCTACCATGCCAGGTTACCAACATGCTGGCAATGACATAAGGTTAAGCCCACCTAGCGCCTTCCAGAACAGCACTCCAGCTGGTTTATTGGGTGCCACGCCCACCTCACACAGATCAACCCGAGACGAAATTCCTAGTGTCTCTGCCACTCACCAGACGGCAGCTCCAGCCACCACTCCGGTGCAGGCCAATGCTAACACATTAGGTACAGTGGCAGGTAATATCTACATCCCTGCTCATGCTCGTACACCCAGCAACATGCCTATTCCCATGCAAACCCTGTATTCTCAAAGCACAGGTGCACATCCAACAAGGCACCGCCAGGCATACGACCACTCCACCCCTATGATACCAATGATAGGCCAATCTCACATCACCAGTGGTTTGGGTCAAATGACTTTGAGTGATGATAAGCTCTCCTCAGCCCAACTCAACTCCTTTAATAAACCTGAGACATTTGACAAACCAACTGAGTACAGGTCTGCAGCCAAATTCATCACAGAATTTAAGTTCTGGATCAGGAATGTATACCCCCGCCACCAACACCTACATGCCTCCTGCCTATACACTTTCCTAAAGGGCAGGGCAGCTCAATGGTTCTTCGCCAATATTTTTGAGAAGCCCATCATGTATGACAATGAGGCAGTATATGCAGCTTTCCTGAAGCGTTTTGGCACCCCTGACCCTGCAACCATCAGCAAAGGTTATAGAAACAGAACAGCCAGATGAGACAGTGGAGCAGTACTTAGAAGACATGACCCTGCTCTTGGCAAACAGCAACCTGGAGGAGTCAGTTCAAGTGGATTACCTGATTAATGGACTTAAGCCTCAAATTAAATCAGTGATCCTCCCTGACATGCCCAAAACCATAGCTGATGCAGAAAAAATGGCCCTTACACAGGAATTGCGCATAGAAGCACATAAGATGGCCATGGCTGGGACCCAACAAGCCGACCTCTGTGCCATGAACAGTAACAAAAACAATAATGGCACACCCAGAAAGGAAAACCAATACTCCAACAATAAAAAGTATGACAGGTACCCCAGTGGCAATTACAACAAGCAGTATGAGACCAGGACCCAAAGCGGCTCCAACAACCAATCTGACCCCAATTACAGAAGGTTCAGAAGGTCAAGGTCTCAGGATGCTTCTGGAGGAAGAAATAAACCACCTCAGCAAAGAGCTAGATCACAGAGCGCCCCCAGGAATCCCACCTCCAGAGATGACAACAAAATAGTCATCACAGTGGCCACAGCCCCAGCAAACAATAAACAGGTTTCCTTTAAAAAGGTCACACATGAGGCTGATATCATAAACAGCAATAGTCCCCCTTACCAGAATAGGAGGACCAGACACCCCACACCCAGCAGATTCCCCAGGAATAACAATGAAAATGATCCGACGGAACCTGAGGGCAATGCTGACCTACATAACATTGATGAAGACAATCATGATCAAAAAGATGGTGATGAAGACTTCATCGATGAAGACACAGACTATGATGACGAAGAATAGGTTTCAGGGGAAGGATGCACAGCACCAAACCACCCCGCCCCCACCACAGTGGATATGAAATCTGGAACACCCCCCGCCAGCCACCACCCAACTGATATTCAAAGTGATGCAGAAATCAACTCCCTACAGCAGCCAAAGATGGATTTATCCAAGGACAACAACCTGGATTTTGGTGACAGCTCCTCTTCAGACAGCGAAGACTGTTACGAGGACAGCAGTAGCAGAGTGGCACGGCTTCAACTGAGAATCAAGTCAGATAAGTATGGGCAGCAAGGTAAGGTCTCTCGCATTAATACCGAGTTAACTAAAGGTGCAGTCTTTGTCGACATAAATGACCACCCCTATAGAGCTTTGGTAGACTCTGGAGCATCCTTATCTTTTATCAGTCAAAAAATGGCAGATAAGGTAATACACACCCCAAACTTTAAACATGGAAGACGCTCACGCATGAATGTCCTCCTAGCAGACAGATCCACAGTACAGGTAAACCATGCCATTACACTCAGCTTCCTAATTGAAGGCAAAGAATTTGTCACAAGATTACATGTTATACCAAAATTAAATCACCCCATCATTCTTGGAGTAAACTTTATGACCAAGTACAAAGCTAAGCTTAGTTTTGGCCCCAGGCTTCCCTCCATAAACACAATCAGGCCTGATGAAAACATCACAATACCACCAAACTCTGAAACCACTCTCAATGCTATTGTCAATGGTTCAGAAAAATTAAATAAATTGACAGGCATCACTGAAAATATCAAACCAGCCCTACCTTTCTTGATTAAGCACGCCTTGGTTAAACCCAAGACAAGTGCAAAATTAATACCAGTAACTGTGGCAAATCCAAATGATTTTCCTTTGCATTTAAAGAAGAGGCACACACCTCTAGGTATTTTCAAACCTTTCAACATGAAAAAGGCTATACCAATAGGCCCCCTGGACACTCATCATTCACTGAACCATGTCTCACCTGCCAGCGAGCTCTTTCCAATTAATTGTGGTGAAGACCCCCTGGAACAATTTCCTAAGGGTAATGAACCCCTACAATACAAAATATGTGAGCAGCTCACTGATACTCAAAAAATGCAGGTACGTAAAATTGTTGAACAAAATAGGCAAGCTTTTGTGATTGATGACAGCGCCATTGGCTCCAACACTGAGAATGAGGTCAGGCTGGAATTAACTCCAGATTACAAGCCCTGCAACAGGCCCTCATACAGAATGTCCCCACATAAAGAAATTTTCCAAAGAGAGCTCCTAAATAAACATTTAAGACAGGGAATCATTGAGGAATGTACCAAGCCCTGTGAATGGAATTCACCAGCTTTCTTGGTACCCAAACCTCAGGGAGACAGATCTGTAGCCTCAGGCTGGAGAGTGGTAGTGGATTACAGATGGGTTAATCAAAACCTCAAGTCTTTTTCCTACCAATTCCCCAGAGGAGACGACCTCATGCAACAAGTTGGCAGAACAGGTTTAAAATATTTCTCAAAATTAGACGTGTATAGTGCCTACCATCAAAATCCCCTGGCGGAAGAATCTAGGCCTATTACCACCTTTTCAGCTAATGGAACCAGATACATGGCCAAAGTTCTCCCAATGGGACTCAAAACCTCAGGTTTGTCTTTCATGAATGTCATGGAGCAATTTCTCATGAAATGCAAATACAGAAATGCAGTGGCATATATTGACGATGTGGCTATTTATAGCCCCACCTGGGAAAGACACCTGCAGGACCTAGATGAGGTGCTCAAACTTTTCATCAAAGGAAATATCAAACTGAAATCAGAAAAATGTGAATTTGGCACAACCAAGATGGATTTCTTGGGATTTTCTCTAGATCAACACAGTGTGTCACCTTCCCCAGACAAAATCTGGCCAGTCAAAACCTTCCCTCCACCTAAAAACATCCACGACCTTAGATGTTTCAATGGCATGGCACAATTCTACAAAAGGTTTATTAAAGGTTTTGCCCACATAATGGCACCTCTATATGAAGCCACCAAAGGGACCTTTAAATGGACCACTAGTTGCCAGCGCGCCTTTGAAAAAATCAAAGCTTCAATTTGCACTGAAGCTGTCCTCAAATTCCCTGACTACAGCAAGCCATTTGTCATGTTTACAGACTCAAGCAACTACAGCTTGGGAGCTGTGATCACACAGGTAGATGAAAATGGTTTCTATAGACCAATTGAATTTGCAGGTAGAGGTTTGACACCACAAGAGACCAGATATGGAATAACAGACAAAGAACTTCTAGGCATCGTCTTTGCAGTTAAAAAGTTCCACCATTATGTGGATGGAACCCACTTCAAAGTGTACTCAGACCACACTGCCCTGGTCTCCCTTTTTAATAAAAAAGAGAACATTACTAATGGGAGACTGGCCAGATGGGTAGACACAGTCATGTCTTATGACTTTGAGGTGAAATATCTGCAAGGTAGGGCAAATTTTGTGGCAGATTTCCTATCCAGGAGATCCTACCCACCCAGCTCTGACGACCCAGTACCAATTAGATCCCAGGGGAAAATCATTCTTCCCCCCAAGAAATTAACCTTCTCTGATATCTCCATGACCAAAGTCTTTAGGTCCAACGAGCCAGTACCCAAGAACCCAATCCAGATGGGACCCCCTAGATCAATTCTAAAAGGAGGTAAAATCTGGGGAAGCACAGGCAAACCACCCAAGGGTGTAATTGCAAAGAAAAATAGCTCTGAAAGGAATCACTTAGCTTCAATAGCAGCACCAACAGAGCTGTGCATCTTAACCAGGGCACAGTCACAGAACTCCCAGAAAGACACACCCCCAGCCCCCAGCCAATCACGGTCCAGAACCGCTGTAAACAAACAAGGCCGACCCACAAAGGTCAAGCCAGCTGGTTCAAGACCAAGAGGTCGACCTCCCAAGTCTAGGTCACCCAGGGTATCAGTCAAGGCAGCCAACGCCAGACGCGCCAAGCTGTCACATAAAGTGTTACCCTTGGCTGAAAGGGCTATCACCAAAATTTGCAAGCACCCCTCACTCACACCCTCTAGAGAAGTATTGATAAAAGCACAAAAAGAAGATCTTTTTGCTTCATCAATGCTAAATTACATTCAGAATGGGAAATTGCCACCAGATCAAGGCTTGATGAATCAGATTTTAGCCAATCATGATCAGTTCATCATACTAGATGAGGTACTTTTCAGAATCACTGACACAGTCATGGGTAAATCCCTAGACCCCTCCCTTCAAATTGTGATTCCAGAAAAGTGGGCAGAATCATTAATTGAATCCACACACTGCTCCCCATTAGGAGGGCACTTGGGTTCAATGAAAACATATGCAGCTATCAGGTCACGGTACTATTGGCGCTCAATGTTCAAACAGGTGTTTGATTACTGTGGCACATGTCACACATGCCTCACCACCAAAATGAGGCCGAAAAACCTAAAATCACCAATGACACTCCGTGAACCTGTACTCACAGCCTACTCTCACGTCACCATGGACACAATAGGACCATTTAACAAGGCTGTTAATAGATCCCACCACATACATGTGGTCACAGATCATGCCACTAGACATGTAACAGCATGGTGCACAGAAGACAACACAAGCGCTGAGGTAGCCCTTGGTTTCTTTCAGAGAGTGATCTGCATCCATGGCACTCCCTCAGTTTTAAACACCGACAATGCTAAACAATACACCTCAAAATTCTTTGCCCTCTTCTGCAATAAATTTGGTATTAAGCATGTCACAGGGAGCGCACACTGGTCCAGATCTCAAGGTCTATGTGAACACCAACACCAGACAATAGAATCATCCCTCAGAGCCTTTGTGTCTAAATCACAAAAACATTGGTCAACCTTCCTCCAAGCTGTGATTTTTAGCATGAACAACACAGTCTCCAGCGCCTTGGGTTACTCACCCAATCTCTTGGTATTTGGAAAACAAACCCACCTACCCACAGAGGCTGCATTAGCACTGATCACAGCAACAGAAGACGTTGACCCGGCACAAAAAGAAAATGTAGCCACTCATTTATTAAATCTCAGGGATTAAATTCAAATGAAGGCAGCAGAAAACATGATAAAGGCCCACAAAAAGATGAAGGCCAAGCATGACGCCTCTGCAGAGGTAGCCACCTTCAATACTGGTCAGTTGGTGTACTTACATATACCCAACCTCCTGGTGAAACACACCACCAAAAAGCTGCAACCCACATACTCTGGCCCTTACATCATAGTTAAGATGACCTCAGCAGTGACTGCAATCTTAAAAAGATTGCAGGATAGACATGTCTTTAAAAAGGCAGTACATGTATCCAGGCTGAGAAGACCAATTACTAGGGCCAGTGCCAAAGCCATCATAAAAAGGCTCCAGACTGGTCCTGTACAAACTCTCTTCGACCCTGATTCAAGCATAATTGCTGATACCAATACACCAGCCCCTCCCCTCAAGAAAAAGAGAGGAAGACCGGCAAAGAAAGGTATCATCACCTTTGCCCCATCACCCAAGAAAAGGGCAAAGAAAAGGAAGCAATGAAATTTCGTTGAAATCACATATAGAGAAAGCACAATACCCCCCCCCCCCACACATAAACACCTCTCAACCCGACCCCCTCCCACACACACACACACCAACACTCACCACGGCTGTTGGCCCACACTCAGACCACGTGCCACACCCCTGCTATCTACAGGGCAACCCGCACTCACACACACCTAGGCCCAATTACCCATCCCACACATGTGACAACCGACCTCAAAGCCCCGACCTGATGATAACAAATTCCCTCAGCGGCACCCCATATCATCAGGCACCCCTTTTTCTCTTCTTTGAAGATTACTAACACTCACCTCTTAACTCATCACCTTGCACGCCTTTTTGTTTTTATATTTATCCTTTTTATTATATATATCTCGTTTTTTTCAAACCAATTTTATTTTTCCTTTAAATTATTTATCAAAGGCCCAATGAGCCCAATTATACACTGTTTGACCCCAGGATCAAACCCCTCAACCAGCCGCACTGTCAACCACTCAAGGGCAGCATATGCACACAATTTTGTCCAGCTATGGTTAGGTAGCCACATAAATTGCCCACGGCAGCAGTGTATCCTCTGGTACATGTTTTTCATTTAAAGAAAAATCATGCATACACCGGCTAGATAGCTTTTCAGGGCTCCTATTTACCAGTTGACACGCCTATTGTAGGTGCTCGTATTCCCCCATGCCCACCCATGTTTGTACCTCTGTTTAGCACGAGGGCGCTGATACAGGTAGAACCCTATATTTATGAGCTGTCAATTAAGAGCAGCTCAGTACCCCAGGCATGATGTTTCTCACACACATGTATTCATGGTCAGCAATTTTTAGACATATGCACTGACCTCTCCACTCCCGCCTTATCTCGAACCTGACCCCAGGATTCCAATTATAAACTTTATTACCGGGGCATAGGTTCCAAATTTGTATAAGGGACATATGCCCAAACTGCAGCCATCCAATAGAATCAGGCTCAGCCTTTTTAGGGCAAGACATACCACTATAGGGATATCCAAAAGTGAGAAATAGCCACCCTCACGGATGGGTTTTATAAGCCTTAGCCCACCCCCACCTTAGCCACTCCACAATATCACCCAGATCACACCATATCAGCGTTCCAAGTGGACAAGTGCCTGGACCAGGGATCACCATGGCGTTTACGACATGCAATAAGCCCAGGTAGGCCTGTCCTATGTGCCCATTAACCAGTACTAGTTTTATCAGTCGTTCTTATATGGTCAATGACATAACCTGATGTCATGCTACCCAGGTACCTCTATTAACCAATGGCAGTGTGAGTACTAGAATACCTGTAAAAAGTTTGATTGTTCACTTCGCGCCCCATACCTGACTCAATTGTTTGTGCCCCTATACTCACCCCTCTGTATGGTTTACAGCTTATTCAAAAAGTAGCTTACTCAAATTAAAACTTCTCTTCAGTGAAAATTGGACAATCTACGACCTCCTGGGACCGGTTGGATTATTGAAAGAAGGAAGAGACATTTTTGAGTTTAGGCAGCTCATTGTACACCACCAAAATTTGGTCTTCAATATGACTTCTAGACATTTAGCATATTACCTGAATGACCCCGCAGTCCACAAGGAACTGCCGCTATCAAACCCGTTGGTCTCTACCCTCGTCAAGAGGATGTTACTTTATGTCTGTTGTGACATGCCAACTTCTCCAGATTGGAGCACCTTCAAACCTAAAACAGCCGCTTATATAGCCTTGCTGTGCGCGCGCACACTCCTGGTCTCTGACCAGCCTTTAAAAGACCTTCCCAGATACTTTAGTGGGACGGGCAGAGCCTTGGTCATCAGGGACGCCATAGAATTAGTAGTTCAGAAAGCCATTCTTGAGACCCACATGTGGTCCAATAACCTGTCTAAACTCCCACCTACAGCCCATTGCTGAAATAAATCTGACAGGGTAAGCTACAAAATTTTTACTCTCACAACCCCCCATTTAGTCTTAGCCTACTAATACCCCAGGTCCAGTCACACCTCACTCATACCCCCCTCACACCCTCGCCAAGCAACAACCCCCCCCCCCACTGTTTAAACAAACCACACTACACCCACCTAGGTGTGCCTACAGTCCCCTTTCACAGGAGGACACCTCCCACACAATCGACCATAAAAGCCCCCACCACATAACCCAATTGCTGATATGACTCACAAACTCAATCCCCCATCACATCTCTTTTACAGAGCCGCAGTACCTCTAATAGTGCTGTGCATCATCTTCAACCTCACCAATGGATCACAGGACAAGGAATTACCACAAAGGATCGTATTCAGACCAAATTATGGAGCACTGTTTACCCAGTTACCACAGCCCCTAATCTCAAACTTCATGGACTACCCCCTAGTTTTCAGTCTGAATATCTCCCTGTCCCCCAACCTCCAGAGACCTGATAAGGTGTCACCCCTACTTAAGCCCGGCACCCCACCATACATTACCCAAACGGCCAACAATCTGGACACATTGATTAGCACCCTATTTGACAAAACCCAAAATTCTTTAGACCTTTTGATTAAGTTAATTTCCAACCCCAGGAACCATCAGGCCAGAAATGCCCCAGGACAAATCATTGGCAATATTCTCAGAGCAACCCTAGGCCTGGGAACCCAACCTGAAATTGACCTTCTAAACGCTGACATTTCTGACATTGACAGAAGATTGGCCACTAAAATGCATGTGGTTGAATTAGCCACCCATTTTCTATTAAATATCTCAGAATACAATTACAATTCCCTAAACATACTATCTGAATTCCAAAATGATACTGACGACGCACTGTCCCTGCTGGCCCGAAATCTAAAAACATTAGATTCCAATTTTTCAAACATTATTTTAAATTTAGAATCCCAAGCTAGACAGGACACCTTTTATTCCATGTTATTTTCTGCAGCAAACTCACAAATTGAGTCACTAATCGACCTTCAGGAAGATCTAGATATTTTATTAAGTACCATAAACAGCTTAATGGAGGGCGAGCTCCCTCCCACCTTAATTCCCCATGACACCCTCAGGTCAGGCCTAAACAACCTCTCCAGCGCCTTGAGTAGCGCCCACCAAGGCATATCAATCCTTGACATACCCATAGGTCATTACTATAAAAGGCAAGTAAGTGCCCAGTGGAGTGACCCCTCCACCCTCTTCATCTCACTACCCATACCCATAGGACTAGGGGATAATGTTTACACCCTATTCAGAACTGAAACCTTCCCAGTCCCCTTTGACACATCAAATGTTAACTCCACAGGTTACACCCTGGTACAGCCCCTACCCCCCTACATAGCCATGTCCCCCAGCCACGCCCACTTCATGGAGCTTCAGCAGGCAGACTTGGACCTATGTACACAAGACGCCTTCATCAGCTGTAACCTACCCCTCCCCCTGCTATCACCTCTACACCCCACCTGCACTCTGTCCCTACTCCTGGACCTACCTGATGCAGTGCACCACACCTGCAGTTTCACTGCACACATGGCTGCACCCATACCCAACCTAATCAAACCCATTTCTAGGTCAACATATCTCATGATTACTAGTAAGTCGCCATATTACTTACAGTGTCACAATGCGGGACAAATCCCAATGATCAATGTAGCATATTCAGTCATGTCAGTACCATGCCTATGCTCTATTAAGAATGCAGGCATGGTTATGATCAATTCAAATATAACCTGTGTACAAAATATAACATTGGAACCCATGGCCATGAGCCCCATAAACTTACCACTATGGCGACATTTTGGTTCACCTCCAACTAACATATCAGGCGTTACCATGACAACCGTGCCACGGTCCCTGGAACTACCTAACTTCCAGCGTCTCAAATCCTTACACAACCAAAAAATAGTACCCTTAATTAAAAGCGTACTCACCCTCAGACGAGCAGCCAAAGGTCTGTCAGATGAGTCTTCTCTTCTGTCAGCAAGTTCACTAACACACCTTGGTTATCATTTGGAATATTCGATCTGGTTCCACTTAGTGACCCCTCTGATTGCCATCCTCTGTTGTGCAATGACATGCCAGATCCAGATACGCCTGTCACGCCTGGCTCAGTTGGTGACAGTCCATCTAGCACTCAACACACCCAGAATGGCGGATGCAGCGACTTTGCAGAATCTTAAGGATCTGATCAACAAGGCCAACAACAACTGGCCCTCAGCACCCACACAACAGCCCGTGGAGCAAAGCCTGGAATTTATCCAGACTCCTGGACGCTACGACTTGATGTGGGCAATCGGCTCCGTCCTGATCATCTTGTACCTGGCCCGCCTCTTCATCTCCAGATGCTGCAGGCACTGGCCACACTGTAGGCAAGACGAATCCGATGGCTTGCCCCAGTTTGTCCTCCGCATCCACTCCCAGGGAAGAACATACGAGTTTGTTGTGGGGACCATGATTTTCGGCTCCAACCTATGGCCACCCTTCATTAAGGCCCCTAAAATTGGAAAGCCCCGCCTCACTATGCCCTTTGGCCGTCACCTGGATCTCCACTGGAAGGCCAAGGTCAGCTTCATAATTGGCGCCCAATTGAGAGTGGTGCAGCTCGAGAGATACCCTCGCTGCCCTCTTTCCTGGAGACTACCTCTCTACAGGATCCTAAATGGGAGGCCACATGTTATGACCCTGGTCATCAAATCTAAAACCCAGCCAGATTTCCAGCTGACCCCAGGATATGAGACGATCGAAGACACCAACATCCCAGAGATCCCCAGGATCCAGGCCCCCAGCAGCCCCAGCCCCAGTAGTAGAGCAGCAAGTCCCTCAAAAGAGCCATAGTTTGGGAGTTTAATTCTTAAGATTACTGATAGCTATAAGTTGTTTTTTTATGTTGTCCAATGTCTCTGGGTATGGAAAAGTGATGTTTGACCAATGAAAGCTCGTGCAGTCACTGAGAAATCTGGAATTCTATACAACCATCTCTTGAAATTTTAGCCTCATTTTTAAGAGCTAAAATACATATTGATCACCCTGTTCTGGCACTAATATTTATCTTACAACAATTCCAAAGGTACCTACCCCCCCTAAATTGGACCTAACGATCGCATTGGAGCCAACCATTTGTTGCTAGGACAAGCGGTTACCTAGCAACAGCTGATTTTATCTAGCAACGGACCCTTTCCGAGACAAAGAAAGACCATTCCTAGGAATGACTTACAGAATGGAGATCATGGATACTGTTTCTCATTTTGCTATTCAGAAGCTCTATGCAATTGAAAAAAAAATGCAATATTGTACCAAAATACAGTGTGCTGATCAGAAAAGATAGACCTATAGCAAGTATGATGAAAACATGCGACTTCAGCATTATCCTCTATTGGCAAAATATTCTTTACTAGACAATTGTAGTGTGTCTTATATCCTGAAAATGATGAAATGAGAATACATCTGAGGTTTTACTCTACTTGTGGGGCAGTGATTCCTTAGCAACAAATTTACATAGCAACTTATACAAAGGAGCTTGTTCATAGACAAATATGTATTATTGTGAAGAAAGTTAACCATCATTGCACTCAATTTATTCAGAACTGAGTAGATCTTGTTAGAAATATCCCTAATGTAATAGGGAATGTGTCAGATAGTTGTTCAATACTCAAAAAAATTGGCACTTACTTAAACCTTGCTAGCTTTTGTTTAGCAAGTGGTGAAACCTTGCTAGCTTTTGTTTAGCAAGTGGCTCACCAACAGACAACTGCTCTACTCAGATATGAAAACATGATTATGGAACCCATCGATTTATAAAGAAAATAAATCTAAAATTGTGCTGCCAAAGCCTTATTGCTAGACCTGTTTACATCTTAGCAATTAAATATTTGCTAAGGGGACATTCAAATATTACGTAACACAGTAGGGGAGGGGATCATGAAGTTTGTTACACTTTGTTACAGAGAGAGGGGGGGTCTGCCCAAGTGTTACATGATAAAAATGAGGAATACATCACATGGCTAAATTTGACAATTTACAAGCATTTTAATGTGATTTTAGAGATCATCCTATAATTCTTGTTAAATTGAGAAGGATCAAATAAAAAAGTGGTCAAAATTGTGTTACGTAATATTTGAAAGGCCTTTAAGCAGCATTACTCTAAATTATGTTATTTATAATATTATATAGATTTTGATCAGAATTAGATATGTGTTCTGTATGATGGCATGTCACATCACACAGGGGCAATATTTAATTTTAGCCTCACCATTTTGGTGGGAGAGCTTTGATCATTATCAGTAGGTAATTTGAATCAGTCTGTATATTTGATATGACTTTGTATAGACAGGTATATGCCTTGTGGTTGATATTAGGATATCATCTGTGTTCTGAGACTCACATGAGATGTACATAAATCACAGACTGACCTGTCACCTCAACCTGATACATAAACTGCTTTCAATGATACTTTGCTGATGTTATCTTTAGCCAAAGTAGTGACAGTTGATTTTGTATTGAAGTCTGCAGAACCTGTATGAAGCCCCTGTATAAGGTGGTCATTTCAGGCTCTGGCTGCAGCTCAAATTATATTACTCAAAGTACCATACTATAAAATAGTAGTAATCTGAATATTTGTAGGCCGCTAGGTATGGTTTATATTATTTTCCAAAATAGAAAAAGGAAATGAGTTTCTGGGTGATTTCTTTTTTTTTCTATGGGGTCATTTTATGATAGGATCATATATTTCAAGCAAATATAGCTGACTAATATTTGAATCTCATCTCATTGGATCTACATATACACATTTACATGAACTTGGCTATCACATGGTCCTTGGAATGTGGTTGGTTTACAAACAATACACTCATGATGTCTCTTGCCCAGCAATAGACATATTTAGTAAAAAAAAAACCTGTGATCACTAGAATAAGGGGTGCATCCACTGCTGACGGATGGACCATCTGTCGGTTTCATACGTCATATTTATCATTGATTTCTATGGAGAAAATGACGGATGAAGGGAGTCGGATGGTCCATCCGTCGCAGTGGATGCAGCCCTATACCTGGCGGATATCTTTTCATATCTGGAGCATCTGTGTGTCAGTTGGTAGGCTACTTGCTATGCAAAAGCTAGTACTTTCTAAACAATAACCAACTGCACAATTGTTAAATATAATTATTTCCCATTTTGGAGGGTATTTTGAGGTATAATTGTTTTCAAATACATTGAGTCCATGGATTCTTAGTTCTCATCAAATCCAAATGTCTTTTTATGAATATACTTCTCAATTTTCTTAGGTTTGAAAAAGTGTTTATTTGAACTTCTCACAAAATTACAATGTGGATAATCAGAGTCCAGCTTGCAGCATAAATCTCAATATTACAATTAGTTCCAATTTTAACTATATAAACCATCACATCAGCTGTTACTTGATATTCATTACATCAAACAATAGAATTTTATATACGCTCATGAGACAGAAGGGCATTGACACAAGGGCATTGACATACAGACATAGAAGACAGCCCAAGAAAGAGAAAATAAGATATAACAATTTAACACCATCGACCCCTGTTCCCAATAAATTATTCATTAAAGACCACGAAGCTTAAGCTCAAGAGAACTTATAATCCAAGAACAATATATTCATTCATCCGGTAACTTGTAGCTAGTTCATATGGACGTGCAATATGCATTATGCATTATGCATCATGTCAATATAGGTTGCTAAGTAAATTTGTTGTTGCTAGACAATCGGCTACTCTAGGAGTAAAGTGAAAGCCTCAGAGGTTTTTGAGGATATAAGACACACTACAATTATCCAGTATATAATATTTTTCCAATAGAAGATAATGCTGAAGTTGCTCGTTTTTATACTTGCTATATCATTTTTTTCTACATTCCCTGATTAGCACACTGTGTTTTGGTACAATATTGCATTTTATACAATGGCATGGACCTTCTCAATAGCAAAATGAGAAGCAATAGCCATGATCTCCATTCTGTAAGTCATTCCTAGGAAAAGTCTTTCTTTGTCTCGGAAAGGGTCCGTTGCTAGCTAAAATCAGCTGTTGCTAGGTAACCGTCTGTCCTAGCAACAAATGGTTAGCTGCAATGTGATCATTGGGTTCAATTTAGGGGGGGGGTAGGTACCATTGGAATTGTTGTAAGATGAATATTAATGCCAGAAAAGGTAGACCAATGTGTATTTTAGCTCTCAAAAAATGAGGCTAAAATTTCAAAAGATGGTTGTAAAGAATTGCAGATTTCTCAGTGACTGCACGAGCTTTCATTGGTCAAACATCACTTTTCCATACCCAGAGACATTGGACAACATAAAAAAACAACTTATAGCTATCAGTAATCTTACGAATTAAATGACCCCAGAGGGCCCCCTGTGCTGCTCCTCTACAGGCCCAGGGGCACCCAAAAACCCAGCGGCCAGGTGGAGCTAACTAAATTCACACCGAAGGATTACCAACCCCCTAGGGACATGTATGTGTTCGACCCCACCCTGGAGGATATATCTACCAAATTCCCACCAGAAATCGGTATGTTTATTTTTCCGTTCAAAATCCTTAAGGCCCGTGTCTTGATTAATGTGGGGATACCCACATGTCTTCGTAGCCAAAATTGTTCTACAGCCACCGGCCACCCCCTATTTTCTCATATAATGGAACCGACCAACCATACCACAGCACACGACCGGATAGCCACACACAGGATAACACATCCTATGTGGGGATACCCCACCCCCCCCCCCCACACAAGAACCTAGCCCGGCGATGCCGAGCCAAGCCTCATCTCATCCCAGACCCCCATCCCATGCCCCGTCAGTCTTATCAGCATAACAAACAAAGCCCCATTTAAACAAACATACCGCCACATACCTATACAAATAGCAGCCCCACTGACCCAATTTTGAACGTTGTATAGCGGATCACAGATGTCAAGTGCTGACACTGCGTCTGGGCATTTTCGCGCCAAACACAGCGTCATGATGTTACCGAACGTCCCCAGTACCCAAACCAGTCACCAAATGCAAATTTTTCGCACGTGATCACGCTCACATGACAATATGCATAACCAAACAAACGTCCACACGTGGTGTGCACGTCAATACAATAACATATGCACGTGTTTATATTACAGTAGACTTGCAACATACCCCGACTTGCCACTCCCCGACCACTATACCAATCTAATTCAGACGACACCGGCACCCAATTTACAAGCCCCAAAATCTACAACAAAACTCTAAACTGGTTCTCTGGCGCCAATCACATTAAAATCACGAGGAATCAAGCATATTATCAAAGTCACTTATCACAGGTTGATCCGAGCCCTTCTGGCCGTTGATGCCGTAATCACAATAATAAATCACAGAGAAATCACAGTCAATCACATAGCGCATTAGGCCTTGCCACCTTCCGGATCTAGTCCTTTTTCCTCTGTCTCACATCTCCTTTCAACTCCTGGGCAATCCCCAAACCACCGGCCGTCCATCCTGAAAAATCAACAACCAGACCTGTACCAAAGACGCGACCGGCAAAATTCAGCTAAAAAAACCAATTTGGATAATGATTTTTCTTTTTCTATAATTATGGCTAAACCAACCTCTTTCATCCTCCTCCTAATCTCAGGCCCAGACACCACATGGCCCGCTCGACCCGCCAGCAGGCCCCTCGCCCTGCCCTCAGTACGACCGACACAGGTATGGCACCCAACCGATAAGCACCAGGACGACGCGAGCCTGAACAAGAACCAGAAAGGGCTTTTTCAGAAAGGATCGAATTAGTTTTCCGGCAATGATCCAAAGTGACAACGCAATTCTCACTCCCCTCTAATACCACTCACCTCATAGGCTCGGTGATCCGAACCAAAAGGCACACGGCCCCATCCTCCTGCACATAGAGGGCGACGGTAATCTCCATCGCTGAGTTTTTCCCGGGCTTTGCTGTAAAAAATTCCAGTGCTCATTCACAGGCGCCCCTTCGTCTCAAAATTCCCGGCGGTTTCTGATGCCAAAATGCCAGCCTCCCGCTTTTATACTAGGCCTAGCCGCGGGAACCTTAAGCTCATTTTTCGGCCCAATTTTCGAACCTCAAAAATCCAGACCGTTCCAGCCGTTTTCCAAAATTCTCGAAACCAAACCAGACCCCCCCAACCCAAAATATGAGGTAAACCTCCCCAGCCCCCGTCCCAACCCTGAAGGGTTGGTGCAAGTCTACATCTCTCATTTACCGTAAACTCATAGGCCTTAATGTAAATCCCATACATTAACCAAACGCTGTACAGACGCTGGCGCAGTGGCGCCTCTCGGTGTTATTTTTCCGAACTAAAATCCGAGACGGAGCAGCGTACGGCCCAACGACCGTCCGCTGGCGCCGCCAGGTGTGTAGCAGTGGAATTAACATAGAGTCCTTGGATACAGCCTCCCGCCTAGCTCCAAACCTAAACCGTTGCTTCTGTATGGTACTCCTAAGTGTCGACTTAACCAATTTTTAGCACCATGAGTTAATCTTGGTATTTTTGTGGACCTGATTGTGAACCATACAACCCTGACACAGTCTCTAATGCCTTGTTTTTCTCTGCTCTATGTTGTTTTCTGACAGATCAACGCGAGATGACTGGGGCCCAGACAACACCTCCCCAGCTGGAAAACACCCAGGTCAAGCAACCAGCAACCCCCAGAGCTCAGGGAGGACGAACCCCACCGACAGTAGCGGAAGTGCACGCAACAAAAGAGCCGACACCCCCATCCCAGAGATCTGCTACAACTGGAGAAGCAACCCCCGCACCCCAGCAAGGCCCAAATGCCTGATAGCAGGATGCAGACTGTGCTCCAGCACCCCTGAGGGTTTTGTCTGCCCTTGTTCCTACACAGGCATCAAATTCAAACCCCTAATATCCCAGAGACACTACACCACCACCACCTTCACCAATAGCACCCCAAACCTAGATCACCATGACAACAAATATGACAATAGCTCTGAGTCTGAGGACTCTGATTCTTCAACCTCTACATCTACCGAACCAGGTAACCTGGCCTCGGTGGAAAAAGATTTTAGAGACATAGACTTAGACCCCAGCACTCCTATAAAAAGAGCTGCACTCAGAAGGAAGTGGGCAAGAGGCAGATTCTACATAAGAACCCCTAGACCCCACCATAACCTACCCCCCTCCAGTGTCAGTGCTGGAGACAGTAAACCTTGGAAACATTAATACTCAGAAAACCATGTAAACCCCATCCAAATTCAAACTACAAGTCAGGATTGTTCTTACCTTTCTTTCCATATTTATCGATTGTAGGGACACAATTTAAAACACCCCCCCCCCCCAAGAACCACAGTACCGCTTTCATTTGTATGTGATCTTTAATTTGATCTGCAAGGTTTACATTTTCTCCACGATTGTAAAATAAAACCAAAACTCATGTTGTACCATCTTAACCAATAACCACCATACATTTACTTGTAAAAACTCTGTGTAAGCTTAGAGTTGACCTGGCTGGCAGATCAACCCTATCTTTCAGGTGCCACAGAGCCCCCATCTCTCTTTTCAAGCCCAACCATGTCATTGTATTTATGGGTTTTAGCCTCAGTAGAAAAACCATGTGTGAAAAATGTTTAAATATTTATTGTCTCAAGAAGTTGAACATCCAGAGCCTGTAATTTCCACTGCTAAAATTCTATAGAATGCCACCTCGGCAAGCTTTTCAGCCCCAAAAGTAACAAGTGACAACTACCTTGGGCCAAATGCTCCTTTTTCCAAAGATCCAATTTTTTTTTTTTTTTTTTTAGAAATTTCAAATTTTCACCAACCTCTCGGCTCTGGGTGAACAATTTCTCCTTGCATGCAAGTTTGTGTTTTCAATTATTTTATGTACAAGCTAGTCCAAAAGAAATCGTCAGTCACATCTCACTGAATGTCACTGACGATCGTCACCTTGCCCATATAAGTAGCTTAGCAGCGATACCACTGCTGCCCAGCTCATTCATTAACTTATTTTGTTAAAACCTTGTATGTAAGGACAGCATGTACATATTTTCACCTTATTTAAAACCTCATTTAAACAATCTGTGCTTTTTATACCGCTGATGTATTTGTAATTTTATACCGTATATTTTCATACTGGATATAGAAAATATATTTTTGACAAATGTATGATTCGCAGGACAGATCTAGTCATGTCCCTACTACCCTGCTCAGCCAGAGCAGTCTTAGTGTCCTTAGCATCTATTTTGTGGTGTTCAGGCCAGATTATTTTGAGTTAGTTCATATAGTTTGCCTCAATTGAGAGGATGCAAGTTCAAGTAGTTTTAGCTAAGAAAAATATCAGTTGTTATCCAAGCTCCTATGTTTTGTACCAACTACTACCGGTAGAACCAAATATTGTACCCTTTTCACAAGAAACTTGGTAATATCAATTTTTAACCAGCGCTGAACATCTTTTCAGCCCCCCTCTTTGACATTTTATACTTGAGCATGTCAATGGACTTGATATAGACTCTCATTCCTTATAATTATACTCCCTTTAACCTCATGCAGAGATGAGTGGGAATGTGGGGATATGTCAATGGACTATTCTATGTATTATAATTATGAACGACATACTCAAACCAAACTGGCCAAGCTACCCCCTAGTTCAAACCAAGGTCAACCTATTTTTAGCTTAGCAGGGTGAAGAGTTCACACCTGCCCTCCTCCAGTGGGAAATCCCCAGGCTCCCTCCTGTGGATCCCCCACTGGAGAACTCAACTATTTTTAGATTCACCTAGCCAATAGGAGCAGCTCACCCCTCCTACCACAGATTGGGACTGAGCAGAACCACCGACTCAGCATATTTGAGTCGCTCCCTATACTAAAAATAGAAAGTACAGAAATAGACACGATGTCATCTGGGCTTGCTCCTGACTATATAACCTAGCCAGGATCAAGCCTCAGCATCTTATTCTTCTCCAACCTAGACCCTACGACACTCAGGTGCCTTGGCTTAGGATATAGCTTGGTCAGACTGGCGAGTACTATATTGTACACTGTATCAGTTACTCATCATGCCAATCTTACAATAAAGCTGGATCATCAACTGAATTGTCTGGACTCCTGTTACCTCACTTCATGACATGTAACGAGACATTGACAATATATTCTAGTATCTTTTTTAAATATTTCCAAAGTTTCAGCGTTCCTTCTACCACATGTTAGAGCATTCCAAGTTATGGCACCATGAAACTCCACACTTCTAATATAGGAAAGACAGTTTGGTGTAATTGTTTTACATAAGGGAGCATCATGTTGTCTAGTTTGAAGCCTTTGTACAATTTTGTAATCTATAGATCTCGAACGGCTATACATGTAATTTACAGTATGTGCAAATCTTCTGTCCACTAATTTATTACAACCAGTAATATTGTGTATAAAATTTGTGTTTGTAATATGAGGTACTTTCAGACATATTTTCAGACATCTATTTTGAGCATATTGTAGCGGATCCAAATATTTGTCATAGGTTGTTGAGAAGCAAATATCTGCATAGTCCATATAAGGAAGTATCGTGGTTTTATAAATTTTTACTGCTAATTTGACATCTAGATATTTTCTTAATAAGCACAGTTCATATGTTTTATAAGCAATAGTTTTGATCTGGTTTTTTAGATGAAATTTATAAGAGAGGAGAGGGTCTAGGGTCACACCAAGATACTTATAGCTAGGGACAATTTGTAATAATTGGTTGTTCATGGATATGTTTGCTTCCAAGGTTTTCAGTTTTTGATTTGTTGAGGTGAATAACATGATTTTTGTTTTCGTGATATCAATAGACAGTTTGTTTTGAATACACCAGGTATAGTAATTTTCTAAATCATGTTGGAGTTCACTCTTAGCTTGATTAAAGCTGTTATGTGATGAATAGATCATGGTATCATCTGCATAGAGTCTAATATTACATGTCTTAATACATTTAATTACATCATTTACATAAATTAAAAATAACAGAGGGCCTAATATAGAACCTTGAGGTACTCCACATGTTATATTTTCCAGATCAGAACTCAAGCCATTTGCAAAAACCAATTGTTTTCTATTGAATAAATAGTTTTTAAACCAGTGGTAGTTGTCCGAGCGAATTCCATAGTGATGTAGTTTAATTAAAAGAACCAAATGGTCTACAGTATCAAAAGCCTTTCTGAGATCAATGAAGGCTGAAATAGTAGAATTTCCAACATTTAATTCCCTTTTAATATCATCAGTAAATTTAGATAGGGTATCCACTGTACTGAAGCCTGCTCGAAAACCACCCTGCTTTGGAGTCAGGATATTTTCCCTAACCAAAAATCCATATACTCTAGTATGTACAATTTTCTCTAATAGTTTACATGGTAGCGGTAGGAGGGAAATGGGTCTATAATTGTTTACAAGTTTGGTATCACCTGTTTTTGGGATGGGGGTTACTCTGGATAACTTCCATGAGTCTGGTACAGTGTTTGTCGTAAAGGATAGGTTGAATATTTTTACAAGCTTTTCAGGTGCATGTTTAAACACAGTTTTTAGAACCTTGGTAGATATATTTTCAACTGCTGATGATTTTATGGTATTTATATCATGAACCAATTTAGATACTTCTTGTGAATTTGTAGTAAAAGGCTCAATTGCATTTAGACAGATGTTGTCGTAGGGTTTCCATGGTATATAGAGATCCTTTGCAAGTACAGGACCAATCTGAGTAAAATAATTGTTTATAAAATTTGGAACCTGGTCAGCAGGGATGGGGGTATTATTATTGTCATGGTCTACCAGGTTAATTTCTTGTTTTGTTTTAGGTTGTCCTGGTATGAGGTTATTAACAGTTTGCCAAAATTTTCTATGATCATTTTTGAATTCTTTAATTTGTTCCTTGAAGAAATTTTTTCTAGCTTTATTTATTATTTTGTTTGTTTTATTTCTACATGTTGAAGCTAGGATCCATTTGTGTTCGTCTAGAGAGTTCCTGGCTGACCAGAGTAGTTTGTTTTTATCTCTTATGGATTCATATACGTGCTGGTTCATCCAAGGGTCTCTATATTTTTTTACAAGAAACTTGTGTAGGGGACAAAATCTGTCTAATATATTTCTTATTGCATTTTCCATTTCATTCGAAGCAGTATTAACATTATCAGTTGTATCAAATGTTGACCAGTCATACGCATCAAATTCACTTAATAATACCTCATCAGGTAGTTTCCTATAGGATCTACCTTCAATGTACGTATGTTCATCGTTGGTTTTCCATTTTTTTCTTATAAGAAATACGGGGAGATGGTCCGAAATAAAATTATTTGTAATTCCAGTCTTTATAAAATTTGGTCGTATATTTGTAAAAATAAGATCCAAGGTTGCATTTTTCCTTGTGGGATTATTAATTTCTTGTTTTAGACCAAACCCTTTTAATTTGTTTAAGAGATTGTTTACCATGTCGGAATCCTCACGTACATTGAAGTTCATGTCACCCATACAAATAATTTCAATATTGTTCCTATTTTCAATTTGAGAAATTACATCAGTTAGAGAATCGATAAAGGCAGCTTGGTTTCCATCCGGTGGTCTATACACATTAAGTAATACAATTTGTTTCATGTGCAGTTTTGATATCACAATATTTTGTATTTCAATATTTTTGTCGGATATATTTAGATGCGAATACCATTGATAATCATGTGTCAACGAGTTTTTAATATATAAGGCGACCCCCCCTCCAGTTTTAATATCCCCTTTTTCATTTAATACTTGTCTATCTAATCTATATCTAACATACCCTGTTAATTGGTAACTGCTTTCATCGTCTTCACATTTAAACCAAGTTTCGGAAAAGGAATATATATCCAAATCAGCAGGATACAATTCTGCACAAATCGAGGCATAATTGGACTTAATACTTCTAGCATTGAGATGTATTAGTCTGAGGCCCCTGGTGCCATATAGCTGATCAACTGAGTTGTATTGCATACCTAATGCTCATGCAGAGTACGTCTACATGTGCATATTCCATAGCAAGATTTATATCAAATCCTCTATTTAGAATTCCTCTCCCGAACCCTTTACAATAAATATACATAAATTTCATCCCAAGGGCATAGGCCTTTGTGCTGCCCCATAACATGGATGAATAAGTCATTCGGTTTAAGTTAGGATCTTCCATGTTTTCAGTGCACCATGTGTGCTGTGTTCATAGCTTAATTTCCTTTATGGCTGCACCTACTGACTCTAGCGGTTCCAGTCATGTTTTTGATATGGGATAGTGAGGTACACATGGCAAAATGGTTGCTTAGGTACATTCAATTTTCATAGCAACATGATCTTATTTGGGCATGTGAAACTAATGTAAACCTTTGAGAGGTCACCTTAACCCAGATCTCAACACCAAGAATTCAATAAGTGATGATAGTAGGTTACTAAGGATGTTTGTATATGGCAAAGGTAATTTCGTGCTAAGCAGCCATAACTGGTTTAAATATACTATTCTTTAGTATACAATAATGTGCAATGACAACTACATATGAATCCAGTGTCCCCTCCCCACCTTAGTGCATCCAGTCCAAGGACTTCATTGACCAGTGTTCCTCGGTCATTTTTATTGTATGGTTTTGTAGTAGGTAACGCATGGGATTTCCAGGTTACATGAAGATATAACTAGGATTAAACATACATGTATCATATCCTATGAATTGAATTGTGTACAATGTACTCATTTACTTTTGGCCAGCTTGAGAAGAATGTTAACAAAAAAGAGTCACTACCTCTCGAATTTCGATGATCATTTGTGTATTTGTGATTCAAATAGTAACCTACAAATAATGACGAGTTTCATTACTATTTGCATGAAAAACAGGTGGACCCCAATTCCCATTCCCAACTGACATAGCATGCAGCCTTTTAGATATTGGGGGTCGCAGACCAAAGTACCCATGGTCTGACACTTAAATCTGCAGAGCCAACTCAGTCATTTTTGGTTTTATTTGTAGATACAATCACAGGTTATTCTGACCAAGCTTTATCAAAACCCACCCAGAATACCAAGCCTGTTGGTAACTTTCCAGTGATATATAACATGATTACATTAACAATGTTATCTCTATTTATTACTGAGGTCCAGTAATGTAGTTCTCGCCATGAATATGACCTAAGCTGTCGAAATGGCGTTAAACATCTATTACCAAGAATAGTATAGGTTCCCTAGGATGTGTTACTTCATAGAGTCCTATAGTGCAAGCCATCCCCCTCTCCCCCCCCTTAAAAGTAGGCTACGTTTTGTGTTCAGCACTAAGTCCTATGTAAGATAAGGGGGTTTATAGAGATGTCAGGAATCTTTATCAGAGTGATATCAAATGGAAACAATGGGCCACCTATACCGAAAAGAATCCTGCTGAATCCAAAATTTGTGGTCTTGATTCTCAAAATTTGGCCAAAGGTACCTAAAAATGAGGTTTGATTATGAGAATATTTTAAAAATGTACAAAAGTTATATAGAAAAAGTGAAGGATAGGCATATTGAGGATAGGTAGACTAATGGTAAGAATGTACAGAGAAAATTAGGTACAAAGGTGAGGGGTAAACTTTAATCCTTTAAGCCATTTTAGGGAAAACCTAATTAAACTCTAGATGTTTCAAGGAATAGGTAGTATGAGTGATAGGTAGAATAAGGGATAGGCAGTATGTGGGAGAGGCAGAGCCATACACAGGCAGAGTACTTGTCAGGTTGAGATAGGCAGACATTAGGATATGTAGATTGAGATTTTGACTTTGATTAGCATGTTGCATCTATAAAAGGTTCCAATCATTTTCAATATAACTTTTCTACATTTCTAAAATATTCTCATAATCAAACCTCCTTTTAAGGTACTTTTGGTCAAATTTTGAAAATCATGATCACAAATTTTGGATTCAGCAGGACTTTTGGGTATAGGTGGCTCCTTGTTTCCATTTGATATCACTCTGATAAAGATTCCTGACATCTCTATAAACCCCTCATCCTACTTAGGACTCAATACTGAACACAAAAAGGACCCTACTTTTAAGGGGGGTTATAACACGGTTAGAGAGTTTTCAGTGCCGAAAATGGATAATATCGGTTCCTATATCTGGTGATAGAGCACCCAAAATTCACGGCGAGCAGACAGCGGGGCGGACATCCTGAAACATACCTAGACACGAAAGTAAATTCTCCATTTTTGCAGCTTAGGTACCAAATATAGCGAAATGCTTTGAACATAACATAGTTGAAACCATATTCTACCTATCTGTCGACTAGATTCCTTGATATTATGGCTGTATTTGATATAAAAAATTATTTAACTTTCCAATCGAGCGGCTTGCCGTGCGTCTTCGCCATTCTGTCAACACTACAGGTGCCGCCGCTTGGTGTGTACAGAATGGATTATATTTTAGACTGGCGCAGCCCTGTCTCGATGTGTTCGCAGTAGTAGGTCTATGAGAGTTGGAGTTTGAGGAGTTTGCCAGCCTAAGCATACGACAACATGAAACCAAGATGGCGGAGGGCCGTCTTGTCGACTCGCATAAGAAATGAATGGATTAAATCATTTTTGAAGGTAAATACTTAGAATTAATGGTGGAAACCATGTTATAAATGCAATATATAATGGATAGACTTGCGCTCGTTGGCTTCATGGGGTTTAATAGAAGCATTCGCCTACGGCTCATGCTTCTATCACCCCCTGAAGCCAACTCGTGCAAGTCTATCCATTATATATTACATTCGTAGAGGGGGGGGGGCTGTTACACTGTGTCCATAGGTAAAGCTCTGAGTTTCATCTATTGAAGCTTCTTGCTATTACTCACTCACTCTCTCTCTCTCTCTTCCCTGTGTCCCCTTCTGTTCATTGCTTTACACTGCCTCCCTTCCCTGTGCTTAAGATTTGAATGAACTATAGCCTCCCCTAAACTGCCCCCACTCCCCCTCTCCACTTCCAATGCCTGGGGTAGTTTTAATATAGCTGACGACCGCATATCTCTCAAATCAATATGCAAATCACCCAGACTCACAGAGGCTTACATTAGAACTATTAGAACATTACTTGCTACAGCTGCTCTAGCAAACCCTATGCCCATGATTACACATAATATATAGCCTACTGATAAAGGGGGATATAGGGACCAATTGCACTGTTTACAGCGCCAACTTTAGGGAGTGGTCATTATTTATCAACAGGGGGGGAGGGTGGGTTTGAGGGGGGGGGCGTAAAATTTTCAGACCCCTCCCGAAGGGGGGGCTAAAAAAATTTTGACCCATCTTGAGGGGGGGGCTAAAAAAATTCACCCTCTTTTTAGCAAAAAAAGCCCGCGCGCTACTATAGATCAAAGAGGGGCGCGGAAACTTTCCGCGCCTCCGGCGCAGGGGGGGGCGCAAAAAATTTTGACTGCTGTCGAGGGGGGGGCTTAAAAAAATCCCACGCGTCCGCGCGAAAACCCACCACTCCCCCCTGTTGATAAATAATGACCACTCCCTTACTGGAGTATGGATGCAACATACGTAATATGGCTCTGATGTTAGATTGGGGACTAATCTGAGGGAGGAATCCCTGAAGACAGCATGGGCCTGCAGTCAGGGATTGGTCATTATTTATCAACAGGGGGGTGGTAATTCTTTGCATGGATACGCTAAAATTTATTACTCACCCCGCTCGATTGCGGCCTAAATTCCCCCCCTCCCCCACCTCCCACGCACTGGAGGCATTATACATTTTCACCCCCACCCTCCTCTCTTTGCCATATTGCAGCATGCTGAACTCCCTTTAAAAAAAGAGGCGAAATTTTTATGCTTCCCTTCAGAAGGGGTCAAAAGTTTTTATCCACCCTCCCTGTTGACAAATAATGACCACTCCCTTTTTTTGAGATTACCTAAATCACCACTACCATTGAAATCTGGTTTCGTCAGCTATTTTGAGGCCCCTGCTGAGGTACCTGACCCTACGTCCACCCTGCCTTTATCCCCCCCCCCCCAATCAGGAGGGGCCAAAACTATTTTGCGCCCCCCGCCCACCCCTCTCCCTCAGATCCCCCCCCCACCCCTGTTATGAATAATGTTCACTTCCTCTCGAAATCTGGGATCCTAATCTGTTAAGCTAATAGATGATGCATATCGAGGCCCTAGGGGAGTCTATGCTGGATATACCCGAGCCGCGGAGCAGCGAGGGTATATCCAGCATAGACTCCCCGTGGGCCTCGATATGCATCACCTAATAGCCCGGGGGGGCACTTCAATTTTTTTTATACGGGTGTGTGGCTGAACCCCCGACTAACCTTACCCTTGCTAGGGCCCTCAATCGCGGGTTTTTTCCTCAAAACCCTACCCTTGCTAGGGAACTTTTGACATAACAGTCTTAGATTTTGCTCAAAATATCTTAAATTGACCTTGTTTGGGAGAAGATTTGAAATATTCATGAAAATTTCGGAATTTTCCACTTGAATCGGGGTATTTTGCTGAAAGTTGACACTTGCTAGGGACATTTTGCTCAAAAGTAGACCCTTGCTAGGGACACTTTGGTCTGAAACCAGAGGCTTGGTAGGGACATTTGGCTGAAAAAGTACCCTTGCCAGCCGCACATATGTGTATGTCCAACATAGGGAGTGCCCCCCCCCTAATAGGTTTATACCTCCATTTCCTCCATTTTGTATTAATTTCTTACCTGATATGCACAGAATATAGCCACGAGAAGACATTTTGTAAAAGCCGGACAAGGAGGCGGGTGGGAATGGCTGGACCGCGACTCGCGTACGTTGGGAAAATCAATGGATTCTTATTCATATCGAAGAAAATGGAGAAAATTAGCACGCATTCCTCGTCTATGGATCGAATACTTCTTGGAACTTTGATATTATAACATGTCATGGTTGGATTCCATACGAAAAGTGAGTGTAAACATAGGACAAGGACCCCAGGTTAGAAGTTATTTACTATCGTATTAGGTTTCATCACCGTTCAGTGTGGCGCTATGGCTAGGGTCTTCGCCTACCTCCACTGCGGCAGGGGTTCAATTCTCCGAGTTGGGACGATTTTTCACATTTAAACAATGGCGAGACTGAATTTGTATGTCCGACTTGACCTCGAAAAAGTATATACCAAAAATTCAAAAAATGCACATGTGTGGTATATGCAGAATAATGCACGACTAAACTGTATATAAACCCACCGGAAGTCCCGAAATCGTGGTATAAATTGAAATAACCACCTGGGTTCCCGTTCACCTTACGTCCACCGTGCCCCTCTGCACAACCCTTATCCCCTGTACACACCTGAGTGCAGGTGTGTAGTGACCAGTCCACCACCACGCACACCAACCCACACACCTGACACTCCTCACGCCCATGGCACGACCCCCGCTACCACCAGGACCTACCACAGCAGGGTGAGGTGGGCACCAACAGCACCAGTCCTACACAGACATACACAGAGAGAGATACCCAGAGGAGGAGCTCCCAGTACAGGATACCAGTACCATCTCTCACAGGTACAGGAGGGAATTAGCTGCACCTGGAGTAGGCACGAGGCAGCCAGGTAAGGACCTTTATATGATAGCTTTTTATAGCAGGTAGGTAGGGCCTTGTAGTATACTATGTAGTGTGATTGTGCCTACCAGACAGGTGGGTTCCTGCTGCTATTTATACACCCATAGTGGACATAGATGGGGAGGGTTATTTTAGGGTTGTGTTTTCTCTATGCCTCCTTCTAACCCTCTATGAGTAGTAAGCCTTTGCCGTACCTCGCATATAAGGCGCACATTGCGTTAAAAACGCACCATGAGTTCATGTGAGACCCTAGAGGTGCATATGGGCTCAGGTTTTGGACACTTTTAGACACTTTGGGACTTCCATACCGTAAACTCCCGCGTATAAGGCGCGTCTTATACACCAAACAAAAGGCTGCTGGGTCTTATACGTGGGAGGTAAATTGCCTTGAGTTTGGGGTGCGCCTTATAGGGGGGGGGGTATTTTTACTATAGAACAGTACTAAATGAACAAAAATCTGCTCTTAGAGGTGCGCCTTATATGTGGACTTGCATTCTCTGAGTTGGGGGTGCGCCTTATACGTGAGCTGCGCCTTATACGCGGGAGATTACGGTAGTATGATATCCATGCTTAGTTATAGTATAAGGCGCATCCTGACTTAGGGCAGATTCTATATTCTATAAGGCATAGCAAGCAGTTATCCTCGCGTCTAACTCTAAGCTGCGTCTTATATGCGAGTTAGGATCCTACCACTTTGACCACCAGTCCTCTCTCTCAGCTTTTCTCTGAACACGGTTAAACCCGGACACCTTCTGCACACAGAACACAGGTATATTGACTTTGTAGGCGCTAGAGCTCACGTTATTTCAATCTCTCCACATGGACGTTTCCCTGTTTGTATACAGTACAGTCAGTTCTCATTGACTACAAATGTAAAAGGGAAGTGATAGGGCAATGGGTATGGATTACTAAATTGGACATGGTTACCTGGCCATTTCTTAAAATCGACATGTGACTTAGGCTTTAGGATCGAGGTAAAAAATTGGTGACATGACCTAGGTAGGGACTTGGATTGTTCTTAGAGGTGACAGGGGACATGAGGATTGAAGTGACATGTGACATGAGCATTTCTTGAAATCGATATGCAACATGGGACCCCCCCCCCCTCCCATACAGACCCCAGTGAAGTCTCATTGACTACAAATGTCAAAAGGAAAACACCTTATTCTGACCATAATATAATCCCCAGTGCCTTTTAGGATCATGCATAGTCAGAAGTGGTCTATGCCAAGGGTATGACATGGGGTACGTAGGTTATCAAGAAATGAACTGTCGTATACAATTAAGTGATTAAGAGGTCCTCAGTCAGTCACTAGTTGATTCTCTACTAGGGTTCAGAGAGAATCTCTCGCTAGTTTCTAGGGCCCAGATCAGTAAAATCAACAAGGGGACAAGGTCACTCCTTAAAAGAGACATGAGATTGAGAGAAAAGGGACAGGGCCACATCTTAAATATAAAATCTATAAGAGACATGGGTTAGAGAGAGAGGTAACCCCGGGCAGGTAACAAGGCCATTTCCTAAATTCGACAAGGGACATGATGAACCAAGGGCCCGAACTGGATATCTAGAAGTGGGGTAGGGGTTGAGGCTAAATATAGTACAGGGTAGGACACTGTTGGAGCTGCCATACTGGTACAGACTGCCTGACAGTAGGCTCAAAGCAGACAAGGAACATTGCAGTCACAGTGCAAACCCTATGGGCTCAAAGCAGATATGAAACTACAGTGACTGACACTGTCCTAACCTTCTCTCCACAACCTCTGTATGGAGAATGACTCAAGTTGGTGCGCGTGTGATGAACCCTATTGTCTATTGAAGGTCCTGTCAGGTACACATAGACCTTGGAAACGGAGACACAGATCTATTAGATCGTGCAGGAAGGAAGTGAATGTTAATTTCAAACAGGGGTGGATTCAAGGGTGGGGGGGGGGGGGGAGCGCGGCGTGCCCACCCACCCCTTTGTCACTGTTTTTGTATGGAACAAATAGAGGAACCCAAAGACCCCCCCCCACCCCCTAAGCAGTGACGTAATTGTTGAACGTTCCCTAAGGAAGCCCTCAGAATCTCACCGCAATGCAATATTTGCCCTCTACATTAAAAAAAAAAAATTGAAATCTAGAGGGAAAAAGGCCTTAGTTACATTTGTAGATTACTTAGTCAGGAGAGCCCTCATAATCTACCACAATGCAGTATTTCCCCTCCAGATTTCAAAATGTTCCTGGGGGGGGTATACCCCCATACTCCCCCCCCCCCCCTAATAGTGTCACACTACTGCTTTTGCGACATCACGGTGCTGCACTTGTGCCACCACACCCCCCTCCCACCCTGATGTCCAGGCCCCAAATCAGCCCCCCCCCCCTTTCTGAAAATCCTGGATCCGCCCCTGTTTTGTGCTGGGGGAGGGTGACAGACAGTGGATAGCTATAGGTTGCATGGAGCTATTCTTGTAGGGTATAGACCACGTTCTCGGCCCCTGATATTTGCTCAACCCAGTAGAATAGTGACCTCATAGGGGCTAAAGGGGACACACTGCCTGAGAACTGTAGGAAGGAAGGATTATCATTTCTCAAAAAGGAAATGGGTTAGCTTGTAGACACCTAGGCACTTAGAAAAGGGTTTTGTCGTAATATCAAAAGCAGAGAAGTGAGTAAGTACTTTTATTTCTTTTGAGGTGATGTTGAAGGGGTACCTCATGTATGATGTACACTGTATCAGTGAGTGTATGGAACTGCAATGGATGTCTCGATTTGATCACTGAGGGTGAGTTAGACGCCGTCTTTCTGGTCCTCCCAGGCTGGAAGCCTACAACATTCCTCAATTCGCGCAAAACAGAGATCCACCTCTAATACTCGTTAACCTCCTTGTAGCCCTACCCATAATGCACCATAGTACCGCATATGTAGGCACTTACATAAAATTTTCAAAGTCGAAATTTATAGAACTAACTTGGCATATAGATTTATTTTATAACTTCCAAGATCTCTTTGAATTATTTTCCTATCTAGCATGGATCCAGAGAACTACACAGTAGAGCTGGATAGTGAGATATTCACCACTGTGATCACAGCCAACTGCATGGACAGGCAGTGCAGTCATTGTTTACCCTACCAGTGGTCCACTCATATTTATTAGCGCGGCGACTAGTGAGTACTACTCGTGAGATGAGTAGACTAGTGAATGGTTCACAGTCGCCACGGTGTAAGGGATAGGGAGGCCTTGCAATCTATTTTTGTTTGTGGCTCTTCTGCTATGGACTATTCCTGCTCACTATTCTAATGTAATAACAACAGTGTGTGTACTTTACTTATCAGTGAAGGAATTTTCAGAATATATCTCATACTTTTGATTTTATTCGCAGATAAGACATTTCATCATTTGGAGCCCTATGACAGATTAGCATTAGAGCATTTTAAGATTCAGAAATGCATCCCTGTAGCCTTTGTTTTAGAATTATTCGTTTTGAAACTACTATATATATGTAGTACAGGTTTTATCTCAGTGGGTTATGGTACAATTGGGTCATATTTTCTGTATTTGAACAAAGTATTCACTGTTAAAGATCTCAGTGCTCAGAAATCAGTGCTAAAGTGTGTTGCCATATGTGCATTTTTGTAAATCAGAGGAGGTTGAAGTGTAAGGCCACCTTGTGGAACTGCTACATTCTTTTTTGTGTAAAATCTTTAGTTTACATTGAAATAATGCTTTGTCAGAATATGTATCTGCTATTGGTGATAAAAGATAATTTGATTACTCCTTTCATTATATAAACAATTTTGTGGAATACTGAAAACATGTATGCACACTGAGGTACTTACACTGTGCTCCCCCTCTACAGAGGCAGTGTACACTCATAATGACACACCTGTTGACTATGGCATTGAACATTGAATAAGACAGGTCCCTGTGGCAGCTGAGTGAGGTGCATGCAGAATGGACAGTCTACAGACTATTAGTACTTAGCTGCAGTGGGTAGTTCAGGTTGAATTTGTGCTATATACTACCAAAAGTCTAGATGATAGTATGCCCTATCTGTCTCACCAACTGAAACTAGACAAAAGATTACAAGTCGCCGCGCCATGTCTCACAGGACTATTCTCTACTATTGTATTAAAATCTACAACACTATGGTTTTATTGTCCAGAAAAATACATGATTATTTCATGTCTCTTTGGGCAATGCTCCTCATTGACCTCCACACAAGCCCTTTGCAGGGTCAGTTTACAACATAATATCCAATACCCACAAGTTCCAAATTTCTCCAAATCACATGATTCCATTATGTCCTGTAACATGTCTGTACATACCAACAAGAGGTGTACAGTTCATATATCTCTCCTCAAGTATGACTATACTCAGATTGACCACCATTCTCTTGTGGTGAAAACAAGACCCCAACCACCCCTCTAGTCCAAATATTAAGGACAAGAGGGCCTCCAGAGTGAGAAAATATCCCTGGAGGCTCTGAGAGAGTGCATAACAAAACTGGGACCTACGAGAGAGAGTGGCACTGAGTTATGTAAGTGCCTAATATAAGGCGCGGCTTATACACGGGGATGGCCTCAATAGCTGCATCTTATAGAGTATACATCAAGTCAGGTAATGCCCCATACCTATAGGTTGGAACTTTAATACTTAACTCCGGGGACTAAGCCTCACAAGGTCAAGCCCCATTTGCACCTTATAGCATTTGGTTTAAGTCTAGGTGTGCCTTATATCCAAGCGACTATGTGGGAGAATCGTCTCTCTATTCATGAGGCATTCATGACACTTCTATTCATTGGCCATATACTCTGAATGTATGTTTCTCATCCCCTAGGGGGCGTTGTAGGTAGTCTTTTACTTAGGGCTAATTAGATATGCAGATGATTGTAGATAGAGACAAAGTATGACACATTGCCTGAGGCAGTCTCTCCATGTGTGCTCACATGTTGACATATAGACTTACAAATACTCTTGTACATGCATGGGTTATCCTAGTGACTTTTTCTAATTTCTAGCCCATATTTAAAAGACCAATGACTTTCACTTCAATCAATAAGTTCCCAATAAGCCCAAAAAGTTCGAGTCCCACCCCCCATCCAGAGAAAAGAAAGTTTGAAATCATTTGTGTAGTGAACTTGGTCATTTGCTCAAAATTGGACTTAAAATAGAGTATTTTCTAGATTTTCGAAGTTTTACTCAGAATAGCCAACGAGCCCTGCTCAACTGAATTACCACCCAGTCACGTTGCTTCCGACACCCCTGGTGATATAAAGGGCCATGGGCCAAAAATGAGACTTGGAAGGTTCTTAAAAGTTAGATGAAACATGGCAATCTAAGCATCTATATAGGGTGTTCAGTCTGCGCTTATATAGGGCACAGACAAACAGCTATTTTCCTCTCTCCTCAGACTAATCTACCATTTATTGGCATTTACCTACAATACACAGCATAAAGATCTATACTAAATTTAAAGGTATGGTTTCATTATTCTTTGGGCATAGACTGCCCAAAGAATACTTACAAGAACCATGTTCACTGATGTTGAATCGCCCTTCTAGTGTAGACTTGCTATAGCCTAGCCACATATTGCCCTTTTTTTACTCATAGGATTACACATAGGGTTGCACAGGGACCAACCTATCCTTTTAATATTGGCTGTTAGTGCTTGGACAAAGAAAGTCTACTCACCCTGGATATAGCTGTGAAAACCCATTTTAACCTTTTAATGCACTGGTGTCTGTTTCTATAGGGGTATACATAGGGTAGCACATAGGGTTTATGATGCATTGATTCACACTGTGATCCTTACAGGATTAGCAGGCTGTCCAGGGGCCGCACATACTTCCCTATGATGCATTGATGCACTTTAACCCTTTATGGATGGCATGATGCATTGATACACAGTCAACCCTTTATGAATGGCATGATGCATTGATTCACTTTAAGCCTTTATAGATAGCATGATGCATTGATGCACATTTAACTCTTTATGAATGGCATGATGCATTGATGCACATCTAACCCTTTATAGATAGCATGATGCATTGAGGGACATTTAACCCTTTATGGATAGCATGATGCATTAATGCACATTTAACCCTTCATGGATGGCAAGATGCAGTGATGCACATTTAACCCTTTATGAATGGCATGGTGCATTGATTCACAGTCAACCCATTATGGTTGGCATGATGCAGTGATGCACAGTTAACCCTTCTTAGATAGCATGATGCATTGATGCACTTTTACCCTTTGTTGGTGGCATGATGGATTGATACACAGTTAATCCTTTATGAATGGCATGATGCATTGATTCACTTTAAACCTATATAGATAGCATGATAGATTGTTACACAGTTAACCCTTTATGAATGGCATGATGCATTGATTCACTTTAAGCCTTTATGGATGGCATGATGCATTGCTGTGCAGTTAACCCTTTATGGATGGCATGATATAGTGATACCCATTTAACTCTTCATGGATAACATGATGCATTGATGCACTTTAACCCTTTATGAATGGCATGATGCATTGATGCATTGTAACCCTTTATGGATGGTATGATGCATTGATACACAGTTAACCCTTTATGAATGGCATGATGCATTGATGCACATTTAACTCTTTATGAATGGCATGATGCATTGATTCACTTTAAGCCTTTATGGATGGCATGTAGCATTGATGCACAGTTAACCCTTTATGGGTGGCATGATGCGGTGATGCACAGTTAACCCTTTATGGATAGCATGATGCATTGATGCAGAGTTAACCCTTTATGAATGGCATGATGCATTGATGCACATTTAACCCTTTATGAATGGCATGATGCATTGATACACAGTTAACCCTTTATGAATGACATGTAGCATTGATGCACAGTTAACCCTTTATGGATAGCATGATGCATAGATGCACAGTTAACCCTTTATTGATGTTACAAAGCATTGATGCACATTTAACCCTTTATGAATGGCATGATGCATTAATGAACATTTAACCCTTCATGGATAACATGATGCATTGAAGCACTTTAACCCTTTATAAATGGCATGATGCATTGATGCACTTTAACCCTTTATGGGTGCATGATGCATTGATGCACATTTAACCCTTTATGAATGGCATGATGCATTGATGCACATTTAACCCTTTATGAATGGCAAGATGCATTAATGCACTTTTAACCCTTTATGAATGGCAAGATGCATTGATGCACTTTAACCCTTCATGGATAACTTGATGCATTGATACACTTAACCCTCTATGGATGGCATGATGCATTGATGCACAGTTAACCCTTTATTGATAGACAAGGCATTGATGTGCAGTTAACCCTTTTATGAATGGCATGATGCATTGTCAGCAAATATGTCAGTAATAATGCACTATTTGCCAGCAATTAGTCAATTTATCTTAGTAATTACTCACTTTCTGTCAGTAATTAGTCCAAATATGTGAGTAATAATGCACTTTTTTTTAGCAATTAGTTAATTCATGTTAGTAATTACTCACTTTTTGTCAGTAATTACTCACTTTTTGTCAGTAATTAGTCAAAATATGTCAGTAATAATGCACTATTTGTCAGCAATTAGTTAATTTATGTTAGTAATTACTCACTTTTTGTCAGTAATTACTCACTTTTGTCAGTAATTAGTCAATATATGTCAGTACTTAGTCATTCTATATCAGCAATTATCAATACATGTCAGTATTTACTCACAATCTGTCAGCAATTAGTCAATATATAACCAAGGAATAGCCATTGATTCAATTGTGCATCCTCCCTTTCTCACAATTTGTCAGATATTAGTCAAAATATGTCAGTATCTATGGACTATGTGTCAGCAATTAGTTAAAATATGTTAGTAATTGTTCACTATTTGTCAACAATTTGTCAATATATGTCAGTAATTATGCACTATTTGTCAGCAATTAATCAATATATGTCAGTATTTACTCACTATTTGTCAGCACTAGTAATTGTTCACTATTTGTCAGCAATTCGTCAATATATATCAGTATAATTTTACTCACAATTTGTCAGCAATTAATCAATATATGTCAGTACTAAGTCACTCTATATCAGCAATTGTTAATACATGTCAGTATTTACTCACAATCTGTCAGCATTTAGTCAATATATAACAGAGAAATAGCCATTGATTCAATTGTGCATCCTGCCTTGACTGGTATGTGTCAAAATATGTCAGTATATATGGACTATTTGTCAGCAATTAGTTCATATAATTATGTTAGTAATTATTCACTATTTGTCAGCAATTAGTCAATACATGGTAGTAGTTACTTACATTTTATCAGCATTTAGTCAATATATGTTAGTAACTGCTCACTATTTGTCAGCAATTAGTCTATATGTCAGTAATTGCTCACTATTTGTCAGCAATCATTCAATATATATTAGTAAATACTCACTTTTTGTCAGCAATTAGTTGATATATGTCAGTAATTGCTCACAACTTATCAGAAATTAGTCAATATATGTCAGTAATTACTCTTTGTCAGCAATTATTCAGGATATGTCAGTACTTAGTCACTAGATATCAGAAATTAGTCAACACATGTCAGTATTTACATACAATATTTACATACAATTTGTCAGAAATTACCGTAAACTCCTGCGTATAAGACGCGTCCTCTATGCCAAACAAATCCCTGGTGCGTCTTATAGGATTTTTTCAAGTTGGGGGTGCGTCTTATACGAGGGGTAATTTTACTATAGAACAGTACTGAATTTACAAAATTGGTAACTAAGAGGTGCGTCTTAAACGCGTAAATGCCTCTGCTGAGTTTGGGGTGCGTCCTATACGCGCAGTGCGTCTTCTACGCGGGAGAATACGGTAGTCAATAAATGTCAGTATTTTACTCACTTTTTGTCATCATTCAGTCAATATATGCCAGTACCTCCTCCTATGTCGGTAATGCAGTATTTGTGAGCAACTATTCAATATATGTCAGTAATTACTCACGATTTGTCAGCAATTAGTTAAAGCATAGTTTAGCATAGCACATAGAACACAGTTGCCCATAGATCATTTTAGGGCAATGCCCTATCCTTAGACATTTTACTCTACATACATGTCATTGCCCAAAAGGTTTATAGTAGTAATATCCTGGTTTTATATGAATGAGTGAGTGAGAAGTGACAACTTTGAGCTTCCTGTGGAGGCATGCATTTTGGTGGTGGAAATTGATTGCTCCCCAAAAAACTCCCTCTCCAGACATGGCTATAATGTTGGGCTAAACTAGGCAGATCAATCCAGCATTGATTGCATTGAACTACTATGATATAATGCTGCATTTTGATCAGAGCACAAACAGTAAAACTACAGCAGAATCCTTCACAAGAAATGCCAAAACACCCCTTTTGCCTAGGAAAATGGAAATGCAGCAGGGTACATTTGAATGTTATGTCACTCAAAAATCTTCTGTCTAAAGCTCAAAAAGATTGGGCCAGAAAACTCAGCATTTTCTAGTAAGATCGATACCGCCTGTGTTCCCAAATACTGCACTGTGTGTACCTTTACTATAGCGCAGGTAGGCCCCACTCACTGCAGAGGCTGCTCAGGGTGCACACACAGGGCCCTCTCCACATTCACAGAAACTTGACTGGCAGTCTAGACAATTCTCAATGGTGAGTTGGTCTGTCCAAAAACCTTTTCTTTTTTTCTGGCAGAAAAAGTTCTTTTGAAAAGGAACTAGTGGTGATAGAGCTACAATTCTTTCAGCTTTGTATTCCTCAGGATCCCCTTCATCTATTCTGGTTGAAAATCAAAGTTTTTTACCGTTTTCTAAAAACAGACTGAACACCCTACTAAGCAGTATGTGATACAACAATTTCTTAAAATCGACATATAACACTTGGGGACACCTTGGGGAGCCCCATATGAAGCTATATCTGACACCCCAAGCAAACACATAATGAGGGAACCTTAGATTGTCTCACTATTCATACTAACACTAAATATGTCTATCATTACATGTGTAGAAAAGGCTCTAATGTCCTATAGTCCTTTATGGCAACCTAGACTAAAAAAAGATCTTCTCACCAAATATGGGCCTGATCTACGACATGTGTTTACTTAGGAGAATTTTCAGTTTAATTGCAGTTTTGTTATTCATTTCTGCTTTAATCATAATAGTAGAAGTCTTGCACATCATTTCTAAGCAGAATAGATGAGGAATGAGGACAATATTTAACTTTCAAAGCAAAATACTTGATAGGAATAGCCCACAATTGGGGATAATTTGGCCTAAACAGGCCTATATACTGCCACATTTCCAACTTTGTGAAGCATCATATGCCTATGTGTCACAGAGAGGGTGTTTATAACATTTGCAAAATTTCAGATTTTGGAGTTTTTAATACAAATCTCTTTGAAATTCATTATAGTCAGATTTCACATGATTGAACTCAGTGGGACAACCAAAAAAGGTCCTTCGCCTACCAATATAAGCCCACTCCTTCCTTCCCCAAACCGCCCAATCTCCAATTGGGGTTGTAAACCCCTGGTGTTGGCTCCAATTTGCACCCACTTAATGGCCCCATGTATAATACTTAAACAGATTTTTTTTAAACATTTCTGTCCAATTATTGCCCTGCAGCATATTTGCATTCATTTGGAAAATCTTCCAGTCTCAGCAACTAATTGAGCAAGGACGCAATGCATTTAAAAGGGAGTAATGTCTCTAGTCTGGATGGATCTCAGGGCAAAACCTGGTGAAAAATGCCAATTTCCAGCAATCTGGCAGCCTGTTTGGTGACTGATTTTTTTTTACAAAGTAAAGTTGCTACAGTTATCAACGTAGTCTCAAAAGAAGCGGAATTTTGTTTTACAACCTATGTGGACTTCCCATCTGCACACAAAAATATGTTTCTCTTCACTGGCTGTGAGAGTGATGATCGAAAGGTAGAGAAAAATTGAAGATTTCTGAAAACTTTTGCCATGGTAACCAGTCACATGGTTTTCAAAATATTGAAGTAACAATCCTACATTCAGATTTTCCTTTATCTTAGCTTTAACCTGATATCTAGATCACTATTGCAGCTTAAGGGGTTAGAAAATTATCAATGACTTTTCAAAACATGTCAGAGAAATTTTAAGTTTTGAGTCCCATACTTGGTGAGAAGATTATAGTAATGCACCTTGCCCTGTCCTTGGTTTATAAACATAAAAGAGCAGGCCTTATATACTAAATGTCCTAACACCTGTCAAGCTACTGAACCTTAAAGGGCATCATGCCCATCGGTCATGTTGACCCTATTTCTATTAATGCATTTCATGTTGCACCCATGGGCAGATTTGCACTTAGAGCTTTTAAGCTTAATAACTATTTTCATGAGATTCAAGATTCAAGATTGGCTTTATTGACTCATGAGAGGTACATATATATGTCAGCGCCAGGTTGATGATAGTTGGTTGGTTTTACTGTAGATGTACAAAGGTACATATATATTCTTCTGACTCTAATCTGTGCCTGGGCAGGCATTTAGGTTGCAACAATAATGCCATTTCTAGCTTCTCACATTTGTCTAGGTTTCTGTATCCACTGCTAATGTTACAGATCTTTTGCTCAAACACATTTCTAATGGTACATAGTTGTGTAATATTACATTCAAAAAATATATGTTGTTCATGTACCCCTGGTGCTTATCCAAAACAAGGCCCTGGGTCTATACCATACGTATACTTGCAAAGGCCCTATCATATATTTTGAGTCTGTGTAAAGCCTTATGAAATAAACCTTTAAACCCTAAGGGTCACACAGTGTGCAATACACACACCCTGTGCTCTAGGTGACCTTCTTTGTTGGGGTTGGTTCTGGTTTAGTCAGCAACATCTGTACTACCGTAAACTCCCACATATAAGACGTGTCCTCTAGGCCAAACAAAATGCTGGGGCATCTTATAGCTTTGTCTCAAGTTGGGGGTGCGTCTTATACGAGGGGTAATTTTACTATAGAAATGTACTAATCTTACACATTTCAGCCTTAAAATGTGCGTCTTATACGCGAAAATGCATGTGCTGAGTTTGGGGTGCGTCTTATACGCGCAGCACGTCTTCTACGCGGGAGATTACGGTAGTACTATATATAGGGGTAAGGAGCTGGGATAGGCCAGCAATTTGTACACGCTGCACCCTAGCCTAGGTCTATGGAGACCATGTGAACCCTTGATACCTCTGTGTTCAGTAGTAAATAACATACAAGTACCTCTGAGTTTAAGTTTTTAAAAGCTGACCATCCATTATGACAACCCTGTGCAGTGGATACTGGACTCTTGATTGGCCTTTGTCAGTTTTAAGAAATGGCCATGTGCCCTTGTCAGTTTAAATAAATGTCTGTGTGCCCTTGTCAGTTAAATAAATGTCTGTGTGCCCTTGTCAGTTTTAAGAAATGTCCATATCCCCTGGTAAATAATAAGAAATATCCACATTTCTAGTACATATTGGGATACGCCCCCCTTATTAATTAACGACAATATCCCTCCCATAAACAGATTTAAATAATTACAACTATTTAATTTCAATGGCATTTTGAACCAATGCTTTGCTGCTCAGAAGACTAGCCACACTTTCATTCGCGTATCACATCGACCCCAGCCTTTGCACAATATTAGCTCCATCTGGTTAGCATGATGCATGGATGAAGTACTGGTGAGTTACTCGCCAAGGCTTCATTCATGCATCATGCCAACCTATGGGCATGATGCATCAAGTTTAACAAACAAGTGAGCCCCGCAGGGTGGACGTACTGTACATTGGGTATAGGTTCAGTGTGTGTATTTGAAGTGTACAGGCTAGGGTGTACATGCATGGATAACATGCCATAAACCCTCGCATATTAGCCAGATCTTGACTTTATAGAAGTGTGCTACAAGCCACACTGTCTGAAGCCTGAAATTTGAAGGTTTAGTACTGTTATATAGGCACCCACATACAAGCAGTACCCAGACTTTAGGCTCAAAGGCCTCTGGTTAGTTCAAGGATCCAAGCCACGGCTTATACGTAGAGATCTCCAGTAGTTTGTGTACTGACTGGGGCTGGACCCTGGACACACCTTGTACCTATATAATGTACTGCAGTGTGTGTATGTACACACCACATCTATAGCAGAACCCTAAAGTGACCGCAAATACACACATTTACACCTTATATCGTCACCTCAGTGCAACCAGGTTGTAACTGACATTTTGCCAAAATTGAGTTTTGATTCTGTTTTAACTTCTATAGGGTCATATCTACCAACTATGAAAGTATTGAAGCTTTATCTATAATATTTGTGCCTACAGGGTCCAAGGTATTAAGGTTGTGTCAACTGTGTGTTATAGACTTGAAAAATGCAGATACAACCTTGTTGCACTCAGGCGAAGATATGTACCCTGCAACAGTGTAAGGGCTACATAGTGTTTTCAATCTTGAAAGACCAATAGTGGGTTCATGCATCATGCCCATTGGTCACCATGATGCATGAATGTAGCTCTAAAATTAGAGGACTATATCAATTAAGCATCGTGACCACCCTCGTGAGTTGATATGTGATAAGTAGAGAACTTGACCGCTTTTACTTTGCTACTATATATATATTGTACATTATACTATATAAGTCACCCATTATCGCCCACTACACTGTAGTCGCCTATAATATAATGTGATCGTACCATAGCCTACTGCTAGGGGTGGTGCAGTCAATGGTTACTACATACTAACTGAGTAACCATCTAACCAGCATGTGCCTTTGTACAATAAAGCTATTATTAATTATCTTTTAATTGCCAACTTTAGGGCCCTAAACGGGAGGGGGGTCCCATGTCCATTGTTGATTTTAAGATATGGGTCTTGTCTCTTGTCAGCCAACCCAATGTCCCTTGTCGATTTTAAGAAGTGGACTTGTCCCCTTGTCGATTTTAAGAAGTTGTTTTGTCCCTTGTCACCCAACCCCATGTCCCTTGTCGATTTTAAAAAGTGGCCTTGTCCCCTTGTCGATTTTGCCCGTCTGGGGCCTTAACTTTGTGTCATGTATTAGCTAGATTTGACCCATAGCTAGATATGACAGATACACTCCCACAGTTTCATCATGATGCACAAATGAAGTGCTGGCTAATGTACTGGGAATTTTTTAAACTGTCGCCGTCCGTCATTTTCTAAAACCCCTGTCTTGAGCGTCAGTTTTCAAAACCCCTGTGCCACAAGCGTCACTTTTTACCCATGTATAGGCACCTATAGGCAAATAGATCATATCAGAGCCTTGCTTAGACGATACTGAAGAATGTCAACCATTTCAGGCTCTAGGTGTGGCTTATAGCCTCTCACAAAGTCAGGATGCAGTTTATATGTCATAGCTGATACGAATGTCACTATAGATTAGTACTATAACTGCTGTATTCAATGGGGGGCATTGAATACAATGTGTCCGTATTCAATGGGTGTAGGCCATCTTGGATTCTGAACAGATCTGAGCTGTTTTTCTTTATTTAAAAGCAAATTAACCCCCTAGGCCATGACATAAACGCAAATTTGCTTGTATATTTGTGGGCGGGATTACAGTTCTTAGAAACAGAAACGCAAAGACTGATGACAGATGGCAGGATATTTTGAATTGCTAGGATTGCATTGAATATTGATTGCTTCTGTATCCCAGCACAAAAAAAAAGAATCCACAACATAGAATCAGCCAAAGTTAGGGTGTGACTTACTAGCTGGGGTATCTAAACAGTCAGAAAGTGACCCACCCACGTATAAGCCGCACCCTGAGTCCACAGCTTTTCTATGAGGCGCACCAGGGGTCTGAAATGGTCCCCATTCCTTAGTAAAGTTTATACATGTATATGTGGTAAACCCCTTGTATGAACTGCACCCTGAGTTCAGGATGGACCTATAAGCCGCACCGGAGGTCTGAGATGGTCTATAAGGCGCACCAGAGGTCTGAGATGGTCTATAAGGCGCACCAGAGGTCTGAGATGGTCTATAAGCCGCACCAGAGGTCTGAGATGCACCAGAGGTCTGAGATGGTCTATAAGGCGCACCGGAGGTCTGAGATGGTCTGTAAGCCGCACCGGAGGTCTGAGATGGTCTATAAGCCGCACCAGAGGTCTGAGATGCACCAGAGGTCTGAGATGGTCTGTAAGCCGCACCGGAGGTCTGAGATGGCCTGTAAGCCGCACCGGAGGTCTGAGATGGCCTGTAAGCCGCACCGGAGGTCTGAGATGGCCTGTAAGCCGCACCGGAGGTCTGAGATGGCCTGTAAGCCGCACCGGAGGTCTGAGATGGCCTGTAAGCCGCACCGGAGGTCTGAGATGGCCTGTAAGCTGCACCGGAGGTCTGAGACGGCCTGTAAGCCGCACCAGAGGTCTGAGACGGCCTGTAAGCCGCACCAGAGGTCTGAGACGGTCTGTAAGCCGCACCAGAGGTCTGAGACCGTCTATAAGCCGCGCAGAGGTCTGAGATGGTCTATAAGCCGTGGCATATACGCGGGCTTTTACGGTAAATTTGACCTCAGACGTGCCTGATGGTTTAAAGCGAGTTAGGGTATATGCAGGATTTTAAAGTAAAGGAGTGGTAATATTTTACCAACCTGGGGGTGCTGGGTTTGAAGGGGTGGAAAAAATTTCATCAATCCCTGAGGGGGGATATGATTTTTACCTGTTTTCACTGAAAAAGCCCCCATTTTACTATAGGCATTTTTTTTACCTCTCCAGGGGGAGTGGGCAAAATTATTTTTTCAGTGTCCATGTGCAAAAGCACCACCCCGACATGTTGTTAATAAATGATCACTCCCTGATACAACAAACCTTAACTTCAAATATCCATTCTTTATACATTGCAGCATGGCGGTTGAGATGCGTGGTGGTGCAGCAGCGCTGCTGGTGGTGCTCCTGGCGGTGACATGGCTAACTCCATCATCAGATGCAGCCATTGTAGATGTAAATAAATGTAACACCAACAGGCCTACCATGGTGAACACCACTGCCGGTACACCCATCAGGCAGGTCGTCAAACTATGGCAGGGTATCGTGCTGCTCGCCTGTATTGGAGCCTTCGCTCTCTTTGTCTGCCTCATACATAGACTCGTCCGGTAAGTTTACCCTTTAACTTTAAACCTTTGCTCGCCAGCAATTCATTGGAGCATCATGCCGACCCTCCGGGAGTTTATGTAGCAAGCCCGTAGCGTCGGCGTGATGCTCTAATGAAGTGCTGGAGAGCAGTCTCTCAAGCACTTCATTGGTGCATCATGTCGACGAATGGGCATGATGCACTCCAGTATAAGCGGCCTGTAAAGGGGTAAGGGCAGTGCCTCATGCCTTTTGTTTGGCGTGATGCAGCGATGAAGTGTTGGTGAGTCTGCTTGTCAGCCCTTCATTGATGCATCATGTGTTAGCAGCATTATAGTCATTATAGCATTTGGCCGAACTTTGTATGGCCTCAGTTGCAGCGGGCCCAGATTCCAGAGACCTGCATTTCCAACATTCCTGTGACCTTTGTTGCCATTGGCCTATGACCTTAGGGTGTGATCATTTTTTAACAACAGGGGGGGCCGGTGGGTTTGAGGGGGGGGTCAGAATTTTTTCAACCCCTTGACCGGGGGGGGGGTCAGAATTTTTTCAATACCTCTGATGGGGGGGTCAAAATAATTTCACCTGTTTTCAGTGGAAAACCCCGCGCGTTACTATAGGCTAGAAGGGGATGTTCGCACGCGATTTTTGTCCCTTATGGGGGGGTTGAAAAAATTTTACCCCCTCGAGAGGGGGGGTCGAAATGTTTTCCGCACGTCCGCGTGCAAACCCACCCCCCCCCCTGGTGTTAAAAAATGATCACTCCCTTAATTCCAGTTGGAGCAAATTGCTATGACCCCAAGTACAATTATAAACCTAGATTCAAATTACCTCAATTTCAGTGCATGGGTCCAGACTGCAATGACCTTTTGGTTGCATTGGTCCAGATTCCAATGACCTCCATTGCAGTTAGCCTTGATCCCAATTCCTCAGTGTTGGTGAACCATGGTCAAATAATAGAGTAATCTGCACTAGTTCTAGGTGCGTTAATAACACTGTGATTTTTTCCTGTTTTTTTTTCTCCTTATGCAGGACCTACATTTACTATGATGCCCATCTGGTGGATACCTACTTTGACGGGGGCGGTGACACCAATGCTAGTCTGGTGGCGGTGGCTGTTGTTAGCCGCCTTCTGTGGCCATTTACCTTTTCACAGCCTGTAAATGACATAAGGGAGGTAGGTCTAAATTAGGTTACTCCAATATGTGACATATCAGGTTTGCTTCAGTGCGACATGCATCTAAGTTCTGGAACATTTATGATTTACAACCAACTTGTAAAGGTGATTAAATCTTATAGTTTTACTGTAGAAGTCCATTTAGGGAGTGGTCATTATTTATCAACAGGGGGGGTGGTGGGTTTTCGCTCGGATGCACAGAATATTTTTTACGCCCCCCTCGCGCCTCTCTTTGATATATAGGAGCGCGCGGCTTTTTTGCTAAAAAGAGGGTGAATTTTTTTACCCCCCCCCCTCAAGAGGGGTCAACATCTTTTTAGCCTCCCCCCCCTCGGGAGGGGTCTGAAAATTTTACATCCCCCCCTCAAACCCACAACCTCCCCCCTGTTGATAAATAATGACCACTCCCTTAGCTCATGTCCCATATGCCGTGCAGAGAGATATTTGTGAATGCTGCATCGGCACAAAGTGCAAGATTTTACCAAAAAAAAAGTCCACAACATGTTCCTGGTCTCAAGTATGTGTAAATAATTCCTTAATGATTTCCTACTTTTTTCATTAACTCGATACACCTTTTCCTCCCTAGGTTGGCATTGTTGGTCAGTTCTGGTTCGCGGCAGGACTCGTCATCCACCTGTTCCTGTTCTCCATTGTGGCTGCTGAGATCCGCATTAAGGCACCCGGAGCTAAAACTTTTCTGCAGGTAGACATTTAATGATATAGATAGTCGAGCCTTAGTAGATGCCTCTACACCAAATACCAACATGGTAATTTTTTTTTTCTGGCTTTAATGACACCGTGAATAGACATTTGAATCCTGAGATCTACAAGCGGAACCCTTATCCAAGAAGATTTATGTGCCTTGTAAGCCCAAGATTAGGAAAGTTGTTGAAGTGAATATCTGAAAAGTGTCAGAAACCTTCCTATTAATAAGTGATTTTTATTGTTACAGTTGTTGAAAATAAAAAAGAGAACATTTATCTTCATAAAGAAGCAGACTATTGTAATGATATAGAGTTGATAGTTTCCTTCCCCACAGTATCTATGGCTTGATAATCATAGGCTCTATACCCTTCTCCAAAGTCCTTTGTACCTCACAAGTGATCAGTGTATTTACTTCTTTAGGTGATACATGCCCGGTTTGGTGCCTGTACACATGTGGTCGTCATGATATTTGCACTGGTGTGTAACATTATGGTAGTCGGTATGGTGCTGCTGGAGGGAACCCGCGTCATGGTCGCTGTTACCGAAGGTAAAGTTTATAATGATGTATCATAATGTGCTAATGTATTGTAGACTTTAAGGATTGAATTACTCTCTATGCTGGTCTGTGACATGATGGTAGTCTTTATGGTGTTACCAGAGGGTACCCACGCCATGATGATCGTCACAGGTGTAGAAGGTATGGTCAGCTCCCGCACATAAGATGCAGTCAAACTTTGATTTGGGCCACATAATTATGGGCTTTTAAAAGTGCCAAATTCTTTATTTCTAAATACCTGCCTATAAGCGACACCCCTTGCACAGCCTGATTCTATGATTTCCCACCAGAGCTAGTGGCTTGTATGCAAGAGTTCAAGGTATGACGGTGTAACAATAGTTGTAATCAGGGTTTCCCTATGTTCTCGCATTTTTTCACATTTTAATTTTACGTCTTATGTCATTTTCACACCATGAATATGAACAATAGTGTTAAACAGAAGCGGAAAATGTGTGGTATTATTTGTACATATCTCTTTGATGAAAGTTTTGATTAAGACTGTTGAACGATTACTCATATATTGCAAAGAAAAATGCCTGTTTCTCTATAGTGATACTTAAATGAAATTCATTACCATCAAATAAACACGTCCAAAAAAGTGATGCTAAAAACCACTACCGTAAATTCTCTCGTATAAGCCGTGGCTTATATCAGAGTCCAAATGAAGGTCAGGCTTATAGGATTGGTCCAAAGAAGGGGTGCGGCTTATAGGATGATTTTTTTTCCACCATAGAACAGTACTAAAACTACTATTTTCAAGGGCCAGATTCATCCCATAGATCCCTCCAAAGTCGAGGGTGCAGCGTATATGAGGGGTGCGGGTTATACAAGAGAAATTACGGTAACTTTATTCTAACATGTTCAATCAAACCTTGATTCTGTTCTATTCACATCCTCCAGGGTTGAGTGACGAGGTGGCTGTCATTGTTATGGTCCTTGTAATCGGGTTCTTCACGGTCGTCGGGGGTGTCGGTGGCTCCATATATGTCGCATACTTCATGACTTCCCTGGTTCTCTCTGTGACCATGGTGCTAATGAGTGAGGTTTTCTGGGATCCACTCAACAACCGCGCCCTGAATAATGACGACTTTGGTTCCATCAGTGATCTCTACAACAGGCTGCATTGTGGTATGGTATCAACGGCCGCAATGAACGAGCAAAACAGTCCAATGACCTTTATATCACGAGGGGGTCTTCTCAATGGTGTACTGCTCATTCTAGGTTAGTCTAGTTCATAGTTTTATCTACCTATACATGAGTACTGAGAAAAATATTAATTGAGTTCAGTTGGATGCAGTGATTTAAATGTCAAATACCATAGGGCTTAACATTGAACTCAGTTATGGAATATAACTCACGAATATGGGGAATGAATTCAATGTAGGCTGATAAAGATTGCAAAAAGATCAATCTTGACCTAAAACCAATCACACAGGGATAAAGACAATCGGCCCAGACAATCAAGTACAAATACTCTAGTGATAACTTTATGATTTGAGGATGAATTCAATTAATCTGAAAATGCTGCTTTATTAAAACAGAAATTCTATGATTGACAGAGACATAGTGTAAAGCTTCATATTACTGAACTTCATAATTCCCATTACTATTTAATCCATAACTCATCACTTTTTATCTTTTCAACTTGCAGCTGGGTTCAGCTCAGTTTTCGTCAATCAGTCCTTCTGGCAAGCCGGCATGGCTGCCAAGCCCACCCATGCCGTATGGGGCTTCATCACTGGGGGTCTTGCCTGGTTTGCTATACCCTTCGCTGGTTCTTTCGCTCTGGGGGTGGCCTACTGGGCGATCAGCATTCGTGCCGGGGACCATACAGTGTCACATGCCCAGGCTGAAGATGGTAACTATGATTTACCGAGCATTACCTTAGTGCAACAAGGTTGTATCTGCAATTTTCATGTTCTGCAAGAGAGGCAAAAGATGCATTCCAATTACCATAACACCAAGTTGAGAGAACAATATTATATTTGGGCATATAGGTGCACACATCATAGAGCGAGGCTAGGTACTTTCACAATTGGTAAATATGGGTCAATAGATGCTAAAACAGAAGAAAATTCAAATTTGCCAAAATGTCAGCTACAACCTTGTTGCACTGAGGTGACAAGAGGTGAATACCAATTAATGTCCTTATACTTACACCTATGTCATATTCCCGGGAATATTTAAGGCTTGGTGTCCATATACCTAGCACCATGGGGGGGGCAGTGCTTTGGTACCATCCTGTGGCAACTACTCCGATCATGTGTGTGTCTACTTCAATATGCCTGAGAAAGAAACCTCAATGATACTATATTATGACATGTGTCAAAAAGCCTATGATACATCCACATCAAATACACTTCACTCTATGAGATGGATCCATTTTAGCTGCATGTCAATGTATCAGTGTGGAGAAATATATGCTGCTGAAGATCAACCTTGAGCATTGCAGGAAAATTATTGAGATGAGATCCATTAAACCTACTATTTAATAGTGAAAATTATTTCAATATCTATATCATCAGGGTACACAGTAGAGAACATTGGAGAACCAGAGCTAGAGGGTGAGAAAGTAAAATAACCACTAATGTGAGGTTAGTGAAGTCATTTTCCATACTCTTCATGTTTTTATTTTAGTTCACATGCCACTCACATGGTATTGTCGCCACTGTGCCATACTTTGACCTTACTGTCTAGCCCTGCCAGACAGCATGATTCTCTAGTCTGTTACAAGATGGCGTCAAAGCACCTGGCTTCCCCCTGGCCTAGCACATACTTTGATGGGTATGTCAACAATGTTGTATGTGTACCTTTTACCTATGTTACAGGCCTGGTTCCCATGTACCTAGCACAGACATTGAAGGGTACAACAGGTAGTTTATTGATGTTACATATGTACCTTTTACCTATGTTACAGGTCTGGTGCCCATGTACCTAGCGCAGACCCTGATGGGTACGACGGGTACATTCCTGATGCTGGTCGTTACGCTGGTTATGGTGGTGAACACCGCCTCATCCCAGGTCCTGTCGACTTCCTCCATTCTCATCTACGATATCTACCAAACCTACATCTCTCCTTTCAAGGTATGTCTACAAGATCTGTCATCATGCACCAATGAAGTGCTACTGGCAAATCTTCTTGCTGGTCACTGTGGAAACTCGTCCTCAGTAAATGAAAGAAGCTTTGACTACAAGACAGTATAACTATACCATGAAAGATATACCTCTCTGGGTTTCAATGTGCTCTGAATAAAAGACACTAAGAGTGAGGATACAGTTGGTCAACGTTTCGAACCTCTCTGTTCATTTCAAACTTAGACATGCAGGTAGTAGTATTCTAGAGCTCCTCCTCAGTAACCTTAGTCATAAAGATAGTAAAATTCTCATCACATAAAATTTTATAAGATTTTTATGATTTCCTTTTCTTCAATTCTGAAGAATTTGCTCTTTGTGGGTCATATATGCAGTAATTTCAGTGACCCATGACTTGTGGCGACCTGTCCCACCTCATCTTGCCTTGTCCCACCACTTTGTGGTATTTGAAAAAAAAAAGAGATCTGGCCTACCCTCACCTGAAACGTTTTCGCCTTATTCCTACTCCTTCTTTTCTTGCAGGCCTCCCCAGTCCCAGAGGATAAACAGATGAGTGTTCGTATGCAGCGTGCCATCCATAACGAGGAATATCTGGAGTACGACCGGCGCAGTATGTGGCTGAAACACGTGGTGGTGATCTCTGTTACTGTGCTCCTCATACCGGTGGCACTGGTCATGCTGGCTACCAATGCCAAAGTATACTGGTTGTACATGCTGACTGGCCTGGTGTGTGGGGGGTGTGTCGTGCCAATTGCTCTCGCCATCACATGGCATCGTACTACAGCCAGTGGGGTGGTGGCTGGCGCCTTAGGTGGCTTCACTGTTGGTATGATCACTTGGCTGTCGTTGGCTTCAGTGCAGCCAGGTGGCATGGGTAATTTCAGAGAGAGCACCTTAGCATGGATTCCGCTCATCGTTGGGCTGTCATCATCACTTGGGCTTGGTGGATTGTTGTGTATATTCGTGAGCATCAGCTGCGGTGGATGCGACTCAGACCTGGTGGAAGAGGAGGAGTGGGAGAAGACGCGGCAGATCGACAATCCTATCTTACCATGGTCTGTGAAGTACGCCCCTGATATCGGAGCTACAAATCTAGCTAAAGGAAGGCCACATTTCTTTACTGTGCGCCGCACATTCAAGGGCTCTGAGATCTGTGCGTACATCCTCGGGGTTCTCCTAGCAGTGTGTACGGTGCTGGTGTGGCCGGCGGCCATGTTGCCCGTGGGTATCTTCTCCAAGATGCTGTTTACCAGCTGGGTGTATGTGGTGTTGGTGTGGGGGGCGGTGGCTACTGTCTTCATCATCATGGTCCCTATGGTGTGGGAGGTGGCACAGAACTGCCGCCAGGCATACTTCAACCGTGCCTGGGCACACTCGGACACCCATGGCCGCCTGGAGGAGGAACCGTCATCTGAGATCCATCCTGATATGGGGGCATACCAGCGCACGCCGCATAACCTAGGACTGCCTATGGCACAGGAGGCCCACATGGCTTCCGCATCCGACTTCCATTCCAATCACGGTAGGTAGAAGCTATCAAAGATTCACTTGTTAACCCTTTGGGGGCTGCTGATACATGAAAAGCATCATGCAGGCCTGTTGGTGGTTATGATGCATGAACGCAGCCCTGGCAAGTAACTCTCCAGGGCTACATTCATGATGCATCATACTGAGCCTCCAGGGTTGAAACATCATCAAAGGGTTGTCATGAAGTGCTGATGAGAAGGCTCACCAACCCTTCATTGGAGCATCATGACAACCTAAGGGCATGATGTACCTCTACATTAGTTGCAGTTAAAGGGTAGTATCCTGTTCTTGTGGTTTGTCTGGCCCTGTTGCCCCTTTGGGAAATAGCCCAGTATACAGAGCCAGACAAGTAAGAAAACACTATCCCTTAGAATAACTTGCCCATTAGCAGTATTATCACTCACTTCATAGACACAGTCAGCTCATGGATTCAATCACATATATTTCACAGATGCAATTACTGCTGCACAGAATATCAGCCCAATTGTTTTTGTGTTCCTTTAATATATTTAGTGAGTGTTAATAACCCCTACACCCATTCACCATTAAAATGCCTTTTTGAGATATCAGCTAATGAATTTTGGCATTTTTTTTTTTCTCATGTTCCCTATTTTCTGTCTACATTTGTGCCCAGTGCTTAAATAATCTCCATGTTATCCATGGACCCAGATACTTTTCAGTACCTATCTTGCATAGTAAACCTGGTAATGCTTTTAGGATTGGATCATGTATGTCCAAGGACTCCAAATCACTTTGCTAGACATTTGGGCTTCCCAGCTCAGGCTGTGAATCCTGCAACACTGAACAGCAGCATTGAATAGCAGTTGACAATGCTACCGATATCCAACACCAGCTGGCAGCATCATACAGACAGGCCACCTGGTCATTTTCAACATCTGCCATTGCTTCAACATTGGCCTATTATAATGTTCTCCTAGTTATGCTAAGCTGGGCAACCCAGATGTCTAGTAAAGTGAGTCTGGTTTGCTATCCAGGATTGGTATTCAGATATAATAAAAGCTCATTTGGGACCATGGACTACTGGTACAATACTGGCACAAATGTTAATTTCTACTTCCTATCTTGAATCTAATTGTGACAATGAGAATAACACAAAGTCAGATACCTTATACACATACACACACAGTCATTAAGACATTGATGCATATTTCTTGTTTAATCTTCTCAGGGGTGAGGTATATGCCCCCAAGATACTGAGGTAAATTCACTTTTGAATACAATGCAAAATACCTGTAGATCATGATTTATTCTATAATACCAAGATATAATCCATACCATTGCTATACCAGCCCGCTTCTAGGTCCCCCTCTACAATCACCAAAAGTCCCAAGGTATTTATAGGTTGAACTGCCCATATGGGGCCAACTATCTAGTACATACATAGATGCTTTTAGCAATTTAAGCAAATATAAAGTGATTTGATGCATTATGTCTGTGTCCTCCTTTCTCTGGTGGAGAAAGCATTTACATATATAGGTACATAATAGCTACCTCAAGCAATTTAAGGCCTACGAAGCTCTTCAGTGCAAGCATGTGTCAAGGCGGGACGTGCGTTAGCTAGCCAAGCTTAGGCAATCCCATAGTCCACAGCTCTATAACCTTGGTATTTAACCCTAGGTTCCCACTGCTTCATCTATTGTGACAATATTCCACATCCCTATTATTCACATTATGCTTTTATTTAAGTCTAAGATTTGATTTGTGTTTTCAACAGAGCAATAGGCTACAGAAAACTTCTCTAAGATATCAAAATCCTTCACAAGTCATGGCTTTTCAAAACAACTCATATTTCAAATAAACTCTTCACCTTATGCACCATATTTGTACTGTCAGATACCACAAGAAATTAGATATTGTTACAGACAAACTGCTATGATGCTACTGCTACTTCTGCAACAAACGATGCCTATTAATAGAACATTTTGTTGAAGTACTCAGGTTTTTATTTGACTTGCTTAGACCCTTTCCTTAATGCGCTATTTCACCAACATCATCATATAGTTAGATTTCCTTAGCATTGATAATATCCCTAAGGTCTCTATCGTCTGTAAGTATGCAAGTAAGGCTAAGGCAATTTTCCCTACTCATCAAAGAAAAGCTTTCGATGTTATCTCTTGCCTCACTTTATATTTACATCAATGCTTATAAAATGCCTGTAACGAGTTAGCTAAATAGATAGAACTAAATGACCGTGGTGTACAAGGTGGCCGATCCACCACGAGGGGAGGGTCTCCCGAGGGGTGGATCGGCCACCGAGTACACCAGGGGAGTTTAGTTCTATATTTATTTTATGTTTTTAGAGTCTTTAATTAACTGAAAATTAACAAAATCCGTTACCGTATTGCCCCGTACGAGCAGCGGTCCGCCATTTTGAATGTTTACATGCACCCAGAACGAGGCTACGGTACCGGATCGGCCGCTGTGGTGGATCGGCACACGTTACGCCACTGGGGGTGTGGGGATCGGTCCTGCAATGCTATCTCTATGGGAAAAAGTTATTCACATAAAATAAATCACATTTATATACCGCCGGTAATTAATGAGCCAATTTGGGTAAATTCTCTTTTAATTCAAGAAAGTATCTAGCCATCCATCATTGGTATAATATCAGCTACCATCTGATACAAAACCCACAATACACACAATCTCAATTTATATAATAGAGATGACAGCTTAGCCAAACTTGTTCTGTATAATCTTTTTGGTGGAGGGTGGGAGATGGGCTTAGATATCTGGTATCATCTATGGCTGATAATTTCATAATAAATCCAGTTTGAAAACCTATGAAATATCATAAAATAGTCATATTCTGATGTTATAACAGAAATTATATAGATTAACCTTCCCTCATATGTTCTTTACTGTTTGCAGCGTCTGAGATGCACCAGCCGTCAGAGGGTGGATCACGGAGGGAACGGTGGAAGACCTTTATACACCTGGAGTAATGATGCGGCATGATGCACTCATACAGAAGCATGATGCACTCACACAGGGTAGGCGAGTAACTCACTGGTGCATCATGCTGATACAGGGTAGGGGATATCTGAATGTAGCATTGGCGGGTTACTCGCCATGCCTGCATCATTGCCTCATGATGAGAGATGGGCATGTTTCATCTCCGTCATTGTCTGCCCTTAAAGACTTGATGCAGAAGTGCATCATGCCCATTGGTCTTCATGATACCCGGGCCTCCCCAGCCCCAGGCCATCTTTAAAAGGGGTCTATGTCTTGCTTTTCTATCCTCTCTGAGTGTGGGTGGTGTCCATATGCGCGGGCACTGGCACATATATTCGTTCCTTGAATCTCCTCTTTCCTGTCCCCTCTTTCTTACATGTGTCTGGTGTCCATATGCACGGGCACAGGCACATGTATTCCTTTGTGACGTGATGTCTAATGTACTTTTTCCGCCATGAATATGACCTTAGCTGTCGGCTTGGCGTTAAACAACCATTACTCACTCACTCACTTCATGATACCGGCCCTCTGGGAATGTATCAATTTCATAGGGTCAACATGAATGTAGCCCTTGTGAGTTACCATGGTTACGTTCATTCATCATAACAACCAAGGGGCATGATGCATTGATGCAGAAGCAGGCTTAAAGGTCTAAAGACTTAATGACCAACGTCACCACTCGCACATTGAATTGTATACTGAAACACAGAATAGTCAAATCTTGATTGACCACAAGTACATGTATACGATTGTGATAAGAAGCTGGGGCATGAGCTTATAGATGAGACAGGGACCCAGGTAGGATGATTCATGGCGCTAAACGTCAATGATCCTTCCTGCTTGGCTATACATGCACCTCCCTGAAGAAATAAATAAATGTAATTTTCTTTCTAATCAAAAAATTCAAAATTACATTTTCTTTTGTTGGAAGATCTCTTATCCCCTAAAAAATTGCAGAGATGACTTTTTGTGCTTAAACATGAATCATGTGCTTTGTGTGTAGCAGGCGTTCTCTTGTATGATTGGTCTAGTATAAGAACTCGTTTCTGTCTGTAAGTAGGTATCTCCACTGAAGGTGGGAGAGAGTTTGTTCAGTATGCCAGGTCTTAGGATGCAAAATTTAAAGTTATATGCAATAAATGGGTATACAGTTAACAAACTTGTAATTCATCTTCGGTCTTTGTGGACTCGGGTTAAGTGTGTTCTTTAACTAATCGAGAAAAAGATATGACATATATTTTTGATAGATTGATATTAAAGTAATCAATATTCATTGTATCATATTGTCTATACATATATACTCATTTACTAGTTGTAACTCACTTCTGCAACATGGGAAGGTAACAACGGGGGAAACAACATTTATCATAGATTATTTTTATAAATGACAGAATAATTTTTAAAAGATCTGATGAGTCAGTTCTAGAAAATAACAGGAATGGAAACAGTACTTTGAGGTGTGTTAACTAAATAAAATTATATTATATCCAACATATATGCATTGCAGCTAATTGAAATTTGTATAAATGATTTTGAATGAAAAGTGCTGCTGTCAATTTAAGCCACTCCCTCGGATATAAACTCGAGAGACTCAACGTCTACCTAATATTTTTTTCACTACATGAGATCTTTTTGGTTCAGCGATATCATAAGTACCGTGATATCCTGTGTATAAGGCGGGCCTCCCTAGCCCACTTAAAAGGGTCTATTTCTCCTCTTTCCTATCCCCTCAGGATGTGTGTGGTGCACATATGCGCGGGCACTGACACATTCCTCTGTGAAATTGTGTAATGTAGTTCTCGCCATGAATATGACCTTAGCTGTCGAAATGGCGTTAAACCTCTATTACTCACTCACTCCTGTGTATAAGGTATTGCCTTAGTATCTGCATACGATGACCAATCACCTGAAAACACCACACCCCCTCAATGCAGTATTGAGAGGAAAAGGTCTTGTCCATGGATCCAATAGGCATTATGCAGACAGGGCAGTGGTGGATTTAGATGGGGGCGTGTGGTTGCTCACCCCTCCTTGGTGCTCTTAATTACACAATATTCCACTCAATGGAGCATTGAGAGGAAAAGGCATTGTGCATATCTCCTCTTTCCTATCCTCTCGGATGTGTGTGGTGCACATATGCGTGGGCACTGACACATTCCTCTGTGAAATTGTGTAATGTAGTTCCTGCCATGAATATGATCTTAGCTGTCGAAATGGCGTTAAATATCTATTACTCACTCCACCTACCTTTTTGTCTGAACTGATCATTTCCTTCATTTGGGCCTCAAAATTTGTTCTAGGGGAGTCATCATTTTTAAGCACAGGGGGAGGGGCTGGTGGGTTGGGGGGGGGGGGGGTCAGAATCTTTTCAAGGTTAAAAGGGCATATTCGTGCATGATTCTTGTCCCTTACGGGGGTGTGTCAAACCTTTTTTACCCCCTGGTGGGGGGGGCAATGTTTCAATGGGTTAAGGCGCACCTTATACATGTGGCATTATAGTACCCTTTTTAGGTTTTTTGCCACTAGGGGAGGACAAGTATATCGTCGCCTTAGTGCAAAAAGGTTTTTCAATTTCTACAGGAGAGGCAAAAGAAGTGTTACAGTTACTATAGTTCAGAGTGGATAAACAATATCGGATTGTGGTCTTTAATGCCTCTTTAGCCAGACATATCATAGACAAAGCTTCAGTTCTTTCACATTAGGTAAATATGGGTCTATAGATGTTAAAACTCAAATCTTGCCAAAATGTCAGTAACAACATTCTTGCACTAAGCCAACGATATACTTAAGGGTTGGGGTAAGAATAGCATATAATCCTTTCCCTTGCACTCACTATAGCATTAGCATCAGAATGTAGTTCACTGCTGTGAATATTTCTATAGAACTTATTCATTAATTTAAGACCATAACCTGCTAACATGTACAAATGATAACTGTTAACTGTGTACTGTGTATAGAAACGTCCATGAAATAAAACTAATATTTTTGTACAGTTTAGTTGTGTATTCTGCATGTATGTTCAGGTCACCCACAAACAACAATTAAACACTATCCTTTATGATGCACCCATGAAGTGCTGGTGAGCAGACTCACCAGCACTTCGTGGGTGCATCATGCCGAACAATGGGCATGATGCACTCCTGCAGTAAAGGCCCTTCAAGGGTTAAAACTGTTTTTCATGGCTCACCCACAATGACAAGGTATTCAAAACTATACTTCTTGGCTTATTATTTTTTCACCCAAGGAGTAGAAGATGATCTATTGATTTATTAGATAATGGAGGACTGTTGGTTAAACTTTAATTGTCCAAATTGTCATCATATCTGTGTGGACCGCTGCCATGGTCAAACATCAACTTAAGATTAATCTGTAATTTTGAAAAATGGCCTAATTAATTCTCAAGCCCTTTGTGCATAGGGTCTTAATTAGTAAAATGCAATACCAATTATTTGAAACTTCTTCAGAAATTAAAGCAGCCATGTAATCTTGTTCCCTTCCCATAGACTAGTGGGTGAGTTGATCACCTCCAGCTCGACCACCAGCCCTTCCCATAGTGTGTAAACTGGCCCTAACCAGACCACTATCCCTTCCCATAGTGGTTAAGCTGGCCCTAACACGACCACTAGCCCTTCCCCTAGTGGGTAAGCTGGCCCTAACCCGACCACTAGCCCTTCCCCTAGTGGGTAAGCTGGCCCTAACAAGACCACTAGCCCTTCCCCTAGTGGGTAAGCTGGCCCAAACTCGACCACCAGCCCTTCCCATAGTGTGTAAGCTGGCCCTAACCCAACCACTAGCCCTTCCCCTAGTGGGTAGGCTGGCCCTAACACGACCACCAGCCCTTCCCCTAGTGGGTAAGCTGGCCCTAACACGACCACCAGCCCTTCCCCTAGTGGGTAAGCTGGCCCTAACCCAACCACTTGCCCTTCCTATAGTGGGTAAGCTGGCCCCAACACAACCACCAGCCCTTCCCATAGTGGGTAGGCTGGCCCCAACACAACCACCAGCCCTTCCCCTAGTGGGTAAGCTGGCCCGAACTCGACCACTAGCCCTTCCCATAGTGGTTAAGCTGGCCCGAACACGACCACTAGCCCTTCCCCTAGTGGGTAAGCTGGCCCTAACAGGACCACTAGCCCTTCCCATTGTCTGTAACCTGGCCCTTACCCGACCACCAGCCCTTCCCCTAGTGGGTAAGCTGGCCCCAACACGACCACTAGCACTTCCCATTGTGTGTAAGCTGGCTCTAACTCGACCACTAGCATTTCCCATAGTGTATAAGCTGGCCCTAGCATGACCACTAGTCCTTCCCATAATGGGTAAGCTGGCCTGAACACAACAATTAGCCCTTCCCATAGTGGGTAAGCTGGCCTAAACACAACGATTAGCCCTTCCCATAGTGGGTAAGCTGGCCCGAACTCGACCACTAGCACTTCCCATTGTCTGTAAGCTGGCCCGAACTCGACCACTAGCCCTTCCCCTAGTGGGTAAGCTGGCCCCAACACAACAACCAGCCCTTCCCATAGTGGGTAAGCTGGCCCTAACTTGACCACTAGCATTTCCCATTGTCTGTAAGCTGGCCCTAACCCAACCACTAGCCCTTCCCATAGTGGGTAAGCTGGCCCTAACCCGACCACTAGCCCTTCCCATTATGAGTGAGCTGGCCCTGATTCGACCACCAGCCTTTCACATAGTGGGTAAGCTGGTCCCGACTCAACCACTAGCACTTCCCATTGTGGGTAAGCTGGCCATAACTCGACCACCAGCCCTTCCCATAGTGTGTAAGCTGGCCCTAACTCGACCACTAGCCCTTCCCCTAGTGTGTAAGCTGGCCCTAACCCGACCACTAGCCCTTCCCATTATGAGTGAGCTGGCCCTGATTCGACCACCAGCCTTTCACATAGTGGGTAAGCTGGCCCCAACTCGACTACTAGCCCTTCCCATAGTGGGTAAGCTGGCCCTAACTCGACCACTAGCCCTTCCCCTAGTGTGTAAGCTGGCCCTAACCCGACCACTAGCCCTTCCCATTATGAGTGAGCTGGCCCTGATTCGACCACCAGCCTTTCACATAGTGGGTAAGCTGGCCCCAACTCGACTACTAGCCCTTCCCATAGTGGGTAGGCTGGCCCTAACTCAACCACTAGCCCTTCCCATAGTGTGTAAGGTGGCCCTAACACGACCACTAGCCCTTCCCATAGTGTGTAAGGTGGCCCTAACTCAACCACGAGCCCTTCCCATAGTGGGTAAGCTAGCCCTAACTCGACCACTAGCCCTTCCCATTGTGGGGAAGCTGACCTTGATTCTACCACTCTCCATGATGGTACTTGATGTCGCCATCATCACCCTAACGTAATTATTTCAGCTAACACAGAACTATTTATCAATTATTGTGCATCACTGTCTGCATTACGAAGGGAGTGATTCTATTTTTTCAGGAAAAGGGGGGGGGGAGGTCAAGGTTCTTTCAACCCCTTGACCAGAGGGGGCAATGCAAAATAATTCTTGCCCGTTTTCAGTGAAAAGCCCAGCGTGTGACTAGGTTAAAAGGGAGTGTTTGCAGGGGCCAAAATATTTTTCATGTGTCCGCATGCAAACATACCACCACTAACATTAAAAAATGATCAGTCCCTAGGGTCCAAAATTCAGGGTGTGGATTGGGGGTCCCCCATGTCACATGTCAATTTTAAAAATGGCCATGTCCCCATGTCAATATTAAGAGATGGTCATATCACCATGTTGATTTTAAGAAATTGTTCATGTCACCGTGTCAATTTAAGAAATTGTTCATGTCCCATGTCACTAAGCCTAAAATAGCCAATGTCGCCATGTCAATTTTAGTGGTCCACACCCATCAAATTGCCTGCTGGTGGAATGAGGGGTGACTTACCGTACCTATGACCTATCCTCCTTCCCTGTGCTGTTGTCTCATTGAGATGTGTCTATCTTATACCAATAGTCCACTGGGCCTCTGCAGATGACATTTGTGAAGGAGGAATGTACAGCCAATGTCGGCCGAAGGGGCCCAGTGGACTATTGGTCTTAAAGTCGGCATATCCGACAAATTTGACAATTTGTGGACACATAAATAATTTGTAAATGGTCATCTCTTGTGCTATGCTTATATTGTTCCCAAAGTGCCTCAAGATGAAGTGTCTAATCACAACACAATGCACTTAACTAGATGGCCCTTGACATTCCTGCTCACCAAAGTACCACCTGTTGGCTAGTCTGACAGGTTTTCAGTAGTGTTTAGTACACCTTGAATATTAGGACTGCCTACTCATCCACAGCAGACAGGGTCTCTCTATAGGAAATCAGACACACCTGATCTATTACTAGGCTAGGAATAAACACAGACATGTTTTTGTTTTGGAGCAGAAGTTTTTCATATAATCATTGGATATTTTAGCATATGAATTAGAATGTTTTCTAGATGGCGATTGAAGAGAACCCCAAATTTCTTACTGTGAAAGCAGAGATGCCAACTTTAAGCCTCCACTGCCTGGTACCAGTCGTGACACATCCACACACCCACTGAGCTACTTTTTGAGATACAGAATTTTTTCTCTCTAAAATATGAAAAAGATGTGCAAATACTCTGCAAATCAACAGAATTTCATATTTGGCACTTTGCATCATAGGTAAAACGGCAACGATCATGATATAAAATGAATTGTTTATATACTCTTAGGTATTTACAGCATGCTAAGGCTATTTTAGGGTCTTAGCATAAGCCATACCCTGACTTTGCGTCGATCCTATAAGCCACGCTTTGATTTCGGTTCAGGTTCAGGTAAATGAGAGAATCTACGCTATTCTAACTGCAATGGAGCTACAAGGCTTGTCAGTTGGTACTACTACTTAACCTATTTGTTAACAACTTTTAACAAAATACCACATTAAACTTGAACAACATAAAGAAAGTAAGAAGAGTAAGAAGAGAGAAAAAAACAACAAAAAAAGAAACAAGTGTCTGCCTGCCTGTCTGCCTACTGCCAATGGCCTGCTCCTGGGGGCCCACAGCCTCGAGCCAGGAGCCCAGCCCCACTATGTGAACATGCAGGAGGAGAGCCCAGTGCTTAGGCGCCACCTTGTAGCAGACTAGAGTATGACCATGTCTGACAGAGCTAGAAGGCAAGGAAATGGTCAAAGTATGACACAGTGGAGACATCATGTGAGTGGCATGGGAACTAAGCAAACATGAAATGTACCAGAAATGACTTCACTGAGCTCATATTAGTGGTAATTGAAATATCTTTCTCACTCTCTAGGAATGGTGCTCCAATGTTCTCTACTGCACCCCCTCATACATTAGAAATTGAAATAATTTTCACAAAATGTAGATTTAATGGATCTCAACTCAATTATTTTTATGAAATGCTCAAAGTTGACCTTTAGAACAGCCCATTATCAACTGAAACAGGATGGATTTCTCCATACTGATACATTGAAATGCAGCTAACCTGGACCAATTACATAGAGTGAAACATATGTGATGTAAATGTATCATAGGATATTTGACACATGTGTTAATATAGCAGAATTGAAGTATTTCCTCAGGCATACTGAGCTCTACAAACAAACATGAATGTTACAGTTGCTACAAGATGGCGCTGAAGCACTGGTCACCCCCCCTGGTGAACATGTAGGCCTGGACACAGACGATGCAGCAAGCAGTACGCCCTCTGTAGGGGGAGTGGGACAGGATCGCGGTAAACACGGCGCCCATGCGGTAACGGACACTTTAGAGTTTGCAACTGTTAAGCCTATAACAGACAAGTAAAGGATAATCCAAAGAATAGATTACTGTAGGCATGTTGGACACCATTGTCTGTGTATATCTGATATGTGTTTTATACCTGTCAGTATGAAGATAGTTCAATATAGATGAGGATGTCAGTTGACAGTTGGCTGCCCAAAATTTGATAATTAGCCAAATCAAAATTGATTTTACACATTAATGTGAGAGTCACTTTTGAAATTATTTCTACATATCAATAGTGCAAGACATTATGCATTCAATTCACCAAGAGTGCTCAAAAGTGCTCCAGGTTTAATAGTATAAATAGAACTGGGAAAAGGGGGTGACCTCCATAGACTTATCATTAGACAACACTGGCCATCTTGACCTATTTGGGTGATGTGACCCCTGTGCTGGCTGCTCTGTAACTGACACACACAGCCAGGTGCAGTCGCATATATGGCGTGATATATAGAGGGCGCGCAAGTGCTTGTTACGCCGTCTGGCCTGGACAAGAGTCTATTTGCAGATGGTTACGTCTTTCGAGGAGAAACGCTAACGTGGCGCCAATTTCGCTTGTAAAATATGAGCAGTAAACTTTCGCATATTCACCGGTACCAGGGACACACTTCCGATCATACCGTTTCTCCCCGAAAGGGTTCACGTTTGCAGATGGTTACTTTTGGCTCCCCCTGTAGTCTAAGGAGAAACTAATATCCCCAGGATCATGGTGCAAACACACTGGCCCCCTGAGCCTATAAATGCTTCTCTGTGGTCCCAGTACTCTGCTGTTACACTGCACAATACCTGTATTAATAGTTCAACATGACAGCTACCACAGTGGGAGGTAGGGGGTAAGACCTTAACTGAAATACATGTGTTTGTTGACTATATATTGATAATGTCCTATATCTACCATTCCATAAAGATGGCAATTGTTCTACCTAACTAACTACCAACAGTGGAGGAGCTGTCTTCCCTGTTTCTGTGCATGAGGACATTGTAGCCTATGTAGGCCCTTCACACTCACTGTGTACATGTATACATGTGTCCTACACAGCCCAGAGGGTCTTATGCAGTGTAGTACAGTGTTTCTCTACATTGTGATAGTACTAGTTGTGTAGGCACCTGTTTGTACAGTAATGGGGGGGGGGCATATGCCTTTGTCTTCATGTCATATTCGGGACACCAAATTTAGTCTAAAACCTAACTATAAAACAGGGGTGACAATTTCTATGTGCACAATTGTCTTAAAGCATCATTAATTTGTTTACAGACAGTACTGTGACATCAATACTGGTCTGCATCTAGTCAATTGTGATGTCATACTCTGCATGAGATACGGTAATGTCGCATATAGGGGCCGGGCCTTGAATAGGAGCCTCCCTTGAATAGGAACCGGGGGTAGGAGGGCTATGAAATCAATATTGAATATAGGCCAGGCCTTTAATAGGGGCTGGGTGTGGCCAACTTTAGAAGACTAAAATAGCAGAATATTAACTTAAGATTGGATTTCATTTTATCTAAGGTATTACAAATACATCAGGAAATTACTGAAATAAGACTGAAAGTCTAGGCAAAGAGCCTTTAGAGCATTATACTACACTAAATTACACCTGAAGAGGTCAAGGGTCTGTGCCTCTACTAAAGGGTATAAAAACCAACGCTGTTCCTTGGAATTATGTGATCTGTGGTTTTATTTCATGTTTGGATCAGTGGGATACAGACGGCCCATAGGATTAACATAGAAGCTCGTATCTCATGGCCAGTAAGAGGACACCAAATGGTTATAAAACATGTAAATAATTATCTTTTCATGTAATTTCAAAAGAATTTCCAACATTTCTGACTCAGATAACATGAAATAAATACTAAGATTCACGAGTAGTGGGAATGATTGAGGTTATCTCACTTGGCTTCACCTCGTGAGATAACCCTCAGTCATTCACACTACTTGTGAACCTTTGTCTATATACATGTATGTGAAACACAACACCCACTGAAACAAATGTGATAGAAAAATTGGAAACAAACAACCAACTAAAAAGAATTGCCATGTACCTATGCAAAGTGAATAAGATATGTCACTAGAGGGCAGCAGGGTCATCACAAACCACAAATAGACTTCTGCTCAGACTCTACTATTTGATAGAGTCGGGTCTGAGACTGGGGGGCCCAGTGTTTGGCGCCACTTGTGGCAACTGTAAAAAAACACATTCATGTTTGTGTGTCTAGGTCAGTTTGCCTGAGAAAATACGTCAATGCTACTAAAGATTATTATCAGATGTGTCAAGTAGCCTATGATATATATATATATATATATATATATATATATATATATATATATATATATATATATATGTGTGTGTGTGTGTGTGTGTGTGTGTGTGTGTGTGTGTGTGTGTGTACATCCACATCAAATACATCCCCCCCGTGGAGTAGGGACTTTCATGTGAGGGCATGGAGTAGGATGGCCACCAGGACACTCGACTCTTGCCACTCTATCTGTTACAGTGCTAAAATCCCCAACATCATGCATACCATAGACTGTCTCAAATGGATGTATGGTACATAATAAGATATCAGTAGTACAGGAGGGGTCTAAATCTTTATAAAATGTGTAAAATTAAATTTGTTTCACTTATTAAAATTGCTTATTTCGATAGTGAAAAGATTGCTAACACCCATCTTTCTCTCTGACCTGGGACACTCTGGTAGGATTAAGGTGTAACTAGCTAATTATTAGCGCGGCGACTAGTGAGTACTACTCGTGAGATGAGTAGACTAGTGTATGGTTCACAGTCGCCACGGTGTAAGGGATAGGGAGGCTTTGCAATCTATTTTTGTTTGTGGCTCCTCTGCTATGGACTATTCCTACTCACTATTCTAATGTAATAACAACAGTGTGTGTACTTTACTTATCAGTGAAGGGATTTTCAGAATATATCTCATACTTTTCATTTTATTCGCAGATAAGACATTTCATCATTTGGAGCCCTATGGCAGATTAGCATTAGAGCATTTTAAGATTCAGAAATGCATCCCTGTAGCCTTTGTTTTAGAATTGTTTGTTTTGAAACTACTATATATATGTAGAACAGGTTTTATCTCAGTGGGTTATGGTACAATTGGATCATTTTTTCTGTATTTGAACAAAGTATTCACTGTCAAAGATCTCTATGGAGAAATCAGTGCTAAAGTGTGTTGCCATATGTGCATTTTTGTAAATCAGAGGAGGTTGAAGTGTAAGGCCACCTTGTGGAACTGCTACATTCTTTTCTGTGTAAAACTTTTAGTTTACATTGAAATAATGCTATCTCAGAATATGTATCTACTATTGGTGATGAAAGATTAATTTGATTACTCCTTTCATTATATAAACGATTTTGTGGAACACTGAAAACATGTATGTACTTACACTGTGCTCCCCCTCTAAAGAGAGGTGGAGTGATCTGGCCGGTTTGCTGACCACTGGCCCGTGACGAGGTACAGACTATTACAAGTGATTGGCAGTTGGGTGTGTGTGTGGGGGGGGGGGAGGGGTGGGGGGGGGGCAGAGCAGGCTCCTGGCAATCTGAGACAGTGTACACTCATAATGACACACCTGTTGACTATGGCATTGAACATTGAATAAGACAGGTCCCTGTGGCAGCTGAGTGAGGTGCATGCAGAATGGACAGTCTACAGACTATTAGTACTTAGCTGCAGTGGGTAGTTTAGGTTGAATTTGTGCTATATACTACCAAAAGCCCAGATGATAGTGTGCCCTATCTGTCTCACCAACTGAAACTAGACACAAGATTACAAGTCGCCGCGCCATGTCTCACAGGACTATTCTCTACTATTGTATTAAAATCTACAACACTATGGTTTTATTATAGACCACCCCCACTGAACCCCCATCAATAGATAGGCCAACCACTGATCATCACCATATAACCTGCTACATAGCAATATGTATTGCTGGATTTTTGAGAGTGGGGTTTATTTGTAGCGGTATTTGCAAAACATTTATGTTCATGAGACATTGGTGGTGACAAAGAACTATTGCATTGGTAAGTAATATGAGGTATTAGTGGTACATATATTCAGTAGGGGTCAGTACTTCCTTATTCCTGTTTAAAAGAACACAGGTAGTTGCCTGTATTTGACATGGGGATTTTTGACAGGTATCATAAGTCCAGAAATATTCGTTGAAAAATGATGATAAATCAACCAAACATTTTAGGGATGAATGGATTGCAGATATGGATTGTACTAGATTTGAATTATTCCAGACTATTCTCACGATGCATTCAGTGAATTCTTTACAATTATGTTATTCTTCCATAATGGAGGAGCAGAACAACTTCGTTGGGAGTCCACAATGAGAAATATCCTTCCATACTGACAGTGGGCATACCAGATTCATAAAAGGTGACAAAGCTGGGGTTCCTTGTGGCTTTGGGTGAGCATGTGGGCAGCTGGTGTCCATATGCACGGGCCCGGGTCTACATGCTTGTCTTTTGCCCTGGGATTCCCCCTCAGTGAACCACGTCTGAATGATCAAAGGCCGTGGTTTGTCTGGCCCTGCCTATGTGACCAGGCAAATAAAAGAACACTTGCTATCCTTCAAAAAGAGTAGGGGAATGAAGCCCCGGTAGCGGTTTTCCCCCTCAACCCACCTCATAGATTCGGTCATTCATCTCATAGATTCGGTCATCCATAGATTTGGTCACTGCTGTGTCTGGCAAGCACAATATAAATAACTGTCTAAAAAGAAAAGAAAGGACTTAATTTCTGAGAACCCTTGAATGTCTGAGTTTCTCAATGACCCCCAGACGTAAAACTAAAAAAAACATCAAATCCACTCCCCCTGTGGAGTGGGGACCTTCATGTCAGCGCATGGAGGAGTAGAATAACTTCATTGGGAGTCCACAAAGGAGGAATTCTCCTTCCATTCTACCAGTGGGCATACTAGATTTGTAAAAGGGGACAAACTGTGGGGTTTCTTGTGGCTTGGGGTGAGCATGTGGGCAGCTGGTGTCCATATGTGCAGGCCCGTGTCTACATGCTTGTATTTTGTCATGTGATTCCCCCTCAGTGAACAATGTCTGAGTAATCAAAGGCCATGGTTTGTCTGGCCCTGCCTATGGGAAGAGGCAAATAAAAGAGCAGGGGAATGAAGTCCCGATAGCGGTTTTCCCCCTCACCCTTCCTCATAGATTCGGTTATTCATCTCATAGATTCAGTCATCCATAGATCAGGTCCTAGCGACTCCGGCCTCATAGGACATGGCTAGTTCCTGTGGCATCCTCATAGATCAGGACACAATGAGTACTCAGGCCTCCCTAGCCCACTTAAAAGGGTCTATTTCTCCTCTTTCCTATCCCCTCAGGATGTGTGTGGTGCACATATGCGCGGGCACTGACACATTCCTCTGTGAAATTGTGTAATGAGGTTCTCGCCATGAATATGACCTTAGCTGTCGAAATGGCGTTAAACACCTATTACTCACTCACTCACTCACTCACAATGAGTACTGAGTCATGACAGCGTCCTCATATATCACTGCCGCAAATAGACTAGGAAAACTATAAATGAAATGTGATTTTAGGTCAAATTTTGGAAAGATTTCGTTAATATGAACTACTAGATACATATCTCATCTAGTACAATATGCATGTTCTATGGTACCCTATCTTGAATAACAGAGATATATTGGGTATACTAATACACCTTCCCCGGGCTTCCCTAGCCCACTTAAAAGGGTCTATATATGGTCAATTCTCACGAAAATGGAGCACATGGCCAAGGAGGAGAAAAAATCTGAACTGCTCAGATGTTTTGTATTTCTTGTGGGCTGAAAGGCAGTATATAATCTTAATTACTCACAAAATTGGGAACACTAACTATGAAAATTAAAGATTTTATGACAGTTTTAGGAAGAAAATTGGTGGACCTACGTATGGTGATGAATCTTGCATATGAACAAATTACATGGGTTGCTATAAAATAGAATTATTTACAAGAAAACTGATATATTTTGTTCATACAGTCATAACAAAATGTTGGCTAGGGGACTTTATCATTTATATCTATGATAAGAATAGATTATGCTGCAATTAAGTATACCCACTTATGGAGCTGGACCTACGTATGGTGATGTACCTACGTACGGTGATGTCTATGCATTGCAGTCATTATCTTCAAAGATTTATTGATTTCTGGTATTGTAACTGGTCCATAGTATTCATCCTTAGTCAATTGAAGTATATCAACAGGTTTATAGATAGCATTAGCTATTTCTATCATTCTATGGCATAGGTTTCAATCATGGACCTATGCATGGTGATGTACAGGTCTACATACAGTGATATTTCCATGATTTCTCCCAATAGTTTGCAACGTATTCATCCAGTTATGACAATATTTTGCATGGATATTCCCTGGACCACATATATTAACATGTTATGAAATAATTTACTAAATATTAATAACTCTCCTTTAATCAATGATTCAATGTACCTACGTACGGTGATGCTAAGGGGTACACCACATGCATGTCAGTCCTATAGTTCATTGACATGTGCATGTTAGAAATATTTTATATCAATATTATATTGCCCCCCATTGAGCCATAAAAACTGAGACATCTATATATCCCAAGAGGATTTTCTCCTTGACATTATACTCATTCTGGTGTACCTACATATGGTGATGCAAATGTTACAAAACTACATTTTTCCTTATAAATAACAAGAAAATAATTGGAAATGAGCTCTGATGGTGTCAAAATGTTCGTTTTTCAATTCTACAATAGTCCATATGAAAAGTGTTGTTATGGGCCTTATTGTACCTCAAATAAATCACCTAATGATGTTTTACTTATATATATTTTTAGTTAAAAACCTTTGAAATATCCCCATTTTACCCTGTTATTGGCATAGATTAGGTCACTACATGGGCAAAAGTGGGTACCCATGGTATGATAATGTTAGCAGCAATGTGAATGTATAACCAATATAGCAGTTAGACCCCCTGTTAAGTGTACATGGATGGGGAAAGGTATAGTGAGCCTGTGGTCCATTTTCATGAGAATTGACCACATATGTCCTCTTTCCTATCCCTTGGGATGTGTGTGGTTCACATATGCGCAGGCACTAACACATTCCTCTGTGAAATTGTGTAATGTAGTTCTCACCATGAATATGACTTTAGCTGTCGAAATGGCGTTAAACATCTATTACTCACTCAATACACTTCCCTCCTCCATGGGCTTCCCTAGCCCACTTAAAAGGGTCTATTTCTCATCTTTCCTATCCCCTCAGGGTGTGTGTGGTGCACATATGCGTGGGTACTGACACATTCCTCTGCGAAATTGTGTAATGTAGTTCTCGCCATGAATATGACCTTAGCTGTCGAAATGGCGTTAAACATCTATTACTCACTCACTCACTCCCTCCTCCATCGGCCATCCCCACTCCCTGTCCCCTGTGCTCTCATGCTATTATGCTATAAAATCCCTGGTAACTGTTACATTTAGAAGGCTAACAGGATTTTAGTAGCTTAGCCTTAGGATTGTCAGAATAAATAACATGAATGTCAGGACCCTGTTTCAATAGTTTCTACGACGGGAGACCCTCAAATCGTATTGGGAGGTATATGAAATGACCCTCATACCAGTGAATACATAGTGAGCTACAGTACAGACCTCAAAATAGGTACTGCTATTTATTTAACTGCTGGCTCAAACCACTATGAAGTCATAGCACCCAGTCATATGGACCACACTAGTGGCTGATTATACCTTGGTTATCACATTGTTGAATGATTTTACGGTGCTTAGAGCAGATAATGAAGTTCGAATAGTATGGGCTAAATGAACCCATGTTGACACTTGGATTGAGACAACATGACGGCAAGTTGACATCAAAGAATTTAATTCGATATCAAAAAAACTATAGCAGTAGGAGCTTAATGTGTATAGAGGATGAATCTAGACATTATATTCTATCACCTACCTTTAATTTGCCATGATTTGAACTGTATATGTAACAGGATTGAAGATAGAAAAATAGAATCGAGCGAAATTTTCGCCGTCATGTTGACTGCGTAGCGGACGGATTGTTTACCATTGTGAGACACAAGTTGTCACGTTAGCATATGCTCTAAGGGTATTCTGGCCATCGCGCGCACTCCTTACCAGGGTTAGCTCTATAAAAATGCCTGTAAGACATAAGCCAACCAAACACTTTGTATCCAGTCAATCTTGTCGTCTTGCCGAGAACCGAGATGCCGGAAGACGGATTACGTCGACTCGCAACAAATAACATTGATTTTCATGGCTTTTTAAGGTAAAATAATTATTTTAATGGTGGAAACCATGGTATAAACGCCATAGATAACAAATAGAGGTGCACACGGTGATTCTAGGGGCTAGATAAGAAGGCACTCGGCCTACAGCCTCGTGCTTCTTATCTGCCCCTTGAATCACCGTGTGCACCTCTATTTGCTATATATGCCCTTAATAGTGACAAGTCATACCTCCCTGATGGTCTTACTTGCACTCTACCCTCCAAAATAGCACAGGTATGCAGTAACTAAAATAGCTGATCATAGCTGATCGGGGGCCCCCACTGGTTCACGGCGTCATGTCACATGTCAATTTTTAGGGAATGAGTATGTCATATGTATCATCTAGCCTAGACCATCTAGTTTCCCATCCAGGCACAAAGCCTACAGTGTGACTGGACCATAGCACCTATTTTAGATATGATTTTAGATAAGCATACCTGGGTACAGTGTTAGTGCTTTTAAGTACATGGCATGTATGGGTAGGTCGTACACTTAGGTGGTCCAACTCTGAGCAAAGGCCCACAAAGGATAGAATCCACTACAAGCAGTAGTCAGCTTGTATGACATGAACCCCAAATTTAAGACAAAAAAAAATTCAGCATATTCATAGGCTCTACATTTAAAGATTGATTATTGAAAACTAGATAAGGAGAAGTGTACTAATCTTCACTGACTATACATGAAGGTATATAATGTTCTGCATTGGTAATGCCACCTGGTGGCCATGAATAATACAAATCACTGCAATGTTACATTTTTACATGTATGGCTGGAAAGGACGTGGGGTCATATTAAGCCAAGCAGCAGCTATGACCAACCACTATATATTCACACAGAGGATTGTCATACCAGGGTCGCTTATTGAGTCACTGCTGTAGTGGCTATTTAGCCAGTAGGCAGTACGATCACCTAGTAATGTAGCCAGCTATTTAGTCACTATGCCCCAAATCCTAAGATCACCTGGTAAGATTTGGCCCATCTCAAGTCATAGGGGCCTGAACCTGTCGTAGATACTATTGAAATAAGGTCCTGACCTGTTTAAAAGAAACCATAAACTGGCATACCCAAATGAACTATCACAGCCGCTTATAAGTGCATTGTTTAAGAAGCCACTCTCTTATAGCCTTAGTGATACTGTATGGCACTTTGTGATCTGTGCACATAATACTTTAAAAGCCCTCCCACCCCCACCCCACCCCCTCCCTACTTGAACCACCTGCCCTTTACTGACTGGCAGGGGAAGCTGTGAAGGTGGAGTGTTTGGGGGGGGGGGGGGTATGCGGGCACCCCCGGCAATGAGGACGCGTTTCTCAGCTCAGGGCATCCCATCCTCTCATCTGTTGCTCGGACCTGTAGATGCGGTCACTGCTGTGTTGGGCAAGCAGCATATAAATACCTGTCCTACGAGAAATGAAAGGACTTCATGTCCGAAATTGAATGTCTGAGTTCCTTGATGGCCCCTGGATGTAAAACTAAACATACAAACAAACATCAAATACACTTCAATCTATTTAATGTGTCATTTTTAGCTGCATGTCCATGTATCAGTATGGAGAAATCCAGGCTTTATACCTCAGGTACTACTACCTGGACACTTGCAAGTGAGTGGGCAGGGGTGGGGGTGTAGATTGGTGGCTCCCTCTGGTGATTAAAACACAAATCAATTGTTTCACAATTATAATGACAGCACATGCACCAACTTGAGTCATTCTCCATGCGGAGGTTGTGGAGAGAAGGTTAGAACAGTGTCAGTCACTGTAGTTCCCTTGTCTGCTTTGAGCCCATAGGGTTTGCACTGTGACTGCAATATTCCATGTCTGTTTTGAGCCTACTGTCAAGCAGGACTACCAGTATGGCAGCTCCAAGAGTGGCATACCCTGTACTATGTATTTATAGCCTCAACCCCTACACCTTTTCTAGAGATCCAGTTCGGGCCCTTGAATGACAGTGAAAACAGCAGCCCAATAGATTTAACGTAGGAGCTCAGTATTTTACCCCCCCCCCCTGAATAACCTTGGCTGGCGACCTGTCTCTATGTTGGGGACATCATAGAGGCAGGCCATGTCTAAGAAGTTACCAGTCAATCATCCCCTGTTTTAACCCTTACTCACAAGAGGGCACCCTAACACCCCAATGGTCAGTCTGTCTCTCCTATACAGATGTTTGGATATAGTTTGTGATTGGAGAATAGAAATACTACCATCTAGTGGAGACCAAGAGTACTACTCCCCATGATCTGGGGAGAATGTCATCAGACATGGCCAGCGGGTATCTAGCCCTCAAATACCTGCGGGGACCAGCCTATCAATAACCCTGCCCTGTATACCATGGCTGAAAATGACAAATATAATGATGTTAAAAATATATAAATGTATTTTTGCAAATATCTATCAAAATACAATGAAATATTATACAAAGGTTCACAAGTATTGGGTCTGACGGTCGGTGTTACAGTCAGACTGGTACTATAATGGTAAGAATCTGTGTGGGGACATTTCATCACTGTCACATTAGGGAGTGATCATTTTTTAACAACGGGGGGGGGGGGGGGCTGGTGGGTTTGTGCGTGGACGCACGAAAAAAATTTCGCACCCCCCTCGAGGGGGTACAATTTTTTCGACCCCCCCATAAGGGACAAAAATCGTGCGCAAACGTCCCCTTTTAGCCTATAGTAACGCGCGGGGTTTTCCACTGAAAACAGGTGAAATTATTTTGACCCCCCCATCAGAGGTATTGAAAAAATTCTGACCCCCCCTGGTCAAGGGGTTGAAAAAATTCTAACCCCCCCTCAAACCCACCGGCCCCCCCCCTGTTGTTAAAAAATGATTACTCCCTTAGTGCAACAAGGTTGTAACTGCATTTGGGTTAGCAGGGTAAAAGGTGAGAATAATGGTGATATATAGTCGTAAAAATTACGATGACTTCTGAAAAGCTGTGACTGTACAATCAACACAAAGATTGGCATCTTTTGTTTTCAATAAATCTCTTTTTATTTCCACGGAAGACTTTTAAAGATGGGTAAGGAGTAAACACTTTCATAGATAATAACCAATAAAAAGGCTTATCAATACTGAATAACATTTTCTTTCACTGAAGTACATTTCTAAACTTTCCCCCAAATTTTAATGCCATGAAAAGACTATTTTAATGAAATCAGAGATGGTGGTATGATTGAGCCACAGCAGACCTGTTCTATGGGACTATAACATTGTGTAACACCATTAGGAGTCCTCAAAAGGTAACACTGACAGGTCCTCTAAATTGTTCTGAAAAGGGTTTTTCTTTAACTTTTAGGTATTTCTAAATTATCAGAAAGGTTTAGTGCACACACAGTTATGACTACATAATGGAGTGGTCATTGTTTATCAACGGAGGGTGGTGGGTTTGAGAGAAGGGGGGGGGTAAAACACACACAAAATTACCCTCTTTTAGCAAAAAAGCCAGTGCGCTATTCTAGATCAAAGAGGGGTGCAAAAATTCTCCATGTGGGGGAGGCACTAAAAGGTTTTGACTGCCATCGAGGAGGGGCATAAACCCACCACCGCCCTGTTGATAAATAATGACCACTCCCTGACCAACATGAATCAATGGAAAATAGAAAGTCTTCAACACCGTATTGAGGTGTGAGGTGTACCAGGTTTTACCTGCAGAGTTGGAAAAGTTCTAAATAAAAAAAGAAATAAAAAAAAAGATCAAACAGTATTTTTTCTAAACATGCAAACATGCTTTGTAAAGCCTGTTTTAAAGCAAAAACAAAACCCCAAAAACAATCTTTTGCCAAGTAGTAGCTCAAGGTTTAAACTCTGATTTTACCCAAGGCACCCAGTTCCCATGGTGATATATTGGATAGCTTCTTGGGTCTGCAGGCTCATCTCTTGATGGCACTGCTGTTGAGTTATAAGCGGCGAGCTTAAGTAGCAGCTCCTTCACCTTGTTTGGCATGGCTGCAGCAAGATCATTCAGCTCACATGGGTCTGTATCCAAGTGAAACAGGCAAGGAGACATGCAATCCTTGCTGATATTTACAGGCAGGGGGCCACATTGAACTATAACAGGGTCAGTATTAATTCTCTGGGTGCGTCCTAGGACCTTCTCAAGAAGTGCTGGGAGTTCTGACTTGAACAAGGCAGGTGATGCAGGTTCATTGTTTAATGGGTTAATGTCGGATATTGAGTCAGCTAATGTGAAGTTGTTGAGGCTGAGTGTGTAGTTCCATGGTGGGTACCAACCACCGTATTCACCCTGGTCACCTACCACCAGCTTGAAATTGCCATCCTTCAGTGCTGCTAGGCCATACTTATCATCTATGTTGTAGAGAATGTCGGTGCGTGGTGAGCTTCTATCATTGGTATGCAGGGTATCCCACATATCTACTCCATCCAAATTGAGTGCCTGTATTTGGTCGATATCATACCCTGCTATACTGAGTAAAGTGGGGAACCAATCAGAGATGTGCATGAGGTGCTCAGATATATAGCCAGACTTCTCCAGCAGGGGGCTCCACAGGACGCCTGTCGCACGCGTGGCACCTTCTAATAAATTAGACTTGCAACCTCTGTGAAAAGAAAGACAAGTGCTCAGGGTTTCAATTATCTTGTTACCGAATTATCTCAGGTGTAATTTATGAATGTATGTATGAATGTATGTATGTGTGGTGGTCGCGAGTCCTCCTTGAGGAACATTCAACATCTGTCGATGTTCCTCGTGGGTGACATCGAGAGCACCTCTATTACCCTACGCCTGGGGGTGCTGGAGTTCAGTGCCATGTCACCACATGGTCACGAGGCCCTTGACGCTGGTGTATATAAGGTCTTTCTGAAGCCTTCCTCAGGGTCAGTCCAGTCGTGACAGACCATCCTGACAAATGGCTACTATGTTGTAGATATCTCTCTGTGCTGCTGCACAGGGAGAGTACATATTATTAGCTTTTTGTAGACACTAGTAGACTGTGCTAAGTGACTAGGGTCAATGTTATTCATGGTTAAACACTACTGCCTGTACACTGTCATAGAGAACAGCTGGTGCCTTTTACGTCTGAAAAAAAGGTTTTAACTGGAACCTGAATCGTTGTTCTTTGTTGTCTATCTAAAGTTCTGATTGGCATCAAGGGGTAGATCACTACACTGGTGCCGTGACCAGTTGTTAACTTTGCTCCATATAGACATTTCGAGCTTAAGTTTGACATGCAGGACCACTTGGATGAGGGTGATGACCCCATCACCAACATCAAGGGGCTGCAGGTTCTTTAGTGGTCCTTGGTACCACGGAGTACAGGTAGTGGAAGTGGACTCATCGAAGAGCTTTTGCATGAGCAAGAGCTCCAGTTACGACAGGGTCAATACCACTTGGATACTCTCACGAGTAACACAGTGAAAGCCCAGGAACAGAGTAAGGAGGTAGAGCTGAGATTTACAAAAACCTCTGGCATTTCTAATCAGACATCAGTAGATTATGCGGAGCTAGGTAAGGTCTCGGCTGATCACTGAAGAAAAAGCCTCTATGACCAAAGAACAGGGTGCTGGCAGCCAGAACTCTGAGGTCGAGGGTTTGTATGAATGGAAAGTGAAGGTCGACGCCGAGAGAGAGGTCCTGATGCGGCAGCTGGCCAGAGTCTGCACAACAGAGCTTCCCTCGGATGATCCTTGTCTCTCTTACCTAAGGGAGAAAGGGATTGATCTGAATACTGATGTAGGGTTGAAAATGCTAGCAGGAACAGCCCCTTTGTTGGGGAAACGATGGTACCTGTCTACAGAGATTTGGTGCCAGCCACACCATTATCTCTCAGGAACGTTAGTAGTACCGTCGGATAATCTCTATGAGGGAATAACGGCATGTACTGCGACTGGATCTGAGACGCAGACAAATTGTCGATTGGTTTTGCCTCCCAAGGTCGGATCGAGTTACTATGTGTTTAGCCCTATAGTAGCCGATGTGGCCGACGATGGTATTCTAGGGCTGGACTTTGCGGCTAAAAGAGCTAAAAGAACAGCATTATCAGCATGTACTGAAAAGGATATCATTGGTTGCCTCAGTAGCCAAGACCTGTAGGATTCCAGGTAGACATCGATGTGATATATTAGTGAAATCAAGAACCAACAGGGCATAGTGGAACCTGATCTGAAAACTCTAAGGATTTGGTATTAGCCCTTGTCAGCAATGTACGTCGAACAGTGTTTCCTGTCTATAATCTGCTGAATTGAGACATTGTCCTGGACAAAGGTCAAGTGGTTGATACATTATGCTGATAGAAATGGTGAATTTAGTTCATCAAAGGTAGAATCTGTAATGATGCATCTCGAGCATGAAGCTATGGACATCGAGAGTGCAAGAATTATGAGCATCCACATGGAGAGCTGTCTACCTGGCTATTAGATCTATATGTATGGGGATACCCACTTGACAGAACCAGAAAAAAGACTGAAACTGTCTGCCTTACTTCGTAAGCATGTGGATGTCTTTAAAAGTCCAGACGCACCATTAGTGCGCAGTGATCAATGCCTGCATTCCATCGATACTGGTGACGCACAGCCTATCCGAGTCCCTTATAGAAGGATTCCACTCAGTAAAAAAAGCTGTGGTGGATGAACAACTTAGGGATATGTTGGATACGGGAGTGGTAAGGCCAAGTGCTAGTCCCTGGTCGAGTCCTGGTCAGATGGTGACAAAGAAGGATGGGACCATGAGGTTTTGCATTGATTATCGATTGTCTAAACGGAGTGACTAAGAAAAATGCTTACCCACTACCATGCATCGATGAATGTTTAGATGCTCTAGGAGGAAATAAGTAGTTTAGGTGTCTCGATCTCCAATCTGGGTATTGGCAAATCGAGATGCATCCCGATGATGTCAAGAAAACTGCTTTTTCATACCAAAGAGGGCTCTATGAATTCGATCGCATGGTCTTATTAGGCAAAATATGTCTAGTTTACCTCGATGATATCATCGTCTTTGGCAAAATGAGGGATGAGGCAATAACTAATCTGGTGGAAGTATTCAACAGGATTTGTGCCTGGGGACTGAAGTTGAAACTAATTCGGGGAAAATTAGCAACGTAATGACTTCTAGCACAGTGAAGGAAATTCGATCCTTCATTGGCTCTTTGTTCATCCACCACAGCTTGGGTTTGCCAAACTCATGAGTCCTTTACAGGATTTGATTGTTCAGAAACATAAAGGTAGTAGAGGTCGTTATAAGGCATTTGCATGGACCGAGACGGCCAAACATGCTTTCGTTGAGTTAAACAAAGTTTCAGGGAGACCCCTGTACTTCGATTCCCTGCACCCGACGGTCGTTTTATCTTAGACACTGATGCTAGCAATACTGCTATTGGGGCTCTATGTCCCAGATGCAGGATGGAATAGAGGTTCCAATATCCTTTGCTAGTAACACTCTTAGCAAAACACAAAAACTATTGCACAACCAGAGGAGAGCAGTTAGCAGTTGTCGTGTACACCAGGTTTAGGCACTACCTCTATGGTGGTAATTTCACTATCCGCACCGATTATTCCTTCTTGAAATGGCTCCTGAATTTCAAGGATGCGGAAGGAATGATAGGAAGGTGGCTCGCACACTTGTCAGAGTTTGGTCTAAAAAACTCCAAGATGGAACAATAGAGTGGAGCGAAGCATTTGAATGTCTATGGTCTAAGTCATATCCTTGTGCGACTATGCCAGAGGTCAGATTGCACAGACTGTGGCAGTAATAATCAGATTTGGTGGCTGTAAATAGTTTGGAAGACAGTTTTGGTCTCTCAATGAACCCATTGATGCTCAGAAGGCAGACTCTGACATCAGAAGATAGCTGAATGGCTAGTTAAGGGGGCTAAACCCACTAGACCTGAAGTGTCTATTGAGAGTGCCAGAGTACAAAAGTTACTAGGACAATGGCCCTTGCTAACTTTTCATGAAGGTTTGTTGTGCCATTGGAAGGTTGAGGCGGGTCGAGCAAGACGCACACTCCAAGTTGTAGTACTACGCTGACTGAGTGGTGAGGTGCTTACTTTTTGCCATGGCCATAAAACTGCGGCACATTTCGGTCGTAAACGAACCGTCGAAAAGGTTAAGAGGAGATATTACTGGCCTGGAATGGGGAAGGACATGGGTCGTTGGGTTCGACATTTTTCTACCTGCTGTCTGGTAAAACCCGGGGAGGGTATGGGTAAATCTCCTTTAAATCAAGAGGTGTTCGGGGTGAGATTCAGGAGGATAGCTATGGATATCATCTCGGGATTCGCACCCACACCAAATAAGAATACTTGCATGTTAGTAATCTAGGATTACTTCACGAAGTATGTTCCTGCAATCCCTCTACCAAATCACACTGCAGAGACCTGTGCACAGGCCTTTGTGGATGCACGGGTCTTGACCTTTGGCATCCCTCTGCTACTGCACTCCGACCAATGGCGAGAATTTGAGTCTCGACTCTTCTCTGATATGTGTGAATATTTGACAATTGTAAAACAGAGAACTAATCAGCTTACCAACCTCAATGTGATGGTCAGGTGGGGATGTTCAACAGAACATTGATTCAGAGTTTAACTATGCTGGTTGACAAGCATCTAGATGACTGGGATGAGCAGGCTAAATATGTTGTATCAGACAAAACATTGTCGTCAACAGGATGAGGCTCGAAAACTAAGTGAGGTGGAGGTGTTAGATGCTAGTAAACCATCAAAGTGGCTCCCTGGTCGACCGACTCATCAAGAGAAGTTGAAAGCATCGAAACAGCCTTTGAAGGGAGTTCCACCGCACATCCCTCCCTCGAAGGTACAAATGACCAAACATCAGATCAAAAGGTTTAGATAAAAGTCGAAGATCAGTCACTCTGGATTGGACCCAAGACTTGAGCCCGGTTTAAACACCAGGGCACATCAAAGGGACAGTCTACAAGGGTGGAAGTTGAAAGAGACGCTAGAGCAAACACTCTAGACCCTTCATCTAAGATGCCACAAGTGATAAGAGGTCGACGCCGACGGAAACGGGATAAGCCCCTGGCTGGCAAGGCTACATCAAAAGGTGTTGGTACTGGGGGCATAATGTAAACACACCTCAAGGTCCTACACTTGTTAAAACTAGTAAAAGTCCTAAAGGGCATAATACTAAACAGTAGATATACCAGCCTGGATTTATTATCTTTAAATTAGAGGCCGTTCTTGGGTATAATCTATCTGTGGACGTGAAGCGGCCGGAATAAAAAAATTACACAACGAAAAGTGATATGATTGTCTCTTAATTTGAGACATCTAACACAGAAAACAGAGAGAAATGGATACCTTCTGTTTAATCAGACTATGAGGATGGGTTCTCAGTATAAGCTGGTGGATTCTGCCCGCTGGGTAGATTCATAGTAGAACCAATTTTAACCCCCAGTAGACTGATGGGACGTAGGTATTTTTTTTAACTCTATTGAGGGTGTTAGGGACCCCATAGCCAGCATAGAATAATGGTTTATGCTAAACTTGTGAGAGAGGAGAGTGATGGTGTGAGGAGAGTGAGACCAGATTTGGAACATTACCTTATTTGGACATGGCGCGATGTACGTCTTGCCCAATAGGGGCGCTCCCTCAGGTCATGTACACCGTTCTTCCAATCAGACAGCGTCACATGCACACACCACAGGGATCAACGAGTGTGTAGCATGCCCCAGAGCTCACATTTGCAGGTAGGTCTTGAGGGTAGATAGTAAATAACTGCTGGACTAAGCCTAGCTTAGGACAGTGTCACCTCTTCCCATCGGATGAGCCATCGTCTTCAACAAAGGCGTTGAAGAAGGGTGCAGCCACTGCCTCCACCACAAAGGTTAAGATAACCCCTGAGGCTAAAGTGCCGACTAAGGGATATCTGAAGGAATTCAAGATCCCAAAGGTGCCAAATAAAGAGCAACAGCTAAGAAGACACCAGTAAAGGAACAGAGCAGTAGGTCGACTGTTCCGCCGGAGACTGGTGGTGAACCATCAGAGGTGGAGGCTAGTGCTGTGGAGAATACTGTAGCTTCACCCCCTGACCCCGCCAAGGCCTCTGGGAAGTGGACTAGACTGTTGGGGATTACTGCTAAACAACGTTCAGAGTATGTTGATAACAGGCCCCTTAAACAGTTGAAGGATTACTATGTCAAAGGACAGGTAGTTCTTCCTTCACTCATTGGCCTAGATGGAAGCGATGATGAGGGGTGGTATTCTGATGAAGATCATGCCATTGACTGGTACGTGTTGATGATTGAGCATCACAAATGCCTCAAACTCATCAGGGGTCTCACTGCCCAAGTTTCACAGGGCAAATCTTTAATCTGGGGCAGCGATGAGCTTTCGAGAAATGTACAAGGAAGGGATTCCACCCTAGGCCATTACGGCTGTTATGCTCGTCACCTAGTGAAAGAGCATCAAGCCATTCGTCCACAGTTCGGTTGTTTAACAGTGGTGGATACCATTCCCTGTTATAACAACCCCGATGATGATACTAGTGGCACCTTCACTACCTCTTGAGGGGGCCTTATGATATGTCATCTGAAATCGTACAAGCAACCTCACAAGAACAAACCTGAGGGCGGCATAAAACTAGTGGAGAGACTGGTGGCAAGGTATGAGCGTCAAGAGAAAAAAGGCCCGACAGCTCAACACCTCATGCAGATGATCCTGCTCCACAGTCAGCTAAACGCCTGTTTATCCAACCAGAACTCATGAACGCCTTCTACATCGCCTACCTGGAGTTCCGGGCAGGACAATGTAGAAAGCGCGAGGCAAGTCGCCCTCGAGAGACCGTCCCTTCTGCTTCCATGAGTGGGAACAAGCGTACCCATTCCACAGAAGCAGGAAAGTCAGCCAGTTCCACTGAGGCCAAGAAGTCGAAGCCATAAGTGGCCACCCCGAAGCCCGCAGAGGCCTCGAAGCCCACTTTAGCACCGCCATCGAAGCCTAAGAAGGAGCCAGTGGAGTTAAGTCTTCTGGGTCACGCAGTAAAGTTCCTGATTCTTGGGTCAGTAGTGATCAACAACCCAAGGTCACTACTAACACCCCGCCTGTAACCGTGAAGCCAGCTGCAGCAGCTGGCAGCAAAGTCAGTGTCGTGCCACCATACTGGTTGTGCGACGCTGACTTCGCTTTACTCCAATGTAGTCTCGGGAGCCAATACCCAATCAGCAACCCTTTGATGGGAGGAGGCTCAGCCTAAGTTTGGTGACAGTGTCCAACTTGGGCCCCCCAAATTGTTCAGGGATCGATGTTGGGGCCTTCTGCAGATGAATGGCAGAAATGCACTGGACAACTTTGGTGAGGCATTTCGATTGGAAGTTTTGAATTACTCCCAGCGCTCAAGATGGATTCTCGCCTGACCGATGTTAAGATGCGTCTCAACAACTTTGAGTCAAAAGACAATTATGACATTGCGAAAAGAGACGCGGTCATAGACGGCTGGGAAAAGATTGACCCTAAGTTCCATCACATCTTTGGGGTTCAGCTCAAGCAGTGGGTTAAGGACACCAACACCATTGGAAACTGACTCCCAAAAACTCGGAACCTTCTTGTGAGATACAGAAGTACCTTCTTGAGGGGGGTCGTTCTTGGTGTTCAGCATCTGGCAGCTCAGGCCAATCCTCTTCAGCAGGACTCGCCAAGAATTGATAGCCTGAGTTCAGCAATGGATATGCTGGGCCGAGAGTCTGGGGAACAGGATAAACCTGACACCCCAGGACGTACTCTTGGTGCCGCGGTGTATCTGCCAGCAGCTGCTACTTCCAGCACAGCCCCCTTGATTGTCTCCAATGTGGGTAACACAGCCTACCCCACCTGTTCCTCAGCAAGTGGTGTCCCAGAGATTGCACTCAGCTCTCTTGGGCATAACCCCCTTGGGGACAGCAGGAGCGGTCGTCCACATGGACCCTTTGATGTCTGCAGCTGCGGCCGAGTTGTCGAACAAAGAACAAGGAAGTGGACGAGGATGTTGATGTCACTAGTAACTCTCCAGTTGCCCCACCTCAGCAGGAAGGGCATAACAATCAGGCTGATTGAGGGAGTGAAGCTGATGACAAGACTGATTCCGCAGACTTGAAGATTTTCAACTCAAATGCTGAAGGAGAATCTCGTGACATGGCATCCGAGTCTAACGAGGCTTGGGTGACAACAATGGACCGTGAGCATCCATTGGAGTCAACGCTCTCAGTATCTGGTAAACTCGAAGAAGGTGCTTGGCATTGCACTGAACGCACCGATGACGAGCAGGCCTAGATAGACACAGCGACCGGGTCCATCACTGAGGGAAAGTAGCAGGATGCTACCTGTCTCTCTCTTTGGCAGAGTGCTGGCATTGAGTTCTCGATGCCCCCAGGAACATAGTTCTTGGACGACGGTGTACCCTTCACGAGTGGGGGTACTATGATATACCATTTTATTGTTTCATTGTTCCCACACCACCCACCCTGTCTACTCAGGGAACAACCAGTTCTCAGGGATCCAACATTTCCCAGGGATCTCTACAGGACGCCCAACTCACGCTATCTACCTCAGGGGAAGAAGGATCTGCCTCAGGGGGTGGATCCACACCCTCATCTAGATCCTCCACCCCAGCTCCAGCCTTTGACAGCCACTCCTCCAGAGACACCTCCCCCACACCCTCCATCATGGACACCGATGAAGGCCCCCAACCTAATCAGACAGCTGAGAAGATAAGGGCCTATGAGAAGGCCATCCAAGATGCAGTTACTGCCCTAGAGACCAACAAGTCCCAGCAGGAGGAAAGGGAGAGGATCCTCAACCAACAACTGGCAGAGAGAAATGCAGCAATAGATGCTCAACAGAAGGCCATGGAAGATCAGCGGAAGTCCCTAGAGAGACAACAACAACAGATAGCAGATCTCATGAAGATGGTATCATCCCAGACCCCACAACCTCCCACACCTGCCATCACACCTGTTGTCACACCATCTGCCTCTGGATCCAAAGATGACATCATAATCTCCATGGTGTCCAACATGACCAAGCTCATAGACAATAAACAGCAGGACGACAGAAAGATCAGGATACATGAGGTAACAAAACCCAAAACTTTTTCACACCCATCACCACTCATGTCAACAGCATTATTCATTGATCACAAATTCCCAGAATATCTGAAGGATAAGTACAAAGTGACAGACAGTGACACCATGGTAACATATTTACCCAAGTACCTCGAAGGACAAGCACTAGCTTGGTTTGAATCCTTCAGGGAGAGTGCCACACCTGATATGTTGACATGGACCAATGTAGTGAATAAATTAAAAGAGTATTTTGCTACTCGAGACAATATAATCTCAAGGACTGCACTCCGTGCACAAAAGATAGATGAACCTGTTCTAGACTATGCATGCCATCTCAGGAAAGTGTGTAATGCCCAACGCCAGAGTGATGAAACCCTAAGCAAGGCATTTACCCAAGGCATGAGGCCCTGGATCTCTGTAGCTCTTGAGAACAAGAAAATAGACTCTTTTGACCAAGCCCTAGACCTAGCCCTAGAGGTTGAGACCCAAGAGAGATCTAGGAAGGTAAGGGATGCAGAAACCAACCCACAGCCTACTAAGAAAAAGGTCCAGGAAATCAGCACTAGCTCAGATGAAGATGTTAACCTAATGTCTAGTGCCCATGTAAGGCAACAGGAAGCTAAGGTTGCATCAAGAGACCCTACCGGTAGATACAGAGGAAATAACTATGACCCCAACTACCAATCCAATAGAGGTAGAGGTAGAGGGGGCAACAACAACAACCGGGGGGGTCACAACAGTAGGAAAGACAACAGCTCTTCCAACTCCAACAATGGTAACTCTTCATACAGCGATAGGAGAGACAGAACCCCAAGTAATGGCAGATCCAACAGTAGGAGCCAGAGTCCACATAGGAACTACAACTCTGGATCCTACAACAACTCTGGATCCTACAACAACAGCCAGGGTTCAAACAACTCTGGATCCTATAGTCAAGGATCCAACAGTAGGGGCCAGAGTCCACATAGGAACTACAACAGTGGATCCTACAACAACAATGGCGCCTACAACAACCAGGGATCCAACAACTCCGGTCAATACAGCAACTCTGGTCAATATAACCAGGGTTCCAACCCACGCCAGGAGGATTACAAACCTGACACAAGAGGTTACCAGGGGAACCAACAAAGTAACCCCCAAATACCACCTCATATGATGGATCAAATCTCTAAGCTCCTGGTGGCAAGCATCTCAACCACCCCACAGAACCAGGAAAACTAGGATGTCACAGTGCCGATGGGCCAGTGCACTGTGACACCCCAAATACAAACAATCAATCAGGATTAACAAAGATCCAACCAGAGACAATTGCTAGTGCCAATCTACCATCTAACAGACAGAGACGTCCATCAGTGATACACATCACCCCACCAGATTCATCATCAAAGGATACAGGTGAGAGTACCAAGCTTTCTATTGTACTTCTTCAAAATGGCTGTATCAATGCAAATCTATATGATGTTTCAGATGTACAATGTTTGGTTGATACAGGTGCTACTATCACCTGTGTCAGACAATCATTCCTCATGGATCTCCAAAAGAGATTCCATATCCAACTGAGGAAATCTAAAATCAACATCCACTTGGCAGATGGATCGGTGTGTCATGTTAGACATTCAGCTATGCTGAACTTTAGAATCCAAGGTGTCAGATTCCAATACCAATTTGCTGTAATTCCCAACCTCACACAGCCCGTTGTTCTCGGCACAGATTTCTTAAGCACTACAAAATCTCAAATTGAATTTAATGTTGATCCTGAACAAATTCTCAAACCCATTAGGGCAGTGAGGGATTTTACCATCCCTCCATTCTCTGAACTTGCAGTATTGGGTAAGGTCACATCTACTCAATCACTGCAAGGGAAAACTGGAGTAGTAGATAACCTCCAAAGAAATAACAATGCCCCATATCTAGTTCAAAGGGCAGCAGTAACCCCCAGGGAAAATAACAAACATCCCCTAGTGTTACTCAACACCAGCAGGCGCCCACATAAAATCAAAAAGGGTGCCATCATAGCTCTATTTCAGGAAGTCAAGGAATCTGATTTAGAGAAACCTCAACAGGTGTCAGACACAACCCCACACACTGATCAATCCATCTCAGCCATACGGCCTGAGGATGCAACTCAATTCAGTGACACAGACTCAGACGGTGAGTCCACATATGCTGACCCTGAACCCAACTCAATCAGACTCTCTGAAATAGCTGCTATACATAGTGAGGCACATGACCTCGAGCCAGAATTGGAAGAGAATGTTCCACCAAAATCTGTGCTCACATCCAAAGATCAGCATGATAGATTAAAATCACTGCTGACCAAGTATGATGATGTATTTGTAGGAAAAGATGGAGACATTGGTGCCACACACCTGTATACACACTCTATACATGTAAAACCTGAGGCAGTACCATGTCATTTCCTACCATATAGACAAACACCAGAAAAACAGGCCGCAATAGGGGAAGAGTGTGAAAGGCTAGTACAACAGGGCATTCTGAGAGAATGTGCTGAAGGCCCCTGGGCTTCCAGATCCTTTTTAGTACAAAAATCATCGGGAGGCCATGGGCTCGTCACAGATTTTCGTTATTTGAACCAGAACACGATAAATCAAGCCTTATCTACACCCCGGGCCGATGACACTCTAGACGTGATAGGGTCACTCAGACCAAGAGTATTCAGTAAGCTAGATGCCCAACAGGGATTTTTTCAAATTCCTATAAGACAGGAGGATCAGCATAAAACCGCATTCATAGCAAATGACAAAAAATATGTCTATGAAAGGATGCGGATGGGTTTAGCGACGGCACCGGCGGGATTCTGCCATCTAGTCACATTAATTCTGAACAAACTCAAGTACAAATGTGCCCTACCATACCTAGATGACATATTGGTATTATCACCATCAATCGAACAACACTTCCATGACCTGGAAGATGTGTTCAACAGCCTAAGAGTTGGTAAACTCAAACTGAAGAAATCAAAATGTGAATACTTCATAGACAGAATAGATTTCTTGGGAATGAGAGTGACACCCATGGGACTGCAACCATCTCCCACAAAGGTGGAATCAATCAAAACCTTCCCAACACCAAAATCAGTCAAAAATGTCCGATCCTTCACAGGCCTATGCCAATACTTCAAAAAGTTTATCAAAGGTTATGCCCAAATTGCTAGACCATTATATGATCTACAGACACATCTCAAAGCATTTGTCTGGACAGAAGAGGCAGATAATGCTTTCAAAACATTAAAGCATGCCCTCTGTACCAATGCTCTCCTCAGATATCCAAACTATGAGAAAGAGTTCAGTTTGGCAACTGATGCTTCCAATGTGAGTTTAGGAGCTGTACTCTCACAGAGAGATAATGAAGGAGTGCTCAGACCAGTAGCCTTTGCAGGTAGAACCCTCTCCAAACATGAGAGAAATTACAATACCACAGAGAGAGAACTACTGGGAGTAGTGTATGGAGTATTACACTTCAGACACTATCTAGAGACTAGACATTTCCAATTATACACAGACCATGCAGCCCTAATCCCACTACTAACCAATACAGGACTCACACATAGATGGGCCAGATGGGCTCTAGACATACAGCAATTTTCATTCACCATCCAACACGTGAAAGGTGATGATAACACACCACCAGATGCTATGTCTAGAAGAGAATACCCAGACTCTGGACCCATGACTAACCCTCCACCCCCACCAAGGAGAGTTAGAGCAGCCAGTAGAACCAAGTTTGCAAAAGTAACAAAGAAAGTACCATTCAAAAGGGATGATCCACCCAACACCATTGAAAGGCCAGAGACACCCATTAGGGGTATCTTGAAGCAATCTACACACTATGTGTTTTGCCACTGTGAGAGAGAATACTCACAACTCTTTCCAGATAATGACTTCGAGCCTATTGAATTCTCATCACTCAATCAAATGCTGAAGGCAACTCCTAAGGAGCCACCCTTCACCCCACCTGACTCAGATGATGAAGATCCAGAAGACACAATATATGCTATTACTCAAGCAACTTCTAAATCAGTCAGATTCTTTGAACCAATGCAGGGAGAGGAAACATCAAACCATTTGTGTCCTATGACCACACGCTCAAAGACTAGAGAAATGATTCAGGAGGGCACACCAAAACCCCCCACACAATCACAAACTATTCTAAATGAGAAAAAGGTCACAGGAAACAAACCTACCAAAACCCCACCTGCCAGGAAAAATGGCACAAAAGACACTGCATCTACTAAATCAAAGAACTCTGAGACAAAGAAGATTGACAAAAAGCAAATTGTGCCTTTAAAGAAAAAGGTTGCCACTCCCATCAAGGCGAGAATAGGCCCTCCAAAGGAGCCTACACACCAAAACAAGAGTGACACACCCCAACAAAAGGCACAAGATAGGCCAATAGTCGATGAAAAAGAAAAAGAAAGAGACAGAATAAAACAACATGTGCTAGATATAAATCAACTACTGGATCAGATTCCCGACACATCCATCTCAGGTACAAACCTTGGCTTGGAACAAAGGAAAGACAAGGACCTATTGCCCCTCATACAGTATCTTGAGGATGGGACCTTGCCTGCACCAAAAGCACAAGGAAATAGAATCATCAACCAAGGCCAGACATACACCTTGGTAAATGGTACATTAGTCCATATATGCCCCATAAATTGGAGAAAAACCAATACTGTACCACTTCAAATTGTTATACCACAGCAATGGGTAACAAGTACACTTCAGTATTTCCATGACTCACCTACCGGCGGCCATCTTGGTTCCAGTAGGATGCTGTCAGCACTCCGACCTAGGGTATATTGGAAGTCTATGCTAGCAGACACAACAAAATATGTTTCCACCTGCCACACATGCCTCACAGCAAAAAGGCAAGTACACTCACACAAAACACCAATGACAGTGAGAGAGTACATGACTTCACCAATGAAGTTCCTAAACCTAGACGCGGTGGGACCACTTCCCACAACTGCCAGGGGAAACAAACATATACAAGTCTGCATAGATTATGCTACCAGATATGCAACAGCTTGGGCTACTACTGACTTAAAAGCTGAGACAACAGCAGCAGAGTTCTACAAGAATATAATTTGTCATCATGGAACACCAGCCACTCTTCAAACAGACAATGGAACATGTTATACAGGTGCAAAGTTCACAAAGTTAACTAAACACCTCAAGATCAAACATAAATTCTCCTCACCATACAGGCCACAATCAAATGGGCTTGTAGAGAGATTCAATGCTAGCATAGGCACAGCACTCAGAGCATTCTGCTCAAAGCACCAAAACAATTGGGATTCATTTATTGAACCCATAACCTTTGCATTAAACAACACTGAATCCCAAACCACAGGATTCACCCCTTTCTTCCTACTCCATGGAAGAAACCCAGCCACCCCAATGGACTTAGGGCTGGGAATACAGGAAGACATATCCACCGTAGCAGACCATGTAGCTAACATGATAACAAATCAAGATACCTCTAGGAGGAAAGCTATAGAAAGGGTCGCCAAGCTACAAAAGGAAAGGAAGGATAGATATGATAAGAAACTTACACCACAGGAAATCAAGGTCACCGACATGGTGTACCTAAACATACCAAGAATCCTGACCAACACAGAGTGTAAGAAACTTCAACCCCTTTTTATGGGACCATATGTTGTAGTAGATAGACCTAGTTTGACAAGTGCCAAACTCAAAAACTTGGACACCAATCTATTGGTGGCCAGACCAGTGCACATAGACAGACTGAAAAAGGTTGTGGCTGTCAGAAACAATGAATTTGCACACAGGCTTATTCCACATGAGGCCAAATACTACAGCAAAATTGTAAGGAACAAAAATGATATCACCCTTACAAGAGAAACCACAGGCATAGGCCCTATCAAGCCTAGGCCTGCACACCACATCCTAAGAAAGACATCTAGGTGTGGTGCAGTTTCAAGAAATTAGAAACAAGATTGAGATACCAAAAGACATAAGATTTTCAAAATGTATTACAAATTCTCTTCATCCACACATAAGACATGTGTGACTGATAATGAATTACTTATATGTATATAAAGCCAATCAAATTTGTAAATATATCAGTAGGCTATTGCCTCTGAAAGGGTCAAAGACTGGGACCCCCACAAGTAAAGCAGACATGAAGTCTAAGAAGAGTAAGGGTAACACAATGGAGTGTCTAAAGCCTAATCCCCACATGAAAGAGCGCGCTATGCCAACACAGCAGTCTATAGAGATCAATTGACCTTATAAGCTACACTCAGACAACTGTCTAGACGGTCATGAATGGCTGTCCTGGATGACAGGAGGAGCTAATTACCAGTACACAAGAGTACACAATAGACCCCCACAGTTGCAGACACTGGAGATCAAGGCCTTGACTCCAGAGAAACAATACCAGGCCCACAATGGATGTGGGTAGGGTAGGCTACATAAGAAGCACTGTGGACCATAGCCCACCATCAGTCTTCATCCAGCTGCAGTCTGGAACACAAGTCTACAGGACCCCACTTGGGAATTAGCCAGCCCACTTCTCCATTAGGAGAGACTGCACTAGGATAAAGAACACACCTACTTCACCTTCAACCTGACCTTACCATTTACTGGTCAATCTCTATAGACTCACCGGACATATTGCCAAGACAGCTCAATCTTGCAAAGGTACAGTTTGAACCACTTCATTTAAAGTGTTACACCAGACACTTAGACTTTACCAGCACCAAATCACTACAAATTTGACAAGACTTTAAACAGCAAACTTGCTTTACACAAGCACCATGGGGACACTGAGAGTTTCACCCATACTGCTAACTATGCTGTTATTATATACTACAAAACCACTTACTGCAGGTTATACACCTGTGGTGAGACAAAACATAGGAGTAGTATTCAAACCTAGCCCTCAACCATTGGTCAATGGACATACAACCACAACACTATTGTTAGCTATCCCCTACAAGATACCTCGGGCACCCGTTACCCAAGGATCCATAAGGGATAGAATACTCCATTTGACCACTCCTACTCTACAAGATCATACCTCTGGCCAAATTATCCAACAAGCTAAGGAGCTAGACACCTTGCTGGAAATTGCAGACAAGGAGATAAATGAAACACTAGCCTCCATCAAATTGTTCTTATCCAACCCCATAAACACATTGGACAAGGACAAAAGAGAGGCCATACTGGGTTTTCTAGCACCCCTGTTTCGCGGTGTGCTAGGCCTAGCCACAGTAGAAGATGTAAACCAAGTAATGGGACAGCTCAAGAACATAGATGAAATACTAAGAAAATTTGCTAAACAGGATCAGGAAGCAGCTAATCTCATTGAAAAGATCACAGACAGACAAGATAAGTTTGTCAAAGCATACATCCAAGATAAGAAGGTACTGGACAGCACAATCAACACCATAGGTGACACCGTCAACCTGTGGGCCTCTAACATGTCCAGGTCACTTGACTCATATTCAAGGCACGAGAAAACTCAAAGGGAGAAAATGCAAGTATTAAATGATGCATTAATTATCATAGCAGCAAGAATGAATACAGTTCAATCACTGCAAAGGACAAATGCAGCCCTGAGGATGCTATCATCAGGGATCCTAACCCCTGATATAGTGCCACCCTCAGACCTTGCTAGATATCTAATTGACATTAATAACAAACTTAGGATTACATACCCTGGAGCACAAGTCGCAATTAATGACTTAGATTTCTATTATTCACAGAAGCTGACCTCATACACTTACTCAGCTCACCATATATATATTCATCTGGACATTATAATTCAATCTACCACCTCAACCTTCAAACTGTACCAAATGATTACATCACCCATGCCTATAGACACACAGGAGACCCCCACCAGAGGAGTCACCAAACTACAAACCACAACTGAGTTTCTAGCAGTATCTTACGATGAATCATTATTTATCGAATTGGACTCAGCAGATATGCAGGCATGTGAAGGTACTACAGTAAAGGTATGCAGAGATGTAAATGGTAGAATCTATAAACACAGGCCTACATGCCCTGTAGCCATTTTTACTAACCAGGCTCAACAGATTAAGGAACATTGCAAGTTTACAGTTTCACCACTGCAAGCACCTACCACCCATGCTATTTCCATTTCTGAAGATGAGTATCTGGTCACTACTAATGAACCCCATTACTTTATCAACTGCCATGGTAAAACGTCTGAAACTCGGAAGGCCCAGTCCTACTCAATCATAGGTGTACCCTGTGGGTGCACGATCAGTGTAGGAGAATTTTCTCTTCCAAACACAAGGTTGCCCTGTAACTCAACCTTATCATTTCATTACATTCTCAAGACAATTAATTTACCATTCATGGCAGCACTTAACAAAATTTCTGAAACCAAACCAGATGAAAGAGAGAATCTTCCAAATTTCCCAGTAGTGAACCTTTCTAGAACCTTAGAAAAACTACAGGAAAATCCAATCATGGATGATATTACTCAACTAAATTTAGAGCCCTTTGCCAAAACAGTATTAAAAGATGCCTCCAACCTTAATAAGGAAATGGAAACGCGCTACGAGGAATCATACCTACGTCGAGTTACAGAGCATCCAATCTTCCAAAGCTTAGCACTCATCCTAGGGATATCAGCTCACATTTTTATAGTATACATACTACTCAAATTATACAGACTAGGAGGAACTGTAGCCTACCTGCCTACAGCCAAAGCATTCAGACTAGTCACCGAGCTGCCCCTACACAAATTGCTCCCAGATAAGAATCCTACCAAACTAACCCCTACAGAGGAAACCCACACCCCTTTCCTCACAATTCAGGAAACCCACACCCTGATAATTGCTATATTATTCACCCTGACCATCTACTCAGCCTACAGAATAATGAAGTACCTTAAGAAATTTGCACAGACACACTGTGGCAAGAAAAATGTGGCCAAGCGCACAAACCCCACAATATATTTTAAAATATATTGTGGAGACTCAAACTTCGCGCTACCCTTGAGGCCAATACCACATGAATTTGATGAGATTAAATCAGCAGCTGCCCCTACCTATAAGGATATAGTGGTTAAAACCTTCCCACTACCTAAGGCTATATTTACCTGGAATGGACCAGCAGTTATAACAACACAGAGAGGAGAATTTGCTTATCACCTCCCTCAGGTGATACACCTACCTTGGCGCACTAGGTTCAGCACTATACCAGCCCTTAAAAACAAAGGACTGTACTACTCCATGCTTCTCCAGAATGATTGTGGCACCAGCCCGGTGACCATGACAGCACTGGAAAATACAACAGATATAATTATTGACGAACAACAGGAGGAGACCGCAAGGTCAAACATGCAGACTATTGCTAATTTTCTAAACCACCAGCCCTCCCCGGTGACTGTGGAAACAGCCTAGACTGCCCACAGCCTAGGCTGCCCCCAGTCCACCACCAGGAGACAACACATCAGAGACAGTATTCAGAACTTTTCGGACAATTTGCCGGCCCTGAAAAGGGCCTTTGGGATGGCGGGTTTTTACACCCTAGGTTTCAGTCAGTCGGGATCCTACCACAGATCCTCGGGTTCAACATCAATGGGAGAGTCCGGGGCCGAGTCCGAGCCATACATATGGCCGTGATCCTGCTCCCACTCAGCGAGCCGGGCCTCCAGCATCCCCAGTCCATACTCGGCAGCCGTGGATGGATTCCCGGATGCCGCAAGATCGAGGAGGGATGCCGCCAACAAATAATCCCATAGCACTCGCTCCCGCGGCCCTAGGTTATAATCCATGGGCCAGAAACCCATACTGCCCAAGGCCCTAGTCAGAAGGGCCACAGTGGCCCCCCGACGCAAGGCTGAGCCCAGGAAATAATGGCAGGAGTAATTACAGACCATCACATCACCATGCTCAATGATCTCTTTGAAATTACTCGCTATGTACCCATAATGGATGGTCTGGTTAGACTCAACCAGGGCCCTAGCTGGACTCCCCACCTCCATCACCTGGGGGACAGGCAGAGCAAAGAGAGCTTGTAGGTGGGCCATGGTACTACAGCAGTGACTTCCAGAGAGGAACTGATGCTCCAACACCAGCCACACACTCCTTAAATGGACACACACCCCCCCCCCCCACCCTGAACTGTCCACTGACACCAAGCTAGGCACTGCCACAGACACATGCCAAAATCTGGCACCTAACACCTCAAGTGCCACCACTGCATGAGCACACCAGGGAGGAGACTCACATCTCACTCCTGACACACCTCCACTGTCAATGAAATTATCAAAGTATTAGAAAAAAAAAAATTATATACACAGCCACTTGTTGATGTATAATATGAAAATCTATGGTATTCTCACAAAACCGATGATTAATGCGCGCATACACGCGCAAAATTGCGAAATTGCAAATTACAAATTGTAAAATTGTACAAATCTAACATTAATATACATGAATGCAGGTAGATAACTAAGACAGTTTTTGTACCCACTAGCACTTGTATACTATGCCAAGGTTTACTTAAAGTAAGACACTTTAGGTATCCAAGAAAATTGTTGGAAAAATGAAAAAAAAAAAAAAAAAAAAAATTGTTGAGAAAATTGTTGACATAAAACATGTTTACTTAAGATACTCACCAAATAAATCTCTTTCAGGGACACATACTCAAAAGGCTAGGGGAAAAGTCAATTAAGCAGCGGCCCACTGCCGAAATTGCCAATTAATACACCCATATAGCAAAATCAATGAGTAACTCAGAGACAAACAAGCCTATTGTACATGAAGTACTTTGTTTTTCCGGCCCTCGGAAAAATTTGTCTCAAATCCCATAAATTGAATAGTGTAATCCAGATTGTACGCTTGTACCCAATTTGCACACTAAAATTGTATATTTGCACACCAGATTGTACGCTTGTACCCAATTTGCACACTAAAATTGTATGTTGCACACCAGATTGTACGCTCGTACCCAATTTGCACACTAAAATTGTATGTTTGCACACTAGATTGTAAGTTGTATCCAATTTACATTTGAATTATATGTTGCACATTATACTGTATGTCTGTACCCAATTCATACACTGAAGTCAGATTTTTAGAAAATCAACATTGCTATGTGTATCCAAGCTGTACGCAAAATTATATTTGTACATACAGAAACTATCAATTGAACGCAAAATTATACATTGGCATACTAAAATTGCCAAATGCACACAAAATTATATATTTGCACACTAAAAATTGCCAAATGTACGCGAAATTATATATTTGCACACTAAATTTGCCAAATATACGCGAAAATTATATATTTGCACACTCAAATTGCCAAATGTACGCAAAAATTATATATTTGCACACTAAAATTGCCAAATATACGCGAAAATTATATATTTGCACACTCAAATTGCCAAATGTACGCAAAAATTATATATTTGCATACTGAAATTGTCAATTGAATGCAATTACACGCGAAATTGTAAATTTGCACACTAAAATTGTCATTTATGTTCAATTTGCACGCTAAATTGAACATTAAATGCCAAAATTGCACACTATTTGCCAAATTGTATGTTGTACATAAAAATGGAAAATTGTACCCAAAATTGATGTTACATAAGCAAATAAGCTATGGTATGGTAAGATATAGAAACTCGGAAATGTACTTATACCCAGGAGAAAATTGTTTATACTGACAAAGCTCTACCACAAAAATTGCATTTGAAGCACTCCCCATTACTTCAAATCCTCTTACAAAACAGTATATAACTCCAAAATAAGGTAAAAATTGTATAAATTGTACATTCCCTCGGCGAAATGACGGAGTTTCGCATTCTTTCGGGGGAGAGGGAGTATTCTATGATATACCATTTTATTGTTCCATAAATTCTAACATATTTTGTATTAATCAAAGAAATATCTATGAAATTAATACATAGGTTGGTTCTAAGAGCTATAAGAGCGCTCAAACTTTGTATAAGAGCGTTCATGCCCCACTGCACACCAGCCACAGTCAGTTAGACAGAGTTTATGACATCAAAGGCTCCGACCTAATGGTTCACTGCACAATATAATAAAAATGAGGGTCTCAGTGTGCGACCTCATGGTTCAATGCACAAATTAATAACTTGTAAGTGAATGCAACCGGCCGTCACGGGTGCCTGAGCACCGCTGACGCCGTCATGAGTGTCTGAGCACTCTAAGGACTGAACAATGGGTTACATAAGCACGACGCCATAACCTTCCGGTCGCTCTAGCGTCGCTCCTGAGCGACCTAGGTCAAATATCAAAATATCTATGGAAAGCCCATAATTAGACGGTCAGAATGAGCCCAAGATCAAGGCGGAACTCCCAGTATTAAGGAAGTTACGCCATGGAGACTGAATCGACCTCCGAGTGAGCTACAGACAAACCGGCGGGAGTTACGCGCCTATCCAGCGGGCATTATAATCTTGGCACATTCAGCTCCGCGCATGCCCAAAATGGCGGTTATACAAGCATAAACGACCGAGTTATGAGGGTTTGAAGATGCAGAACCGACCAAGACAATGGGGGCCATAGCGGCGTCCATGGGGGTCCTTTGTCCCCCTGTGACACTTGAAAGAGTCCCCTCAAACAATTGTAGAGTTAGGCAGATGCTGCTGGCTCCAGTCAGTCTGGAGGTGCTTTTCCAAGATTTGCTACAAATAGCCTGTCTGCACCTCCAGGAAGACACATCACCAAGAACCGCTCTAGAGGTAACATCTCCAGTCATCTCCTGCTACCTGCAATACCACTGCACTATGGGGAAACTATGCTAGACAGGCATTGGTTTCCTACCATTAGTGGCCAGAGGCTATCTTCTTCAAGACTTCCACCAGAGGGTAAAGTTATCCATTATTACATTATTCCTCTAAGCAGCAGGTCAGGAGCTAGGTGTGGGAACCCACCTAGAAGTATGCTGGACACTGTATTATTAATACCTCACAGGTGGAGTGGAACTGAACATTATACTTTATAAATTACTGTATGTTTACTGTATGTGCAAATTACCTACATACTAACTACTGTATGATTGATACTTCTTACATGTTGCCTAAAGCTGAATAAACCAGGGACAACTGGAAATAACACTATTTATAAGAGCCTTGAGATAATTACACTATATACCACTAGTCTTATGATATTTCTCATATGACAACTTGATCATGCCAATCACTAGTATGACAGTACCATAACCTGTCCCCGGATGACGAGCTTGTATATGATTCCATGAAGCTGTGTGGACCCGACGCCACCCTGGTTCCTCAAACCCAGTGATGCCACACATCTTTGGCCTCACTGGTAAAGGTTGATAAAACATAAAGTGTGAGTGAAGCGTGTAGGGCTTTAGGATGGTTAAAGGTAAAGTGTTATGAAGTCAACCTATCATCTTGTATGGTATTTCTATCATTTCTATTTCACTATATACATGTTTGAGTTATTGAAAAAGAGTATTTTTTGTATGTAAAATATATTTCTGTACCACATGGTATGCACACATTTCAAAAAGTGTAGAAATCTTGAATTTTCCTTTTTTAAAATATTAGTAGTCAGTCAAGAGGGACTTTATGTGTATATAAATGTATATAGACAGGTAGTATAACCTCTTAATTCATTGTTTATGCCACCCCATTGGTATATGACCATGTATAGCTGAGCTATGGCCCTTCTCATAAAGGTTGATGAAAAGTGAAGCGTGAGTGAATTACGTAGGTTTTTAAGGGTTTTTGGATGGTTAAAGTTCCATTAGGTTAATCTATCATCTTGTATGGTGTTTGTATCATTTCTATTCCACATTAGACCTGTCTGAGTTATCAAAAAAGAGCATTTGGTGTATGTTAAGATATATTTCTCTACCATATGGTATGCGCATGTTGCGAGAAGTGTAAAAAAATTGTACCTTTTTTTCAAAGTCACAGTGGTGAGACAAGATGTCTTATGTGTGTATAAATGCTGCTGGATAGGTAGTACAACCTCTTTCACATTATTTATGCAATCCCATTGATATATGATGATGTATAGCTGAGCTGTGGCCTTTCTCGCAAAGATTGATGAAACATGAAGCGTGAGTGAATTTCGTGAAGCATGAGAGAATTATATATTAGTCTCAATGTAGTTGCTGAAGACACAGAACTGATATTGTATAGGAGGCAAACTGCCATTGTTATATGAGGTACACACACTCGAGACAATGGACAGTTAATATAATCATTGTATAAGTGTCTTTAATGAGCTAGGCTTGAGTTAGGAAATTGGAGAAATAGTTCCTAATTATTCAGCATTTCCAAAATCTTTGCCGATGTGGCATTTCAGGAGTTTTGACCATTACTTTAGCTTTTTGGTATACATAAAGATATATAATACCAGTTTGTACACTGGATTTAGTCCAGCTAGACCTATATTTAATAGTTATAATCATGCTGCAACTGTTTCCGATCACTCACGCCACATGTTTTTGGAAGGTTTTACAGCATCTGTGATAAAAACTGACATGATAGGATTTGGATTCTTGAATGAAACCTTTTAATAAGTTATAGGGCTATCAATAAAATATAGTGTTATTAAGAAATACTGAGTTTGTTAATTCCAGACCCATGCCCCCCATGTCTAGAAAAAAACTATGGTTTGCCCCCCCCCAACTTTTATGTTGGGGGGTTCCGCCACCCCTGTGGAGGTGCCACAAAGTGGTGCCCCTTGCAGCAGGTGCCTGAGTCAATGTTGTTCTCAGAAGTGTTTGACGCATCTCTCTTTATGCCTGCAAGAGCCCTCTGACTGATAGCTCTGCGAACAGTCCTTGGCACACTCATATGGAGTGTATCCAACTAGTATGCTCTGAAGGACTGACTAACCCCAAACCTTCAGCGGCTCTCAGATAATACGTATGATTCAAGTGTGAGTGTATTTAAAGGAAGTTGCATGGCCAAAAAGATTATTGAAAGAAAATTATAAAGAAAAACAGGATATAGTATCCTACCCCAGTTGTTATCATTACCATTCACAGCACCCCCATTGTCTGTGGTGAATAGGATGACCCTGTTTTCGAGTAGTCCCTCTTTAGCCAATGTCTTGGTTATATTACCAACGGATTCATCCAGTACAGATACCATACCTGTCACAAGAACAGAGCAAAAAGTCTTTGAGAAGCAGGAATAAGATAAGACCACTAAAGTTTAGATAAAAGGAAGCACTGTGATATTGGGATTTAATCTAGAGGTATGTGCAATTACTGTAAAACCCCCGTCATATGTCAATATTATTTTCCAATTTTATACCAAAATCAGCTTCTCACTTTTACCCAGGCTTATGACTTTTCTTTTCATCACAAAAACCCCAAAAAAACTTAGGCCCCAAATCGGCTTATATGATTTTCCCAAACTCTACTCCCACCTTTTGACAGAGGTCTGCTTGTGAGTAGGGTTAAATTACAGCATCTTTGGCAGATCTTGTCAGAATTTGTCAGTAAATATTCCTCTGTGGATTTGGGTATGAAAACCACTGCATTTGAAATGCAATGGGCATCTGTGAACCTATTGTGCTATAGAGATTCTATTCAAACGCTCGGTGGGTAATGGCCAATACCTGCATACTGCCTTCTCGTCTCATCCTTTATGTGCATTAGTTTGTCCAGATACCTCTGTGGTACCTGGAGTGGGTCGTACTCATTAGCACTGTGTGGTGCCTGGTGGGAGAGGAACAGGAACAACGGCTGAAATTGATAACAACATCAAATTCACTCATCAAAGTTCACTTAAAGTGCCCGAAACATAGATCAGTCTTGCAAGTTCTATCCCATGAACCACTGTTAACACTGTAACACCTCTACTTGTTAATAAATAACAACTTACAATTTAAATGGATCGGAGTCTGGTCTTACAACTTTAGTAAAAAAGAATCAGTCACTACTCCCATTTACATGCCACACCCTCCTATACAAGCTGCACCCAAATTTTGAGAAAGGCTATGAGCTCCCCATGGGAAATTTGAAGGTTCGGTGCTGGCCTATAGTGTCAGTGGCTGGCAGACAGCTTGTCCACTCAAACTCATCAACCTGAAAGGCTGTTCACCACCATAATATGTACAGATGTAAAATAAGGTATGGGTGAGAATCAGGGTTAGTGTTGGGGGATAGTGGATCGACACAGTACAATTAACGCCCGGTGAGCCTGAGGGGGTTGTGCAGGCACACCTTTCACTTTGTCGATCCACAAACTGAGGCAAACAGGATGAGTGAGTGAGTGAGTAATAGATGTTTAATGCCATTTCGACAGCTAAGGTCATATTCATGGTGAGAACGTATTACACATTTTCACAGAGGAATGTGTCAGTGCCCGCGCATATGTGTCCACACATATCGAAGGGGATAGGAGAGAGGAGAAATAGACCCTTTTAAGTGGGCTAGGGAAGCCCGCAAACAGGATGAGCTTAGGGGATTGGGTTATTATTTGGAAAAGGGATGAGGCTAGGGGACTAGTTTAGTATTGTCACATCAAACATAATGCACACCCAGAATTTTAGACAGTCTCATAATGCATGCTTGGTGCCATTTCTCTACTTGCCATACCTGGCATGAAAGGATCTAAGATAAATTGTCCTACTGTGCATATAAGGTGCATGTTATATGTGAGGATGGACTCCCCCAAATGTATCAAATGTATTTGAAAGCATTACATGTGATTTATCATGATCGGCAATGAGGTATTCGGCATTGGCTGTGAAGAGTTCAGTTGAGTACTTTCCAATAACTGACTTGTCTATCTCAAGGTCATTGCGAAAATCAAACCCGTTTGTCTTTGGATTTGGATACTGAAAAAAAGAGATTAACCAGTTTAACTAACAAACTCAGGCTTTGAACTAAAAACTATTTTGTCTGCTTTTAAATAAAATATCATTGAAAAAATATCTTCCATTTCACACAAATAACAACTGTCCATAGATTTAATACTAGAAGGCCTATCCACACACCCTGGATCTTGATCCACGCTGCTTGTCATGTGATGATTTTACATGCTTAGTTCAATAAATTCAAGCATTAACATGATCGGCAAGCCATGATTATTCACCTAGTTGGTACATCAGGTTAAGCTAGGTTGCTTGGGTCTATCATCTAACCACTTTTTAAAACTTTGAACTTTACTTGACCATGTCTGATTTTAAAGGGATGAGTTCTACATTTGTATTTTCGAACTAACAATTGTTCTTCACCGTTTGGTGACTATCATGTTATAACACACTCACCGGGGCCCATCCACTATGGTTGTAGTAGTCACCATTGCCCAGGTAGAAGCCATAGTGAGAGTCAAAACCACGCAAAGTTGGAGTGTACTCCTTCATGTAATAACCAAGGTGCCACTGTAAATGTACATCAAAGTTAGAGTGAGGTCTTCCTTTTCAGCTGCTTGAATGATGTGGGATCTGGTGGGGGCTGCATGTGATGTGTGTCATCCTATAAATCCTTTGATGATTTGTCTAAGCCTTGTGCCTCAAATCTAGTCAGTAATGTAATAAATACTGAGACAGGATTTATTCATAATGTTTGCTACCGCTGTATAACAGAATCATGGCCAGAGAGCAGTATTAGGTAAGCAAAGGTGAACATCCCAGGGTTGAAGAGGCACCTTCACTTACATAAGGAAGGGATGGGGTAGCATGTTATGGTTTCAAATAAGTATACTTGTATCTGTTTATAACACGGTTAGAGAGTTTTTAGTGCTGAAAATGGATAATATCGATTCCTATATCTGGCGATAGAGCACCCAAAATTCACGGCGAGCGGACAGCGGGCCGGACATGTTGAAACCTACCGGGAGACGAAAGTAAATTCTCCATTTTTGAAGCTTATAGACCAAATATAGCGAAATCCTTTTGACATAACATAGTTAAAACCATATTCTACCTCTCTGTCGGGTAGATTACTTGATATTATAGCTGAATTTAACATAAAAAATTATCAAACTTTCGAATCGAGCGACTTGCCGTGCGTCTTCCCTGTTCTGTCAACACTACAGGTGCCGCCGCCTGGTGTGTACAGAATGGATTATATTTTAGACTGGCGCAGCCCTGTCTCGACGTGTTCGCAGTAGTAGGTCTATGAGAGTTGGAGTTTGAGGAGTTCGCCAGCCTAAGCATAAGACAACATGAAACCAAGATGGCGGAGGGCCGTCTTGTCGACTCGCATAAGAAATGAATGGATTATATCATTTTTTAAGGTAAATACTTAGAATTAATGGTGGAAACCGTGTTATAAATGCAATATAAAATGGATAGACTTGCACTCGTTGGCTTCATGGGGTTTAATAGAAGCATTCGCCTACGGCTCATACTTCTATCACCCCCTGAAGCCAACTCGTGCAAGTCTATCCATTATATATTACATTCATAATGTCATACCAGAACTTGTATCTGTAAAATGTCATACCAGACCAAATCTCTGTGCGGGAACCAACAGGGATGATACCCTCCAAGAGGGTTGTCATGATGTGCCAATGGAGTAGCAGCATTCACACTTGCCACCATTTTATAATTGAGTTATACAGACTAATGGGCATGGTTCATGTTTGAAAATCGCTATGGCTACTAGCGTGGATACCATACTCACTTTACCCACGATGTGGTTGCCATAGCCCTGCTCTTTCAGGTACTCTGGAAGTAGTTTCTCATCCAGTCCCAGACCATAGGGACATGAGTGTAGAATTGGACCTTTCTGCATACCTGAAACAACAGTTACTGTAACTCTTCATCTTTACATATAGACCGTATAGACTAGGATTTTGTGCAGAGCAAATTACCAACACTGATGTTTATGCAAATTAGCGGAAACTGAGAAATTGCTGTTTGGAATATAGACCTACAGGGATAGATTCTTCAGATTGGGAATAGGGGAGAGGTGGTTTTGAGAAAATGAGGTTACAGCAAATCTCCCATCTAAAGGCGAGGCCAACAAACCCAGCAGGAGTAAGGCCCGTAAACTCCAGGGTGACACGACTGAAGCCTCATGCACAGTCACAGAGTGGCAAAGGTTTGCTTTGAAACAGATGTTAATGATCATTACCAAGGTGTACTACAGTTCAACTAATGTTGCAACAAGTACATGACGGTATAGGGGCTAAGGGGTAGACATACACTGTAAAATATAACTGTTGGATCTACCAGGGATCCTCAAAAAACTAAACAGTAAACCACCATAGTTGTATTGCAGTTAACCAGTGTATCTTTCATGTCTTGATGCCTCAGGTGGCAGTATGCTGGTTTAAGAAATCTCTGTGAGTCAGAAAGTATCCAATAATACTTTCCTATACAAGCTCATAATATTTCTCTCCAAAGTACCTCTAGAAAGAACTAACTGAGCTAATTTCCAAGCTTATTTTTATTTACACCCCTACCAGTATGGATGGGGTAACGACCAGTGAGGAGGGCTGCCCGGCTGGGTGTGCAAGTTTGTTGTGTGTAGTAGTTGTTCAGGATGATTCCATCGTAGGCTAACGCATCTATGTTTGGTGTCGGAATCTGCCTTGAACCATGAAAACTGACATCATTCCATCCCTATAACAGAACGACAGCAATATAACTGTAATGAAGGCATTTTCCCTGAGAGCAACATAGTTCAACACTTCTTCCTCAGATTCTACCCCTCTGCAAGTGTAAAAAATTGTATAAAGATTGGGGGATTCAGGTCCTGGCATTCTGTTCCCCCTTTTTGTTGAGTAATTGTTTATTGTCAAAAAAAGATGAAAAAAAAGGTTTTAAAAATGATGGACAAACATTAAAAGAAACATTCAAAAGCTTGTCTACGAAGCTAGGCAAACATTTTTCAAAGAAATATCTATATCTAAAAAAGTTTCCAAAGGTGCCCTGGCCAGAAGTTGAACCTAGGGTCTTCTGATGTAAAGGTGAACGTACTACCACTGCTCCAAAATGTCTGTGCTTATGGGCTTCTCTTGAATTGTTAAATCTAATAAGTACCCTCTCACTGTTTGTTGAAATTCGATTATCTATTTTATTTTCAATGCCCCCCAAAACACTAGAAATATGCCTGGAACGATATGTCAGCATTGTGTTTGTTGTAACAACATGCTTGTTATCTAAGTGTTTATGAGGTTAGAAAAATTGCTGACCACTTTTGGATATGAATTTGTGGATTTAGATAAGAAATACAATCCTTTATGTGGTTCAAAATTCTCTATCTGAAAAATATGCATGGGACCCCCATATTTTAACGCATATACAGAAAGCATCAATCATTTTAAGTTCAGAATATGGCAAAGGTCTGACCACTTTTATTCTATGCCTGCCATCCACCTTAAATCAAGCTGACGAGATCATATGCCAAAATAATTGGAAGCGGTTTTTGATAGGTGAGATTGTTTAAATACTGATCTATAACTTTATGTAGATTAGATGGTGATTTAGTACATGTAGCTGATAATAATATCATATAAAGATAAAAGGGCATTATAAATATAGCTAACCAGGTCATCGGCCATGATGATGACGATGTTTGGAGGCTGTTTTGTGACGGGTGTCACTGACATTGTCCACACAATGAGGAACCCGATGAGTGAACAACTCCCCACCACGTAAAATGACAACATGATGGACGATGTCCGTGACATCCCCATCCTGTATGCACACAGAGGACCTGGAATATGGTGAATTACCAGTTTTAGAATTACAGTGAAACTTTGTTATAACAAACTTCCTTATAACGAAATTTGGTTATAACAAACAAAAGTGCCTAATCACAAACATTTCCTATAAATTTCCATAGTAACAGAACTTGGTTAGAACGAAGTGTTTTTGACATGATCTTGGTTAGAACAAAGTTATTTTTACCCCCAAAACCCTCATACAGGTCGAATCCCACATGACGATTTATGGCTCAAATATCCGATTCGACCTTACACGCCCTAACACCCCTTTAGTTACCTCTACTGCCGCCCAGAGGGCCAGCTAGGTTGGCAAAGACGCTCTGATACACGGCCTAACACCCCTTTTGATGTCACCACCCCTCCTGCCCCTCATAAGACCAGCTAGGTGGGCAAAGACGTCCTGCAACATGGCCTAACACCCCTTTTGATGTCCCTACCCTCCTGCCGCTCATAGGGCCCAGCTAGGTGGGCAAAGACACTCTGATATGGGGTGCATCCATTGCCGACGGATGGACCATCTGTCGGTTTCATCCGTTTCATTTATCATTGATTTCTATGGAGAAAACAACGGATAAAGGGAGACGGATGGCCTATCCGTTGCAGTGGATGCACCCCTATACACAGCCACACACTCCTTTTGATGTCCCCACCCCTCCTGCCCCTCATAAGACTAGCTAGGTTGGCAAAGAAGCCCTCATACACGGCCGAACACCCCTTTTGATGTCACCACCCCTCCTGCCCCTCATAAGACTAGCTAGGTTGGCAAAGAAGCCCTCATACACGGCCGAACACCCCTTTTGATGTCCCCACCCCTCCTGCCCCTCATAAGACTAGCTAGGTTGGCAAAGAAGCCCTCATACACGGCCGAACACCCCTTTTGATGTCACCACCCCTCCTGCCCCTCATAAGACCAGCTAGGTGAGCAAAGACGCCCTGCAACATGGCCTAACACCCCTTTTGATGCCCCTACCCTCCTGCCGCTCATAGGGCCAGCTAGGCGGGCAAAGACGCTCTTATACATGGCCTAACACCCCTTTTGTTAACTCTAGGTATCGTTCCACTATTGATGATGATGTCACTTCCGGTAATACACCGAGATGTACGGATATAGGACTTGGAGGGCTGTGATTGGTCTATATTAGAGTTCAAAATCATTGCAAACTTTTAAATAAAGCATAGATAAAATGTTTAACCTGTTGTGATTCAGAATATATGGAGTACAAGGGATAGCTCCTTTGTCTAGGATCCCAAAATATTGATTTAAAAAAAAGGTTGGAAATAATCACTAATTGTGTGCAGAATAGGCCAAAATGGGGATGGGTTCAAACATATGCACATACAGAAAAACTGGGTTGGTGAACAACATCTTGATCTGGCACCCAGAGAGGGGGAAAATGTGCCTCTTCATGATTTTGAGTGATTTGGAGTGTTTGAAAGGTAAAATTCCACTTTTATGGGTGCATGAGTTAAATTATAGTGCAGAATGTTTTGGTGGCCTGATACCTCTACTGCTGCTCATAGGGCCATCTAGATCTAGGCGGGTAAAGAAGCACTCATACATGGCCTAATGACCCTATAAAGTTCCCACCCCTACTGCCACACACATGAACAACACAATTAAATCTCTTCTGTGCTATGGTGGACCCCCTTGTGCCTCATAGATGCAGCTAATTTTCTTTTCTCTTTTTGGTGACATTTCAACTGGTGTGGCCTAGCATCAATATTATTTCTTTGTTCACCAAGAAGTGATCAAGGCAAAATATAACTAGCATAAGTGGCCGATCGATAGTTTTACTTGGGTTTTACCCAAAAAAATTCTTTTCTTTTCAAAGTCAGGAGTGTGCTTATACACGAGAATCTCTAACTATAGGTTATAAGCATAGGTAAACAAGGCTTGGATATGACCGGGCGCTATCTCACAAGATGTGGCCTAGTGGAATAACCCTCAGTGACATTATACCAACATTGGGCCAACCTTGTTAGGCTAATTTACCGGTAAGTGAGCATTGCCATGTCAATGACATTATGCCAACACTGCCCAAACTACGCCTATCCCACACCAGTAGATAAAAATGAGACAAACACGACTAAGTAAGACAAATCTGACAAGATCCCATGCCAGCGAGGATTGTTGTTATGAGATGCACTGTCACATGAAAACCAATTGATAGAGAGACTTCAGACCTCTGCCATGGTCAGGATGATAGCCAGAGTATTTACCTTTCATTTGAAACATGTTTTGCCTACTACAGGGTGTGCTATGGATTCACATTTCTAAGCCCCTCTTGACACCTTGGCTCCCATTCTACCACTGCTAATTGTGCTTGTAGCATGTAGTGATTCAAAAGTTGTGAATGGAACTACTAACTCACCTCTCCGGTAACAGTTATGGAAGCTCCTGTACGTTAAAAGGCTATAGGTATAGACTGATGCTTTGGTTCACTTTTGTCTCATAATATGAGACAAGAAGTGTCATATTATGAAATACAATAGGCCACCACCAATGTACCTTTTACAGATGTTGACTTTGCAAAACAGCCAGAATGGACCAGTATGTCTGAGCAGACTGTGTTACCTGTCCCACAGCCCTTATGCCTGGTTTACAACCCTTTTGTCTGGAATATCACCAGCTGTTAACCCTTTTTGTTATTTTTATCAAATATTAAAAAGGGCACTCCTTCGTTGCTGGTACCTACCAGTACCCATGGCATACAGCATTAAGACAGTGCTGGGTACTTGCCACGCCTAGGCTGAAGCAAATGAGACTAGCTAAAAGTGTGTATTTTTTCAAATTTAACTCAAATCGTCTTCTTACGTTTACATAAAATATTATTCCTACTGCCTAAATAAGACTTTCGCCTACTCATATCATACTCATTCATTGGATTAAACTATTTTTATGAAAAGAATTTATTTTAAATATAATCTCTCTAAAGTAGTCCTAACCCTTCACGACGACACAGCTGACAAAAATCTGCCATTTTTTTGTGTACAAATGTAGAGCTTTAAAATACCTGTTCTGTAGAATAATGTTGATCAATGAACATGAGAAATGAAAAAAGAGTTGATCACAATTCTCCTTAGATTTCATGCCAATATATATCTAAGTACTATAATCATTGAAATATCTAGGATTAAAGTTCTAATTGAATCATCTTGGAGAGTGGTGTTACCATCATTATTTATGCAGAACATCACATCACTTAGCAATGCCACTTCACCTGGCAACGTCACATCTGCCATGAACACGGGCCACTATGTGTCGTGAACACAGGCCGCAATATGCCGTGAACACAGGCCGCAATATGCCGTGAACACAGGCCGCAATATGCCGTGAACACGTGCTGCAATATGCCGTGAACACATGTGCCATGAACACAAGTTGCAATGTGACACAAACACGGGCCACAATGTGCTGCGAACACGGGCTATAATGTGCCTTGAGCACGGCCAAAATGTGCCATAAACATGGGGCACAATGCGTCTTGAACATGGGCCACAATGTGCTGTGAACACGGGGCACAATGTGCCGTCAACACGGGCCACAATGTGCCGCGAGCACGTGCAACAATGTGCCACAAGCACAGGCCACAATGTGCCATCAACACGGGCCACAATGTGCCGTCAACACGGGCCACAATGTGCCATCAACACGGGGCACAGTGTGCCATGAACACAGGCCACAATGTGCCATCAACACAGGCCACAATGTGCCATCAACACGGGCCACAATGTGCCGTCAACACGGGCCACAATGTGCCGTCAACACGGGGCACAATGTGCCATGAACACAGGCCACAATGTGCCGTGAACACAGGCCACAATGTGCCGTGAACACAGGCCACAATGTGCCGTGAACACAGGCCACAATGTGCCGTGACCACAGGCCACAATGTGCTGTGAACACAGGCCACAATGTGCCGTGACCACAGGCCACAATGTGCCGTGAACACAGGCCACAATGTGCTACTAACACGGGCCACACTTAGGTATGACAATATATCTGTATAGGATTGATCTAGTGTTCTATGTGAATAACCTAGAACCAATATTAAAAATGAAAGAAACAAGAAAAATGTTGCAAGGACCACGGATAGGAGTTGCCATTCTGCGGCCGACATGTGTCGTCACGGCTGACGTATGACATCACAAATTGCGTCACAAGGTGACCGTGACGTCACTGAAAAACCGAAAACATAATGAAGTTGCTACGGTCGCTGCGCTCCCGGCCGCTACACAGCAAGCGACTCCAAAAAAACTGCCAGTATAGGAAAATCAACCTGCCACTTCTTGTAAGTCAGACACAGTGGTTGCTAAAATATATAAGGACACTTTGCCATACACTACCACACCTTATACCATGGTTATCTCATTCTTGAATGATTTTACGATGCCTGGAGCGGATAATGACGTTCGAATAGTACGCGCTAAGTGAATGGATGTTGACACTTGAGATGAGACGACGTGACAGCAAGTTGACAGTGAACAATTTAATTCGAAAATAAAAAAAAACTATTGCAATAAGACCTTAATGTGTATTGAGGATGAATCTAGATATTATAATCTATCACCTACCTTTAATTCACCATGATTTAAAGTGTATTTTCAACAGGATTGAAGAAATAAAAATCGAATCGAGCGACAATTTCCCCGTCATGTTGACTGCTTAGCGCACGGATTATTTACCGCCGCGAGACACAAGTTGTCACGTTGGCATATGCTCTAAGGGTATTCTGGCTGTCGCGCGCAGTCCTTATCAGCGGTTCTACTATGAAAATGCCTGTAGGACACACGCCGAGGTAACACTTTGCGTCCAAGCAGCCTTGTCGTCTCGCCAAGAAACCAAGATGGCAGAGGAGCTTGAACAAGACGTATCGCTTGGATTTTTATTTCTTTAATTTATAAGGTGTTTACTTAAAAAAATGGTGGAAACCCAGGTATAAACGTCATATATAACAAATATAGATGCACACGGTGATTCTATGGGCTAGATAAGAAGGCACTCGGCCTACGGCCTCATGCTTCTTATCTGGCCCTAGAATCACCTAGTGCACCTCTATTTGTTATATATGCCCTTACTAGTGTAGACCATTATAATTAATACTTGCTATTTCTCTCTATATACCCCTGTCTTCAAAACAAAAGTCTTATTGAAGGGGGAGAACACATTGAAAGGGCATCTAGTGGGGAATAGCTGAACTACAATGGACAGGCCCCATTGACCTCATAAAAGACATGCCACAGTATCCTGTATCAAACTACTTAATGTCCACACATATTCATTGATTCATTGTTGTAGCTACAATGAATGGTAACTCAGCCATCTACCTGATACATCTTTGAGACACGTGGACACAGGAAAATGCAGCATTTGTACCAAATCAAATGTCATTTTGTTTTCTGATTTGCCAAAGTGACTCTACTTTGAAAAGATTTGTAGTGTACGTAGGCCATCCCCATAGGGCCTAATACAAATGAGTTTCTCTGAAACTCACAAGGGGCCACTAGTGCTCTGCTGACTGACAACTGAATAGTCTCAGCAGTGATGGTTATGCTTCTGATTGCCACCTGAGGGCCTCGCACTGAGTTCCCCCCTTTACTTATTGCTATAACACCTCTAATGAATGTTTTTAAATTTTGCTCTGGTTCCAATTCGTTCTATAAAAGAACTATCAATAAACACCTTAACCCTACCAGAATCTTAGTTCTAACTTACATAATTGTTAAGTTGAGTGATCCTTATGTTATAAAAATGTATTTTTTATTTTCATTTTCGAACTGCATTTCTGCTATTCCATTTTTAGCAGGCCTTTGATACTACATTTCGTGTAATTATGTTAGAGCATAGTACACATCTCTTTGGAAAAGTCTTGATAATAACAGTTCTCTCTCAAACCCAGTGGTGCCCTCTGCATGTAGAGTGTGGAACTACCCCTGATCTTTCTGTAGGCTGTTGTGAAAAGATTGGGACTTCGATTCCCACAGTAGCTAACGCATCTTCCAGTTCTCCCCAATTCTCCACCCAGAGAGATGAATTCCCACCTTTTACTCTAATGGAATAATAGACTGCATTGCAAAAAGTTGGGGGACCTGGTTCCATGACTGGTTCCACCTGAGTGCTTTCCATAGTAGGTAGGCCAGGGGATTGGATGAAGGAACTAGCCAGGAATTACTTCTCAATTGGGAAGCATTCACCAATGCCCAACCACTTCTAGCACCAATTACCTTTTGGCAACCCAACAGGGAATCGATTACCTAAGGTCAATCAGTTCCGTTTTGGGAATAGCACCTCCAACAGAAACCATTCCCTTTGCTTTTGTAATGGCCTCCTGCAAAGCTTTCTTAATTGAGGCGGAAAGGGCCTGGGGAAAATAGACCTTGGCTTTTTAACTTAGAATCCTCTAGCATTGTATCACTGGAGGCCATTTCTTAACATGCTTCGACTGCTCATTTTAAGTGGCAACCCTTAACCTAGTGACATTACAGCTCAACATTGTTAGGCATGCAGTACTATGACTACCCCAGCAGGTTCTATGTACTGTTACTAATAGCTACATAAGTGATGATCGTACAGAGCTGCTGTAGGGCACTACCTACAATAAATGACTCTAGTTCTTGGGGTTTTAAATCATGTATACACTTGAGCCTGAACTGTAGGCACCATATTCTGACAGTTTATTAAATGAAAAAAAAAAACCAACAAAAAAACAAACTGTATTCTATAGAATAACTTCTTATAAGTACAAATGTTCACAAATATTTCATTGAATATTATGGCTTGGAATGGTGATGTTGTTATCTAATCAAACCTGAATCATAAATGGTACCTGTGTAATTGATACTTTGGCTACACTGTGAGACACATGAATACCTAATATTATTAGATGCTATCTCAGTGTCTACATTTAGCCTTACTCCATCACCAGGTACAGGCTTTTGAAGAATGTCTTACATGTGTTTCTAAAATTAAATTGAAAACGATAAGTTGTGTGGGTTGTCTAAGATATTAAAAGACCACATTGTGTGTGCTTCATGTCACATGGACTAAGGATTTAGGGCAGACATATATCAGACATGTCAGTCTGCTTTTCCAGAAAAAGGAAAATATACCTCCAGGGGGTAAACCCATTTAATCCTTAATTAACAGGCTTTAAAATGAGATAAGAGATGTGCCAAAAGATAGATTATTGTATACAACTGAAAATGGCAAATAAGCTCTAAATGCATTGTGTTCTATAATAAGTAATGAAGAATGGGAATGGTCATGACATTGAAGGGACTTTTTAGGTCTATTTCCAGTTCTGAGTCCCAAAAGAAAATTCTTAAAGTTTCTAAGAATTCCAATTTTACATAAAAGTATAATCTCATTTCCCATAAATGCATATCCCCAGTGTTGGAAAAAAAACGGTACTGGAGGCATGTTTCCCCTGATGTCCCTTATAAGGTTACATTTTGTTCTTGGACTATAGTGGCAGTGAACCTACATACAGGATCTATTACACTCAAAAACAATTGCAATATGACTTTGCTAGTATTTATATAAGAATAAAGAGAACCTAAGTTATTTGGATGGGCCTGTGATACGTCAGGGTGTACCACATGATTGTGTGGTACAACTTTTGGAGCTCTAGATCAATGACAAGCCAGTTTTCTAGGTCAGCCACACTGCCTTTTCTCTATTGACCAATCAGAGAACAGCATTCTCCTCATGATGATAAGGCAATGGTGGCGTAAATAACAAGAATTTTGCTGATCCAACATCAAAAGTGTGCTGATTTAACACCAAAACAGGAAATACAACATCGAGCCACATGCCAAATACGAGTCATGTGAGTTCAATACTGGCTATGTACCACACATCATTAATTCTGCCAGTCTGAGCAGGGTGCTGTACATGAACCACTGCCAGTGGTTTGCATACTCCCACCCCTTAAAGGAGTACACCACCGCCATCAGAAGCCAGCATGTGTGGAGGACGGATATGGCCAGGAAACATGCTGCTGCTACCAGGGTGATCTTTGCTGCTACAAGTAGCTTGATTGTCAGCTCCTGGTCTTTCTTACCGGAGCTGTTGTTCTCATTCGCAGCATTACCAGAGGCAGCATTATTCTTACCTTCCCCGGTCTGGTTCAACTTCCGCCTGTTCATCATGGTGCCTATGTAGAGCCTGTAGAACACATAGAAGTAGGCAGAACTAGCCAAAATATCCCACAGGATAAAAAAAGACTCTCACAGAACAGAAGAATGACTGTAAGGCTAACATAGACTCCAGTCAACAGGTCCACGATGAGGGTGATGACGTAGTTGAGTAGGATGACGAAGGCAATCATCTTGGGACTAACGAGACATGGAGAGACTATCTGCATCTTGGTGATCTTGAGCAAGGTTGCAAAGACAAGAATAAAGGCAACGGTGATGCTGGGGAACAGAAGCATTCCAACATTGGACTATGTCCAAGTAAGGATGAACATGTAATCACTGGCTGTCTTTAGGTGCAGTCTGATGGTGATTTAGGAATACCTCCAACACTTTGATAAAAGAGATTTATCCAGTTTTTCTTTTCAATTCATCTCCAACCATATGTATTTTCTTATTTATTTCTGTTTGACTGATACAGAAATAGACTGAACAGCAAAATTGCGGATCTGCTTGGCTTTAATGCTCTTGGTGATGCTTTACCATAATGGGCAGATCCACTGAGCAATGTTTGGGCTTATTTTGAGAGGATTTTAGCTTTGGGGAGCTACAGTAAAAAATGTATACCACTATTCTTCATTATTTTATACACATCTGATAAAAAACATCTTAAGCTTTAAGTAGAGGACAAATTTATGTATATCGGCCTATAGTTTGATGAATTACGGAGGCTCGAAGTTGGACAATTCACCAAAAATACCCTTTTTTGTCCAATTTTCCATCATTCCCACCTATATATTGTTAAGCTAGGCAGTATTAGAGTGTGATAAACCTATTTTGCCTTTGGCGAGAGGTCATAGCTATCTATTAAAAATACTTTGGCCATGTCCCTACCTCAACTGTCTTCCACACATGTGTTATAATATCGAATTGTGAGCATCCTCACGTACGTAATACTTTTTTTACGCCTTAAACTTCCATGCTAAAAAAGTATCCTCACTGTTCTTATTACCTCTGTTGAGCAGGGTCCCTAGGGGGGGTTTGATGGTAAATAAATGAACTACTTAACCGAGAAATTAAACCAATTAATAACAATCAGGGATAGCTACTTTGATACCTGTTTGAATCAAGCAATTTTTTTTTTACTGAGAACACAGTAGTCGAATGCACTGTATAACTTAAATCCTATATCAATGTCCTCTTTTGTAGGAGAGAAAGTATCAGGAATTTTACTGTATTTTAAGAGAGGCATTCTCGTTTTCTTTTATGTCATATGCATAGCATTCACAGAAAGGTTGATAAGACAAACAAAAAATGTTTATCGATATAGTTTTATTTTTTTTACATATGCTTTCCTTTGATTGCTCTTATATGTCAAAACATTGAAGTGATTTTTAGTTTGTTCCTGTTCTTTTATCAAATTCGAGGAATATCATATTTAGCACATCGTTTCTGTTCATGTCGTGTACTGCTTTCATCAGTTGATGAGTAGCACTGTACTTTGATCTTTGCCACATTTTTATGACACTGAAAGCTGATTGAGTTATGTCTTGTTCGGGCTGAGATGATATTGTTCTTCTTTCATCAGTTGTAATATGTAGGTATGTAGCGATGTCCTTCCAGTTTCTTGACATTTTTTCACTCAATAAGCTGAAATACATTTGCATGGATGTTGATTCCATGTCATACTCTTCTAATTTTTTTTCTTTGAAGAAATCTTCAGTGAATTCCACCAAGTCTATTCTGTGGTTTTCCTTTAGACTTGTAATCAATCTGTGTGTTCGTAAATAGTAAGGAACTCCTCTCCACAATTTATTCAGCATCTCAATACCCATAGCAGTTGGAGTTTTAGTCTTGTTCATGCTTTCAAGTTTAGCATGCGGAATGCTGAGGTACACTCCTAAAGTCATCCATTGACTAGCTAATGATACGGAAATTTTTTTTAAAAAAAAATCTGAATACCCTAAATCATCTTGAAAATAATAGGTAGGTAAAGGCATTTTTATGTATAAAGGAAGACAATAAGAGTAACAACTAAAGTTATAATTAGTTATAAACCAATCACAAACAGACATATATTTAAGCGATACAAAATTATATTTCAACGATATATGAAGTTTTTTTTAATGTGAGCTTTTTCCCAGTATACGAGACAATATGAGACTTATATAAGTATATGAGGCTTATCTATCTCAAGTAAGTAAACTTATGTTCCAGTTAACTATGGAACAGGTATAAGAGGTAAATGGTTACAAAGTAAAAAAAGCAGGATAACATAGAAGAAAAGAAAAAAGGGTATAATATTAAAACAGTTATTAATCCATGCATGAAATAGTATATAGTACTTATCAATCCATATATAGTACAATAAAAAAGAAATGAATACAAACATTTTATGTAAGTTTCGAAACCAATATTTTTTTTGCTTTTAGCCTTTGTTATATAAATATGATCATTCTTTTTGTTTTCTATAACTATTTATTTTTTTATTTTAATCTTTTTTTTAGTTAAGTTGCAAGACAAAATTTTGTCTCCACAAAAAAAGATATTCCTTCACTTTTTCTTCATCTTCTTCTGTATATCTTTCTAAGTATAGCGGATTTATATCTAAAAACTTGATATCTGAAAGATCTCCATCTAAAATACCATGAACGTTCACCCCCTCTGGCTTTAGGTCTCATTCTGCATGACAAGCTATCATGTCTATCACACTTTCATATAAAACATATTTTCCCATGTTTCCTTCTCTATGATATTCAGGGTGATGATCATTGTTTTCATAATGATGATATAGAGCATTTTTTCAAATTATTTTTTCTTTGGAATTCTTTGGTCAATTTTTAGTATGGAACTTAAAGGTATAGCCTATAGCTTCTCTTACTGAAAACTTAGATAAGTCATGCACCATAGCCAAATGTCCATTTTTCTGCTATGACCAGCCAATCACAAGCCAGCTCAATCCTTCACTGTGGAGGCCAAAATGGCCGCCCTGGACTTCCGGAAAGCTGTTTTTTTCGGCCGCAAGCAATGTTTTAAGGCCTAATTCTAGTGTTATTGGACCCTCCTCAGGCCAATCCGGCCTTGAACCCAGCTCAGGTATGTTTGATTTATCCAACTTGAGTAAAAAATTGCCTCCAGGAGACCGGAATACCCAAATTAACAAGTCGCTCACCCATGAAAACAAGCCCCCTTCCCGGTACAATCACCCGGTCCCCCGGGAGAATCAACCGGACCATCCAGTGGGTGAAACACATTTCCAGGGTGAGTTAGACAAAGATTATCAGGAAACAATGGAGAAATGGTGGTATAGCTCCTTAAAACAATACTTCAGGCATTTCTGGTGGTATTGATCCACAATATCATGCAACTGACAGTTCTACTAGTCCTAATGCTACTCAAGGTGTGTTTCCACCCCAACCCACTATGGGAAATGTTGTTCCTCAGTTGTTTTACAAAGATGGCACACCCTATTCCCCACCTGTCACACCTGTTAGTCAGACTGTCAATTGGCCTGGTGTGGGTTCTATTTAGGGCACCAGATGGCAGGCTCAAGTTCCCACCTACACCTATGGTATATGGTGCCCCAACTGCTTCTCACATGTATGGTGTCCCAGTGCCAACATCCCAACAACAACAGGCTGTGTATCAATTTGGTGTTGTTCCTAATCCTCAACAACAATACCAGACTTCTGGAATTCTACCGGGTCAACAACCCCTGTTTCAGGCTCCTGGCGTTCAGTCTGGGCAACAATCTCAGTTTCTACAAAACCCAACAGCATGGTATCCTAACCAACAACTACAACAACAGGCCCAAGGCACTCCAGTAGTAATATTCTCACCTAACAATGCCAGTGGCAGTAAGTTTGTGACTTATGACATTGAACAGCACATGCCGCATAACAAAGTAAAAAAACCCGCCTTGAATGATGGTATTTCTGCTAGCATGGGTCTTTTGAATAGCATGTTGGCTAGAAACTTCCCATGTAAAAACTATGGTAAACATGTTAAGTTCCTAACTGTTATTTTGATCACGACATCTTCTCAAACAGTGTTGGTCTTGAGAATCTGAGTGCTGAACACTTAAGTAATGTTCTTGGTATCCAGCCTCCATCATCACAAAGTGGTGCTGGTGCTAGTGCGGGATCCAGCAGTAAGAGAAAAAAGAACAAAAAGAAAAAGTCGAATGAAATTCACTGTTGCTATGCATTTAACGGTAATAATGGTTGTAACGCCAAAGATTGCCCTCACCCACATGTATGTCGTTCTTGTGGGGGTAATCACACAAAACTAAAGTGATTGATATCAAGCCTTAGTGGATTCTGATTCAGGCTTTAGTGACTCCGAAGAATCTGGCATAGATTGTGGAATTATAAATTCCTATGATTCTGACAATACCAGTGAACTGGAATACAGTTTATTATGGGATGTCAACAAATTTGAAATTCCTTGTGGTTCAAATCATGTCACTTCTTCAAAGTTATTAACTTCTACTATCTATACTTCCAGAATTGTCGATGGTGTTGAATGGTTTAGACCTTGTCCTTTGGATTGTGATGCCGTTTATGTCTTAGATGGCATGTGCCTCCAACTCAATCCACATGCCTTCTTTGATGAATGCATGGGCTTTGAGGAAGTTGATTGTAATTATGCTTATATCCTAGACGGTGTTTGTAATGGCTTCAAAATCTTTGATGTGGATTATGATGGTTCTTATTTTCAAAAAAATTACCATTCCATAATCAAAGAAGGTGTAAAATGTCAAATGGACGATCTGGTAAGGAAGGAGTTAATTGATGGTAAAGTCAAAAGGGTTTTTAATAGACCTCAGTGTGTACATTCACTGAGGGCTATTTTAAAGCCAGATGGCAGCTTAAGACCCATACCAGATTGCAGCCGTGGTGATCCAGATGATAATCTTAAAATACTTTATGTACACAACTTGCCAACCGTTTCATTATACTCAAGTAGATGATGTTACTAATGTCATACGTGAGGGCTCATTTTTATGTGTATTGGACATCCAATCTGGTTATCGTAGTGTGGCTGTTCATCTGGATGATCGTTCCAAACAAGGTTTTGTGTGGAGTCTGGATGGTGCGCCAGAATATTTTGAAGATCAATCCTTATCGTTTGGTCTTAGATGTGCACCATATATCTTTACTCAACTAACCTAGTTTGTCATACGGTGTATGAATCGCAGAGGTATTTTCAATGTTTTTGGTTACCTTGATGACTTTGTCATTGTTGCTGACAGCTATGATGAGTGTGCGAGGCGTCAGGCTATATTGGTAGATCTGCTTCGACGTCTCGGGTTCCATATCGCATGGGAAAAAATCTTATCCCCTGCTACCAAAGTCCAGTATTTGGGTCTGGTAATTGACACAGTGAAAATGGAAATCAGCTTACCCCCAGATAAGGTAGACAACTTATTAGTACTGATCGACAAGTTCTTGGGTAAAACTTTTGCTACCGAAAAAGAGTTACAAGAACTGTGTGGTCATTTGGCACACGCTAGTAGAGTTATTCGGGAAGGCTGGACATTTTCACGTAGAGTCATTAACCTACTCAAATACATGGCTGACAGCGTCACGGTGGTTAAACTACCTGATTGGTTTATGGATGATATCTGCTGGTGGAAATGGTTCAGTTATATTTTTAATGGTTATGCCAAAATTCTACGTACCTTTGATTGTCATCCTGTCGTAGACACTGACTCATCACTAACTGGATTTGGCTCATGTTACAATGGTGATTGGTTAGTAGGTGCATGGAAGATACCTGCCTATAATCAATTGTACAATCGCTTTCCCTTACATCATACGGTTGAACCCCCTTGTGAATATGATGAGTCGGCGGACATTAACCTACTGGAAGTCTGGCCAGTGGTTGCCGCAGCGCAACGATGGGGAAATGATTGGTCAAATACAAAGGTTATAGTCAGAACCGACAATACCCACGTCCAACGTATGATAAATAAGGGCAGATCATGGAGTGTTCGCTGTATGTGGTGGATAAGAGAATTATTTTGGTTATCAGTTGTACATAATTTTCATATTGTTGCTACTCGCGTTAAATCTAAAGATAATGTTGTTCCTGACTAAATCGAAAGATAATGTTGTTCCTGACTGTCGCGCTGCACGGATAAAATGTGTGCAAAAGGATTGCCTTCATTTCTGATAAATGACTTCTGCTGCAGGGGATGTCTTGACTCACAAACTTCCGAACTACCAGTCACAGTGGATGGCTGGAGCCACAGAGTGTACTAGGAAGAGCCAATGGAACTCTTATATGGAATTTTGCATATTATATGGTGTGCTTGCTCCATTCCCTGCTAGTATAGAAGTCGTGTTGTTATATGTTACACACTGAAAGATTGCGCTACAGCTCTATTAGACAGTACCTAGGAGGACTTTTGGTGTTGCACAAGGTTCTAGGTTATTCACATGTCAACCCTGATACATTTGAACTCTACATCACTATGAGAGGTATTCGAAGGACCCTAGGTGATCATGTAGACCAGGCGCGACCAGCGTCAGTGCAGGACTTAAAGTGTATTTATAAACTATTGGATATGTCGTGTTCTTAGGATGTGGCATTTTAGATCACTGTTATCATGTGCTTCAGGGGCTTATTACGTAAGTCCAATGTTGTCGAACAAGGACTGGCAGTCTCCTTGTCAGACTTGACCTGGGAAGTCTGGGGTGTCTCCATCAGACTTCGCCGTACAAAGACTATTTCATTTAAAGAGCGGGTCTTGTTCATACCTTTCACACTCATCAATGACTCACTCTTCTGCCTTCACTATTACCTGACCCTGCTGTTATCTATGGTGATCTACCCATCCAGTGACTCACAAGTAGTGTCTTACATGAAAAATGTCATGGCAGTTACTCATGGTACTTGGGCAAATTGCAAAAGTTGTGTGCCAAGTCAGGCATCGATAAGTTGTCTTCACACTCACTATGCAGAGGAGGTGCATCGGCCTTCGCAGATGCAGGTTTCAGTCTATTGGACATCAAGAACATTGGTGATTGGAAATCATTGAGTGAGTTAATATTTTGGAATTTTCAAGATGCTGGCATTTTTGAAATGCTGTTGGTTTTGGGTTGTTATCGCCAGGTTGTGTTGTAGGTCAGGATGTCACGTAGGGTGGGGATAATTGGGTACTAGGTGTGTGTGAATGTTGAATTCCCTGCAGATAACAGGGGTCTGGCACGTGGCTAGGTTGTGGGCGGGTGGCCAGGGGGTTGGGTGGTGGGAGGGGAGGTGTATTTGGTTTGTATGGGTGTGTGGGGGGAGGTTTTTTTTTACATTGTCGAGTTTTAACAAGTGATTGCTGCCTTTTCTTCTTTGCCTTTTTGAGTGGAGATGGGGCAAAGGTGACAATACCTCTTTTAGCAGGCCGTCCTCTCTTTTTTTGGGAGGGGGGGCTGGTGTATTAGTGTTAGGTATTGTACTCAAATGATGGTCGAAAAGGGTTGTCACAGGCCCGGTTTGAAGCCTTTTTATGATGGCTTTGGCGCTGGCCATTGTGATTGGTCTTCTCAACCTGGATACATGTACAGCTTTTTTGAAAACTTTTCTATCCTGCATTCTTTTTATGATTGTAGTTACTGATGAGGTCATTTTGACTATGATGTAGGGGCCAGAGTAGGTAGGTTGCAGCTTTTTGGTCGTGTGTTTCACCTGAAGGTTAGGGATGTGTAAATACACCAATTGACCTGTGTTGAAGGTGCATGTCTCTGCTGAGGCATCATGCTTGGCTTTCATCTTTTTATGAGCCTTAATCATGTTCTCTGCTGCCTTCATTTGGATATCATCCCTGAGATATAATAGGTGGGTGGCTATATCTTCCTTCTGTTTCATATCATTGGCAGAAGTAATCAGTGCCAATGCAGCCTCTGTGGGTAGATGTGTTTGTTTACCAAAAACCAAGAGGTTGAGTGAGTAGCCTAGGGCGCTGGAGACTGTGTTATTCATGCTGAAGATCACAGCCTGGAGGAAGGTTGACCAATGCTTTTGTGATTTGGATACAAAAGCTCTGAGGGATGATTTTATCGTCTGGTGCTGACGCTCACAGAGGCCTTGAGACCTGCTCCAGTGTGCACTCCCTGTGACATGTTTTATGCCAAATTTGTTGCAAAATAATGCAAAGAAATTTGAGGTGTATTGTTTGGCATTATCAGTATTTAGGACTGAAGGTGTTCCATGGATACAGATCACACTCTGAAAGAAACCAAGGGTTACATCGGCGGCTGTGTTTTCTTCTGTGCACCATGCTGTGACTTGTCTGGTAGCATGATCTGTTACCACATGTATATGGCGGGAGCCATCCACAGCTTGATTAAAAGGACCTATGGTATCCATGGTGATGTGGGAGTAGGCTGTTAGCACTGGTTCGCGGAGTGTCATTGGTGATTTTAGATGCTTTGGCCTATTTTTGGTAGTGAGACATGTGTCGCAGGTGCCACAAAAGTCAAACACTTGTTTGAGCATTGAGCGCCAATAGTACTTGATCTGACTGCTGCGTATGTTTTGACTGAACCCAAGTGTTAACCTAATGGGGAACAATGTGTGGATTCAATGTTTTTCAATGTTTTTCAGGAATCATAATTTGAAGGGTGGGGTCTAGGGATTTACCCATGACAGTATCAGTGATTCTGAAGAGGACCTCATATAGAATGATGAACTGATCATGATTACTCAAGATTTAGTTAGTTAAACCTGAGTCGATTGGCAATTTTCCATATTCAATGTAATTTATCATTGATGAGGCAAAAAGGTCTTCTTTTTGTGCTTTTATTAAAACCTTTCTAGAAGGTGTGACAGAGAGGTGCTTGCAAAGTTTGTGATAGCCCTTTCAGCTATAGGTAATACCTTATGTGAGAGCTTAGCTCTTTTGGCATTAGCTGCCCTGACTGATACCCTTGGTGACCTGGTTTTGGGGGTCGACCTCTTGACCTAGAACCAGCCATTTTGACCTTTGTGGGTTGGCTCTGTTTATTTATAGTGGTTCTGGTCTGTGATTGGGTGGGGGCTAGGGGTGTGTCTTCCTGGGAGTTCTGTGACTGCGCCCTGGTTAAGACACACAGCTCTGAGTGCGCTGTAAGTGAAGCTATATAATTTCTCTCAGAGCTATTTTCCTTTGCAATGACACCTTTTGGTGGTTTGCCTGTGCTTCCCCAGATTTAACCTCCTTTTAGTATTGATCTGGGAGGCCCCATCTGGATTGGGTGATTGGGTACTGGGTCATTTGATCTGAAAACCTTAGTCATGGTAATGTCAGAGAAAGACAAGTTTTTGGGGGAAGTATGATTTTCCTTTGTGATCTAATGGGGACTGGGTCATAAGAGCTTGGTGGGTAGGTTCTCCTGGAGAGGAAATCTGTATCTTACTTCAAAATCATAAGACATGACTGTGTCCACCCACCTGGCTAGCTTACTTCAAAATCATAAGACATGACTGTGTCCACCCACCTGGCTAGTCTCCCATTCATGATGTTTTCTTTCTTATTGAAGAGGGAAACTAGGTGTGGTCAGAGTAGACCTTGAAGTGAGTTCCATCCACGTAATGGTGGAATTTTTTTACTTCAAAGACTATGCCCAGTAATTCTTTGTCCGTTATTCCATATCTGGTTTCCTGTTGAGTCAAACCTGTGAATTCAATCGGTCTGTAGAAACCATAGTCATCCACCTGTGTGATCACAGCTCCCAGGCTGTAATTACTCGAGTCGGTGAAGATAACAAAAGGTTTACTATAATCAGGGAATTTGAATACAGCTTCAGTGCAAAGTGAGGCTTTGACTTTTTCAAAGGCTTGCTGACAGTTTATGGTCCATTTAAAGGTGCTTTTGGCAGCCTCATATAGGGGCTTCATGATATGAGCGAATCCTTTTATAAATCTTTTGTAAAACTGTGCCAAACCATTGAAGCACCTAAGGTTATGAATGTTCGTAGGTGGGGGAAAGGTTTTGACAGACCAGATTTTGTCTGGAGAAGGCGACACATCATGTCGGTCAAGAGAAAATCCTAAGAAATCTATTTTGGTGGTGCCAAATTCACATTTTTCAGATTTTAATTTGATGTTTCCTTTAATGAGCACTTCATCCAGGTCCTGTAGGTGTCTTTTCCATGTGGGGCTATAAATAGCCACATCATCGACATATGCTACTGCATTTCTTTATTTACATTTCATGAGTAGCTGCTCCATGATGTTCATGAAGGATAGACCTGAGGTTTTAAGTCCCATGGGAAGGACTTTGGCCATATAGCTGGTTCCATGGCTGAAAAGGTGGTTATAGGCCTAGATTCTTCAGCCAAAGGAATTTGGTGGTAAGCGCTATAGACGTCCAATTTTGAGAAATATTTGGCACCTGTTCTGCCAATTTGTTGCATGAGGTCATCTGCCCTAGGGAAGGAGTACGAAAAAGATTTGAGGTTTTGATTAACCCATCTGTAGTCTACTACAATTCTCCAACCAGAGGCTACAGATCTGTCTCCGTGAGGTTTTGGCACTAGAAAAGCGGGTGAATTCCATTCACAAGGTTTAGTGCATTCCTCAATAACTCCCAGCTCTAAATGTTTATTTAAGAGCTCTTTTTGGAAGATTTCTTTGTGGGGGGACATTCTGTAGGAAGGCCTGTTACAGGGCTTGTGGTCAGGGATCAATTCCAGTTTGACCTCGTTTTCTACATTGGAGCCAATGGCACTGTCATTTATCACAAAAGCTTGTCTATTCCACTCGACTACTTTACGGATTTGCTCTTTCTGGTTGTCAGTGAGCTGCTCACAAATTTTATACTTTAGGGGTTCATCACCCTTTGGGAGCTGCTCTAAGGGATCTTCACCACAATTGATTGGGAAGAGATCTTGGTCAGGGGTGACATGGTTGAGTGAATAGTGACTATGTAAGGGGACAATTGGTATTGCCTTTTTGATGTTTAAAGGCTTTTAAATTTTTTTTCAGAATAGGCCTAGAGTCATGTGCTTCTTTAAGGGTAAAGGAAAATCATTTGGATTTGCCAAAGTTACCGGTATTAATTTTTTTCGCTGTTTTGGGTTTAACCAAAGCATGTTTGATTAAGAAGGGTAACATTATGTCAACATTTTCAGTGAGTCTAGATAATTTGTCTGGGCCTATGACCATGGCATTCAGTGTAGTTTCCGAATTGGGTGGTATTGTAAAATTTTCTACCTGCCAAATTGTGAAAGCTGTTGGTCGCTTGGGGCCAAAACTGAGTTTGGCCTTATATTTGGTCATGAAGTTTACTCCAAGGATGAAGGGGTGATTTAACTTAGGTACTACATGGAACCTGGTGATAAATTCTACTCCCTCTATCAAGAAGCTTAGATTTACTGCATGGTTCACCTGTACTGAGGATCTGTCTGCTAGAAGGACAGTCATACGTGATCTTCTTCCATGTCTAAAGTTTGGGGTATTGATCACTTTATCGGCCATTTTCTGACTGATAAAAGATAAGGAAGCGCCAGAATCTACCAATGCTCTGTAGGGGTGGTCATTCATGTCAATAAAGATTGCTCCCCTAGTTAACTTGGTATTAATGTAAGAAACCTTACCTTGCTGCCCATACTTATCTGACTTGATTCTCAGCTGGAGGCGTGCCACTCTGCTGTTGCCGTCCTCATAACAGTCCTCACTGTCTGAGGAGCTGTCATCAAGGTTTAACCTGCCGTTGATGTCAGGCTGTTGGAGGGAGTTGACTTCAGCATCACTTTGAACATCAGTTAATTGGTGGCTGGCGGGGGGCATTCCAGATTTCTTGTCCACTTGGGTGGGGGCGGGGTCACGTGGTGAATGGCGATCTTCCCCAGAAACCTATTCTTCATCGTCATATTTCTCTTCATCATCAATGAGGTCTTCATCGCTATCATTTTGATTAAAGTCATCATCATCAATATTATTGAGATCAGCATCATTGTCAGATTCAGTAGGCTCATTATCCTTATTGCTTCTAGAGTATCTGCTTGGTGTTGAGTCCCTGGTCCTTTTCTTATTGTATAAGGAGTCATTAGGGGCTTTGAAATCAGCAGAAGGTGTGAGCCTCTTGAAGGAGACCTGTTTATTATCAGCTGGGGCTGTGGCCACAGTGATGATTTTTTTTATTATCATCTGTACCTGAGTTCTTGTGGGTACTTAGAGACCTCTTAAACTGGGGTAATTGGCCATGTGAGTCTAGGGATCTAGATCTGCCTTTGTACCTCCTGTTGTTGTCAGATTGGTTATTAAAACCACTTCTGTATTTGGCATCATACTGCTTGTTGTAGTTGCCACTTTGAAGCCTGTCATCCTTTTTATTGTCCTGATAATGGGCTTCCTTTCTGGATCTGCCATTATTTTTATTGTTGTTGAAAATGGCACAGAGGTCTGCTTGCTGGGCGGAGGCCAAGGAGGATTTGTTGGCTTCAAGGCTGAGCTCCTGTTTGAGTGCTAGGCGCTCTGCCTGTACTATAGATTTAGATGCTTCAGGGATGATTACTGTCTTAATCTCAGGTTTTAGGCCATTGGTTAAATAATCCACCTTCAAAGGTTCTCCCAAGCTGCTATTGGCCAGGAGAAGAGTCAATATATTGCTCTACGGTCTCATTTGGCTGTTGCTTCCTATTTTTGTAACCTTTAATAATGGTTGAAGGGTCGGGGGTACCAAAACTGTGTAGGAAAGCAGCGTATACAGCCTCATTATCATACATGATGGGCTTCTCAAATATATTAGAGAAAAAACATTGGGCTGTCCTCCCCTTAGGAAAGGTGAACAAGCATGAGGCATGAAGGTGGGGATGGCTGGGGTACATGTTTCTGATCCAGAATTTAAATTCCATGATGAACTCGGATGCAGATCTGTACTCAGTTGGTTTATCAAAGGTCTCAGGCTTATTAAAAGATCTGAGCTGGGCCAAGTAGAGTCTCTCATTTTCCAGTGTCATTCTTCCCATACTGTTAGTGAAGTGGGACTGCCCTAGGTTTGGGACAAAAGGTGTAGAGTAGGCATATAACTGGTGATAACCCGTGTGGTGTGCACCTGTACTTTGGGAGTGCAAGGTTTGCATAGGTATGGGCATAGTACCAGGGGTGTGTCCTTGTGCTGCAGTGTATATGTCTCCTACCACTGAGCCTAGGGCGCTGGGCCTTGGGCGGGAGCTGGTGCTGCCATCTGGTGAGTGGCGGACAAACCAGGGATTTCGCCTTGGACTGGCTGGTGTGAGGTAGGCGTGGCTTGTATTAAGCCGGTTGGATTGCTGCATTGGAAGGCGCTGGGTGGACTTAACCTGATGCTTGTGCCTTGTTGTAGGATGGAGGCTGCAGGAGGTGCACTCGGGGTCTGAGTATTGTGAGTTAACCCTGTGCTGGCTGGTGTTGGGTGGGTAACAGGGGCATAAGTTGGAGGTGCCCTGTTGTCATAGGCTGTGCAAATGTCCCTTCTAACATCACCCATTTTTTTGTTTATCCTCTCAGAAATATCTGCAGCCAATAATTCAGATCTTTTTAAAACATCAGCATTGTCCTCGGTGGCTCTCCTCTGTGTGTGTATCATGTCACGCTCCATCTGACTCTCCAGGTATCCATGTTATCCAGTCTGTCATTGACTCTAGACAGTTGGCTGGTATGTTCCTGGCCTACCCTTTTAATTTAAGCAGACAGGAGGTTAATTTGGCCAGTCAGTAAGTCACTGACTGCCTGTGTGCATTCTCTCACCAGGTTTCTGGCTAGGTCATCCTGGTCATATGAGGTGAGCTGGACTGTACTCTTCTCCTCCTGGGGCTAGGTAAGGGTGTATAGTCAGATGAGGAGAGTCCAGATTCCAAGCTGGGGGAGAAGGTGTTTGGTGGTGGTGGGGTTTACTAAGGGGTGGAGGGATCTAGGTATGATCTGAAGGGATCACTGAAAGTTGTAGCATTAGGCCACTGTTCCTCCAATATTCTATTGACATGATCTAAAAAGGCTGAGGGGCTCTCACCACACAGTGTGTCCTCGAGGTTGCAGGTTGGTGCCTACTGAGCTCTGTCGGTACTTTTTGTGTTTGCTGATCTCCACCTGGCAATGGCTAATCTTATCCTTTGTCTCCAGAGATCAGAATTAGGTGGTGTATTAGTAGTAGAGTCTGGGACAACAAAATTATCCCAAGTGAGCTCAGAGGGGTCTGGGTGTACAAAACCTGCTTGATGGGAGGTGGGGTGTGTACCGGTACTAGGCTGCTAAGTAGGAACTGGTATGCTCTGTAAGGCATCCTGTAGTTGAGGGGACCTGGTTCTAAATGTGAGTCTAAATCCAGGTTACTAGGAGAGCTAATTACAGGTGTAGGCTGTATTTCACTTGGTAGACCAGCAAGTCTTAGTACTGGGGACTCAGCGTCTGAGAAACCAGGTAAAATCAAATTAAGGCCTGGTGCCTGTGATGTACTAGGTGTGCTGGTCTGTGTACCGGTATTACTATCAACTATTGTTGATGAGAAAGTTTTGTTCCTACTCACAGGTGTTGGTTTAGGTGTTAATAATGATGCTGGCAGGATAGGATCCAACAGAAAGGCGTCAGGCGTCAAATAAGCTATTTGAGTAGGCTGGTGTGTGTCTGGAGCTGCCGCTGCTGCTGCTGCTGGTTAGGGCGTGTCTAGCCCTGGGCATGTAATGGCGCGTTCTGAAGCAGACTCTTTAGGTGTCGTCTCACTTTGATTCATGGCTCATGAGAGGTGAAAACAATGGGATTGTTACAGTGAGGATTCTACACCATTGTCAACAGGTCGTTACATGTCATGAAGTGAGGTAACAGGAGTCCAGACAATTCAGTTGATGATCCAGCTTTATAGTATGATTGGCATGAGAGTAGTTGATACGGTATAACAGTATGATACTCCCCAGTCTGACCAAGCTATATCATGGGGCCAAGGCACCTGAGTGTCGCAGGGTCTAGGTTTGGAGAAGAATAAGATGCCCTGAGTGGCTTCTGCCTGTTTATAAAGGGAGTCCCACTCAGTGTATGTCATGTGCTATTGCTGGAAGTGCGCAGTGACTCAGTCTGGGGGATGAGCAGCTCAGCCCCTATCTGGTTGGATCCAGTCCAATCTGGAGTAGGAGGGAGGGAGCTGCTCTCAGGAGTGAGTCACCTGGGCAGGTGAGGCTAAAAAAAGCTTATAATATCATGTCCTCCAGCGGGGGATCCACAGGTAGGACCTGGGGGTGCTCACTGGAGGAGGACGGGACTCACTCACCCTGTCAGGTTAAAAATAGGGTAGCCTTGGGTTCTACAGGGGGAAGCTTGGTCAGCTTGGTTTGAATATGTCGTTGATAATTATAACACATAGAATAGTCCACTGACAATATTACCAGAATCGGCTTCTAACATTTGTTCAAACTCTACCCTTGATTTATGACATGGGATTTATTATAAAAGAATAAAGAGTAAACTGAAAAAAAGTAGACTCCAAAATCGACTTATACCACAAACTAGAGAGTGTAGAGACTTGTGCCTGATGATCCCAAAAAGGATAGAAATTGTTGAGAGTAGAATTACCTAGAGTTTCACATAAAACCAGACACCGTTAAATCAGTTTTAAATAAACACCAAAAACTGAGTTGACTGTGTCTGGTGTTATGTGTAAATCAACTTTAATCATTTCAGCTTATAAATACCCCTTTTCCATACTTTACCCCCAGCTTATGAAGAGGTCGACTTATCAGTGGGGTTATACGGCATCTTTTGCAGGTCAAAAACTTATTCAGTTATTCATTTGTGGACTTTGGTCAGCAAAACTACTGATTTAAAAAGAAAATGATAGGCATCTGTGAAGCTATTGAGCCCTATTGAATCTACATAAAATTTGACTTAGTACCAGCATACTGCCTTCTCGTCTCATCCTTTATGTGCATTAGTTTGTCCAGGTACCTCTTTGGGACCTGGAGTGGGTTGTACTCATTAGCACTGTGTGGTGCCTGGTGAGACAGGAACAGGAACAACGGCTGAAAATGATAATAACAGATTCACTATGAATGCACAAAGGTAACAAAAATCGATCATTACCAGGGGCACTGAAATCTTGGACATTACCCTTCCTTACCCTTCTTTAGAGGGATTTCTTTGAAAAGTGACCCTTGATTAAAGGGATTTTGCCAGAAAGTCCCTCTTCTTGGAGAAAATTTGAGGATGAATTGAGGTGCGGATAGATTTTTCTCAAAAGCTTACCCTTGCTCTGAGGGATTTTGCTCTGCAGAACACATGTGTTTGTCAAGTATATGAAGTGCCTGTGGCCCCCGCCCTGCCAGGTGATCACTACTTACTGTTTCTGTTAACTAACATACATGCCACACCCTCCTATATATCAGGGTAAGTGTTTGCGATATTGGATCAACTCGGTAAAAGGTACATCTGTGAGGAGTGCACAGGCACCTTCTTGGTTCACAAACTGTTTGAGGCAAGGTTAGGGCTAGGATTAGCTTTATAGAGGTTGGCTTTGTGTCAACGTTTGGGGACCAGTTAAATATTGTCACCTCACCTATAAGGGCAGTGAAGGCACATCCAGAATATATATCTCATAGTGCCTGACTGGTGTATATGGTTATATGTGAGGTTAGACTCAGGTTATATATATATATATATATATATATATATATAATATATAATATATATATATATATATATATATATATCTCAGTTTAATCTATTGTTAATCAATCTAACTACATTTACTGCAAGAAGATCCACAGAGGGCAGCCTGGCTCGAATATGCAAGTGTTATATACCAAATGAGATCTCTTGATGTGCTGTAATTCAATATGACAATACCGTACCATTTTGTAAGGATGGGTCACATATGTGGAAGTTTAGACCCTTGCCCCGTGAGATAACCCTTAGTCATTCCCACTACTCGTGAACCTTTGTCTATGTCTGTGTAAGGGGTTGTGGCCTTACGGACCTGGGGGTTCGGGTCTTACGATTCGGAAAGAAAGAGTAAGACAGTATTTCAAGTGTATGCCAACGGTTAGATTTATTACTTAATGCACACTCACGGCTGCCGGATAGTATAGAAGAGGCAGCTAATAATGGTTAATAGTGATCTACATTCTGCGGAGGCCAGAAGGGCCTCTGACGTAGCGGCTGAGCCCTGGGCTTTATATAAGGACCCGGGTGTTCGTCGTCAGATGTCCCCACAGACCCGGATCGGTGCTGCCACCTATCCGGAACCTGAGGAACGTCCGACGACTCGACTCACCCGCCACGTCAGACGGTACCCAACTCTATGGTTAAACAATGCGTACCTCTACACCACTCCCCCAGACATTTAGGAGGGTGTTATAGTTATAGTAATATTACTAGGATAACATATCTATATGTCTAAACCATTAGTAATAGAGGTACAGCCATAGATATAACGTTAACACCATGTTAAGTATGATTCGAATGTCAATTTTACAAATTTGATAGTGTATATAGTTACAGAATAACAGACCGGATGTTTTAATATGATACGAATTAGTTGAATGAGCAACAGTTATGTGTAGCGGAACTGTTGATTAACCTTTTATACCATATAGTGACAATCTATGTTTACGGTATAAGTATTAGGATAAGTACCATAATTCGTATATATGTGATAACAACAGTTATATGTAACGGAACTGCCCCATATCGAATAAATCACATAATAACATCCATATGTGTTTGTAGTTATTAATAACACATTTGATTATATAGTATTGAAAAAGACTTTAAAAGTAACTATACTATTGTAGGGGTATGGTATTTTACACTTTAACGTTCATGCACCCGTGAGACTCAGACCTAGGTCCTTCGGGTGTGGTGGGGGAATCCGGATGGCAGGTGGCAGCACCTGCCTCTGGGTTCGTATCCACTACACCAGGGGGCCTACCACTCGTCCGCCACACGTCACGTGGCCGGTCTGAGTTTCGCGGGCTTTTCCCCTATATAAGGCTGGTCCTAGCCCTAGGTTCCTCAGTAGTGGTTTACCCACTGCTCAACCAGGTTGTTACCCGAAAGGGTAACCGAATGCACTAGCAGCATGTAGTCCTCTGAGGCTGTGATCGTATGTAACGCAAGCTCTGAAATAAAAGCTCGGTTGCCTACCCGGAAACTTTTCTCTCTCTTCGTTATGATTTAATCTAACTTAACGAGACGAACCACTACACTGGTGCCGTGACCAGTTGGTCTTCGGGTAAGCGCAGTCAGAAATGACTGAGCTGAGCCCAGTTAGGGGAAATGGCTCAAATCGTGAGCTAGACTCCCCGATGGAGGATGGTGAAATCAAGTCACCACCCCAAGGTACGGAGTGGAGGGATCCACTAGAACACTACCCTGATGGGTTAGAAGATGTAAGAAGAAACTTACATCATGAACTGGATGAATTTGGAGACTCCTTATTCATGCCAGGAGGTACTTCGAAACCTGCACCAATGCATAAAAGTACTGCTCAATTTGGTAAATTACCATTTGAGGTACCAAAGCCTAGTGCAGGTATGTTTGAAACTCCATACAGTTCTCGAATTAAACACCAAAAATGTGGATTCGAAAAGAACAAAATGGACGAGCTTGAAGACATGAGAGCTGAATACGAGAAGATCCAGAAGGATCTTATTACACTGACCGGAACCCGAGACAAGATTCTGACTGAAAACAAACAGTTGATATCGGAACGTCTCGATTACGATCAGAGTTGTAGACGCCAACAACAATTGTTGTTGGATCAGATGGAGAAAGAAAAGCAAGATTTTCAACTCCAGCACGAACAGTATCGTGATGCACTATATACGGCGGATCTGGAATACAGAGCCTCGTATGATGAGTTGAATAGAACTAAACAAGAGTTAAATTCAACTCAATCGGCCTACGGCAAGTATCAAGAAGAGCTGAAGAAAATAGAATCAGCCTTCAAAGATGCTCGGGAAACGTACCAAAAACAGACCGATGAGCATGAAAAACTCAAAGATCAATTGATACGCGAATCCACAGATTTGGCTGTTAAACAGACTAAAATGATGGATGATTATTCCGAACTGGAGGCTAAAGCTATCCAGATGTCAAAGTATCTAGAAGATACTGGTCGTGCAGTAGGCACTCTTGAATCAGACTTCACTGTTTCAGGAATTGCCCTAAACACGACAAGTAACCAGATGTTCTCTTTGAGGGGCAATGACGGGGTAACAGAGACAACTGTACCTCGTTATGAAGGAGTAAAGAGTCATCAGGTTAGATTTACAGATAATACCTCTATACCTCTTGGTCTAGGTACGGGAAATAAAGGGGATAATTCTGCGAGTGGAGCTAAACAAAGCCGCTCGGCAGGAAGCTCCACCTTTGACGGCGGATGGCCACAACAGTCACCTTTAGGGGGACCAAATGGCCCGTATGCCCAGTATGGATGGAATCAGTCCCAAACAGGAACGAATCCGTCCAATGGTAACACCCGGAACACGTCCGGAGGAACAACCGGACGAGCACCCGGAGGTTCCAGTACAGCTGGGGGGCAATCCGGATGTGATCAAGGATCCGGACCCTCAAGCGATCGTTCCAGGAGCAGACCCTCTGCCAGTGGGACTGGTTTCAATAATGGAAATCAGTCGTATGGAACAGGAGGAAACACTAATCCCAATAGTGGTTTCTTTAGCTTTGGTGGAAATACACAACCCACCAATGGTCCAGGGCCGGCTCCCCAAACCAGTGGATACACCTTTTCACAGGTGCCTCCATACGGAGCAGGGGGATCAGGAGGTGGAGGAGGACCACCATCCGGAGGCTTTGGAAGTACTTATGGTACGAATCCTCCAAGGAAAAAGAGACTCAGTCGCCGAGTATCTCTTTCTCCAGGGTTACAAGCGCTGCATGATTCTAATGCAGCGATTGCTAACTTAGGTGTTGATTGTTACAATCAAGGTCTGGACGATACGGAGATCATGGAATGGAGTAAGGGTTTAACCCTTACTGGATCCACGAATCCGGCTCGTAGAGTAGCTAAGATACCTACCCCCTTTAATGCCAAGAACCCTTGGAAGGAGGAGTATCAAGGCTGCGCGGATGTCTTTAACTGCAATGGATGGGGTAAAGCGGAAGCTCTGCCTTATTTAGTATGCTGGTTAAAGGAAGGCGACGGAAAAGGAGCCGTGGAACAATGGAGAGATTCTCAAATAACAGGACTCTCAGCCCATATGAAGTATGATGAACTCATAGAGATTGCTTCATATTTATATGGGAATATAGTTGGAGAAGACCCTTGGCTGACGTTCACTAAAAGAACACAGAAGCCCAAGGAGCCTGCCAAAGTGTTCGGCTTAGAATGTCAACGACTGTTGCATAAAGCCAGACCTCAATGGAGACTAGATGATGAATGCTTCCTAGATGAGATGTTTAAACAATTCATTGAAGGATTGCGGAATCAAGAACACAGGACAGTATCCTGTGAAGCTTGGAAGAATGATGCCTCTTTGACAGATTTGTTCCAGTCCCTAGATCATTATGATCGAAAGGCCCGTATCTTTGCCGGGAAGGTACCCCAACGGATGTCAGCAATGATAATCCCGGAGGGAATACCCGAAACCGATTCATCCGAATCAGGGGAACCTGACGAAGATGAAAACGTTGGGGCCATTGGCCAAGGGAACCCCCGGTACAACCGGAACTGGGGAAAGAAACCGGGTTACGTCAAGGAGAAAGTGATCACTTCTAAACCTCCTGTGACTCAACCCGATACCAAACCCACGACGGGTCCTTCTTTATCAGAGGACCTGGTTAACAATTTGGTAAAGAAGATTACTGAAAATCTTAGGAGGCCTAAGCCTGATAGGACTGTTGTGACATGCTTCCGATGTCAGGAAACTGGGCATTATGCTGCCGAGTGTGAGGCAGATAAGCCAGTTTATAGAAACACTCGTTACCGGAGCAATCCGGGTAAGGAGGACTCAGTGAAGAAGGAAAACTGAGAGGGGGTGTCCACAATGGCAACCGGATTACCCCCAGAGTGAGTGATTGCCATGACTGCCAGCCTATCGCAGCTTGCGGTACTGGCAAGAATCCTCTAGCGATTTCGCCCAGCAGTGAAGCTAAGGAGCCTGATCAGTTCCTTACTCATGAGGCTGGGGAGACTGATAGTACACCAGGTGTCAAGAACCGGCAGAAGAACACAGAGGGGAAACCCGATATCAGTCCAGAGGGAGCGGCCAATGAGTTGGCCAGGGTGGGGTGTGCCCAGTTCCCCCCGGGTCATCCTTGTCTCGAATTCTTAAAGGGATGTGGATTTGACCTCGGCGCTAAGACGGAACTTGCTAAGTATGCAAGTAGTCCTACCTACTTGAAAGGTAGGAGGTGGTACGCAGTTGTATCTGTGAGTGGTAGATCCGCTGAGTTTCTTGTCGATACGGGTGCTAGCCACTCCTGTATTGCTAAGAGATTCTACGATCTTTTGCCTACGAATCATGAAACTTTCACAACGGAAGGAAATGCTCGTACGGCCGACGGTAGCATGATACAAACGTTCGGTAGAACATGTATGAGGTTCAGTCTACAGGAAGATAAGGACTTCATCCTTACCCCTACTGTGGCGAACATCGCGGATGATGGTATACTCGGTCTGGATTTTGCTGCATTATATGGAGCAAGGTTAGATTCCCAGAGGGGAATATTGGAAGTGAGAGACCCGTACCATCTCGAAGTACAATGTGTACTTAGGCAAGTAAGCAGTGTAGCCAGTGTAGCCCAGACTGTTAAGATACCACCAGGCACAGCCTGTGATGTCTTATGTCGAGCGGACAGACAGTTTTCAGGAAAAACTGGAGTTGTAGAGCCAGACATGGCCATGTTGTCAAGTATCGGATTGGAATCCGCTGATGTTCTAGTAGCTAACGCTGCTTGGACGGTGGTTCCTATATCCAATACCGGTAACAAGACTGTCTATGTACAGAAGGATACGATCCTTGGATCGGTTGTCTTATCCGAATTGATAGAAGACTGTAAACATGTTTCGGCACCCGGAGCCCCTTCCTCACCCGAAAGGAGCCCGGAACTAGACACTCTAGTAGCCGAAAGCCATGTAGAAAGTGATGAACAACGTGAAGCTCTAACTGACTTGTTGTACAAGTACCGTAAAGCTTTTGCAGCACCGAGTGAACAATTGGGGCGTACCGATAAAGTACTGCATACGATTGACACTGGTGAGAATGAACCTTTTAAGATTCCTTATAGAAGACTCCCACTAGCCAAAAAAAAGGTAGCTGAGGAGGAGATAGCTAAAATGCTTGAACAGGATGTAATAATTCCATCAACCAGTCCTTGGTCTAGCCCTGTGTGCATGGTGACCAAGAAAGATGGTAGCATCCGTTTCTGCATAGATTACCGGAAATTGAATGGTATGACCAAGAAGAATTCATATCCCTTACCACGGATCGATGAGACTATAGACTCCCTTGGAGGTAAGCAATGGTATTGCTCTCTAGACTTACAATCCGGGTACTGGCAAGTGGGTATGCATCCGAAAGATATGGAGAAGACGGCCTTTTCCAGTCATATTGGATTATTCCAGTATAATGTGATGCCGTTTGGATTGTGCAATGCACCGGCGACATTTGAAGCCATGATGGAAACTTTATTAAGTGACCTTTTATGGAAGAAATGTCTCGTCTATCTAGACGATGTGATTGTCTTTGGAAAGACATACGAAGAATGCTTGGAAAATTTAGGTATGGTCCTGGAAAGGATCATAACTAATGGTTTGAAGCTGAAACCCAAGAAGTGCGATCTTTTCAAAAGATCTATTAATTACTTGGGGCGAATAATCTCGAATGAAGGGATTAAAGCCGATCCGGAGAAACTGGATGCCGTGTCAAATTGGCAAGCACCCACGAATGCGAAAGAAGTTAGGTCCTTCCTCGGATTCTGTTCCTACTACCGGGACTTTATCCCAGGATATTCAAGGGTTGCCTTCCCTATCCAGAGTTTGTCCCACTGGACACCCGGGATCAGAAAGGAACGATTCCCTTGGGGACCCGAGCAAGACGAGGCCTTTATGAAAATAAAGGATTTGTTTGCTATCACACCTGTGTTGAGATACCCCACGGAGAATGATCATTTCATTCTAGATACTGATGCTAGTAATGAAAGCATAGGAGCCGCCCTTTCTCAGGTCCAGGATGGGGTCGAAGTTCCTATAGCCTTCGCTAGTAACACGTTGAGTAAATCTCAAAGAAACTATTGTACCACTAAACGTGAGTTGTTGGCTGTGGTGGTCTATACGAAGAAGTTCAAGCACTTTTTGTGGGGGAGTGATTTCACTCTACGGACTGATCACTCTTCCCTCAGATGGTTATTGAACTTCAAAGATGCAGAGGGGATGATAGGTCGCTGGTTAGCGCACCTATCCGAATTCGGTCTAAATCACAGCCAGATTGAACACCGAGCCGGGGCAAAGCATTTGAATGCAGATGCTTTGTCTAGAATCCCAGTGAGGAAATGTGCAAATGCTGAGTGCACTGATTGTGGAGCACACAATGCTGTGTTGGCAGGGGTTCGAGTTCCATTCGAAACCCATCCGGAACATGTCTTGAATTGGTCCTTGGAGACCATCAGGCAGTTCCAGAAGTCTGATGCAGTCACATCACGTTTGATTAAATTCCTTAATCAGGGTATCTGTCCCCCAAGACCCGTAGTGTCATTGGAGAACAGAGAGATGAGACGATTCTTAGCTCAATGGGCCGAGCTAAAAGTCCGGGATGGTATTCTGTTTCGATGGAAGAACCATTCTAATAGGAACAAAACCTTGCAAGTTGTCATACCTAGTGCTATGCGACGAGATATTATGTATTTCTGTCATGGACATAGAACTAGTGGGCACTTTGGAAAGAAAAGGTCTCTAGAACGTCTGACCAGACGATACTATTGGCCCGGCATGAGTACAGATCTCACCCGATGGGTGGAGACCTGTCCCGAGTGCTGTAAGAACAAACCAGGACCCGGGTTAGGCAAGCTGCCATTATCCCAGGAACTGTTTGGTGTAAGGTTTGCTAGAATAGCTGTTGACATTATTAGTGGGATTCCCCCCACTCCTAGTGGCAACACGTGTATGATGGTCGTGTCTGATTATTATACCAAGTACACCCGAGTGTTCCCTTTACCGGATCATAAGGCTGTTACTTGTGCTATGGCCTTTGTAAAAGGGTGGGTGCTGCACCTAGGTGTCCCACTCATGTTACATAGTGACCAAGGCAGAGAATTTGAGTCTAGTCTGTGGCAGGAGATGTGTAATTGTCTGGCGATCTGCAAGACAAGAACTAATCCCTATAGACCACAGAGCGATGGACAAGTAGAGAGATTCAATAGGACTTTGATCCAAGTATTGAAGTCTCTGGTAAATGAGCAGATGGATGATTGGGATGAACAATGTGAATTCGTGGTACATGCCTATAATGGCACTGTGCATTCGAGCACAAACTGTTCTCCTAATCTCCTCGTTTTTGGAGAGGATTTGATTATGCCAGCCGATTTGGTGTTCGGCGTAATAAGAATGAATCCGGAAGCCCCTTGCCAGGTGATGTTTGTAGAATCCCTACGGGATAATTTCAAACAAGCCTATGAGAGGGTTAGAGACGAGTTGCAGAAAACTGCGCGTTGGCAGAAAGTTGGCTATGACACAGGTCTAAAAGCTAGATTTTTTAATCTAGGGGATAGAGTACTGCGTCTACACCAACCTCTAGCTAACCTGAAATTAGCCAGTAATTGGGATGGACCTTTCACTATAACTCAGGTTATTAGTGATTGCACAGTGATTATTAAATCACAGCTTGGTAAATGTTACAAGTCAAATGTAGCGAGACTACGCCCATGGAGGGGGAGGGATACCTCCACCGAAATGTACGGCGATGGTCTATTGGAAGTAATGGAACAGAGTCGTGTTAAGCAACTCGAAGTGGTACCGACCCGAAAGCGAGGACCCGGGCGGCCACGGAAGGTTGCAGACCCGAAGAGGGTGGTGCCCCCTGTCGTAACATCCGGAAAGCAGGGGAAGATACAAAAAGTCTCGGCAGGCGCAGGTAAAAATAAGAGGAAAGGTCCCTCTAAGGCTAAGAAGACCTTGGAAAAGGCTCTTATGGATACCAGGTCAATAAAAGAGGCCTCAAAACCTCTTAGACGCAGTCCAAGGTTGCTACAGACTGCCGTAACCTAGCCTGTTAACACAACGAGTGTGTTGTCCTGTAATGTGTACTGTTATATGTTGTAACCTAGTTCAATGTATATTTGAGCCGGTCAAGAGTCTCTGGAAAAGGTCCTATGACAATGAACCCATGGTTTTGGACGGATAATCCGGTGGATATGCTTATGCTATCCATAAACTCCAGAATACCTAGCGAATTGTCATAGTCGAACCCTGAGTACGGACGGACGACCGATCGGGTATTGTATTGTTTTTATGTAAGGGCGCGTGACCTAATTAAGGGCACGCGGGAAAGTTGTTGACCCATTTTCGAATGGTCACGTGAGGCGCCGGTTTGATCATGCGCAGCGATTCAAGTTCGAGTATCCCGCCATATTGTCTTATTCCTGCGAAGGAAGAAGACGTGGCCGAGGGTGGTCTTGCTCTTGTTGGAGTCTGATAGCCCGTGACAGCCATATTCCGAGGTGTGCCCTCGTTAAAAGGCACCCGCCTTTCACTGGGTAAGCAGTACTCACTGCTTATCCGGTGGATTGGGATATTTTATCCCCGAACAGCCACTTCTGTCGATGGCAGAAGAGGCCGTCCGTCTTGGCGGCGGTGCCGGTGCCAGCACCCCGCCAGAGTATGGAAGTGGTTCTCCCAAGAGTCCCACTTATACATACGACGATCAGCAATACGATGCTGATTGTGATCAAATGGATCAACAAATGAATGTTGATCAGTACTTCTCTGGAGTAGACGATAGCGACGTAGAATCGTTCTACGACGCATCCGACAACTCCAGACAAGTTAGTCCTGAACGCCGAGGCGTTCAACAACAAATTGATGTAGGTGAGCCTTATGTAGCCCCTCCATCCGAAGGTTTGAGTGGAGAACCGGCAGGAGCCCAGTCTCTTGACAGGGCTCTGATGCCACCTCCCCCTCAACTGCCGCCCCGTCTTGGTGGGAGTACCTCATTCGGTGCTTTGGGACCTGCTTCTCCGGTTGACAGGCCAATGCACCTAGAGCTGCCCTTCCCAGACAGTCCCGAATGGCATGATGTAGCCGGTCCATATGACGGACGGATGTTAGCAATTTCCGAGGAAATGCTGATACCCACCTGTTATGGGACGCCCAGAGAGGTTGACGAGCGTGTTGTCAACGCAATCTGGGAATGTGCTCATCCGCAGTGGGCTAATACCTTTCCGGAGTCCTGGTTGATGGATTACCATCAGATGGCCAAAGGATTGGTAGTCCACTTATGGTTTCGTAAAGCCGTCTGGGACGCAGAAATGGCTTTCCGAAGGAATACCTCTTATAGGCCTTCCTATGTGTCTGACAAAACGGGTTACACCGGTGTCAAGGCAGATGAGGTCTCTAGATACATAGACAGAGACCAGATCCTACTGTTAAGCACAGCGGATGAGTATGAAGCAGCAGGTAACGCTGTTGTGGATTACTGTCCAGGGGTCCCTATTACGTCTCAAACCATTGAGGCAGAAGAGGCCCGTATTGGTGTGTCTCCACTAGACAGACTCGGGGTAATACAAGACCTCGTAGTACGTCTATTGGAGAGACAGTATGCACTGGCGCATCCGGAGTTAGTACCCGGACCCGCACCCGTGCAAGTAACAGCCAAGATGGCCGATCGGATGGACCGTCTCATGTCTCCTGCTGAAGCTCCCACCTTGGGAGGCGCAGCAGTAGTACCTGAGAAGGCCCTACCTGATGCAGATGTTTCCCTTAAAACTGCTCAGTCTACCCCTACGAAGACTGAGCAAGTAAAGGAGAAAGCAGCTGGTGGAAAGGGTAAAACAACCCCCACCAAAGGTAAGGGTAAAGGGAAGCGGTCAGGAACCGAACCCTCTACCAGCACGAGTGTGGACGACAGTACCCGAACCCGTCGGGTGTCTCCACGCTCGGCCAATAAGAAGGGCGCTAAGGCTTCGGATGTCTCCGGCAATGAGACGGACGCATCCGAGCCTGGCACTTCTACTAACGGCAGATCCCGCAGGAGGAATAAGAAGAAGGTTGACCAACGCAAACCTGAACCTATCGAGGTAGACGTTCAAGCTGATAATACAGAAGCTGAACCGGCTGTCCCAACCGTAAAAGTTGAGCTCGGTGTGCCAATCGTCAAGCTACACGACGTAATGGCCGATTTGAGTGGAGACGCTCAAGATGCTGCAGCCCAGGTCCTCGCGGGTCAACAACCCGTTGTGCAACCTGTGGATGTACCATCCGACCCGGAGGGAGAGGAGCCGGTTGACCCAGTTGTGGATGTCACTCCGACTGACGAGCAAGAGGCTGCTATCTGGGCTAACGCCAATAGCAACTTTGCCGACTTCATTCCTCTACACAGGGGACACCTGAAGGGGAGTAAATCCGTATGGAGACTGCCCCCTCGGATCACCTGTGAGAGGCAGGAAGATATGGAGGAGTGGCTTCGCAAGAAGCTCTCTGATAGAAAGCCGGCCAATATGTACTGGATCTATTGGGAATTCGTTAAGAATTCGCCCAATGGTCTGTACAATTATGACCAGAAGGGCAAGCTCAAGTTTGCTCTAGATGAGTACTACGGGGAGGGTCGTAAGGATTGTCCCTTCCAACGTTGTACTCAAAGTGAGGGTGAGGTTGAATTCTTCATCGAGAAAGACGCGTTCCTTCGTCATCTCGTGGAGGTTCATATGCACCAGAGGCCGGAATATGTCTGCGACCGAGAGGTTGGCAAGAAATGTGCTAAATGCACAGGATGTGTCACCCCCCGACGCGGAGACATGGTCCGGCACTATGTGACTTCGCATGGAGAGGGCCTGGAGGCAGCCATAGATCGGGTGATGAAAATTCACTCCGAACTCTATGGCAACCTTAGGGGCCTCAATGCAGAGAAGTTGGCTTCCCTCACACCGAGTACGAAGCAGTTTGCGCCTACGGTTCCTGGTACTAACCAGAAACTAAAGGCTCGGTTTGCCCAGACTCCCGGGTCCGGCAAACTAGAGTACGCTCAGGAGGAGTACGATCTGTTAAACGAATGGAGAAGCAACAAGGCCCGCCGTCGTGGTGGGGCTTATGTAACTCCATCCGGAGAACAGGTCCGAAGCCGCAGGGATTACCGCCAGGGACCCTCTGTAGCAGATAGGAAGAGACAGGCGTCTGAATCTCCAAGCCGAGCCAGGTCACCACTGGAGGCGCTGGAGAGACAGACAAATGGGGGAAGGAAGAAGCCACATCTTCCATCTCCTACTGGAACTCCTTCCCATTATGGGCGAGCACCAACTCCACGAGGTGCACAGAACCCGACATTCTTTGGTGTCAGTGGACCGAGTGGCCAGTCCGCCCGGAAACACGCGCCTTTGAATGTCAAAGACCCGAAGCAGTACCCTGCTATGGGCCCACCCGGACCAGAGATGCAAATCTTTGATCAGTACGGGAGGGTCAAGCAGGAACTGCCGACAGTAGGAGGTCAAGCTCCCCGACCTACAATGAGTGCTGTGGTGAGACAACGTCCACCCGCACCATTGTTGACGGCCAAAGACCTTAGAAGGGAATTGTCACGGTTGCCCCTGGTTCAGGGATTACCAACTCAAGGCCCTTCTTCGACCACTGCTAGTGCGGTTACTACTGCGGTTGCTTCTTCGCACACGCAGGTAGCTGTCACTGCGAGCGGGTCTGGAGCACAGCCGAAGCCTCAGGGTCAGGTACCCCCACCTGGTGCTGTGGTTCATCGGCCTAAGCTGATCCAGACAGTGGAGACCTTCTTCAAGAAGGAGGACAAATTGTCTTGCAATATCCAGAGCAAACAATTTGAGACGCTACAGCACCATCTGGAAAACCTCCACCTGGACATGTATCGTCGGACCGTGTCGAGCACTCTCCAGTGTATTGACGCGATCCAGAAGTCAGAGATCAACCGAATCTCGACTCAGATCAAAGCGGATGTTGCCAAAGATAAGCAGGAAGCTGCTAATCTGCGGCAGGAGGCCCTATCCGAGAAGGAAACAGCTTCTCAGATGCTCGACCTAGAACGAGCAACGAACATGAAGAACCAGCAAAAGTTCTTCAAGGTCTTCGGAGTTATCATGGATAACTGGGACGGTACACCTGAGCATGCTTTGAAGCTGTTCGAAGCACGCCAAAAGGTGAAACTTACACCTGCTGTCCCCGCATTGGCACCTACGGATGGAACTGGTATGAACCCCCCTGTTCAGCCACTGGCTCAACAACCGGGTCCAAACCAGCCACCCGAGGAGAACATGGAACAGTAAAAAACTGTTGCATGAAGATCGGACATAATTGTGTGTCCCGGGGTTCTATTACCCATGCATTGTTGGATAAGAAACCATTTTTTTATCCAACCCGTATTGATTCGGGTACCAAACTGTACCCTAATCCGGAAACTGAAAACAGAAGGAGAAAACAAACAAGCCACTCTGGAGGAGGAGTACGAATGCTGTAAACACCACAATGTAATGACTGTGCCTATTATAAAATCATGGACAATTTACACTAATATGGACTTTTGAACTACAAACCGGATTTACTACTACACCACTACTATTTGTGAGCTAGCACTACAGGCATCAGGGTTTAGCTACGCCCATAGAGTCCATCAACAGTCTACAACTGGATCTACTATAACCTCCAGTTAGCTAGCACTACAGGCATCAGGGTTTAGCTACACCCACCAACAAGTTTTACTATAGCACTTCAGGCATCAGGGTTCAGCTCGCCCATACCAAGCCATCAGCAGCATCCGACTCCTGTTACATCCTCCAATCATGAAAACAAGTAACTTTGTTGATATTATTATATTGTATGTAAAATTGTATTTATAACTATATAATATCTTTTATAAAGATATATTATTATATAAGGGTACCTATAAATATACTGGATCTGCGAATCCTAAAAGTTATTTAAGGTAATCCTAGACCTATAACTGTCTATATAGGTCATTCCTGGTCTCAATATATTAAGAGACTATAATTCTTCTGTAACTTGTAAATATAAAACACTAAGGTATAAACTGAGCTGCGTCTCAAAAGTATAAATATTTTTCTATAAAATAAGAGAAGGTCCAACGGATTTCTCTAAACTTAGTATTGTATTACTCAGGTTAATACCTAATTGTGTTCATATAGTATCAGATTAATTGTCCATATCTGATCATTAATATTTAATTCACTCTGTAAATTAGACAGAACTGTTAATTTAAAAAGTCGAAATTTTTTTTTCCGGGTTCAATAACCATAATACGATCATTGTTAACAACCACCGGTCCTTTTCAGGACCCTACTGTTGTCAAAACGTTACTATAAATCTGTGATAATTGTATATTTATCATTTATGGTTGTTATAAGCTAGTGATGGAAATAACATGAACGACACTCGATGCTATTATTGTATAATTTTTCAGAAATAGGATAGTCTTATACTATAGCCTATTTCACATCGAGCAAGTGTAATTAATACCCCTTTTTAGTATTGTAAACAATCACTTACTAGGTTATTAATACACTGCGGTTTAATTACCCCCAAGTTATTGTCTAAGGGGGGCAGTGTAGGGGTATGGTATTTTACACTTTAACGTTCATGCACCCGTGAGACTCAGACCTAGGTCCTTCGGGTGTGGTGGGGGAATCCGGATGGCAGGTGGCAGCACCTGCCTCTGGGTTCGTATCCACTACACCAGGGGGCCTACCACTCGTCCGCCACACGTCACGTGGCCGGTCTGAGTTTCGCGGGCTTTTCCCCTATATAAGGCTGGTCCTAGCCCTAGGTTCCTCAGTAGTGGTTTACCCACTGCTCAACCAGGTTGTTACCCGAAAGGGTAACCGAATGCACTAGCAGCATGTAGTCCTCTGAGGCTGTGATCGTATGTAACGCAAGCTCTGAAATAAAAGCTCGGTTGCCTACCCGGAAACTTTTCTCTCTCTTCGTTATGATTTAATCTAACTTAACGAGACGAACCACTACACTATCTATTGACATATAATTATATGAATCCGTTAAGGATTCCGTGAGTAGTACGAGGAGGACCATTTGTATTATACACTTGAAAAGAAAAAAAATCACGGTGTAGTAATGAATATAATAATATATGATATCACCGTGTACCAAATAACCTTTATAACACCAGATTAATATATTTATAGTACAATATGTCTCGCAGGACAAAAATGTTTAAGTTTTGGTGTAGTTTATCGGATCTTATACCACTATTCTGGCACCTGCCTTACTGTTATGCCCTCTCCTACCAGTGCATTATGAGAGCATATACGCACATGTGCTTTTTTGGGATTTTTGGATATACTTTTTCGAGGTCAAGTTGGACTTAGAATATTTTGGGAAATTTCTGACGGATATCAATGCTATCACGCCATTGTTTCTATGTTAAAACCGTCCAAGCTTGACAGGGAATCGAACCCAGGCCGCGCTGGCAGTAGCCCAACGCGCTCACCACTATACTAATGCTGGCGGTGAATATACGGTATATAGAAATTGAAGGCACTCACCGGGTCCTGTTTGCACACGTATTAAGGGTAGAAATATATTGTCCATATTGATCTCCTCCAGGCCACAGCACTACCATGGTATGTAGATGAGCATGCCATCTTGTTTTTAACCCTATATAGCCAATATATGCTAAAAAATTGACCAATCTCATGGGCCTATTTTCTCCGTCGCCATAGCCGTGCGGGCGTCCTGCCGGAAGTAGATGTCTGCTAGGATTAGTACCTTTTTTCCTGAAGATTTCCAACAAGTGTCAACATGGCGAATTGGACTTGGTCTTCTCGTTTCCATTTGGGACAATTTGTTGATGTACACAGAGAAAATGAATGGATATACTCTATTGTCACTAAAGTGATATTGAGAGGAAGATATGTGTATGAGGTGAGGATGCTGAGTGATGGTTCTTATGCTGAATTTGAGGCCAGTGAGATGAGAGTTGCGAAAAATCATTGGGACGATGAAGACGAACCTGTATTTATAGCTCCCGAACCACCGGTTGTTAAGAAAGCAGAGGAAAAAATCGAAAAAAGGTTTGCCACAGTGCATGCAGATGATCTAGACAAGATAGAACGGAAAAGCAAAGCAGACAATACCCACAAGGCTACAAAATGGGGTGTTGATATATTTAGAGGTAAGTTTTTAATAATAAAACATATCATGAAAAGTACGACTGCATATTATAAAGCACGTTCGGGGCCTGCCTCAAGTCCTCGGCGAGGAACATGTATAGGAAAGTGGAGGACGCAGGGAGCGGTTATTATTTGTTTCATGTATTTGCTATGGCAGTTCAAGACTGTAATATCGAAATAGAAATTTTCTGTCTACCCACAGTATCATGTAAATTTGTGAATTTAAAATTCTTTTATTATTTTTTTCAGCTTGGCTAAGAGAGAATGACGAACAGACTGACTTCGAGAATTTTTCCAAGGAGGCCCTTGCACCTTTACTTCGTAAATTCTATGTCGAGGTACGCACAAAGGAAGGGAAGGAATATAACAAACGGTCTTTGATGAGTATTCGTGCTGCCATACAGAGACTATTGGGATCAACACCTGTCAATGCTGCTTTCAATATCCTAACTGATCCTTTGTTTTACCAGGCAAATGAAACATTAAAGGGTAAAATTAAGATAAATAAGCAAGAAGGGTTAGATACAAGTAAACATTACGATCCCATCACCCGAAATGATCTCAAGAAAATGTACTCATCTCAAACATTGTCACACCAAACTCCTATGTCTCTTCAAAATAAAGTGTTCTTTGAAATGCTGTTACATTTTGGGCGAAGGGCTCGTGAGGGATTGCATAACTTGACAAAGAATGATTTTGTGTTCCTCAAAGATTCTGAGGGACATGAGTATGCATCCCTCAAATTCAATCCCTCAGAGAAAAACCATCAGGGTATGAGCCAGAATTCACGAGAGCATGAACAAAGGATGTATGCCACCGGATCCAGGTCATGCCCTATAAAATCTCTAAAGCTGTACTTGTCTAAGCTACACCCTGAACATGATGCATTCTTTCAGACAACCAAGAAAACAAAATTCCAACTGAGCACCACTTGGTTTACCAAACAACCCATGGGGGTAAACAAAATTGGTAAACTTATGGAGAGAATTTCCATCCAAGCCAATCTTTCCAAAGTATATAGTAACCATTGCATTAGAGCATCATGTATTACTATACTGAGGGAGGAGGGAATAGCTGCAAAAGATATCAAGTCCGTGACTGGCCACAAGGCTGAGCAGTCCATCGACTACTATTCCAAGACCCCCGATGCCTTGCGGCACCATATGTCTAAGACATTGGCCAGTGCCGCAGGGCATCCAGGGTCATCAGGTGCATCTCAACCAGCGACTAGCACTGGTTCCGTTGCAAAAATTGCAACAACCACTCTCTCCCAGAATACAAATGAGGTGAATGTTCAGGATGTTCAGCAGGTTAAAGCTCTGCTCCACAATGTAAAATTTGAAAATTGCACTGTCAATATTCACATGAAGTAATAGAGTTCCTGTATATTCAAGTAAAACTATATTACAGAACTCATATATGTTACTCTGTTGAACTAATTTGTTTACCAGGACTTATATTTACCTTGGAGCTTACACATTATTACAGGACATGCAAAAGATTCTGTCCTTACTTATGTACTTTTTCCATGATTCGTGCAAATTTGTTGCCATTTAAATAAATTTGTTGAATTTTGCAAACTTTTGTCAATTTCTTCCTTTAATATAGGCCTTATCAACATGGGGCGGGAAAACGCTATTACACCAAAAAATTACTGTATGCTCCCTTCGCTGTTAATTGGGTCAAGCTAAAATGAGGCCGGACGGCGTTGTGACCTATATATCGGTCTTGTATACATACACCCACAGACCGAGGAATGGCTATGGCGATACCAACTGGTTCGCCGAGGAGGATTGCTTTGTTTTACAAAATGCCTTCTCGTGGCTATATTCTGTGGATATCAGGTAAGAAATTAATACAATATGGAGGAAATGGTGGTATAAATGCAATATGGCATAAATATGGCCGCACACGGGCGGTATATTGACGATATTGCACTCGGCCTAACGGCCTCGTGCAATATTCGTCAATATACCACCCTTGTGCGGCCATATTTATGCTATATTCCATTATTATAATATTAATATGAACAGCAATTTGAGATCCGTACCAATAGATATATATATACCCATATCACAATATATAATAAGTTATGACCAGTGTAGTGGATCTGCACATACAAATAACATTTTAGAAAAATAGACATATGATACTATGTACAATATAAAAAATGATAAATGCTGCTGGAGTCTTCTGCTGTAGTTTTCCGGATACTAGACGGTAAGTGTGGTCAGCTAACCACGGGATGGACGTGCTAAAGTCTATAGTTATTAGAGTGAACATGGTAGATGAATTTGGGGCAGCTACCCACAATCCTCTGGAAGTGCTATAGTTCATAAGTATATCCGAATGGTGTAGAGTAGAAGTAAAGTGCAGATCCGGTTTTGTCAACAGTGTAGAATCGTAATCCGTTTAAGTATTGTTGACGTAAGTAAAAAGTCCAATATAGGCTGGTCCGGAAGTAGTAGTAACATGTAGTATAAGTCCATTCGGGAGTATAGGTGAATTGTAGAGGTAAATCGTAAAGTCCATCCTAGTAAATGGTTAGCACAGATAGCAGCAGAAGTCTGGAACCGGCATCCGGATACGTTTGACAGCAGCAAGTCTACTATCGGATTGTTTATAAGTGAAGTTCTGAATCCGAATAGACTATTCAGGGTACAATAAGGATTATACGGCCTGAATTATACAATATGCTGGTCATAAAAGGAACCCGGAACACATAGAACAGGTGTTCATATACTAATGAAGAAGACATTCGCAGACCTGTAGGGTTCCGCAAAGACTATATCTGGTTATTTTAGTGGGGAGAAAAAAACTTTAGAAAATAACCCGTAGCATGCTTAGGCGGATTTCTTCGCATGCTTCTTCTTAAGAAGAGCTAGAGCCGACTCGGGAGTGCCGTCCCACTCGTCGAGATCGACTCCGAATACCCTCATGAACTTGGTGTTCAAGTTGGTATTCCGGGTAATTTCCTTCTTTACACGTTTCTCCAAGACGTGTACGTCCATAGCTGCCTTTTCTTGGGCAGCTGCGGCAGCCTCCTCCTGGGACTTTACATCATCCCGAATGAGGGTCTCGAGGCGCTGCCTTTCAGCATCCGCAACCTCCTTCATACACAACAGGGTATCATTAAGAAGACCCTGATGGAATTCTGTTGCCTTCTCACGGACACATTTCTCCCAGTGGGTGTAGATGGCCTTCTGGACATCTGCTTCCCCCTGGCGAGACTTCTCGAACCAAACTTCCGCATTACCGATTTTAATGGTAATGGCGTCCTTTGGTTTCGCAGGTGCAGCGACAGCCTTGGGGGGAGTCGATGCGGCCTGAGGACCACTTCCGGGTGTGGGGCTCCCGGACACACCTGCTGTTGGCATACAGTAGGTAGGAGGCTGGCTCTGCTTCAATCCCATTTGCAGGTAAAGGCTTAACTGCTCCTGGGTGAAGTTGGTTGGGAGGGCGGCTGGAGCGGATGCGGATCCGGCGGCAGCAGGTGCTGAGGTCTTCTTGGGAACAAGTCGACCCCCCTTTCCAACGACCAGGGTCTGGCCCTCAGGTCCAGGTCCCTGGGTCAAGGACGGAAAGTTACGCGGGTTAACTTTCCCAGGCTTTGATACTGCGCCAGCGTATCCGGCAGGTTCGGGTTTCTTGAACACCGGAGTGCCCTGAACCTGCTCGTGGGGGTGCCGAGCCAGAGGAGACCTGGAGCGGTCGTCTGCTCTGACTTTAGTGGTGGTCTGACCATTACCGTTACCACCACGGTTCTGATCCCTTCTGCTCCTTTCACGAGCTCTCTTTCCCTCCTTACCGGATTCCTCGCATTTCTGCCAGAGAGACTCGTGCATGTCCAGCTTACCCTTTCCAGGAGTCAGGACAATCTTTGCGCGGAGTTTCGAATCCTTGGTCTTCGGAACCTCGCAGAGGACTTGGTCCCCTGGTCGGATCTTAGACCAAGCATCCTCGCTCAGACTATCGAACTCTTTCATGAGTTCCTGATGAAGCTCCATGATACGCTTTCGAGCCCCATCCAAACCTTCTGCGTGGCATTTCTTCTGGTGTCTCGCCAGATCACTACGTCGGCTATATTGAACCTTCGTAGTACACTTCTTACCCTTCTTACCATAACTCGGATCACAAATGTAAACTGGGTGATGGTGGAAGTGGGCCTCTACCAGATGCCTTTGGAACCGGGCTGGAGTACTCCGGGTCCGGACCGAGATATCACTCGCATCCTGGCAGATAGAGAAGGGACAGGACTTTTGGTCGTCACCGTACCACTTCTCTAGAGCCCAACGCAGCTTTCTCCTCTGGGTATAAGTGTAATACCCTTCGGTGTGGTTTAGCATAAGCCACATCTTTCGATAGGCTTTGCTCGGATTGGGATCTTCGTCCGAAAGACGGATCCAATCTTCATCATCTGACTCATTATTTTTATTGACTGAGTCCGGGCAGGCATATAGGGTAGAGCCGTCCTTCTTTACTCCGTAGGCGCAGTCGGAGAAACACGTCGGAATCCGGGTTTTGAATCCGGATTTGGCGTTAGCCCATCGCTCGGCCTCGGTTTGAGTTGATGGAGTGGCCTTCTCATCATACTCAACCGAGGATTCGTGCACCGACTCCTCGTCTGACGACTCAACCTCCATGGCAGTACTACCAGTGGCTGAGGTGCTGGCTTTCGGCTCGGCTCTAGCAGAATCCGGGAGATTCTTGAGCTTCCGAGCAGCGGACCTCCTGTTCTTGCTGACCTTCCAGTCTTCTTCCGGTTCCTGGGTTCCGGATGCGCTGGAGGTCGAGGCTTCTACCGGGGTGGTAGTACTGCCGGTGGCTGATGCAGAACTGGCTGTGCTTCGGGTGGCAAGCTTCAGGTCGGGGATAGGAGGTGCGGGTACTTCCGCTGCCCTCTTAGCCTCTTCCTGGGCCTCCTGTTCGGCAGTCATTCGGCGGACGAGAACCGTCCGAAGGGCTGCACCTCGGTTCATGCCGGTTAGTGAATTGTTTTGAACATCCACTAGCTCCTGCTCGGTTATGTAATAACCGTCGTCCCACTGTTCAAAGTTGGCAGCGGCTTCCCGAAACTCCTTGACGGTCCGGTACTGGGGCCGGGTGGCACAAGGACGTGGGTAAGTCTGCCCCTCGGGTTCCGAGACGCAGCCTACCCAATCAATATTCGTCGCCTTGATGTTCAACAGAGTCTTATCCGGCTTCGGATACGCTCTGAGCTGGAAAGCTCTGTTGGCTTCGTACACTGTCTCGCGAAAAACAGCGTCCACCATGAGTCCCCGTTGGAACCACGGCCAGTCTCGGAGCCATTCGGGAGGCATCCTGTCCAGCTGTTCGGGAACCATGACGCCCTCGACAGCTATCCTCACCTTCGGGTCCAACCTAACTGGTGTACCGTCAGCATAGGTCACTTGTGCCTGTAGTTCCGGGTGGACGTACAGGTAGCGACCGTCATATTCTATTGGGAACGGGTCAGCCACTGCTGGCTTCCACTGGTCCTTCGGCCCGTCGACCTGTGCGGTCTCGGACCCAGTCGCTGCGCTGCGGGTTCAACACTCGTAGCCCCTCCGGATCCCTCGGGTGGGAGCGGAGACAACATTTTCTCTGGCTCATTTAGTGAAAATGAAGCCAGCTTCTCCTCGAACGAGCAGTCCGTGGGTTCCTCCACGTCCATCATCTCGCTCTCTTCCTGTGTTACAGGTGACAAAGCTTCCGGAAAAGCTTCTGCGGACGGAGTCAGCTTATCCGGGTCACCGGATAGCTTGGCTGCAGCTACGGATTCCTCAGCCATGACTGGGGAATCACCCACGGGAGTAAACTACTCCTTTTTCCGGCTTTTACGGCGCCGGGGCCGACACAAATGGAGTCTGTCTACCAGGAGACAGACTCTGGAGGACCAGCGAGGAGGTTGCTAGCCGGTAAAATCCAAGAAGGGAGCGAGCTCGACCGTCTTGAACGTTACCGAAAAACAATATGGCGACAGGCCAGCGTTCGTGACGTCATTTCCCCGCGGCTCGCGGGGTCACGAGAGGTCAGCCGAGACTGGACACTGTGACGTCATGCGGAAACGCACGTGCTACAAGCGGAACATCAACAAACTGATTGTTTTTAGGTAATTATCGCTCACGCCGATGACTCGTCTGGGGATTTAAGTGGAGATTATGGAAAGCTTAAGCAAATCCACCGGATTATCCGTCCACTACCCATTGGTACATCATGCGGCGGCGACAAATAAGCCTTTCGGGTCAGTTGTCATCCGTTCCTCTAAATGTAAACATTACACCCGTTGTGTTTACAGGTTAGGTCACTGCAGTCCTCTGGGCAATTCGAGGGCTGCGACGAACGTATCTCCCCTTCTCGGATAGTTCTTTATCGGACCTGACAGTCTGAAGAGCCTTTTCTAGGTGTTTCTTAGCCTTCGAGACACCTTTCCTCTTCTTTTTGTCTTCACCTGCCGAGACTTTTTTAACTCCCCCACGCTTAATCGGTGTTGGCGTGGGTGCCACTGATTCGGAACACTTTTTAGGCCTACCACGGCCTCGCTTCGCTGTAGTGTTCTTTACCTGGTCTATTATGCGATTCTGGTTCAGGATCTTTCCGGAACCTTCACCATACATTTCTGTGGAGGTCTCCCTCCCAGACCATTTCCTTAATCTAGCCACATTTGACTTATAAAGTCGACCAAGGTCAGATTTAATAATTACGGTACAGTCACTGATAACTTGTGTTACCGTGAAGGGACCATCCCAATTAGACGCTAATTTTATGTGTCTAAGTGGTTCATGTAATCTGAGAACTCTGTCTCCGGATTGGAATTTCCAATGCTTTAGATCGGTATCATATCCAGCTTTCTGACATTTGGCACTTTTCTCCAAATCAATTCGGACAGACTCATATGCTTTTTTAAATCTGTCTCTTAAACATTCCACAAAAACTACATGGCAAGGTAGTTCCGGGTCCATCCCTACGACTCCAAATACTAAGTCGGCAGGCATTATCAGGTCCTCTCCGAATACTAAGAGGTTCGGAGTACAATTTGTACTTGAATGTACCGTACTGTTATAAGCATGTGTCACAAAATGACATTGCTCATCCCAGTCGTCCATATGTTCATTGACGAGTGACTTTAGAACTTGGATAAGGGTTCTATTGAACCTTTCTACCAATCCGTCGCTTTGTGGCCTATACGGGTTGGTTCTAGTCTTACAAATAGCTAAGTATTCGCACATACCCTGCCAGAGATTTGATTCGAATTCTCTGCCTTGGTCACTGTGTAGCATTAATGGTACACCGAAACTTAGTACCCAGCCTTTTACAAAGGCTTCGGCACAAGTAATTGCTTTGTGGTCCGGTAGTGGAAATACTTTAGTGTATTTTGTGTAATAATCACACACTACCATCATACAGGTATTATCATTAGCGGTTGTATTCAATCCACTAATGATATCTACCCCGATTCTTGCGAATCTAACTCCGAAAAGTTCTTGGGATAGGGGAAGTTTGCCCATCCCGGGTCCGGGTTTGTTTTTGCAACAATCCGGACAGGTGATTACCCATCTTTGCAAGTCTCTGGTCATGCCAGGCCAGTAGTATTTTTTGGAAAGTTGTGCCAACGAGCGTTTCCTTCCGAAATGACCACTGGTCCGATGTCCATGACAGAAGTACATAATGTCATGTCTCATGGCATGTGGTATTACCACTTGCATGATTTTCTCACCATTATTACATGGCTTCCAACGGTATAACACGCCTTTCCGGACTTCAAGCTCGGTCCATTGAGCAAGAAACCTTCTCATTTCTCGATTTTCCAGAGAGACCTCGGGTCTAACTGGACGTATACCCTTTGGTACTAATTGCAATAGCTGCGCAGTTATCGAGTCAGCTTCCTGGAAACGTCGTATGTGATCCATAGACCAATCCAGTATACTGGCAACTAGGGGTTCGAATGGTCTCCGAATCCCTGCTAACACTGCCCTATGAGCTCCACAATCAGTACAATCCGGATTATCACATTTCCGGATTGGTATTCGAGACAAGGCATCAGCATTTAAATGCTTCACTCCAGGTCTATGCTGAATCTGGTGATGCTCAAGCCCATATTCTGATAGATGGGCTAACCATCGGCCTAACATTCCTTCAGCATCTCGGAAGTTCAGTAGCCATCTTAAAGAAGAATGATCCGTACGTAATGTAAAGTTCGTTCCCCATAGAAAATGTTTGAACTTCTTGGTATATACGACTACTGCTAACAACTCTCTTTTGGTTGTGCAGTAATTGCGCTGAGTTTTGCTCAGTGTATTGCTGGCAAAGGCAATTGGTACCTCTCTCCCATTTTGGACTTGCGAGAGAGCTGCACCAATGCTATCATTACTAGCATCAGTATCCAGTATGAAATGATCCGTTTCATTCGGATATTGTAATACCGGAGTACTCGTGAACAGGTCTTTTAGCTAATCACTAATGATGCGGCCCAAATAATTTATGGACTTTCTAAACATGCGGCATTTCTTAGGTTTCAATTTGAGACCGTTAGAGATAATACGTTCTAGTACCATTTTTAGGTTATTAGAACACTCTTTGAATGTTTTTCCGAAGACTATGACATCGTCAAGGTATACAAGACATCTTTTCCACAATAAATCACTTAGGATTGTTTCCATCATTGCTTCAAATGTTGCTGGTGCATTGCACAAACCAAACGGCATTACGTTATATTGGAATAGCCCAATATGACTCGAAAATGCAGTTTTCTCCATATCTGAAGGATTCATTCCCACTTGCCAGTAACCTGATTGCAAGTCTAGGGTACAAAACCACCTGTTTCCTCCTAAGGAGTCAATGGTTTTGTCTATTCTCGGTAATGGATACGAATTCTTTTTCGTTACTCCATTCAACTTCCTGTAGTCTATGCAAAAGCGGATAGTACCGTCTTTCTTTGCTACCATACACACAGGACTACTCCATGGACTATTGGAAGGGACTATTACATCCTGTTCCAACATCTTGTTTATTTCCTCTTCAGCTACTCTCTTTTTCACTAAAGGTAACCGCCTATACGGTATTTTAAAGGGTTCGGCATCTCCAGTATCTATTTTATGTACTACCTTATTTGCCGTGCCTAGTTTCTTACCAGGTTTGGCAAAGGCAGTCCTATACTGACAGAGCAAATTATAAAACTCTTTCCGGTATTCCGGATCTTCTAATGAGGTTTCTTCATACAACTTGAGTAAGTCTTCCGAAATCTCATCATTTCCTGTTACCTTTTGTAAGTTTAACTTACTATCCGTTACAGTTTCCGAAAGGGTCATGTTTCCAAAAACTTGTCCCTTTTTCAAGTAGATAGTACTGTTTCCAGTATTGGAGACAGGTACTACCGACCAGGGCGCATTTGCTACTATAGTGTCTGCAGATATTAATCCGATACTTGACAGAGTAGCTACATCCGGTTCTATCACTGCAGGCTTATTGCGCATTGCAGGATCACTTCTTACTAACACATCACAGGCTACTCCCGGAGGGATTCGCACAGTGTGTGCTACACTAGCCATACTGCTCACCTGTCTCAGTACACACCTAACCTTTACAGGATACGGGTATTTCACACTCAACACTCCTGATTGGGGTTCCAACACAACTCCATACAGGGATGCGAAATCCAACCCGAGTATCCCCTCATCTGCTATATCCGCAACGGTGGCGCTCATGACATAGTCATGTACTCCATCCAACTGTAGCTTCACACAAGTTCTACCATACGTCTGCAAGGTACTGCCATCGGCTGTCTGAGCACTTCCTCCCGATTTGAGAGTATCATGTTCATCCGGTATAAGATCATAGAACCTCTTGGAGATACAGGAGTGGCTAGCTCCCGTATCCATAAGAAATTCGGCAGATCTTCCGTTAACAGTGAGGCAAACATACCACCGCCTTCCGTTTAGAACAGAGGGCATATCCATGAGGATCGGAACGTCATTGTTCACACCAGGAGTCGATCCACATCCTTTCAGGTATTCCAGACAAGGATGACCCGGGGGCAGGTGGGCACTACCAACCCTGGCTAGCTCATAGCCGCCTGCCTCGTTACTGATATTGGGTTTCCCCTGTGCTCCCGTGGCACCTGTTATATCAGCTTCCCTAACCTTCCGGGTGTCTACAACCACCTCGGTGCTAGGCGAGTTTGCTACTACATGCGAACTATCATCACGGATGGTGATATCATGGCAAGATTTGTCACTGGGATCCCCTTCTTTGCCCGTCGGGAGACCCCTCCTTAGTTTTCCTCTGTACTTATTCCAGAGACACCTTCCTGTCTACGAGGGACAGGTTTCTCAGCCATACATTCGGGAGCATAGTGCCCCAGTTTCTGGCATCTGAAACATCTCCTTTGAGATTTATCAACTCTCGGTCTCTTTAGAGCTTCTGTTAATCCGGCTATTAATGTTTCCATCACATTAGTAGGAGCAACAGTGGCTGCCACAGTTGGCTTCGCCGTAGAGGTTACATTGCCAGATTGAGTTGGTCCGGAAGCTGTTTTACCAGCAATGGATCCTCCCCTCCCTCTCGAATGTACCTTTCTATACCGTTTCTGTCGGTAATACTTTCCAGCTACCTGGACTGATCCAATATATTCTCCGTTTTCATCGGAGACATATTCATCCTCCTCATCAGCCTCATACGAATCGACCGGGGCTAATTGGGAAGTTTCATATATCGGAGCAGGTGTACTCTCGTATTGAAACGGAGCTGCTCTTACCGGGTTAGGTCCTAGACCTACCAATTGTTTCTTCATGTCATGTCCATCAATTGATATGAACAAGTCACTGAAGGAAGTGTCATCCTTCCAAGAACCCCAAACTACTTGTTTGTGATCTGGATCCCGCAATCCACTGTAGAATTGTATAAACAATTCTTGTAGATAACAGTCATCGTCATGAGCCCAATTCGGACGCGCTTTTGATAGCAAGTCCTGTAGCTCCAAACCAAAGACCTTGTGAGATTCTTTAGGTTTCTGTGTCCTTCTCTTGAAGCTTACCCATGGATCTTCTCTAACGATTGATCCAAATAGGTATGCGGCACATTCGACCAATTGATCATAGGTGCCGTATAATCCGTAGGCTGCTCTCCATTGGTTGAGGGCTACTTTTCCACCTTTATTCAACCAACAGATCAAATACGGCAGAGCTTCTTCTTTTGTCCAGCCACTACAATTGACTTCGTCGACAAAAGCTTGGTACCTATCCTTCCATGGATCATTAGAATCATATGGAGGGGGTATCCATGCCTGTCTATGTGCCGGATTATTACATCCGCGTAGTCTATCTGCTTCTCGCATGCTCCAGTTCATGACTTCCATGCCATCTGCTCCCTTTCGGTAGCAGTCAATGCCAAGGTTTTGGATACATTGGCTTCTATCAAAGATGGTTTGCATCCCTGCAGGCATGGAAGTTCTTCTGTTTGGCTTCCTGCCATCTCCTCCTGATCCTGATCCTCCGGATCCGGATCCTCCTGGGCCACCTGGAGGGTTCCCTCCTGGTGGACTGTTGTTAGGATAGTGTCCGGATGAACCGTTAGGGCATCCGCCACTGTAACCGGCATTTCCTGCTGTTCCAGAAGACGCATACCTAGGGTAAGAATTATTTTGATTCCATCCCTGGTTATAGTTATTACCATTGTGGTAATTACTACTTCCTGATGGATTATAATTATATCTATATCCATAGGAAGATGTTCTTGGTTGGTACGTACCGCCATTAACATTGTTTTGTGGCGGGTTTGGTCTTGGAAAACGTCCATCATTAGGGCCATTACCTTGACCCGGAGGTGGGTTCGGTAATCTTGGACCTGCTGGTGTACTGTGGCCGGGTTGAGAGAAATATGAAGGTGGTGTTAACATATGTCTCGGTGGTCCCGGTACTCTTGGTTGTGCTACGGGTGTATTATTGTTAGCTCCAGTAGCACTATCGTGAGTCGCTTTGATTTTATGACTCAAATCTGGTATTGGTGGTGCCGGACCTATTGTATCCAGCACTGGAGTTGCTGGTGTAGGTGCGGTTCCATTACCTGCGGTATTATCCGGTTTCTTATAGATTCCGGATACTACATTCTTATCAGCCCCGTCGTCAACGAATGGGTTGTATCTAGTTGGAGTTGCATCCTTGGATGTTTTTCCTAACATTGTAGACACCACAGCTGGATCTATATCACCTATAGTCAAATGAGCGGCTTCTACATATTTGTCTAAGGTTATTGCAGTAGTTTGCAATTCCTGAAGCTCATTCGTGAGTTTCTGTCTATCTTCCTCCAGTTGTTTATTGTAAGCTATAATGCCTACCCGGATGGTTTCATTGTCTTCAGCTTGTTTACTACACTGAATTTTCAATTTCTCTAACTCGCTCTGATAATGGCATATTTCGGATTCGAATTTTGCCTTATCGAGACTTAATTGATCGTTCGTATCTATGTATGTTTGGATACGAATGTGTCTGTTGTCATATTCTTTATTGAATGACTTTCTCATCTCCTGAAGTTTTAGTTCTTCATTTTCGAGTTCCTTCATGTACTCACTCCTTCTGGCTTCGAATTCATTTCGCATGCCAGTCAGGTCTTCTTCCAGCTGAAGTTTTTCATGGAATACTTCATCTTTAGCTTTGACCAAGGTATTTAGATTCTCGTTCAAAGTTACATAAGTTTCATTTAACAACAGGACATCCGGTCGTTTAAATTCCTCACCTTCCGGTACCGCATAGGTTAAGTCACCATCTATAGCGCTGTAATCTAATATTGGTAGTCCGGGTCTGGGTAATCTATAAGGTAGTTCTCCGAATGTTACCCTTTTTGGCATTGGTGCCGGATGTTCTGGATTAGTACTACCACCAACTTCGAACATCGAATTAGTTAGCTCGTCAACAAGTGATTGTTGGCCTATTAAGTTACCCTGTCTCTGTATAGACTGTTCGCGTCATACAGAGTCTGGTAGATTTTCCTCACTATCATTATAGTGGGGACCGGGATCTCTCCAAGATGCAGATTCCGCATCTTGGGAGTTCGAATGGGTTTGGAGCACTAATGATCCATTTCCATTCTCCTGGGCAATTAATTGCCCTGCTGGGTTAGCTTCCGCGAGGCTATCTAACCCATGTACTAGCCGTTCTGACGTTATAACGTCCGGGCTATACACCAGAATTAACTGGTCCCGGCACCAGTGTAAGGGGTTGTGGCCTTATGGACCTGGGGGTTCGGGTCTTACGATTCGGAAAGAAAGAGTAAGACAGTATTTCAAGTGTATGCCAACGGTTAGATTTATTACTTAATGCACACTCACGGCTGCCGGATAGTATAGAAGAGGCAGCTAATAATGGTTAATAGTGATCTACATTCTGCGGAGGCCAGAAGGGCCTCTGACGTAGCGGCTGAGCCCTGGGCTTTATATAAGGACCCGGGTGTTCGTCGTCAGATGTCCCCACAGACCCGGATCGGTGCTGCCACCTATCCGGAACCTGAGGAACGTCCGACGACTCGACTCACCCGCCACGTCAGACGGTACCCAACTCTATGGTTAAACAATGCGTACCTCTACATCTGTATCAAGTCAGAAATATGTACACTGCATTTGATTGTTGTTATAAAAGAAGATAAAGGAGTAGTTATGGAAGGTGATCTGAGCAAGAGCTGTCATTTGTTGCTGATGTATTGTGTTCATGACAGAAATAGATGAGCACTGAGTTTACATTTGATTTATCATTTTCGGTGATGAGTCGTTCGGCATGTGATGTGAAGAGTTCAGTCGAGTACTTTCCAATGACTGACTTGTCTATCTCAAAGTCATTACGAAAATCAAACCCATTCAACATTGGATTTGGATACTATAAAGAGAGGGCAACCAGTTTAACCAACAAATTCAGGCTTGGAACTAGAAATTATTTTGTCTGTTTTAAAACAAAATATTATTGATATAATATCTTTCATTTCACACAAATAACAACTGTCCATAGATTTAACACTAGAAGGCCGCTGCTGGTCACATGATGATTTTACACACTAAATTCAATAACATCAAGCATTTGTAAAACAATGTAACATGATCGGGCAACTATGAGTATTCACCTAGTTTGTATGACACATTAAGCTAGGTTGGCTATAAACTGGCAATAAAATTGAGCAACCCATTTTTGATTGAAATGATGTTTTTCTCTTCAGACCCCTGTATCTCAGTTTGCGCTGATGCAGCTCATCTATCATACTGATGAAATAGGTCACACATAGAAACCATGCATAGACAGTTCTCATAAAAGCACTCCTGCAAAAGGGTTGTGGGGGTTGGCCCGCACTAGTTATAGGATGATATGGTGTGACCCATCCTATACTGTAGTATGCTCGTTGATAGGCATTATCTTTTCACATATATTCCCCTTTTGAAACAGAATGATATACCTATAAAGCACTTTTAATTTGGTTATACAATAACCTAATGGTTCCAGTAAATATCTAAACAGCCTCAAGGAGTGGCTAGAGACACAGTGCAATCCAACGACCATCGAACCAGACATTTGGTCCCGCAGTATCATGTATCACTAGTCTCCTATTGACTGCAATTCTATTGACAGTGGGGATGGGGGTGGGCAGCTGGTAGGGGTTGTGTGTGCCCCCATATGACATAGTAGTGTGAATACACAAAGTATAATCTAACTCACGTTAACCACCAGATGTGTCCACAGACTGCTATCAGAGAGGTAGGTCACATATTTCTAGAGTTAACACTTTTAATTAGAATTATTACAGAAAGACAGAATGAATTGTCCTTTATGTATTCTTATAATGTACTAAATGGCTATTGAAGCATTAGCTGCTTCCCTATATTGCACTAATAGAAATGCCATAGGGTTTTATTGCATAGCCAGAATCCTTTATTGTTGACCTTCTGTATGCTTAATATTCAAGATTATGGGTTTAAAAATAGTTTGAAAAATATGTATTTTTATTGTGAGAGAAAGTTTAAAAGTGTTCAGAGTGTCCCAAAACGTTCGTAAAAAATGTACAGCAACTGTTTAAAGCTGGTTATGATTCTTTTATATCCAATTTATGTTTTTAGTCTAGAAATAACTTTCTACAAAACACGATATTTTTCAGCTCAGAATTTGTAAATGATAAAGTAACATATTTTTCCTGATAAAAAAAAAAACACAACAAAAAACAACGCCTTTTCCTCCCGCCAACTGGGATAGAGTACTGGTGAGCAAACTCAGCAGTATCACATCAATACAATCGTGTATGATGATGACCCAGAAAACCTTGTAGTATTCCGCCCCAGTAAACCTATGACAGCTAAATAGTCCCAACTAAAAACAGCGTTTTGCTTGGTATATTGAGTGTCAGGGGACCTTAATTTTATTGCAGATTGATAAATGTAGTACCAGAAGAAAGGTAACGATTTGGGGGGAAAAGTTGCAAAAGATTTTTAGTCACCATGGAAACCTATTGTGTCAAAGAGGCATCAAAGGTCGCATTTGTGACCTGTCAAGGGCGCCTGTATCATTTAATTTATTCAATATGGTGGTTTGTATGACAACTGGTGCAAACACGGATCTGACTCCATCATTGTTGACAATGCTAAAAAAATCAGGAATGACTTTAGCTTTAATTTAAGCCTTTATTGATGAACCCGATCTATAACAGTTTTATGGTGGAAGTTCGGGGAAAAATCATAATGTCCTTGGCCCTATTAGTCCAGTGCCATGACACTGTGTGGCATCACCCTTCTGCTGATCCATGGTGGTATATTCAGAATATGCAAGATCATAATTTGAAATTGAGTGCATGGGGAGGGGGATGGGGGGGGTATTGTATTATCATATACCATTTTATTATTCCATAAATTGTAACATATTACTGTATTAATCAAAGAATATATAAGAAATTAATACATAGAATGTCTAGGAGAGCGTTCAGACATACTAGGAGAGCGGTCAGACATTCTAGTAGAGCGTTCATGCTCCACTGCACACCAGCTATGTCAAATATACATAAGTTACATCACCAAAGAGACCGACCTCATGGTCCACTGCACAATATAATGATCTAATGGTCAAAGCAGACCGACCTCATGGTTCAGTGCACAAAATAATAACTTGTAAGTGAATGCAACCGGCCGTCATGGGTGCCTGGGCACCGCTGACGCCGTCATGGGTGTCTGAGCACCCTAACAATGAACAATAGGTTACATAAGTAACGACGCCATAAACTTCCGGTCGCTCTAGCGTCACTCCTAAGCAATCTAGGTCAAATATGAAAGCATTTATGAAAAGGTCATAATTAAACCGTCAAAATGAGCCCAAGATCAAGGCAAAACTCCTATTATTAAGGAAGTGATGCCATCTAGACTATTTTGACCTCTGAATGCGCTACAGACAAACCAGCATGAGTTACGTACCCGGGAAGCAGGTGTTGGTAACTTGACATATTCAGGTCCGTGCATGTGCAAAATGGAGGTTGTAGCGGCGTAAACGACCGAGATATGAGGGTCTGAACATGCCATACCGACCGAGACAATGGGGGACATGGCGGCGTCCATGGGGGTCCTTTGTGCACCCAGTGACACATGAAAGACTCCCCTCAAACAATTGCAGAGTTAGGCAAATGCCACTGGCTCCAGTCAGTCTGAGGAGCCAAGCCAGGAAATGGTACAAATACCACTGGCTGCTCCTCCTAGAAAGCAGAATCACCAGAACCACCCTTGAGGTAACATCTCCAGTCAACACTCCTGCTACCTGCTATAGCTCTACACTATGCTGGGTTAGACTATGCCAGACAGGCATAGGACTGAACCACTAGTGGCCAGAGGCTACCTGCTACAAGACACCTACCAGAGGGTAAAGTTACACATTTATATATTAGCCCTCTAAGCAGCAGGTCAGGAGCTAGGTGTGGGAACCCACCTAGGACCATACTGGACAGTGTATTATTATTATTATTATTATTATTATTATTATTATTATTATTATTATTATTATTATTATTATTATTATTATTATTATTATTATTATTATTATTATTATTATAAACCAATGATAACTGGAAATAACAATTTATAAGAGCTTGATATTCTTAATCACTATATACCACTAGTCATATGATATTTCTTATATGACAACTTGATCATGCACAATTACTAGTATGACAAAGTGGTGGAGAACATCCTACTAAGATCCCAAAGTACACAGGGCTCTTATAAATCAAGCTGGCAACATTACTAAAAATAATCACACACACACAGCAAAACCCACTCCACCCACCCAGTGACCTTGACACCATGTTCAATAAGGTCACCAGTGAGGTCTCCCACACGTCAGTGAGGTCTCCCACATGTCAGTGAGGTCTCCCACACGTCAGTGAGGTCTCCCACACGTCAGTGAGGTCTCCCACATGTCAGTGAGGTCTCCCACACGTCAGTGAGGTCTCCCACATGTCAGTGAGGTCTCCCACATGTCAGTGAGGTCTCCCACACATCAGTGAGGTCTCCCACACGTCAGTGAGGTCTCCCACACATCAAGTTCTTATCAGTCAAGCTGGCAGAACAACACACAAAGACCTTACGTAGTCAGGGACCTGCTGAAGAGGTCTCCCTTCCACCTAGATCCAGGAGACCCATCAGGGGCAACTCAGCCTCCAATACAGCAGACCCACACTTAGTAGACCCCACACCACCCACCCTGTCTACTCAGGGAACAACCAGTTCTCAGGGATCCAACATTTCCCAGGGATCTCTACAGGACGCCCAACTTACACTATCTACCTCTGAGGAAGAAGGATCTGCCTCAGGGGGTGGATCCATACCCTCATCTAGATCTTCCACCCCAGCACCTGCCTCTGACAGCCACTCCTCCAGAAACACATCTCCCACACCCTCCACCATGGACACCGATGAAGGCCCCAAACCTAATCAGACAGCTGAGAAAATAAGGGCCTATGAGAAGGCCATCCAAGATGCAATTACTGCCCTAGAGACCAACAAGTCCCAGCAAGAGGAGAGGGAGAGGATCCTCAATCAACAATTGGCAGAGAGGAATGCGGCGATAGACACCCAGCAGAAGGCCATGGAAGACCAGCAGAAGGCCATGGAAGACCAGCGGAAGGCCCTAGATAGACAACAACAACAGATAGCAGATCTCATGAAGATGGTATCATCCCAGACCTCACAGCCTCCGACACCCACCACCACACCTGCCGTCACACCATCCGCCTCTGGATCCAAGGATGATGTCATAATCTCCATGGTGTCTAACGTGACCAAGCTCATAGACAGACAACAACACGACGACAGGAAGATCAGGCAACATGAGGTAACAAAACCCAAAACTTTTTCACACCCATCACCACTCATGTCAACAGCATTATTTATTGATCACAAATTCCCAGAATATCTGAAGGACAAGTACAAAGTGACAGACAGTGACACCATGGTAACATATTTACCCAAGTACCTTGAAGGACAAGCACTAGCTTGGTTTGAATCCTTCAAGGAAAGTGCCACACCTGATAAGTTGACATGGACCAATGTAGTGCATGAACTAAAAGAGTATTTTGCTACTCGAGACAATATCATCTCCAGGACAAAAGGTAGATGAACCTATCCTAGACTATGCATGCCATCTCAGAAAAGTGTGTAATGCCCAACGCCTAGACGATGAAACCTTAAGTAGAACATTTACCCAAGGCATGAGGCCCTGGATCTCTGTAGCTCTTGAAAACAAGAAAATAGACTCTTTTGACCAAGCCCTAGACCTAGCCTTAGAGGTTGAAACCCAAGATAGATCTAGGAAAACAAGAGATGCAGAGTCTAACCCACAGTCTACTAAGAAAAAGGTCCAGGAAGTCACCACTAGTTCAGATGAAGATGTTAACCTAATGTCTAGTGCCCATGTAAGGCAGCAGGAAGCTAAGGCTGTATCCAAAGACCCTACCGGTAGATATAGAGGAAATAACTATGACCCCAGCTATCGCTCCAGTAGAGGTAGAGGTAGGAGGGGGGGCAACAGCAACAACCGGGGGGGGGGGGGGTCACAACAGTAGAAAAGACAACAGCTCATCCAACTCCAACAATGGTAACTCGTCCTACAACAACAATGGTTCCTACAACAACCAGGGTTCCAACAACTCTGGATCCTATAATAACCAAGGATCCAACAGTAGGAGCCATAGTCCACAAAGGAACTACAACAGTGGATCCTACAACAACCAGGGATCCAACAACTCTGGAACCTACAATAACCAGGGTTCCAACAACTCTGGTCAATACGGCAAATCTGGTCAATATAACCAGGGTTCCAACTCACATCAGGAGGATTACAAACCCAACACAAGAGGTTACCAGGGGAACCAACACAGTAACCCCCAAATATCTCCCGTGATGGATCAAATCTCCAAACTCCAAGCATCGCAACCACCCCACAGAACCAGGAAAACTAGGTTGTCACAGTGCCGATGGGCCAGTGCACTGTGACACCCCAAATACAAACAATCAATCAGGATTAACAAAGATCCAACCAGAAACAATTGCTAGTGCCAATCTACCATCTAACAGACAGAGACGTCCATCAGTGATACACATCACCCCACCAGATTCATCATCAAAGGATACAGGTGAGAGTACCAAGCTTTCTATTGTACTTCTTCAAAATGGCTGTATCAATGCAAATCTGTATGATGTTTCATATGTACAATGTTTGGTTGATACAGGTGCTACTATCACCTGTGTCAGACAAGCATTCCTCATGGATCTCCAAAAGAGATTCCATATCCAACTAAAGAAGTCAAAAATCAACATCCATTTGGCAGATAGATCGGTGTGTCATGTTAGACATTCAGCTATGCTGAATTTTAGAATCCAAGGTGTCAGATTCCAATACCAATTTGCTGTAATACCCAACCTCACACAGCCCATTGTTGTCGGCACAGATTTCTTAAGCACAACAAAATCTCAAATTGAATTTAATGTTGATCCTGAACAAATTCTCAAACCCATTAGGGCAGTGAGGGATTTTACCATCCCTCCATTCTCTGAACTTGCAGTATTGGGTAAAGTCACATCTACTCAATCACTGCAAGGCAAAACTGGAGTAGTAGATAACCTCCAAAGAAATAATAATGCCCCATATCTAGTTCAAAGGGCAGCAGTAACCCCCAGCGAAAATAACAAACACCCCCTAGTGTTACTCAACACCAGCAGGCGCCCACATAAAATCAAAAAGGGTGCCATCATAGCTCTATTTCAGGAAGTCAAGGAATCTGATTTAGAAAAACCTCAACAGGTGTCAGACACTACCCCACACACTGATCAATCCAGATGAAGATGAACCTCCATTCAGTGATACAGACTCAGACTGTGAGTCTACATATGCTGACCCTGAGCCTAACTCAATCAGACTCTCTGAAATAGCAGCTATACATAGTGAGGCACATGACCTCGAGCCAGAATTAGAAGAGAATGTTCCACCAAAATCTGTGCTCACATCAAAAGATCAGCATGATAGGTTAGAATCACTGCTGACCAAGTATGATGATATATTTGTAGGAAAAGATGGAGACATCGGTGCTACACACCTGTGTACCCACTCTATACATGTAAAACCTGAAGCAGTACCATGTCATTTCCTACCATATAGACAAACACCAGAAAAACAGGCCGCAATAGGGGAAGAATGTGAAAGGCTAGTACAGCAGGGCATTCTAAGAGAATGTGCTGAGGGCCCCTGGGCATCCAGATCCTTTTTAGTACAAAAAGCATCAGGAGGCAATAGGCTCGTAACAGATTTTCGTCATCTGAACCAGAATACGATCAATCAAGCCTTATCTACACCCCGGGCCGATGACACTCTAGACATGATAGGGTCACTCAGACCAAGAGTATTCAGTAAGCTAGATGCCCAACAGGGATTTTTTCAAATTCCTATAAGAGAGGAGGACCAGCATAAAACCGCATTCATAGCAAATGACAAAAAATATGTCTACCAAAGGATGCCGATGGGATTAGCGACCGCCCCGGCGGGGTTTTGCCATCTAGTAACATTGATTCTGAACAAACTCAAGTACAAATGTGCCCTACCATACCTAGATGACATATTGGTATTATCACCATCGATCGAACAACACTTCCATGACCTGGAAGATGTTTTTAACAGCTTAAGAGTTGGTAAACTCAAATTGAAGAAATCAAAATGTGAATACTTCATAGACAGAATAGACTTCTTGGGAATGAGAGTCACACCCATGGGATTGCAACCATCTCCCACAAAGGTGAAATCAATCAAAACTTTCCCAACACCAAAATCAGTCAAAAATGTCAGATCCTTCACAGGACCATGCCAATACTTCAAAAAAATTATCAAAGGTTATGCCCAAATTGCTAGACCATTGTATGATCTACAGACACATCTCAAAGCATTTGTCTGGACAGAGGATGCAGATAATGCTTTCAAAACATTAAAGCATGCCCTCTGTACCAATGCTCTTCTCAGATATCCAAACTATGAGAAAGAGTTCAGTTTGGCAACTGATGCTTCCAATGTGAGTTTAGGAGCTGTACTCTCACAGAGAGATAATGAAGGAGTGCTCAGACCAGTAGCCTTTGCAGGTAGAACCCTCTCCAAACATGAGAGAAATTACAATACCACAGAGAGAGAACTACTGGGAGTAGTGTATGGAGTATTACACTTCAGACACTACCTAGAAACTAGACACTTCCAATTATACACAGACCATGCAGCCCTAATCCCACTATTTACCTATACAGGACTCACACATAGATGGGCCAGATGGGCTCTAGACATACAGCAATTCTCATTCACCATTCAACATGTGAAGGGTGATGATAACACACCACCGGATGCTATGTCTAGAAGGGAGTACCCAGATTCTGGACCCATGACTAACCCTCCGCCCCCACCAAGGAGAGTTAGAGCAGCCAGTAGAACCAAGTTCGCAAAAGTAACAAAGAAAGTACCATTCAAAAGGGATGATCCACCCAACACCATTGAAAGGCCAGAGACACCCATTAGGGGTATCTTGAAGCAATCTACACACTATGTGTTTTGCCATTGTGAGAGAGAATACTCACAACTCTTTCCAGATAATGACTTCGAGCCTATTGAATTCTCATCACTCAATCAGATGCTGAAGGCAACTCCGAAGGAGCCACCCTTCACCCCACCTGACTCAGATGATGAAGATTCAGAAGACACATTATATGCTATTACTCAAGCAACTTCCAAATCAGTCAGATTCTTTGAATCAATGCAGAGAAAGGGAACATCAAACCATTTGTGTCCTATGACCACACGCTCAAAGACAGAGAAATGATTCAGGAGGGCACACCAAAACCCCCCACACAATCACAAACTATTCTAAATGAGAAAAAGGTCACAGGAAACAAACCTACCAAAATCCCACCTGCCAGGAAAAATGTCACAAAAGACACTGCATCTACTAAATCAAAGAACTCTGAGAGGAAGAAGAATTACAAAAAGCAAATTGTGCCTTTAAAGAAAAAGGTTGACACTCCCATCAAGGCGAGAATAGGCCCTCCAAAGGAGCCTACACACCAAAACAAGAGTGACACACCCCAACAAAAGGCACAAGATAGGCCAATAGTCGATGAAAAAGAAATAGAATCATCAACCAAGGCCAGACATACACCTTGGTAAATGGTACATTAGTCCATATATGCCCCATAAATTGGAGAAAAACCAATACTGTACCACTTCAAATTGTTATACCACAGCAATGGGTAACAAGTACACTACAGTATTTCCATGACTCACCTACTGGTGGCCATCTTGGCTCAAGTAGGATGCTGTCAGCACTCCAACCTAGGGTATATTGTAAGTCTATGCTAGCAGACACAACCAAATATGTTTTCACCTGCCACACATGCCTCACAGCAAAAAGGCAAGTACACTCACACAAAACACCAATGACAGTGAGAGAGTACATGGCTTCACCAATGAAGTTCCTAAATCTCGACGCGGTGGGACCACTTCCCACAACTGCCAGGGGAAACAAACATATACAAGTCTGCATAGATTATGCTACCAGATATGCAACAGCTTGGGCTACTACTGACTTAAAAGCTGAAACAACAGCAGCAGAGTTCTACAAGAATATAATTTGTCATCATGGAACACCAGCCACTCTTCAAACAGACAATGGAACGTGTTATACAGGTGCTAAGTTCACAAAGTTAACTAAACACCTCAAGATCAAACACAAATTCTCCTCACCATACAGGCCCCAATCCAATGGGCTTGTAGAGAGATTCAATGCTAGCATCGGCACAGCGCTCAGAGCATTCTGCTCAAAGCAACAGAATAATTTAGATTCATTTATTGAACCCATAACCTTTGCATTAAACAACACCGAATCCCAAACCACAGGATTCACTCCATGGAAGAAACCCAGCCACTCCAATGGACTTAGGGCTGGGAATACAGGAAGACATATCCACTGTAGCAGACCATGTAGCTAACATGATAACAAATCAAGATACCTCTAGGAGGAAAGCTATACAAAGGGTCGCCAAGCTACAGAAGGAAAGGAAGGATAGATATGATAAGAAACTTACACCACAGGAAATCAAGGTCACTGACATGGTGTACCTCAACATACCAAGAATCCTGACCAACACAGAGTGTAAGAAGCTTCAAACCCTTTTTATGGGACCATATGTTGTAGTAGATAGACCTAGTTTGACAAGTGCCAAACTCAAAAACTTGGACACCAATCTACTGGTGGCCAGACCTGTACACATAGACAGACTGAAAAAAGTTGTAGCTGTCAGGAACAATGAATTTGCACACAGGCTTATTCCACATGAAGCCAAATACTACAACAAAATTGTAAGGAACAAAAATGATATCACTCTTACAAGAGAAACCACAGGTATAGGCCCTATAAAGCCTAGGCCTGCACACCACATGCTAAGAAAAACATCTAAATGTGGTGCAGTTTCAAGAAAGTAGAAACATGTTGAGATACCTAAAGAACATAAGATTTTCAAAATTTATTACAAATTCTCTTCATCCACACATAGGCATGTGTGACTGATAATGAATTACTTATATATATAAAGCCATCAAATTTGTAGACATATCAGTAGGTTATTGCCACTGAATGGTCAAAGACTGGGACCCTCCAAGTAAAGCAGACATGAAATCTGAGAAGAGTAAGGGTAACACAATGGAGTGTCTAAAGCCTAATCCCCACATGAAAGAGCGCGCTATGCCAACATAGCAGTCTATAGAGATCAATTGACCTTATAAGCCACCCTCAGACAACTGTCTAGACGGTCATGAATGGCTGTCCTGGATGACAAGAGGAGCTAATTACCAGTACACAGACTACACAATAGACCCCACAGTTAGCAGACACTGGAGATTAATGCATTGTCTCCAGAGAAACAATACCAGGCCCACAATGGATGTGGGTAGGGTAGGCTACATAAGAAGCACTGTGGACCATAGCCCACCATCAGTCTTCATCCAGCTGCAGTCTGGAATACAAGTCTACAGGACCCCACTTGGGAATTAGCCAGCCCACTTCTCCATTAGGAGAGACTGCACTAAGATAAAGAACACACTTACTTCACCTTCAACCTGACCTTACCATTTATTGGTCAATCTCTATAGACTCACCGGACATATTACCAAGACAGCTCAATCTTGCAAAGGTACAGTTTGAACCACTTCATTTAAAGTGTTAGCCCTCAACCTTTGGTCAATAGACATAAAACCACAACACTGTTGCTAGCTATCCCCTAAAAGATACCTCAGGCACCCATTACCCAAGGATCCATAAGGGATAGAATACTCCAATTGACCACTCCTACTCTACAAGATCACACCTCTGGTCAAATTATCCAACAAGCCAAGGAGCTTGATACCTTGCTGGAAATTGCAGACAAGGAGATAAATGAAACCTTAGCCTCCATCAAATTGTTTTTATCTAACCCCATAAACACATTGGACAAGGCCAAAAGAGAGGCCATACTGGGTTTTCTAGCACCCCTGTTTCGCGGTGTGCTAGGTCTAGCCACAGTAGAAGATGTAAACCAAGTTATGGGACAGCTTAAAAACATAGATGAAATACTAAGAAAATAAACAAGATCAGGAAGCAGCAAGTCTCATTGAAAAGATCACAGACAGACAAGATAAGTTTGTTAAAGCTTACATCCAAGATAAGAAGGTACTGGACAGTACCATCAACACCATAGGTGACACCGTCAACCTATGGGCCTCTAACATGTCCAGGTCTCTTGACTCATATTCAAGGCACAAGAAAACTCAAAGGGAGAAAATGCAAGTATTAAATGATGCATTAATCATCATAGCAGCAAGAATGAATACAGTTCAATCACTGCAAAGAACCAATGCAGCCCTGAGGATGCTATCATCAGGAATCCTAACCCCTGATATAGTACCACCCTCAGACCTTGCTAAATACTTAATTGACATTAACAACAAACTTAGGATTACACACCCTGGAGCACAGGTTGCAATTAATTACTTAGATTTCTATTATTCACAGAAGCTGACCTCATACACTTACTCAGCTCACCATATATATATTCATCTGGACATTATAATTCAATCTACTACCTCTACCTTCAAACTGTACCAAATGATTACATCACCCATGCCTATAGACACACAGGAGACCCCCACCAGAGGAGTCACCAGATTGCAAACTACAAGTGAGTTTTTAGCAGTATCTTACGACGAATCATTATTCATCGAATTGGACTCAGCTGATATGCAGGCATGTGAAGGTACTACAGTAAAGGTATGCAGAGATGTAAATGGTCGAATTTATAAGCACAGGCCTACATGCCCTGTAGCCATTTTTACTAACCAGGCTCAACAGATTAACCCTTTGCCTACCGGTGTATGGGTCAATGCATATTATATAACAGCCATAGTCTGCACATGTAATGCACCCCCACAGCCGGCCAATTTTGAGTATAATGCATCATGTTCACTGTAGCAGTGCAGTACATAATTAAAGCAAAGTTTTCTTTTAAATAAACACCTAGAATATGATTATCATTGATATTTCTTATGTCTTGCCCAAAATTGCACTTTATATCATCATTATTTTACCAAGAAATCTAAGAAAAACTATTCAGAAAGAAAATGACAAATAGTGCATTAATGCACTATTGGCGTTTCCCATGGTAGTGCATTAATGCACTATCTGCACTACTAACGGTAGTGCATTAATGCACTATCGGTAGGCAAAGGGTTAAGGAACATTGCAAGTTTACAGTTTCACCACTGCAAGCACCTACCACCCATGCTATTTCCATTTCCGAAGATGAGTATCTGGTCACTACTAATGAACCCCATTACTTTATCAACTGCCATGGTAAAACGTCTGAAACTCGAAAAGCCCAGTCCTACTCAATCCTAGGTGTACCCTGTGGGTGCACAATCAGTGTAGGAGAATTTTCTCTTCCAAACACAAGGTTGCCCTGTAACTCAACCTTATCGTTTCATTACATTCTTAAGACAATTAATTTACCATTCATGGCAGCACTTAACCAAATTTCTGAGACCAAACCAGATGAAAGAGAGAATCTTCCAAATTTCCCAGTAGTAAACCTTTCTAGAACCTTAGACAAACTACAGGAAAATCCAATCATGGATGATATTACTCAACTAAATCTAGAGCCCTTTGCCAAAACAGTATTAAATGATGCTTCCAACCTTGATAAGGCAATGGAAACACGCTATGTAGAATCACACCTACATAGAGTTACAGAGCATCCAATCTTCCAAAGCTTAGGACTCATCCTAGGGATATCAGCTCACATTTTTATAGTATACATACTACTCAAACTGTACAGACTAGGAGGGAATGTAGCCTACCTGCCTACAGCCAAAGCATTTAGACTAGTCACCGAGCTGCCCCTACACATTGCTCCCAGATAAGAATCCTACCAAAATAACCCTACAGAGGAAACCCACACCCCTTTCCTCACAATCCAGGAAACCCACACCCTGATAATTGCTATATTATTCACCCTGACCATCTACTCAGCCTACAGAATAATGAAGTACCTTAAGAAATTTGCACAGACACACTGTGGCAAGAAAAATGTGGCCAAGTGCACAAATCCCACAATATATTTTAAAATATATTGTGGAGACTCAAACTTCGCGCTACCCTTGAGGCCAATACCACATGAATTTGATGAGATTAAATCAGCAGCTGCCCCGACCTATAAGGATATAGTGGTTAAAACCTTCCCACTACCTAAGGCTATATTTACCTGGAATGGACCAGCAGTTATAACAACACAGAGAGGAGAATTTGCTTATCACCTCCCTCAGGTGATACACCTACCTTGGCGCACTAGGTTCAGCACCATACCAGCCCTTAAAAACAAAGGACTGTACTACTCCATGCTTCTCCAGAATGATTGTGGCACCAGCCCGGTGACCATGACAGCACTGGAATATACAACAGATATAATTATTGATGAACACCAGGAGGAGACCACAAGGTCAAACATGCAGACAGTTGCTAATTTTCTAAACCACCAACCCTCCCCGGTGACTGTGGAAACAGCCTAGACTGCCCACAGCCTAGACTGCCCCCAGTCCACCACCAGGAGATACTGAGATGACACATCTCACACATGACACACACCTCCACTGTCAATGAAATTATCTAAGTATTGAAAATTGATTTAGAAAAAAATATACACAGCCACTTGTTGATGTATAATATGAAAATCTATGGTATTCTCACAAAATTGATGATTAATGCGCGCATACATGCGCAAATTGTACTAAGTATTTGAGAAATTGTACAAATCAAAAAATAATATACATGAATGCAAGGTAGATAACTAGGACAGTTTTTGTACCACATTAGCACTTGTATACTATACCAAGGTTTACTTAAAATAACACACTTGAGGTAACCAAGATAGGGTTGTATTCTCTCATGGATCATGCCAACCAATGTACGTCATGTACTCGTATCAATGGCATAATGTACTCCCATATCAATGTTCCTAGGAATCAAGTATAATACTAAAACAGGTAATTCACCATATTTCAGGTTTTCCATGTGCAGACATGATGGGGATGTCACGGACATCGTCCATCATGTTGTCATTTTACGTGGTGGGGAGTTGTTCACTCATCGGATTCCTCATTGTGTGGACAATGTCAGTGACACCCGTCACAAAACAGTCCCCAAACATTGTCATCATAATGGCCGATGACCTGGTAAGTTACATTTATAATATCCCTTTTGGAAGATGACCTAGTGACCTGGTTTTAGGGAGCCATCATAATAGGGTGGGGGCGGCGGGTGGGTTTGGGGGGTTAGACTTTTCTTAACCCATTGACGGAGGGGGGGGGGGTTTCAAAATCTTTTCAACAGGAGGGGGGGGGTCAGAATAACTCTGCCTGTTTTCAGTGAAAAAGCCTGCACATTACTATAAGTTGCAAGGCATGATTTTCGCCCGCTACTTTTTTTTTTCACACAAAACCCACCGACCCCCACCCACTGTTGTTAAAGAAATGATCACTTCTTTATATACGTTGAAGTTATAGTAACACTAGTTAAACAGCAGCCTCTATTAAAGCATCTGTAGGGGCCAGCATCACTTCGAATATATACTAGTGCAGATCTCTAGAGTTGTCAGTTGTATACATTGTAGTTGCTTTCGGTTCAGATAGGTGTCTCAACCTACACCTAATTGACCCTGAGAAACAGCACCATGCTTCCTGGCCGGCTTCTACTAGAAGCCAAAAGATCGGCAGAGGAGGGCTGAACTTGCTTGTGAAAAAACAGGAAAAAAGTCTGCCATTGGGTGCCTATCTTGGAACAAAAAGCTATAAATACAAATGTACAATCACTCTCGCAACAATGGCAATGTAATGACCCATTTGTAAGGCACTCAGGAACGAAGGCAAGATTTGTGGCCAGATAAAAGCACCCGGCAAAGCCGAGCGCTTTTATCTAGGCCCTGAAGTCAACGAGTCATCCTACATTGCATTTATACCATGGTCTGCATATTTAGAATGCATCAAAATGCATCAGAATGCATTCTGCATTCACTGACATACAAATGTATCTATGATATCCATAGGTTCCTAGACATAAGACTCGTTTAAACCAACACCAGCACCTGGCCCCATGGCCATATGAATAGCATGTACCACTTTGGATCAGAAGATTGCTGGCTCTATTCCCACCCATGCTGAGCTTTTTCGGTATGAACCATTGTCAAAGGTATACCTGAGCTGCTGTCACATAAAAGAATAGTATATAAAAAGAACACTGTCAATATTCAAGCGTCAATGCAGTGCTGTGGTAAAAGCACTCAGATTATCCAGTTTCGGCACCCAAAATCATTCTGAAATGTGATAACCATGGTATAATGATTTATAATCACTCTCATTGTCGCGAATTGTAACAAGTTGAATATCTTGGCATCTTGTGAAAAGCACCCTAAATGTATTGTGATTTCTTTGCAAAATAAAATATTTATGAACTCAAACTATTTTGTGCATCATGTTAACTAATAAAGAGTTCAAATTGTTGATGTCTCATGTTAAAGGCAGGACAACATTAGTTATACTCCTGTCTTCTTCTTACAGGGATGGAATGATGTCAGTTTCCATGGTTCAAGGCAGATTCCAACACCAAACATAGATGCATTAGCCTACGATGGAATCATCCTGAACAACTACTACACACAACAAACCTGCACACCCAGCCGGGCAGCCTTCCTCACTGGTCGATACCCCATCCATACTGGTAGGTTTCTTTTCTGTATTTGGTTGGCAATTTGCACAAACTCCAACCCAGTAAACACAGCTAGGCACATGCATGAACACAAATGAACATAATCTCTTTTTTTTTTTTTTTGAACAGTTTAAACTTTATTTGACTAAACAAGATATTTCGTACAATGTTCATTAATAAAGTTGTTATAGATATATATTAATACTGGTCAATAAAGTTATTGATAGCATTATCAGTAGAACTGTTGGAGGAATGCTATCAATATGTATAAGAGAAACAACGATGAAGCAATTTATGAACAGATAATAGTTAACGCTAAGAAAATGGCGGACAACAATTAATGTGCATTTAACAAGTTTGACACCCCTTAAACAAAGAAAAAAAGAAAAAAAGAGAAAAATGTGCTGTCTCTCAATAGGATTATGTTATGTTGGTATAGTTGGTATAGTGGCTAACATCGAGGATTTGGCTGAGTTTTTAAATTTACCATAATCTTCTATATTTCTTTCATCTGCACTTAGTACATTCCAAGTCTGAGCACTTAAAACCATAGGAGAATTTGCAAACGCTGTACATTTAAGAATAGGATAAAATAATAAGGGGGCTTGATTTCGTCTAGTGGGTCTGACTACAGGTTTAAGGAACTTATCACATTTTGATCTTTTATGTGCAAATGTTTTTAAATGGAACAATCTCCTCATTTCCAGAGTAGGGAGAGAGGCATTCTTGTGAATTTGAGTTGTAGGAGTGAGAATATGAAGGGATAAGCATGTTTTGATGCATTTATTTTGTAAGCGTTGCAATTCCTCTAAATTAGATTTACTGGCTCCAATATATAATATGTCACAATAGTCTATAATAGGTAACATGTAACTTTTATAAACTTTCAATCTTATATTCTCAGACATGTATTTCCTAGTTTTATACAATAATATAGACTTGTGACGCAGTCTGTTGATTATATTCCTGACATACATATTGAAATTCAGTTCTTGGTCTAGGATGACACCCAGGTATTTATAAGAAATAACATATTTTAGGATGTTACCATTTAGGTTAATTTTTGGTTTTTGTATATTCTTCAATTTCTTTTTTGATGCAAATATCATGATTTTTGTCTTGGTTTCATTGATCGTAAGTTTATTTTTTGATGACCAAAGAAAGAAACTATTTAAAGCAGTGGTTAGAGTAGCTGATATTGTGTCAATTGATTTTCCCGAGGCATATAAAACAGAGTCATCTGCATATAGCATTGTGTTATGATTATCTTCAGCTGAGATACAGTCATTAATGTAAAGTAGGAAAAAAAAGAGGGCCCAATATGGAGCCTTGTGGTACTCCACACACCAAAGGTAGGTTGGTAGACTTATTATGGTTAGCAATGGAGCATTGTTGATGACGAGACAAGTAGTTTTCAATCAGAGTTAAATTTCTATTTCTTATGCCATATTGTTCCAATTTATCTAGAAGTATTGTGTAATTAACTGAATCAAACGCTTTTTTGATATCAATAAAAGCTGCTAATGTAATATGACCTCTGTTTCTATTTTCTAAGACATCGTCTACAAATTTTGAGATTGAGTCTAAGGTAGATTTCTTTTTTTGGTAACCTCCTTGATTTTTTGACAAAATTGAATTTAATTCTAAATGATTAGAGATAGCAGTGTGGATGAGCCTTTCTAATATTTTTTTCCTGACACCAGGATTTGAACCCACACTGTGATTAGCTTTGGATATCAAGGCAGGATTCAAATCTATGTGGCCACAAAGCCAACCTACAGTAATCTCCCGCGTATAAGGCGCACCCTGAGTTGAAGAGAAACATATAAGGCTCACCTAGGCCTGAATTTTGAAGACTTAGTTCCGTTCTATAATAAAAGTACCCTGCCTATAAGGCACACCCAGACTTCATGTATAAGACGTGCACATGCCTTATACGTGTGAGAATATGGTAGGTGCTAATGGTGATAGGAGGTAGTTGTTTGGCAAGTATAACCTCTTTTGCTACCATTTATGTCTCAACAAGGAGATTCTAAGTCCTCTTATGAAACAAATCTTAAGAGAGGTATACATATGAATTTGTGCATCATGTTAAAACATATAAAGTTTATCTAAACTTTCACAGAACGTAACCAGGACATAATATTTTAAGTTGTTTAAAGGTTTCATATCTACCAATTTGCTACGTTGGATACAGTTTTGTGTTGGCCTTCACACTGTGTAAAAAGTGAAAAAAGGTTCAATTGCTTTTCAATATTTTGGAATCAGAAAATATGCAAACGATCTATCAGTTTTGAAATCTATGCTTTGTTGCTGTCAAGTATTGCAGGAAGTAAAATATGATGCTGTCATTGATATACCATATGAGAACCTTATAACATTTTTTCAAGACTGCCACATATTTGTGACTGTGTCACCTGATTAAGCCAATACAGTATCGGTAGGATGCAACTAAGGCTTGAATAGAGTGGCTTGAATAGAGTGGATTGAATGAGTGGCTTGAATAGAGTGGCTTGAATAGAGTGGCTTTATACTCCTGTGTATAAGCTTTGCCTTATATACAAAGGATTATACCACGATTCTGGGTTTTTTCCAGTACCTAAATCGGATAACCTGGGTTCGTTTATTATGGCATTGAGGCACTAAGTTGGCACCAATGCAGTCAAGTCTTGACAGCTAGTACATTTCTTATAATTTTTTGACAGAATCTCCCATTCATACACATATAGCTTTGACAGTGGGATCTTAGCTGTGCATGTAATCATGGTAGGTACAAAAAAAGCTCAAAGCTGCAGGGAGGGTCTGATCTGGAGTCCTACACTCTAACCACTCGGCCATGCCCAGCTTTGTGTCTGGGACATTCTGATGCATCCTTGGGGTGTAAACTGTGGTATAAACACATTATTACAGGGCTATACCAGCACACAAGCTGTATAGCCCTAGTGCTAATATAGCCATTCATTATTGCTGGTACCTTTTTTAGGCTGGAGTCTTTTTCAGGCTGCCCAAGTGAAGGCATTTCGGGTGCAAGTCCCTATGGACTTGGACTGGATGAGAAACTACTACCAGAGCACCTGAAAGAGCTGGGTTATGTCAACCACATCGTGGGCAAGGTATGTGGAACAGGCATCCTTGTTCTCTTTTGGTACTCCTGTATTAAAGGGTGATGATTCTCTTTAGATCACTTATCCAGAATTCTATTATTTTTTTAATATAAGATTGTGTATACACATGCATTCAAAAAGTTAAAAATGTTTAATGTTTATGGTTTAGTTTGTCCATAGCAGAACTCTTTCAAATGCTGTTTTTACTCCTATACCGGATTGATTATAAAAGGGGATGCATGCAATTAGAAAGAAAGCGTAAACTTTGAATGTTCCAGTCATCTTCTTTTGTCATGAATGGAGACTACCAAAGAATTGAAACTGAACTATAATTTCTTTTTGCAGTGGCACCTTGGCTTTTACATGAAGGAATACACCCCCACTTTGCGTGGTTTTGACTCTCACTATGGTTTCTACCTGGGCTTTGGTGACTACTACAACCATAGTGGTTGGGACCCTGTGAGTTCTTTAGGGAGTGGTCATTTTTGGAAAAAAAACAGGGAAGTTGGTGAAGTTCAATGTGAATGGCACACATTTTTCCATCCTCCCACAAAGGGGTCTGAAATTTTTCCTTCCCCCTCAGAGGATTCTGAAATTTCCTTTTATTATTTAAAAGTGCTACGCTGGCTTTTTTTCCCGCTCAAAATGGGTGAATATCTTTCTGTCCTCCACAAAGAGGAATCTGACTTTTTTTCTCTCCCGAAAACCCATCGATTCCCCCCCCCCCTCTTGTTAAAAATGACAACTACCTTACAACATAATAGTTACCAAACTGTGACAACCAATTGTTAGATTGAAGATAAAGAAGCAGGATTCATACCAAAACAGACATGGTCAAAATGTATCGTGATTTATTACAGTTTGAATACTTGTCAGTTAAATCGATCAAATTTCCTTGGATCAACAAATGAATTTAGTCATTGCCATCTTGGGTAGGTTGACCAACTTCCTCTTTAAGATAATATTGCAAACCTTTGAGGTTTTTAACATAAATATTTGTTTATCAATATAAATTGTGTTTCAATGCAAAATAAAAACACATTTCTAGTCAGTTAAAGTGGTGTTCTTATTTACAGTATCCAAATCCAAAGACAAATGGATTTGACTTTCATAATGACCTTGAGATAGACAAGTCAGTCATTGGAAAGTACTCGACTGAACTCTTCACAGCACATGCGGAACGACTCATCACCGAACATGATAAATCAAATGTAAACTCAGTGCTCACTGTTTATATATTTCTGTCATGAACACAATACATCGGCAACAAATGACGGCTCTAGCTCAGATAACCTTCCAAAGCTAATCATTTATCTTCTTTTACACCAACAATTAAATATAGTGTACATGTTTCTGACTTGATACAGACATAGACAAAGGTTCACGAGTAGTGGGAATGACTAAGGGTTATCTCACGGGGTGAGGGTGTAAACTTCCACATATGTGACCCATCCTTACAAAATGGTACGGTATTGTCATATTGAATTACAGCACATCAAGAGATCTCATTTGGTATATAACACTTGCATATTCGAGCCAGGCTGCCCTCTGTGGATCTTCTTGCAGTAAATGTAGTTAGATTGATTAATGTTACAATGTTATAATATGATGCCCTCTGGTGAGCCCTGTGTAAACTAAGGTCCTAGGCCCAAAGCAGTGCCTAGCCCTGTATGTATGTAAGTGTGTCAACTTGACCTAGAAAGCCCTCACAGTGAGTAAGCATATTACTAGTGCCCTCCACCTGCTTCACTCTGAGATCAGGCAAGGCAAACAGCACACCACTCCTTACTACAGTTCACCTCTACTGAATAAAACTACAAGTTAAACCAACAATGTCTTCAGTACTGCATTTACCTATTGAAACAATTAACAATAGATTAAACTGAGATATACTCTATAAATCCTATACAATTCCTATGTAATTCCATACAACCACAAAACCTATACATGTTGTATATGTCTTTCAGGCATTTCGGGCTTAAATTCACTTCAGCAAGCAAGGATTCTAAAAGACATCTACCCATATGTTAGAAAAAATGCTAAAATATCAATTTTGAAAAAAAAAGAAGATATTTTATACAATATCCTACTTATCTAGACCTCTAAATGTGCGACTTCAGCACCAATTTGTTAGGATGGGTCACATATAGCGAGGGTTACCATTGAATCCAGTGCCACTACTGTTTGGTTTGGCCTCCTTTTGGAGTGCTCCTAGACCATACAATAATTCATGTTTACTATTTCAGCCGTTGTTCCTGTTCCTCTCCCACCAGGCACCACACAGTGCTAATGAGTACAACCCACTCCAGGTACCAAAGAGGTACCTGGACAAATTAATGCACATAAAGGGTGAGAGGAGAAGGCAGTATGCAGGTACTCATACAGATTTTATATAGATTTGATAGGGTGTAATAGGTTAACAGAACCCTTTGGATTTCCAATGCAGTGGTTTTCATACTCAAAGTCCACAGAGGATTAATTGCTGACAAGATTTTGATCTGCCACGTACAGCTTCATCAGTTTTCTGACATTAATTTTGAACTGAAAGGCAAAGTGCTGCAGGTGGCTCAAAATATGATTTATGCCTAATTTTATTGAAACTTGCTATACAAGTTTTTTATACATCATTTGTAATCAAAATATGAAAGTAAGAGTTTTCTCAGGAGTGGCCAATATTATATGAAGATGCGGATATCTAAAACTTAGTGACTTCTGGTGGGGTTCGCTCAATAAATGCTCAAGTAGAGGAGGAATTTTTTCAAAGACTTAAGATATGTGAAAACATATAGCAGTTAAAATGGTCATGCAAAATCATTTGTTTTATCCATACCTTTTGCTGTTTATGCACATGAATGTAGAGGGGTGGGACCCTGAGCATTAGGTCTACGGGTCACATCTGGAGGGGGGTAGAGAAGGGGCCGGCCGTTTAGGGTTATCTTTTGAATAAATTTGAAGTTACTGTTTGATTAAAAGTAGCTTAAAAACTGTCAGATCCCTCTTATCAAGATTTGACCTGTAGTTCACCGAAAGGCCACCAGGTTCCTGTAGCACTTTGCCTTAAGATAATTCATTTCAGAAAGTTTTCAAGTTTCGAGAAGTGCCTTTCTTTTGAATTTTTTCTTTCTTTTTCTTTGCAAATGATTTCAAGCATTAGACACACAGTTTGTAAAGTGAAGACGCAAGTAGTATCCATCAGGGCACAAAGAACTCAGAGGGAGGCCTTCATCTCCATTTTAAAGATCAATTCAGATGGTCACTGTTTCAAATATGGCAGTATGCATTTAAATTATCAAAAAGGGGGGGGGGTAGGGGATCGGTTTAGGGTAGTTGGTATTCCTAATATTGAGCCCCATAAATAACACTTTTTTTTAAACTAATACGAACTTCAAATGACATGACCCTCTCCCTCTCTGCCCTTTTGCATTGTTACATATTTCAGGTTATCCTAGTCAGTCTCTTCAAAGTGTTAATATCATTCTTTGTTTATTAGGCATGGTATCTGTACTGGATGAATCCGTTGGTAATATTACCAAGACGTTAGCCAAAGAGGGACTACTTGAGAACACAGTCATCTTATTCACCACAGACAATGGGGGTGCTGTGAATGGTTTTGAGAACAACTGGGCCTCAAACTGGCCCCTAAGGTAGGATGTTGCTTTCATGTACACTACATTTTATCCATAAAATGTAATACAGGATTATATAAATAGCACATGATAGTATATATATATATATATATATATATATATATATATATATATATATATATATATATGTAATGATATATGTATCTAACCACCATGCACATCTTCTACTGTGTACACTGTAATACCTCGCCAAGCTATTTACAGTACAATAAACAGCTTTTATTTTGAGAAAACAGTAAGAAGTGCTCTCAGTACAAACCTTATTATATGACTCTACAGTAAATAGCCCCATTTTGATGCGCTGGTTACCCTCAGGCTACCTGCTGTACAACGCCCTCCCCTGCTCATGCAAAGCCTCCCAAATTCAGCTCTCTGGGCCTCTCACTATGGCTCCGAGTACCTCTCCCTCTTGCAATGAATCCCCCGAGAATCTGGGACCTCCTTCCTTCTTCTCTTGTTATCTGGACTCCTCCTCCCACCGCCATTTGAAGTGGGTCTCCATCTCTTCCCTGGCCAGACACTCCTCCTGCCTCTCGGGCCCCACCTCCCTCTGAGCTGGTTCTTCTCTTTACAGGATCAGCTCTTTGTCCACCCCTTTCAACAGGGCTGACTTCCTTTTCTTTTCCTCTCTGCCTTGTTTCCAGGCATATCCGGCTTCTCTTCTGGTCCATCCATTTTTGCAATGAGGGCTGTTACCACTGTCACCAATGTAGCGTTTTTCGACTCTCCTCCTGCTGTTAACGCACAGCAGCTATTACTGTTTGTTGCCTGGCACCAGAGCAAAGCCATCGTCCACTTCAGATCTGCTTTTAGTGGTCACTTTAACTGCATTTGAGTGTCACTTTGCTACTAGAGCTCGGACTAACTACTGAACTCACAGTGTGTCTTTTGTCTGTAAAAGTCATTTGGTAACCTTCAAAGTGCACCATATTTTTATATTAGACTCTTAATGGTATATTTTATCAAAAGAACATTTTATAAGATGATAATCTGTTGAGATGACCTGTCTGCTCTCCTTTCTTTCACTAGAGGAAGCAAGGCTAATTATTTCGAAGGCGGCACCCGTGCGACAGGCTACCTGTGGAGCCCCCTACTTGAGAAGTCTGGCTACACATCTGAGCACCTCATGCACATCTCTGATTGGTTTCCCACTTTACTCAGTATAGCTGGGTATGATATGGACAAAATACAGGCACGAAAGTTGGATGGATTAGATATGTTGGACACACTGTGTACTGATGATGAAAGCTCACCACGCACAGATATGCTATATAACATATATAATGAGTATGGCACAGCAGCAGTGAGGGTTGATGATTTCAAGCTAATATTAGGTAAGGAATGGGAATACGGTGGTTGGTACCCACCATGGAACTACACACTCAGCCTCAACAACTTCACAATAGCCGACTCAATATCCGACATTAACCCATTAAACAATGAACCTGCATCACCTGCCTTGTTCAAGTCAGAACTCCCAGCACTTCTTGAGAAGGTCCTAGGACGCACCCAGAGAATTAATACTGACCCTGTTATAGTTCAATGTGGCCCCCTGCCTGTAAATATCAGCAAGGATTGCACGTCTCCTTGCCTGTTTCACTTGGATACAGACCCATGTGAGCTGAATAATCTTGCCTTGGGTGCCTTGGGTGCCTTGGGTAACCTGAGATCATAACATTGGTCTTAATGCTTAAGAAGGTGCATCCAATGGTCTGAGTAAAAAATAAATCAACTGTCTTTTTCAAAATGTGTTTAATCAGTTTAAATATGGTACAAATGTCTCGGGATTAGTTCTGTATCTGTATCTATATGGGCATTTTTCTTGGCAGAATTCCTTGTTTGCGAAGGAGAAACTATGGAAGACTTGGGAACCACAGAGACACCTTTCCTATGACTGCTTTTCTAACCATGGTAAAAGTGAGTGGTCTGATGTACATAACTAAGGATGGGTGTCTCAGAACGTCTAGACTTGGCTCCAATTAATTATCACTACTAATATGACTAGAGTGAACAAGTAATTAATGGATAATTCATGACGAGTGTGTGTTGGCAAAGGATAATTACACAAGGGCGCAGCCATTGACTACTTTTTTTATTACACGAAGCCCCCCTCAAATCAAAATAATTACCTGATATCCATGTTTCAATCTCATTGACCAAGCCCAAGCGACAGCCCCAGTTGCCATTTTAGCTGTGCACGATGAATTGGCATGAAACACATTGGATTGTGAAGCATATATACATTTCCAGTAGCCATCTTTAAGATTATTAGAAGTAGATATTCCATATTTGGTGGTACTGTCCATAAATAAGCTTGCCATTTCATAATCTCAACGTAAAATCCAATAATCCAACAGTAAATATAGAGGATAACCATGTCCGCCGTCTTCTTTGTCTTGGCAAATGAAAATGAGGCTGACCTAGAAAGATGCTGCTTCGTGGAAGAGGGTGAACACAGGGAGCATATATTGAATTTTTGTGTGTGTAATAGATTATAGAATAAAGTTTAATGTCATGTCTCTAAGGGTTGAAAATGAATAACACTCACACAGTAGTAGAGAACAGAGCAAATATCTTTAATAAAGATTATTTTAGTAAGTAACAACAAATCATGTATAAAAATTTATGATAATAAACAAATGCGTGGGCACATCTAAATGAACAATTGTAACCCTTGTGCATAGACGCGTATAGCGTGGACACATCTACCACATTTATGCTTAATACTAATTAGTCATATAAGCATTGAGTAATACTAAACCCAAAAAAATCATACATATGTTTACTTGTAATTGACAGTGATTGTACAGTCTTTGAAGGACACATTAGAGAAAATTGTGGTGGCCTGAGGGGTGGCACTATTGGAGGTATATGGTACATCATTAGTGTTATTTGGAGGTTTGGTAACAGTACCACAAGGTACGATGTCAGGTGGAGGCTTACTCACAGTAGAAGATGGTACACTACGGGACAACTTAAGAATCATCTCGCGTCTTTGTTCATCCGGTGTTTTCGAGTAATACTTGATGGAGTTCTCACGCTTGTGTCCTGTCACAGACTTAATGTCCCGTGTCGGGACACCTTCTTCATGTAGGGTCATGACACATGTCGCTCGGACACAATGATTGGTATAGACCTGACACAATTTAGCTTCCTTTGAAATGTTACTCATGATTTTTCCCAGCGAGTTTATACCAATGGGTGATTTTGTATACCAAATTGGATGGTTTGCGAATCTCTTATACTTGGGCGTTTGATAAAAAGGTTGGTTTTTGGGACACAATTTACTCAAATAGAGCTTAAGGCTCGTCAATGGGCAATTCTGTACATCGCAAGCATACATACGCTGACTGTGCTCATTTCGCCCTTGGCTTAACCCTTGATGATTTTTTTCTTTTGGGTTGAAAGTGAGGGTAACATATTCTTTTTCATTTTCATCTACTTTGAATACAAAATGGTCTTTCATAAGGTCATGAATACCCTCGTGAGCTCTTCGCCCGAAGTGGAGCGTAACTTCATAGTTTCAATAAGTGTTTCGGTGTATCGTGTGACAATACTCGAGTAGAATACATCAACGCTAAGTCTGCTTTTGTGATAGACGCGTAATGCGTGGACACATCAAGACCCTTTTCTTTGTTTATTTTAATGTGCCCTTTTTATAATGTTGTTTGCACTTGTAAACATTAGATCAGTAATTATGTTATAACCCACATTATGCGGTAGCTCGTTTAGGTGGCGCTCGACACAGTAGGCTCTTTTTTGAATATTCCAATCCCTCTTTTGTCCTTACATTAGCGTAGAAGCACTTCAACAGCTCAGCAATCTTTTCCTTCCCTTTGGTTTCAAATTCACCCTCTCCTCCTTGCCTATCAGCCAAGCTGAAAAGGAAAAAATATATATATATTATATTTATAATAATAAACAAATGCATGGGCACATCTAAATGAACAATTTTAACCCTTTTGCATATACGTGTTCAATAGCCTGGACACATCTACTACATTTACGCTTAATACTAATTAGTCATATACGTGTTGAGTAATACTAAACCCAATTTGATATGAAAAATTACAATTTTGTTAATGTATTTCATGGTTTCATGTTTCTTATCTTTATATATGCTATACTATAGCGGTCGACACATACTGACTTACTTACATCATTTGATAAAAAAAAATGAAAATGAAATGTATTTACCTTGGAATATCTTCATGCCCCAGGAAGTTTGTTTGTGTGTATTGGCTGCTTTCGATCCATTTCGAGGTGGCGTAAGGTTTTTTGGTCTGTTTGTACAAACCTTTTCTCTTTGTTATGGTCTGGGTTTGCAGCCGGCGGACCTTCTTTGAAATCATCGTCACCCAACAAATCTAAGATGGACTTTTTCATGGCTCTCGCAGTTTTAGAGACGATTGTTCCATTTGTAAGGAGCTGTACGTCATATTTTCTATATCATTTCTCATTTACTTTAACTACAAATCCTTCTGTCTTATGGTCTTCATGTAGAACCTGAACAAAGTTGGAGTAATCTCTTGCTAGGGAGGTACAAAAAAATATAGGTCACAGGGCGACTTCCGGTTTACTTTCAACGGAGGAGAATGGCGCATGGATAGATATCGTTTCATGTTGGATATGATGGATTATTTAATTAATTTCGTAATGGCGAATGTTAAAGACTATGCTATCATCAAAATGTATATGTGATACATCTTCTGTGAGCTGGATTCCTTATATTTCTTCTCCAAATCGTAAGAAATTCAATGTCAAACATGGAGGTCAACGTGCTGTTCTGGGTAAGTATGGATTTAAATCTTTGCTTTACCATCGCCAGCTTGGTCTAGAGGTAAGACTCTCGCATTTCAAGATGGCAATCCTGGTTCGATTCCCGGCTGGGGAAGAACCGTTTTAAATATGCTCCTCCACATGTAAGGAGGCATGTTATCCATGTAAGGAGGCATGTTATCCATGGATAACCGCACGACTTACAAAAGTCATGATGCAGGCATCATGCCAAGCAATATTGACAGGTATGTGCATGGGAATATCCAGGAAAAGCCCTCGGAATCACAGAAATCATGTAATAAATGGAACTATGAATGTTTTAGAACACTTTGAGCCTGATCAGGAGAAACTAAATAGTATTTTAGGTAAATGGTCTTAAATCAATTATGTTATAGTAGCTATCTTGGTTTATATCAGATTTGCATTTCTGAATTCAGTAGAAAATTCTACATTAGTGTGCACCTTCAACCATATAACCCCATAAAAACAAAAGTAAACGTGTCTTAGCTCTTTGACTCTTTTAATAACACCAAACTACAACATAACAACTGTAGATTTAAGATGGTAGGAATGATTAAACGTCATTTTTGTGATCAAGACCAGTGATATCCTTGATTGCATGTAATGGTAGAATTGATCTGGTTTTAAGCACAGTGCTGTTTTTGTATGTATTACAAATTGCTTACCCTGCATCAAGGACATGTTTTGTTTGGTAAAGAATAAAATTGATTTCTCCTTTATATCATTTGTTCATCTACAATCAAATCTAACCTTTTAAGGGTCGCTCATGCTCATTGGTCATCATGATGAATGCATGTAGGCATGGTGAGTAACAGGCTTCATTCAAGCATCAATCCTTGAGGGTCTGCATGATGTACCAATGAAGTACTGTTAGGTAGACAAGCCAGCACTTCATTGGTGTATCATGGCATCCAACAGGCATGATACACTCCTGCAACAGCGAACCATAAAGGGCTAAGGGGCACTTTCTCTTTCTCATCATACAGTGCCATTAATCAAACATGCCAATGGTATGATGAATATACAGACACACCTAAAATCTCAATGAGATTTCCTTAAGGTTAACTTAGCAATCTATTGTCACAAGATACAAAATAATGAAAGAGCGTAAATACTTGTTCAGTTCCATAGTTTTTATGAAATAAAGGAGTTCACTGAAGAAAAAAAGATCAATTCGTTAAGGCCAATGAAAGTGAAGGAAGCATATAATTGATAACATGGGATTGGTGACATTGATTACCAGACTATGATGGTATCAGGCCACACCCATTTCACAAGGGCAATAGCCTGCTAACACATTAAAGGCCACTAATGCAGGAGTGCATCTTGCCTATTGGTCAGCATGATGCCCAAATGAGGTGCTGGGGATGTCATAGCGACCCTCTGGGACTGTATCAACCTGGTAGGATTGGCATGATGCATGAATGTCGCCCTAGTTGCCCGGGCTTTTGTTGATTTTAATTTGTTCATTCTTTTTTTGGGAAAACTATTGTGAAGTATAAGTGTCTAATGAAGGTGGGGGTGTGTGCCGTAGATCATGGTGGGTGTAACCATGCTATATATAAACATACATAGACTTTAGGATGAACATAAGAGGGGAAAACATTAGGACGTCACCATGGCAACTGCAGAACCAGCAGGAGAAGTCATCATCACAGACCCATCACCACCGGAACCGGAAGTAGAGGGGAACCGTGGGCCAGAGGGTAAGTATGAAATCTATTTTGTGGTTATAAATATTTTGGTAACATTAAAAAAAAAAGAACACAGTAAAATACAATGTTTGTCTGGGTATAGCAGAAGAAGAAAAAGAAATGCTCTGTAAAACCTTTGTTTTCTTTCTATGTTAGGAAAACGTAAATTCATGCCCTGTACACTGGGCTTTTACTGCTTCTGAAATACAGAGAAAATACATTAAGAATATGTTGAAAAACAAAAAAATGTTATATAATCGTGTTTCAACAGCTTTATAATAAACCGTTTGCTTTACCCAAACCAATTAAAGATGTTCTTGAATGTTGAAAAAAAAGAAGTTATTTGTCAAGTGGTGTCTGATTCGAATTTTCGATGTGCACCTTGGATGTGTCTGAAGAAATGCTGTTATGATACACATTAAAGCATTATGCAATGGGTTCTACAAGCAATGTATTAGGTTTGAAACAGAACAGATTTATCATATCGATCTGAATATAATATAATAAATGTACATGTATATAGGCATCTTATCTCTTATTATGATTTCAGACGATGATATTGCATATATAACACAAATATTTCATAGAGTTACTTCTAAAACAAATAATTTAAATATATGGTCAATTGCACTGAGTTGGGGTCACACAGGGCTCACTAAACAGTAAAAATTAAACTGCTAGGATTGTTTTGAAATTGTGTGCCCAGAATACTGGCACACTGAGGCACCTACCCTGAAAATTGGGAACACTAATATCACAAATTGTCAATTTTAGAGTCAATTCCATTATTTAGCATTAGTTCCTATGGGATTCTGGTCCAAATAGGCTATTTTTGGGGAGAAATCACTTTATTTGGCACTTATGGTTCCTCTAAAATTACACCAAATCACATTGCAATTTCAAATATGGCAATACTGAGGTATAATGTTAATGAATCTTTTCCTAATGACTGATAGTTGACACCTAAGGCTTTCTAATTATATTTTTGCATTTGATAAATATGATTTATTTCTCCCCACTATCATGTATTAAAAAATGAGGCATGTATGGTTCCACTTTACCTACACCACAAGGTTTTAGCAATAGCTCCAGGCAGATAAGGGGAATAGTTCTTGAATTGATATATATAATGCTAAATATTGGGGGCTAGTGGAAATATACATTTCCAGTGCATTTTCTGTTTACTTTGCCCCATACCAGTGGGAGCACCATAGTATCCAAGCAATGTCCTGACCTTCCCACCCAATGGAAATGAAAAATATCCAAACCATTCAATCTTTGGTCACATTTACCCCCTTACCATGGTAAAAAATGGGTTTGTCCCCATCTCAGTGCAATTGACCATATAGCATTCAGGGGAGTTTTAGAAAGAGTTCCTAGCTTTGGCCGACTAAAGTTATATAGGTTAAGACTTCGTACCAGAGTGGACACACTGAAGTTGGCTGGTCTTAACCCTTAAAGGCTCACTGATGCATCTGCGAGTATAATATGACGACCCTCTGGGAGTATAATATGACGACCCTCTGGGAGTATAATATGATGACCCTCCGGGAGTATAATATGAGGACCCTCCGGGAGTATAATATGAGGACCCTCCGGGAGTATAATATGACAACCCTCCGGGAGTATAATATGACGACCCTCCGGGAGTATAATATGACGACCCTCCGGGAGTATAATATGAAGACCCTCCAGGAGTACAATATGACGACCCTCCGGGAGTATAATATGACGACCCTCCGGGAGTATAATATGAAGACCCTCCAGGAGTACAATATGACTACCCTCCGGGAGTATAATATGACGACCCTCCGGGAGTATAATATGAAGACCCTCCGGGAGTATAATATGAAGACCCTCCGGGAGTATAATATGACAACCCTCCGGGAGTATGATATGACGACCCTCCGGGAGTATAATATGGAGACCCTCCGGGAGTATAATATGACGACCCTCCGGGAGTATAATATGACAACCCTCCGGGAGTATAATATGACAACCCTCCGGGAGTATAATATGACGACCCTCCGGGAGTATAATATGTGTCAGGCCCATAGTGTCTGCATGATGCCCCAAAGAAGTGCTGGTGAAAAGTCTCGCCAGCACTTCATTGGTGCATCATGGCGACCAATGTGTATAATGCATTCCTGCATCAGCGGCCTTTAAAGGGATGTGCCAAAACTTTCTGCATGTTTTGTATATGGTGTCAGATTCCCTACTCTGTATACTACAGATTACCTTAAGTTAGAGTTATAACATCCTTCCCCATTTAAGGGCTGCTGATGCATTAATGCATCATGGCTATTGGTCATTATCAGACATGCAGTACCTGCATGTAACTTGCTGGGACCCCATTTATGCCTCATGCCAACCCTACGGGATCGATATACTCAATCTTGGAGGGTCGGCATGATGTTCCAGTGAAGGGCTGGCAAGCAGTCTTGCCAGCATTTTAATGGTACATCATGACAACTAATGGGCATGATGCATTAATGTTTCAGCGGCCCTCAAAGGGTTAACCCCTACCAGAGCCCCTCCGCTCCCCCATCTAATCAGGTACAACACCTCTCCCCTCCCGTCATACAGTGTATATAAGCAAAATGTGAACGAGCATGTGATAATTTAGCATCGTATTCCCCAAAGTGAGTCTGCCCGTATTCAATGAGGCCTCAAAAGAAACAATATTTATACTGATTTTCAATGCGTCTAGTCATCTTGATTTGTTTTCGTCTGCCATGACAGCTTGCTCGACGAAGTTTTATTTGATACGGAGCTAGCCGCAGGTGCCAAGCACTTTTAGTTTTGGATTAAATGTTACTTATGCAAGGCAATATTTTCTCTTTTAACATGGCACTAATACTTAGATATACCTTAAACAAGTCATAACATAATTTTATTAAACTATTTCAATTGCAACTATCCTAGAGACACCAACAGCTCCAAGCAGCTCCTTATGGTCAAGTTGCTAGGATACTAGCAGACAACTTGAATAAAAGCAACCATCACATCACATAGTACCAAAAAACTGCAAAAGCTGCAACATCATCCCTAGAGGACCGCAAGCAAGAATCGAATCTGCCGATCAATGGAAATCCATGACCTTAAGAAGCATTGATATGAACTATTAAACTTTGACCAAAGATTGACCTAATTATGGACATATGACCCTAATTGTAACCATGCCAACGCCTACTCTTTTTCCTACCTCAGTATCCCAAAAATGTTCATATGCATCACCTGATGAAGGCCCATATGGCTGAAATGTTGTGATCAAATGCATACTACAAACATTATGGTGAAATAAAACATCGAAACCTGAATTTTTGTTGTTCTAGTTGTGTCTATTATTCAAATAATATTCACAATTACTCTAGGCACTGTATCTTGATTCAGATCCTAGGACAACGAAACTAAAACACTACGTGTCAGTTAGATTGCTTAACTTAATATACCAACAAACCGGAAATCTCAATCTAGCATCCTTGATTCGGATCCTGACGCTCTGAGTCCCAGTCGGAACTACTTGTAAATAACTACTAATGGACCAAACGACTATCAACACCACCAACTTAAATATACCAATTGCAACTGTCCTAGAGACACCAACAGCTCCAAGCAGCTCCTTATGGTCAAGTTGCTAGGATACTAGCAGACAACTTGAATAAAAGCAACCATCACATCACATAGTACCAAAAAACTGCAAAAGCTGCAACATCATCCCTAGAGGACTGCAAGCAAGAATCGAATCTGCCGATCAATGGAAATCCATGACCTTAAGAAGCATTGATATGAACTATTAAACTTTGACCCAAGATTGACCTAATTATGGACATGTGACCCTAATTGTAACCATGCCAACGCCTACTCTTTTTCCTACCTCAGTATCCCAAAAGTGTTCATATGCATCACCTGATGAAGGCCCATATGGCCGAAACGTTGTGATCAAATGCATACTACAAACATTATGATGAAATAAAACATCGAAACCTGAATTTTTGTTGTTCTAGTTGTGTCTATTATACAAATAATATTTCAATTGTTCTTTTACCGTACAACTTCTAATAACCATACCTAAATACGAAACTAAATTTCTCAATAATGCTAATTAGCATTGTTAACCCTTTAAAGGCCGCTGATGCAGGGGTATACATGCCCATTGGACGTCATAATGCCCCAAAGAAGTGCTGGTGAGCATTCTCGCCAGCACTTCATTGGTGTATCATGATGACCCTCTGGGAGTATAATATGTATCAACCCTATAGGGTCGTCATAATGCCCCAATGAAGTGCTGGTGAGCAGTCTCGCCAACACTTCATTGGTGCATCATGACGACCAATGGATTTGATGCACTCCTGCATCAGAGGCCCTCAAAGGCCCAGTGTCAGGACCATGTTTCTATAGTTTTCAAATGTGAATGGTACCATCTACATCCACTCATGTAAAGCTAATAGTGCAGACAGAGCAAAACCTGCGTTCTGTTTCTTAGCCTGAGTGCTATTATGAATTAATAAGTTCAAATTTAATTGGAATACTGGGTGATGGTCATTGTTACTCAGGCCTTAACCGTTTAAGTGCCATGATATCCAGGGCTCCATAGTACATATTATACTCCACCTGGAACTGAACCCCATCGTTCCTACTATAAATGTATTTCCACATTCTACAGTAGGGGGGCCAGCAGGAGGTTTTATGAATTAGGTTAGTTCTGGCAGGAGGTTTTGTGAAATAGGCTAAGCGTAGCAGGAGTTTTTATGAATTAGGTAATTTTTGAACCGCAGATAGAATTCTTGGGAAAATCTTGTCCCATATGGGATTCGTACCCATGCACCAGACAGTGCCTCATGTGCTAATCATTACACCATGAGTCCTCAGCTGATACTGTGGGTGTTAGAACATCTACTGAATGGTGATATGCTACTATTATGACTGAGTAATCAGTTATAGATAAAGGGGTAATTTCACTTTGAAAGTCTGACTGGTCAATGTAGTGTAGTGGTTAAGGCCTGGGACTAGAAATCTAGACCACACAGGTACAAACCACTGGTGTGATTTTGTTTTTATTCTCAGTTGGCCACTGTTATTTTTGCAACAAATTCTAAAAATAATGTATTATAATGAATGCCAATAGGATAGAAGGGGCTTCAGAAAGGCCTGTTACAAAGACTCCTTTTACCTTGTATGTTAAAAAAGGTGTCTCCATGCAGTGTTGAATCCACATTCTGTCATTCAAAGCCAGACTTGCTAATGATTATACTATTGAGATTGCTGATGATTGTAGCCTGGAACACCATATATTTATCATAGTTTTGTATCACAGCCAGTGTAGTAGATTCAAATAATTTTTTAGACCTCTACAGTTTATGTCAAAATATGCTTATATGCATGATTTTACTATACAAAATTGTGTGGATGGAGTATAAGTAAGAAAACCTTCTAGGAGCTGGAGGATCCATGGAGGTCTTCCATTACATATATTCCGGTAGGAGAAAATGGTAGTCATCTTTATTGCCAGACAAAGTGGGTGACTGTGATGATAATTAGCTATAGGATTTTGGCTACATTGCATTTTTTTCGAGTTTTCAAATCGGACAATTATTTAGCGGAGTTACAGTTTGAAATAAAAGGCAATCATGTGTGTGATATTTCCCAGGTTTGAATTTTACAAGTCCAATCTTGCTTCTTCAATTTCATTTTCTAAGCTGAAAAAGGAAATCCTAAAAATATCCAGTATCTTAGTCCTGAATTATTGAACCGGATCTGCCAAATGGAATATCTGCAGGACCAGGAATGCTGCACGATGAGAAACATTTCACAAAAACCCTTAATAAGTGAATATTTCTTTCAGATCTGACTATTGGGAACATGTACCTTAACCCCCCATGTATAAGGTGCACCCACGCATAAGCTATACCCAGAGTTTGTGAATTGCCTTCATGAAACTCTTAAAAAATCATTATTTTCTAACCAATGATTTTTAGTCTGACGGCTACCCCCAACCCCATATGCCAATGGGAACGTAATGGAAGCTATTGGAAGGTGTTGCATCCTCCCTCCCCTCCCCTTGTGGCTGAAATAGTCTACAAGCCACAGCTTATATGCAGGGTTTTATGGTATGTACTTAAATCACCAAAATGTCTTCCTGTTACCTGTTTGGCGGGTACACCCATCCTACGTAGGTCAATGGTCATGCCATTTTTCTCTGGTAACCTCAAATGAACCGTTGATAACTAGTGCTGGTTCAGGGCTAACCGTTCAGGGGAAGCTCATAATTGTAGTGGAACTAATTAATATAGTTTCTGAGTAATTACCATGATCAAACATTAACCCTTATAAGACCATTACTGCATCATGCCCATTGGTCGTTATTATGAATGCAACCCTAGTATGTAACTCCAATTTGCTATGCATGCATTCAAACACCATGCCGACCCTATTGGCTTGTTACACTACCAGAGGAAGTCATGAAGCTGCAGTGAAGTTCTGGTGAGCAGACTCGCCAGCACTTCATTGATGCATCATGACGACCAATGGGCATGGCTGCATCATGCCCATCGGTTGACATGATACACCCATGAGTTGCTAAGGAGTCTTTTTCAGTCAGTATAATAGATAGAACTAAACGACCGTGGTGTACGAGGTGGCCGATCCACCATGGGGGGGATCGGCCACCGAGGACACCAGGGGAGTTTAGTTCTATATTTATTTTATGTTTTTAGAGGGTTTAAATAAGGACACATTATCAAAATCCGTTACCGTAGTTCCCCATACAAGCGGCAGTCCGCCATTTTGAATGTTTACATGCGCCCTGAACAAGGCTGCCATACTGGATCGGCCGCTGTGGTGGATCGGCACACGTTACTCCACTGGGGGTGTGGCGATCGGCTCCGCAATGCTATCTCTACGGGAAGAAGTTATTGACATAAAATAAACTTCATTTATGCATCATGCCAACTCTCTTGCAGAGTCAGCCCAGCCAATCAATGCGTCATTAGCATATAAAGGGTTATTCATCTCCAGGAGGAAAACTCATGCCGATAGTTCAGTGTAATATCATTCAACTTGACCAGTTTATGTCTTGATTTTCGAATTCTTTACTTTCACATCAAATAGATTTCATGTACAGCCTCTGTTTTTTGTCTTTTTTGTTTTCTTTCTTGGTTCTTGTTTATTCATTAGGACCATTTTAGTCAATAAACACATGTCCCCAAGGGGAGATACACCAGATTGAAGGTGAGCTCTGCGCTAAATATAAATTGTAATTTTTCCTCTAGGTTGAATTACTAAAATGATTGGGCAACATGAACTCGTGTTTCATTCCGTCACACTAGTGTCAACGAACCGTTACAAGTCGATGTTTTAATGAACACTGAATCCAGAGAAGTTCTTTGATCCTTGTTTATTGCATGATGACAGAGTGTACATATAGGTGGTAACAATGATACACTTGCCAGCGTGCAGGCTCTGCCCCTAAGCTTCTAGCTCAACCTGTTGTAGGTCCTAGACAATAGGGAGGTTGTATGTGGTATAATGTAAGTAGAAAAGATGAGCTTAGAATAGATGGATTGGGAGCTGCTCACCAGGTCTTAAATACTAAGGTGAGCAGCTCACAGGGTGATGAAATGTCCTGGTAGGAACAGGTCAGATCTGGTCAGATCTGGTTGGGTCTGATCAGATCTGAGGCGTCGCCATACCTGGTAATGATTCTATTTATGGATGGACCAATCAGGATGAAGGGAGGTTGTGGAATTTCCCTGCACCCTAGAAATGCGTCCACAGGTATGTCGGTATTTTATGATACTCCTAGTGAGTAAGTGCCCAGAAATAGGATGGGTCCGGCTCTCCCAGCATCCTGGTATGGGTGATGTAAGAGCAGCTCACTGTACACACTGGGGGGGGGGATTGAGCTGTGAGCTTGTGAGCAGGTTCTGAGCGTGTGTGGCGAAGTATTTGATAAATATGTAAAATAATGAATAATACCCAGAATGGTCCATTGACAAATCCCCACATTCCCACTCGTCTCTGCACGAGGTTTAAGGGAGGAAAATCATTAATAATAATGGCTTTTGCCAAGTCCATTGACAATTTTGGGTATTATGCATACAAGGTACATGATACAAAGAGATTTTCGGTATGAAAATACGGTACAAGAATGAAATAGGTGTACATGCAGGTTCCTTTATGGAACTATTCAAAAATAAGAGATACCGGTAGCATGCTATTAATTGTTGGATCAAAGAAACCTTATGATACTTATTACTACAGGAATAAATGGGTACACATATTTTTGGCATGTCGTGAATACTGTTTGTACCTGAGTTTGTCGTGGCTATGTATTGATACAATGGAGTATGAAAATACATTTGTCTAAGCTGAGGTATATTGAGTATTTACAAATATGATGTACCGGTAAGAAAAGGAAAGAAAGGTGTTATTTACACAGTATGTGGAGTTGGCACCGGAGTTTCCCAAGATAAGTTCGGCTTCAAGCTGCCAAGGGCACATGTTTAGCCAGTATAAATTGACCGAGGTCATATTTGGACTGGCTGTTCGAAGAGAGAGGGAGAAAAAAATTGAGGATTTTATGTAGGACAGGGTCAAGGTAGTATTCGATATGACTATTGGCCCCGCTCTACATAGTTTGTGCCAAACTTAAGGACCTAAGGTTGAATATGAACTTAATTATGCTACTGACTAAAGCTCATAAAAACAATACATAGTTGAGCTTGAAAAGGGTGTACAAATGGCGATGATCTTGTAGCACCTAAGGTGACATTATAAAAGGTCATGTTATAAAAGTCACCTATAAGATCATAAGAGTTGCCAATCTATTGAAGGCATAAAAAGGTTGACCTTGTTTATAAAAAAAAATAAAAGTCAGTCTTTTGTCCAAAATAAGCACTTTGGGCAGTTGCGTGGTGGGGTGAGGGAGATATTGGGTCTCCACGGCATGTCACAAAGTTCTCAGTTCATGGTTGCTTATGGTGATGTAGTCACTTTTTCTTTCTCCTGAAATGTTTTATAGCATGGAAGCTATTAGGTGATAAATTGCCATGTTGTTCTGATGTTTGTTTGGTTCCTGGACCTGCTGGTACTGGTCCTTCCTCCTTGGGTTTGGCCTCTGGTACTGAAGGAACCGATGCTGTGTTGGTGGTAGGCCTGCTGAGAAAACGACAGGAAGAGGAGGCAATTCATCGACCTACAGATTGTCTGTTATGGGTTGCAGACAGGCCACAGTCAACACAGAAAAGGTCGAAGTTCAATATCATTTTGTCAACGTATAAACATAAGTACAGAGCTCAATTGATTCATTTGGCTTAGCGCAGGTCCTGTATCCAGGGACGCTATAGTTAGTCTCTTTAAACTCCACCAGGTGGTAGTAGCGAGCTGCGCTGTACCATGATGGCGAAAAAGGCTGGTAATTTATGGGTTTTAATTATGGCTTTGATTTGGTCTATTGTGTTAGTTAGGCCCATGTGCTGCTATGACGTTATGTAGCCTAATAGGCCTAATGTCTAGTGGTGCATGGGTGTGCTTTGGGCAATGTCCTGAGGTGGGTGGTTCACATGGGGGGGGGGGCGGGGCTTTGGTGGGGAAGTGGGGTTGGGGACCATCCCCACATAAGCATCTTCATGGCGCTATCCGCCATCTTATCCGACGTTGTGTGTAAGGGGTACCTGCCATCCCCACATAAGTGTGATGGTATCTTCCAAGCGTTACTGACATTTGCGTGTAACCTTGGGACGGTTCAAGTTATATGATGGTGGGGGTGGGTGGGGGGGAGGTGTTTGCTTGGCTTTGTGTGAGGGAAAGGTGTGTAAGGTATAGTTGTTTGTTGAATTTGGGGTTGGGGAAAAAAAATTCATACAAATTTTTTTTTTTTTTTGGGGGGGGATTTGCTTGTTTTTGGGTGTGTTTGTTAATAGGACACTCGTAGGCATAATTCCTGCTGTCATAGTCAGACTGAGACGCTGTATAACTTCTGCTATTTTTTCTACCAGGGGTAGGGTCCCTCGGTGTGATAGGTGGGTATAACTGGATCATTTTGAAGGCGTCAGGTGACGAATTTTCTATCTGGAAATGGTGTGCTGCGGCTGCAGGTGGGTTGGGCGCGTCTAGCCCAGGTGATGCAAAGGTACGTTCAGAAACTGGCTTCTTGGGTGTGGTCTCACTATTACTCATGGCTATGACAGGTTAGTAGTGGGATATTCTGAGGAGTTCTCCACCATTGTCAACGAACCGTTACAAGTCGATGTTGTAATGAACACTGAATCCAGAGAAGTTCTTTGATCCTTGTTTATTGCATGATGACAGAGTGTACATATAGGTGGTAACAATGATACACTTGCCAGCGTGCAGGCTCTGCCCCTAAGCTCCTAGCTCAACCTGTCGTAGGTCCTAGACACTAGGGAGGTTGTACGTGGTATAATGTAAGTAGAAAAGATGAGCTTAGAATAAATGGATTGGGAGCTGCTCACCAGGTCTTAAATACTAAGGTGAGCAGCTCACAGGGTGATGAAATGTCCTGGTAGGAACAGGTCAGATCTGGTTGGGTCTGATCAGATCTGACGCGTCGCCATACCCGGTAATGATTCTATTTATGGATGGACCAATCAGGATGAAGGGAGGTTGTGGAATTTCCCTGCATCCTAGAAATGCGTCCACAGGTATGTCGGTATGTTATGATACTCCCAGTGAGTCAGTGCCCAGAAATAGGATGGGTCTAGCTCTCCTAGCATCCTGGTATGGGTGATGTAAGAGCAGCTCACTGTACACACTGGGGGGTGGATTGAGCTGTGAGCTTGTGAGCAGGTTCTGAGCGTGTGTGGCGAAGTATTTGATAAATGTGTAAAATAATGAATAATACCCAGAATGGTCCATTGACACTAGGTTGAACACCTAGACTCAAACTTCAAAGCCCTTATACCATACTTATAAGGCGCATACTGTATTGATGGAAAGCACTAGGGCTTACCTGGGATGATTTTTTGCAGTTGAGTGCTATTCTATAATGTTTTATCCCTACATAAAACGCACACCCCAAACTTAAGTCAATCCCACACTAAAAAAAATAACTGTTGAATCTTCATAAAACTTAGTATTGAACCAGCATTTTTCCCACCTATATATATGTATGATTCATAATTCACATCAAATGTATTTGGGTATATCATAGATAATCTCTCTCCCTCACAAGGGTATAATCTATAGCTTACGTATATTATTTATAACACTTGGACAACTAATAAGACACTACTCCTATCTGACTGATACCATCATTTGTCACCCTGTATAATCACTTATATAGAAAATGACTGTCACCAATATACCATTTCAGCTCCCAATCCGGATGTTGAGCTCATCTTATCCAATCCCATATGGGATGTCATCAGTCCGAGTCATGTCATCTGGCGGTGTGGGTGACATGCAAACCACCAAGGGTAACTCTCAAGGTCAGCTACAGGTCACATTTAAGAAAGACAGGTATTTACACAGAGAAGGTAGGTTTGGCATCCTTCTCTATATAGGACATATAACTATTCCTGTCTCCTAATGCCAGGCGACTGGTGGCTGAAGATGTAGCCACCATCAAAGGCCAAAAGTTTGGTTAGTTCAACTGTAGAAGTTACTTAGATAAGAAGGCACAAATACAAGAAATGTTGAATACTATAAATGTGATATGTCTAGGTGAAACTTGGTTGGACAAGGGGCATAGGGACAATGATTTATTATGGACTGGGAAAGGTTTTCATAGACAGGACAGGATTACTGATACATGGGGAGGGGGACTTCTGACGTATGTCCCCGACACAGTTTTTCCCTACACTACTAAGGTGGAGGAGTGTTCCTTCCAGACAGCTCACATAGAATGCCTTACAGTCAAAATTGATCAGAAAAAGCACAAACGGCAGGTCATAATTAACATATATAGGCCGCCAAACAGTAATGTAGCTAATTTCATTATACACTTGGAGAACCGCATAGACATGGTTGACGATGGTCATGTAGAGATTTGGGTGCTGGGAGACACAAATATTGACTTGTTAGACCCGAACCACCCTGACACTGAAAATTTAGCAGTAATGACAGCAGCTATGGGCCTCCAACAGAAAATTAACAGTTGCACGAGACCAGAAGGAGACACTTGCCTGGATCATATTATGACAAATTGTATGCAAGTTACAGAGGCTCGCGTCCTCCCAGACCTCATGAGCAATCACCTACCTGTTATGGCCTCACGCAAAATTACTAGAAATAAACCCCCCATTAGCTCCTTCAAGGGCAGAAGTTATAGGAAGTATGATAAATATCAGCTGTGGGAAGATGAGTATTGCCCCCTAAAAGAGATCAGGTACCGAGTAATCCAAAATGAATGGAAGACTCAAGAATTAAGGGAAATGATGGCAGACAGGAGAGACCTAATGCAGGAATACTTGGAAACCAAAAACTTAGACACTCTTAATGAAACAAAGGTCCTTAGAGTCACAATCAATAGAGGGGTAAAAGCAGCACAAGCAAATGTTGTCCAGACCAAACTGGATGACGCTAAGGATGACCTAGCAATTTTCTGGAGGCATATAAATGGCATAATAAACCCCAAGGTTAGACAGTCTACAGCAACCTTCATAGACACAAATGGGGATAGGCAGGAGGCTGACAAAGCCAGTGAGTATTGCAACAATTATTTTGCAAGCATCGGTAAAAAACTCTTTGAAAATTTAGACCGGGGAATGAGGGATCCTGAGCCCTCCATTGAGGATTACATGAAACAAGTACAAGGGATGAGGGGAGATGAGATGCCCATACCCAAAGTTACTAGTGCTGACCAAGTTGGTCAAATCAATAATTACCACTAAATCATCTGGCTTACAAAATATGTCCTCGAGAGATGAAGACAAGCTAACCTGTGCTGTCTATATAGATTTCAGCAAGGCCTTTGACAGTATACATCACACTCTCCTACTGAAATGATTAAAAGACATGGGGATAGGTGGGGCCCTACTAGCCTGGTTAGCGAGTTACCTGGGACACAGAAAGCAAACCACCTTGCTGAATGGCTCAAGGTCAAGTGAAAAGGATGTCTCGTTCGGAGTCCCCCAAGGGTCCATTCTAGGCCCCCTGTTGTTTATATTATATGTAAACCAAGTAGTCTCGATTGTGGATCACTGTAGAATCATGTTATATGCAGATGACATAGTTATATTGTCCAAAGACCGCGACCCCAAACAGATTAAAGAGCATGTACAATCTGACCTTGATAAGATAGTTGGTTGGTGTACCACCAGTGGCCTCACCATTAATGCCAGAAAAAATGCAAGTAGTTTGGTATGGTGGAAAAGAGAAAGCCCGTATCGCACGGTTACAAAACATTACTATTGGCCGAACCATTCGAGAGTGCCCAACCATGTATAAATACCTAGATGTCAAAATTGACTCTACTTTGTCCCTAAATGCCCAAATGGCCAATACTAGATCAGTCATTGGGCAGAAATTGTTCATGTTCGGTAAACTGCGTTACCTCATGACAGATAAGGTTGCGGGTATAGTTTATAGACACACCATTTTACCATTTTTGTATTACTGCAGCTTTGTGATTGATGGCGCAAATGCTGTTCAAACCACAAAGCACCAGAGGTTGCAAAACAGGGGGCTTAGAATTGTTACAAAGTCCTTCAACATTAAAACCAGTACAGAGGTCCTCCACACCCGGTGTGTTGTTGATAGGCTAGACATCAGACGCTAAACACAACTGACAATCTTTATGTACAAGCAAGCCACAAAACTGGGCCTAAGGGCCACTGAGACCCAAAGGACCAGAGTCGACATGAAAATAAAATTCCCCCAGAAGAAACCAAACCTTGAAAAGTTCAAGAAAAGTCCTTATTACAGGGGTGTCCAACTGTGGAACAGAATTGATTCCAGAGCTCAGAAAGCAAAGACTATCGCAGAATTTAAAACCTTATACAGCAAGTATAACCTTGCACCAGTCTTAATTGGCTAACAACTAAGAATTACACCATGAGTCAATGGGCTCCTGTCTTTGTTTTGCTGGGTAATCATTGACTTATAGCCGCCCATCAACTCTGGTGATACACTATGCACCGGTAAGGATACAACTACATTGAAGTAACGCAAACATATTTCATATTTCACTCTGCTTTGAGCTGACCTGACCTTCCTAAAGAGAGCTACAAATGCCCCATAGATGTAGAAATTGCCCACACCGCTGGGAAAATAACTACCATTATCATCACACCTCCACTTCACCTTAACCCATCCAAATATCCCTTATCTTACTGTCTGGATGGCATCAGCAGTGCACACTTTTATCTTTAACCTACCAACCTCCTTCTCCAACTATTCTATATTATTTGAATTCTATCTGCATGACAAAATTATATATTGAATGTAAACTCCAGGAATATACTGTGCCAAGATTTAATTGAGGAAATAAAGGTTCAGCAACCACGTAAAATCATGAAAATGATGTGGTGAAGCTGGAACAAAAAAAAATGATATAGCAGGGAGCCAGTCTAGTTTTTACAAGAAGCCCCAGGTGGCAGTACAGTGGTAAAGGAGTCTCTGAAAAAAGCGCCATCTCTATAAAAATAACGATGGCAATTTTGGGACAAAGATTTCGTCTTTTTTTGAAAACATTTTTTTACAGTGTATAAGGCATACGTATACATTAAGCTACACCTTATATGCGGGGTATGAAGGTTAACATTCAACAGGCCCAGCACTTCAATACTGTATCATGCTAACCCTCTGGGTGTGTATCAGGCACATAAGACGATCATGATGCATGAATATACAGTCTTGGTGGGTAGACAGTGCATTCAGGAAGGAGAGACTGTAGAGGGGATCATATAGGGAGAGGGGGGGGGGAGTAATAGTAGAATGCAAATGGGGCTGGGGATCACTCAATGTCGTCACAGTGTATAGTCATTGTACAAGTTAACAGGACCCCCCCCCCCTCCTCCCTCCTCCCTCCTCCCAATCACCAACTGGCCTAAGATAAGGATTACCTGGTACATGTAAGTGTCATTTGGCGTAAATTTATCAGATTAGAGCAATATTGATACTTCAGGGGCCATTGCTGAAGGAGCTCATTCATGCCCATTGTCGTCATGATGCACCAATGAAGCACTTCATTTGAGCATCATGACGACCCTCTGGGATTGTATCAACCTCATAGGGTCAGCATGATGCATGGATGCAGTCCTGATGAGTTGCTCGCCAATGTTGCATTAATGCATCATGATGGCTAATAGGCATGATGCATTCATGCATCAGCAGCCTTTAAAGGATTACGGTTAGTGAGAAGATGCGTGTATACATAAATATATCCACGTAAATACTCTCTCCAAATAACTCTATCCCCGTCAATACCCACGCCCAAGCCACTTTCAATAAGGTGAACACGTATACATTTACATGCCTGCCACCAATTATATACAGTTTATGATGGGGTAGGGGGAGGGAGGAAGGGGAAAGGGAACTATTGGTTTTTGGGGTTCATTGAGGTCGTGTCTGAAACAGGTTTTATATATATGAGGGTTAGGGGGGTCTTATTTCAGTGAGTTACAAATAAAATATTACTATAACTGACATCCACTTCTTAGGCCAGTTTATTTTTGTTTTAAATACACCCACTGACAACAGTATAAATTATTACGCTTTTGAATATATTCCATTGCGTAACTATTGATTCTGTAGTGTTGAACATGACTCCCAGTAAACGGTTAATGATTCCTTAAGTTGCCATAAATCTACCAGTGGACTTGGTAAAGTTTCACATGCATACACTGAAATGCCCCCCCCCCAGTTAAGTGTGGTGTGAACATTTTATGCCCCCATTCTATTTTATTTGTGCAGACGATTTCACTCTTGAAAAATGGCTGAAATATTTTCTTTCACCCTCAGGTTTTTTTTTTTTTATATTTTGGTTGTCCCAAATCCACTAACCTCTCTGTCTAAAAGATGTGGGTTTAGTTATTAGATTTCAGGACCTAAAACAATATATTACTACCATCAACCCTCTAGATCCACTCAGAAAAGACCCAATAGGAGGATTACAGAGGAATTTCTTTTCCAACAGGTCCACACAACTTTGAACAATGGGTTTGATTCAAGATCAAAAACTGGTGTGGTGGGCTCATTAATATCATTATTAACTCTGTACATAAAAACGGTCTACAAGTAATCTTTTTCAAGATTGTCTAGGCATTTGTTAATAACTCTAACAGCACAAAAATTGATTGCGTTTCAGGTGTAACCTGCTTTTAAATTGCCCGATAATGTACGTAAACCATAACAGACAGTAATATTTTGGAATTGGATCCAGTTTATTATACACGATAATACACACCTTCTGTCACAGTGTCTTATAGAGTCAGCAGAAATGGGAGGGGGTGTACGTTGTGTATAAATCATAGAACAAAGCCTGAATTACCTATATTGCCCTCTATTTGACCCTAGGATGACATCTAGGATGGCCTCAAGTAATTAGGAGGTGTGCCTGAAATGTACCTTATACCTGGGGTATTATGATAAAACAGATGGGAATCCCCCCCTCCCTCCCACCTGCTACATCATATCTCCTTATTTGGAATACAGCCCCTGTAGTCTTGTTCTGTGGTACCATGTTCCCACCCTGTGGCAACCCCTGATTGGCTAACAGGATCCTAAGTCCCTCGTCCACCTGCCACTCCCTAGGGCCTTGATTGCCTTAAATACCCCAATGTGAGGCAGTACCGGATCATTTCTGGACACACAGCAGCATACAACAACCTACACACATCAAGACACCAAGATGAACAAGCTGCACGTATACTTCATGGCTGCCTGCCTGGTCCTCTTTGCTGCCACATCCATGATGCAAGCAGAGGCTGCATCCATACAGGAAAGGGTGAGTATTACATTACATGAAGGAGATTTAGAAATTCACTTTTAACCCCTTAAGCTCTGCTAACATAGGCAGAGATGCCACTCACTGGCCGACAAAAACCAGGAAAACTGGACTTTTGGGCACATTTTCCCATAATTTTCCCAGGAATTTAATATAATCTAATACAGAAATCTTGGAATCAAAGCCAGGAATTCCTGGTAAACTAGGATAAGTGGCATCTCTGCGTAGGAGTGCCTCTGCTGAGCATTGCACTGATTATGCACCAATGAGTACTGATAAGTATCAACCCCTTGGGATCATCATGATGCCATGAAATATGCACTGTTTCTTTCCTTTTACAACAAATAGGCTGTAGACTAAGGGCCTGCATGCTTGGGTCCCTGTGTACACTCGTTCCTAGCACTATATGGTGGTACTTTTGACCACTAGAATGACCCTGAACGTGACACTCTTCGAGCATATGTTTCACTAGGACCTGCTGCTAGTACAAATCCATAGACCCTACAGTAGATTGTCATGTACCCAGTGCAGTGGTATTTGCTGCCGATTTACAATTCGGGCTAAGGGTGCAGGGCAGATTTGTAAAATATTTATCAAAAGCATAAAAACCAATCTCAACCTCAACCATCAACCTTTGGATATACACAGCCACTTTCCCTTCCTACCAACTAAATTTGACTCTATATCCAATTGTTGATGGTTCTAATCCCGGGAGGTCCTAATCATTATTCAGGTGGAGACCTAAGCTGACTGTAAATAGAATGCGAACTAAATGATAAGTTTTTATTTTATTATTTTTTTTTCAAGTAGAATGGTATTGATAGCCATATTTAGGAATATTGCCAACGCCATGGGTAGGCACTTGAAAAAGAAAATCCAAAATGACTGGATTCAAGATTTTGCCATTCCTTGTGATGGGCCAGATTGATTTCTTTTCATAACATTTTCAATCATGATCCTATAACAGCTCGTAGTGGAGAAATCAACCAAAACATGTAAGGTCAAGGAAGAAAATACTCTCTATAGAATTGTACATCCACAGAATTGTCTATGTCTATGTCTATCCACACTCTGTGTGGATAGACATAGACAGAATGCACGTTCCAAAAAAAACAACATGTATCTGAGAAAGGCCAATCTGAAAGCCCAGTATAGAATTATAAATGCTATATAGATGTTAAATTAAAATGGACATAACTTTTGAACTAATGATGATAGAAATTAGCTTTAAAAATCAGTTTAACACTTTGGGCATATGCTAGAGGGGCCAAACCTCACACGCATATAATTTCTGATATCAAGATTGCCACCAAAATTCTTCGAAAATATTGAATATTGCTATTCATCTTAGAGACACAAAGAAAAAATCATGTTTCTGGGTTAAGGGAATACAATCGGACCATTTAGAACCATGTAATCGGTAACCATTTTGAATTATTGATATTTCTGATATCAAGAATATGTTTGTCACATTTAGAAGAATGCATGTTAAATATCTCACTGAGATCACCAGGGATAAAATTGACCATTGCGTTTGTAGAATTGCTGTGTTGTCTCTGATTCATGGACCTATTCATGGAGATAACCACATTTACGAGTTTTCAGATAAGCCATCACCTGTTCAGATACATGTATATCTCTAGCAGCAGATGAGGAATCAATAAAGTTGTAAGTTGTAAGCCTCATATCTGGCAGTTTGTCACAAGGGATCCAATTCTAGAGTGGTGGCTATGACTGCTCTTTTGATGGCAGTCATGTGTGTCTTCAGAGTGCCTATAATGGGGGAAGGGGAAAAGCAGTTATTGCATATAGTGAAAAGAGATTTCTGGGCTGAGCTGCTGAGCCTTCCTCGGCCCCACCGGCAGCTCAGACATTTACCAGCTTAAGCCCACATCCGGCCTTGCCTAGCAGGCCCAGAGGAATCCCATCTGTGGATGTGCCAGCTTGGTAATCATCTTTAATCCCTTTAAGTTTAAGTTGCTCAAACCTAAGTTGATCATAATTATGATATAGTAATGTATTCATATTTTACTATATGGTAGAATTGTAGGAATCTGTTTTCTCGTATAATTCTTTGCCTGTCAAACTGCCGACTACTAAGGGAGAACAAAGTTAATATTTGTTTAAAAAGAATCTGAAGGTGCATTCAGTAGACTGATATCTTTGAATCCTCTTTGCCACTAAGATAATGTCATAGTTCATTTATGACACACAGCTCGATATTGTATTTCTATAATTACTTCATTGATAACTCACTGATTGACAATTATATGAATTTGAATACTACATGGCTGTAATAAATCATTGGACCTAAACCTTTCAGCCTAGCACAATGTTTAAATACACTGCGTTTAATGTTTTACAGCAGAAGGGGGCTCTACAAGCTGTGCTCGATGCTTTAGAGAAAAAAGTAAGTTATTCTGTACCACACTGAAAATCTGGAAGGTCCAAAACTAG